>OX381577.1:2945217-5445217 GCA_947458855.1 Monopis laevigella | reverse complement strand
AAAAATAAAATGACCAAAAAATAAAAATATTAAATAAAAGGCGTATAAAAAATCCCTCCCTTATCACTTAGGGGTATAAAAAATAGTTTACGACCTATATATTTATACCTACCGAATATACACAAAAAAACATAAAAATCGGTAAAGCCGTTTCGAAAAAGTTTGGTTACGTTACAAACACTGACACAAAAATTGTACATATTAGAATATACCTAGTATTTTTTGGCATGTACCTACATATTTTGTGACCGAGTTGGTTAATAATAATGTTTTTTATATCTGTATTTCTTTGCTCCAGTACTTTGTATCGTTATATCACTTGTTAGGTATTATTTTCTCTTCTTAATTTCAACATAAATGTTATTAGTTTTGAAACAATTTAAGATTTTTTATGTGTTTTTTAGTCTGTTTTTATATATTACTGTAAGGAAAAATGTTTTTATAATTTGGTTGTGGCTTATATTTCATGGACATGTGGTATAATACATTTTTTTTTTACCCTAGGAGGGTAGTTTCCTTTTGATGTTTGAGCCGTTATTTTAGTGCATTTGATTATTAAGGGTGGATTTTTAATGTTTATACTTGTTTAAAACGTCGTACTGTAACTACCAAATACATCTGAATAAATAAATATAAAATAAATGTCTATTACCTGATCCTGGGGTTCCATCGCGAATCTCTGTTCCTGGTAACCATGGCAACCGTTACCCAGAACTAAAACAACAATAAACAATAGTCGCCATCCCACATCCGGCCGCCATTTTAAAAAGGATATGCATTTCCGTCCGTAAGCTTGCAGACTGAAAAACGTTCTATTTTTAAATATTGATTCATCCCCTTTATGTTGGCTGGCTGTTCGAAGATCTACACGCGTTCTATTTTCGAAGTTTGAATTGAACAACGCCATGTCAGCTTTTCGCATATGCACATTTTCGGAATATATGCTTCGAATGCATTTCGTTTTTTTGTTTAGATTGTCGTTACAGTCCGCTGTGTCTGTCGGATCGAGTCCATTTTTATCTGAAACAAAATGAAAAATAATTTAGATGCTTTAGAATATAGATGAGCTTTATTATTCTATTTTAGACTTAGGAATATTAAAGGCTTTATTTCTGGCTTCACCGCCGTTACGTCACTGGTTTTCTGTCTGGATTATTTTTGATAGCTGTATTTGAATATTTAACTGTATGCTTAACTAATTTTTGTTTACTTATTTATTTATAACTTTAATACTTAACGATATTGTTTATCTTTTCTATTTATAATTAATTTAATATTTTATGTTTTTTTTTTTGTTTCAACCTGAAAAAAAATATCATTTAACTTATAAATTCATTATTATTCATTTAATATATTCATGGCCCAGAAGGAGATGGAGAGACGAGCTGGACGCCTTTTCAAAGGATTGGTCCAGTGCAGCTAAAGACAGGAAGATATGGAAGGAGAAAAGGGAGACCTTTGCCCAGCAGTGGGACACAACAGGTTAAATAAATAAAAATTAAAAAAAGGTACTACCTGTTAATCTATAGTACCATTCTAACAATTATTTAATATTTATGCATTTTTTTATAAATTCCTTAATAGGATAATCTTATATCCTCCCTATCGCGGCAAGGCTGGCTCAGCGGTTGAGCGCCTTGCCGCGATAGCGAGGTTCGTGGGTTCGAGTCCCACCCACCAGGACTTTTTTCATTGCATTTTTATCTAAAAAAAAATATATAATAATTATTTAAGAAACTAATCACTTTATGATAGTAAAGATTATATATTTTGGCTGCAGTAATTATATTAATATTTGGCGATAATTAATACATCCCATAAAAACTGAGTAAACAGGATGACTTTAATTTGGACTACACAATGTTGGGAAACAAGTGCTAGGCGCGAGTGACTCATCTCAGCTCGTCTGCTTATCATAACATGTGTCAAAGTTTATGTATCACACACATTAAATGTGGTGGGAATTATACCACCCATCTGTGTGTCCATGTGTGTGTGTGTGTGTAAATGTAAATATGCTGCGTGTAACGGAATCCTTTTGGCTGGTTACATTGGGATAGTCTCACAACGGTTCAAATTTGAAGGAGATATTGAGAAGAAAAAATGTCGAAATAAACCTTCTCCTATTTTGTAGTAGATAAAATTTGTACCAATTTTAAGAAAATTATTGCATCGATTACTTATCAAAATGCTAGTCACCATTCGGGGTGCTGTTGCAAAACGGATACTTGATGTGACTAGGGATGGGAAACTTTCATGAAATTTTTCAACAATTGAAATTTGAGTTGAATATTTCACACAAATGTGAAATATATTTCACATATTTTTTATTTCATTGAAATTTTGTTTTTTATTGCCCATCCCTAGATGTGATGATAAAGCCGCAAGGACACTAAAGTAGACTCATAATGAAAATTTCCTTTTTATTTAATTTCTCGCCGCCCATTTCGTAACCGTATCATAATGTACCGTATCGCAAAACATAGTGGGAGCAATCAATAATGTTTTGATCGACATCATTCTTGGACTTTGTACGTCTAGTAAGCAGACCTAACCAGCGGGGTGATTACGCGTCTTAAGTTCGCTCGCACGCCAATCGTTATGACGTCATTCTGACGTAGATCAAGCTTGGCTTCTTAACAATGGCTCCAAAAAATCTTAGAAAATTACGTCTTAACGATTGACTGTCGAGCGAAATTAAGACGCGTAATCACCCTGCAGGTAGATACAGAGTCATATATAAGACGTTATGCTATTAGGAATTAGGACCTTTTGTTTTTTGATTATTAAGATTTTAGGTCGTTTTGCTTTTAAGAAGCTTATAGATCAATTTAATATAAAGGGAAATAAATTTGTAAGTAGGTGCATGATGATTATATTATTAGTATATAGGACAACATTAATATATAACTAAAACAACAGAATTAATAGATAGAAGAAAAACCCTTAAAAATTAAACATCTTAAGTATAAAAACTAAAAATATATATAATAAAACCTACCTAATTAAATTAAATAAAAAATTTCATCAAACCTCTCCGATGCCGACGAATCACATGTTCCTAATATACTATCGGCATTACCGCGCTGAATTTCTAAAGAATTTTATTGTAGGTAAATTAAAATAATAATAGTAGATACATAGTCGTATAAAGTAGTTTTTTATTTGTTGGAAAAAAAAATATAAGAACAATTTGCTATACTAATCCTAGGTATCGGAATTAGTGATAATTTATCTACTAGAATATTCGTTTGAAGTCGTGAATGACGTCACTACACTATTTCAGACGTATTTGAAATCCCTTAATGAGTCTATAGTGTGAAACATATTAAACATCTTAATTAAACAGGAAGGGCAATGACCTTCCAAACTATACAACAGAACAATTTGCGAAAATAGAACAAATACCAACACTAAGTTCCGTTTTAGTTCCAAATTCAAACTTAAAAAAATTAAAACTTTAATTACCTACTATTATTGTAAACTGTCACACATGGGCCAGCCATGTGGTCTGAATTCATTCAAATAAGTTGGAAGTTTCTGCTTGAAAATAAGCAACTGTATTCCACTTTAATAAGGTTTAAAATTATTAAATACAGTTGTAAAATAATCTAACGCCATATGAGTTCTATAAATATTATTTTTACGCCTCGTTTTATTGTCTATTTAATTAAGTACAGTTTGTTGTTGAAGTTTTTATAAGTTCAAGGAAGACATATTTTTCAGACAAAATTTAAGATAACAATTTTATAGACGATGAACGGTTACATGAAACATTTAAAAAAAAATGAAATATGTCTAGTGTACTTCTCTAGAGTCCAATTTTACACAATTATTTTCTTCTAGAAAAGAACCCATAGATGCGGTTACAGAACAATTAGTCTCAATTAGCCAAGGTGTAAATTTGGTACAAGATACCTATAATTTACGAAAATGTTCTGAAACAAATTAAAGTATTTTAACAGTTTAATTTGTTTTTTAATTTTATATATTCTGTAAAGTTTGCCACTTGATATTACTTAACAGAATTTGATCCTTATAAGCGACACTGTAAGCTGGTGCAATAATACAGGTTGAGTTTTTTATTCAAAATCAACCGATTCGATTCCGGGAATTCCTATTTCAAAAATCTAATGATGCCTTTGGAGCGGTAGAAATATTTAGAAAAAATATATAAAAGTTCAAAAAATGGTAGAAGAGTGTTCTCAAAAATACTCTCTGGCAAGCATATAGCAAAAGTAGACCAATTCTTTAGAATCAATAAATTTAGAATATTTTCTGTAACCGCATATTTAGGAGTTCACTTCCTAGAAGAAAATAGTTGACGTAGTATTATCTGTGCCTGAAGAAATATCATTGTCATTAAATGATATAATGTTCTTCTTTACCTGTATCCACCTACACGCTTTAGGACCTTGGCACACACGCGTTTTAGGGTAAGACTGTCTGTCGTCAGTGCGGATCTGTTTTACGTTTTTGTGTCATATCGTTTGCGACCCCAATTTTATAATACTTTATTCCATACAGCGTGTAACAAAAATAATATTCACTGCCGAAAGCATTGGATTCTGTAATTAATATACGGCATATATAGCTATATACTCAATTCCAAGTCAATCTAATATTTCTATATATTATAATTTGTTTGTTTTTTTTTTTATTGGAGCACGACATGTGACTTTGCATCCATCTGACGGTAAGCAGACCTACAAAGTCCATTAATGGAGTCGATCAATACATTGTTGTTTAACAAAATTTATCGCTATGCCGGCTAAATAATGCGGTTACTAAATAGGCGTATTTGCATTACGAGTCTTATATAAATTTACTAATATTAATAAAATTAAGAATATTAGTATTACCAAGATTTATTAACGACGTTGACGACTAAATATACGACTTACTTAAAGAAAAGTTACTACTTAAGTTGTAGACATTAAAATATACGCACATGTATGGAACGACGACGTATGGATGTAAATCAAGCCAAGGAAGTATGTTGTGTATAAGTTTGTGGAAGTGCTGTACATTGCTCTCTACCTACCCCTTCCTTAACAAAGAAATACGTCACGATATACCGAATATACTAAATCTGCGGGTCTGAGCAGTTACAAAAATTAGTTCTATAAGAATATACGCCTTTTTCGTAACCATTTAGCTGACATTGTGAGAGCGAATGTTATTAAAGAACAAATTATAATTGGCCGCATTCATGGACTTTGTTATTATGTTTACCATCAGATATATACAAAGTCACATGCAGTGCTCCAATATAAAATATATAAAAATATCACTAAAATATATTTTATCATAATGTTGCGAAATAATTTACTAAATGAAAATGCGGCGCAGAATAATTTTACTCTAGAATTGATTCTATTAGCCTAAAAAGCTTTTAAACAACAGACTTTCAATATTATGTAAATACCATTAAAAATAATTTATCTATAATAGGTACTTTAATATCTTTATTTACCCGGCTATATTCCAATTTATTTATTTTTAATCAACCAAAAGTATTTAACACGTGCCCGTTAATTAGTTTTATAAAAATAATCTAAGTACAAAAAAAAATATATAACACCTGTTGAAAATCTAACCCTATTTTTTATCTCAACCGAAAAAAAAAACACTATAAATCATTTAAAAAATATTAAAAAATCTTCTCGTTGTATCTATATTACTAATATGTAGGTTTCATCACAAAAACCCATGAAATTATACTCTTTACACTATAACAAGTATCTATCTAAATTATTTATAAAATCATATAAAAAGACACGCTTGTATGAAACTTTGAATGTGTGCTGAAAAAGCTGTATGAAGCATGCGGCTTCAAACTGCGGCAACAACGTGCTACATTAAGATTTCATTCCACACGTATATTTATTTACATCCTTAATCTCTCTATTTTACTCAATTATAGTATAGTAAGCAGTAGTAACAGCTATATATATAACCAGATATATAAAAGCGAGGTGTAGGGTAAACGAGGCCGAGAGAGACCAAGACACACGTACTATAACCAAATTGGAAAAGTTTTAAAAACGGTGAAATTAAAAGTCTCCTAAATCGGCGTGCATGTATGAGAAGAGTTATGACTGTGGAAGAGGCGAAGGGAGTAAGTAAGGATAGGGCGCTCGGATGTCTCTGCCTACCCCGTAAGGGACCTGGTGTGAAGATAAATAAATAATAATAGTTACAGCTATTACAAAGCTATTAACTCACAGCAAGGATAATCCTTTCTTATCACAACATAGCACATTGTATTTAAACGTAGCTCAAAATGACTTAGCATGCAAACTTCTTCACTTCCAATGCTTAATATAAATTTTAAAAAAAAATCTCACCAAAAACGAACTACGAACACACACAAACACAATAAAGTTCTAAACTTAAATTTCGTAAAAAAAAAAAAAAAAAAATATCAGACGTCGAACCACGCGTCGAATGCGTTAACGCGACGAGACTGAATTTCTACCAACTGTTGAGCTTAGATATTTCAGTGGGTATTTTTAGAAGCCGCCCTCTTCAAATGTGCCTACAGTCTGATCTTTAAGAGGGTAATGAGAAATCCCTTCCAATGCCGCCTTGGTACGTACAGACAAATAATTCCGTCTTTAGCCACTGTAAATTTGGGCTACAAAATTACAAAAGTTCTAGTTTTAATTGCTCTAACCCGGTTAATAAACTAAAATAAACAAAAAAGAATAAAGTTTTTTAAATAAATTGTTCGAATCGAATAGACAGATTTTCAAATTCCGTTTGTGTCAAAAACACGTTCGAATTTTAAATTGTTCTTTAATCTATACTATTAAATTAATGATAGTAAACTATAAAGTAGAAAGTATACACAATTATTATCTCTAAACTCTATAATTTTGATAAACAAAATAAACTTACTTACTCCTATATAATTTTATCATTTACCAAATATTTTTAACCCGATCATTTATTACAGTGACTGCTAAAAAAATACCGAATTATTTCATTAAATCGTTTTTATTTTAAAGAAGTAATTGTAGATTCATGCATTCATCATTTAAAGGTAATAATTTATAAATTTCTAATAATAAAAAAAAACTTGTTTTATCTATCCATTATTAAGGTAACCATAGTTCTCAGTGACCTTTCATGTACCCAAAACTAGAGCTTTAAAAATAATAGCCGTTGACTAAAGTTTTTTTGTTATTAGAGCACGGACATGTGACTTGTATCTACCTGGTGGTGAGCAGACCTACAAAGTCCATTAATGGGGTTCAACATCAACAATATTGATCGCTCCCACTATGCCGGCTAAATGATACGATTACGAAATGGGGGCGACAATTGCATTACGAGTATATTTTAATATCTCGCTGCCTTATCGTCTATTTAACTACCCATTTCCATTTTGAAAGGAGATGCCACCTCGACATGAAATCGATGCAGTAGTTTCCTGAAAAACGGAAAAGTATCTTATTTCAAATAGTACCTACCCAATATATAATTTTATACGTTTATAAATTATTATTTTATAAATGTGTATATTTGTAAAACTATATATTAGGTTTAATTATAGTGTAATATATATTATATAGGTACTTAAACAAATAAATAATAGCGTGTAAGTATTCCAAATTTAGACTTGAGATTTGAGTAATAAATTTACAAAATGTTTCTATAATTGAGTTAACTGTTTTAAAATAGAAAATTCCAAATAAAATAAACGTTATCTTTTTATTAATATTGAATAAAATAGACCCAATAATGATAATGAAATTTATATGTATATTAAATTTCAACGTAAAGTTTTACATAAATTATTATTTATTGGCCATGTGTGTGATAGAGTTAGGATGATACTTAGAATTCCTAATATTTTTTATAATATATAATAGACTATTAAGTAGTTCATAAGAATAACAATGTTGGAACCCGTTTTTTTTAATAAAGCTTAATCACTATGTTTTACGAAAAAGATTTTATTTTTATAAGCTCGGCGTTATCTACTATTAAAATTAGTTTTTATTTAGTTATTTATTATGTGATAATTTATATTCACTTTGGTTTTATATTTTTTTTTTAGGTATTTATATATTTTATTATTTGTCCTGTATAGATTTTTTAAATCATGTATAATATTATATGTATTATACATGACAAACATTTCAAATATAATAAATGATCTTAAGTAGGTAGTATGAAGTATTAGATTAAATTCTGTACAAGTCAATAGTAGACATTTATAATTTAGGAAATTTAGAGAAGGATTTACCAACAGATTATTAATATTTAAAGCAAATACTACTTGACTTCCAGACCATTTTTCCCGTATATTAGAAGCAATACAAAACGAATCGGTCCAATTATCCAGCACTTGAGACTGCCTACCGGTTGAACGGGTGGAGAAACGGTATTACCTAATTAGACCCGTAATAAGTCCCACCGTCGGTCTTCGATACATAATTAGTTACCGGTTCTTGTAATACCTAGAAGTACACAGAAGCTTCGATGTGACAAGACAAAAAAGTCAAAGTAACACCATGAAGTTAACCAAATTTATCGTTAACGAGTAGTTATTAATTTGCCCACGGTTTTACTCACCGTTTAATTTATTTATAGAAATCAGATCAAAAATTAAATATAGTCCATGTTACTCTCTGATTGTGTAACTTTTTATAAGTGAAAGATTTTTTTTTCGATTCAATATCTTTAAAGTTTGTTCGAAGCAAACAAACAAACCATTTTTTTCTCTTTATAATATGACTCTTTTCTCTATACATTTGGCCGCCTCCGTAGACTAAGATTGGCCCTTGGCTTTGCTACAAAAATAGACGTTTGTTCTACAGTTTGTCATGGTCCGTATGTTTATAAAATATAATATGTATCATATCGTTGTTTCTGGTACACATAGTACAAGCCTAGAGCTTAGTTTGTGACCAGAGATATGTAAATTATCCTACATATTATTATTATAAATATATTATATTTGTAGAGATTATTTATTTGTATACACTAATCTTAAAAGTATAGTGGGGACCACATATAATCGACATAATAAAATTAAAAAAATTAAATCTACTTTGTAGCTGACTAATAAAATCTTGACAATGCGAATGGCCCACACAATAGTTTTTAGGTCCCGGTTCAAACCCCCGTGTTTACCAATGACTTTTTAATTAAAACAATTATATACATACGTTTATTTGACAACACCAATATATTGCTTCGGAGATCACGTTAATTATTCGGCCCAGTTTCATTAGAACAACTTGTGAAACTGTTTATAGATGGGTTATTGAATCTATTCGAACCGCCACAGCTAGCCACTTGTTCGGTGTAGAGTCAGAATACCATCGGCTACGGCGAGGTTGTAATAAAACCCCCAAAACCCCACCCCTGGGTCCTTTGAGGCACCCGTAATGATACTGATATGACGGGTTTCATTAAAAATTAGTAAGACAAGGTTTTATGGTGAGTCAATAATTAATTCGGTTGATGATATCTTGTAGTGTTGCTAATATAATGACTTTAAATATATGTGGTATTACAAATACTATTGTTGCACTGCCATACTATATAATTAATTATATTAGTCGTCCCTATTCTTGGACTTAGGTATCATATATATGTTATTAGATAAATAAAGAATTTATATACATTTCGTTATTTTTAAATGAAAACATAAGTCATAAGTGAGCTACATAGACTTAATATATAATAAATCGTTTCTTTAATCATTTTCTTTTAATCGTAAAAACTCATTTACTTTGAAAAGCTTATTTTAATATTTTTCTTGTGCCAGGCATTTAATTTTAAGAAATCTGCAAAAGTAATTTGTACTACTTTCAGTTTAATTTAGTTTTGAAATATAGATATATTTATTTTATTCTTAGAGCACGGTATGTGACTTTGTATCTACCTGATGTTAAGCAGACCTGCAAATTCCATTAATGAGCTGAACTCATACATTGTTGCCTAATGTCAAATGATGCTGTTACGAAATGGGCGGCGACTATAGAGAAAGATATACCGGTATCATAATATTTATTAGTTACCTACCGTTGTTTCTGTACACATAGTAGAAGCCTGGAGCTTAGTTTGTCCTAAATATTTTTTTCATCCGTTAAAGAACTCTTTCTATAAGTCCGCTATTAACTATCCATTGAAACCATCAGTAGTCATAGTGTGAGTTTTTAAACAATTACTTTGCGTTTGAGTTAACTAAAATAGTTCAGCGCCAAGCGGACTATTAGAGAACTAAAGATGCGAGCGAGTGATTAGTGAAAATGTTAACGCTTAGTAGTATAGTTAACTCAAAAGTAAACGTTAAAAAAATCACACTAGGACTACAGATAGTCTATTAACTATATTTTTTGCCTGCTATTATGACCGAGATATATCTTTGACAAAACCCAATTTTTTTACATTTTTATTTTTTTATTTACGCAAATATTACGCAATTAGGCCACGTGAATGTCTTTCATCGTTACCTATTGTTAGACGAAGTGAACTAGAATAAATGAATCATATTTTTAAACCTATTGGCGGCTCGACGAGAATTGGTTATGTACAGTCGGGGACCAAATAACTATATACCTATTTATATAAAATATGTTATTTATTACTGAGATCTAGGGCCTATTTTTTAAACGTGACAAATGAAATTTATAATGGAATTATCACACAACAGTAATTCTACCGCAAGTTTTTGCAAAATGTTTTTACTATAGTCGCTAGTAATTATAGATAGGAATTAACCAATAAGAGAGGTTTATTTGAAAAATAAAACGATCCTCAAATAAAACGAAACTCGGTTAAGCCGTTTTTGTGTTATTATTTCATCAAATGTCAACCTTGACATTTATAATAATATTAGTATTATATTATATATT
The DNA here is from genome assembly GCA_947458855.1 of Monopis laevigella. Taxonomy (NCBI): domain Eukaryota; kingdom Metazoa; phylum Arthropoda; class Insecta; order Lepidoptera; family Tineidae; genus Monopis; species Monopis laevigella. The sequence continues at coordinate 5,434,340 of OX381577.1, read as the reverse complement.
ATACATAATGGTCTAACAATTTGTAAAATAAGTAAATATATAAATTTTCTGTCTTATATTATTATTTATTTAAATCTTTATTGCATAAAGATTTAAATAAATAGAGAATATAATACGGTCTTAAGTGCACAGGAAAAGGATTCGCGAACATCTAAAAACATTTAATATTGTTTTCAGTGTTAATAAAGTTTTTTTTAGAAAAAAAAGAACATGGAGTTATAGATTTTAGTTACTCAAACCCAATTACATTATTTATTTATAAAAATTCTGTTAAGTTTTTAAATAACAACTTAAGTAATATTTTTAAAATAATAACTTTGATTGTCTTTTAAAAGGTAAATAGATTTTAATAAAAATACTATCTAATTAGGATAGAGTAAGTAATATTTACACCTCTGCGTTCTTTTTTCATTAAAAAAAACTTTGATATTACTGAAAACAACATTTACACGTTTTTAGACGTTCGATATCGCGAATCCTTGAATGTCTTCTTAATGCCGCTAGGTATTCTACACCAGTCAAATATTTGGTACAATCAGAGCAATTATATGTTTAAGTATACTTAGGTACAAATATTTACTTTATAAATTTAATAGATATAAATATATATTTAGTGAGACGACTGTACCTCTTAAAATAGACAGATATCCGGTTATTCACATTCTTTTGTCTTCAAATCTTGTAGAAAAAAAAAGTTTATTTTTACCTCAAGCGCGTGTTGCTTGAGGTCACTACATACTAATATGGTAGTAAAACTAGAAACTACAGTACGTTCTCAGTTGTTTTACATCTAACAACTGTCATTCTCACTTCTCATGCCCTGAAAGTGCTTATTTGTGCAGAATATAGGCTGCACAAAATCAAATTTTGTGCACAAGTGCATTAACTTATCTACTCATAAATGTATATATATTAAGGCAAAATGAGCCATACAGCCAAACACAATAAAAAGTTAATAGATAGAATTTGTTATTTTATAATATTTACTTAAATTTATTTGCCTTATGTGTTTTTTAAGACATAAAAACAATTTCCTTTAGTATTAAAAACTGTACTAATTTTACTTTAAATTTTAATTAAAGAAATGTAATGATATACTACTGTTTTATTTCCTCGCAATCGAAGTGAAAAGCAGAGTTTATAACTCGTCCACAAAACCATTTTATCCTCGACATTACTACAAGCCATATAGTTGCCTATTATAGTTGGGATGTCTCCAGTAGCTCTAGTTTAAGTTTTCTAACTATTACTGTAAGATTAACATTAGTAGAAAATAGCAGCGCCTCAACATACATTTTAGGCTAAGTAGGTATTATGGTATGGTACATATTTTCGTGACCCACGTTTTGCAACTCAGTGGAAATGTCACTGATGACCAAATTAGTGACAATAAGTAAAAAAAATACTAATAAATAATGGACACTTTGAAAGGTTGTACTTTGATCTAATATGAGGTTTTACTGATCAAATCGAACAACTTTTCCCATAAACCATGTGTCGCAAATGAAAAAAACATTGCCTTCTCCATACCAACTAGTAATGTTAAAATGACCAATTTGTAAGTGGAAGCCAAACATTTTTTTCATTTGCGACACATGGTCCATGGGAAAAGTTCGATTTGATCAGTAGAGCCTCATATTAATCCAAAGTACAACCATTCAAATTCACCCTGTATATTAGTGGGTTCACCGGTTTTCAGAAGACTACGGTATCTACTTCCAGTTTCAGGGTGCGGTTACAAAACGTGCGATTGACGATAAAGAAGCGAGGATATGAAAAAGTTAACTCGTTATACAAATAAAAGATATATTTATATGCGAATTATGTACAATATTATACCTACTATTTTTCAGCTAGGTATGTATTTAGTTGTATACAATTTTTACCTAACTACAGACTGAAAATACAAAATATTATTCAGCGTAATTAATAACTCACACGTATAACGGATACATAAATTAATGTGTCACACAATAAAATTCCTCGAATTCAAAACAATGAATTTGTCCACCATAAATTCAAAAGCAAGACAAAATAATTAAAAAGATGACGTTTAAATAAAATTCTCATTACGTTTAATCAACGGAACAAGTGTGAATTCGTCTTTAGATTATTCTTAAAACGTCCACTTACAAAATTAAACGCTTAAGCAAATTGCATGCAAAAGAACCTAAAAAATTAGCTCCGCGTACCTTCCATAATTCACTTGCCAATAAACTTTTAATCAAAAATCAACTCTGCAAGCTCCTATTTTAAAGTTTAAATCACTTTGTGCGTACAACTTTGAATTAATACTACAAATTTGAACTTTATGTGTTGGTAGATAAAAGTAGTTTTTGATTAGAAAGGATTTGTCTGTGAGGTAGAGAGATAAGGGTAAAAAAGCTGGCAGACTGTTGCACTGCGGATCAATTTGGCTCAAGACTGAAAAAATGTGTTAAAAGAAGATTTGGACGGTTTGGTTGGGGGTAGATTCTCTATTGGAAACGATCCATTATTTTTTTGATTATATAATTTATACTTAATATTTTGTTTATTATTTGTTATTTGACCGCCTCCATATACTAGTGGTTACGCAACCCACCAACCAGGAATATTTTTATTGAAATTAAATCCGGCTCCGTAGACTAGTGGTTGCGTTATATCCGGAGGTCGTGAGTTCGACTCCCACACATTGCAAAAAATATTAGTACGCTTTTTCTGCACAGTTTGTCATGGTTCGGGTGTTTATAAAATATAATATGTATTTATTTATTCATAAACCTTAAATAATATAAAATATATTAAAATTAAAAATAATGCATTAAAATGTAAATACCTACCTAAAAAAATTACAAAAAAAAACCCCCACAATTATTATACCTAAATAAAAAAAAAAAATATAAACCTACATAAAATTAAATTAAATAAAACTTGTCCAACCCCATAGCGCCAATAGTCCCAAAGACAGATGCAGCATTGCCATGTTGTATAGCCAAACTAATCCTTTGTGCCAAAAACGTACTCGAACGAGCATCTCCAGAGGTCTGGAACCATCGCCGGCCAATAAGGGCCACCAATTGACGTGCGTCGTTACTCCGCGAACCGAGGGTCTCCACTGCAAAGGCCGAGAAAACAAAACTGGCTTGTATGTGAGAGTATTTAACATGTTTTGCATTCTCGGCCTTCGCGGCGGCAGATCCTGCAATTTGTGAAGAACTGTTTAGATTTGTGGTGGCAAGGGTGTCTGTGCACGTTGAATCCCATACAAGTGATTTACCAATACCGCGGTATGACGTTGGTACCCTGGTGCCAACACCAGGGTACCAACGTCATACCGCGGGCCTTTTCCCATCCGATCGGGAGACGCCTACAGGTTTAAGGGTACTAGGTATATTAATTTATGCCAAGGATCTCTTGAGGATCTTATTCAACTGTGCATGGCGAGACATTCTGCCCGCACTTCTTGTACACAAAAGTCCGTGATCGACCATTGATCCGCAGATACATTTATGAGCTTTACAAATTTCGGCGTCTACTCGCAGTCTTACGGAGATCCGCAGGGTGTCCCGGTCCAGAAGCGTACCTAGAGATGGTGATGGATACGCTTCCAGCCAGAGACCTGACTCCTTCTGTTGAACTGCAAGTAAACGAGCCTTGTCCGAAACATTTATCGAGAAATTTAATAAATCTTATTATATAATTTTTGACAAGAGGAATTTCCCAATTTTTTTTAATCTTTGGCGAACTAGGCATGTCTTCGTCAAGGAAAATCTCACCCCAACGGTTTATTCCTTCACTTATGCCGCTTATCTCAAAGGTATTTAAAATAGGATTTGGGATTATTGCAGTGAGATCATTTGACAGATGTGCAGAAGATAAAAAGGTTTAACTATTTCAATTTCGACGTTTTAAGAATAATAAAAAAATTTTAATAATGACCATGTTATTGAGTTCATTCAGAAACCTATTCACCTCAATAATTTCAAGTCAAAATGAATCCTGACGAATTAATATTTACAATCATTTATTGTGACCGTAAATTAATTTATAAAAGGTCAAATATATTAATTGTACGACCAATAAAGTTGATAAGTTAATGAAATGTTGACAGAATGTATTTACCGACATTTTTGGCAATTTATTTAAAATGCAAATTTCTTCGTTGGAAATGGCGATGTAAATCGTTTTACCTGCGCGATCTTTTTATATTTAAATATTATTAGTATAATAGCTTTTAAATTATATAAATTATTATTTTAAGATTTTGTTCCTTAATACCTTACTTACAAATACCTTGTTATTTGATACCTTAGGTATCATAAGGAACAAAATCACTGTGTATAGCAATGAGTTTTTAATTTGTATATTTTTTTTTATTTGAGCATGGATCCCAGAAGCCGTGAAAATTAATACCTACTCAAAATTATAACTTTTGCTATCGTCTGTACTTTATTGAAACTAAAATGTGGGACGTACAAGGAATAGGTAAATAAAGTGGGTCGTAAGAGGAACAAAATTAGGTAAATAAAAAAATGGGTCGAAAAAGTGGGTCGTACGAGGAATCATTCGTTCTCTGATGACACTTCTTTTTTTATAAAAAATATACACATTGGTTTGACAAATGTAATAAAGTAGGTACGTTATGCTATCGGTACTAGTTTTACTGTACTATACTTATAGTTCTGTATATAAGTCTATAAAAAAATACAGCGACAAACTTTCCAACTTTACCTTGTTCGGTGTAGACTCATACATATATCTGCTACGAGGAAGTAGGAATAAACCCCTCCACTGGGTACCTTAAGAAGCCTAAGAAGCCATAAGATACATGTGATAGTACGTACCAATATTTTAATGCCCTGATAATTAAAGAAATAAAACTGTGTATTTAGTTGCATAAATTATCACTGATTAAAAATCCTAATTAGTTTTAATTACACTAACAGTTTTTTGACGGTTTTTTTAAGAGTATCATGTTACCACCACTTAAGATGTGTTTTGAGTATTTTAAATTCTATAATTAAGATATTATTGATAAAATAAATGATTAAGATTATAGAAATTGATAAGAAATCTTTACTTGTTTTTTTATAAGTATAATTTGCATAAATAATATTAATATTTCATATTTTAAGCGATTCTATTCAGAAACATTTTAATAAATCATGTTTTCGAAACATTTTAATAAACCATGTTTTTTCCAATTTGTTGTTTTCTCCCTGTGACTTTTGTGAACACCGTGAACACCAAAGTTAAGTTAGTCTTAGTTTAACTAAACTATTCTGAATAGAGTAATAGAAGTTATAAGTCTTGGTCCTATAACTAATAGTTACCTAGAGAGCGGCCCATATAATTTACTGACTGGTAAAGACACCGTCTGCTGAACATATTTAATGTCATGTGTAATGCCAGCAGACATATCATTTGTAGTGTTGCCCCAAGTAGCATAGATATTTTTCGAATTTACCCCAGGTTAAGCAAGGTCCGGGAGCACCCAACCCACGGGCTTTGACCAGCTGCGCCTCTGCTGAAAGTATATTGCTATACCTCTTTTTACTCCGGATCAGTCACCTCACCCATGTAAGACACTCATGATGGACAACACTGGGCAACACTAAGAATGATATTTCATGCCCAACAGACGGTTTCTTTACCAGTCAGTAAATCATATAGGCAGCTCTCTTACTATAATAGTACTTAAATTGTATACACTCGTTAACTCAATATAACTTATAAAAAAATATTTTATAAATAAATAAAATAAAAAAATACCTATTACAGAAATAAACCCTATACATTATAAAATAATTATATTATAACAAAAATACTTCTTCTAGATCGCTGCCAGAAGGAAATGTGCCCAAAACACAACGCTGGCTGCGTTACCTCGGTGTATTGCGAAGCTAATTCGCTGACCGAAGAATGAGCCAGCCCTTTGGCCACCAGATGTTTCGACCAAACACGATCAAAACGACCTGGTCCCCGCGGTCCCATGGTTTCAACGCTAAAAGACTCAATACATAATCGCCAGTTAGATTTAAGTATTTGCGCCCCTTGAGGTTTTTGAATAAACGGCAGCGCCAACCTTACTCGAGGTACCTGAAAGGTGTGAGGGTGCAAACGAATCGGCGCAAATAGGTTCCCATACTAAACACCGCCCACCCTTCAAAGGAACTATAGTCATGTCATCGGGCCGCTTGCCATCACTTCGGGACAAACCATTTAGCTCCAATGCCATCCAGCATCGAAATAGTAGCAAGGGCCCGCTGGATTATTTGATTAAAATTATTTTATATAAAGGATTAGTAGAAGGGTGTCCCGGGCCCCTTAGACCACGGTAAAGCTGTTAAGAGTATTTATTTATTTAAAGTTAGTGAGGCCTTTTCTCGGGAGACAAAAAGGCACCTGTGGTGGTATTTATTTATTATTATTTACTAAATGCAGTAACTAATTATTATCTCGAAATTTCCAGTACGGAATTTCTGAAAATATTGGCTTACAAATAATATAATAATAATAAAACCCATATTGCTCTGGTCACAAACTAAGCTCTAGTCTTGCACTATGTGCACCAGAAACAACGATATAATACATATTTTATTTTATAAACACCATGACAAACTGTACAGAAAACGTGCTGATATTTTTTTGTCCTGGCTGGGAATCGAACCTACGACCTCCGGATACAACGCCAATGGCGCAACCATTAATCTACGGAGGCAGTCAATTAACTAGCAGCCTGGCCTGACTGGGTGAGAATAAAGATATTTGATTTATATATTTTCGCAGTACAATAAAATATATGATTCGCACTTTGTATGTATAAAAAGTTCAATAAAAAAACCTACCCAACGAACAAACGAATTTAATCAAAAATTTCACAAAAGCAACTAAATTCAAAAGGATTTCACCGCATTTTTAAGCGCAACTTTTATTCTAAATTCAAATCAAAACTTTGTACCGTCCACCGGAAATCGGTCGAGTTTTTGTCGTTTGTCGCCCAACCCGACTGGTTTTCGAATATGATAGGTATTTTTATTATATTTAATGTAGCGTAAGATACGTGACATCTTTAAATTGATAATATCTTAACAATATGTCGTGTGACATGACAGTTGGACTTATTTAGTATTAATTAACTGAACTTAGAAATTACTTATGATCGATTTAGTACACATAATTTACATACACTTCTTGATCGATTTCTTCTTAAGGACTCCTTTCAGGGTGCGGATACGGTTTGATTTGATTATAGAACAGCAAAGGCATTAAAATATACTTTTTTATTTGTCTTAATTGCTACCCATGTCTCAACTGTTTCACTAGGCTCCTTAAACAATGAATGCAAGCAATGCTGTTAAAATTTTAACTTATTAAAAGGGTATAAAGGAAAATAAATCAGATGAAATAAAAGATGCCTCTTACAAAGCATGCGAGTGAGAAATAAAAAAAAAATTCACGCGGAATTCTTGGAACAAATACTATTTTTTTGCTATAACTTTCAAATTATTTAGAATTTTACAAAAATGCTGGGCCAAGCTCTTATACATATACCTACATAAATTATAAAAAACATGGCTTTATAATCTGCTCTAAATTGCAGTAATAGGAAAAATTAATAAAAAATAGAGGTAACTTTACGATTTTTTCCTATCGAGGCGACTTTATGCTATTACGTTTTTCAAAAAGCCAGTTAGTTAATTCTAAATATATTGTATTATTGCTATGTTTTTTTTTAAATATATTTGTTGGGTTTGAGATATTATCATAATCGGAGATCTAGATTTCTGATTTGCTTTATGCGCCTGCGACTTTGTAGGGAGCTTGCCAAGAGCAAAGAAAATATTGATTGACAAGTCATGTACAATACGATTTACAATATGTATTTGATACATACATACATATCATCACGGGTGCCTTACGGCGCCCGCCTAGACGGCCCCAGGGTACCCAGCGGAGACGTTTTAATCCCACCTCGTCGTAGCCGATGGTATGAGTCTACACCGAACAAGTGGCTAGCTCGTCGCGATGTTTTGAATAGACTCAATAAGCCATCTATACACAGTTTCACAAGTTGGTATAGCGAAACTGGGACCGACAGTTTAACATGGCACTATAGTGGTGTTGTCAAATAAATGTACATATTTTTTTTAATTAAAAACTCATTGGTACACACCGGGATTCGAACCAGGGACCTAAGTGTTTATAAGTCCAAGGTCTAATCCACTCGGCCACCACGTATATTTGATCATAATGTAAAATAAATATTTAACTCAGCAGAACCCTTCTTAAAGCTCAAATTCCTCTTTGTTTTCTTAACAAAACAAGGAATGCATCCAGATGTTTCCAATAATTGCGAGTACAGGTAGAACCGGTCACCGGTCGCTGATGGACAGCATTGTTTATCATAATTTACGCATAGAAGTAGCCTCAGGACCCTTTTGTGGTTACAATCATTTATTTGTGGAGCGAGAAGAATTTTCTCCAGACAAGTATTTTTTAAATACGCATTATACTGTTGATGCGTATTGACATCGCTTCGGGCTAAATGGTTTTGTGTAAAAAACGGGTACTATCATGTAAACAGATTTATCTTGGTAGTGTTTTTGTTAGTTTTTTTAAGCAGAAGTTATTACTGTTTCTTTAGACTTACCTATAGATAAGACTTATATTATATAGATTATTATTGCTTAATATTATAGGTACTCCTTATTTTGGAGCACGACATGTGATTTTGTATCTTACGAGGTTCAGTCCTATAAGCATTTTTTTTATTTGCGACACATGGTTCCATGGGAAAAGTTGTTTTATTTGATCAGTAGAGCCTCATATAAGCCCAAAGACACAACATTTGCGACACATGGTTCCATGGGAAAAGTTGTTTCATTTGATCAGTAGAGCCTCATATAAGCCCAAAGACACAACATTTGCGACACATGGTTCCATGGGAAAAGTTGTTTCATTTGATCAGTAGAGCCTCATATAAGCCCAAAGACACAACCTTTCAAAGTCATCATGTAAGACGCACATGTACATTTACATGTTCCTCGCTGCGTTTATATTCCTCAAAACAACCGCCCGTTTCATAACCACACCATGAAACATTATAATACGTTATTCACTTGGTGGCCTATTTGACTAGAACATAGACTTAAAAACACTTAGGTCACGGGTTCAAACCAAAAACATTTTATTAATAAAAAAAACTTTTTACAACATCACTATACCTACTTATTTATTTAATAACTTTATTGCACAGTAAACAAAAAATATGTACTATAATGCTCGGAGTAGGTATTACTATCACTATATACAACCCCGCCGATTAGTACCCTGACACCGTATATACGGTCTTGGGCGCCAAAAAGCACCCGTGTTGCTATACACACTCAATAAAGCATAAAGCTTAGTATGTACATACATACATACATATCATCACGGGTACCTTACGGCGTCCGAGACCGCCTAGACAGCCCAGGGTACCCAGCGGAGGGCGTTTTAATCCCACCTCGTCGTAGCCGATGGTATGAGTCTACACCGAACAAGTGGCTAGCTCGTCGCGATGTTTTTGAATAGACTCAATAACCCATCTATAGTTAGTGGTGTTGTCAAACAAATGTACATATTATTTTTTAATTAAAAACGTATTGAACCAGGGACCTAAGTGTTTTTAAGTTCAAGGTCTAACCAGTTCGGCCACCACGTATACTTGGTATGTGACCCCCAAATTTACACATATGCTGTGTAAATTGTCCTAAAAAAAAAATACAGTCACGATTAACTTTTTCTCTAAATTTATAACTTGCTCCATCAGCAAATCTTATATTGGTACAGCTCTGCGAAGTTGCTATGTAACTACACCTGGGTTTCTTGCGATAATTATTTTAATGCAAGGTATGGTAAATACTGGACTAACAGGTTTCTGTTCGATTACTGGGTATTAATTTTCTATTTACTGCTGCAAAGAAATTTTAATTTACGAAGTTTTTCTGTACGTGCGACAGTTTGAATTACTTAATTTTTCATCAAGTCAATCTGGGTACCCTTATTCTGTTGTGTCTATCTGTCAGCATAAATATTTAATTTCTAATAATTATAGATCTTTTTGAGGGAGATGGTAGCAAAAGGCTTTAAGGGCACAGCATTCGTAATCACGAACTCCGCGTTCTCCATATAAAATTAGCTTTCGCACTTTCAATAATACTTGATTAATGTTTGTTGCAGAATTAAAATAATATTTTTGTCGGTATGTATGTATGTATCATCACGGGTGCCTTACGCCGCCCGAGACCGCCTAGACGGCCCCAGGGTACCCAGCGGACGGGTTTTAATCCCACCTCGTCGTAGCCGATGGTATGAGCCTACACCGAACAAGTGGCTAGCTCATCGCGATGTTTTGAATAGACTCAATAACCCATCTATTAACAGTTTCACAAGTTGGTATAGTGAAACCGGGACCGACAGCTTAACGTGCTCTCCGAGGCACTATAGTGGTGTTGTCAAACAAATAGTACATACATTTTTTAATTAAAAACTTATTGGTACACACCGGGTTTCGAACCAGGGACCTAAGTGTTTTTAAGTCCAAGGTCTAACCAACTAGGCCACCACGTAGTCCAAGGTCTAACCAACTAGGCCACCACGTAATATATATTAATATAGTATTTTTTTCGGTCATTGTATTTATTAATCTTTCTGTGTTTAGTCATTTTTTTTTTTTTTTTTTAATTCGAAAAAAATCTTTTTAAATACATAAATCTACAAAAAAAAATTTACCCACAACAGAGAGATTTTTGCGTACAATCACGAACATTCACGCAAATTCATATTTGTTGCCGTCTATTTCGTAACCGCATTATTTAGCCGGCATAGTGGGAACAATCAATGTTGTTAAACTAGAATCTGATAAATTCAAGATATCATGCCGTGCTCCAATCAATTAAAACGAAAATGACGGAAAAATATCATTCCCAAATCTTTAAAGTTTTGCGGACCGATTTAAAAATAAATAGAGATTGTACCCAAATATAGAACAAAAATAATATATATTTTAGAAAAAAAATGTTTTGTTTAGTTACCAGCGTTGGTGGTTGTTTTTGTCACATGTCAAGAGCTATTTTAAAATATCTTAGCATATAAATAAAGTTAAATATTTAAATTTTAATGTTGTTTTCATAATAATAAAAAAATATTATCGGGCATAATTTGATAACATGTTTATTTTAAAATAGTTCAAAATTTTACATTAGAGTTATTTGTATGTTGATAACTTAAAAAATAAAGGAAAATATTTTATTATTAAAAATTATATTACAAAAGTATTTAAAATTGTTTCGCAAATAATTTAAACGAAAATGTAATTTATTTCTATAGTCAGTCGTGTTCGGATTTCACTCGAACAAGTGTCGAGTAATATTCGCATTCAAATGGTGTTTGTCTGAAGGGCATATAAATTAATAGAATGATTCAATTAAAATAATTATGTAAAAAAAAAAAAACCTAACGTACAAAAAAAAAATGTTATAGAAAAAAATCGCATTGAAATCAGTTCACTTATTTCAGCGCTGCCATACCACAGACAGACAAGTATAAAGCCTCATAGATACAAGCGGAACAATTCCAACAGCAGGGGAACAGCAGTCAGTTAGGTGGGAGGAGGGTCTCTATAACTTCGGTAGGCCGACCAACAGGTCTCGTTACCACCACCCATACAAATGCAAAAACCGACAAGCGACTTAGTCATGTTTCGGTTTTAGTCTGTGGGTTCACCGGTTTTCGGGAGACTACTGCATCCATTTTTTTTTGAGGTGGTAGTCTCCTTTCAGGGTGCGGTTACGAAATGGGTAGTTGAATTAACGATAAGGCAGCGAGTATATTAAAATATACTCGTAATGCAATTCGTCATTGTCGTCCGCCATTTCGAAATCGCATCATTTAGCCGGCATAAAGGGAGCGATGGGGTCAGTCAATATTGTTTAAGAACAATTATGGATTGACCCCATTTATGGACTTGTAGGTCTGCTCACCACCAGGTAGAAGCAAAGTCACATGTCGTGCTCCAATAAAAAAAAGAAGAAAAAAAGTCGTTGCTCGTCGGCGGCTGACTAGACTGCAAATATTTCAGGAGTCGGCTTTGAAATGAGTGACAAAATTCAAGTTGAATTAATAATTGAGGCAATAAATAAATTATCTTGTAATAGGAATTATAAATTATAAGAGTACAGCAACAAAACAATAAGAAACAGAGCATAGGCGGTTGTATGCGAGGAAGTAGAACAGAGTTCCTTCTTCAGAAACGATTTTGCTATTGGCTCCTGTGCCGTCGACGGCTGCGGCAGGTCTTCTATGCTACCGTGTGACGTGCGACGGCTACCGTTGGTCTCTTTAGTCGTTGGGGATTAAAAATACTTTAAAGAATAATTTAATTATGGCACTATGCATGACTGTCGTTCGCACACAAATATCTTCCCGTCCAACAAATGCCCTCGTTGAATCTTAATGAGGATAGGACTGACATCAGTTAAGACATTAGATTCTCATTTCTTCCCAGTTTCTGTTTCACTCCCCAGGCTTTTCTTACTTTCATTAAGTTTCTAGGTCAGCCTGGCGTATTTAATCCTCTATGTTTCCTCCATTGCGTCACATCGCATAGCAAGCGCCACATGGGTTCAGGATACACCCACCCATGTGGTACTTCGCAATGGGCGGAAATCCTGGGAACACCGAGGTCGCCCTTCGAGGCCTATAGGAGTCCAGGACTTCCTACTGTCTTCTGGAAGAAGCTGAGTTGGCTAAACAGGTCGGTTGGTCGTGTCATAACGTAAAAATTAAAGGCCTAACTTCCTAGCAAATTTCGGAAAAGTGTATCTACCCGCCATGAAGAAAATGATGATAATGGGTTCGGGATCATTACCACATAATCTACATGTGGGGTCTGTTTTATATAATGTTTTTCCAACCATAATACACCTTGAAGTTTACGCACATTGCTATGTAAATTTATATATCCTTAAAATAACTATCTAATATTTTAAATCTATGGTATGCAGGAAAAACGCCCCTGGGATCCCACTGTGCAATAGCTGACGCTTCGTATCTATGCAAATTATATAACGCAAGTGTTTTACTAGTTTGCGTGTTGGTTAGAGGTCTTTAAACCTTTGCTAATGCTGTATTTAGTTTGAAAATGGAATAGTTTTTCTGAAATAATTATATTGTTTCTAAATTTAAATATATTCTTTATATAAATAAAACCTTTGCAACTGTCAAGTGGATTATTTATTTCTCGGAATCAGCTGTGGGGAAGAATTAAAGCAGTAATTGGTTTCTTGTCATTGTGGAATCATCTTTAAAGACAATGGCATAGTGGGAATGACCAATCAATATTGATTGTAGATATGGTGTTACATAAAATATTCCCATTGTGCTTATAAGATATCTTATAGTATAAATAATATTTGGGGGTTGTCATAAATAAAAAGGAAAACCTACAAAAAACGAACAAGGGTTGTGTAACTTTTTTTAAATATCAGTGAAAAATTAAATGAGTTTGAGTTTGACAGCCGGTATACAATTAGGGTGAAAATGCATTTGAAAAACGTTATGCAACCGGACCTAGGTGTTTTTAATTTTAATTCTCTAAAAAAAAAAGTCTCCTATCAGGATGTGGATACACAAAAAGAGCGATTGTCGTGATGGAAGATAGAGCTGTGGGGCTGTAAAATACAGCCTCATAGGTATTCGTGATCACCTGCTTCAGTATCGCATTTTCCGGCGTAGTGAGAACGAACTATTTTTTTAATGTCACTTCATACACATCTTTACTTATAAAAAAAAAAATTTAATTCGTCGTTTTTTTTTCCAAAATATAGATTCTTCATTACATTTTTCCGATTAAACAAACTGTTTTTTGTTTTATTGGAGCACAGCATGTGACTTTGTATCTACCTTATGGTAAGCGGTCCTACAAAGTCCATGAATGGGGTCAATCATACATTTTGGTTTAAGAACTTTGATCGCTTCCACTATGCCGGCTAAATGATGCGGTTACGAAATAGGCGTCAGACGTATTTGCATTATCATTATTAATTTTAATTCTTTATTGCACATAAAAAAAAAGTGTACATAGGCAAGCTTAATGCCTGGCATTATCTACCAGCTAACCTTTGGAAGAGTTAAAAATGTATTTAAGGGTGCAGAATGATATATAAAAATGTTACCTTAAATATACCTACTGTATAAATATGTATAGAAAGTAGGTGAATTTTAAGCCAGATTTAATTATATATTAATTTATATTAATTATATTAATTTTAAGGGTGATTTTATAAAAACTCATTTACCCAGTTGGGTTGGTTTTATCAGCCAAAAATGGTATAATTATGTTATATTATGAAATTGAAAAACACTTGTTCGGTGTAAGACTTATACCATCAGCTACAACGAGGTGGGATCAAAAAGCCCTCCGCTGGGTACCATGAGGCTGTCTAGGCAGTCCCGGGGGCCGCGCCGTGAGGCATCCATGATTATATGTATTTTTTTTTTTTTTTCGGTGGAATTAGTAAAAAGCATTATGCGGGTGCTGTAAAACTAATTAGAGTCTAACCGTAAAAGTTATAAAAGATTTTGGTTAAGTTAAATTTACGTTGTACTTTAACTATAAGTTTTAAAATATTACTATTTCAAAGGAAAATTGTGTCCGTACGAATGCCAGTAAGAATATCCAAGGAACCAAGAGTCCCAAATGTATTGTCGACATATTTTCAAAATCCACTTTTCTTAATAAAACCACAATTGACATTTGGAAATGCTACTATTTCTATCTCTAGTACGTGACCGAAAGCCCGAAATATTGGAGTACGTAGAAAATATAATATATTTTTTTTGTACAATATTAGATATGTAATAGCACAGAGAGGGTGCAAAGATCAGAGTATGAAAGACTATATAATATTTTGTCTACCTGGGCATTTTATATAAAGTATTTTATAGCTTTTTATATTAAGTTTTTTAAAGCTCGGTATGTGACTTTATAAAGTAAAGTAAAATAAATATATAACAAACAATAAATACAAGCAAAAGCTAAAATATAAAACAATAAAAAAATATTGATTAAGCAGTATTTTTGTGTGTAGTATCTACCTTGTAATAATAATACATTACACCCACATTGCTCTGGTCACAAACTAAGCTCTAGGCTTGAACTATGTGTAACAGAAACAACAATATAATACAAAATATATTTTATAAACACCCAGACCATGACAAACTATTCCCTGTACTCATAAATATGTATGGGTGATTCCTAATATTTGTGTATATATAATATGTAGTAAGCATTAAATACAACGCAACGCGGTAGGCCCAGGAGGATATGGAGAGACGAGCTAGACGCCTTTTCAAAGGATTGGCCCAGGACAGGTAAAGACAGAAAGAGATGGAAGGAGGGAAGGGAAACCTTTGCCCAGCAGTGGAACACAATAGGTTAATAAAAAATGCTTTAAATAAATAAAAAAACACAGTACAGAAAACATACTAATATTTTTTTGCCATGGGTGGAAATCGAAACCACGACTTCCGGATACAACGCCTAAGGCGCTAACAGTAGTCTACGGAGGCCGTCAAGCTCAGAATGCATACAGAGTCATAAATGCATAAATGGGTTCGGTCCATACGTTGTTGTTAAATACTCTTATGGAATAGTTTCCTAACAACAGCCTGAAAGGAGACTACCACCTAGATAATAAATAGGTGCAATAGTCTGCTGAAAACCGATGAAGCCAAGGACTAAGCCCAAAACGTGACTAGGTCACCTGACCGCCTACACGGTCTCAGGGTAACCGAGTGATAGGGTTTTATTCCCATCTTCTAGTAGCCTGAGTCTATACTGAACAAGTAGCCAGCTCGTCGCGATGTCTGGATAGACTCAACAACCTATCAAAACACAGTTTCTTAAGTTAATATAGTGAAACTGGGATCAAATAGCTAAATGTGCTCTCCGAAGCACTACGTGTATAGAGGTGTTGTCAAACAAAGGTTTTAAAATTTAACACTCAATGTTAATAGGTACACCGGGTTTAGACCCAAAACCCAGTTTTAGGTTCCCAAAAATTGGATATATTTAAATCTAAGTTAAAAACCTAATCGGCGACCATGCAAATTAAATTAGTAACCCTATGTAGTTTAAACAATAATATATTTATTATTTATATAAACGTCTCCTAATTTGGCGTTGCATAAATGTATGAGAAAATTATTTATATTATGACAAAAATATTTTTTTACTGGAGTACGGCGTGTGACTTTGTATCTACCTGATGGTAAACAGACCTACCCTTGAATGGTGTCGATCAATATATTGTTGTTTACAATTACAATTGCTTTGTCGCTCCTACTATGCCGGCTAAATTAAAATAAGCGACGACAAAGACGTATTTGCATAACGAGTCTATTATAATGTCCTCGCTGCTTTATCGTCAAATTAATCGCCCGTTTCGTAACCACACCATAAAGGAGACTATCACCTCGACAAGAAATCGATGCAGTAGTCCACGGAAAACTGGTGAACACACAAACTAAAACCGAAATATGACTAGGTCACTTACCGTTTTTGCATCTATATGGGCGGTGGTAACGATGTATACGAGGTAAACGTATTATTTAGAGAAACAAGTGTCGCGCTGTCTCTACCTACCCCGTAAGTGACCTGGCGTGAAGGTAAATAAAATATTTCCTTACAGCAATTTTCAGGAAACCCTACAAAAGAGAAAAGTCAGTTAACAAGTAAAAAGTCTTAAAGCGTTTCTACAAAGTAGACCACCGCCAACGTGGCTCAAAATAGCCACCCTTTCCCAGACACCTGACCTTTGTCAGAGTGATATAATTGGTTCTTTTAAAGGAATACTTAGAAATGCAACCCTTTAAATCTTGTTAGACATTGGGATACCTTACAACTTACAAAATATTGTCTTTTAAAAGCTCATTTATTAGTAGCTCAGTTGGTGCCTCTATTATGTATAGTCTACACTTTTACATACATACATACATATCGCCACGGGTGCCTTACGGCGCCTGAAACCGCCTAGACCGCCCCAGGATACTCAGCGGAGGGGTTTTTAATCCCACCTCGTCGTAGCCGATGGTATGAGTCTACATTGAACAAGTGGCTAGCTCGTCGCGATGTTTTGAATAGACTCAATAACCCATCTATAAACAGTTTCACGAGTTGGTATAGTGAAACCGGACCGACAGCTTAACATGCTCTCCGAGGCACTATAGTGGTTTGTCAAACATTTGTACATCAATTTTTAAATTAAAAAGTCATTGGTACACACCGGGATTCGAACCAGGGACCTAAGACTTTCTACACTTTTAGACTCGTATTTATATATATATAGTCTGAAAGAAAATTCGTTTTAAATAAGGAGTTTATATTCCAATAATGATCCGATTTTAAGGTTTGAGTCCAATTTTTTTAATTCATATAAAATAGGTATCAGTTTTGTATTTTTTAATATAATAACTAGCTGATCCGCTCAACTTCGTCTGCGTAACTTTAATCGTTTACGCAGCAGTGTACGCTCTCAAAAGGAATATTTTTTCCCCGTTTTTGCAACATTTTTCATTGTTACTCCGCTCCTATTGGTCGTAGCGTGAAATGCTATCTAGCCTTTCTAGATAAATGGGCTATCCAACACTAAAAGAGTTTTTCAATTCGAACCAGTAGTTCCTTAGATTATAGCGCGTTCAACCAAACTCTTCAACTTTATAATATTAGTATAGATAATATAATGAAAGACATGGAAAACTGTACAGAAAAACGTACTAGGTAGTATTGTCTTTGTCATGGATGGGAATCAAACCCACAACCTTCGGATACAACCGCTAGGCCTTTACATATTATTTTACTTTCCTATCCTTTGTCCATAATAAGTAATAGACCATTCATTCAATATCATAACCATTCTCAATTTTAAGTAAAACGGATCGACGTTTTTATTTGATATGTATCCTGGTTTAGATGTCTATATTCACCTACGTATGCATTTTGGTTTAACATTTAATAGGTTAGGGACAATATTGATCACTACCACTATGCCGGAACCGATCGGTCGACCTATCGAAATTATAACCTTCCTCCAACCTAAAGCCAAGGACCCCGAAGAGTGATATTTACCCTGAAATGACAAATTTTAGACAGGATGTTGTCAACGACATTCTATTCACCTGCCACATCTTTTACAGACTGTGTTTACCCTCCTGCTTTAGTAACTAGTTATTATCCATACTTCACCACCAGCAGCTGTCTTCTAGGAACCGGTACTAAACCTGGAAACGTGACCGGATGAGGTGCATGCAGAAGACTTGTTAGAGAGCCGAATTATCTTCATTACAATTATTCTATCAAGGTGGTAGAGGGACGAATTAATTTGCTCAAGAAGCCAAGAGGTAAAGAGGTTTAATAGCTGCTGCTCCTTCTGCTATCTTCCCAAAACACAAGTCCAGCAAACAAAAGTTTTTAGACTTACAAGATAAAAGTGCATATGTTATCATAATTTTTTATTTTTTTTTTACTTACAATTCAATAGAAGCATAAAATGTCCTCGTATAATAATAACCATAGGCTGGATTCAGCATGCGACTACTGGTTTCCTCAGTGGCATTAGGCAATGGCCCAATTACCCCTTACGAGTATGTAAGGGGTAATTGGGCTATTGCCCAGGGCGGCCAATTGTAGGGGCGGCCCCAGTCGATGTCAAAAATCTCGTTCGATTTTTATTTTTTTTAATATATCGAGCGAGATTTAAAAACGCGCCTTTTTTTCCTAACTCATCTATATTATATCCTTGTTCTATTCCAGTTCTTCGTTTATCTTTGTGCCAAATTTCATCCAAATCCGTTATGCCGTTTTTACATGATTGAGAAAAAATAAAACCAAGGGATGGAATGTAAAAAAATAGTGGGATGTAAAAAAATAAGTACTATGGCGGCCATTGGGGGGCAGATAAGTGGCCCGGAGCGAGATTAAACCTAAATCCTCCTGGTTTTCTTTCATGATGCCAACCAGATAATAGTTTACAATCCTAGGTTCATCCTTAAAACCTCTACAATACTAGACTAGAGGTTCAACCTTAAAACCTCTAGTATTAAAAGCTATACACAGTAGAGCAATATGCAAACTTAATCGTCAAATCAATTGACTGTTTTGTCACCTTGAAAGGAGGCTACCATGCACTTCGACAAGAAATCAATGTAGTAGGGCGTATTCTGAAAGCGGACGAACCCACAGACTAAAGCGAAATATAGTTAGGTTACTCGGCGGTTTTGCATCTCTATGGCAAACAAAAAATATTAATCGAGATAATGAAGTTGTAAAGACCGTTCTCCCAACTAAAAACGTTTATTTTTATATAAATCTTATTGGTTTCCTAAGGTTACAAGTAATTGTTATAAAAAAATATATGATTAAGTAATTATTTTATTCAAAATAAAAAAAACAACACCTAGTGAAAACATAAACTGTTTGAAGGTCTCACAAGAAATGATTTCTTGAAAATGATGAAATATGACCGTGACGAGGTTTCAACAAAAAATAAAGTTATTATCCATTATTATAAAACAACAAACTGCCATTTTAAAATTTTGTTTATAGTTATTTTGTTAGTTGATTTTAATAAAAACTTGTTTTTTAGATAGATAATACAAGTTATAGAACCCGTAACAAATCTGTAATAGAAATAGTCATGCATGCTGCTCAGGTAGGTATATAACCTTAATTTTAAACTTATTTATACATTATTTAAATTTCATTGGATTTTTTTATAACCGTAAATGTACAACTTTGTACAAAAATACATCTATCAAAATGCTTCGACATTAAAGCTTACTTTTAAAAAGCCCACTCATAAAAACCTATATAGGCAGACATTTTATAAATAAGTTGGTATATATAACCTTTATAAAAACCTATATACGTTGTGGCCGAGTTGGTTAGATATTGTACTTAAAAACACTTAGGTCCCTGGTTTGAAACCCGGTGTGTACCAATGAGTTTTTAATTAAAAAATAATATGTACATTTGATTGACAACTATAGTGCCTCGGAGAGCATGTTAAGCTGTCGGTCCCGGTTTCACTATACCAACTTGTGAAACTGTTTATAGAGATGGGTTATTGAGTCTATTCACGACGTCGCGACGAGCTAGCCACTTCTTCGGTGTAGACATACCATCTGCTACGACGAGGTGGGATTAAAACCCCTCTGCTGGGTACCCTGGGGCCGTCTAGGTGGTCTCGGGCACCGTAAGGTACCCGTGATGGTTTGTATGTATTTATAAAAACCTAAATAATAAAGTCCAAGTTTATTTTTAATATTTTATAAAGCCTTATAAATGATCGTTTACGTATACATTTTTGTAATAATATAATACGCGAACTAAAATTAATCCAGTCTCTGGGTTCGGTATGATGTAAGTATGTATAACCCCATAATTTAATATATTTTGTTTAATAAATCATTATTATCATTAAGCTAAGGTCTAAAATCGATTAATACTTTATCGATATACTCGTAGTACACGTGATAGGAAAACACCTAAATAAAATCATAATGAGGCAACGTATGCCATGTGGGCGGACTAGCTATCAAATTTCTATACAAAAACACAATACAAACAAGCGAAAATGAACTTTATATCATTGGCTTTAAACGTCAAATTACCAAGTACAGTATTTCTAAAATTTAAATTTAATTTAAATAGTTTTATTATTCGAATAAGGAATGTATTCCTTTGTTAGAAGGTTTGAATTAGAAATAAAATTGCAGTGTATTGTTATTTTTTGAATTTGGAATTCACTATGATTAATTTAACATCCGGGTTTGGTAAATTGTGCAAAACTATTTTTACTTGACAGGAGCAGATTTAACAAATTAGTGCGCAATGAATTTAAAATATAAGCCACTAATGAACCAATTGAAACAATACTCAACCGGATTATTTATATGCTAAAATATAAATCATACAAAATCGTATCGTAATTGAGCACTATATTGTGACTTTGTATCCACCAAACGGTAAGACCTGCAAAATCCATGAATGGGGCCGATCAATTGTTGTTTAATAATGGAAAAAAATCGAATGCATTAACTTGCAAGTGTCTTTCTTTCATCTAACAATCCCGGGTTCTTCAAGCAAAGCGTAAATAAGGCATAGTGGGCGCCACCAACTCTGGTGATACTGATTTTGGTGTTGTTTATTCATGGACTGTATAATCTACTTACCATGTCAGGGATATGCAGTCACATTATCAAGCTCCAATTTTTTTTATTTTTAATTGTCGACCTACTGTTCCGGCTAAATGCGGTTACGAAATACGAATTAACTTTACGAGTCTAATTTAATTATTATCGATAGTTTATTTATTTATTCAACACTTTTATTATTGCAAAAAGGTGGACTGCGGACTGCCATTGTTTAATCTAAATTTTATTAGTTCCACTTTTTGCCGCGGAGATTCTTTCGTGAAACGAACTATACCTACAGCATCTGTTTTTGTTGCAGGAAGTTAGTTCTATTGCAGGAAGTCGCAATTAATTAAAATTAAATTGACGAAATATAAATTGAAATATCCTTTGAACTTTTTGTTAGCCGAGTTGGCCAATTATACGGAGCTTGGTATTACATTAAATTTGTTGTTTTATTAATAACTATTATACCTGTGCCCCGCGATTTCACTCGCTCTGCTTCTAACCCCCGTATTCTAAGACGTATCCTTAACTCCACTTTACACTCAAGGAACGTCTGTCTCTTTCCACCAAATGTCAACTATAAAAAGCAAGTTGAGACAGACGCTCCTTGAGTGAAGAGTGGAGTTAAGGAAACGTCTTAGAATACGGGGGTAAGGGTCTAAGCGTGATATTAAGAGGGATATCTGATGAGGATCTTCGATGCTCATGCTGATTCAACTACAAAGTATTACCTCTCTCCCCGCATGACGGTGAGTCGGTAACGCTACCATACATTTATGTAAACCTTCCCCCTGACCCTTAATAAAAGAAAGAGCACGTATGAGATTATACCTACAATTTAGGCAGCAAAACGACTTTGGGGCCAAAACTGTTTTCTACCCCTAAACTTTAATGGATTTAAAAAAAAATGGTCTTATTTTATTAGAGAGAAAATAAACGATGACTGTGCTTTTTATTTTTTTTTATTTTCTGCCTTGATATTTTATAGGAACTATTTTAAAGTGAGGGATTTTTTTGCGATTTTTTTCGAATTTCAGGGGTTGATATTATACTTTATACACCAAACTTTAAAAAAAGGAAAACGTACGAGCCTAGATATAGGTATTATTTATAACGCCTCCAAAACTGTTAAAAATCTATGAATGTTTAGTGGGGGGTAACAGTTAGGACCAAAAGGTCTGAATGTATGGGAAGTGTTTGATCAGAGTCCGCTCTTAGAAATTGCAAAGTTTTCTTTATACTCGTAATTCCACTGCTAGATAGGATTCCAAAGAATAGCGCGTTCAAACGAACTCTTTAGCTTTATAAGGTATATGTATAGATAATACCTTATTTCAGTAAATTATTAAGTACAATTATGTTCCTAAACTAAATGTTTATTTTATTTCTAAGATAGCGGCACTAGGTAATCCTGTGTCGCCGTTACCCGACC
Organism: Monopis laevigella; assembly: GCA_947458855.1. Classification (NCBI taxonomy): domain Eukaryota; kingdom Metazoa; phylum Arthropoda; class Insecta; order Lepidoptera; family Tineidae; genus Monopis; species Monopis laevigella. Next base: position 5,411,680 of record OX381577.1, on the reverse strand, counting down.
TAAATACTGCGTGTTAACTGTACAAAATATAACAACCTACGAAGGTAGTTTTTATTTCAAAAGAAGGTGGTGTATGATTCAGTATTCAGTGGCCACTATTTTAACAACAAGGGTAAAAAAACTGTACCATCATGTGGATATAAAGTCACATGTCATGCTACATTAAAGAAAACTGCATATAAAATGCAGAACGTTTCACACATATTGCGCTGCGGTCACAAACTAAGCTCTAAGCTTGTACTGTAAGTATCAGAAACAGTGATACTAATATATATTAATATTTAGATAATTGTTATTTTTGAAACCAATCTACGAAACGAGTTTCTTCAAAAGATAAAATTAAACTAAACCTTACAATTTACAACTATCGAAATAAATAGAAATTAATTATGGTAGATAGTTCAGTTCGTTCCAATTTGGTTTACAAGCTGCTTCGTGTTTTTGCTCCAAGGACCAAGGGTCTCTACTGCAAAACCCGAAAACAGGTAATAAACTTCTAATTAAAATATATTTCTGTTTTTTTTTTAGTTTTCGGCTTTTGCAGCAGCAGAGCCAGCGAACTGAGCAGAACTGTGCACGAATAGAATAGCAGGGGGCAAGAATGTCACAACATGTGGCATCCCATATCAGGCATTTACTAATGTGGCATATTAATATTATATTTTAGGAATACCGCACAAAGAATAAAGTTCCGCACCCTAAGCATATTTCACTCTCTCAAAGGTTAGCTGGTAGAAAATGCCTAAGGCATTAAGCTCGCCTATGTACAATTTTGTGCAATAAAGAATTTAAAATAAATAAATAAATAATACCTACTCAGACCAAACTACGCAGAAAAACATTACTATTTTGGCATGGGAAACGAATCCATGACCTTCGGATATAATGCTAAAGGATCAACCACTAAACCAGAGGCGGTCAATGTATCCATTAGTAGCTTCTGATGTTCAAATTGGAACAACAAGTCGTGTTTCGGTTTTAGTCTGTGGGTTCACCGATTTTTAAGATACTATTGCATCGATATATTGTCTTGATAGTAGACTCCTTTCTGGGTGCGATACGAAACGGGCAGTTAATTTGAAGATAAAGCAGCTAGAGGCTAATTAAAGTAGACTCGTAATGCAAATTTGTCTTTGTGGCTGTCCATTTCATAATCGTATCATTTAGCCGACATAGTGGGAGCGATCAATGCTGTCAATGATTGACCCCATACAAAGTCACACACCGTGTTCAAATAAAAAAAAGTGTCACTAAAAGTTGTTTTTCCCAGTTGACCCACTGGTGGGTCCACGGGTAACGAACCAAAAATCCATCCATCGATATGTTAAACAAAGTTGTTTAGAAACAAAATGTTTTTCATTTGTTTTTCACAACAAACAAAATGTCGCTCCGCAAGCCCTAGTACAGTAACGAAGCTACAAATCAAATTTTATTGTATCGGTTTCCGCACACAACTAACCTAGTATTTTTTTTTTTTTCAAAAAAAGAACATTATTTATTTGAAATACGAATGTTTATTTACAACTCTTTCCGTTTCTATTTTTATTGGTTTCACAAGTTTTGAACTAAATAGAACATATTAAATATGATATTGACAACCTCTGTAGACTAGTGGTTGCACCTATGAGTCGTGGGTTCGATTCCCACTCATGGCATAAAAATATTAGTAGGTACGTTTTTTCTCTACAGTTTGTCATGGTCCGGGTGTTTATGAAATATTATATGTATTATATCGTTGTCCCTGGTTCAAATAGTACAAGCCTAGAGCTTAGTTTGTGACCAGAGAAATATATATAAAGTGTTCTGCATATTATTATTATATAAATGAGATGATTACAAATAATAATAAGCCTATAACTGACCTTGAAATTGGCGTATAAAAATAATATTGGGAAAATCATGGGAATATGGGTACCTACTTCGAAAAGGTACCCATACTCTTGTCTCAGATTTTTACCTTTTTTTTTGGAACATGGCATGTGACCTGGTGGGAAGCAGAACCATGAATGGGGTCGATAAATACATTGTTGTTTAATAAAATTAATCGCTCCCACTATGCCGGCTAAATGATGCTATTACGAAATGAGCGGCGACAAAGACGTATTTGAATTACGAGTCTATTTTAATAGCCTCGCTGCTTTATAGGCAAACCAATTGCACGTTTCGTAACCGCACCATGAAAGGAAACTACCACCTCGACAAAAAATCGAAGCAGTTGTCTCCAGAAAAACGATTAACCCACAGCCTAAAACCGAAACCTTACTAGGTCACTTGACGGTTTTTGCATCTGTATGAGCGGTGGTAACAAGTCCGGTCTCCCTTTCTCTACATTTGTACATTATCATAAAAAAAATATATATAAATGTATTCAGGATAATCTGCGAAAGCTATTTATCTACCCCAACCTTACTGTATCTGTTGATATATTTACAAGTGACGAACGTTAATTAATTGAAATATTTCGATATTTTAGTTTAATTTCGCTGACTCGGTAACTACAAAATATCTACGAGTTCATCTTCAATAAAGTTTTACATGCGTTAGTAGCGCCATCTATTGGTGATTTCTTTAAATAACGAAATATTTATTTTTTCTGTTAATAAAATAAACTGCTTACTATTTTATATTTATTAAATATACGTGATATTATATAAATTTATTTGTATTATGCTGATTTACAACATTTTTTTTTTAAATATTTTTATTATTGCTAATAAAAAAATACTTACAAATTTAAATTAATATTTCAAAAGAAAATCCACCACTTTACATAATAATATATCACTAAAACATAAAACTATAACACATAAAAACTCACAATTATTCAATAAAAAAAAACCCCTATAGTCTTATTCCACAAAGGGCAAACAAAACGTAAATAAAATAAACTTTGTAAGGGCAAGTCCACACACGCGTCGCGTCGAAGTAAGGTCGCGTTACAAACTGAATAAAGTGGAACCAACGAGGTAGGTAAAGGCGCCTGTCAAAGATTAGTTAATCAACGGGTATCGAATGTTTTTTTTTATTGGAACACATCTCTGTCTGCCAGATGGTGGATATCGAAGTTCAGGAATATTATGTAGGGATATGCAGTGCCTACAATTGATACAGATAACCCATAGTGATAGAATTAATACAAAATATTAATTATAGGCATTAAGTTCGTCTATATATAAAATTTTATTTTGTAATTTTGTGCAATAAAATATTTTAAAAAAATATATTAAAAAAAAAATTTTATTCAAAAATATATTACGTTAAAATTTCAATAAATTACGTTTTACTATATATTTTTCTTTGTTTTAAACAATGTAGGTATTTATAAAAAAAATGATTGTATATCGTGTTGATTACTAAACAAGGTATAAATGATTGCATTATTTCAGGGTTCTCTATGACTGTTTTTTATTTGTTCCCTTTTTTATTATATCTACCAATAATTTTTGCTTCGTATTATATAACGTTATTATACGTGAAGAACCACCATTTAAAATTTCCTATTTTCAAAAATAAAGAGATCCTATGTGGAACGGAAAACAATATAATGCAAATATATATTTTTAATATTAATTTTATCCCCTATACTATTTTGTCTTTGAACCCTACTTAGAGCTGTTCGCACACTTAGGTAGGTACTTAGAACCCTAAGTGTGCGTACAGTATTCGAAGTTTACCGCTTATTTTAGTGAAAGAATTACCTATAAATGCAAAGAAATGAATTACTCGTATTTACAAAATAACCCTGTCAAAACATTATCACCGGTATATATAAAAACTTCTTGAGTCCTTGGAGAACACTTTAGTTATGGAAGGATTTTTCTCTTTTTATTAGCAACAAAAATTATTTTGCGTAAAAGAGACAAAACCATCTATAACTAAAATGTTTTTCAAGGCCTTAATAAGTTTTTATGAATAAGACCATATATAGGTATATATTCCAATTTTAATTTTGTTATTCCCAATCACGACAGTTACTAGAATCTATCATTATCAGAGATTCTATAAAAAGTGCACCAAAACAGGCTAACTACTTTTTATTCCAATCAAGAGACTTCGTTAAGAATCCTCCAAAAATGCAACAAATCAAAATTCCTTTCTGATACTAATAAACCACAACAGAAGCATGAAAAACAAAAATAATAAGAAAACAAGTAGTTTAAATGTGACAAAAATACAATAAACCGTATTGTGTAACGTGTCAACCCAAAAAAAATACAATGCGTATGTATAAAATATTATGGCTAAATTATATGTACCTACTTCTTTATTTATAAAATTATTGTAGAAAGCGCTTAGCTTCAATACTTACAAAAGATTCTTGATAGACAGTGGGCTATAAACATGGTGACTTTGAAAGTTTGTACTTTGGGCTAAATGAGGTTCTACTGATCAAATCGATCAACATTTCCCATGAAGCCATGTGTCGGAGCGTTTCGTGGGTCATCATTTTTTGCTAACACCAAATGATACACGTCTAGCATACTAACAATAAATGTAGTAAGCTTTGCTTTTAATAAATTTTTTTATTAGGTACTAGCTAACCCGGTGAACTTCGTTTCACCAACAAAGATGGCTTTCCGACGCGCGACCATGCGACATATAGTTGTCCGTGTGCGAAACAGGAAACTGCAAGTTGAATCCGTAAACTTCCAACGACTGGCCTCGTGATATTTAAACTACCTCTGTTTTAAAGCGAATAAAAAAAAGATAAATATTCAAATTGACCAAGCCATTTTTGAGTTTTAGAACGGCGAGTATTTTTTAAATACATGGTGACTTTTAAAGTTTGTACTTTGGGCTAATATGAGGTACTACTGATGACACCTGACATTAGCCCAAAATACAACCTTTCAAAGTCTCCCTGTATATAGGTTATATAACCTTAATACTTTTTATTATTGACTAGCTCAATACTTATATAAAATAAAATACCTTTTATTTAATATCATAATATTATTGCGGGCTCTATTATTTGCATTTTATGCTCTTGAAAACAGAAGAAAAGTTGAAATAAGGACATCGAGAGAGCCTGTTTTGTTCCAAGTGTTTACATAACGGGTTTCTTTATATTAATTATACTTTTGTTGCGCGTTCTACTTCACTTAAAAGGCAGTTTTAAATGGAATATTGATGATTAAGTTTAATTAAAAGCGGTATTTATTTCTACACTAATTTAATTGTTGTAAATTGAAAATAAAGACATCAATTAATGATAACCATTTTCGTTAAATAACAGTTAGGTTAAAGTTAATAACGGTTAATGCCGCGAGGCATTATTTATGTCCAAGTTTGCACTTAAAGTTAGGTAAATATGATTAAATAGTATATATAGATTTTAAGTTTTTTAAATAAATTAATATATTAATTTTACGTTTTATTTTATAGTTCCTGTATTGCACATATACCTCACTTATTAACTGCTCTTCTTGTTCTGAAGTTTGGGACTGGTCAAGAAAGCTTAGCGACTGCCTAGAAGTCTGCCTTTGTACTGCTTTACTTTATTTTAAAATTATGTATTCATCAGTATTCTGTTATGCAAGTATTTTACGCGCTATAATGTTTTTGAATTATTTAAATACAGTTTTAAAAGCCAAAAAAAAATATTTTATGTAAACCTTTTCTTATACAGGCTGAATTTGAAAGGATGTACTATAGGCTAATATGAGGTTCTGCTGATCAAATCGAACAACTTTTCCCATGGAACCATGTGTCGCAAATGAAAAAAAAATTTGCCTTCCTCATACAAATTTATCATTTTAACATTACTAGTTTGTATGGAGAAGGTAATTTTTTTTTTCATTTGCGGCACATTTTTCCATGGGAAAAGTTGTTGATCAATAGAACCTCATATTAGCCCAAAGTACATCCTTTCAAAGTCACCATGTATATTTATATACGTGGTGGCCGAGTTAGTTAGACTTTAAAACACTTTGGTCCCTGGTTCAAACCCCGGTGTGTACCAATGAGTTTAAAATAAAAAAAAATATGTAGGTACATTTGTTCAACAACACCGCTTTAGTGCCTCGGAGACTACGTTAAGCTTTCGGTCCCAGTTTCACTATAGCAACTTGTGAAACTGGATATTGAGTCTATCCAAACATTGCGACGAGTTAGCCATTTGTTCGGTGTAGGAAGACTCATACCATCGGCTACGGCGAGGTGGGATTAAAAACCCCTCAGAAACCCGGGATGATATTAATTACAGGTATTTTAGAAGTGTAAAAAAAAATGTTTCAGTACAAGGTCTAAGCACGAGTATGCACTTGGCCGTCACTCCTTCCACACATACATAAAAATAAATTGCAATCAAACCCAACAAACACCACGTAACCATTTAGTGTAAGACTAGGTGGTTAGCTGGTTCCATTGACCTGCCAAATATTGCCTGACGAATGAATAAAGAACTAACGCCATAACACGCCAATAACTCAGACGCCACAAATGAACAACACGGCGTAACAAAAGATTTTAGAAACAACATTAAAAACAAAAAACATTGTAACTCTAATCGTCATCGCCGTGTCATTATCGGAGGAAAAGGGACATAAATATGTTTAAGTACACGTGCGATAGGGATAGATCAAGTAGTCCCCATACTAATTCCGAGATGAAGGATAAAAAGCGGTCAAAAAGGATTACAAAGATGGTGGCCGCTGATTAAAAAGTGATCAGTACAGTGTAAAGCAAGGTGAAGTCGGATATTAACCACTGCATGTACTCTATTTCTTTGTATTATGGTTTAATTTGCGTTGTCATTGGGTACAAAACTATGCTGCCAACCTTCTCTTCTTGATGAGAATTGAAGGTTTTTGGTTGTACATAAAAAAATAATAGTTTCTTGTAAATTGAAGAAAACTAGGTAGTACAATAATAATTCTACTAATAATAATATAATGTAAATATATGACCGCCTTCGTAGACTGTTTGGTGGCTACGCCATAGGCGCACACAAAATCGAATTACCATTCCAAAAAAAACGTTTTTCAGTTTAGTTTGCGAGTTAGGTGTTTATAAAATATAATATGCACCTACCTTTTAATATTGTTGTTTCTGTTACACATAGTTCAAGCCTAGATTCGAGTATAGTTTGTAACAAGGGTAAATGTCTCGTTACCACCACCCATTCAGATGCAAAAAACGTCAAGTGACCTAGTCATGTTTCGGTTTTAGTTTTTGGGTTCACCGGTTTTCTGCAGACTACTGCATGTTTTTTTTACCACAAAAACATGCATGTTGTGGTAATTTTCTTCTTTCAGGGTGCTGTTACTAAACGGGCGGTTAATTTGACGATAAAGCAGCGAGCATATTTGATTAAAATAGACTCGTTTCAATTTCGTAACAGAATCGATTAGCCAGCATAGTTGGAGCGATTAATATTCTTAAATAACAATATATTGATCGACTCCATTCATGGACATAGATACAAGGTCACTTGCTTTGCTCCTATAATTAAAAAAAAAATCCCTGGTCACAAATTAAGCTCTAGGCTTGTACTAGAAAAACCTTCTAATTTTTTTTTGGCATGTATGGAAATCAAACTCACCGCGCAACCACTAGTCTACTAACACGATCGTAATACATACAGGGTGAATTTGACAGAATGTACTTTGGGCTAATATGAGGTCCTGCTGATCAAATCGAACAACTTTTCCCGTGGAACCATTTGTCGCAAAAGAAAAATAAATTTGATTTCCCCATACTAATTGGTCATTTTAATATTACTGGAGAAGGCAGTTTTTTTTTCATTTGCGACACATGGTTTATGGGAAAAGTTATTCGATTTGATTAGCAGAACCTCATATTAGCCCAAAGTACATCCTTTCAAAGTCACCTACTACATATACTATAACTACTTTTTAATGTAACCAACATATCTAAAGTTCACATTGCATTGGTTCAGTGATATCAGAATAAAGTGCGCCTGAACAATGGATTGAATTACTGTTAAGCAGAACCTCCAGCACTTACCTATAATAACACCTCAATTAACAATACAAAACAATTCATAAGTATATGGGATAGAGTTAAAAATTAATGCAACAAAATCACTGGGCACTTACTTCGTTTCTACTACTTAGTAATAAGTAGTTACGGGTATTGATCGATAACAACGGATTTAAGTGTAGCATTATAGGTGAAGGTTTTTTTTTTAATTTTTATTGAAGCACGGCATGTGACTTGGCATCCTTTGTACTTTTTAGCTGATGGTAAGCAAATCAATTCAATGTTGTTTAACAACATTGATCACTTTAACTATGACAGCTAATTGATGCAGTTACGAAATGGACGGCGTCAAAGACAAATTTGCATTATAAGTCTGCTTTAATATCCGTGTCAAATTAAATTTTATAACCGCACCCTAAAAGGGGCTACTACCTTGAGAAGAAATCGATGTTGAGGCTCCTGAAAACTGGTGAACCCACAGACTAAACCCGAAACATGACTAGGTCACATGACAGTTTTTATATCTATGGTTCTAGTGCAAGTTTTTAATAACTTTCTCATCATAGTATGTGAGCACTCTCCGCCAATCTTAGCTTATTTTGACAGGCTTAGAAAATTGAGCGATCCTATTGGATAAGAGTATTGGTTAACACAGTAAGAACTTTAAACAAACTCGCACTAGGGCCTCTATTTGGGTCGGTCTATTTCCTAAACGTAACTATTTATTAGGTATCTATCTATCTAAGTACAATATGCTATTTTTAATTTAGTTTTTAATTGATAAGTTATCTATCGAATACCTTTAAATATAGTTTTAAATCGCCTTTTAGTCAAGTTTTTATCTAACATAAATGTTACAAGTAGAGAATATTTACTTATTTTAGATACTACAGACGCCAGTGATTAGTAATAGGTTTCATAAATAAAACTTTAAAATCTAAGACCATCTATAAAATTTAAGATCCTCATAAAAAACAGATTTTACTCAATCTTTCAAAACAACTTCAGGTGGTCTAAACTTAGTCATAACTCAAAATTTCCATCACTTCAAACGTAGCACCTTGCACTCGTAAATAAATAAAATACTTATAAACCCACAGAAACCAAAAAAGTGGCAAAAATTACGCATTAGAATTTGAACCTTAATAAGCAAAATATAAAATCGAAAAATCTTGAGTAAAGTCAGAATAAAACCAAGCTACACCATCGCATTATAACTGGATTAAACAACAAAACGAATAAGATTATCAATACAACTATCGATATATCCATCTCTTTTCCGCGCCACGCGACCCTGTTCCTGTCCTTTACTGACCACCTCAAAAGCCTACTTTTTTGTCTCTTTCATCGGCCACACTTACACGTTCCATCTCAGCCTTAGGTGAACGGTCTTTGCATCCGCTGGGACTGGATGCTGTAGAGACAGGTGCAGAACTGGTTGCGTGTTATCCTTGGACCTCATAAATTGGTCGTATAATTATTATAATTACTTTTGAGTAGTGGAAAGGCAAAAAATGTTTGTGTTTCGAAAGTGTTTAATGAACGCTATTGTTGTTGAAAGCTTTAAGCGCAAACTTTTTTCGAAATTAAGACTGATAAAATACTATCAGTATTTTATCAGTCTTAATTTCAAAAAAAGTTTGCGCTTAAAGCTTTCAACTATAACATGCAATGAAAAAAATCCTAGTAGACGGGATTCGAACCCAGGACCCTCGCTTTCGCGGCAAGCCAACCAAGACTTGTAACTTCACTCTAATGAGTAATTAGAAGCAAAGCACATAGAGGGCGTCTGTGTATAAGATAACAAGCAATGACAAATTTCGTGTAGGTGACTGGAACCTGGTTGGCTCAGTGGTTGAGTACGTTACAGTAAAAGCGAGGATCGTGGGTTCGAGTCCCGCCCATCAGGACTTTTTTCATTGCATTTTATCTTTATAAATTTCAATATAAGATTATCCTGATATTTTTAAGGAATTTTTAAATAGGTATGTAAAAATATAAAATACTGAAGGAAGTAAAAACATTCAAAATAAAAGAAATTGAAATAACTAAAAGATACTACACCTTAAAATAAAGCCCAAATTCTTTCGTATACACAAAAAAGAATGCTCACTACTTATTTAAATTTAATAAACATGTGTATTAATATAATAGGGGTCAGAAAAATCAACAAACAAACGAATTTACTAATAATCTTATGAGAAAGATTCATACAACAATTAAATATTTTGAATGAACAATTTTGTTTGACAATACTTCTAATAGTGCCCTGGAGATCACGCTGAGCAAGCCATTCTAGTTTTACTGTACAAAAAAAGGATGGAACTACTACTTACATCTTTATTTATTCTGTACAAATATCACGACAAGCTTGCCACTCGGTCAAGCTTGTCGGTCGGCCTGAGATGTCTAAAATGTCCTACATGTAAAAAAAAAATCTTCTACCCAGCAGAGACATGGACCATGCGAGGAACGAATAGATAATAGAAATGTGGTGTTGGAGAAGAATACTCGGAATATTGTGGACAGAATTACGCACCAACAGATTCAAGGGTACTCAGGAGTTGGAGTCGTGCGTCTTTAGTACAGGGCAAAGTTATGGGCACTAGAACGCGCGGTAGATCACCTATAAGAAGGTGATCAGTCCAATTGAATCAGCCATGGACAGTCCTTTACACAAATGCACCAGGAGAGCAGCAGTCAGAGTGGCACGCTTGAAATATATATTATTCCCGGTTTATTTTTATCTCATTCCTCCTTCTCCTTTCCGCTTCACGAAGAAAATGCATGCTGCATTAATGCAAAAAAAATGGTTATTCGTATATCTGTCGCACTATTAACATGTGGAATGCTCTTGCGTGCTTCCTTCTTCATAAAACCTTGAGTCCTTTGGTGCAATCAACGGTCACTTAGGTCGTAATTGTTGGTTGCATTTGTTCTTGGACCTTCATACTGCTTTCCATTAGGTGGTGTATATGCTGAGGTCTCATAAAAAATACATTCCGTCTAAATCTTCTCAAGACAAGATTTTTTTCAAAAAGATTATTTTGTTCTCAAAAGTCTGCCGGTCTTACTCCCAATATATCAGACTATGGTCAAGTTATTTTCCACTATGTATAATTTGTACCTACTATTTGATTGATGTTTTTACCTATATAACCCCTAAAGCAAACCTTTTGTCGTATGACTGAGAAATTAAAAAAATAATGCTATAAGATTTATGACTAAAATTGTACTAAATGTATAGATAAAAATAGCTGGGATTAAATAATTAAATAAAATAAAAAACTCACTTGTATGCAACAGCATATTCATATTGTAGAGTATACAACGTTGACATTTTATCTGGAAGTCGTGGGTTCGATTTTGTTTTGTAATGCCCAGCCCTTACTTAAGAAAGGGTTATTATTCCGACTCAGTCTGGCTGGAAGGTTCTTATAAAACTGGCAAAATTACCTCTTCGTACTTATCCATTGCCCGTGGTCCACCTGCCATGTCCATCTGGATGGACCACGGAAAGAACTGAAGAAATTATCGGACCAGGAATCTTCACTGATTATTAAGGAGAGATATGATTTCTTGCTAAATTCCCTGGCTTCTGTACAGAAAACTCCAGTTGTCTCAAAAATTTTCGACAAATTTAATCAATATTCGATTTTTAAATGTTGACATTTTGAGCCCATACAACTCAGTAGATATGATCCGCAAATGTATCAACCCACACGTGACGTCCCAAATAATCCCTCTTACTATATCGGCTAATTTATGCGGTTATACGAAATGGATGGCGACAAAGGCGAAGTTGCATTACAAGCCTTAATTTGCTCGCTCCTTTATCGTTAAAACAACTAACGCACCATGAAAGGGACTACCACCATATCAAGAAATCGATGCTAGTCTACTGAAAACCGGCAAACCTACAGACTGAAACCGAAACATGACCGACTAGGTCACTTGACGGGATTTGCTGTATGGGGGTTGTAATGAAATCGTCCTACTATTAAGGTTATACGGACCACCTAAAGTTTAATATATCTAGGCTTTTCCATCCACTCTAGTTTACATTTGGAGTTCAATATTACAAGGGACGTTTGCTAATTTCAGACCCTGACGAACATGACATTAAGGTTACGTTTGTGTCAAGGCAATGTCATTTCTAAATGGTATTTATTCATATATATCGTCATGGGTGCCTCACGGCGCCCGAGACCGCCTAGACGGCTCAGCGGAGGGGTTTTAATCCCACCTCGTCGTAACCGATGGTATGAGTCTACACCGAACAAGTGGCTAGCTCGTCGCGATGTTTTGAATAGACTCAATAACCCATCAATAAACAGTTTCACATGTTGGTATAGTGAAACCGGGACCGAGAGCTTAAAGTGCTCTCCGAGGCACTATAGTACATTTTTTTTTAATTAAAAACTCATTGGTACACAACGGGAATCGAACCAGGGACCTAAGTATTTTTAAGTCCAATGTCTAACCAACTCGGCCACCACGTATATATCGTACAAACGGTATTTATAGATTAAAAAATAATAGAAATAAGATTACATAGTTCATTTAAACTAATCTTAATCTATGGTATAACTTTGTAATCGAGTTTAATCTTCAATATTAGTATAAGACAGGGCAACATTATTATGTTTAGGGCTGTAATTACGGGGTTTATCCTCTAAACACTGTATCGACCGACTAGGGGTTGGATTACCACGTGCATTTTCACACGAAATTCCACCCCTATTTGAAAAGATATTGCTATATCATTTCGTTTTTGTATTAGTGTAACGTCTTTATTAGATATTTAATGTCTTGATAAATATTCTTGGTTATTTATTTATTTTGATAATTTAGTTTAATATTTATAATATGATTGCCCTAATATGATTAGACTGGATTTAAAACACCTAAGCTATGGATTCAAAGGCCAGTGAGTTTTTTTTTTATATTTTAAAAAATAGGTACATTTGTTTGACAATATACGTTGGCCACTCAGAAAGTTTTGAAAAACTGAAAAACCAAGTTATATGGATATTTTTTTTTATTAAAACTTTTCAAATACGTGGTGGCCGAAATGTTGGTTAGACCTTAGGCTTAAATACACCTGGCCCAAACCCCGGTGTGTACAAATGAGTTTTTAATCTAAACATGTATGTACATTTGTTTATTAAAACCACTATGATGTCCGAAGAGCACGTTAAGCATCGGTCCCAGTTTCACTAACCAACTTATGAAATTGTTGGAGGGTGACCTAAGACTTTGACCGGCGTGGTTCAGAAAGTCTCTGATAAAAAAAAATTTTTTTCGCAAAAAAAAACTGAGTGGCCTGGTATAGTACCTCGGAGATCACTTTATGCTGTCTGTCCCAGTTTCACTACAACAACTTATGAAACTGCTTAGCCTATACAAACTTTGCGACGAGCTTGCCACTTGTTCATGTAGACTATCACGAGCGCTCATATAATACTTTTTTTGTTGCAAAATTTTACTCCATTATTTACCTAAGTAAACTCATACCATCGGTTACGACGAGGTGGGATTAAAATCCCCTCGGCTGGGTACCCTGAGGTCGTCTCGGGCGCCGTAATGATATATATTTATTTTATTACTAGAATGAGATCTCACGGTACCTCCTTGCTTACGAAGCAATCATTTTAATCATTTATCAATACAAAACATAGTGTTGCAATATTAAAATTATTTTCGCATATCAATGGCAGACTCTTGACGACTTGTTAAATGCAATGACTTTATATTTCTGAGAAATTCGACTCACCTCATTAAAATTTTATATTTATATGGTTTATTCAGATAAAATGATTTATCTAAAAAGAGGTTTAATTAATTATGTCAATTATTATTAATAATCTGCATTACGAGTATATTTTCGCTGCTTTATTGTCGAATCAACCGCCTATTTTGTAACCACACCCTGAAAGGAGACTACCAAATCAAAAAATCGATGCAGAAATCCAATGAAAACTAAAAATAAACAACCCACAGTGTTGCGTCATATCATGCAGGTGCGGAGGGCAAGGCTCCAGCCACATAAATTTCGGGAATTCCACTAATACGTCTCCTGTCTACCTTGGATTTTTTAATAGTAAATTGAAACCATGTAAGGAAAAAACATCTTAGTACTCACAACTGGCAAAATGATAGGAAATTAGAAGGGACTCACCAATATTTTATATTATAGTTCTTCTTCAATCATCAATTTATTAATTTAATTGTTTTTCTTGATTTTATAGTATAGATCCAGAATTTATAGTTTTTATAACAATAATTATGCAGCACACACTTGGCTTGGAAGGCGGCTATATACTTTTTTTTATTAGGCAGGTAGTAGTAAAAAAAAAATAATAATTTTTCATTCTTCGAACAGTTAGCGGACGATTCAAATTTTAGGTATAGGAAAACAAACTTGGAAAGGAAAGATTGACGGATTGTTATAAGAATCCAACACACAGACTAAAACCGAAACATGACACGGTCAGTTGACGGTTGTTGCATCGGACATTTTAATATTTATTTTATTATCTATTAAAGGAGTGGTATGTAACTTATATCATTGAAAAGGTAACTAATATTTAAAAAAAAACGTAATTTTTTACCAGATGTTATACTTTCTAGTTTCTTTCAATGACCAGATGAACGAAGAAATAAAAGCTAGAACATCCAGCGCATGGAGGAGATTTTGGTCTTTGAAGGAAGTTATGAAGAACAAAAATTACCGTATGTCGGACAAAAGAAGAGTATTCAACACCTGCATTCTGCCTTGTTTGACATATGGTAGTCAAAGCTGGAACCTAAATAAAAGTAACACAAATTCTTTACAAGTTTGCCAAAGAGGAATGGAAAGAAGCATGATCGGAATTACTAGAAAAAACAGGATTAGAAATGCAGATATAAGAGTCATAACTGGAGTGGAAGATGTAAAAAGGAAAGTGGGGCTACTTAAGTGGAGATGGGCAGGACATATGATTAGGGAAAAAAGATTCAAATGGTCGAAAAAAATTACAGAATGGTATCCTAGAGATGGCACAAGAAAAAGGGGTCGTCAATTTAGAAGATGGAAGGATGATCTTAGGACAGTGGGAGGTCCAACATGGATGCGATTGGCCCACGAAAAATCCGAATGGAAAATGCTGGAGGAGGCCTTTGTCGAAAGGGCATACTGATAATACCTACCTTGTTTAGTCTGTTACCAATGTTTTTTATTTTTCTACTTTTCAATATTTTTATATTTAATTTTGTTAAACTTACTTGTATTTATCAGTAAATAAAGGCTAATAAATAATAAATAAATAAAAATACTTTCTAGTTAATATTTAAGCAAATACATACTTATAGTATTAACCCTCGTTTTCGAAGTATTTGTGTGGAGTTATTAGCGTATGTAAGGATTCAGTGCGCCGAGGTTGATGCAATTACTTGATTAGGGATGTACTGTTTTTTCTTTAAAATTTTATCGATTTCGATAGCTATTATAGTTATTTCTTTAAAATTTTATCGATTTCGATAGCTATTATCGTTGGTTAGATAAGGTTATTATAATATAGTTTCATTATATCATCAATTTAATATTTTTATTAAAAAAAAAGATTTTCATTTTAAAAGTTTAGATGCCGCGCTAATTGAGTTAACATAATACATTTAGTATAACAGCATTGATCGCTCAGCTAATGATCGGTTATGAAATGGGCAACGATAAAGACAAATTCGCATTATGGGACTGCTTTAATAGACTCGCTGCTTCCCATTAAATTGCCCATTTCGTATTCGTACTCTGAAAGGTGACTATCACTCGCCAAAAAATCTATGCAATAATCTCCGAAAAACCAGTAAACCCACAAACCGAAGCATTGCTAGGTTACTTATCGCAAAGTAAGTTATGTTCATACAATGGTACCAAATGAGCGCGCTAGTAACTATGCACATAGCGATAATCACCAAAATGAACTCTCTTTAAATACTAAGACAAAAGTTAAAAATGGTCAACAATCTCGCACTGCAGAATAAAATTGGTACATTCAACACATTTTTTACCCTATTCATTAAAAAAAATATACGAGAGTTCATTTTGATGCAACTTAACCTTAATGTGCTAGTTAAGGTCCCTAGAGTAATAGCAGACTAGATAACGCGACGTGTCTGCGGCATACAATAACGTTTATACAACGTAACGTTTAATCACGTAAAGTGTGCACTCAAACAATTTGCTCTTATGCATACCCTTTGCTTGCTATTATTTAGATAGTTACAGTCCGTATCAATAGGAGTTTACCTACTGTTTTGTTTCTAATATACTAGAAGTTTAATAATTATTTATCAAAATTGTATCTTTTAACCTTAAATTTAATTAGTATAAAAAATCTGCAAGATTCTAACTTTATTCTGTCCAAATACATACGGTATATGTTTACACCTGTATAAATGATACCAAGTCCAGGACTATTTCGATTCTAAAGCAGAAAATTTGGGTTTACGATTTAAAATCATTAAACTTTATTAATACAACATTCCTCTTTTTCTTTATGGTTATCGATAAAGAATGTTAACCCCTACCCTATTAAATATAAGCACATACGTAAAGGTGTTATAGTAGCGTAGAGGTGTAACCTTAGACCGTATTAACAAGATATCGATCTTTCCTATGATTGACTAATTTGCATGAAAACTCTATCTCAACAATATGAAACACGGCTATGTAAATTAACCAAATTGCTGATAAGCAAATTGTTATTGTTGTTATAGTATGAGGAAGTAGTATTTTATGGTATTAAACTTTACTACAGTAGTATAGTATAGTCTCGGACAAGGGAGAAGAAAGAATTTTGGACAATGACTCTTTACTACTTATCTTGGAGAAAGAATAAATTTGTCAGTTCTTCATACAAATTAACTGTCGAATAACTCATACAAATAATTATTCTGAGTATTAATAATTTAATCTACGAATAAATATTGTACTAACTATCCCCAGTATAAATTATGCCATCTTTTGGTCAAATCGGCCCTAAAAATATACCGGCGATACACGCGCACGCTAATTTCGTGCAAAAAGTAAATCAGTAAGCGGGCAATTGAAAAAAAATATTGTTCATGACTCTATCTTTTTCGCGTCCATATTTTAGTTGATAACATTTACAAAATATTATATATTCGACTAGTAGATCCGCGCAACTTCGTCTGCGTAACTTTAACCGTTTACGCAGCGTACGCTCTCAAAAGGAATATTTTTTCCCCGCTTTTGCAACATTTTTCATTGTTAGTCCGCTCTATTGGTAGCGTGATGTTGGTAGCGCCTATAGCCTTCCTCGTTAAATGGGCTATCCAACACTAAAATATTTTTTCAATTCTAACCAGTGCAGTGGTTAATTTAGATTAGCGCGTTCATACAAACAAACAAACAAACTCTTTAACTTTATAATATTAGTATAGATATATTCAAAAAATACAACTTTTGACATAATCATATAATTTGTCTCAGAATGGATCACATTTATCCCCTATTTTAGTGTTTAGTTAGACCTTATTAGTAAAGTATTAACTTTATAAGGGATACCTTACTTTTCTAGGTCGGTTCGAAATGTTCAAATGAAAAAAAATCATTTCATATATCATTTTAACATTACTAGTTTGTATGGGGAAGCCAACATTTTTTTTATCGCGTTTATAGTTCCATGGGGAAAATTGTTCTATTTGATCAGCAGAACCTCATATTAGCCCAAAGTACATCCTTTCAAATTCACCCTGTACACCTCCAGAGTGAGACAGAATATTTTATTCATTAGTACACTTGTGCAATGCCGGGACGGACAGCTAGTGATGACATAAAATGTCAACTATATATATATATATCTTTACGGGTGCCTTACGACGCCCGAGACCGCCTAGACGGCCCCAGGGTACCCAGCGGAGGGCTTTTAATCCCACCTCGTCGTAGCGGATGGTATGAGTCTACACCGAACAAGTGGCTAGCTCGTCGCGATGTTTTGGATAGACTCAATAGCCCATCTATGGTGGATACTATAAACTGTTTCACAAGTTGGTATAGTGAAACCGGGACCGACAGCTTAACGTGCTCTCCGAGGCACTATAGTGTTGTTGTCAAACAAATGTACATAATTTTTTAAATTAAAAACTCATTGGTACACACCGGGATTCGAACCAGGGACCTTAGTGTCAACTATCCAACTATTGTAGAGTTAAATGTCAACTATCCAACAAAAAATATATATTGCTCAAAAAGTAAATATAAATTCAAAAATATTTGAATGCATTTTAATACACCTAGCTTTTCTTCATAGAACACGTTTATCTGGTATATTTTAAAACTTACCCTAAGATACTCTCAAAACACAAACAGTGTATATTGGGGGTGGCCCCAATAGCTACTCGTAAGTCGAAAAGTGATAGGGTACCTTCCTAGGCTCTCAAACTATCTCCACACCAAATATCTAATATATAAAGGTGACAGACAGAGTTACGTTTACATTTATAAAATTAATATAGAAAACTGGGGTAATTCATTAGTTTCAGATATTTTTAAATAGCAAATATCATTTTCAGTGAAATAAAACATTATTATAACTAGTTTGTAGAATGTAAACAGTGATTTAATTTCATAGAATTAAGCGAGCTATACACAGTGCAAATAATGCTTAACATCACAAACAAAATTCCATGGAATTTTGTTTAGATATACCACTTTAGAAACTCGAAATAATATGTAAATAAAATGCCTGACTCAGTTTCTATGACTCCACTTCGAGCAACCGCTCTGAGCGTTGGCGACGCCCTTTTGCTGCAAGGACCTCACCTCGGGCTTTAAGCCTTGAGTGACCTTTTGGACCACCTGACGTCTCGTTTTAGGCTTCAGCCTGAGAGACGGGATTTTACCTCTTCGTGTACGGCTGCCTCTAAAGTTGTGCCGCCCGCTGTCTGCGTGCTGCCGTCGTGCCGCAAACCTCTGCTACGTGGACTTTACCTCAGGCCAAGAGCCTTGAGAGTCAGGGCATCTGAGGCATCAGCCTGAAAGACAAGATCTCGCATTATAGTATGCGGTTGCTGCTGCAGTCATGCTTGCTACTGATAAGGTCGTGCCGCCACCTTCCTGCTGTTGCGTACCTACACCTGCTACATGGCAGGTCCACTTGGCCAGCAGGTCGTGATTTAAACGGTCGAATAGCCTAATCAGCTCAGCTACTTCCAGACAGCAATAATAGTCTTGGAAATTAAAATAATAGAAATAAATATTATTTTAATTTCCAAGTTGTTGTGTAGAATGATGGTCCATGAGGCAAACGGAACTACGACCGACAGAAATAAATACATTTTGTTTTTATTATAATATTGGTTGGTACACACCGGGGCTTGAAACTGTTTTGTTTTTAAGTCTAAGGTCTAACCAACTCGGCCACTACGTATATAGTTACTCCCTATTTTTTTCTGGTAGACTGAAAACTCCTTAGTGAGTTTTTAAAGAAAGTGAGTTTCCGTAGTGCCTTTCCCAGTAACGTTATCCCTTGGCATTATGCATGTAATTGTCTGAAACATTATTAGTTTAAATGTTTGTAAGCAATTAGCAAAGCAATGTAATCGTGTTGAAATACACGAAATAATGTAGCTTGAATTTTTTTTATTTTACTTTTATGTTACAAAAAAGGAGTCCATATGAACTCAGGTATGTCCGCTTGATTATCGCGAAATACTGGTCCGATTTACTTAAATTTTTGAATGGTTATATATATTATTCAGCAACATGTATGGAAAAGGGTATAAATGAAAGTTCCTAATGGTTTCAGGTGAAAAAGTTGGAGAAAATATTTCGTGTTAGGACCGAACATTTCTTATTTCAAAGCTATTACTATATATATATATATATCTTCACGGGTGCCTTACGGCGCCCGAGACCGCCTATACGGCCCCAGGGTACCCAGCGGAGAGGTTTTAATCCCACCTCGTCGTAGCCGATGGTATGAGTCTACACCGAACAAGTGGCTAGCTCGTCGCGATGTTTTTGAATAGACTCAATAACCCATCTAGAAACAGTTTCACAGGTTGGTATAGTGAAACTGGGACCGACAGCTTAACGTGCTCTCCGAGGCACTATAGTGGTGTTGTCAAACAAATGTACATAATTTTTTATATTAAAAACTCATTGGTACACACCGGGATTCGAACCAGGGACCTTAGTATTTTTAAGTCCAAGGTCTAACCAACTCGGCCACCACGTATATATATGTATATA
Source organism: Monopis laevigella (assembly GCA_947458855.1). Classification (NCBI taxonomy): domain Eukaryota; kingdom Metazoa; phylum Arthropoda; class Insecta; order Lepidoptera; family Tineidae; genus Monopis; species Monopis laevigella. Next base: position 5,391,480 of record OX381577.1, on the reverse strand, counting down.
TATATATATATATATATACGTGGTTTTTCAAGTTAGAATCAAAACTTTAGAAAAAAATACCATTAAGGGCTCTGTAGTCGTGTTGACGCCCATACAAACGAAACCATACCAACCATGTATTACAACTTGGCTGTTATTCGTATTACATGTTTATGTTTATGTTGGTTATTGTACGTAAAAATCTTTCTGTTGTAATAAATACTTGTGTAGATATTATCAATATATATACTTTTTTTGTTTTAAAAAAAAATAAAACAATCCAAAACAGAAAAATAAATAAATACAATGAGTCAAAATAATATTATTTTAATTTTGCGACAAACAGTAATGAAGAAATGAAGGCGAAAGCATTAGTCTGTGAAGGTTTTAGTCTGTGGGTTCACCGGTTTTCAGGAGACTACTGCATTGATTTCTTTTCGAGGTGGTAGTCTCGTTTCAGGCTAAATTATGCGATTACGAAATGGGTAGTTGAATTGACGATAAGGCAGCGAGTATATTAACACTGCTCGAGTATATTACTCGTAATGCAATTCGTCATTGTCGCCCCCATTTCGTAATCGCATAATTTAGCTGACATAGTGGGAGCGATCAATATTGTTTAAGAACAATAATTGATTGACCCCATTCATGGACTTTGTAGGTTTCCTAAATATTGGAACCCTCCGCGGTTAAGAACCATACGCACATGACATACAGTTTTTTTTAATCTGAAGGCACAAATAACACTTTAACTATTGTGTCTAACGTTAGGATCAGGCCAATAGGAGAGTTTTCTGAAGATCCTCATCGGTGTAACCAGCCCACAGTAGAGGTCACCAATACAACAGTATTCGTAGTTACCTGGAATGCGATTACGAAATAGTCAGACAAAGATTATCCATCGATAATAATAACTCCTCTCTAAAAATAGCTGAAACGATACAAATTTAAAATTACTCAGTTATAAAGTTCCGATAGATGGCGCTATAAAATAAAATCCAATTTGAATTTAAAACTGCTGCGTGGCTCCAGCGGGCTGGTTTGGATTACCGTAATTCCTGACTGTACGAATAGGTATCGACTTAATTCTACCTTGGCTGAGAGAGCACTGGATTGTTAAGGCGGTGTTGTGAGTGAATACAATATTTCAATAAATACACAACCGCTAAAACATTACGCCACGTTGCGAAAGCAATCACAAGATGCTTATTAATACGAATTTTATAGTTTTTTTTTATTTATTTTCACATACTTAACAAAATTAAATATGTACAAAAATAAAAATAATAAAATTAAAGTTAATTTAAATATTAATTGCGAATACCTGGTATTATCAAACAAAAATGAGATAGGCATAAAAGAAGATAAGTCAGCGCTGACTACATAGCATGATAGCAGGTTTATACCCGTATTTAGTGAGTCCTGGCCATCCTTTTAGTGTTTCAGTACGTACAGTTGAGGCCACGTTCTGTTTTTATACGGCAAACGTTAGATTATCAAAATAACGATTTCCGCGCTCTCTCCGTTACAATAAACAAAATGTGGCCGCTGGATGCCATGGACTTCCAACTACCTTACACTGGTAGTAAGTTAAATTCTTTGGTAGTAAGTTAATTTACTAAGACATACCACGTGCCCTAAGATGCGGCATCCACTTCCAGGCCTGTATTTATAGATCTATCTTATACTCAAGTATGTTTTGTCTCTTTTCACCAATTGTCAAATTAAGAAAAATGAAAGACACCAACGTTTCCTGAGATCAATTTATAAACGGAGCCTAGAAGCTTTCACCGCAAAGTTCCGTTAGATTTTTTATTTTTTATTGAAGCACATTGAGAATGTGACATTGTATCAACCTGAATTATCATTATTTGATTTTATCATGATTAAAGTGTTTTGTTTTAATATTAGCATCGCCTTAACAAGATTTCGTTACTTGCGCTCTTGCATTTTCTATGGCCCGACATGGGTTAGAAATTCTGAGTTAAGTGATTCTTCACCACACCCTCGGCCGAGGAACCGCCATCTGTTTCCAATTTACTGAATTTTAAACCTAATTTAGTACCTACTTTATTAGGTCTTTGGAACTCGATCTCACGGAACTGTTTTCCAAATAATTTCTTTTTTTTACTTTAGTTTTTACGTATTAGTGTAATTGAATTTTAAGGATAATAAAACTAGTAAATCTAACCCATTGACAGATAATGTTCTTTGCTATATATGGATTCACTGTATGGGTGCTGAGTATTTTTTATTTTGAGACATTACGTGACTCTGTATTTAGTCAGAAGCAGACTTACAGCATTCATGAAGGGTGTATTATATTAATACAGTTTTTTTTTTTAAATAGTATTGATGCCTCCCACTATGCCGGCTAAATCATACGGTTAAGATATACGGGTGGCGACTATCCTCGCTGCTTAACCATTAAGTCAACCGGTCGTTTGCAACCGCGCTATAAAAGAAGACTACAATTAAATAAATAATTTACCCGATTCATGGACTTTGTAGGTCTGCTTACCATCAAAGATACAAAGTCACATGCCGTGCTCCAATAAAAAAGGCTACCTACCACTATAAAAGGGGCAAGGAAGTAAATTCATAATCCAGAGATGTGACCGGAAAATGCTAGGTGATTTTTCCCCCATTCAGATGTTTAAAGGCATAAATAGTTTTTTTTTATAAAATAAATTTTAGAAAAAAATGTCCTCTTATTTTTTCTACTAAAAATACAAAAAACTTCTTTTAAATCGATGTCATTTCCATTCATCAAATCTATAAATTTTGAATTATTCTGTATTCACCCGAAATATGTACTTTCCGTTTTCACCTTAAAAATGTTCCTTATTCACCCTTTTTAATAATAATTAATACCTATAACTCAAACTTTATTTTAACACATTTAAAATTAAGTTATGTGAGAGGGAAATGTTTTATTTCAATAATAAAATAGGTACCTATAAATACACTTACGTGACTTTTGTTTATTTCGGTTACCTAGCTAAATAATATTTAATAGATTGTTGTCATTTAAAATAATTTTTGACAGTTGGTAACGAATTCAGAGTGAAAAATTTACAAGCGTAGGTTAAGTTTTATTTTATGCCGACTGCCAACTTTAAAACCTACCATAGCATAAGTTGTAAAATTGAATTTCTTAGAAAGATTGGGCAATACTACTTTGACAATGCAGTACATTGGAATTCATGTGAAAGCGGAATAAAGCATTTTGTAAGGGTGAATAAGGTAATACAGGTGAATAAGTATCTAAGTATATGGAATAATTCCAAAAATTTTATATGGACGACGCTAAAAATATTAAAAAAACTTGTTTACATGATAGGTATCTATTATTTTTTTTGGCATTGATACCAAAATCATTTTATAAAATCAACACTTACTTCCACTGACATAATCTCTATTAAATGGTACTTATTCATAAACTTATTTTCTTTTGTTTATTTATCATAATCAGACAGAATATACTCTGTTAAAAAAGTATTTATTTATTAAAAATGTAAATAAGCCAATATACATATTCAAAAGTGGAAGAACAATTTTCCATTTTCAAGGCATCGGTACGCAAAATTGAATTTATACTTCATCATCTATAAAACGCCTTCGCCGAATTTATTTTCAACCATTAGCATATTAAAATGAGCTTTACCTGTAGTACTAAAGGCAAAAAAAAGATAAACAAAAATAAAAATTGAATTCAACAATGGAGGAACATGGGGATTTGACATTTAGACTCTAGTCTTATAGTACTATAATGGTGCCTTACGGTGCCCGAGACCGCCTAGACGGCCTCATGGTATCCAACGGCGGGGTTCTATTCCCACCTCGTCATAGCTCATGGTATTCAAAACATATTGGCTCGACTCAATAACCCAACTATACTATATAAACACTAGTAGTTCATGACAGATTTTACCTTTTATTAATAAATAATTTAATTTTCACAGATATTTTTCATTTATTTTATTTTGCGGACCATACTTTCCGCTAGAATATACAAAGAGCAAGGATTCCATCAACTTGACAGGCGCTTGATGGATCAAAACTTGAAATAGGCAACTTGAAAATGTTCTAAGTAGAAAATTACTGAGACTTAAAGAACATCTCGGATGCATCCTCATCAAACTTTAACTCGATCATTTTCCCATTTTCTTAGATACATTTTCTGATGCACTACCAACTATATTTATTTATACATATTACAATTAATATTTAGTATAGTAATAAATAAGTTAAAAATAAGAAAGAGAGAGAGAGACAATGTTCTTTGCTAAGAACATTGTCTCTCTCTCTTTCTAAGCCATGGATTCACCGTGCGGGTGCCGGGTCCATCGCGTGGTTGAAAGGCAGGGGAATGAACTGCAGCGTTCCCGGACTTGAGACCGCGAAGTAGGTTTAAAGACCTTTTGAACTCTCACCTGCACTGTGTTCACTACCCTCTCTACTCAACCAAATATTATATGATCCTGTTAGCGCCATCCTGGAAACACACTCCATAAAAGTTCCGACGGCTGTTCTCGGAAGGCCAAGATCCTTCAATAGACGGTGCAAAGACTTTGCTGGAATTCCTCTTGCACCAACTTCCACTGCATAAAGTTGAGTTGAGTGTGTTAAGTGGTGTGCTCATTATCCCGTAAAACAAAATGATTTTTAATAAGGGCTCCCCCTTAATAAAAAAAAATCATTTACATAAAATATCTTATTTAAATTTAATATCATGAAACTATTTTGAGTAATTCTAAAAAAAATCATTATAAATCCTTTATCAGGATAATCTTATAGATTCGTAGAGTATCCGCGAAAGCAAAGACCGTGGGTTCGAGTTCCGCCCACCAGGATTTTTTTCATTGCATTTAATCTTTAAAAAAATTCAATATAAAAATAATATATAACTATTTATACGAAATTATTTGTATCTTAGTCTAAAAAAATGGTGTTTTCAGCAATTTTGTTTTACCGGGGGAATATGCTCTAATTGCGTTTTCCTATTTAAATATCTTAAATTATATCATATAATAATAAAGATGTAATATTTACTTTATTGCAAATTCTTCCGCTAGTTAAACGACGACTTAAACGACGTATAAATATCTTCAAAAATCTTATATCTAAATATCAAATTGGTAGGAGTTAAAGTTGTCGAGATATTCGCATCTTTCTAACGCCATTTGTATTCAGTCCATGCCTTAAATACTAAATCTTATCTAAAGAACTAATTTACATTATTACTTAAATCCTGATTCAACTAACAATGTTACTTTGCAGAAGTTCACAATTGGTGTTATATTACCTACTATATTTAGTTTATTTTACTGAGCATATAAACCATGCGACGAGCTTGCCACTAGTTCGTTGTAGATTCAGAATACCGTCGAAGGGTAGAAACTAACCCCTTCCTTCTGCTGGGTACCCTGAAGCCTATCAAGCCGTCTCGGGAACCAAAGGCCCCCGTAAAAACACCATCACGGGTGCCATTTTTGTCTTCCGAGAACCGTTTAAACAGCCTCAGGGTACCCAGCGGAGGGATTGACCCCTCCTCATTTCGCCGATGGTATTCGGAGGCAACAAGTGTCGAGCTTGTTGCGGTGTTTATGATGGTATGGCCTCGTTGTATAAAGCGGTCACCCATCCCAGGACCGGCCTTGTAGTCATCTGCTTAACCTTGTTATCAGTTGCGCAGTGACTTGACCACTAGGCTGAGGCCGCTTTTTAAAATAAAGCCCCCGTAATGAAGAATAATTAAAAAATATTCTAATAATTAAAGGTGTTGTCTTTAAAAGGTTGTAATTTGGGTTAATATGAGCCTCTACTGGTCAAATCGAACAAATTTTCACATGGAACCATGTGTCTCAAATAAAAAAAAATATGTTATAACCATACAAACTAATAATGTAATGTAAACATATCAATTCGTATGGGGAAGCAAATTTTTTTTTTAATTTGAGACACATGGTTCCATGTAAAAATTTGTTCGATTTGATCAGTAGAGGCTCATATTAAGCCAAAGTACAACCTTCACCTGTATAGTGAAAGATATTTATAAAAAAACTTTTTAACTACTACTAGCTAATCCGCGCAACTTTGTCTGCGTAACTTTAACCGTTCGCATTGTACCGTTTACCAGGCGTAAGCTCTCCAAAGGAATATTTTTTGCAACATTTTTCATTGTTAGTGCACCCCTATTGATCGTAGCGTGATGTTCTGTAGCCCGTAGCCTTCCTCGATAAATGGGCTTACCAACACTAAAAGATTTTTCAATTCGAACCAGTAGTTCTTGAGATTTACGGTTTAAACCAAACAAACAAACTCTTCAGCTTTATAATATTAGTATAGATTATTTATCTTATTTTCTAATTATTAACTATGTAATTGTATAAATCTCCAGCTACTAAACCCACCTGGGGCCTTATTCCGAGTTTGCAACCGCTAAACACGACAAGACGTTGCGTAAACTATTAATATGGAAATATAAATTATATCCTGTTAATTATAGAGTTGAAATTCCAATGCTCCACACATGTTGAAACTTGCGAAGAATTCGTGTAGTTCAAGATGGCGGCATTATTATAGCCAATCTAATACAGACTATATAATCATTAGAATAGAACTTATATTTCCATATTTATAGTTTACGCAACGTCTTGTCGTGTTTAACGTTTGCAAACTCGGAATAAGGCCCCTGGGGTGTGATCAAGTAAGTCACTTGCAACAATTTAATAGATTTTGTAACAAAATACATTGTACAGTTCAGAATAGGGGTCGAACGGTTATTTAAGCTGCAGTTAGCATTTACTACTTTTATGGGTTCACATGTTCATTCTATACTATACAGGGTGACTTTGAATGGGTATACTTTGGGCTAATATGAGGTTCTGCTGATCAAATCGAACGATACATAAGAAGCGTAATGTCTCTACAGGGTGAATTTGAATGGATGTACTTTGGGCTAATATGAGGTTCTGCTGATCAAATCGAACGATACATAAGAAGCGTAATGTCTCTACAGGGTGAATTTGAATGGATGTACTTTGGGCTAATATGAGGTTCTGCTGATCAAAACGAATAACGCAAATGAAAAAAAAAATTGCCTTCTCCATACAAACTAATTATGTTAAAATGACCAATTTGTATGGGGAAGCCAATTTTTTTTTTCATTTGCGACACATGGTTCCCTGGGAAAAGTTATTCGTTTTGATCAGCAGAACCTCATATTAGCCCAAAGTACATCCATTCAAAGTCACTCTGTAGAGACATTACGCTTCTTATGTATCGTTAAATATACTCCTAAGAAAATTACTTAAACTATTTTTTATTTATTTATATTATTTAAAATTCTTTATTGCACAAAGTTGTATATAGGCGAACTTAATGCCTTAGGCATTTTCTACCAGCTAACCTTTGATATAATAAGAAAATAAAAAGCTCGAATTAAATTGAAAAAAAATACATGACAACAGTTTTGCATCATTTTCTCACCACAAAATGATTAAAATACTTAATATTATTAATTTATCTTCACGCCAGGCTCCTCCAGGGGTAAGCAACCATATAGGGATTGAGGCAACCTAGCGCCACTTATCTCGATCTCTACATACACCTCGTCTCCAGTCATAACTCTTCTCTTACATGTAAGCCGATTTTGGGGAAATTTATTCCATCGTTACATCGATTTCTTTTGGAGGTGGAAGTCTCCTATGGGTGATTAATTTGAGTATATAGCCGCGAGGATATTAAAATAGCCGGTAATCTAAATACATCTTTGTAACCGTAGCCTTTAGTCGGCATAGTGGAAGAGATTAATATTGTTAAACTACAATGCTGGTCGCTCCCATTCATCGACGTTGGGGTCTCTTTACCATCAGGTAGATACTAAGTCGAATGCAGTGCTCCAACAATAAAAAAAACTGAGTATGTAGTCTAAGTGGATCCTTAAAAATGCTCTCAAGGAAAAATAGAGTTAAATTATTTTATAAGTAAGCAATTGAGATGAAATCAATAATAATATATCCAAATATCAACGAAATATTAAAGTTAATATTTCTCCTATTTCCCTTACAAAATGTATCAAAATTTGCCTTTGATACGCCGTTGATACCCAACTCATTTAGAAGAATAGGCCCCTTGTTTTACTCCACAGAGACGTATGTGGGCGGCCATAGACATTTTATTTTATTGGAACACGGCATGTGACATTGTATCTACCTGGTGGTGAGCAGACCTACAAAGTCCATGAATGGGGTCAATCAATAATTGTTCTTAAACAACATTGATTGCTCCCACTATGCCGGTTAAATGATGCGATTACGAAATGGGCGGCAACAAGGACGAATTGCATTACGAGTATATTTAAATATACTCGATGCCTTATCGTCAATACGGTTACGAAATGGGTGGTTTACATTTCGTAACCGCACCCTGAAAGAAAACTACCACCTCGACAAGAAATCGATGCAGTCTCCTGAAAAACAATGAACCCAAAGACTAAAACCGAAACATGATTAGGTCACTTGACGGTTTTTGCATCATATATATATATATATATATATATATATAATTAGATTACAATTAGGTAGATATAAAACTATTGTGAAATATATACTCCAACAATGGAGCGCCTGAAATTTCCAGAGAATTTTCCCAAGATACACCGAAAGTAGCTTAGGCAGTCTAGCTTCATAAATATTTTTATATTCTCAGAAAAAAAACATCGAAGTTTACGGATAATCTTAATTTTTACTCAACTTTCTTAGTAACTTTAAAGCCTTTTGAAGCTTTTATTTATTATATTATTAAGGTATTATAATTTTCATAAAGAAAACTTAGGTGTTATAGAAAGTTAGTAAGTGCTTTCGTGAGACAAAACATGACCAAGCGCCTAATATTGAATGGGCAAAATGCTTAGAGTGGGAAATGCTTAGGTAGATTATGACGGCATACTGGATGTAGCCAACTACTTAAAAAAAAAAACTTAAGTATTGATTAACCTCCAATTTTCCATTAGGTCTACTTATTGTATGATGTTTCAGGCCCCTTTGAGTTTTTTGTACTTTAATATATAATAGGAGTTAAATTCAATATTTAATTCCTGTATATACCTAACATTTGTTTCTATAATATACGTGGTGGCCGAGTTGGATCACCACGACCTTGGACTTAAAAACACTTACATAGGTCCCTGGTTCGAATTACGGTGTGTACCAATGAGTTTTTAATTAAAAAAAATATGTACATTTGTTTGACAACACCACTATAGTGCCTCGGAGAGCACGTTAAGCTGTCGGTCCCGGTTTCACTATACCAACTTGTGAAACTATTTATAGATGGCTTATTGAGTCTATTCAAAACATCGCGACGAGCTAGCCACTTGTTCGGTATAGACTCATACCATCGGCTATGACGAGGTGGGATTAAAACCCCTCCGCTGGGTACCCTGGGGCCGTCCAGGCGGTCTCGGGCGCCGTAAGGCACCCGTGAAGATATGTATGTATGTGTGTGTATTTGTTTCTATTTCAGATCTGTGTGCTGTTTAGTACCGGTCCCCCCTCGTGAATCTCTTGTGACGTCTGTCCTTTTCTATTTAACTGTTTTGTTTTTAAAGTGCAGTATTACCAGTTAAACCATAATAATTGATGTACCTGATGTTCATTGACTATTACAGATGTACTCAATAAGTAAAATATTTATAATCTCCTGTTTTTTTTTTTTTAACTAAAACCTAATTTAATTGAATCTTCTATGTCCCAGCTAATACGCTGAATAAAATGATACCGAGCTCGGACATCACCAGATGTTTCTTTTAAGGAGGGTATCTCCTGAATGCCTTTTCAATAACTAGACATTGGTAAAATTACGCGACAAGCGATAAGCCATTCATCTAAATAATTGAATTGAGGTAGACTAGGACTTTGCTAGCCCGACCGACTGATCTCGTTACATGCATAAAAACCGTCAACTGTCCTTGGGCCTTAGAGAAAAATCAGGCGACGCGACATGTCGCCTCGCCTGCTTTTTCTCTAGAGCCCCTTGTCGTGTTTCAGTTTTTGACTGTGGTTGACGATAACTTTACTTTCTTGTGGCTATGGCCATTTCTAAGCATTCGTCTGACTGATAAAAATGACTGCACACAAGTACCTAGGTAATAAAAATTACCGTTCTATTTTTAAAAACTAAAATTTAAGTCAGCTATTCAAATGCGCGGCAATTTGCATCGTCAGCATTTTGCGGCAACAGCTGCGTGGTGAAGTTGCCACAAGATATTCCCGGTCATTATACTTTGTCGTAATACCTACCACGACATTATCCCGCGACATTTTTGGTGACAATTTACTTCCTTCTTTTCTCGTTGTTTTAAAAGAAAAAAAAAGCGGTCGAGTGCAAATACTATTCGTACCTAGTACCTACCAAATCCATTGTATAAAATATCTACTTACTTAATTTTAATACTAATTGAAACTTTATATATACTTTATTATGAGTATGTATATATAATGTATGTATATATAATGTATATATGTAGAAAGACCTGAATCTTGTAAGCCAAATCAGGGATCCCGCGATACAGGTTACTAGCCTAGTGTGGGGCCCACTGTATAATCTATAGTATACATTATACAGTGGGCCCCGCACTAGGATACATAGGTAAAGATTCTATACCTATGTAAATCTTTATTATTTGAATAAATGAATTGAATTTATTCATGCACTTAAGCTTCGGTATGGCAAAATAAAAATGGCGAAATACATATTGCGTTCGCGCACTTTTAAAGTTTTTTTTTTTTTTTTTATAATTGGGTTTGCCAATTTCATTACTAATTAATGGTAGTGAAAATAATGCATTTTAATTAATAGTGGTTAAATACCATCACTTCTATTATAATTTATATTTGGTAAAATTTATTATTATTATAATTACTATTAATAATTAACAACCCGTTTCTAACGATAAATCTTCCTAAACTCTAAAAAAATCTTCTCACACACAGATATCTATCAACACACAACAAAAATATCATAAACGTTATTATTGTATGTTAATATGATAAAAATACTCGTTCCAGATTTGACAGTAAAAGCTCTTTGTCCACCCCGAAGCTCCAGACAAAGTTCTCGTCCGCGCCATTTGAGACGCAAAGTCCGCGAAAGTTCAATTTATTCACAACTTTTGTACCTTTGCGCTGTTTGATCATCCGCTGCAACTAGTTACGTAACAACGAACACTTTGCTTTGGGATATATATGTATATACTTTAATAAACATTACATTTTTTTTTTATTTATTTTTTTTAAGAATTATAAACTAAACTAAAATTAATTAAAATATTCCTCTAGTTTGTCAAGTGGCATGTTGCCCAAGATGCTAACGGCATTTTCTTTTTGTATTGCTAAAGAAATTCTTTGTTTGAAATACACGCCAGCCCTTGGGTCACCAGTAGCGTCGATTAGGAGTGGAGCCAAGGTTTTGTAAAAAGCCTAAGCGTCAGAACTCCATGGTTTATTAACTTCATTGTTTTAATAATATGTAGGATAATTTACACATTGCTCTGGTCACAAACTAAGCTCTATTGGTGGCCGAGATGGTTAGACCTTGGACTTAAAATACTTAGGTCCCTGGTTCGAATCCCGGTGTGATGAGTTTGTAATTTAAAAAAAATATGTACATTGGTTTGACAATACCACTATAGTGCCTCGGAGAGTAACCCAGAGTATTAAACCCCCTCCGCTGGGTACCCTAAGGCCGTATAGGCGGTCTCAGGCGCCGTAAGGCACCCGTGATGATATGTACAATTTACACATATTGCTTTGGTCACAAACTAAGCTCTAGGCTTGTACTATGTGTACCAGAAACAACGACATAATACATATTATATTTTATATAAACACCCAAACCATGCCAAACTGTACAGAAAAATGTACTAATATTGTTTTGCCATGGGTGGGAATCGAACCCAAGACCTCCGGATACAATGCCCAAGGCGCAACCACTAGTCTACGGAGGCGGTATTATATATTTTTTAATATACATGGTGACTTTAAAAGGTTCATCTTTGGGCTGAGGTTCTACTTATCAAATCGAACAACTTTTCCCATGGAACCATGTGTCGCAAATGAAAAATAAAATTGCCTTCTCCACACAAACTACTAATTATAAAATGACCAACTTGTATGGGGAATCCAACATTTTTTTTTCTTTTATGTCACATGTTTCCATGGGAATAGTTGTTCGATTGGTTTTGATCAGTAGAGCCGCGTTCAACCAAACAAACAAACTTTTCAGCTTTATTATATTAGTATAGATATGTATTGGTGATGATGTTGTGTTTCTGTGTGAGTGAGTATTCACGTATGTGTGTACAAGTTTGTGTGTGGGCGTGTTTGTGTGTAACCTATATATTTTTAGTAATTATATTATTTAAATATTGTGCCAATAAATGTTGTGTATGTAAATATTAATTAAGTGTTGTTGAATTGTTGCGGTTGGTTGGTGAAATTGTTTTTTTTTTTTTTCAAATCCTATAAAATTAATAAATAATCATGTTAAGATTTGCAATTTTTTGAATGTTTGCATTGGAACAAAAAAAAATCATTAATTGTAGTAAATCCTAATGCAAATACGTCTTTGTGCCGCCCATTTCGTAACCGCATCATTTAGCCGGCATATGAGAGCGATAAATGTTGTTAAACAACAATGTATTTATCGACCCCATTCACTGAGTTTGTAGGTCTGCTTACCATCAGGTGGATACAAAGTCACATTCCGAGGGCCAATAAATTATAAAAAATCATATTAACTATCACTTGTACCTGTTCTGAGACAAATGAGTTGTTCAACAACTTTTTATATAAACAGTGGGCCTCTCTGACAACGTCAAAAACAATTTAGCCGTGAATATAAAAGCAATAAAATCCGTTCGCCTAATCGCGGGATCTATTTAACGTAGGATCTTGACTTAAGAGTCCTTCAGACGGATCGCACCATCAATTTTAGTAAACGGTAAGATTTAAATTTCAAATTTGCTCTTATTCAAATCGAGTGAGTTTGTGGTGACCATACTTTTATTGTTTTTATGACTTTAAACAACGCCTATTTTCGCTTACTAAATATCTTTACTACTTCTTGTCATTATTTTTGGAATTGATCCCTTTCTTATTATTTTTATAAACTCAATTGCCCGCAGCTTCAAACAATAAATAGTTGGATTATACCTAAAATTATATAATTAAACCAACCCTATAAACCAACTGTGTAAAATCATATAAAATAACTACCAAATTCTATCGGTTCAGTAGTTTAGCTGTTAAGTCCCCGACAGACCGAAGACTCAATAATAATAATACGTTTATTCAGTGACCAAATATATTTTTCAATACAATTAAACTTTGTTTGAGGACGGGTTAATCCCCCAGCTGGGTATCTTGAGACCGTTTAAACGGGTCTCGGCAGCCAAAAAGGCACCCGTGATGGTTTTATTATTATTATTAAACTGTAAGCTAGTTGACTCAATGACACAATATAAGTTATAGATGTAACTATTATATTAGTCTATGCTCTATACTGAGTTTAGTGTGTGCTAGAACGGTTGTGTCGACAAATCGAAGTGTTCAAGAGTTATTACCCCCTCGGGAGTATCACAGCGGCATTACCCAGTCACCGAAACACGACGATACGTTTATACGTACAGCTATAATAAGGACTATGTCAGTTTGAACTTTGCAAATATTTTACTATTAATGTCGCTTTTCAGTTTAGGTTGGCACCGAAATATTATTTGTTTGTCTGCCACCTATTATTGTATTGTATATTGTATACAATTTTAGCACCAAAAAATAGGATTAATCTTTACCCCAATTATGTAAGTATTTTTGCACCGAAAGTTAAAAGTATATAAATCCTTGATATGAATTATCCTTCATATATTTTTTTCCGCAAAAACAACAAAGGCTTGGTCACTCTACTAAGGGATGAATGAGGGATCAGAAAATTGGGAACGCTTGGGTGTCGCTTAAGTTGCCATTTAAGTGTTCTGAAAAAGTACTGTAATGTGTTTTTTTTATCTACAAATGTAAAATATCCTACGCATATTTTATTTTTTATTGTCTGCATTTGCATGGTAGTTGAATAAATAATCGGTGACTTAGCAAAACTTTTGTTTTATATGTGTGGTCATTTCTTTAGTCAGCGCTTTTAAAGTGGATTCCTTTGGTATATAACTACAGTTAGGAAGTATGAAATGAATACAAACATAAATAAATACATCGCGGGTGCATTTTTAGGCTCTTGAGAACCGTTTAAACGGCCTCAGGATATCCAGCGGAGAGAAGTATAAATACTATAGAGAGTATGATTTCAGAATGAAATTTGTTATAATTTCAGTAACTATTTGATATAAAAAATTGTACCTTTATATTTTTATAAAATTTAAGATTTAGATTTTTTTTTTTGGAGTTAAACCTGCTCTAAATTTGATGCCCCTTGGGATAATTATTTTGTTAAGTAAACCCTAATTGCTTTCTTTTTCAAACGGTTTAAATTCTGGTACTTTCGACTTATGTGTCGGATTGATATATTGGAGTAAAAAGTCGTATTACGAAAAGAGACGTACTGTATGATAATAATAATATTTGTGCTAAGATGCATATAAACTCAAAAGCAATCTCGTTACCAATGCCCATTAGGTCATTAACCTCATACAACTTGCATCTCAGAAACCGCACCACTAATTGATGAAAATCCAGACGTTCGCAGAAAGCTATAGAAGTTGCTTCAACATCTACAGAGGATTTATGCTCCTCGAGAGGCTGTACGTACCACATAGTCGTTAGTCAAGAGTTCTGGGACACTTTGACACGGGTCCCGATTGTTAACTGGGGAGGCGTTTGCTGGCTCGCTATTAGATAGACTATGGGTTTGATTGGTTTTTTTGAGGACTCTACTTCCCCTTAACAACTTGTACTGGCTGACTTATCGCCAATTCCTATAATCAACGGTAACGGTAACACTTCGTTATTCCCACACAAAAAGATTAAGGACTGTAGCTTGATCTGTCTTTTTTACATAAGAATAACGGACCGGCATCATAGCCCAAGTCAAACTACTAAATCTAGAAAGATAAAATTTAGACAATAGCTTCTTTATGTAGGTATGAATTCCTTACAAATAAAAGGAATAGTTTTCCTTACTGTAGTAAATATGTAGGACATGTAGGTAGACTCTAAAAACGGTAAGTTATGGCAAGAGGCATGGCATTCCTCTAGGTGTGAGATTATAGAATGCACAATTAGCATGAACAATTGTGTATATTCAAAATTAAAGCTATCCTACATTTTGGCTTAGACAAGATAACGCTATAGCTTTTGTTAGCGAAAAAGTAGGCAGGCACGCGTGGTTTTCTTTGTCTTCGCTGGAGGGGTGGTTCTCGTATTTCTTTTATATATTTATATAAAAATACTTAAAAAAATAGGTAGGTACTTTTTATTACAGTATTTACACTTCTGATTACGCAGCAGTTACTGTTTCCGTTTCCGCTAAAAAAAAATTACATCTGTTTCTAATAGACCCTGAAAATAAATGTAATTATTTGTTTATTTTTTTTAGGAATTAAAATATTTGTTTCCTTTTAAACCCAAATGATTGTTACCATAGTGTGGAACAGTAATTGCCATGCAGTTTCTACCTACGCGTATCTTCTCCATTACTTTTTACTGAAATAGTCCAATGAAAAGAGGGTTAGTTAACTTATTATGTACCACACGCTGCATATAAAAATACATACATACCACTTTTATTTTCTTTATTATTCATATTACTTCATTAAGTAATTATATTATGTTACTATGCATTGCCTAATGTATCTAATATCAATGCCACAGTGAAGATTCCAGGCACTGGCCTGGAATTTTTGACTCCACTGTGTTTTTAGGAATCATTTTTAGAAAGCCACATTAATACTTTATGCAATTGATTGAGCTCTGCTGGATATGCAGTCAGAAATCAGACAATTAACTGATGTTGCAACAGCCAGACTAGTGTACTTCCCTATTTTCACAGTATAATGACATATGGTCTTATAATGTGGGGATTTGCAGCAGATATTGATACTATATTTATTTTACAGAAGAGGGCGATTCGGGCTATATATAACATGAAAGCTTGTGACTCTCTTCGAGAAATCTTTCCTATGATTGATGTATTGACACTGCCATCTCAATATATTTGTGAGAATTTATTGTACGTTAGGAAAAACTTAAATATGTTTAGTAAATTAGCGATAGCCATAATTTAAACTTAAGAAACATAGATAAAATTGATATACCAAAGTTTAGACTGCAAAATTCTAATAAATGTTGTCGTAGGTATTTAATAAATTACCTAAAAGCATTATAGATCTGAGTGAAATAAAGTTTAAGAATTGTATAAATTAATCAATAAGGTTTACTATAGTGTAAAATATTATTTTAACGATAAAAACATCTGGAACCGTCCTGATATGCAATAGAGGTCTCGCAACTAGTAAACAGGTTGAATGTACCCTAGCTTAATATGTATGTAGTGTCTGATATTGGAATAATTTAATAATACATAATTTAATATTATTACATTATGTAAATTTTGTCTTTGGATAAGGTAATCATTGATGATTACCTACTCATTTATACTAAATTTATACTACAGTATACTGTGTAGCTCTATACATTGGTACAATAACAAATAATCTGTCATAGGGTGTTTTGCGCATGCTGATCAGTGGGGTACATTTTGACAAATCAATAGTTGTGCTCCTTTTTTAATTTGTGTGAAGCACTAGAGTTTTTTACTTGAATGAAGCACTAGAGTTTTTTAGATTTGGTTTATTTTTCTCCTGGGTGTCTCTGAGGGGATCGACTTTACAGTTAGTATTCACGTCCTTAAAAATACCAATCCTTACACCCTTACTTATATGTGATTGGTAACTAACCTTTTTTTTAGAATATATATTTAAGGCGTGGATATGGTCGGTGATTTTAGTCGCCTTGTATGGCAGATAATGATTGACAGGTCAAAGGAATCAGCTAACCACCTAGTCTTACACTAGTTGGTTACGTAGTGTGTGTTCGGTTCGGTAGTATTTTTCATATTATGATTTCCGTTCCATTGCGTTTAAGCTCTAAATCTGATATCGAGGTTTAATAAATATTTGTCATTCTTTTGTTAATGAATAGCTATCCCAACCAAATGTACTCCAAGGCCTCATTGTTAAACTTTTTTTTTTGACTATTCATAAATATAAAGATAATAAAAATATAATGATATATATATATATTTATATAAGAAAATATAAATATAATGTAAAGATTTACATTATGTTGATTTGATTTAATTATTTAATACAATAAAAACACATAAATTATTATTATTTTATATGAAGATCTGTCAAGTTTATTCTCTCTCCATACAAGTTATCTATGAAATAACTTTATCTATCGATTGAAAAATCACCCCTAAAACATCATTTTTATTAACTTTAATCGCTAATAAGAAAATATCCGTAGTTTAAAATGAACTCTATGTTAAAATAAATAAATTATTAGTGACAAAGCGAGTGGCATTTTAATTAATTTATCTTTTTTTAACCATTAACATTTTATTATTCGCATTTAACAAAATTAAATGTTTTGTATAATATTTTATTAAAAATAATTATCTACCATTTTTATTCCAAAAATTGGTTCAGTATGTATAAATAAAACGTTCGGACAAGACCTTTTACAAATAAGCTTTTTGAATTAATCGCGGGTAACCTGCGGGTGGTACGGCTTCCGAGACCACCTAGACCCCCTGAGGGTACCCAGCGACGCGGTTTCATACCCTCTTCCTCCCCTCCGATGGTATTCCGTGTCTACACCGAGCCAGTGCCCAGCTCTCCGCAGGTTTGTATAAATTCAACAACCCATTCTGTCACAAGTTTTAAAAGTTAAGTTGTAAAGAAAAAACATACTAATTAATATTTTTTCGCCATGATGGGAATCGAACCCACGACCTCCGGATACAACGACAAAGGCGCAACCACTAGTCTACAGAGACTGTCTAAATTAACATTGATTTCGACTAATCTTTTAATCTCTATAGAGGGTTAATTTTATAAGTGTGCCTTCATCAAGGCCTACTACAAGCAATAGCGATGCTCATGCTTAAAGGAGTCTCGGGCCGATTTTGATAAAAACTAAAACTGCATTATTAGATTTTAAAAAGAATCTTCTATCCGGAAATCGAACCGGTTGATTTTGGAAGAAAAAAAACTCATTCTGTACTATTGCACCAGCCCCCCTAGCCAAGAGCATGGTCGCTTTTTACGCTCGAACGTCGCAGAAGCGTAAAAGAGAGGGAGATAACAAATGTATTATCCTATTGGTGTATCTATATTGTTGTCCCGTTTTGGTTATTTCTGTAACGATAAAAACGAAAGTGACGTCATCATCAAATGTCATCTTTATAAAAAACTTTCGTGCCCGCTTTTAGCGTTCATGCTCTTGGCTAGGGGGGCTGCTGAAGTGTCGCTTATAAGAATCAAATTCTGGTATCTATCAAGCAGCAAACTAAAAAGTGCTCATTTTTAATAAAAAAAAATATTTAATTTAAATAAAATCACACTTTACCACCGTCTACTTTACCAACTAATCAAATTGTTTGAATTAATGCTCTTCAAAACCCATCCTCATTGAAAATAACATCATTTTATTTTAAATAAAAGTAAGAATAAGCAAATTCAGCTATGTATTAAAAATAATTGGAAAAAAATATTAGTTAGTAGTGTTTAAAAATTTTAAACAGATTTTCTTTAATATGAGCACTTTCCTTTAGTTTACCGTTTAAAGTTTCGACTATTTGATCCTTTTAAGCAACATTATACATGTGATTTTTTTTTTCATAATAAGTTCGTTTCCCAGCTAAATGTATAAATTTAAAAAATCTAAAGATGCACTTTTAGTTTTTATCAAAATGCTCAAAGGAGTATCGATGGATACTCCTTTGGCATTTTTCGCTATTCCTTGTAGTTTAGGTAGCATTTGGCTTGAAGGCAAACTTTAAAAAATCACTGTATAGAGACTTATAAAGGAGACAAATGGATCCACTGGCTTTAGTCAGAATCGCATTTAGACACAATGGTATTTAGACAAATATCCTAAGCATTCTAAGCACCTCTAAGTCCTTTTGTGACACTAAGACATTGTTCTATTAGCCACGTAGCTTAAATTCACCATTATTCATTCATAACGAAACAGCAAGTTTGTCGATAAACTTGGAACGGCTGCGACTAACGTAACTAAATCCGACGCGTTAGCCAAGTCCTAACACAGACTTCTAGCCGAGTTCCGAGTAACATAATTACTATGTCAGGATACTAGTCGAAATAAGTCGCTACGGCGAGCTTATATACAGGTTGAATTTGAAAGGTTGTACTATAAATTTTGGCTAATATGAGGTTCTGTTGATCAAATCAGATAACTTTTCCCATGGAACCATGTGTCGCAAATGAAAAAAAATGTTGGGTGTCCCATACAAATTGGTTATTTTAACATTACTAGTTTGTATGGAGAAGGCAATTTTTCGTTCGTATATATATATATATATATATGACCTATAATATTGGACACTATATATAATGTTGGAGTAAACTTTTAAGTAAATAATACTATGTCAGTTGGTAATTAAAACATTCAACATGCATACACACATACGAAAACATGTAGGTACATATTGTGTACCATTCGCTCTAAAATTTTGCCATATATATAATAATAAAATAATAAAAAAAAACAGTGAACCAGAAACAACGATATAATATATATATATATATATATATATATATATATATATATATTATTTTATAAACACTCAGGAACTACTGGTGGGCAATTCTCGCGCTTTCGACATTTATCTCGATTCGATATTTTTGAACAAAAAATGACACAATGTCATTTTTCGTACCCTAAAGCCATTTAAACGGTTCTCGGGAGCCAAAAAGTATATACTCATTATAACCACAATAAGTAATAACCAAGTAACTAAAGCGCCGTACATACAATTTCGACATATTGTATGTCGCTCTGCATACAATGTGTTTAACACAAAGTTGCTTATATGTGCTTGTTGCAAGCAGTGTGCAAGACTAAACTTCATTCCGAAATACGTTCCGGTCGATGTAGCTTTGACGTAATAATGTAGTTAATATTCCTGGTTTAAGGGTGAAATGAAACGTACCTATAGTTTCTTTTATTCAGGTAAATATGTCTAAGGCACAGATTATATAGTAATATGTACTACGTAATCTAAGGGATAAAAGTTTTCAGCTAAAAAAATAACAATTATGATAAAACTATCAAACTCAATATATATAAAAAAACACATTTCCTCACACACACACATATATACACAACCAGTATATACTAATATACAGTGTATGTGACCATAGTTATGTGTAAAGCTGTGTTCATTTGACACATGTATTTACCTACAAACAATGATATTATAATATCCTACAAAATAATTCTCTAAAAAATCAAGAGTCTGTGTAACAGGTAATCCCGCACTTCTGTCTAACTTTTATTTAAGTTATATAACTCAAAAGTTATATTAGGAACAGTCGCTATTAGTTCCCTCTGAATTTAGTTTTGCGTTTACTTAATACTTATTTATTAGTATATATCTATAAGAACTTTTGTATCTAAGATCATTCGATCAGCCTTTTTTTATCAACATATTGCCATCTCTTTCTAAACAAAGCGAGGATAAATGCCACTATCCCCTCTCCTTATCCCTTATCACTAAATTGAATTGCCATGGGACACAAAAGGTTAGACCAAAAACCCGAAAAAATGTTACAGGGGTGTCAACTTTACTGAAACAATAAATTAATTTCGAGATAAAATAAAGTTAAGATTTAGTACCACTCTGGCCTTGCTTTTTTACCAGTTATTATTTATACCAGTTTTACATTTGTCAGATAATTTAGCGAAGTACAATGAATAAGGATATATTGTAAAATAAAGGGATTGGTCAGTGCCAGGTCAATAACATTGTTAAACACTGATGTTAACACATAAGCGTTTTGCTAATTCAAGGTACTTACGCCTAGTGCGTTTTCTTTTTCAGTTTTGCCACTTTTTGTTACATGACAATGTGACAGAGAACAAGGTTTAACAAAATCTGGTTTAGTGAAAAGTGACTAAACACATTTATAAAATGATTTAGGCAATACCTATGCTTTTTTAACGAAATGATTCTGAATAGAGCAGTAAAAATGTAGCTCTAAAACAGAGTAATACATTTTGCAAATCTATAACTTATGGTAACTACAAATCCTAACAATTAAGACTAAACCTGTCTATCAAATTCTAAAAAATAAATAGTCTTAAAAGAAATAGAGGTTTTACTTGAAAACATTCATTTATAATATTCCCAAAAAAAACGGCCCCAGCCTAGTGGTTAAGTCACTGCGCAACTGATAACAAGGTTAAGCAGATGACAACAAGGCCGGACCTGGGATGGGTGATTGCTTTATACAACGAGTATATCTCAAACTCCGCAACAAGCTCGCCACTTGTTAGGTGTTGCCTCCGAATACCATCGGCGAAATGAGGACGTGTTAATCCCTCCTCTGGGTACCCTGAGGTCGTTTAAACGGTTCCCGGGAGCTAAAAAGGCACCCGTGATGGTATTTATTTTCCAACTTCTGATTTTTAAAGTATATTATTTTACTTTATAATATCAAGTGGCAACCCTGAAGCAGTTCCGCTTATCTCGCGCATGATTAAACTCTCGACCAGCATCTTCCAGAAAGTACGGGAAAATCTTCCAGTTTTCCACTGGCACTATTTTTTATTCCCACCTTACTCGTTTTTCATGGCGCATATGCATAAAAAATACACTTCAATGATTTTTTTATCATTTCCTATTCAAGAAAACTTTAGGATCTTATACTGAAAGGTTGTACTTTTATCAGCAATTATATTTAAGTACATATTTTTTGTTACATATTAACTCTATTTTTTAAAGGAATTTGTTTAAACAGTGTTTTTAGGTGGGAAGAACGTTCCCTATAACTTGGTTAGGCCGACCAACTGTTTATGTTACCACGGCCCATAAAAATATAAAAACTGTCACCTGGTCATGTTTCGGTTTTAGTCTGTGGGTTTACTTATTTTCAGGATCTAACTGCATTGATTTATTGTCGAGGTGGTGGTCTTCTTCCAGGATGCAGTTACGAAACAGTAGCCTCGTATTTTGTCTTTATGTCGTCCATTTCGTAACCGCTTCATTTAGCCGGCATAGTGAAAGCGACCAATGGTATTGATGGACCCTATTCATGGAATCTGTAGATCTACTTACCATTAGGTACCATAAGATTTAAAGAAAAAAACGGTATACATCAATTTTTAACCATTAACCAACCCGTTTTATAAATAAATTATCTTCTCCTGTTAATTTGTTTTTATTTGTTTTTTTTTATTTATTTGTTTTGCTTATGGTAGAATACTATATAAAAATATTAATTCAAAAGATTATAATTAGATATCAACAATAAATATTATACATACATACATATCATCACGGGTGCCTTACGGCGCCCGAGACCGCCTAGACGGCCCCAGGGTACCCAGCGGAGGCGATTTAATCCCACCTCGTCGTAGCCGATGGTATGAGTCTACACCAAACAAGTGGCTAGCTCGTCGCGATGTTTTGAATAGACTCAATAACCCATCTATAAACAGTTTCACAAGTTGGTATAGTGAAACCGGGACCGACAGCTTAACGTGCTCTCCGAGGCACTATAGTGGTGTTGTCAAACAAATGTACATAATGTTTTTTAATTTAAAACTCATTGGTACACACCGGGATTAGAACCAGGGACCTAAGCGTTTTTAAGTCCCCAACTCGGTCACCACGTATATAAAAAATATTATAACTACAAAATAATAGTATTTGGTGGCATTGCCTCTACTCTAACGTAGGTAACTAAAGTTTCTAAACATATATAACTCCTTATCTTATGATACTTTATACTGCTCATATCCAGGGGGATATGAGCAGTCGATATAACTCGTAGCTATTGTGTATTATATCATTTGCACGTGGCCCACAGGAGCCTTGGGTAGACCAATATTTGTTCTCCTTGCCCCTCTTAACCCTGCCCCCACGCTGTTTCCAGTAGCCCATATTTCCTCACCCCGCTGCGATATGGGGTGTCCAAATTTGGGGACCTAAATAAATTGATTTATGGGCTTAAGTTTTAAATGACTCTACTAGTTCTTTAAAAAGTGACATGAAAAAGAAGGAATGTTACTTATAATTGTAATAGAAGGGAATATTATTGAAAGGTAAGAAGATTGATTAAGTGCCATGAGACAAAAACTAAAATAGCATTATGTTTAGGTCAATAATTTGGCCAAATAGGCAAAAAGTGATTGCTCTTCCGACAAAATAAAAAGTTACTCTAAATAAGCAAATCCACAATTCTAAGACTATAAGTCTGCCTTTGAAATAGTCTTGGCAGCCGATCGTCAAGGGTCATGGCCCTTGCATACTGATCATATATTGCAGTGGAAATCCTCAGTCCCTCTTCGTAACATCAATATTAGTGATTTTTATACATATATATTACAATATACTGTTTGGTAGGTTAGGTTGAACTTTAAAGATAAAGAATTGAAAAAGATAAATGAATTTTATAGTTTTTTAGAGGTTTTAAGGTTCTTGAAAGGTTTTCGAACAGTCGAACGTGTTCGCGGTTTTTTGTTCATACCGAGCTCCGAGCGAGCGCGTCGTCAGCTGCAAGTGACATGTCGGTGGCGTAATAGTTCGGGCATTCTATCGCGGATCAGTAGTTTTAGGAGGAAAAGGGAAGAAATATTTTTGTGAGAGCAGTGTTCATAGTGTAGTAATTTAAATATATGATACATAGAAAAAGCCGTTAAAATACCAAACACTGTTGTATATGTGTGTAGCTTATTTACGAATATATAGGTATTAAATGAGTTTGGTGATATCCCGAAGGAAACACGTGGTATACAAAAACTTTGTGATTCACCATTGGTGCAGAAAACCCACAACCTTTTCGCGCAAGTTTCTACTGCAATCAAGATCGAAATTCTCAAATTCGGCTCGACTTCTAGTTTCAGTTGTAAAGGAATCCGGCACTACAGCACGCTCTACCAACTACAAACCTCGGCACTTTGTTAAATAATTACAGTTTCCGAGTCACCGTCGGACTCCGACTGGGGGCGCTCCTATGTAAAAATTCATCAATGTCTATGTGGAAAGAAATTCGATCACTTTGTCCATGAAAAGACACCTTTAAAAAAACCTTTTTCCACGGTTAATGTTCCTGCCCTTCTAGAGCCTACGAGTATAATCAACAATGATGGTACCTGACGGTTTTACACATGTCCTGGTAAAGAGGGCGAGCTCTTGTATGAGACTCCGTGCGTTGACACCCTAGCACCTTCTCACCCCAGGAGAACTAACATTTAAAGCTGGAATCGCAGCAGCAAAATGCGGAGTCTAACACGAAAATATGTATCTATAATGTGCAAATGTAATTTCTTCAAATACTAAAAAATGTCCACACGTTTTCCTTACATTTTTTACTTCCTTTTAATAACTTAGCTATTGTTGTTAACTTTTAATGTATGAGTACTTTATAAAAAAAAATTATTAGAGGTAAGGAAGTTCTGTAAAGTCGTCTAATTTGAACAGAGTCTAATACGTAGAGCGTTCGGTAACTGCAATCGTAAATTTTTATGTGCACCGCAGTAATGAAGTGAGAATACTGCAGTTTGAACAGAATTTCAATTTTCTTATATATTTTTGTTATTAGAGCAGATATACGCTTCTTGCCAGTTTCACTCGTAAAAATGAATAATTGAACCTTACGATATTGGTCTATGAAATATTTATTAGTTATATCTTTCTGCGGTCAATCGGAATAAATCGCATCTTTAAGTAGGAATTTTATGTTGAAAATTTTTATACGACATCTCCAGTTTTAGTTTTACAAATTTGTTATTATCTAACTATCTATATACCTAAGTATAGACACCGGTGATATACCTACGCCAATTCTACCGTCGTCGCCGAGTCAGATCAGACACAGGATGGGTTTTTTTTTTTTTGTTTTGACGGGACCCGGGGCCTTTTGACAAGCTTTTTTGGGTATCTTTTGTAATAACTATTACAAAATACGATATTTTAGGTAAATTGCGATCGTTTCGGGGAGGGCTATAGCCCCTGACCACCCCATGAATCTATAGGGATCCATGGGGTGGTCATGGAGTACTTCGTTAGGCAGACCGACCATCTCTGCCCATGTACGTACAAAAGATAAAAAAACATCAAGTGACTTAGTCATGTCTCGGTTTTAGTCTCTGTGCCCACTGGTATTCAGGAAACCTACTGCATTGATGTCCTGTCAAGGTTCCTCTCTTCCTCAAAGGGTACTATTATGAAATAGACAATTTATTAGTCAATAAAGCAGAGCCAGGATATTCAAGTAGACTTGTAATGCAAATTCGTCTTTGTCGCTGCGCCGCCGCCCATTTCGTAACCGCATTATTTAACAATGCTGTTAAACTACTATAAGTTGTACTGTTAAACAACTATAACTTAATTAATCGATCCCATTCACCAACTTTGTAGATCTATTTCGTGGTCGTGGGTTCGATTCCCACCCATGGCAAAAAAAATATTAGTTGGTACGTTTTTTCTGTACAGTTTGTCATGGTCTGGGTGTTTATAAAAATATTATATGTATTATATCGTTGTTGCTGGTACACATAGTACAAGCCTAGAGCTTAGTTTGTGACCAAGGCAATATGTGTAAATTGTCCTACATATTATTATTATTATTTATCATTAGGTGGATACAAAGTCACGTGTCGCTGCTTCAATAAAAAATAAAATTACAAGGTTTGACGACTTTTTATTTATGTAATTTTATAAATTACTCGAGTAAAGCATTAATCGATTACACTATTCCGAATAAATATCACGGGTGCCTTCGTACGGCGCCTGAGGCCGGCTAAACGGCCTTAGGGTACCCAGTGGGAGGTTAAACCCCACAGCTGTAACCATTGGTATTCTAAGTCTACATTGAACTAGTAATGAACTTGTCTCGTAATTTGGATAGACTAAATAACCCATTGGAACACACCGGGGTTTGAACCCAAGAAGTTAAGGACTTGAAAACTTTAGAAATTTTAATCTCAAGCTTTAACCAAATCGGCCACCGTGTATAAATTCAAATAGCAAATGCTAAATGATGTAAATGATGCAGTTACACAATGGGCGTCGCCAAGACGAGTACAGTAGGTAATTATATAGTAGAGTATCTACATAACTAAAACAAACGTAAACCTATGTAGAGAGTCTTTCTCACACAAATAACTTATTTAATTTAACGACTAGCGGTAGTCAAATAGCAGCCAAAGAAAGAAATATGTTTTATTGTATTTTTTTGTAGGTTGTTTCTTTTCTTAACATCCGTAGAAATGAGGGAGATAATCGCCGGATGCTGGAGCCGAATTCTGTGCGTTAAACGTAAGGTATGCTAATATGGAATACGCTTTAATAAAACTGTTTATTATTTACTTATTTAGCGAATTTTAAAGCCAAAAGCACTTGTAATACAAGGAAATTTTAAATTCGGTTACATTGTGGCAAACAATAAGCTGTAGTAAAAAAACATAACATTTAAAATATTGATCAAGATTGTTCCCCACTTAGCGTTGCCAGACGTCCGGATAAAGCCGGACATAGTTAGGCTTTTTGATCGCATGTCCGGCCAAAATAAGCATTTCGCAAACGTGCGAGCAATTTAATTTTGACTGATGACTTTATTTGATTGATTAATAAATACTTAAGACTGATTTGGCATTCAATTTCATTAATATTTCATTATAATTTAACAAGATTTATGGTAACAATAATACCTATAGTCGTACCTATTAATACTGAGACACAAAATCCTCATTAATACATTAAGGCCGGACATGTGAGGATGTCCGGCCTTTTTACCCAAATGTCCGGCCAAACTGGCTTGTCTGTCCGCCTGTTAGGTTTGGCGACCTGGCAACCCTATCCCCACTAATGTATAAACAAAAAAAAATTACTAAAACAGGCTATTAAATAATAGTAATAATATTAACAATAATAATAATATGGGTATAAAAAAAAAAAATGCTATCTAGTGATTTCTTGGGGTGAATACTCTGTTGATATAGTCGATATTAAAAAAATAAACATCAGTTTAAACTAAATTAAACATTAAAATAATTAAATTTAGAGTAACATAATTAAAAATGCTATGTTAGTACTTACAATAATAAATAAATAAACCCATATTTATTAAGAAGTACTGACATAGCATTATATTCTAAAAATAATTTACTATGCATATAAAATAATATTATATGTTCGTAAATAAAACAAATCTTTTCCATATTAATTTACCTTTAAGAGTTGTAGATCAAAATGGTCGAAACAAAAAACCCAGATAGGCAGGTAATAATATAAAATTAAAGGGTCCGTACATGAATCCCGAGCGCAGTTGTTATATATACTAACCAAATTATTCTTTCGTGTTCACTACCGGCATAACAAGTTCTCAAAGTGCGATTTTGAGCATAGCCCAATTTAAAAAAAAAATGTATTTCGTTAAGGGCCTTATACCAAATGATTCAGAATCGTTTCATCTACCAAAGCCTAGCTTAACTTCTCATTTCTCCCTGTTACATTGCTATGGTACGATATCTTCATGAAAGTATAAATAATATAAGGAAGTGCTGTAACCACACCTTTTAAAGTAGAAATCACAAATACTCATCTGTCTCGCTCGCAACCATCTAAAATATATGGAAAATTAATAAATAGATACCTTTTTTTTCTTTGAGTTTTTGAAACGAAATGTCAAACATGTTCGTGTCGCCAGTGTCGCATATTCTGTTCCCACTTCTTGAACATTGATTGGTGATAATCATTTTTGTTTTCTCTTTTATTTTGTTATATATGGCGGGCGGCCATCTTCGGTTCTCATGTTTAGACCATGGCGATATAGATGGTGTTTGGTATTTTAACGGCTTTTTATATGTACTATATGTATTTAAATGATTACACTAGGAACACTGCTCTCACAAACATATTCCTTCCCTTTTCCTCCAAATAACTACTGACCCGCGATGGAAAGAGATAGAATGCGTGCGAGAACGCTACGACGGCCGCCGCCGACGTCACTTGCGACCGACTTGCGGCTTACGACGCGTCTTGCCCGGAGCTCGGTACGAACAAAAACCGCGAACCGACCGTTCGACCGTTCGAACAGCAAAGCTACGTAATACCTCCAAAAAGACTATATTTGTGTGTGTATATTTGTTTTATTAAAAACTATAATAAGAAGAAAAGTGAGGAAGACCGAGTCAGCCAGCTTCTCAGAGAAAAATTCATACAGTCCACTGCCAGGGCTAGAGGTCAGTAGTTTCCTTTAGCTTTACCCACCATACTTTGGTCCCACGACCCAGGATAGGTCCCTTAGAATACACACAAATCTCCTCTTAATATTTTATAATTTATTTACGTAGCATAACTAACTTTTACTTTACCTCTTTTCTATATATAGTTATTTATATATATACAAACCTCTTAATATATCTCTAAATCCTATTTTCTTAACCGCTAAATCCTATATAAAAACCCGCTAAATATCATATTGCAACCGCCAAATAATATTTTTATACCGTCATAAATTTATTAATTTTATTTCGTACGTTATTTTAGTTCCTCGTCATATTTATAAAATAAAGGCACTAAAATGTCTAAAGGCAAGATCGATTTTTCAAAAGAATCTGTACAAGAATCTGCTCTCACCAGGGTACTCGAGGCCAGAAAGCAGAGCCTTTATAGGATCATGCAGAAATGCTATGATAATTCTAAGAAAGCTGATATTCCGGAATATCAGTCAATATTTTTGTCCAGTCTTAAATCCATTGAACAAACAAAAGACGAATTTACAAAAATCTGTCATGACCTTAATATGGAATACGCTAACCTTAACGAACATTATATTCCCAACTTTAGTTCCCTCGAATCTTTCGACGACTTATATTGTGTAGCAAAGTCCGTCGAAGATAAAATAAAACTAAAATCTACTGATCACGATTCCGGGTTCAAACTTCGTTCTGCAATGCCTAGGGTCGAATTACCACCTCTAAAAATCCCTCACTTTAACGGTGATCCTGCAGGCTGGAGTGTTTTTTACGAAAACTTTAAGGCCATTATTCATGAAAACCCTAACCTGAATAATGCACAAAAAATGCAATATCTAACAGGCAACTTGTCGCATAAAGCACTATCTGTCTGTGCGGGCATCACACCAAACGCGGATAATTACGACATAGTCTGGCATAATCTCGTAGAAAAGTACGAAGATGTTAGGCAACTGGCTTCGTCTTACTTGGAGCAGATCCTTTCGTTCAAGAACATAACTCATGCGTCGAGTGCCGCACTCGATATGTTCAGCGAAAGGATATGTACTGCTGTTGCCGCCTTAAATCACTTAAAACTCCCGGACACAGCTGATTTTATATTGACTCACTTAGCACTAAGTAAACTAGACCTAGAAACCGTCAAGCTATTTGAGCAATCGTTGCTCGAACAAATCCCTACTTTCCAAAGCTTACGCAATTTTGTAAATAGTCACTCTAAACTACTCGAACGCACTGGGAATAAACACTCACAAGTACCTAAAACGTCTTCATACCTAAAACCACAGCATCCTAAAAAACAACATGCAACATCCTTGATAGTAAACGAGACTGACAACGATGTTCGTATAACTCGTACCATCACACCGAAAATTAATTCCGAGGTGGGTAGTCATAAAATTACCCCGTGCCCCGTTTGCAACGGGCAGCGCCACCCGCTTTACCGATGCGGAGCGTTCATGCGATTGAATAATAATGAACGTTATAATACTGTAAAACGGGTTAACTATTGTACAAATTGTCTCGGCTATCATAAGTCATCCAAATGCACCTCTAACAATAATTGTTTATCTTGTGGCGAAAAACATCACACTGCTATACACGGACACCTGAGTGTAATCAACAATGAAGTTAGCAGTAATTCGTCGCAAGCTAACCGCGAAGTGGGGGCCGCCTGCGCCGCCTCGAGCTGCGACGTCTCATCGAGCGCCCGCGCGCGGCTACAGCTCGATACAAATAATGAACCTTTACGCTCGCAAACCAATGTCGGCCTTATGTCTTACAATCGTAAGGTCGATAATTTAATACCGGTTCTACCTACTGCGTCTATTATGATTTTAGATAAATCGGGAAACAAACACCGCGTACGTGTACTACTAGATAGTGGATCTATGAGCAACTTTATTACTGAAAGTTGTTGTAGACGTATAGGTTTACGAGTGGCTCGTATACCTACTTCGGTTACCGGTATCGGAGGTTACTCCCGGCCCGTGCAGGGTCAGACGATGTTTAATTTCTGTTCATCGTTTAATAACAACGTTATATATTCGGTAGACGCGCTAGTTATGAACCGTATTACAAATAAAATACCTAGCGCGTCGCTCTCTTTAGTTGAGTTGCAACATTATTGTCACCTACCACTCGCCGACCGACAGTTCGACTCCCCGGCTGATATCGACTGTCTTATAGGTATACAGTATTTCGCTCGTATATTAGGTACAAATAAAATAATGTTGCCGAATTCAACATCAAGCGCTGTAGAAACATCTTTAGGCTACGTTATTATGGGTAGCGCTAGCCCGATCTCGCAGTGTACGACCCCCGGTCCTACGTCTTTATGTAGCGTTACAGAAGGACAATCGCTCGATACATTGGTTAGAAGGTTCTGGGAGCTCGAAGGTGTCCCGGATTCTAGCCAACTCACCGCGGATGAGAAGGAGTGCGAGGATATATTCTCTCGAACTCATACTCGGGACTCGGCAGGTAGGTACGGAGTCCAACTGCCTTTTAAGGCGGACCCTCAATTACATCTCGGTGACTCCTTCTGTGTAGCCCGCCGCCGCCTGCTATCCTTAGAGAAAAGGTTGAATAAGAACCCCGCGATTCGGGAAAGTTACAACCAGACGATCCGGGGTTATATAGATAACCAGTATCTTACGCTCGTCGATGAAGAAAAAATAAATACGAAGGAGTGTTTTTATATGCCCCACAGTGCAGTATACCGCGAGGACAAGGCGACCTCAAAGGTGAGGATCGTAATAGACGCGAGCTGCAAGTCTTCGAGTGGAAAGTCGCTAAACGACATACTGCACAGTGGTCCAAACCTTCAGACCAACATCTTCGATCTACTGATCGACCTCAGGTTATTTCCTATAGCGCTCTCAGCAGATATTGAAAAAATGTTTTTTCAAATATTGGTCGATGAAAATCATCGCAAATATCAATCGATTTTGTTTCGATTTGATACGTCCGAACCGATTCGGACTTATCAGTTCACTCGGGTCTCGTTCGGGACCACCTCCTCGCCATTTTTGGCCATGCGAGCCATACACCAACTAGCTGAAGACGAAAAGGAAAAATATCCCCTCGCAGTGAAGTTCGTCCCCAGCAACCTCTATATGGATGATTATACGGGGTCCATAGAAAGCTTAGATAAAGCTAAGGAGCTTTATACTCAGTTAACTGCGTTGTTTCGGGCTGGTGGATTTAACCTCACAAAGTGGTTAACAAATAATGTGGAGTTGAATAATTTCATCCCCGAAAACATGCGCGCCTCAAAAATAATTAACTTTGATCGTGACGAGTCTCACGCGAAGGTTGTAGGCTTACGATGGAAGCCTCTAGAAGACTTATTATTTTTTAGCTCTAACGCTGAAACTATAACCGCGGCAAGGTGTACCAAGCGTAATATTTTGTCTACGGCTGCAAGATACTACGACCCCCTCGGTTTGATTAGTCCCGTAGTCGCATACCTAAAGCTTCTTACTCAAGATTGTTGGAAGTCGCAGCTAGATTGGGACGAGCCAGTGACTGAGCCTATCGAAAGTCGCTGGACCGATTTTCTTGACGAGTTTGAGGAATTAGATAGATTGCAGATACCGCGTCACGTAGGTGCTTATGAAGGTGCTTATTTGATGCTGGTTGGTTTTGCCGACAGCAGCGAAAAGTGCTACGGTGCCGCCGTCTATCTAAGGGCTAGTAGACACTCTCACTCTGCCGGTCAAGCCACGTTACTTTGTTCAAAAAGTAAACTCGCACCACTCTCTAACAAATCATTGCCTCGATTAGAGCTCTGCGCCTGCTTACTACTAGCCAGGCTTATGAAGGCGGTCTCGGATGTTATATCTAAGCGTTGTGTTATACACGAAATACACGCTTACTCGGATTCCACGATAGCGTTATCGTGGATTCACTCTCACTCATATAGGTGGCAGACATTTGTTGCCAACCGTGTGTCCGCGATA
The DNA here is from genome assembly GCA_947458855.1 of Monopis laevigella. Taxonomy (NCBI): domain Eukaryota; kingdom Metazoa; phylum Arthropoda; class Insecta; order Lepidoptera; family Tineidae; genus Monopis; species Monopis laevigella. The sequence goes on along the minus strand of OX381577.1, from coordinate 5,359,013 downwards.
CAGGAGTTGTTTCCCGCGAAACATTGGCGTCACGTGATTAGTGCAGATAATCCTAGCGATATTATATCTCGGCCTGTGACTCCCAAAAAACTTATAGGTAACTCTATGTGGTTTAACGGTCCACCATGGATTTCCTTACCACCTCGTCTATGGAAGTCAAGAGAGTTTACCGCGAGATCTCCGATCGACTTGCCCGAAGTGAAGACGGTCGCTGCTTTGCAGTGTAACGACGTCGACTGCACTCACCCGTACTACGACGTAGCATCTCGTGTTTCTACATGGAATAAATTGCTAAGAACTGTTTCTTACATACGTCGTTTTGTTGCCAAAGAAAAATCTCGTGGTACTATTAGTATCGAAGAATTAGAAAACGCCGAACATTCTATTATAAAAGTGATTCAATCGACTCATTTTTTGTCCGAATTGAAGGCTCTAAAAAATAGTAAAGAATGTTCGCCGCGAATACGTAAGTTATCCCCATTTCTCGATAACGGTCTTATTAGAGTAGGAGGCCGTCTTAACAATGCCAATATTACTTACCTGGGCAAGCACCCAGTTATTTTGCCGAAGAAAGATCATATCGTTGATCTGATCATAGAACACGTACATATTAAAAATTTACATACCGGGCCAAATTTGTTAATGTCGCTTTTAAGGCAACAGTACTGGATTTTATCCGCTAGAAGTGTTGTTCGGCAAATAACACAAAAGTGTGTAATTTGTTATAAAACCAAACCGCGTCCGTTAGAACCTCTTATGGGTCAACAGCCAGGGTTTCGAGTAAATGAACAGGTGAAACCATTCTGGAACACTGGCGTCGACTACGCTGGACCGTTCTACATAACCCCGCGAAGGGCTCGCGGTGTAGTAAGTCATAAGGCGTATATTTGTTTGTTTATTTGCCTGGCTACGAAAGCCATCCACATAGAACTCGCAAACGATTTATCAACTGAAGCCTTTTTGCGAGCTTTAAAACGCTTTTTATCTCGAAGGGGACCCGTGTCCGTCATACACTCAGATGGAGGCACTAATTTCATCGGTGCCAAGCGAAAACTAGATGAAATGTACTCTTTTCTATTATCGCCAGATTATGTCGATAGTTACAACCGCGAGTTGGTCGAAAACCGAATTGCTTTTAAAAATTTACCCCCCTACAGTCCTCATATGGCCGGTATATGGGAGAGCCAAAATAAGTCAATTAAGACACACCTTGCGAAGGTGATTGGCTCTCAGATCTTGACGTATGAGGAACTCATTACGGTGCTCAGTCAGATCGAAGCTCTACTGAACAGCCGCCCTCTATGTGTCTTAAGTTCTGATCCATCAGAGCCGACAGCACTAACTCCCGCGCACTTCTTACATAGTGTTCCACTCAGTCATCTTCCATCACAAGATCTGTCTAAAGTCCCTTTGTCTAGACTATCTAGACACGATCTACTCGACAATCTTGTCCAATCCTATTGGAACAGATGGCGAGTGGAATATCTAAACACTCTTCAAGTTCGTGAGAAGTGGAACACTACTTCGAAGCCCGTTGAGAAAGGAACCGTGGTCCTCATACGCGAGGAAAATGTACCTCCCTTACGTTGGCCCCTAGGCATTGTAGAGGAAGTCCACCCCGGACGTGACAACATCATCCGTGTTGTCACTATCAGAACCGCGACAGGAAGATATAAGAGGCCAGTCGTAAGAGTCTGCCCTCTTCCCTCTCAATAATTTTATACATTTTGCACTGTTAATTTAGTAGTTTAAGTTGTAAATATTATATATATATGTATATTCTTAAGTGTTATTTCGAAAATCGTACGATTATTCAAGGCGGGAGTATGTTTGGTATTTTAACGGCTTTTTATATGTACTATATGTATTTAAATGATTACACTAGGAACACTGCTCTCACAAACATATTCCTTCCCTTTTCCTCCAAATAACTACTGACCCGCGATGGAAAGAGATAGAATGCGTGCGAGAACGCTACGACGGCCGCCGCCGACGTCACTTGCGACCGACTTGCGGCTTACGACGCGTCTTGCCCGGAGCTCGGTACGAACAAAAACCGCGAACCGACCGTTCGACCGTTCGAACAGCAAAGCTACGTAATACCTCCAAAAAGACTATATTTGTGTGTGTATATTTGTTTTATTAAAAACTATAATAAGAAGAAAAGTGAGGAAGACCGAGTCAGCCAGCTTCTCAGAGAAAAATTCATACAGTCCACTGCCAGGGCTAGAGGTCAGTAGTTTCCTTTAGCTTTACCCACCAGATGGGGTGGCGCCCTTGGGCCTTAAATCGGCTTTCCAGTCGTGACAACAGAAGGTACTATATACTTAGTACTTGTTATCTCTAATAAATTATGGTTTTTATTTATAATATTTTTTTTTTAAATATAACTTGGGTCAATCAATTCTTTTGATATCACCAGTACAATGAGAACGCTTCAGCATTCTTAGTTATGTTAGATTTTACAACAAATTAGAGAGGAATATAAGATTTTTATTTATATATCATATATAATTTTAATAATAGGTACATACTATGAATGTTATAACTGGCCCTTAACTCTTATGTTAATAGGTAAAGAATATAATAGCGATTACTTTTGTTTGTTTGGTATAGTTAATAAGCCACAGAGTTGAGAAGTATTATCTCCTTAATATCAGGTTAAGCCGACGTTGCCGTTGTAAGATATTCGTAGTATCCGGAGGTCGTGCGTTCGATTCCCATCCATGGCATGGCCCTTGTCTGGGTATTTATAAAATATAAAATAATAATAATATGGGCTGCGTTCAGAGGCGGACCAAAAGCAGTGAGAATATTAAAGAAGACTTGTAATGCAAATAAGTTCATTTTTTTAAGTTAATTTACGTGGTGGCCGAGTTGGTTAGACTTTGGACTTAAAACACTTAGGTTATTAAGCTGTCGGTCCCGGTTTCGCTATACCAACTTGTAAAACTGTTTATAGATGGGTTATTGAGTCTATCCAAAACATCGCGACGAGCTAGCCACTTGTTCGGTGTAGACTCATACCATCGGCTACGACAAGGTGGGATTAAAACCCCTCCGTTGGGTACCCTGGGGCCGTCTAGGCGGTCTCAGGCGCCGTAAGGCACCCGTGTTGATATGTATGATATGTACGAGTATAAGTTAATTTTAGATAGGTCTTACATTAGTTAATTATTTTTATTTGTAAGTTTTTATTATTTTGATTGTTACTTATATAGGTATATATATTTTTTTACATTGAATAAAATATATTATCTATGAATAAATGCAAATTCGTCTTTGTCACCCATTTTGTAACCTCATTTAGGCGACATACTGGGACCGACCAATTCTGTTAAACTACCAAGTGTTGATCAACCCCATTCATATGTGTAGGTCTGCTTACCTACCCAGGTAGATACAAAGTCACATGATGAGCTCTAATAAAACAAAAGAGAAACTTGCAGAAGGGTGCTCCCAGGTCGGCCCTTAGACCATTCAAATTCGTCTGCGGCCTTCGACATAGTGGGAGCAATCGATATCATTAAATAACTATGTATATATCGCACGGGCGTATCCAGAGCCCCCTGGATTGGGGGTTCAAACCGTAATGTATGAAATAAAAAGAGCCGGGAAGTATAAATTAATATACTTTTTTTTTACCATTTTATACACTTTTAGTTGTTTTATTTAACCCCGATACTAAAACCTAGCTACGCCCGTGATATATCTACCCCATTCGTGGAATTTGTAACCCAGCTTAAGATGCAAAGTCACAAACCGTGCCCCATAAAATAATATATATAATACTTTATTAGAGAATAAAAATATTACAAATAATTATGTACATAAAAAACTTAATATAACAAAGCCTAAATATTAGTTAGAATTATTAAAAAAAAGAAACCTAAAAAAGTATTACATGTCCACTAAATCCAGGCTCTGGCCCACTTCGAAGGTACCCATAATACTGGCAGCTTCAGCTCATTGCTTCTGAACTTTTTTTAAAGTATGGGGCTGGGGTCGCCAGAAGTATCATTTAAGAGAGCACTCAGTTTCTTCCTAAAAGACTGAGCCTCAGAGCCCGAGACTCCGATTATATATATTATTTCATTTATAAATCCACTATTGTTAAAATGAGTGAACATTCACCATTATCCAAGCCTATTAATAAATTATAAAATAACTACATTGCTGTGTAATATAATAGACAAATTGTGGGTGCCCGAAATTGTGTACATCTCTACATTGCGGCACCGTAATAAGCTTTCACGAATTTTCAATTAGTTAATTAATAATCGCATTAATTATGGATCTCTATACGGTATTCGGTGGGCAGTTCATTAATTGAAAAGGCTTGCTTTTGACAAATATTATTGATTGACATGAAAGTTGTTTTGTTTCGTGTAATTTGTATGGGATTATTTTGATTTTGTGTGTGTTTTACGCTGCATGGTATCATTGATATAGTTGTTTTACCATTTTAACTTCATTTAACACCTTATCATATATTATATAGAGTTTATGTCCAAACTCTTTGATTTATTTTGAGCTTTACTGGACAACAATCCTTTTTGTTTGGCAATATTTCTTCGTCTGTTTTGAGTTCTTCCACATCGCTGGCGCTGCGATCGACCAACTTTGCCGCCATATGGCCTATCATGTTGCAGTTATCATGTGCCGTTTGGAGTAGAGGCTATGGGGCCGACCAGGTGCACAAACAATATTTAAGTATATGTCGTAGTGTTTGGTCGACGTCTCCGGTGACCAAAGAGCTGGCTCATTCCTCGGACAACGTATTAGTATCGCAATACAACGAGGTATCGCAGCCAGTGTTTTGGGGACCCTTCCAATTGGCAGCGCTATGGAAGAACCTCACTATTTAGCTTAGTTTCGGTAGGTATCCTTTTTATTGAAATAAAAAATAAATAAATAATAATTCTGCTCTATCTTTTTTCGTTTAGCTGAAATACCCGTTAGAAATAGAAATGTGTTAGGAACTTTCAATGGGTACCCGATTGAGAATAGAGAACAACTTTCTAAGTACAGCAAAGGATAACTTTTAAATTCCAGAAACTTTGCTACTTCACACGTTATTGAAAGTTTCCCAAAAAATTGTTCACGGACCTGTGCGCGGGGTAACGACTAGCGGCAAACTTTGGAAACATAGAGCTTCACATACCTACTGGGTAGATAGGACAGTCTTAGCTTTTTGGTATATATTTTAATTATAATACGACTTAGGACGTTATAATGTATTGACACATTGGGCTATGTTTACCAAAAACAACTACCTAATAAATAATATATTTTATAAAAACCCAAGTAAACTGTAAGAATAGAATAAACATTCAATATATATAACAATTCCAATATATATATATATATACCATCACGAGTGCCTTACGGCGCCCGAGACCGCCTAGACGGCCCCAGGGTACCCAACGGAGGGGATTTTAATCCCACCTCGTCGTAGCCGATGGTATGACTCTACATCGAATAAGTGGCTATCTCGTCGCGATGTTTTGAATAGACACAATAACTCATCTATAAACAGTTTCACAAGTAAAATAACAATTCCAAATTTCAAGTAATACGGACTAGTGCTCGACATATTAATATTTGATGACATTTGGAGGCTGAACATGAGGTGTCCTTTTTATTTTCTCAAACTATAGAGTTTGAGGTAGTAGTGTAAGTTTAGTTTTAAAGGACGACAAACAGAACATGCATGTACCTAATAATATGCCCAACCTAGCATAACCGGGCCACACCACCTATCCTTTGTAACCTTGTTGGGGGTTAATCTATTTTATTTATTTTTTATTGGAGCACGGCATGTGACGTACAACAGAAATTCAATAAATATATTATTTATCTACACAAGTATCTATTTTAAAAAGCGGCCTCAGCCCAGTGGTTAAGTCACTGATGCGCAACTGATAACCTGGGATGGGTGACCGCTTTATACAACGAAGCTATACCATCATAAACACCGCAACAAGCTATTTATAGACACTTGTTAGGTGTTGTCTCCGAATACCATCGGTGAAATGGGCACGGGTTAATCCCTCCGCTGGGTACCCTGAGGCCGTTTAAACTGTTCTTGGGAGCAAATAAGGCACCCGTGATGGTGTATATACAAAGTGAATTTTTCAAGTGTGGCTTCAAGGCCAAATCCTAAACTACAAGGAATAACCAAAAATGCTCAAAGGAGTGTCGGGGCCGATTTTGATTAAAAACTAAAACAGCGTCATTAGATTTTTGAAAAATGTATTCTCCTAGCCGGGAATCAAACCGGTTGATTTTGAAAAAATAACTCACCTGCATTATTCATCAGTTGATAGTGTCGCTTATAAAGATCAAATAGTGGAAAGTAACTTCAAACGGCAAACTTAAGGAAAGTGATCAATTTTAAGAAAATAAGTTAACTGCTAAAGCCTATCAGCTTTATGGATTTGTGATGCGATTCTGTAGCCTTTTTAAAAACCCTAAAAGTTATTTGCACCTGTATACTTCACTTATAAGACCTCAAATAGAATATGCAACTTCAATCTGGAATCCACTGTACGATAAGTATAACAAGCAAATCGAGTCAGTGCAGCGTAAATTTGTTCGTTCTACTAATTATAGATGTTTCCGCTCGAGATCTAGTTATAGTAATCTTATAAAGAAATATTCTCTCTCTACGCTAAAAACAAGAAGATTGCTCTTTGATAGCATGCTTTTGTATGATATTTGCTATAACAAATTTGATAGTAACCAATTGACAGGCTGTATTGTATACCGTATACCCAGTGGCTCACAGCGTATACGAGGGGTATACTCTCACCGGCTGTTTGCTCCCAAACCTAGCAGAACGAATGCTGGTGAACGCATACCTCTCAATCGCATAATGTCTAGTTATAATAAAGATCTTCACGATGTGGATCTGTTTCGGCTTACTCGAAGCCTTTACAGAAAGTCAGTCATGGAGGTTCTGTCAAGCTAGATATCAGGTATGGTGTACATAATTTATATTCTATTCTGTAATATTTTCTTGTTAAATGCTTTTTCTTTTGTGTCCTTTATCTTACATACATAAGTGTGGATAATGAAGCTGTTTACACAATTAGTAACTTAAATACCTATATTTAAATTGTAATAAACATTGTGTAATTGTTTGTTTTCCTGAATAAAGTAAAATAAAATAAAATAAAGTTTAATGTTTTAAGCCCTAACCAATATATTGGTTGTTTGATTTGATTTTAAAAAATCTTTCAACAATAGAATAGCTCTATTATCAGAGAGTAACATGGGATATATTTGATATTCGATCCGATTTCGTTCAAATGAAACGGGGAGATAATAAAAAATAATTGCCGAGCGTTAGTCTCGCAAAACTTGAAAATGGCTCGACCTACTTATTGTGTTTTTTTTATTTGCTTCAATACTGTGTGGTTTGGAAAGAAAAACTACACATAATTCAACAGCAAACAACGAACCGTGGGACACCCGAACAACTGAATTATTACAAAATAATATTATAAATAAATAAATAAATACCATCACGGGTGTCTATTTGGCTCCCGAGAACCGCTTGCTAAAATAAAGTAAAAAGTGGCCCCAGCCTAGTGGTTAAGTCACTGCGCAACTGATAACAAGGTTAAGCAGATGACAACAGGCCGGTCCTGGGATGGGTGACCGTTTTATACAACGAGGCTATTTCATCATAAACACCGCAACAAGCTCGCCACTTGTTAGGTGTTGCCTCCGAATACCATCGGCGAAATAAGGACGGTTTAAAACTGTCCACTGGGTAATATTATAAACTTACATTATTATATTTTCTTATTTTTTGTAGTATTAAAAGAATACACATTATTTAATATAAGCAAATATAAACTAGTATCTACTCTAAACTAAAAAGCTAAATTTAATTTCTTTGCATTAATATTCTAACAATAATTAATTATGATTCAAAATATCCCACATAACATAAACAATTCTGAGATATTCCGTGAATCAAAACAATTTGTAGGTAAATAAGTATAATTATTATCAAAACAATTATATTATATAAAATGTAAACATTGTGATAAATATAACATTTTGTTTTAAATTTAATCATTTGGTTGCGCAAAGTGAATTGGAACGGTCGATGTTTATCATTTGTTTCGAAAATAGAATTTAATATTTTTGGTGTAATTTTTAATTATTTTAGTCGTTTTTAATATCAAATTATATATTCTATGCATAATTATTGTACTAAAATTTAAATAAAAAACGGTAAGTAGATTATTATAGAATTTATTATAGCTAAATTTGACCCATAACATGGTTTGACAGTTATTAAATTTTTCGTTTAAATCGCCTCTATTCAATTAATAATTTTATACTATTTCATATAATGGAGGATGTCTTTTTTAATTAAATGAATATGAATGTTATGGTTTGTTTTATAATTAGTAATTTTAATATTTAAACCATGTTTGACGTATTCTACTTGCAATTACTTATTGATTATTTTTAGTTAAATAAAAATTATGATTTTCCTTCACATTATTACTACCTATTAGATTTTATTTTTTTATACAAAAAAAATATTTTTGTCTCAACATTGTAAAATAAAATACTTAAATGATTTAAAAGTTGAAACTATATTTTATAACACTCATTTATTAATTTTTTTATAACCTTGATTTATTCTATTTCATTGTGTATTTAAAAATAATTAATATTATTTTGGTAATATAAATCTGCATTTTCTCGCAGTTAAATAGCATAGATATTTTTATTTAGAAATTATTAATTAAAAATATTAGTTGTTTAATTTGCAGTCAAAATAATTTACCAAGTACCTACGCGTACTTATGTTTTATAACATTAATAACCAAAAATAACCAAAGTGTTATTTAAAATAATTTGTGTTTTGAAGACCCTTAAACCCTAAAAGATACTATGAAGTAGAACGAAAGTTCTGGCTTTCACTACCTATAACTTAGTACACAAATTCTAAAATCCTAAGAGTGTATTCAGAAACGTTCCAAGTCTAGCTAAACCTTTATTTTCTACTTGTCACATTGATATGGAACAAAAGTTATAAAACACATTTATAACCAGGTTTAGGATGTTTATTTATTTATTTAAACACTTTATTGCACAGTAAAGTATAAGTTATTTACAAAGGCGAACTTAATGACCTATGCATTATCTAAATACCAGCTAACCTTTAAAATTATGTACCTACGAGGATGAGCATTAGGATAATAGTCTGAATATGGATAGAAAAGTTAAATATAAAAAAAAACACCATACATTTAGAACTATGTATAGCTTTATTATCTAAATAGCATTGAACAGACTATAGAGAATAATATGAAATACTGAAAAAAGGTTATATAAAAAGTCAAGTCAAACCGTCAAGTGACCTAGTCATGTTTCGGTTTTAGTCTGTGGGTTCACCGGTTTTCAGGAGACTACTGCATCGATTTCTTGTCAAGGTGGTAGTATCCTTTCAAGGTGCGGTTACGAAATAGGTAGTTGAATTGACGATAAGGCGCGAGGATAATAATATACCTAATATAATAATATGTAGGTCAAATACTTTAATATATAGTATCTAAAAATACTATATATTAAAGTAAACCTACTCGAAACGAAATTATTATTGATTGACCCCATTCATGGACTTTTTAGGTCTGCTCACCACCAGGGCCCTATTTCATAAAGGGGACAAGTTACAGGTGATAGGTGACAAGTGACATTTTGACAATTATGTAATTTTTGTTTCATATAACTTTTTAACTGACAAGTATATTACTATGAAAATCTGACAAGTTGTCATAATTGCGTTTCATAATCATTTTTGACACGACCAATTGTATTATAATGGTTGACAATTGTTATAATTTCACGACAGGTATATTTTTATAATTGTCAGTATACAATTGGTTAAATTTGTTTTATGAAACATAAATTTTATTTACAAGTCGACATATTTGTAAAATTGTCGGGTATAATTGACATGAGTTAAGATCTTTGTCACTAAATGACAACGTCCCGTGTTCCTATTTGATATAATAATTAATAATTACAGAATTAAATTATAAAATGGTTGTTAATGAAAGTAATAGTGATAATAATGTTTTTGAAGAATTATTAATAGAGTTTTAGGGTTTTTTTTTTAATAGGTACAAAAAGTTAGTAGGTATTCCTTAAATTCACAAATAATTGAAAATATGGTATTTTAATGAACGTTACGTTAAAAATATTTTGAGAGCTGTTTATGAAATCCGCCATTTTCAACTATGTACTAATAAGTAATTATTATTATTAGAAACCGGACGTTAGGCATGATACGTTAGTATATTATGCTATCTTCATGCATAAATATGTAGATATTTATTTACTTATAGGTATTCCTATGGAGGCATAAAAATAAGATGTCCTAAGGACTAAAATAGTCTTTCCAAACATGAAAGCAGAAGATGGTCGCCCGTCATACAAACAACAACAAAAAGTCAGAACAAAAATATTATATAAGTAATCAAATGTTATGTACGTAAACGAACATGTTTAACATTTCGTTCGAAGATTTTAGTTAGGCCTTTTGTATATTTTTTTTTTCAATGAATAAATAATTTTCCATAAAAAAATCAGAGGACAGCCTTTCTTTAAATGTTTATTAATTTTTTATTATGATCAATCTTTATAATAAACACTTAAATCTGAAAACACATTTTAGTACAAAAAAATCAAAAATCTTAATTTATTTCCTTTTTTTAATGGTCTAAAGATTTGCTTTTCCACACTGGTGGAAGAATAGAAAACAAAAAGCTGTATAGGCTTAGATCCCTTTGCCTTTACAATAATTGGAAAAAATTAAAAAAAAGAAAAGAAAACAAGAGTATTTTCGCCAACTGTAGCTTTTTTATAACTGCAAATTCAACCGTAATATTTTTTTTTATTCAAGGGTATAAATTCTAATAGCATTTATTCGTAGTTGTAACGCTAAGTATGCTGCCTTAGGCAATCCATCCTATTATTTAGTCGACAATTCTTGTCATTTTTTGACAATTGTCGCACCAGTCATAGTCAGAATTCATGAAACAAGAATCACCACGATAAATCGACTATTCTTGACACTTGTTGACAATTGTTGCAATTGTCGCCTTTATGAAATAGGGCCCTGGTAGATTCAAAAGTCACATGTCGTGCTCCAATAGAAAAAATGTATTAAAAATATAAAGCAGTCAATATTTACCTAAAAGAAGCTTACATAAACACTCAAGATTTAATATACAAAACTATTTCTGTAATGTTTGTCAAAATGTTTTTTGGCGATTGACCAAATTTTTCTTGGAACCTAAGTCATATTTTCTGCAGATTGTAGTAACTAGGTACGTTCGTTATTTATCAATACACTTACGTCATTTTAAGAGCATCATACAGATATCGTAGGCAGACTTAATATATAATAATAAGAACACTAATATTATGTATTCAATAATAAGTAAAATAGTAAAATAGTTTTAGCAAATTGCAAAAACTTCTATGAAATTTTAAACAAAAACCATGAATTAGTTATGATAGTAAACGAATCGTTCTAGGTGCACTAAATAAATATTAATTTCTACTAAGTATGTTTTTTATATCCTCCATTATTTATTTATTTAAATCTTTATTGCATACAAAATACAAACAGACTTAATGCCGCTAGGCATTCTCTACCAGTCAAACCTTCGGAACAATAAAAGCAGTTAATAAGTGAGCATTAAATACAAGTTTAATATTTTTAATTGGACCTATATTATTCTTTCAGATCATGGATTCTACAACTGCAATAGCTTTGTCAGTCCTAGCGTATTTAATAGTCCCCACCACCAACGCCACCCCTGTAATGACACGACAAAAGCTAATGCAACTCAGCAGAAACCAACTGCACTGTTCAGATGTCGTACATTTTAACAATATATACTACGTCTTGGAATACAGAAAAAATATCTCCGGTATCCCAGCAGATATAAGTGTACATTGGAAAACTGGAAACCTATATTTTACTTTAGTAAATGAACATATGAAAATGAAACTTCATCTACTACGACCTAGTGGAGATTTAGAACCTATTAAAACTGCAGGCTTAGGTCAATCCACTGCAGTAGACAACTTTAATGATATTGTCTACATAGCCACGGATAATGGAGTTTATAAATATAAAGAAGATTCGCTAACAATGCAATTGCATACAGCATCCGGTGAAGATGTTATGTATGTGGCGGTGAACAGCGATGGATCGACAATGTATATCGCCACTTGGCCTCAAAACAAAGTTCAGATGATAACAAATGACGGCCAAAGACAAGAAACTTTCCCGAACATTCCTAATGGCCACGGATTGACTATTGATACTAGAAATAATATATATTTTGTCGCGGCGAAAACGTCATATATTTTAAAGATGGGAGAGACTGTGCCAATAAAGATATTTGGTCTGCCAAGTGATAAAGCGGCTGGTATATTTGTTAGTAGATCTGATGAGGTATATGCTATGGATGATAATAGCGACTTGTATTTGATCGACGTGGATAATGCCAGTGCCAAAAGATTGGGAACGTTCGACATTGAAGGTGTTAATGCTTTTGCTATGGATGCATCGGATAATATTCTGATTGGTATTAAAGATGCCATTTTTAAGTTTAAGGCTCATGAAAGGAATCCTTGTCCAGTGTAGGTTTATGATTTATTTAATAAATACCTACTATATTATTTTTCTGTGATGTTTCACCTTTTTTCTTTCTTCCTATAACCTTTCACCCTAATTTAGATATATTTCTGGCATTGCTAACGTTGTCGTTAACCATGCTAAATACTATTTACCTATATTAGTTTTAGACCCACCTAAGTACAGTCTATCTATTTCTCCATACGTAAATGTACCTTTTTTCTGTATTCGAAAAGGCATGTAACTTTGTATCGACATGATGTTAAACTACAAAATCCATGAAAGGGGTCGATCAATACACAGTTGTAAAACAGCATTGATCGCTCTCACTATGTCGGCTAAATGATGCGATAACGAAATGGGCGGCGATAAAGAAAACTTGCATTACGAGTCTATATAATATATCCTCATTGCTTTATCATTAAATCAACCGCCCGTTTCGTAATCGTACCCTGAAAGGAGACTCCGACCTCGCTAAGAAATAGATAGCAGTAGTCTCCTGAAAACCGGTGAACCCACAGACTAAAACCGAAACATGACTAGATCACTTGACGGTCACTGTGTGTATGCCTACTACGTGAGGGTAAGTTATATAACACTATTATTTCCTATTATTTTTTTTTAAAGAAAATCTTGTACTACTTAGGGCTGATAAAGTTATTCGACGGTTTACTTTTATGGAGAACTGTCAAATTTATTCGTTCTCCGTACAAGTTATCTGTTGAATAACTTTACCTGACTATTGAAAAATCAGCCCTTAGTCTTGCTGTCTGCCGTACACATAAACCACTCTGAGAGTTTGTGTGAGCTATGATTTTGTAGATCTATCTAGAGCATCTCCTTCAGCTTCTTGAGTGTGAAGATCATTAAATTAAGAATAATATATATATTATTTTATTTAATATTATTTTAGGTATTAGGGCGGTTCCATATATGGAACCGCCCTAATACCTAAAATAATATTTTATGTTCTCACTTTTTATTTTGAGTTAGTATGGCCATCTGGTGGTCACTTTTGGGAAGGCGATTTTAGGCATTAGGTCAACTGGATACGAATGTTTTACCATGATGCAGAAGAAAACTATATATATATATATATATCATCACTGGTGCCTTACGGCGCCCGAGACCGCCTAGGCGGCCCCTGGGTACCCAGCGGAGGGGTTTTTAATCCCACCTCGTCGTAGCCGATGGTATGAGTCTACACCGAACAAGTGGCTAGCTCGTCGCGATGTGTTGAATAGACTCAATAACCCATCTATAAACAGTTTCACAAGTTGGTAAAGTGAAACCGGGACCGACAGCCGAGGCGCAATAGTAGTATTGTCAAACAAATGTACATATTTTTTTTTATTAAAAACTCATTGGTACACACCGGGATTCGAACCAGGGACCCAAGGTCTAACCAACTCGGCCACCACGTATATTAACGATGAAAACACCTTGTAGAGTTATATACTATAATTATTCAAAATTTCTAATAATCAGCAGATCACTAATATAGTGTATAAAATTCATGCGGACAGACATATGTCTCACCATAAAGGTTCACACCCATGACCGTTGAATTTGCACATTATATTGTAATGTAACACAAAATTATATATATTTAAAATGGTTCCATATTTTAATTACATACCTATAAAATTTGTGTCTAATTTGTTTAAAAAAACATTGAATTAATCTGTTTAACCTGAAATCTCTGTTTATTTTCAGGCAACCTCTCAATAACATTTCAATAATTAAATATAAGGATACAAGAAGAAGAAAATATACAACAACCACAGAAGTGGTTGAAGTTTTCTCCGAAGAAGAATATTATACCTAATTAAAAATATAAAATGAGTAATTTCAAATCATTTTGTAAATATTTATAAACGCCATCTATCCGGGGGTTTTAGAACTTTTAATATTAATGTTGACAATCGGTTGCAATTAGTTCTTTAATATACCGACAGATGTCAGAATTGTAATCAACGAAAGAATGAATGAAATTTTTAATGTTGCTAGAAATAAAATAAATAAAAAATAGAAGTTTTGACTTAACTTATTCTTAATTTAAAATCACAACCCCTTGAACGTCTTTAAATTTCATTGCACCGACTAAAGTGTCTTATAATTAATTTGAAATTATGTATAATACATTTAGATATTATATGTACATCTGTGACAAACGTACATATCAGACTTTATTACATTTTAATATTGATCAAACCAATGTATATTTTTGAATAAACAAATAATTGACCTAAATAGAAAAATATATATTTACTGCTTTATTCCGAGCCTTTAAAGTTCTAAGTTTCATACTTTGTTGGCAACAGAGTCAGTTTGTGGCATTAGGGTCCTAGTATTCTCGCCGAAACGTCTCCATGATTCCGTTTTCAAATGTTTGACACGCTTTTTGAAGTGGGATTGGGCATTTTAATATTTTGTCTAATCCTCTTCTTCTCTTGTATTCATCGCGCGGTTGAAAATCTTCCTTGGTTTGTGTTTAAGTCGTTCAAGCTCCGGGCCCCACCAAAATATTTCCTTTCTTGTTTGGCAGTGGTGGTAGCGTCAGGAGGCAAGACCCATGGTAGCTTTTTGTTATGTTGTCCATAAGTGTTTCAACGTTATGTTCTATATAAAAACAAGAAGATTGTTTGATTGATTTCATTTGATTGTTTCAACGTTATGTTCTATTTAAAGACAAGAAGATTGCTCTTTGATAGCATGCTTTTGTATGATATTTGCTATAACAAATTTGATAGTAACCAATTGACAGGCTGTATTGTATACCGTATACCCAGTGGCTCACAGCGTATACGAGGGGTATACTCTCACCGGCTGTTTGCTCCCAAACCTAGCAGAACGAATGCTGGTGAACGCATACCTCTCAATCGCATAATGTCTAGTTATAATAAAGATCTTCACGATGTGGATCTGTTTCGGCTTACTCGAAGCCTTTACAGAAAGTCAGTCATGGAGGTTCTGTCAAGCTAGATATCAGGTATTGTGTACATAATTTATATTCTATTCTGTAATATTTTCTTGTTAAATGCTTTTTCTTTTGTGTCCTTTATTGTTGCGGAAACTCAGTTTCGGCTGAAAAACATGAAAATAGGTCGAAATAAAGTCGTAAAATAATAATAAAATGCGTGGGTATCTGAGAGCCCATTACAACATGAATAGCTACGCTCATCGCATAAGTGGGCGTGGCACTATTATAATTAAATTCTTTATCAGAATATTGCAAATATTTACGCTTAAATGTATATAAAATGGTATTTAGGGGTAGGCAGATGTTGCTACCCACCCCTAAAATACATATGAGCCCTGCTGGCATCCCCATTATGTATATAATAAGAATTTTATAAAATGTGTAATTTCTTATATGAATATTGTGTTTTTTGTATGAATCTGGTATGATTCTTATAAGTAATGTGTATCACCACGACCTACTATGTAAAAGGTAGTGGTCTGGGCAGAATCGAATTGGATTCTGAGCCCAACAAGAATAATAAATGGTATTATGTCTTGGTGTCATAATTTTCCCCAAGTAAATCCTAACACATACAAGGGCAATCCCTCGAGGTCCTGTTATTATGGTATAACAGTACCTCGGGTGATTTAAGGGCTCTAGGGAGTTGTCGACAATAATATTGTTGGCCGGCGCCATACCAATCGTCGCTAGATTGGTCGGCAACTCTCTAGGTCCGAACATTGGATGCATGTAGCATCAATGCCCAAACACTTAGGCTGTCTAGACCTACGTGAGCTGGGTCTAGACCTAAGGGCCTCTAGGGAGGTATACACCCGGAGTCCCCCCGACGACCCGATGCGTCTGGAGGGCTCCGAGACCTAACCTATTCGGGTAACTTAGGTAGGTTTGTGGCCGCTATACTGCGCTAGCGGCCAGAGTATTATGTAAATATATACGTGTTATATACCAATATGTAGGTATAATATTAGGCTATTATTGTAAATAAATATTTTAGCAAAAGGGTTGCAACAGGCTGGCTGTCAGGTACATGTAGGGTGCATAGGGCCGCCGAATTGTCGCGGATTCGGCGGCGAAAATCGCACACCGGTCGGGGGTCCCATTTGGGTAATTAATTGCGCATAAGGGTCTTCATTTTCTCGGCTTTGGATTCATTCTTACATCCACTACCACAAGAGAAGCTACTAGGAGCTACTAGTACACGACAAGGTTGTCGTTCGCCGAAGCCGAGGACTTGACGCACTCCAGACCCACGGGACCCGCATTGGAAGAGGACCGAGCCAGCAGAAGCGACGCATCGCTACACGGCAGCCGGACTGTTGGGACCCGAGTAGCATTTTGTTTCGTGCACTCGTTGGTTTCCTTTCTGGCCCCCACCTGCAACCACCATCAACATCCTGCAGCTGCTGACTGAACGGCCTTTGTGAAGGCCCCCAAACGGCCTTTTTCAAGGCTTCCCGTGCGGTTGTGAACCAGCCACGCTCGCCCGATCCGAGGGCACGCGTTGTTTCCGCGTGCCTTTGCTCTGTGGTGTGTTCCCTCCGCAGCCGAGCTATCGGGGAGGTGGATCCGCCACAGAATTGGTCCTTCGAGCCGGATCGTGCAGCTGTGGGGTTCCTTCGGTGCTGCGTCCGAAGAACCTGTCAAGTCCTCGGCCCCCTTGGTGAAGGGGTCCTCCCACGTCGAGAGCAGCCGGGTGGAGCCTGCCTGCTGGTGCCTGCCCCGTGCCCAGGTTGGGACCTGCCTTGGTCGTCGCCCGCAGTGAGGGAGATTCACTGCTGGGGTCTCCGTGGTTGAGAAGAGTCGTCGGTGCCTGAAGCAGCAAGATCTTCAAAAAACCGACACTAGGTGGTGCATGAGAACACACCACCAGGCGGTACATTGGCTTGGTATAAGCAGGTACCGTCTAATCGTTCTCCACGCTATCGCCAGTAAGAGTGCTTCAAGGGGGGGGCACTATCGGATGCGCAGGGGTAGTTGGTCAGGCGAGATATCGGCGTAGACCTGTCCCGGTCTACGTGGTCGCGCCCCTTTGAAGTTCGTCCTCTGCAGGGAGCGTGCAACCCTTCCCTTCATTCCCAACCGGTAGGGCTCCTGTTAGGGACCGTTAGGGACCGATAGGGACGGTTAGGGATAGGGACAGTAGGGATAGGGTCAGGGTTCGTTGGACGGACATGGGTCGGCAGTCAACGAAGGCGAATACTGTGGTAAGTATGAATCGCCACAGGGTCAACGTAGCAACGCGGTCTGCAACGACGGGTACGGAGAGCGCCTCTAGTACGGCCGCTACGAGCTCCGCAGCTACGACGGGTACCAGCTATACAACTGGTACGTACACGACCACTGATACCGAGACCAGCGGGGTCTCGAAGGCCACTGGTGAGACGCCGCCGAAGGCTATCACCACCGGCACGTCGCCTACGCCTACAGTGAGGCCTAGCGACGTGATGCCGCCTCCAGCGCCGCGAGCACGATCACGTGCCAGCACGAGCGCCTCCAGGAAGCAGAGGATGATCCTGGAAGAGAACCTGAAGGTCCGGGTTCTGGAGGAAGAGTTGGCAAAAGCTACACTTCGCAAGAAGCAAGCCGAGCTTGCTATCCTGGAAGCGGAGTCGGACATAGACTCCGAAGAAGGCGAGGAGGTAACCGCTAGGGTCAGCGAGTGGGTCGAAGAGCAAACGGTGCTCGTCGAGCCCAGCCATCACACGGGGTGGAGGGAACCTCCCCCGGGTAGATCGGCACCTCAGAGCGCACCCCCGCCTGATTGTAGTAACACGGCTTTGGCGTCCGCGATCATCGAAGCGTTGGATCGCCGGACGCGGCCGGTTGAGCCGCGCGTTGCGCAATCGCATATTCCGCGATTTATGCAAGAGCTGCCTATCTACGCAGGCTCCATAAACGATTGGATAGCTTTCTCGGCCGCCTACGAGTCAACAAAATGTCACTTTAGTGACGTCGACAACGTAGCGCGGCTTAGGCACTCGTTGAAGGGAGTAGCCAGAGAAAGCGCGCGCGCCAAATTAATATCGTGCACCAAACCGGACGAGATAATGCACTCGTTGTCGCTCCGGTTTGGTCGCCCCGATAATATAATTGAAATCGAATTGAACAGAATTCGAAAGCTACCGAAAATGTCCGACGAAGCGCGCGACATTTATCATTTTAGTAGCGAGGTAGGTAACGCAGTCACTACAATACAGTGCCTGAACAAACCAGAATACCTACATTACCCCGGACTTATCAACTGCGTAGTTGATAAGATGACCGGCTATCTCCGTAGAGAATGGTGCCAGTATAAAAGACTGCACGACGGAGATAGCCCGGGCCTCATTTTGCTCGCGCGGTTCTTTGAACAAGTCGCGGAGGACTACAGCGTTCACGCTGAGTCCGAGCCCACCAAGCGTCCGCCTCTTCGGGAGTCGAAGCCGAAGGCGCACGCCGTGGCGGCCACAAGGGTCGAAAATAAGGTGAGAGGTAACAAAACCGCGACTCGTCGTCAACGGGGCGACTTACAATCGCCTTTGGAATGCCCGGTTTGCGGGGGCGGGCACGCGATACATCGGTGTCCCGACTTTGAAAACTTAGGAGTTGACGCGAGATGGGACCTGGCCAAGAAGAAGACGCTGTGCTTCACGTGTCTAGCAACACTACGATCGCACAAAGGTAGTAAGTGCATTGCAAAAGGGTGTGGCAAGCCCGATTGCAAAAAGACGAAGCGTAGACATCATGCGATGCTACACCGCGACTTTCCACAGCGATCGAGGAGAAATAGTCGGCGGGCAAACAGCGCGGGATCCGGTCGTTCGAACAGGTCGACCAGATCAGGTAGGTCGAACCAACAAATATCGTCGGTTAACATGGTAAATTGTACCAGGGCGTACCTCAAAATTGTGCCGGTTGTACTAACCGGGCCGTCGGCGAAAGAAACCGTCTACGCGCTTCTAGATGAAGGATCCACCATCACACTTCTCGAGGAGAATGTGATGCGGCGCTTGGGGGCCACCGGCCAGCGGGTGGATCTTCAAATAGAGGGCATAGCAGGCAAGAAGGTGTCTGAATCGGGTTCGCGACGGTGCACTATAGACGCGAAAGGCGTCCATAGTCGAACAAGCCACAAATTGGAGGTGCATACGGTGAAGAAGCTACGACTGTCTGCTCAAACCGTAGACAAACGCCTAGTAGACAAGTGTGAACACTTGCGTGATATCGCTCGACAGTTGACATACAGTGGTAAGGTCCCAACTATGCTGATCGGGCAGGATAATTGGGACCTGATAGTCACTCGCCAACTTAAGACCGGACGAAGGGGGCTACCCGTGGCGTCCTTCACTTCGTTCGGTTGGGTGCTCCACGGTTCTGCCGCGGAATCAGGGAGGCCTGTGAACTTTGTTCATCAGGTCAGGTATGTCAACAGTGACCTCGACGCGATGGTTCGAGGTCACTTCGCGATTGAGTCGCTCGGCGTAGAGGCTAAGCAGCCGCGCCAAGACATAGAGCGGCAAGCGGTTACGATGTTGGATCGTACAAGTAAGCGACTTGTAGACGGCCGATTCGAAACAGGTCTGTTATGGAAACAGGGTGTCGAATCGCTACCGCGAAGTTACGAGATGGCCAAGAGGCGTCTCGTAAACATCGAGAAACGGTTAGCCAAAGACCAACATCTAAAAACGGAATATTGCAAACAAATAAACAATTTGTTGAGCAATGGTTACGCCGAAAGGGCTCCCGCTAAGACGTCTAAGCGGGTTTGGTACTTACCGCACTTCGCCGTAGTACACCCGCAGAAAAACAAGATGCGCTTGGTTTTCGACGCAGCGGCAAAAGTAGAGGGCGCCAGTCTCAACGATAGGTTGATGACCGGTCCGGACCTTTTACAATCTCTTTTTGGTGTGTTAACACGTTTTCGCGAAGGAACGGTGGCAGTCGTTGCGGACATCAAGGAGATGTTTTTGCAGGTTCGCATAGCACAGGAAGACAGGGACTCGATCCGCTTCCTGTGGCGCGACGACTGCCGTAAGCCGCCAACCGAATACCGGATGACTTCGTTGATATTCGGGGCCGCTTCTTCGCCATGTACCGCGATCTACATTAAGAATAGGAACGCGAGGGAAGTCGTCTCCGGCGTGCCGGAGGCCGCGGACGCAATAGTGAAAAATCACTATATGGATGACTACCTAAAGGGCTTTTACACGGTCGACCGCGCTATCGCCGTGTCAAAAGAGGTAAGTCGTATACATAGTAAAGCTTGTTTTGAGTTGCGTGGCTGGGCCAGCAATGTGGCAGCTGTCACGCAGGACATGTCAAATAAGCATGCACAAGGTAGTGTACAATTGGGAGGGCCGAGTGACTACGAAAAGACTCTCGGTCTCCATTGGGACGTATCACAGGATACGTTAGGTTTTAATTTGAACCTGCGAACGACGCCGGACGAAATATTGGACGGCACGCAGGCACCGACTAAGCGTCAAGTCACCAGTACGCTTATGTCGGTCTTCGACCCTCTTGGCCTCGCATCCCCTGTTTTGGTGCAGGGAAAGGTCCTCCTTCAGGAAATCTGGCGGTCTCGTATCGAGTGGGACGAGGCCCTACGTCAGCCTGAATGGAGGGCGTGGCTAAAGTGGGTGGAGCGGTTAAAACAACTGACTCATCTCAGAATTCCGCGCAGTATTTCAAATAAGTTTGAAAAAAGCGCGTTACACGTTTTCGTTGATGCAAGCGAGAGGGCGTATGCGGCGTGCATATACTTGCTTCAACGTAGCGGGGACGAGGTAAGAGTGAGTCTAGTCGCTGGGAAGTCGAGGGTGGCGCCGCTGAAGCCCACCTCGATACCACGCCTAGAGCTTCAGGCCGCCTTGTTAGGCGCGCGACTCGCTAGTTCCATTCGGGCGGAACTAGACCTCCCGATTGAAAAATCCACCTACTGGTCCGATTCGCGGACAGTATTGGCGTGGATACAATCGGACCCACGTAGTTTCAAACCATTTGTCGCTCACCGCCTAGCGGAGATCGAGGAAACTACAAAGCCAATCGAGTGGCGATGGGTTCCCACAAAACTTAACGTAGCTGACGACGCGACGAGAGATGCGCCTGAAAACTTTTCGTACTCTCACAGGTGGTTTCACGGACCAGAGTTCCTGAAACAAAACGAACAACATTGGCCTGTGGTGACGAAGTTACCACGAGCGGCGGCCGACGGGGACTCTGAAGTCAAAAGGAGCGGCGACTCGGTGAACCACCTGAGAGAGTCGCAGAAAGACAGTAGTCTACCCGACTACAAACGATTCTCGAAATGGATTCGGTTTGTACGGGCTTCTGCGCGTGTTCTACAAGCAGTAGAAATATTTAAGGGTCTGCTAAGTGCAAAAGTGCACGTTGTCAAGCGCGACGACGACCCTACGTGGAAACCTCAAAGTAGGAAAGCGCCTAAACGTTCGCGGTTGGTTGTGCGCGGGGGCAGCGCGCCAATCAAATTCCGCACGTTAGACGTAAGTTTTATTCAGAGAGCTGAGGAACTTATTTTTTGTAATGTACAAAGTTTAGAATTCGGGGCTGAGATTCAGTGCCTAAAAAAGGGCCAACCCTTACCCCACAGTTGCAGGGTGAAGGGTCTGAATCTGCGGCTGGACGAGTGTGGCCTGCTTCGGGTCTCTGGGCGGCTCGGCAAGGCGCGATTTGTCGAAATCGTCAGAGATCCGGTAGTTTTGTGTGCCAAAAATCCCGTGATAAGAATGCTTATTCAGCATTATCACGAACGTTTCAATCATGGTAATCACGCGACGGTAATTAACGAATTACGTCAGAGTTATTACATAACTTCTTTACGAACTACGGTTCGCAGTATAGTGCGTGAGTGCGTACTATGTCGTCTCAAACGCGGCACGGTGTCGCTACCGCCGCAGGGCGACTTACCGGCAGAAAGGCTGGCGGCACAAGAGCCGCCTTTCTCTTGTACAGGTGTAGATTATTTCGGTCCGATGACCGTAACCATAGGTCGTAGGCATGAGAAGCGCTGGGGCGCGCTTTTCACATGTCTCACAACGAGAGCGGTCCATATGGAGCTTGCAGCATCACTATCGACCGACTCGATGTTATCGGCGCTAAGGCGCATGTGCGCGCGGCGCGGTACGCCGCGCGTATTGTTTTC
Organism: Monopis laevigella; assembly: GCA_947458855.1. Classification (NCBI taxonomy): domain Eukaryota; kingdom Metazoa; phylum Arthropoda; class Insecta; order Lepidoptera; family Tineidae; genus Monopis; species Monopis laevigella. The sequence continues at coordinate 5,336,201 of OX381577.1, read as the reverse complement.
AGATAATGGTACTAATTTCGTAGGCGCAAACCGCGAACTTAAAAAAGAATGGGCTGAAATTCAGTCTCAGCTCGCTGAAAAGGTCTCCACCAGAGGTATAGTATGGAAGTTTATACCCCCTGGTGCTCCCAGTCATGGGGGAGCTTGGGAGCGAATCGTGCGTTCCATCAAGGTAGCCCTTTCAGCAACCCTTCATGAGCGTTTTCCGCGAGAGGAAACGCTGCACACGTTATTATTAGAAGCAGAACACACTGTGAATAGCCGACCTCTGACTAACGTTAGTACAGAGCCTAACGAGTTGGAGGCATTGACTCCTAATCACATCCTGTTAGGAAGGTCTAACGGGATGTTTCCTGTCTGTGAGTCAGAGAACAAGGCGACCGCAGCGTCCAGCTGGAGGCTGGCGCAAGCATACGCGGATCTCTTTTGGAAGAGATGGTTGAAAGAATACCTGCCGTCCCTACTTCCCCGAAGGGAGAACTCCAGAGTGCACAGGCCTCTGGAAGTTGGTGACATCGTCATAGTCGTGGATAGTTCTCTGCCCAGGAATACCTGGCCGCGCGGAGTCGTGGAATCGGTGATTGTAGGTCCCGATGGTAAGATTAGGATGGCCGACGTGAAAACACGTGGGGGCACGTTGCGTCGACCACTGTCACGGTTAGTTCACCTAACAACGTCCAACGAATCCTGAAAAAATAGGTGTAGGATAGTTAGGTAGGGTTTTTTACATAATTTAAATTCATAGCGTAGGAAATCAACTTGTTTTTAACTTAAATTCTGTGTGTAGGTATATAGGTCTTCATAACGTGTGTAGGGTTAGGTTTTTTTGTATACTTAACGTGTCTAGAGTTAGGCTTTTTAAATGTACTAAATAATGTGTATTTGTATAATTTTGCCCCCGAAAATCTGTATAACTTGTTAAGTATAATTTTGTAAAATATAAATGTATAATGTTGATCCCTTTAAAATGTATGTGTTAGGTATAATGTTCTTTTTCCAAAAATTAATGTGTAATTTTTGTTGTTAAAATGTGTAATTTTACTGCCAAAATGTACTAGGTATAGTTTTGTGTCATTTTAACGTAAAATTGTTTGTTCCCAAAAATGGGTTTTTAATGTTTTAACTTATGTAAAATCGGTTTGTAGTACGCAACAATGTACGTCTGGTTATGTGTCGACCAGACGCACGAGACTTAAGCAGGCAGGTAGGCAGGCTAAGTTTCCTCACCCATGGGGTAATTAACTTCGTTAATTAGGGTGGAGATTGTTGCGGAAACTCAGTTTCGGCTGAAAAACATGAAAATAGGTCGAAATAAAGTCGTAAAATAATAATAAAATGCGTGGGTATCTGAGAGCCCATTACAACATGAATAGCTACGCTCATCGCATAAGTGGGCGTGGCACTATTATAATTAAATTCTTTATCAGAATATTGCAAATATTTACGCTTAAATGTATATAAAATGGTATTTAGGGGTAGGCAGATGTTGCTACCCACCCCTAAAATACATATGAGCCCTGCTGGCATCCCCATTATGTATATAATAAGAATTTTATAAAATGTGTAATTTCTTATATGAATATTGTGTTTTTTGTATGAATCTGGTATGATTCTTATAAGTAATGTGTATCACCACGACCTACTATGTAAAAGGTAGTGGTCTGGGCAGAATCGAATTGGATTCTGAGCCCAACAAGAATAATAAATGGTATTATGTCTTGGTGTCATAATTTTCCCCAAGTAAATCCTAACACATACAAGGGCAATCCCTCGAGGTCCTGTTATTATGGTATAACAGTACCTCGGGTGATTTAAGGGCTCTAGGGAGTTGTCGACAATAATATTGTTGGCCGGCGCCATACCAATCGTCGCTAGATTGGTCGGCAACTCTCTAGGTCCGAACATTGGATGCATGTAGCATCAATGCCCAAACACTTAGGCTGTCTAGACCTACGTGAGCTGGGTCTAGACCTAAGGGCCTCTAGGGAGGTATACACCCGGAGTCCCCCCGACGACCCGATGCGTCTGGAGGGCTCCGAGACCTAACCTATTCGGGTAACTTAGGTAGGTTTGTGGCCGCTATACTGCGCTAGCGGCCAGAGTATTATGTAAATATATACGTGTTATATACCAATATGTAGGTATAATATTAGGCTATTATTGTAAATAAATATTTTAGCAAAAGGGTTGCAACAGGCTGGCTGTCAGGTACATGTAGGGTGCATAGGGCCGCCGAATTGTCGCGGATTCGGCGGCGAAAATCGCACACCGGTCGGGGGTCCCATTTGGGTAATTAATTGCGCATAAGGGTCTTCATTTTCTCGGCTTTGGATTCATTCTTACATCCACTACCACAAGAGAAGCTACTAGGAGCTACTAGTACACGACAAGGTTGTCGTTCGCCGAAGCCGAGGACTTGACGCACTCCAGACCCACGGGACCCGCATTGGAAGAGGACCGAGCCAGCAGAAGCGACGCATCGCTACACGGCAGCCGGACTGTTGGGACCCGAGTAGCATTTTGTTTCGTGCACTCGTTGGTTTCCTTTCTGGCCCCCACCTGCAACCACCATCAACATCCTGCAGCTGCTGACTGAACGGCCTTTGTGAAGGCCCCCAAACGGCCTTTTTCAAGGCTTCCCGTGCGGTTGTGAACCAGCCACGCTCGCCCGATCCGAGGGCACGCGTTGTTTCCGCGTGCCTTTGCTCTGTGGTGTGTTCCCTCCGCAGCCGAGCTATCGGGGAGGTGGATCCGCCACATTTATCTTACATACATAAGTGTGGATAATGAAGCTGTTTACACAATTAGTAACTTAAATACCTATATTTAAATTGTAATAAACATTGTGTAATTGTTTGTTTTCCTGAATAAAGTAAATTAAAAATTAGCAATTATGTTTGTCCTATTATATCATCCAGATTTGTACTAGTTATAGTATTTTCCAAAGAATTCTGGTATAGTATTTTGTTGGTCTTCCTTGGATTTCTTTTGGATATTGGTTCCGGAAGTCCCATGTTGAGTGGGAAGCATATTCGCCTGTGATCCAGTATAGAGAGATTACTGGTAAAAAGGTATTCGAGGAGTACCTCACCTCTCTTGTTCGATGTCGCGCTTCCCCATAGGGAGTGATGTGCATTTGCATCTTGATATTATAGTTTGCCATCCTTGTGCGGTGCAGTACACTACTAGGTCGGCCAATTCTTTCGGCGGTGGATCCCGGTCTCCCGGCATATACCGAAACGAATACTATAGTATGGTTAACCCAACTACTATTTGAGGCCCTCACAACAGTTATGTCTCTAGAACATAATTGTGTTAGTAGTATTACATGTAAATTTTGGGAAATGTATGTACACGTCCTCAGCTTTGTTACAGTGTTTTCATGTAAGAGCTTACCTCATATGTTTCTCAGTCCGCATATAATGTCACCTCTTATCCACGGTTCTTGAATCAGGACGGTAATGCTGTCGCTTCATCCTACATATGCCTAAGTGCTGTTCCGCACAAGAAAGACAAAATAATATGGTATACGCATACTGTCAGAGTTTATCAGACAGCGTATCCGTACTACTAGCATTGAAGAACCAACAGATGAAATCGAGGCTGGTAAAACAATGTCACTACGCACTGGAGTCTGTATCAGTTAGTAACAGGGTTACTCTCCAATGGATAAAGCAAATCAGTGACTTTCTCGGTAACGACGCGGCTGACGAAATACCGAAAAGAGGTTCGGCTACAACTCCGGTAGGACCCAAACCAACGAACAACTTTCCGTTTTCTTTTAATCAGTTGAAAAGTTGGCTACTGCACAACATCTTCAATTATCACTGTTGCAACTACTTGTTTTTAACTAGTATTGGGATAAATTACAAAACTGCAGACAGCCCTCATGTAGAGGTTGCATGGAAACTGATGAAACACCCACCCTTGTCTTTTTCTTCTGCATATAAATGATCAATTATCATGTGGCAACATTGATATTATTATGCAGATGATAGCACCTTCCACGGTCGGTACTTTGTTCAACGTCCACCTAGCCACGTCCAAACAGAGATGTTCAGAAAGGTTTTGGTAAGTGAAGATCAAACCTTGCTAAAAGTTTCAAATTGAGTTTCGAGAAACTTGGTTCAATTTAACCCGAACAAAACACAATGTTGCGCCCCTTTTCTTCATTTTCTATCTCTTCAGAGCACCCAGCTATCATTTTTACCATCACTTAATGTCCTTAGATATACGTTCCGATCTCAACCACCGTAATTATATCGAGAAAATTGCAAAAACAGCTTTAAAATAAACTTAGTCAAAAAGGTTCGTAGTTTTTTCACAACTATTATAGATCTATAATATTTAACCACCTTTGTAGTATCTGCATACAATAATTTTGACAAGAATTAAACTGATGAACGCTAGCAATAGGATCAAGGTCCAGAGGGTATAAAAGAAATTATCAAAAGAACCAGTTTTTGTAGCCTTCTTAGCAAGTGCGTCAGCGATCTCATTACCCGTAATACGACAATGGGCCTTATTCCGAGTTTGCAACCGCTAATCACGACAAGACGTTGCGTAAACTATAAATATGGAAATATAAGCTCTATTCCAATGGTTATATAGTATGTATTAGGTTGGGTATTATAATGCAGCCATCTTGAAATACACGAATTCTTCCCAAGTTTGAACATGTATTGAGCATAGGAATTTCAACTTTATAATTAACAGAATAGAACTTACATTTCAATACCCGTACTTTACGCAAAATGCGCGACGGTGAACGTGTCAAAACTCGGAATAAAGCCCCAGGTCTTGGAATCCAAGCCAGAACAATATCCAGGTATCCGCTAGCAATAGGATCAAGGTCCAGAGGGTATAAAAGAAAATTATCAAAAGAACCAGTTTTTGTAGCCTTCTTAGCAAGTGCGTCAGCGATCTCATTGCCCGTAATACGACAATGAGCCTTATTCCGAGTTTGCAACCGCTAATCACGACAAGACGTTGCGTAAACTATAAATATGGAAATATAAGCTCTATTCCAATGGTTATATAGTATGTATTAGGTTGGGTATTATAATGCAGCCATCTTGAAATACACGAATTCTTCCCAAGTTTGAACATGTATTGAGCATAGGAATTTCAACTTTATAATTAATAGTATAGAACTTACATTTCAATAACCGTACTTTACGCAAAATGCGCGACGGTGAACGTGTCAAAACTCGGAATAAAGCCCCAGGTCTTAGAATCCAAGCCAGAACAATATCCAGCTCAAAATGTTTGCATTGGTAAAGGCAGTGCTTGATTTTCTTATGAAGGAGTGAGAATTTTCAGAGAAGGCACTCTTAAATAAAGCCTTCAGCTCCGGGAGCCACTAAACATTGTTTTGTTTTTATATATTATGAGATGAGATTGTATATATAATACCGCAAAACAGCCAACGATTCTCCGGAGAAAATTGTTGCAATGATGAAAATTGTCAATGTTAGCTCCTTGGTTTGTTTGTGCAGACCCTAAAACTCTGGTGTCTTAGTAGATGTACATTACATACATGTTCATTAAATAAAAATCTACCAATTCAAGAAATGGTAATATTTTTATAAAACTATATGGCAACCCTGGAAACCGAATTTAAAAAAATCTTGTCATACGCGTCGGAGATGTGTCAGTGCTCGATCGTCGTGTTGTGTATATTTGTGGTGTAAATGTGGTGCATTAACGTGATAATGAGAAAACGTACGCCACAGATCTTGATAATTAAGTGATAATAGTGTTACGAGTTGTATGTAATTTTAAATTCGTTGTTTTCATTTGTATGTCATCGGACTCGGTTCAACATGGCGGCTTCTCGTCACAAATCACAACAGAAAAATATTTCTTCCATATTTTCTAAGCTTCATGGTGCTTTTTCGGACGCGGTATGTCCAACGAAATTAGCGACCGACAAGAGAACTTTGGACAAAACTTGGAAGTTGATGGATAAAGTGGTTAAATTGTGTCAGCACCAGAAAATGAACTTAAAAAATAGTCCACCTTTCATTTTGGATATTCTACCGGATACTTACCAGAGACTGCGTGTGATATATTCTAAATATGAGGACAACATGCAGGCGTTAAATAGCAATGAACATTTTAATATTTTCATTAATAATTTGATAAGAAAATGTAAGCAAGCGATTAAATTATTTAAGGAGGGAAAGGAGAAGATGTTTGAGGAGAATTCTCATTATAGACGTAATTTGACGAAACTCAGTTTAGTGTTTAGCCATATGCTGAGTGAATTGAAGGCTATGTTCCCCCATGGAACATTTGCAGGTGACCAGTTCAGAATCACAAAGAGTGATGCTGCTGAGTTTTGGAGGACTAACTTCGGTAACAGGTGAGGGATTTTTAGACTTTTACCAACTTTCTATTCATTGTTGATAAAAAAAAAACATGTAGGTATTTCTGAGAAAACCAATTGATCTTAATTTCAAAATATATTATAGTAAAGCGGGCACAACCTACAATTTAAGCAACAACAGGATCAAAGATTATTTAGTTGGATAAAGAACACAGTGTAGGGAAGAGGCAATATAAACCACCTCCATAGACTATTGGTTGCGCCTTTGGCATTGTATCCGAAGGTTGTGTGTTTGATTCCCACCCATGGCAAAAAACAATATATTATATTTCTGTAGCTTTTGTCATGGTCTGGGTGTTTATGCTAGTCTGTTTTTTTTTATATATGCAAAATTTCAAACTCCAATTTTAATGAAGGCGATACAGAAAGTCTTTAAATATTATGGTTAGAGCTTATTAGTGAACCTAATCCAAATGTATTTTTTACTCTGCTTTCACTTGCACTTGAATGAAGGAAAATATTTTAACTTTTTTTTTATAGGAGCATGGCATGTGTCATTGCATCTACCTGATGGTAAGCAGTCCTACAAAGTCTATGAATGGGTACAATCAATATATTGTTGTTTACAACATGGATTGCTCCTACTATACCAGCTATATGAAGCTAAATGAAAATCGGCGGCAAAAGATGAATTTGCATTACAGGTCTATTATAATATCACTGCCCATATCGTAACTGCCCCTGAATATTGGTGAACCCTCTGACTAAAACTGAAACAGGTCACTTGATGGTTTTTGCTTCTATAAGGAAGGTGGTAACGAGACTGGTTGGTTGGCCTAGGAAAATTATCCTACCACCTAAAATAGAGACCTTCCTACAACCTCATATTTTAAGATGATTCAATCAAATGTTCATAAATCAAACAAATTCCTCACACAACCATCTTGGATGACATATTTGTGCCAAAGATCAGATGAATGTTTATTTACTATGTTATGTTGTCTATATCATTTGAACATGAAATAAAAGAAAAATAATGCATTGACATGTGAAAACATTTTCTTTCCTCCAGCTATAAAGTGTATTCTGATATCCCTTTTTATTTATTATAACCTACTATAAACTTATTGCAGTTTAAGCCTTTTTGTAAGTAAAAATATTACAAATAAATTAGTATTTCCACTCATAAATAATTTATTTCCTTATTTAATTGTTCCATTATATTTCCTTATGGTAGATATTTTAATGCACAGTTTCTAGATGGTTAAATCTAATAAAATACTAAATTCTGGTATTTTCAATTAAATAACTTATCTATACTATACTAATATAATAAATGTTAATATTTAGAGGTTTGGATGTTTTTTAAGTACTTAGTAATTCCAATTGGGGGGGTTATTGGTTGCAAAATGCAGAGATAGGACAGTTTGGAAAACTTTGAAAGAGGCCTATCTATGTTAGACAAATTGAAAAAGATTAAACAATTTATTTATTTAAAATACTTTATTGTACAAATTTCATGTAAATGAAATACCAGATAGAAGCTAATTGCCTATAAAATCCATGAACCATTGCTCATTTATCAGATTTCTTTTGGTTAATATTGAGTATGTATATTATTATATACATGGTGGACCTGACACCCACATGGTAAATCTATGGATCATTGTCACAAATGTTTTTCTACAATACATTTTTTTTATATCATTTTTTATATATAATAAATCAAATTATTAGCATTAATTTAATATTTGGTCAGGCCACTAATAAGTTTACAATCAAAGTGGAACAATGCAAATGCTAAATTTGACTAAATGTTTGCTACTTTGTTTTAGCATAATAAGCCTTTCATTACCAAATAGGTTATTCTAGAATTAGATTATAAGCTTAATACTATAAGTTTAAGCATACTATTTACTTGTAGATATAGGTGATTAACACTAAAACAAGCTCTCCATATATTTGTTGTCTCATAAAACTTTGTGAGTTAAACTATGGAGGGGTATCCTGTGATACCCATAATACTATAAATAATTCATACATAAAATACTATTTCAAATAATGTTTGCCTCTAAAAATTCACTCATTCATAAAAAGATGTGAATGAACATTTAATAACCGCTAACTATCGTGAATGTTATCGGTCCATCACTGTCATATAAAAGTCCAATATTACATTGAATATAAAAACGCATCTTATCATATTAATATAGGTAATTTCTATCACTAAATTATATCAGTTAAGTGTTTATTTCCGTAGATTTATTTTTATCTAGGTGATTGAAGTCGTCACATCCTTTTGCTTTGTTCTATTTTGCATAGTTTTTGATTTCATATAATTTAGTATGGGCAATATTTTTCAATGCAAATTGGCAGGAAGCACTTTTGTGCATGTTCTTAAATTAATTAAGTGGGTATATAAATGACAAGTCTGTGCTATAATCTTGGTCATTACTCTGAACTGAGGGCCTTATAATACTAAATGAATTTTCCAAACAAAATATTTATAATTTCAACTTTGATACAACAACTTCCAGTTCATTTAATAGAATAATGCCCCTGCTTATATCTACCATAGAATATAATGATATGCAGTCATACTAGATAGAGCATGCTGCCCAATGTAGTTAGCAAAGCTTAGATGAGAATAATATTGAGGTTGGTCTGACAGGTTCATTAGGTAAACCATATGTCTTATTGCAAAGGAGATACTTCAATAATTTTGTCAAATTATTTAATCATTTCCACCTAAATTTGAAATATATTTGAAAATTATACCTAAAATAATGATTTCATAATCTTAACAATAATTTCCTGTAGGTACTTTAATCTTTTGATAAAAAAATACACTTACCTATTAATGTTGATTGTAATAAATAACATACTAGAGGCCGCGTATTTTAGATCCGTATTTTTGCGGACGTGTAGCTCGTTCAGTATGGGAAGCTGGTCCATGCTGCTGAAACCACGTCCGTAAACTGTATGCAGAATGTTCTCCAAGCCGGAAAGAGATTCTACAAAGAAATGGCAATCATTTGGCTATCTGCATCACCAGTAACAGTATTGGCGTTATAGCTCTTGCATTTTTTAGGTGGGAGGAAGGTCTCTATAACTTCGTTAGGCCGACCGACCGGTCTCGTTACCACCGCCCATACAGATGCAAAAACCGTCAAGTAACCTAGACATGTTTCGGTTTTAGTCTGGGTTCAACGGTTTTCAGGAGACTACTGCATCGATTTCTTGGCGAGGTGGTAGTCTCCTTTCAAGGTGCGGTTACGAAATGAGTTGAATTGACGATAAGGCAGCGAGTATATTAAAATATACTCGTAATTATATTTGTCGCCACCTATTTCGTATGCGCAACATTTAGCCGGCATAGTGGAAGCGATAAATTTTGTTTAAGATCAATTATTGATCGACCCCATTCATGGACTTTGTAGGTCTGCTCACCACCAGGTAGATACAAAGTCACATGCCGTGCTCCAATAATAATAAAAAATCGCTTCATAATTTTTCAGACTATAGAGTACAATGTAAATATAATATACGACGAATAAATAATGTTAATTCGACATTATTTTCTAATAGGTATCATTATGTAAGGTGTACCTACGTATATTTAATTTATTAGATATTTGTAGGTAACTGTTATTAAACTAGTTCAGTATAAGTTCGCGTTGTTTCTAAAATGTCAGATCGTGATCGGCAAATGTCAGTATTACTTACGCCCTGTTAGTTGCTTTCAGCTGTTGCAGGCAAAAAGTCAAATGTTATGCAAAGAAACCTTAGCTAACACCGTTTTTTTTTCGTCGGTGCAGTGGTTAAAAACAAAGAAATAATAGAAGTTAAATAAATATATGTTCTGGATTTTATCGTTATATTGTTCTAAAGCACCAGATCGGTTATGTTGTTGCGGCGCGTAATTGTATCTGGTCAAGTTTTTGATAACAATTATAGAGAACGGCGTATGTTCCCTTTTTTGTTTTAATCCAAGTCGCACTATTATTAAAGTGTGTTACCAGTTAGTATCAAAATAATCCTAAATATCGTTAAAAATCACAATAGGCACTCAGGTAGCTTTTGATACTAGCGTTTGTTGTGAATTAATGAATGAAAAATTATTTATTGCACAAAAGCTTAATACTATTCTACATAGGCGAGCTTAAAGCCTTAGGCATTATCTTTCAGCCAAACATTCATATACTGAAGACTGCTTATGCTTAGCTAATGCTTCGGACTGTCAAACTGCATATAAAACAAGGTAAATTTTGACATATCCAAGCAATGACTGTGGCTAAGCAACGTCTATTAATCCGATCCTAATTTTTTAAAGTTGCCAGCAACGACTTTGGCTAAGCAACGTCTTTTAAATTTGCAGTATCTTTGTTTTTTTAATAATATCACACAATATGAAGCCCGTGTTTAGTTTTTTCTGCCATAGTTCATTACTACGTCCCCCAAGTATGAGCATCAGGATTGAGAGGCAACATTTTTATAATAAGAATTCGCTAATTATTAATTTTATATACGTGGTGGCCGAGTTGGTTAGACCTTGGACTTAAAAACACTAAGGTCCCTGGTTCGAATCCCGGTGTGTACCAATGAGTTTTTAATTAAAAAAAATATGTACATTTGTTTGACAACACCGCTATAGTGCCTCGGAGAGCACGTTAAGCTGTCGGTCCCCGTTTCACTATACCAACTTGTGAAACTGTTTATAGATGGGTCATTGAGTCTATCCAAAACATCGCGACGAGCTAGCCACTTGTTCGGTGTAGACTCATACCATCGGCTACGTCGAGGTGGGATTAAAACCCCTCCGCTGGGTACCCTGGGGCTGTCTAGGCGGCCTCGGGCGCCGTAAGGCACCCGTGAAGATATATATATATATATATATATTAATTTATCCGCAGTTAGCAAAATCGAGTTTAAAGTTTGTAAAAATATCCTCAAGTTTGTAAAACTTAAAATAAAATAGTTACATGTGATTATAGTTGTCCCCTCCGTGATGACGTTTTTATTAAAGAAAATATATCATAGTTCGTAAAAAAAAATACACTTGAACCACGCAAACCTCACTTCAACCCGTTTGAAAGGTAAAATCCCATGTAACTTTTTTATTTTAACTTATACAAACCTGAGGTTTTTTTACAAACTTAAGCTCGATTTTTACTAAGTTCCGGGATTAGAATTATTATCAAAATGTGGCCCCTCCATCCTGATGATGCTTATTTGCCAAGTTGGTAAATAGCGGTAGTAAAAGCTAACAAATTACCCAGTTGTTTTCAATTTGCAAGTATAAACGGAATTCTGAATTAACCAATTGAGTTTGACCTTCCGAACTTGACCCTATAGTAAAAATTGTTACTGTACTATACTCATCTTGCTCTACTTTAAACGTGTTGAACCAATTTAACTTCTATTACGCTTCTTTTAAGATTTATTTTCGCTTTTCTTGGCTATGTTATCGTATTGCTTACCAACCTTCGATCTTATATCTTTGGGCTTAGAGTTTGGTTTTATTTCTTGGAGTGGTTAGGTATAATTGTTGTTTGGTGAGTTTTCATGAATGGTATATTTTGGTCTACATCGTACCTTGAAATTATCCTTGGAAAGGATCCAACGGCGGTGATTTCCTTCCTTTATTATTGGATGTAATGATCACTCACTTTTATTAGTTTGGTTCTTAGTTTTTTATTTTTATTGAATTAAAAATAAGTTGTGGGAAACACATTAAGTAAAAAGTGTTCTGAAATATTTTAGAACTGATAATGTCAACATTTAATATAGGTATTTAAAAAATCTTTGTAAGCGTTTGTTAGTGATAACAAAAATTGCGTTATATAGCAATCTTTTTCAGATTCCTATGACTATTCTGAATTTCAGCTTTTAGTCAAGTCTTTCTTAGATAGCTAGACATAGTCTTAAAAACGGGTCTTGGAAAGTGACGGAAGATAATGTGTATCGTTTTAGTAAATTGGGGAAATAGCATGCCAAAACATAGCATGCACCAGTAAATAGCACCGGAGGGATATGCTGCGTTTTACGAGGGTCAATCTGAAAGTTCTAGAAAACCAAACACTGAGCAAACTAATAAGTTATTAGTTTTATTATATATTTTCATAATAGAATCCATTCACATCAATACATAGCTGCATCCGAATGGAACCACTGAGAAAAGCACTTTGCCCACACGTCCTTAGGTGTCTCTTGGACGGCCTTTTAAAACAAAGCCACTGCTTCCATAAAACGTTTTCCTCGAAGTTTTCATTATATTATTATTATTTTCGGGAATAAGAATCTTAAATAATAATCGCAAGGTGCGAGGTCGGGGCTTTACGGCGGGTGACCCAGTAATTCCACGTCTGACGTCGCCAAATAGTCGATCGTTCGCCCAGCGGTATACGACTCTGCTGATAGGTCACTCTTTTGTCAGTCTCCCATACGCCGCACAACATTGATGTTACGATTATCTTCAGTCGTCGCCGTAGAATGCCGTCCCTCACGCAGATTTTCGGTGAGATTATACTGTAGTGTTTTCAGTCTGAGGTCTAACGGACTCGGCCACCACGTACATCAATAGTGTATGGTAGCTTCTATCTGTAGGTCTACCACAAGTTTTTGCAAACGGTTTATACTATAGTCGCTAGTAACTATATATTTCCAATAAACCTTTCCTGTTTGGTTGATTCCTATCTATAGTTACTAGCGACTATATTATAAGTTGTTTGTAAAACTTTTGGTAAAGCCGAAGCAGTCTAATCGTTGTTCTACATTTCGACTCGTAGATTGCATACTTTCGAATACAGACTGCGCTATAGGTCTTTTGCGACATGGAGAATACATGAGACGACTCTAAAGTCAAAATATTTCGCACTAAAAGTTTTGGTGTCATACATCATCTGTCGAACTGGTAAAATGTGGAATGCTCTCTATGCTTGCGTGTTTTCTTTATCCTATATCCTTGCTTGAGTCCTTTAAACGAAGCGACAATAGGCATCTTAAACTGAAATTATGGATAAAATCAGCAACAATATAACTGCAGGTGCTGATTGTATTCAATGTTGTACCTTCATACGGCTTTCCATCAGGCGGATGAAAGGTGCATGCCGTGCTTATGTAGGAAATCATGTAAACCTTTACAGACTTTGCCAGGAATTATGAGATAATAGCATCCAGCATTTCCTGGACCACTTCGCCAAGGCCTTAATTAATATAAAGTAAATGATGATGATAATGAAGAGTAACAAACGTCCTACATCCGTCTTCTCAAATCCTCGCGAAACAAAGGCCTTTCCGAATTCAACTCTCCCCTTCACTGTGATAACTATCCTCTACCCAACAAAATACTATAAGATCTATTATGAACAACTATTCGTTATAGGTATTTTGAATATTGTTTAGGTTAGGTATTTAAAAATAAATAAACAGGAAATAGATAAGTACCTACTTCCAAGTAACTGAAACTCTAACAAACTAACGACAATAAATTTTATTTTACATAGATATAAGGTACAATTTTGTGATTTATATCAATTGGCGTAGTTGGCAACCTTGCTACCTACGTTTTTAACGATAAACTAAATTGTTTCAGCGCTATCAAACGAGCGAGATAGCTAATATTATTATATTAAACGTTTATAAAGCCATCTCTGTCTACAATGTCGAAATAGGATTGTATTTGCCGTCACAGATATGAATGAAACCACGTTTCATTGATAAAACGACATGGGCGGGGCTTAAATATAAATATCTATTGATGAGACTCGTCTGGTCGCCCTTCTGTAGTACGTTATAGATAAGCGGTTGATTAATCGACCTTTGTTTTGATAAACGACGGATATGGATCATTTTAATCGTTTGCATATCTGATACCCTGGTACCGGCGCTTAGCAGTCTACATATATATATAAGAGGATATGCTACTATGTATAACTAACGTTACTAATACCTAATATAAATACAAAATAAGCTTGACTGTCTGTTTGGGTGTGTGGAACTTCTAAACTACTAAACAGATTTCGATAAAATTTTGTAGGGACGTTATTTAATTTGCGGGGTCAATCAATTGGTTAGACGTAAAAGGGCTAAGATATATATAGATCACTATATGTATGTATAGAAGAGCTTTTACTGTCGGACTTACTTACTCATCCGAAACTACTAAAACTAGCTATACTTTTTGTTTTGTAAGGACCCGCTAAGAAAAGATAAAAAAAAATAAGGGGTTAAAAAAGGGGATAAACGAATTTCCAGGGAAATAAAAAAAAAGTGTTTTACATAATTATGTCATTTTATATTTTATAAATATACTATGACGGGAAAAATCGTGTCAACAAAAGCTAAAGAACATTTAATACTATATTTACCTTTATAACTGTAATCCTAATATAGCGAAATCTTCTACAGTTAAGGTAATCTCACCAAAGAAAACCTAGGGGGTGACAAGTGAAACAAAAGTATGAAATATTTTCATACTAACAGTTGAATGGTTAGACCTTGAAGGAGGCTTGTTTACCAAAAACCCCTTGTTTACGCTCACAGATACTAAGACCAATTCATCGGCAAAGTGGTGGATCTCCGATTTTTACAAATCGTTCTTATTTCGAACTGATATTTTTACTTCGTACCCAATCTTATAATATTTCAGTAATACTGAATAACAATAATAAAAATTGAAAATTATTAAAAAAAAAAAAACGGTTTAGTACCTTTGAACTTTTGTTTACTGTCCAATTTTTTTAATTTTTTTTTCCAAATATAAAATCAATGGCAAGATATGCTTGTGCGGCGGGCAAGCTTGTCGTTTGCTACTTGCAGCAAGTAACGTAAGCGAGAGCTCCATATGCTTGTTGCCCCTTATATTGGCCACAGTACCAGGTAATTCTACTATATCGCTTGAAAAAGTGAAAAATATTGATTCATTGACTGCCTTTGTGGTCTAGTTGGTTACGCGTACCCGTTGGCGTTACTCCTTAATGACATTTGTTCGTTTTCGGTACTCGGTTTAATTGTTTACTTATAAATGATAAAATATATTGTTTCTGGTACACATAGTTCGGTCAACGGCAAGGCAATTTTTTTACAGTTGTACTTATTTTTTTAACTCTTAATAACGGAACAATACTTTAACAGGTCTGAAACTATTTTAAAAAATTGTTTACTTAGCTTAAAATATTCGACCATGGAGATCGTACCAATTTCCATATGTGATTTCTGATACTATATAAGTTTGAGTTGTTTGGATATACGAGTATATTTACAATATATATCCTAAAGTATTCACTACGGACTAAAACTATGTCGTTTTAATTAAATTCAATAAATTTAATGAGTGACCCTTCTTCTGTTCTGCTTGTATTTTCCAATTCATTCCCCCAAATTGTATATCTGATTGATAAACAGAAATAACAAACAACTCAATGTACTTAAGTACGCGCTCACTTAACACAATAACGTTCTCAAACCGCCCTAAGTAAGAGTCCTTAGCGGGATCAAGGGACTCGGTACCAGGTAGTTATGTATCATCACGGGTGCCTTACGGCGCCCGAGACCGCCTAGACGGCCCCAGGGTACCCAGCGGAGGGGTTTTAATCCCACCTCGTCGTAGCCGTCGTAGCCGATGAGTCTACACCGAACAAGTGGCTAGCTCGTTGCGATGTTTTGAATAGACTCAATAACCCATCTATAAACAGTTTCACAAGTTGGTATAGTGAAACCGGGACCGACAGCTTAACGTGCTCTCTTGTCAAACAAATGTACATATTTTTTTTATTGCCAGGTAGTTTAAATACCTAAATATACATGGTAACTTAGGAAGGTTGTTCTTTGGGCTAATTTTTACTTTGCATATTACTCTCTGGTGAAATCGAGCTTTTCCCACGTAACCACGTAACCATGTAACTAATTGGTACGGAGATGTGTAGAGGGCAAATTGTGTGAATGATCGTACATTATAATATTGTTAAATTACCTAAAACGTTTATTTTTTTTTTTAATCGAGCATATTCGATTTAAAGATGGCTAGTTTGAACCTTATGATATGTGTATCGTTGTACTGTAGTACAATGTAAGGTTCCGGTTTTACTAAAAACCTATAAAAATATAAATGCAATGAGACAAGTTTCCCACATTTGATAATAATTACCAAACTAGTTCTCCCTGTGGATTTTGTAATTCTGTACATTGTTTATTTTATTTTTTGTCATATGTGATTGTTTCTAATGTGTTGATGCGACAAATAAATCATTTCTTTTTGTCTTTCTAATGTCGATGAATGCAAGGGTTCTGGTAAAACCCTTTACTAGATTTCTTAAGGTAATTTTGGGAATTAAAAGGCGCGGAATGTACTACCAAGTAACTTACATAAAACTCCATGTTATATAGTACCTATATTGTGTCGCTAGTTCTATCGTACTACTTTAATCGTTGAATTAGTGGAACTTTTTTCCTACTAGTTCCACCTACTTTTTTTTATTGAATTAGTTGCGGCTTCCCTAATTATAAAAGCGTCGTTAGTTTTGTATTTTATAATAATTGTGGGAATGATATAATGGAATCCACTTGCGGAATCCTTTATGATTCAAGCTGCGGCTATAAATGCATTTCCTTTACTTAACTCGTAAAACTTTGCTTCAAGGTTTTTGTATTATATATTTTATTACTTCGAAATAAGGTGAAGTCATCATCTAAAGTTCATCTGATAACTTGAAATCAGCAGAATAAGTGACAAGAACAATCTTGTTATGTTAAGCAATTTTGGAAATTCGTCTGTAGTTGTTTTTTTTGTCCCGATTTTTTATATTTTTATTATTGGAGCACGCCATGAGAGTTAGTATCTACCTCATGGTAAGTAGAAATACAAAATTATTTCCTTTAATGAATAATTATTTCCTGAATAAGCTTAGGGTTGCCAGAAGCCCTTTAATTTAAAAGAACCGTGTACGTGTGTAGTGTACTCTACTTTGAAATAAAGAGAATACTTGCTCAATACTTTATTTTGGATAAAAATTAATGCATTCATGCGTATTCAAAAAAACTATTTTTATTAGTAAATATAAATATGTACTGACAATTTAACGTTTTATTGAAAACAACATCCCTGTCCCTTATTTCCATCCTTAGTCCTTCATCTCCTGGATCTCCTGGCAGTATATCCGGAGGTCGTGGGTTCGATTCCCACTCATAGCAAAAAAAATATACTACGTTTTTCTGTACAGTTAGCCATGGTCTAGCTAGGTGTTAATGAAATATAATATGCAGAATTATATCGTTGTTTCTGGTAGACATAGTACAAGCCTAAAGCTTAGATTGTGACCAGAGCAATATGTGTAAATTGTCCTACATATTATGATTATATATGCCCCAGGATTGTTCGCATAACATAGTATCCGTTACAAGAACAGCTATACGCTACGCCACACAGATGGCGCTGTCATTACCGGTTGCAGACTTTTTACTCTTTTACATATCCGGGGCAAGCTGGTCGGCGTGAGACTAAATGCATTATCGGGCTTAATAGGGACTGTGTACATTCTTATAAACATGAACACAGCTGCCGCGACGTGAGGCTATCTCATATCGGATAGTAAACAGTATTAAATATACACACATCAAAAAAGTCTAGGGATCAAGCATTTTTATGCGGATTTCTTGTGATTGAGATGTGGCTTTGTAATAAATTTATGATTTTATAAATTTATATGGATCCTTTTTGGTGCATTTTATAATTTAAAACAGGAACTGTCAATCAAATTCGAGTAAAAGATGAAAATCAGCTGTCAATATTTTCCCTATAAAAACATAAGACGCATTGAAGACATTATTAGTGCTACTGTTTCCCTACTACTGATTAAAACCAACGTTATTATGGAGCGGCGACGTCATTTAAGCAGGGAAGAAATGATCAGAGCCGTGGGAATGATAGAAGCTGGTTCCCGGCAACGTACTGTGGCTTTAGCTCTGAATACAAGTCAGAGTGTAATCAGTCGACTTTGGACACGTTACCGAACCACTGGTACCGTGGCTGAGCGCCATGGAGGACGGTATCGCTGCACCACACGGAGACAAGACCGATACATTCAAATCACAGCTCGAAGAGCTCCAACAATAACCGCCATGATGTTAGCCGTGAGCCTTCATCGCTCTTCAGGGAACTTAATTAGCGACCAAACAGTCAGAAACCGCTTGCATGAAGTAAACCTTCATTCCCGAAGACCGCTACGGGTACCACCTATAGCAATGCACAATCGTAGGACTCGATATCAATGGGCTCTTGAACACAGAAATTGGACAGAAGAACAATGGCGTTTCGTGTGCTTTTCTGATGAGTCTCGTTTTGGTATGAGGCCGGATACAAGACGTATACGACACTGGAGAACCCCTGGACGCCAACAGCGATTAAAATCCTGCCAGGAAGTCCATCCTTATAGTGGTGGAACCATCATGGTATGGGCGGGTATTTCGATCGGCGGAAGAACTGAGTTGATTTGGATCAGAGGCAACCTCAACGCTCAAATTTATGCTGAGACGGTTGTATCAGACGTCATCGTTCCTCTACAAGTGCATATCGGTCCCTTATTTCAGTTAATGCATGATAATGCATGATAATGCACGACCGCACACCGCAAGAGTTGTAAGACAGACTCTCGCCGCAGCTAACATCAATGTCCTGCCCTGGCCTGCTCAGTCGCCAGACTTGAACCCGATTGAGCATGCATGGGATATTCTTCAGAGAAGAGCTCTGCCGAATATGGAGGGTATCCAGTCGCAAGAAGACCTTTTTTTGTTGTTGCAACGAACATGGGCGGCCATTCCACAGCGTGATTTGGATGAACTCATTTTGAGTATGCCAAACCGATGTTCTTGTGTTGTTAGTGTTCGCGGTAGAAACACGGATTATTAATTGTTTAAGTTACCCAATAAAATTAAAAAAAAAAACTGTTATTTCAGTCTTTTTTTCGAACTTTAATGTTAGTGGTTCAAATGTCAAAAATCCCTTTATTAGGAAAATGGCAATTTTTTTTACTAATGCAAAGGTGACTTGGTTTATCGTTACTGTAGACAAACGAAAACATTTTATTTGATCAATCCTTAAAAAAATTTTTAATGAATATCAATCAGGAGAAAAGTTATTGCAAAAATATATGTTGATCCCTAGACACTTTTGATGTGTGTACAACGTGTAATCGAATTAACGCAAAATAAAAAACTAATTTGTACTATTATATCTTGTATCTTCTACATAGTATAAAAAAAAGTATTCCCCGTCTGTCTACGTTTAAATCTTTAAACTACGCAAAGGATTTTGGCGGTTTTCACTATCAGTTTGATATTTTCTTTTGAATAGGTGTTTATAATTTATGTATAATATAGAGTACCATCAGCGAAATAAAAACGGATTACTCTCCGCTGGGTACCATGAGGCCGTTTAATTGTTCTCGGGGTACAAAGGTACTTTCGGCCAAAAAGGCGCCACCCGTTATAGTATTTTTATAATATAGAAAAATGTCGACGGACTCCGCTTGCGTATAAAATAGATTTTAATGTTTTACACTAGTGGCCTTATTCATAAAAACTTTAAGACCACCCTAGTCATAAAAGGTTTTGTCACTTTTACGCATATTTATTTTTGTTACTACTAGTGTTATTAGTATTAGTGTTCTTCAAGGACTCAGTATTTTTTTATGAATGGGTGTAGGTTTACATAAAATATTAATTTAAATTCACTTAATTTTCTTGTCAATGATGAATGATTTTGAATGAATCGTCATAAAGATACCTTATTTATTCCTTACAATACACAACATCATTAAAAAAAAATGTACATAAAAATTAAAACATTAAAGTTATATTTGTAAGGTCCCATCGCAAGTAAAGGCTTCCTCCAATTTCTTCCATTGCTCTCGATTTTTTGCTATTTTTATCTTTTCTTCCATTTTCCCCTGCAATCTCCTTAAGGTCACCTTTTCATCTTTTTGGTGGTCTTCCCTTCGGTCATTTTCCTTTATCAGGTCCTATCCATTCAGTTACTATCTTCTAGTCTGCCCATTTCCATTTAATTTTTTTGGCAATGCGTTTTATGTTTTTGTTTTTTGTCTTATTTTTAGTTTGGTATTTTATCTATAAGTTTTATTAAAATAATACATCTTTACATGGCTTTTTTTGTGCACATGTTATAATTTTGATTTATAACTTTTTGTTAATCTCTCTTGAACACATCTGAGAGCCATATACAATGGTCCATTACAGTTCTTTTTATGTTTATATGTAATGTTTTACCTTATATTTCGAATCAAATAACCTAATAGCATGTGAGTCAGCCAAAAATAATATTACTTTTTGAAACCAATACAAAATCATGTAAGTATGTACCTAATTTTCTTCGCTTCCCTTTTATGCCTCTGGGAATTCTTTGAATAGTACATTTAAATGAAAGATGTTCGTTTTCTCTCAATATTTCTTTCAATTGTTACTTCTTTCTGTTTGTCACTCTAGGAAAGGTTAAAGTAAAAGGATTTAGAAATTTTAAAGTTTTGCAAGGAATAGTTGGAAAAGTAGTAGGACAAAGGGGGAATTTTGACTAATTCTGTTTAATATATTTTAAAAAAATGTAATAATTTAACATTTGAAATCTGAAATCGCCTAAAATATTTTGTCTCTCAATATTTCTTTTAAAAAAATCAGTTTGTGTCTTTAGCCAGCAAGGTTTAGAAATGTTAATGTTTAGTACAGAATGGTTAGGCGTATTTTATGTCCGTTTTAACAATACGAAGACAGATGATCGCGTGCGCCTAATAGTACAATCTTGAATAACGCGATGGTCTGCTCTTTTCTTATTCTTATAGGGACTGTAATTAGTCACAATTTGCCGACTCGACGCATCGCCTTGTTTCCAGAAACATAATTTGTTAATCATACTCAAACTACTTTTTAAAGTTTAAACCCTAAATATAATTAAAGAAATTATGTTTTTTTTTTCATACTAAACCTTATGCCGAGGCTCAGGGGCCTAATTCTACTAAATCGATTGTGTATCAACGTTGTATGAAACTCAACATTTGACACATTTAGTATGGGAAATATGGCAAATTTTAATGACATGCAGTTGATATTCAATTAATTTAGTAGAATAATGCTCGATTTCGCCAACTCTAAATATAACAAAGTTAAGACAACCTACAATTAATGACAGTTGTTTATAGGAAATATGTCAAAATTCTTATTTAGGGGCTCCTTTAGAGTGAGGGATCGTTGGTGAAATCGGACATACGCCCCCTGGTCTCTCTGTCTGGAATAATCTCTTGCACCAGTAGCCCGAAATGGTAATAGACCATACAAGTTCTAATTCCCTAATGGATAGCAACGGAAGAAAATAGGCTCTAACCCCCATATTCTAAGACGTATTATCAATTCCAAAATTCCACTCAAGCGAGGCTGTCTCGTTCCATCCAATTCTAATCAAGGAACATAGAATGGGACAGACATTCCTTGAGTAAAAATTGGAATTCAGTTTTAGTTCTAATAAAAAATGTTACACGTGTTTTAAAAAAAAAAAAAGAAATTATTGATTTAATTTTGAACTTCATACTTAGGCTGAGTTGCACCAAAGTGTCCGTTAAAGTAATTGTAACGATCAAAGTTAAAATGGCGTCGAATGTACCAGCTGTCATACGACTTTTAAAATAAAACTCGACGCCATTTTTAACTTTAATCTTTACATTTACAGTAGATTGTGATTTACAGAGTTTATTTTGGTGCAATTCAGCCTTGTAGGCCGAATTCTTATAATATACTATATTTTTAAAAATCACAAGCATTCCCTAGGTTTTTTTTTCTGATTAGTTTGATTTATTTAGTAGGTACCCCTCCGATGCGTACCCAGAAGCCGCCATAATTGATAAACGAAAAAAAATACTATTCCAAAATATGGTATTAGTGGAATCAGGATGGCTTAACATACATTTTAAAGCACAATGGAGGATTAAATTAAAATTTCCAAGCAAAATTTTTATTTTATAAATGTCTAACCCTCATCCACATCGTATGAATAAATAGCATGACATTAAATTTACACAGACCAAAAAATCTGTGACGCCAAATTTTCAGTACCTAGCAGAGCTTTACCCTTGGGATTTAGGTAGGGAAAGGTTAAATTGATTTGAGTCCTGTTTGCTGAAGCGAGAATCGGACGGTTCACTCGACAGGAAAATCTTGTGTTGATCCCACGATCACTTGCTCACAAAAAAGTTATACTATAAAATTTGTCGTATAACTATCAAATGGGTTCGAACTGCAGTTTTATAATTCAAATGAAAACACTTTTGATTGTTTGTACTTATAAATAATTTAATATTACTTAAAATAAAAATGTTTAGAATTCACGTGTCGATACACAAAATGTAAGAGTGTTGAGAAACAGAGATAATAATAATAATAATAATAATAATAATAATAATAATAATATGTAGGACAATTAGACATATTGCTCTGGTCACAAACTAAGCCTAAGCTTGTACTATGTTTACCAGAAACAACGATATAATACATATTATATTTTATAAACACTCAGACCATGACAAACTGTACAGAAAAAACGTACTATTTTTTTTTTTTTGCCATGGGTGGGAATCGAACCCACGACCTCCGGATACAACGTCAAAGACGCAACCACTAGTCTACGGAGGCTGTAGATACATAGATATTAAGACAGAGATGTATGTGAGCTGTCACAGTGAAGTTCTCATAGTTTAACTGGCGTAATACGTAGTGTAGCAAATTAACTGCATTATGTATATTAAAATTAAACACTATTTAAAGCATTAAAATATAATAACCCGAGTTAAAATAATATTAATAATTTATAGGACATTTACAAAATAAGCTATGCTTGTACTATGTTTATCAGAAACAACAATACCTACTATGGATATTTTATAAACACTCAGTTCATGGCGAACTGTACAGAAAAACCTAAAATTGTGGGATTCGAACCCACGACCTCTGGATACAATCCCAAAGGCGCAACCACGGAGGCGTCAAAATCATTAGAGAAGCTCGGTACAATAACACAAAAATGTGATTGTTGTTCGTGCACTTAAGGTTCCATACAACAGAAAAAAATGGGAGGGGATAGTAAAAAAATGCCTTCTCCATACAAACTAGTAATTTCAATTCAATTTCTTGTTTGTATGGCCTCTCGCTTTTCGCGAATTTTGCCAGTGTCTGAAACAGGCACTATCACTAAGGAGTTAAAATAGTTAGATTATGACAAGTTACATTAGAATAGTCTTCTATTTTAGAAAAACTGTATTAGTATAAGACGAGACAATACATAAAATTGATAATATGTTACGATTAAGAGGGGGTACAGCACAAATTAGGATTGGAGTCATAAGGGCCAAAAGTTAACGAACACAGGACGACACAGGCATCTGAAAAAGAAACAATTAGGAATTTAGAACAAAAATATATATACAGAGTTTAAAACAACTAGTAATTTTAAAATAACCAATTTGTATAGGGAAGCCAAACATTTTTTCATTTTGCGACACAGATTCCATGGGAAAAGTTTTTCGAATTGATCAGCAGAACTTCATAATATGAAGTTCTATACCTTCATATACTTCTAATATGAAGTTCTGCTTTTCAAATTCACCATGTATAAATCCGGAATTTCAGGTTTATTGTTTAGTTACGTACTAGAACAAAA
This sequence comes from Monopis laevigella, assembly GCA_947458855.1. Lineage (NCBI taxonomy): Eukaryota > Metazoa > Arthropoda > Insecta > Lepidoptera > Tineidae > Monopis > Monopis laevigella. Next base: position 5,312,160 of record OX381577.1, on the reverse strand, counting down.
CTATACCCTATTCACGATAGCAAAAAAAAAATGTAAACAAGAAAATAAGTGGTTCTCAAACCGTTTTTGTGGTATATATAAAATAAGGTACTTACTAAAGTATTTCGATTTTATTTTAATGTAATTTTTACTCTAATATATAGGAATAAGGTTGTGAACTGTGAAAATTAATTTTAACGATATACTGAGTGAACCAATTTGCATTTAAAAATCAATGATTGCAACGGAATACTTGAACATTACTCAGTTCGCCGAAATTGTTAGCATAATAATAACATGTACAGTTGAAGAGGCGCTGTTATTTTAGGTGCTTTATGCTAGTGACATTTTTGTTACAAACATTAAAAAATAATAAAATAGAAAACCATCGTTTTTATTATTCAGATGTAGCTAATTTATAACTTAAATTCGATTAATTAATATTTAATACACAGGAATTTTTTAATTTTTATTGACGCATTTTGTGTTTTCATCAGAAATCCGACAGTTTAAAAACCTATTTTGCATTTGACAGCTGTTTGTTTACATAAATTTTTTTGCTATCGTGAATAGGGTATAGTATATTGCATGGTAATATTTTGCATTCAAAAATATTTTATTAACTTTTTTTTTGTTTCAGGTAATCACATCTCCGTATTCTTCATAAAGTTGCTTCCTACTGTTATTTGAAAAGTTTGTATGTTTATTTACTTCGAAATCAATCAGATCGAAACAGAAATAAATATGTTTTATATATATAAAAAATAAGTTTAAGTAACGTTTTTATTAAATAACACTGGGTTTTGAGATATAAATAATAAAACTAGTTTGACATCATAATATGCACTGAACAGAACTGAACAAAACGTATTGACATTATTGACAACCACTGTTTCTTTTTTGTATCGTTGTCAAATTTAAAAAAAACTCAAATAAAACCCGTTGTTTTGTCCAATTAAACTAATTAGATTATATTTTATAGGGGATAAACTTTTTTTTTTGTCTTATCTAGTAGTTTAACCTAAGTACTATACTACTAACTAGGATACATTTGTTTTTATATACGAGTATACTATCTTTTTTTTTTGTTCCTTTAGTTCAAATATATATATAAATATCTATCAGCTAAATAGAAAGTTCATCGACACCTAAATCCAGCAAACGTATTCCATCACAAAGCGGCTGAATGCAACTCATATGGCCAACCCAAATAGCACAATAGTGTTGTGCAACAGTTCGTGCCAGGATTCATTGCCTGACTCACTGCACCACTTTGCCAGGTTAGGCAATGCTTCTCCTTATATGAGTTACTGTAAGGCATTCACTGAATAAATTTCGATGGTTCACTGAGGCTGATTTATTGCATATTGATTGTGTAGTTGTGGATGTTTTTGTACAAAAAAATAACTTTTTTAATGTAAAAACATGTATTACAAAGAGGATATTTAAAGATCTAAAAATCTTTATGTGCAAAATTCACACAAACTGAGAAATATTTAACCAGAATAATAACAAGATACAGGCTTCCATCAGTTGTTTCAGATGCCTCCCTGATAAATAATAACAATAAACTAGTAGGTAAGATCTTGTAACTCTGTTCTTGACAGAATTTACCTTTTGGAGGAAGTTGTGCAAAAGTTTAGGTTAACAAACAACAGCCCATTTTAACATAATCTGAAGAGCACCTAAAATATTATCGAAATATTTTAGGTGCTCTTCCGCGAATCTTAAATTAGACTGGAAGTCATCGATTCTTCTTTCTATAGTCGAATCTTTTTTTAACCTTAATATCAGAGGGTGTTATATAGGATTCTTAAAAACTGATGTATATTTTCAACATTCCAACATTAAAAGATGTAGGCTAACTACATGCGTCATTAGATTATAATACACTTAAATACATATTTACCTGGTTGGGTAAATGCACCCATTGTAACCGATAAGCGTGTAAACTTGTAGCAAACAATCGAGTTGCATTAGCTTGTGTTAATTAGACTGCTCTGCAATCTAGATCTGAATTGCCATTACAACACTAGTTAGGTGGGCTGAAGTGTAACAAGTAACCGACATGTTTTAGAACTTTACTAGTTATTGGGAAGTAAAGAAGATCTATGCATACTTCACAAGATGATTTGGTACATATTTAATTATAGCATTTAAAATCAGGAATAAGGATATTCGTAAGAGAACTAAAGTCACCTACATAGCTCTGAAAGTTAGTAAACTGAAGTGGTAGTGGGCTGGTTACATTTGCCGCAGGACGGATAATCGTTGGAGCAGGCCGATATTAGAGTGGAGACCACGTCTTGGCGCACGTAACGTAGGACGCCCCGCAGCTAGATGGACTGATGACCTGCGGAGGGTGGCTGGTAGAGACTGGATGCGAAGAGCGGAGGATAGGGATCAGTGGCGTGTCTTGGGAGAGGCCTATGTCCAGCAGTGGACTGCGATAGGCTGATAATGATGATTATGATTTGAAAAAACATGGATATTATATTCGTTAGTATTTTATTCTTAGCAACTATAAATTTGGCCTGCAAGAATTGAGCTAAATTTCTAACTAGAAGGTTATCCTAGTATGGGTATCAGGACAACATAAAATATTGTGAAACATTTTTTTTTGTACAATAAAGATTTTTATTATTATTATTTATTATTATTATAAACACATCTGCAATTGATAACGACAACTGCTCTAGCGGCTGAAAGTAAAAAGCGTTTACCCCAGCCAGAGGTTAAAAGCGACTGCTCTAACTGTTAAAAACGACTACTCCAGCGGTTAAAAGCAAATTACCTAGCTGTTAAAAACGACTGCTCCAGGGGTTAAACGCATATTTTCTAAAATGTTAAAAGCGACTGCCCAAGCGGCTGAAACTTGGCCCAGCATATGAAATAACTGCAACGGTAGAAAGCGACTGATTCAGCGTTTGAAGGCACTGCACCAGCGATCAAAAGCGAATGATTCAGCATTTGAAAAGCACTGCCCCAGTAGTTAAAAGCCTCTGTTCCAGCTGATGAAAGCGACTTGCATCAGCGGTATATGTAAAGTCCTCAGTTAATATGATTACTAGTGATCTGTGTACTTTACTCCATGTTTAATTGCTCGAGCTGCTTTATGGATCAAATTAGAAATTAAAATAGTTTTACAGAATCAAAATTACTGAATGTAAATAAGTAAACTGAAGTGGAAGTGGTCATGTCGTGTGTATTTTGAAGTAAGAGTACTTACCCTTCTACATTATTGTATGAAACGGTTCAGTGTAAAGGTCATACCGAAACAATCGCAAATAAAGTACTCTCATTGTGTAGTGTATGTCTCTCGACGTCAGCACTATTGTCATTCGTAAACAATTGGGAAAGGTTAAGTGTCTTCTCCGAATAATATTCATAACATTGTATGCCAGAATTCACCCGGCTGTGTGGAGTGGCGAGCGGCAAACAATATGCTTCGCCAACACGCCTATGTTTGCTCTAGAGGTGGGTCGTTACGTGATTTCATTGTAACGTAACGGCTACGTTCCTTTTTGTTAATCACCCGTTATGTAACTATTTATAGTTATTATTAAAAAATCTAATAATAAGCAAAAAAAAAAAAAAAAAAAAAAAAAAAAAAAAAAAAAAAAAAAAAAAAAAAAAAAAAAAAAAAAAATCAAGAAGCGTAGTGCCTCGAAAATAATTTTAATTTTATGTACCTACTTTACTCTCAAATAAATCTCTAAACAATCATTGCTTTAAATTATTTTCTTACTTACCCCGTGCACCAATATTTTTTTTATATAAAAACTTATTCACTATAACAGCAGTAAACTTTTCTACATTGTACAATTATTTCTTTAACAAATTTTCTTTATTTAAAATTTTCTATCTATTTTAATTTTTTAATGGCGACATGATTCTATTCTTTCTAAATAACTTAACAACCACAGAACGCCAGTTCCATCCCCGCATCTGCACTTCATTTTTTTAATTTCATATTTTTATTATGATTTTTACATGTGTTTTTATTTTAATCAATTTTTATCTTTAACATCCAATAGACAGCTAAAGTTTTATTGATTACAAAATACTTATATTCTGCATTATTTAATTTATTAGCGCCATCTCTCTGTAGTAGTTGTTATAAATTGGTTTACTTAGTTCATTATATCACCGCTTTGCGCTATGTCGCTGCACGCCGACATTCCACAACTTGTGATATAAACGGGCGGAACAAATGTACCTATCTATATGGATATCACTTTGAAACGCTTGTAACGGTTGTAACTTGTAACGATGGAAACTCTTGTAACGTGGTGGTTATTGTTACTTCACGTGATTATGATATTTAGTGATTTTTGTTATAGTAGTTTTTTCGTGATTGGTTGCACATTCGTTCTAAGGTTTTTTGACGTTGTGTTTTTTTTTGAGTTATTGTTGCTATCCTCGTTTTAGTTTATTTTTCTTGTATCGGTTTTTAAAATATCGTCGTTGCACTCCGACGAGGTGGTTAATGATGTTCACGCTATTGCTGTGATTGGTTGCGGTACGTTCCGTGACGTATTCTTTCTAGGTTTTTTGTAGTTGTATTTAAAAATTATCTTGTTTTAGTTTTTATTTTGTTTTTTTTTTTAATAAAAGTATAAAATTTTTGTTTTGATAATAAGTCTTATATCCACATGGCTTATATTTTGATTTTGGACTCATAGTTATGGTATTGGTGTAATCTAACGATATGTCATGTCAAAACGTTTTTTTATTATAACTTATTAACCCCTGGCCCTAGACCCAAAGTGTTTGTACTTAAACGATAGGTATCGATGATATCTAGCCAGTGAAAGTAATTTCAGCTTTGTTAAAGGATTTTCGACCTTATTGACAATTGCATTTTATTGGTAGAATTCGATGGTATGCCATCTAATAAGTCGAATGAAATTAAAAAAAAATGTACTCGATCAATGTCATTAAGGTCGAAAATGTTTTTTCAATTTATCTCGTCAAACGTCGGTCGTAAGCCTATCGTGTTTGTACTCTAATAAAAGGAAATAATGAGATCTAACCCTTTTAATACTCAAAAATCAATATTATGTTTTTTTTTCTTAATTACGTTTTTTTAATTAAATAGTTATTACAAATATAATAACCGTTATTAGTTATTTAAGAAATATCGACTTTACTGTAACTATCTACGTTACGTAACGCTCACCTCTAGTTTGCTCGGCGATGTTTAGACTGCCGAAAGCAGAACGTTTTGCTCGTTTTGTTACTCTCCGTGGTGACGAGTGACATTAATTTTGCTCGTGACATAAACTCAAATTTTAAGGGAATTAAACTTACTTTTGTAAGTTCATTTAGCTTTAAAGACAAGCCCTTATTATTTCTTACATAACTATCGGTACCCGCGGTTTCACACGCTATTTCATTTCATTTCGGTTTATTACTTCGAAACGTTAGATAAATATATATCTGATTGGTAGTTTCAATGATTAGCGCGTTTAAACAAGCAACTCTTCAGTCGTATTATAGTAGTATAGTTATATAATTATTATACATTTCACAATAGGGTATTTGACTCCTTTTTGAAACTCGTTTTATATGGTTCTTCATTACATTAAGCACACTACATTGATATTTCCGAAATGTCTACTCTATTATAAATAAAAATTAATGTTAAAGTTTGAAATTCCACAATGGTGCTAAAAACGCTGTTTCGCAGTCTATGTCAAGTGTGACGTCACACGCAAGTAAACACAAGTACAGATTAAATAAACTCTATTCTATTTCATCCACATGATTTATAATCTGTGTATTGTTTTGTTTACTTGCGTGTGACGTCACCAGTCATCGACCAATCAAAGATGTTTTTGTTATAAATAAAATTGAAAAAAAATATTCAATTTTATTTCGTGTAATGTACAAAAGATATACATCATTTAGTTTAAAATAAAGTGAAATATGTTTTTTAACGCCTTTGTCTGATAGGATGACCACAATTTATAGTATATTTTTAATCTAGTCAAATAGCCTATTAGCACTGATCATAAACTAAGCTTGTGCTATGTGTACTAGAAACAACGTTACTAATACACATTGTATTGAATACACAGATCTAGTTTGATATTGATTATAGAAATACGATTAATTAAATTTTTCGTGGCGTGCACGCGATCTTCCACTTCTGTCTCATAAACGGTTTTTCCAAATACCGGACGGTATGTTTTTAATATAAAAAAATGTGGATTTATTATTTATGGTGTCGCGGACTTTTGATGGAACTATTTTAACTTCTATAAAACGGTTTAGGACTAAAAGCAAAGAAAAACAATTTTAAGCGTACTGTAAACATTTGAACTCTTCTTATATAAACAATACATATTATACGTTTAAACCTTACCTATGGTAATCAGCCCATCCGTTAGTAAAAACTAAATTAAAATTGGTTTTAATGATGCTTTATGATATTAACGCGAAATCCAAAACAGACCTCACTGCCTTCCTCTTACTCTGACTTTGTATCTACCTGGTGATGAGCAGTCCTACAAAGTCCATGAATGGGGTCGATCAATAATTGTTCTTAAACAATGTTTATCGCTCCCACTATGCCGGCTGAATGATGCGATTACGAAATGGGGGGCGACAATGACGAACTGTCTGTCTTGGATTTCGTATATACATATAGTAACTATATAGTGAAGTGATACTGACACCAACTATAAGGTAAAACACGTTAATATAAATACAAAAATAAATAGAACAAATTGTCACCAAATATAAAAGTATTTCTATTTTTGCTTTTCACGCCTCAAAAAGGTTGAAAGGTGCGAATGACAGGTCCAGAATTTGTCTCAGTTTACGTGGGGTCTCGGGTTTAAATTACACAGGTAGGCTTACAAACACCTTACACCACGTTATGTTTGCTGGTGACAGGTGCGGCTTTGAGATAAGCTACATATGAAAAGGTAAAGAACAAAGACTGGGTGGCACCGTTTAATTTTAACGTTTACTAAATACCCGTAATGGCTCACGGAGATAATACTGAGTAGTGCATTAAAAGCTATTTGCGTAATAATTCGTCGGTTAAATAGAAAAGTGGCATTATTCAAAAAGAACAAAGCTTACAATATTATTAGACTTCTTCCGGGAACCCTAAATAATACTCACGAAATAAGTGTTTTAGCTTCATGTATATTTTACTTAAAATGAATAACAGTGTACATATACAATCAAATAGGAAAAACAAGTAGCGCATCAGAAAGCACGACCTCCACGCGCCACGGTTTCTCGTTGACAGCCTTCTTTTTCTTTTTTCTATTTTTCGCGGCCAAGGAGATTGTCTGTGAAAATGGAAGTCATATGTAATACTCAACTTTTTTTCTTAAAAATGCTAACAATATGAGCATTTAAAATTTTAGTTTTGGTACTGAGTAGTATTGAGTACCGAAATGACACTTGCGACACAAATGAGCTTAAAGTATTAATTTTATAAAGTGTCTTTTATCCATTTAAAATTTGATTAATAATACTCCGTTCTACCTAATAATCTTTTTCTTTTTTTTTTTTGCAAAATGTCACTTTTCCATTTAACCGACGAATTATAATATATAGTAGCCACCTCAACAAGAAATCGAAGCAGTAGTCTCCAGCAAACCAGTGAACCCACAGACTAAAACCGAAGCGTGATTAGGTCACTTGACTATTTTTGCATCTCTATGGGTAACGAGACTACTGCAACAACAAGAAATCGATGCAGATTTTTGAAAACGTAACCCATATACTAAAACCAACATGACTGGGTCAGTTAAAGGTTTTTGCAGCTGTGATAATGAAACCAGTCCGTCGACCTAGCGAAGTTATGAGACCTCCCCTCCTATCTAAAGCTGGTGCTTTTTGCATCTAAGCTTATTTTATTTCTATCTAAAATAAAATTTACTGTTTTTTTTTCCTTTTATTACAATAGGCTATATAGGTTTCTATTATTAATGTACAGGATTTATGTTACAGCCGACCAAATTTATTACCAAGAAAAAGCGGTTACTTTATTCTCGAATCCATTATTTCATTATTCATTTTCCCAGTTATATGAATATTATATCTCAGATTCGGGATTTGATTGATTTACTTGCTTTATTATTGGTTAAGTTGGGGATTTTATGATTATAGAAATATGACAAGAAATAATGTTTAATGGAAGCGTCTTACGCGGAAATACCCTAGAAGTGCGAAATTCTTTGATATTTTTTGGTTCTTTATTTTTTTTATTTTTATTGGAGCACGACATGTGACTTTGTATCTACCTGGTTGTGAGCAGACCTACAAAGTCTATGAATGGGGTCAATCAATATTGATCGCACCCACTATGCCGGCTAAATGATGCGACTACGAAATAGGAGCGACAATGATGAATTGCATTACGAGTATATTTTAATATACTCGCTGCCAATCCAACTACTCATTTCGTAACCGCACCCTGAAGGGAGACTACCACCTCGACAAGAAATCGATGCAGTAGTCTCCTGAAAACCGGTGAAGCCCCAGACTAAAACCGAAACATGACTAGGTCACTTGACGGTTTTTGCATCTGTATGGGCGGTGGTAACGAGAGCGGTCGGTCGAGGGTTGGGTTATAGAGACCTTCCTCCCACCTAACCAACTACTACTATTACCTACTATCCCTATAGTTTTCTTTAAAAAAAACGTTCCCTAAACTTTGCAGATAGGGTGGGGGGACAGTAATATTTTTAGACTTAAAAACACTAAGGTCCCGGTTCAACCCTGATGTGTACAAATGAGGTTTTAATCTTAAAAAATTACATTTGTTTAACAACATCTTGATCTAGCCACTTGTTCGGTGTAGACTCATACCATCGGCTACGACGAGGTGGGATCAAAAACCCCTCAGCTGGGTATCCTGAGGCCGTCTAGGCGGTGTCGGGCCCCGTAAGGCATCCGTGATGATATAATACATGTATTATATCATCACGGATATATATATATATAACTCACACACATATATATATATATATATAATATATATTAAATTATTATTCCTAATCGGTTTAACAACAAATAATGTTTATAGAATAATCAAAGTTATATATATTCTTTCGATACCCGGCACGACCGATATTTTAAACTTTTAAAATCTTTCGACATTCATCTCGATTCGAGATTTTTAAACGAAAAATGACTCAATATGTAATTTTTCGTTAAATATTTATTAATTAATATTTAACGAAAAATTACATATTGAGTCATTTTTCGTTTAAAAATATCGAATCGAGATGAATGTCGAAAGTGCGAGAATTGCCCACCAGATTCTCGAGATATATAAGGATTCCTTAAAAAACTAGTGTTTTACAGTACTCTAAAATGAACCTTAGTTTACGCAGAGCATTTATATTAAATTCTTGTAAACTTGTCTTGTCATTTAAACAAAGGAACTATTTGTATTGGAATAGCAAATTAAATATTTCTACTGACACGCTGCTGTCGTCTGCGAAGCGAATAATACTGACTAAATATTTCTTCGGGCTGTTGTAGTTGAAGCCTTTTTCATGACACTTTATTGATTTCAATAGAGTGTTAGTTTCAATAGTCTACTTTTTGCTTTTAGATTCCGTTATATTATTTTTTTCTCTAACTATTATCTCATTTCAGCTATTTTTCAGGACTTTTGTCAATAATTTTGAAGTTTGTCAAAAAATGCCTAAAAACCCTTACAACGACCGAAACTCGCGCCCCCATCAGCGATTGCTATTTTCACGTAAATATTGCGCGTAGCATGAAACTATTTTAGTGTCGTCATATTACTACTTGAATTATGAAACTAAACCATATTCATGCTCTTTTCCCACAGGGATAGGCAGAGACAAGGCAGCTCCACCTACAACGATCCTGGCATAACTCTATCGTTTCCTTCACATCCACAACTCTCTTCATACAAGCTCTACGATTATGGGCACTGCGGATCCCTTTTTTGAGAATATCCCTGATTTGATTATGAAACTAAAGAGTAAAAAACAAATTATCTAATATAAAACTTAAGGTATACAAGAGTAAATACCGATGTTCACATGAAAGGCCGCGCCCTGAATAATCACGACATTAAAATCCCGACACGGATACGTTTCCTAAAATAGGATCCGTTAATTAACATGAATTTAAAAGCTTCTCCAATTCTTGTTCAAACTTAATTTGCTCTGACCCTAACAATAGATAGACAGGGATTGCTTTCCTATAAAAAACAGATTTATATTCAGGCGTGTGCCTGCTAAGATTTAATAATAATAAATAAATACCATCACGGATGCCTTTTTGCCTCCCGAAAACCGTTTAAACGGCCTCAGGGTACCCAGCGAAGGGATTAATCCGACCTCATTTCGCCGAAGGTATTCGGAGGTAACACCAAATAAGTGGCGAGATGGTTGCGGTGTTGATGATGGTATAGTAAGGCTATACCATCATAAACACCGCAACAATCTTGCCACTTATTAGGTTTCGCCTTGCTTGTATAAAGCGGTCACCCATCACAGGTCCGGCCTGCTGTCATCCGCTTAACTATTATTAGTTGCGCAGTGACAATGACACTAGACTGGGGATGCTTTTTTTTTAATTTACTTTATATGTATATAATATGTATACTATATATTTTATAAATATACGTGGTGGCCTAGTTGGTTAGACCTTGGACTTAAAATCACTTAGGTCCCTGGTTCGAATCCTGGTGTGTACCAATGAGTTTTTAATTAAAAAAATTATGTACATTTGTTTGACAATACCACTATAGTGCCTCGGAGAGCACGTTAAGCTCTCGGTCCCGGTTTCACTATACCAACTTGTGAAACTGTTTATAGATGAGTTATTGAGTCTATTCAAAACATCGCGACGAGCTAGCCACTTGTTCGGTGTAGACTCATACCATCGGCTACGACGAGGTGGGATTAAAAACCCCTCCGCTGGGTACCCTGGGGCCGTCTAGGCGGTCTCGGGCGCTGTAAGGCACCCGTGATTATATATATATATATATATATATATATATATATATGAACACCCAGATCATGGCAAGTTTTACAGTAAAACGTATTAGGTATATTATTTGCCATGAGTGGGAATTGTCCAGATATAACTAGTCCGCCCTTTTGTAATAAATAAAGTGTTAAATAAATAAATAAATAAATCTTCAAGCTTTCATCTCTATTGGTCATACTGTTGTTTGCTATTGAAGTATATGTTGTCGTCCTTCAAAGCCTCATAAACATTCATTTCCATATGTTTAACTTAAAAAAATACCAACTTTCATGCAAAAACTTTAACCCGTAGAGCAAACACCCTGAACCTGTATATAGACCAAAATATCTAGTTTATAATAGGCAATATTTCAACCATTTCCTGCGGTTTCTATTAGAATTTGTAGTTGACAGGTCTGTGACCCAATTCCATCTCATTACTCTTTGGCAGTCCGTAACAAAATGAGTCTAATAGTGTATTTCCCTTAGTGAGGGTGAACCATAATAGTGCTAGAATTTTCCTGTTACCCTATTGTATCTTCTACTCTACATGGCCAAAATCTGGTTACCTTCGCACTAATTTTTTCATTTATTGGGCTTTCTTCTTTGAAAAATGCTTAAACCCAAGATCTGGGATTTATTTCATTATATTTCGTATCCGCGCCCTGAAAGAAGAGTATCACCTCGACAAGAAACATGACTAGATCACTTGACGGTTTTTGCATCTGTATGGGCCGTGGTAACGGGACCGGTCAGTCGGCCTAATGAAGTTAGAGACCTTTCTTCCATCAAAAAAAGGATGCTAATTGTTGATGTACAAATGATGACAACTTTATTGCGGGCAAATGCGCTCGTGGTAAGGTTGGTCACACATCATTTTGTCCAGTCCACATTGTTTTTTCTTTGCTAATTGATACCTATTTGTTTTGTCGTTTTGCCTGGATACTGGGTTTCTTTGATATGGTAAAGAAATAGATACTGCTACAGTCTTCTGTAAAATTACAGTAAGAAGGATCAATCAGTAACTTTAATAATTAATCCATCAACGATTGTGCACCTAACATAATTAACAATTAAGACGGCATCAATGGTGAACGTGGCATGATGATAAGGATGTGATTTGTTTTTATTTATGGTTTTAATAATAATAAATAAATACCATCACGGGTGCCAAATTGGCTCCCGAGAACCGTTTAAACGGCCTCAGGGTACCCAGCGGAGGGATTAACCCGTCCTCATTTCGCCGATGGTATTTGGAGGCAACACCTAACAAGTGGCGAGCTTGTTGCGGTGTTTATGATGAAATAGCCTCGTTGTATAAAGCGGTCACCCATCCCAGGCCGGCCTTGTTGTCATCTGCTTAACCTTGATATCAGTTGCGCAGTGACTTAACCACTAGTTTTAAGTTTAATTCAAAAGCGTTTGTTCCATATAATATTTTTTTTTAATAACTTTTGAGATACCTTACTAAGCTTTCCATCTAAGAATATAGCCAGCGAATCTAATCACATAGGGGCAGATTGTAGATGTCTAAAATTCTATTAGGGCACTTGATGTCGGGATAAAATTATATTAAGAGGAAAAAGAACAAACAAAATAGTATCCGTCCCCTATTTAGCTTCATTACTAAAATGTCACGTTCCTTTGAAGATACAATTTTGATAGAATTTAGGGACGGTCGTCCTATCTTTTTGTTGGACAGTTTTAGATGCGTCTCCCTTAATTTAAATTTCGAATTTATGGCTTAATTAACTCATAACATTCAACTCTTCCAAAAATAATTTAAAAGGTTTATTTTACTACAGACTACTTGTGACAGGTGATGAATGGTTTGCCGTGTTTAAATTTTAACCCCCTTAGTCATAAAAACTTATTAAGCGTTTTAGTTAAATAGTGTTTCGGCAACATATAAAAGAGGTAAAACACCATTTTAATTAAAACGTCCAATAAAGTTTCCACCTCTCAGCAAAGTGTTTCGCGTTTCGCCCTATTTCAAGCGAATAAACAAGAATTTTTCCCAAATCTAGCTAATGTCTAATGATAATTGGGGGGTTAATATTGACAGTAGTTATTTAACTAATTAATTAACAGTTTTACCTTACATATTGAAGATAACAATTTTCATCAAATTGAATATTATTTTAATAATGGGCTTCCGAGAAAAATCAACAGAATTTTTATATTTTTTTATTTCGAAAATATAGGATAAAATAAGATACTAATTTCGTTTTTATTAATTAAAAAAACTAGTATTTTTTTCCCAGCCTTTTTTATTAAACATTCTTCGTGATACTGGAGACATGCGCCTTAAGAAGGCTGAAGATTTTCCACTTCTATCTTATTATTATTTCTATGTTTGGTTAATATTGTTTATTATTCGGGACTTGTTCGCTAGAGTACATTAGATGTATAAACATACTCTACAGTATACATTCTGTTATAGTATAGTGTATAGTGGCTTTGTCGTCCACCGTACTATTTTCCATTAGCTTAAGTGGTTACATATAAAACAATATGTTGCTTGAGAATATAGCTCTCAGCGTGAACTAACTCGGTATTGTAAATCTCATTAGTTAAGTACTAGGTTACTTAGGTAAATGTACCTACACTATGAGTTAAATCTTCTTGAGTTATTCAATAAGTTATATTTATTATTATATTTCGTTTATAAATTCCTTTTTAGGATATTTTTTTATATGAATTGAAATCAAAAGATTTTTTTTTATTAACAAAACACTTACAATTAATGTGTAGTATATAAAAAATATGTACATTTGTTTGTCAACACCACTATCACTATATTATGCCTCGGAAAGCACGTTAGCTGTCGGTCCCGCTTTCACTATACCATCTTGTGAAACTGCTTATAGATGGATTATTGAGTCTATGATTTGAATAGACTCAATAATCGCGACGAGCTAGCCACTTGTTCCGTGTAGACTCATACCATCGGCTACGACGAGGTGGGATTAAAAACCCCTCCGCTGGATACTCTGAGGCCATCTAAGCGGTCTCGGGCGCCGTAAGGCACCCGTGATGATATGTATGTATGTAAAAATAATAAATTTTTGAGGCCCGCTAGGCCGACCGACCGGTCTCGTTACCACTACCCATACAAATGCCGTCAAAAACCATCAAGTGACATAGTCATGTTTCGGTTTTAGTCTGTAGGTTCAACGATTTCTAGGAGACTACTGCATGGATTTCTTGACGAGGTAGTAGTTTCTTTCAGGGTTAGGATATGAAACGGGCTGTTAAATTTATGATAAAGCATTGAGAATATTAAAATAGAAGGGCCCAGGATGACCTACAAATATATTATTTTAATTCTGCGACAAATAGTAATCGAGTATTATTGGAAGTGCGATAGCTAATTTTGTGTGGAGAACGCGGAGTTCGCGATCGCCAATGCAGTGCCCATTTATCACCACCCGTTTCGCATCATGTAGCCGGTATAGTGGGAACGATTAATGTATTGATGGTCTCAATGTACCGACCCTAATAATAATATGTAGGACAATTTACACATATTGCTCTGGTCACAAACTAAGCTCTAGGCTTGTACTATGTGTAGCAACAACGATATAATACATGATGTTATATATATGTAGAACAGTTCTCTAATAAATAATCTCTTAATTTGTCTCGATAATCATAAAACGTAGTGGAAACTATATTTATAAATAAACGACCAAAATAATCACGTTCACCTATTTCTAACGCACGCTATGTCTACTTGTTTTTTATTGCGCGCACGCAACTATGCGCGACATTAACCTGTCTATAACTAGCCAAAAACCCTCTTATTCCTTCAAATTAAGTCATAAAATTGGTTGATATATTTTTTGGAAACATTTACTGTTCTCTATGGGTTTAAAAGTTTTAGAAAGATCTGTGGTTGTTATTGCGATGAGATAAATATTATCATGCACTCGTTGTGTACTTTTATTCTAATAAATCGGTTTGCGTGGATACTTGATCCTATAATGGCAAATAAAACAATTGACATAGAAGTTAATGTTTAATTAATAAAATGAAAAAAAAAGATGCCTGGGGGCCTACTTTTCTTATTTATTAAACTGTAAATTGTACATTACAGAACTTACTTATTCTAAATAATACAATATGAAATATAATACTTTGAATATCAGAAAGAAAAACGTCTTTAATTACTATGAAATGTTTGAAAGTGAGAAAGAGTGAACGATATTTCAAGTTACAAAAAGATACTCGCTCAGAATTTTTGAAATAGAAGTCTAGTACTTTCTTTCAAAAATAGGAGAACCATAGGAATAACGAACTGTTAACGTTAATTATAGAAATTGGCCATTAGTCAGGACAAGTTCTTATTTTATCGAAAATTGTGCTCCAATTACGCTTTTTCTCTCCCTATTATGAATTCCAGCAAAGTCTGCATAGTCTATTGAAGGATCTAAGTCCTCCAAGCTCAGCCTTCGCAACTTTTATGGAGCGTGTTTCCAAGATGGCGCTGACAGAATCATATAGTATTTGTTTGAGTAGAGAGGGTAGTGAACACAGTGCAGGGGAGAGTTAAAAGGCCTTTAACCCTACTTCGTGGTCTCAAGTACGCTGCAGTTAATTCCCCTGCCTTCCAACCAGCGTTGTAGCTAGAAGCTGGCCAGACGGGCGGCTGCCAGGGGCGCAACCCTCAGGGGGGCTCATTTTGCCAACCCACAGCATACGGGCTATTGGAAAATAAGAAAGAAAAGAAGGGCGGAAAATTCAAATCTTGCCAGGGGCGCTCGTGACTCTAGCTACGACGCTGCAATCATGAGCTATAACTATAAGTCTTATACGGGTGATTCTACGATAAGAGGTTTTGAGCCCATAGAGGATGCGGCCGAGGGGAAAAGTTGGATTTTTTCGATTAAACACAAATATTACTATTTTAGTCCTTTTATTTACTCATTTACATAAGGGCAAGTCACTTTATACATATTTAGTTACTTTTTAGAAGGCCAGGGTAAATACACCACTCAGGGTAGATACATTGAGGTCAGGGTAGATACTTTTTTGACCAGGGGAGAGATTATGATATAATAAAACATATGGTTATCAAATACTTTAGATGCAAGTCCTTTATTTTTACAAGTTTCGCATTCTCGTAAAAGACACTGCTCCTTACACCTATTGAAACAAATTGTATTAAGCAGGTCTATATAATATTTTGATATAGATATTACTTTGGCTTGAAATAGAGCCTAAGAACCAGATCCATATCAGCGTGAGTAACGCACAGACAAGTGTCACGTTTGTCGCAATTCGGCTGTACTATCCAAAATGGCTTTAGGCGGCAAAAGAGAGAATATAACTAACACCTTAGAGCCACTGCAGCTTCGCAGAGATGTAGCGTCGTTGAGCGTATTTTACCGCCTTTACCATGGACAGTGCTCTGAAGAACTTTTTAATCTCATTCCCCCTTCCCCTTTTCGTTACAGAACCTCACGAGCAGGTAACAAAATGCATGCGCATTCTGTGGCCGATGTACCAACCCGCACTAAAAGATTTGGTGATTCGTACATCTGCCGCACTATTAAAATGTGGAATGCTCTGCCTGCTTTCGTGTTTCCTCCATCCTATAACCTTAAGTCCTTTAAACGAACCGTGAATAGGCATCTTAAGCCAGCATAATGGATGAAACCAACTCTTACAACATAGTTCTAAGAGCTGGTTGTATTCATTCTTGGACCTGCATACTGCTTTCGATCAGGTGGATGTGGGGTCACATGTCGAGCTCCTATAAAAAATAAATGGGATCGTAATAATGCAGTTCTTTATAAAAGATTGGCCTGGGATGGGTGACCGCTTTATACAACGAGGCTATTTCATCTTAAACACCGCAACAAGTTAGCCACTGGTTAGGTGTTGCCTCCGAATACCATCGGCGAAATGAGGATGGGTTAATCCCTCCGCTGGGACCCTGAGGCCGTTTAAACGGTTCTCGGGAGCCAAATTGGCACCCGTGATGGTATTTATTTTTTTATAAAAGATTTGTGGAGATTGTTAAAAGTATCTAGAAGAACTCTCTTTTTTTTATTAATTAGAGGTATCTTTGTCTCCTAGCTTGGTCTGATTTAATTTTAGAAGCTGCTACTCATCTATCTATAATCATAACATATAAGATATAGATGGCGTTACTCTAACATTGCTAATATTTTGAAGGGCAAGTCGTCGCCTACGCTCTCTTCCATCTCTTTCTAAATTTTACGTGCTTTACGTTGGTCTCTGCTGGGAATTATTTGGTCGAGGGTTTTTATTACTTCTGTCTCCTTCTTTTTCAAATATTTTTCTTTATCTTTTTGTTTTTGTAATTCGTACTTTTCTGGATCATTTTTAATCTTTTGATATCGCAATCTCTCTGCTTGACGCTCTAATCGTTCTTCACGTGTTAACTTTTTGCATGGTGCCATGATCTGTAACAATATTATGAGATCTACAATTTATATTCTGTATTGAATTAATAAAAAACATAGTATCATCAGAATCAAAGAAAATATCCAAACATATTAAAAAAATATGACGGATAAACCAAGAACCTCATTTTTTTTAAATAATAATCATTTATAAGCTTCTCGAGAACGTTGATAGAAGTTATCACACTAATTCAGATATAGTGAATTAATTTTCACAATCATTTTACCACCGGCATTATCTCCCCTGGCCAGTAAGTATCTCCCCTGGTTGTTATATTTCCAGGGTAAATATGCCAGGGGAGAGACGTTTTCGTAACAAATTTTAAAAAAGCACTGATATAAGTTAATATTAGGTTAATATTATATCACGCAACCACTGTTAACAGTATTGTTGAATTTAGGCAGAAAATGCAAATCAATTATTAAGTGAATTTTATAAATTTTACGACTTACCAGTGGAGAGACGCAATCACTTTGCAAAACCGCTGCACTGCACTGTCGCGTCGCGCTAACTAACTAAAACGCGCTAAATAAAAACGATCTCACGGTTTGTGTTTTAATTATTACTAAATTGACGTTGATACGCGTCCTTGAGCGCCATTTTGAATATAGCCGTCTATTATTTCTGTTTGTTTTATAGGGCCAAAATTCGCCAGGGTAGATATGCAAAAAAAGCGGGACAAAAATAAAGTACGAAAGTTGTTGAAAATAAACAATATTTGTTGTATTTTACCTTTATAATACTTAAGTACACTTTTTACTATTACTCTAAATATACTTTAACATGGAAAATGCGACGAAAAAAGTATGTAATGTCTGCATGTTTAACTAAAAACGTCAAAGGGACAGGCTGGCCTGTCCTACCCTGGGGTAGGGACTATTTCAGACTTAAATATGAAATATCAGGAAAATGTACATGAATTTGGAATTTAATTATAATGCTATTTATAAAATACATAAAGATGCTTTGATTTGTTGCATAAAATCAAAAGATGTAGAATAAAAATGCTGTTTTATAATGATTGCCGTACACATTACCTCTTATCGTAGAATGACCCATATACTAAAAATAAGTATAAAATAAATAACCCTTCTCTGCTATATTATTATAGTGTTAAAATCTAGGACTTCTAACTTAAACGAATATAGAGTTGAACCTGGATAGCTCAGCGCATGTCAGTTGATTACTTCGCGAAGGTCCTGGGTACGAGTCCCACCTCCAGGATTTTTTATCCTTATAATTTTAATTTAATTTTTAATTATATTATGTAGGAAAATTTACATATTGCTCTGGTCACAAACTAAGCTCTAAGCTTGTACTATGTGTACCAGAAACAGCGATATTACATATATATTTTATAAACACCCAGACCATGACATACTATAGAAAAACATACTAATATTTTATTGCCATGGGTGGCAATCGAACCCTGACCTCCGGATATAAGACCAAAGGCGTAACCACTAGTCTACGGAGGCGGTATAGTCTATATCTCTAAATATATATAACTCAAAGGTAACTGACTGACATAGTGATCTATCAACGCACAGCCCAAACCACTGGACGGATCGGGCTGAAATTTGGCATGCAGGTAGATGTTATGACGTACGCTAAGAAAGAAATTTGATAAATTCTACCCCCAAGGGGATAAATAGGGGATAAAAGTTTGTATGATAAAAAAAATACTATTCCACGAAGAAGGAAGGAAGGAAGTCGCGTGCACAGCTAGTTAATATCATAAAGAGGTAAAGTTTGTGAGGTTGTAGGGGGTAATCTTTTTATTTTAATTTATAATTAATTTTCTTTTCAACAATCATTTTGTAGATGTATTGCTTTGATGCTTTACTTTGCTGTAAAGAAAACTCTTTAGTTTACCTCAGGCTATTGTATTATTCTGTTGTCAGATAATTTAATACAAACTCTCAATACCTTACTGCCCCCCACCGCGAGGGAGCCATGGAAATCATAAAAATGTCCGCAGAATACTTTATTGCCTACGGAACCCTGTTCATATTGATTATAAAAGGAACATTAAGCCGTGGGATATCACTTAATTTGTTTTTAACGACTTTCTTTCAATAATATTTTCTTACAATAATTCTGTTTATTACTGGGAACGGTGTTTATTTATATTTGTCTGGTCTGAATCCAATTTTAGGATCATTTTTGTGGATAGAGTTTAACGTGGATTGGCAATGGAAATCGGTCTGTCATAAGTATGGCAAATTCTGAAATAAACCATCACCAATTATTGTAGGTCCATATCTATGGATCGATATCACACACGATACTTTAAACGTACCTACTTAAATTAATAAAAGACAGCTTTTATTTATAGTTGATTTGACATTTGGTGAAAACAGGCACTCAAGTATGTCTTAAGTGAATATTATAGATAAGTAGCGTTTATAAATGCGGGTATATAAGTAGAACTCAATTTACAACAAGATGCGTTTGACATGTGGAATTTTGAGAAGAATGCGAAGATTTTTTTTGGGCTGCCCTAGACAATCTTTACATAAAAAAATCTACCAGGAGAGTAGCGGTCAGAGGAGGTTTGACGATGCGATGGCTTATGAAGCATTAGCCAATGCAGTGGTCGTTGTGTAGGTAGTACCCACTCAAGAAAACAATCAAATCCTTAATTGGTATGACAATTATGCCTTCATCACCATATAGTTGTCATCTGACGCACTTCAACTAATATACATAAATTTTATAGGTTATAAATTTTTGCGTTAGGACTGCACGACTACTTACTAAATAAAAGTGAAAAAATTCTGATAGTTTTCATTAACATGTGTAATTAAAAATGATTCTTACTCTGGTCAAAAGAACTAATTGCATTTAAAATTGTACCATAACGATTTATGGTACAGTGCGTCGAATAAATAAATATATTTTAGAGCAGTGTGTCATACTATCATCATGTATAAATTTACTTTTTTATACTAATTGACAGATTAGTAGGTTTGTATTAGATAGACGGTCACAGCTTCTTTTCCTATTTGTCATGGATTGAATTTAATTTTAATTTAATTAAAACAATATTAATGGGCGCTATTTAATTTCGTTTCGGATAATCAGTGCAAAGCAACTAAAAATTAGTAACTAAAATTATCACTAAAGTTTTTTCTTTAAATAGAGGTCGTTCGGTTCTAACGTTCATCCTGGAACAGTACAGTACAGTTCTTTACTACACGTTTGACTAACGAATGGTTTTATATTCATCCCTATTTCAAGGCACATAAAGTCTTAATTGTTATTAGCTTTATGTACGTTATAAGAAACGTTAAAGGAGACGTTATGTCGCCTGTTTATGTCTGGTTTGAGTGCGTATTGTTCTGTTCGTGGAATCGATTCGAGATCGTCTTTGTCTCATGTGAATGGATACGTCCGCATTTTCAATACGACTCTGAACCGAATAAAATCCGAGCCAAATTGATACAATGCGAATTTGCTACGCAAAATATTTCAAAGCCTCACGCTTTGCTGAAATTTGCAATTTTACTACAGTTACTATTTTATTTCTTTTTTTTTATCAGTGTCCATCCGCAGGAGCGCCGGCTTTTAGATTACCTCGTGGGTGCTCAGCTCATTTTATGAGCATACAGAAGTAGGACTAAAAGATGATGCATTTTATAAATGTTGGCAACATGGTAAAACAATGTTACATTGGATATACCCTATGTCCTTTCCATTGTCTTCAACTATCTCCATATCAATTTTCATCTAAAACAGTTCAGAGATTTAAGTGTGAAAACTTAACAGACTGATAGACAGACATACAGAGTTACTTCGGCATTTATAATATTAGCAAGTAAGTACCTACCTATGCATATAGAACTGGATATTGACCCATTTTAATGTCTAGTCATGGGTGCCCTGCACCTACTATTTAGCTTTCATGTGTGCTCTAGCCCCCACGGAGTCGGCGCCCCTGTCCATCCCACAATCCCACTGTTTTAAATCGTATCTGAAGTTTCGATAGCTTTATTTTTCT
This sequence comes from Monopis laevigella, assembly GCA_947458855.1. Taxonomy (NCBI): domain Eukaryota; kingdom Metazoa; phylum Arthropoda; class Insecta; order Lepidoptera; family Tineidae; genus Monopis; species Monopis laevigella. The sequence continues at coordinate 5,290,761 of OX381577.1, read as the reverse complement.
AAACAATAAAAATAAAACTATCCTATTGGATCCTAACTGTAGACACTAGCTTCTATAGTTAGCAACACTCATGGTAAAGTTACTGAATTTAAAATCCATAAACCTGTGGTTTACGGTCCTCGAATGGATGGGCATCATTTAGATAGCTACACGGACAATATAAATCCTAAGACGCATTATGATGATGCATTTTTTATATATTTTAACAGTACAAAGAAATCCGTAATTGACAGCCTCCGTAGACTAGTGGTATGTATCCAGATTTGGCGTTGTATCCAGAGGTAGTGGGTTCCCATCCATGCAAAAAAATATTAGTACGTTTTTCTGTACAGTTTGTCATGTTCTGGGTATTTATAAAATATAATAAGTGTTAAATCGTTGCTTCTGGTACACATAGTACAAGCCTAGAGCTTAGTTTGTGACCAGAGCAATATCTGTAAATTGGCCTACATATTATTATTAAATTTATAACTGAAATTCCCGACTTATTTATTATGGTTTTTTCTCACACTTTTTTTTACAGCTAGGTAATTTTTCTTCAAAAAATATGTTTGAAAAAATATGACATGGTTATATGGTTAAAATTATTCCAATAAATACATTTGTCTTCGTATCAAGCTAATAAGACAAGTGGAGGGGTCTCAATCGTGAGTTTAGTATAAAAGTTGAAGTGACTTGTGTATCTTTTATCTTAATGTTTTTGTATGGGCGATACTAAAATAATACTATTTTCATCATCTGCGACAAAAAAACATCGACTAAAGTTTTTTTTTCTGACTAATACTATCTCGCATACATAATTTCTGGCACTATCTTGGTCTAAATAGTTTTTATCGATTCTTGTGGTCTGTACGTGGTAAGGGATAGAATGGCGAAACGAAGATCAGTCTGCGGCTTAGGTCTGCGGTGACATTGAGGTCGCCTAGTACTTATGGCTTAATACATCCGGTCTAACTACGTTTTACTGGATTTTCTATACTATGGTTTACTTGAGTCGTTTTACTGGAATGGTTCTGGAAAGTATGCTAAAGTTTTTTTTTAATAGAGCAGGACATGTGACCCTACATCCACCTGATGGTAAGTGGCAATGTAAAGTCCAAGAATGTTCTCAGCCAATAGTAGTAATGATGCTTTCTTCAATTGGCTGATTCTACTATTTCTGCTTAAGAAACTTATTCACGCCTCGTATAAAGGACTTTGGATTAAAGGAAGAAGGGAAAACGCACGCAGGCAAGGCATTCTACTTTTTTACCGTGCAACATATATAAGAGTCACCATACCTTTTTGTTCCGGTGGGCCTGTCATCCATTGTATGTGTATGCATTTAATGCTAAGCAGTATGCAATGTTCAGGAATGATAGCACAAGCGGATGCATACAGGTGCACCGCTGGTTGCCATCATTATGCCGGCTTAAGATGCCTAGAGTAGTGATTGCCTAAAAGGTTGTCAATTTTAACTGCAGTTTTCGTGACTACACCCCCCAGTAAGAGAGCCTCACGCCTTACTATGTACTAGCTGACACGCGCAACTTCGTCTGCGTAACTTTAACCGTTTAGACTGCGCACGCAACGGAAGCCCTCAAAAGGAATAAATTTTCCCCGTTTTCCCATAATTTTTCATTGGTGCTCTGTTCCTGTTGGTCGTAGCGTGATGATATATATAAAAAAATATACCATCACGGGTGCCTATTTGGCTCCCGAGAACCGTTTAAACGGCCTCAGGGTCCCAGCGGAGGGATTAACCCATCCTCATTTCGCCGATGGTATTCGGAGGCAACACCTAACAAGTGGCGAGCTTGTTTCGGTGTTTATGATGAAATAGCCTCGTTGTATAAAGCGATCACCCATCCCAGGCCGGCTTTGTTGTCATCTGCTTAACCTTGTTATCAGTTGCGCAGTGATTATATATATCTTTCCTAGATAAATGGGCTACCCAACACAAAATCGGTTCAGTACATCCAGAGATTACCCCCCACAACCTCACAAACTTTACCTCTTTATTATATTAGCATAGATTATGACAGATTATGAATTGCTTTTTATCATACCTATCATATATCTACTGTTATACCGAATACCTGGAACGAAGAACCTACAGTGATAAATTTAGATGATAAAACAAAAAGTATTTAGTAGTTTAAAAACCGTAATAAATCCAAGATTTGTACCAAAATATATTGTTTAGTAAACGCTAGATTATAGTGTAATCGAGTTAGTTACAAATACAATGATGAGTACCGGTTGGGTATTGGCAGGTTCTACCGTTAGATCACGGCCGTTTACTTGCAATTAATCGCTATCACCGTTATTTTGTCTCGTCTTTCATGGTGCAGACGCTGACTGCGCTGTGCTGTAAGGGCTGTTATGCATTTGAAGAAAAAACTCAACGAATTTAAAGCTGTTGGCGCCTCGTTTCGTTTCTTCGCCGAAACCTTAGACCGTTTAAACGCGCCGATATGTCGCTACTTCTATTATTTATTATCTAAACTTTTCTATAATATTATTGCTTTATTCATTCTTGTTTTTACAACTGCTCTGGTTGACTGCTCATCTGGGGTGGTAAGGGCTTTTATGCATTCAAGGAATAAACAAATTGTTTCGTCTCTTGATTAGGTTAGTTCAAATTCGGCACCTACTTCAATTACTCATCATATAGGCTAGGCTTTGGCTTATTTTGAGCCTCTGTCAAAGACAAGCGGATATCTTCTCCTATTTGAAAAAATAACGGATAAATTTTGAATCGCCTTTTATTGTGTACATTTTTTTTGTTTATATTTTTTTGTCATAATTTGTTAAGATATTCTGGTTTTAATTATACTAAGTAAGTTGATTGTTAATTTCATTATAATCTATATATCATGTATATAATATATATATATGCTAATAATAATTAAATAAGAACATATATAATTATATGCTTTCATATTTACAATATGAGAGAGATTCGTGCATGAATCTCGTGACTAAAAGTTTGAAAAAAAAAGAGAGATGTAAAGAAAAACAATTTTGTAGTTAATGCTATATTACCTAAATTATATAGATACCTCATATATGTAATGAGTAAAATGACACACGTTGTCCAGCATTGAGATTAAATGCTGCCTTTACGTTTATTTTATAGGAATGCCTTCCTAAACTAAAAAGCAATAATATTTTAAACTTGTAAATACATCAAGATAAGAGGAAGACTTGTATGCAATCGTATATAATGTATGACTTACAATAAAAGATAATTGGCATTTATCGATACCATCTGTCTGTCATGCGCGCAGGCGTTCCTTGTACATGCATAATGTATAACGACCTTTATATTTATACACAGAAATGGCTAAAATATATAGAAGTAGCTTAGTTGCTGAACTACCGCCTAATATAGCAAAAAGTTAAAAATTATAAAACCCTTGATTTATGAACCACCCTTAAAAAATAATTAGGTAGATACTGATGTATGAAGTTTTATTTTCATTAAATTTATAAATATGTTAGGGACCTACAGATACATGATGTGTAAGTTTTTAAGTCAATCAGAAGAGGAAATAGAATTGTCATTTTGGATTTTCCGAGACATTGTGTGTGATAATGGCTTTTAACTTTGAAATGGCTGAACCATTTTTTATAAAACAACTATCACCGGAACTTTACATATCAAAACTCTACATATTTTCAATAAAAAAAATAAAAAAAAAGTGACAGGTAGATTGGTAGATTGTTGCATTTTGTACAAAAATCTTTGCCAAAACATTTTATTACATGAATGGTTTTTCTATTGCTAGACTGAGCTAGACTCTATTTAACAGGTATTAATTTATTAGAATTACGGCTCTGTGAATTAAATTCTGTAGAGAAGCCAAACATTCCGCTTAGCCCAAATGCGGCTTCTGTCTTGTTGTTATTTCTGTGGACTGATACGTTTTCATACCGTTTGTTTTGCGAAATCCCAAGACTTTGTAAAAACTGACGCTTGTTTAATGTTAATTACTCTTGTGACATTATTTTCTTTTGTGTCGCATTTCATGTGGAGATATTTTGTAACGGGAGTTTAAGGGCCGGCAGGTTCGTTGACTCGATCGTTAAACGTTGCTAATTTAAGTGGGTACTTCGTTTTAGTTGTTAAAGCTGTAATTAATTGTTAAAATATTTTATCATTTATGCTAAGCGACTCTAGACCAATGAGTTTTACCTACATGAATTATGCCGTTAGAAGTGAAATTCAACATTGAATAATGTCGCCGTAACTGACTGATATATATATATATCTTCACGGGTGCCTTACGGCGCCCGAGAACGCCTAGACGGCCCCAGGGTACCCAGCGGAGGGGTTTTAATCCCACCTCGTAGTAGCCGATGGTATGAGTCTACACCGAACAAGTGGCTAGCTCGTCGCGATATTTTTGAATAGACTCAATAACCCATCTATAAACAGTTTCACAAGTTGCTATAGTGAAACCGGGACCGACAGCTTAACGTGCTCTCCGAGGCACTATAGTGGTGTTGTCAAACAAATGTACATATTTTTTTTTATTAAAAACTCATTGGTACACACCGGGATTCGAACCAGGGTCCTTAGTGTTTTTAAGTCCAATGTCTAACCAACTCGACCACCACGCATATAACTGACTGTTATAATTTATATAATTTAATTTATAAACATTATTTATTGCACGTTTAGGTTTTAGAAATATAGCTTAGTAATTTAATAAGAGCACCATCTTTACCTGACGTTATATAAATATTTACGGTATTGTCTACAGTTATGTTCCCACCAATAGGAAAGCTTTATTATTGCAAACAATATAATGTACTTAACCTATTGGTGGTACTTATCCTAATAATTCTAGTCGACAAATTAAGAAATCAGAAATTCAGGACTAAGTTTTCCGCCGAGATACTCCTAGTTTCTACAAACATTATCAAATTAATTCGAATACAATTAAATAGAATTTAATTGATTTAGATTCTATCAAACTTTAAACTTTTTTCCTAGATAAACGACATATTTATTACAAATAGTTAAAGTTACTAAATATTTGTTGGTTTAAATAAAACTGCTGAAATCCTTCCCAAATTTATTTAAGTTAGATTTTTAACTTTTTGTATTAACATCAAACTTTAATCATTACCGCGTGCTCCAACAGACGTACTGCAAATTATCGATTAAACAAAGTATCTTGGTCTCTATTACACATCTAAACTATCCAACACAATAAAATAGTTATTCTACGAAATATGATCTCAGCACTTTATAATAAAGAGGTGTCGGCGACAAGAAAGGTTAGTGCTTATCTAAATGCCCTGTATCCTGTTTCCATTAGCCGCAGGTACTTGGACCCGTAGGCTATTGATTTTCTCTCCACACTCCATCCATATCGGTAACCACAGAAATTATGATGGATGGATGTAGTCAAATGGTTAGGAACAATGACTTTAAAGGCCCTAAATGTATGAAATTGACATCTTAACGTTAAATCCCATTTCATTTGCAAACTGGACGTAGGAGGCAATATATAATACACCGTAACGAGCTAGCCTCTGGTATTCTGACTAACATCGAATAAATGTATCTGCATAATACCAATCGCAACCAAAAGGTGGGGAAAACCCTGGGCACCCTGAGGCCCATGATAGGCGATCCTGCCGCCCGTAACCGGAAGACAAATACAAATTTCGACGCCAATTAGTATTTATGCCTTAGATTAAAGGTTGAATATCGTCGTCGGATAACTTATGAACCGCCATATACTAATATTGGCAAGCCCGTAAGTTTAGGCAATAGGCAATCTGTCACCATAACAACAATTTTAGCTAAATATGTAATGCCTACTTATTTTGCCAGCGCCCTTAAGGCGGGGAACAACATCGTAAATGGCTGCCATCCGGTCGACTGTACGTTATGTCTCTACAGACCAAATAATAAAATAGAAGCGGCATTTAAGCACAGTGTAACTAGAACATTGAAGTCGCACTTCATGAGCTAACAAAAAAAAAACTTTCGTAGCTTTATCTGTTACTTATAACGAGTATATGGGAATAACGAACCGTTACCGGAAATTATAAGAACCGACATTAAGTGCATCATTCGTAAAATTTATTTCCTTCAGTAGTTGTGCTGAATAAATACCAACTAACTGCCACTTCAGCTTATAGGTACTTGTTTTACTATATCGTTGATTTTCGTTCTGGTCTTCGTGTGGTGATTTTTTTCCTAACTACGTAAGGGCGGTTTGACCAAAAGAAGGCATAACTTATACTGAGGATAGTAATGTCAAATTTCATATAAAGATTTATTCATAGATTAAATTATTAATACTCAGAATAATTAATTGTTTGTGATTTGACATTACTAATCTTGGTATAAGTTATTCCTTCTTTTGGTCGAATCGGCCCTAAGAGAGTTCAGTATACCCCTAACAATATTCAGTATAGCAGAAATATTTTCACTATTTGAAAGGAATTATCTAGACAGCATTTCTTTTGCAGTAGGACTTTGCGTGATCTAAGTTACTTCTATGTTCTAATTATATCTGTGACAATCTCGCATTACAACTTCATAAATTAGAGCGCTCGCAATGTTTGCAAAGTAAACATTTTTTTATGATGACTTTGCAAACGAGGTGCTATGTGTACGTGCCCTTATTATTAACAATCTGTTGCCCGTAATTTTGTAGACGCGGTTTTAGATTGACTGTATAAAATATTGAATTGGCATTAGAAATATACTAATAAGGTAAAATAATTTATTAAAATAAAATATAAAACTCACAATCTGAATCTAACTTAATAATGGACAAAAAGATAAGTATGCATTCAGGACTATTGCATCGATTTTTTTTCGAGGTGGTGGTATCCTTTCAGTGTGCGGTTACAAAACGGGCAGTTTATCTGACAATAAAGCAGCGAGGCTATTAAAGTGGACTCGTAATGTAAATTCGTGTGTGACGCCACCCATTCTGTAAACGCATCATTTAGCCGGCATAGTGGGAGCGATCAATGATATTAAACAATGTATTGTTCGACCCCATTCGTGATTTTGTAGGTCTGCTTCAGATAGATAAAGGTTGTCAGTCCTTCGCGCCGCATGACGTGCTTGGTTACTAAAAATAGGCCTAAGCGCAACAGCATCGATAAGCTCGATAAATTGTCAAAATCGATAAATATCGATTTTATGAATGAATGTTTATTCATAAACTTCATTTTATCGACTGTCAAACTATATCGATATGGTTATGCTAAGCCCCAATATCTAAAAGGTACCCAGTACCGTATACAGACTAATGGCTTTATTCATAAAAACTTATTCGAGTCCTTGAAGAACTCTTTAGTTAAAATATATTTTCTCTCTTTTACACATATTAAGTTTTAGTGCTATAAAAAAAGAGACAAAATCTATCATAACCACCAAAGTGTTCTTCAATGAATCAATAACTAACTAAATTAAAATTGTCATGCCTTTTTTCCACGGGGATAGGCAAAGACAAGGGAGCGCCACCTACAACGATCCTGGCGTAACTCTCTCGCTTCCTTCACATCCACCACTATCTTCATTGTATGAAGATAGTGGTGGATGTGTTCTAGGGTTATGACTGTTGTAACGAATATTTGTGTAGATCTTCAAATGTAAATATCCCAAAGTTTAGCTAAATCCAGAATAATTATGTATCTAGGTTATATAACCACAGCAAATGTCGCGTCGACTCGCCGCCACTCTGTAAATGTTTTAATCAAAATTTGTTAATTAAAAATCATGGCGCTCTGAGATTTGTTCTGAGACGTAATTATTATCAATCCTGGGATTTGAAATAATTAATCATTTTAGAGCCCGCAAAAGTGTTATTATTTCGTACCTGCGAATGATACGACCTGTAAACTTTTAATAATAATAATACCCAGCACGGCGCCATCTTAATTAGGTAGTAGGTACCTTCCTAAAAACATATTACCTGCAACTCGGTATGGCGACAAAGGTCTAAAGTAAAACTAAATATTTTATCCTTACACATGTTTTTTTCTTCTGATTTTTTTAATAAATAATTATATACTTGCAAAAATATTTCAATTTAATTCGATAGCAGGTTTATCCTAAAAAAATCAACAAATTTTGTGTTCCAAATTAGGATGCGACGCTTGCCGTTTCTAGTTCTAAACTATTTGTTCGCCTTATTGATATTGTAGTCCCAATTTTTTCCATACATCCAAAATTTTAACTTATTATATTTTTTAGTTTTTTAGTTATAATGGCAATCATAGTTATTTAGATTTCTGCTGTATTAAGTAGTATAATAAATATTTGTCGTTTTTTTGTTAATGAATGCTGCCTAACCAAACGCACCTAAGACCTCATTGTTAAACTTTTTTTGTTTTTTTTTTTTTTTGACTATTCATAAATATCTGTAAAGATTTACATGAAATAAATGACTTTGACTTTGTATTAAGATTTCTACGGTTAGAGTTTATTTCACAATAGTTTTATAGAAGTAAATGGCAACACGATCGTATAGACAGAATATACGATTCTTCTGTCAGTATCAAGTTGTAGTAGGTAACACCTTGCTATATAATAATGTTACTATTATTCCAACATAAAGCTACAACACGAAAAGTCTGATTTTTATGTTTTATACTAACATTTTCGAAAGTGAATATTCCAAGAAATCGCTAACACTTTCAAAGTAATTTCTACAGAAATACAAAAATAAAACATAGACACAACATTTTCTTGCTTTCGCCAAAAAAATCATAATTTACTTATCTTTGTATGTCAAAACATATCTTTGAACATATAATAATAATACGTAGGATAATTTACACATATTGCTCTGGTTACAAACTAACATATATATTATATACATGGCGGATACAAGCCAAAGTGGTTGCCCACTAGTCTACGGAGGCGGACATATGATTATATATTCTTCTTTTGAATATATTTAGTCATCCACGTCATATTTTATTTTATTATAAACATAATTTAAATTTAGATTTTTAAATCAGGTATACTGAATTTTGAATCTACCTATATCGAGAAAAAATACAAATGTAAAAATATATTCCCAGTGTTTTCCATTATGCGGCCTCTGTTTAAATTGGTATTTATAAGATTATATGTTATTATCAAATCCTAAGGGAGATTGTATAATTTCCTATTCTTAGGAAAGTAATTATAAAACGTGACGTCTTGAAGAAATTGCTTGCGGAGTTTTCTAACATCGTCTGTGTTTGTTTATGTTAACACATTATTTATTATTTCATACAGTAGGCAGGTGCTCCTTATAGTCTATTTTTTACTTAAAATAAAGTGGGTATTGTTGCTGTCAATGAATATATTTTTACATTTTATGTCAATTCCTTATTAGGATAATCTTTAATATATTTTTTTAAAGAAAACATATAATGAAATATATATAAAAAAATACTGAAAAAAGTAGAAAAAAAACAGACTTCTCTGCCATCTAGTATTAGAAACTAAGACTTCACTCTAATGAGTATTTAGAAGCAAAGCACATAAGGGCATCTGTGTATAAGTAGATAACAAGCAATGACAAATTTTGTGAGGGGTGACTGGAACCTGGTTGGCTCATTGGTGGTGGAATACCTTCCCGCAAAAGCGAGGATCGTCGGTTCGAGTCCCGCCCACCAGGATATTGTATTTTATCTTTAATTACTCCACTTTTCAATAAATATGTAATTTATAAATAAGTGTATTTATTTATTAGAAACTAAAACTCTCGCAACGTTTTTTTTTTGTTCATTTTTTTTTATTGACAGAGAATACGTTTGCCTAGGTTAGGAGTTTTCTAGTTTGATATCCTCGCTGCGTTATTGTCAAATCAACAAGAGACTACCGCCACGAGAAGAAATCGATGCAGTAGTTTCCTGAAAACCGGTGAACTGAAAAACTAAAACATGACTAGGTCACTTGACGGTTGCGGCTTATGTATGGGCTGTGGTAACGAAATACATGAACTACCATGTATATATATTAAGGTAGGCCAATGGCCCTTAATATACATGGTAGTTCATGTATTTATGACTATTAGCTTTATTGTACCGATTTATGCGACGCGACGTTATTTGGCCAATTTCTTCGGAAGCTTATTAAAATTTTAAATACCTGTATTGACGTAAGGACTTTCGTTCCCAAATAAGGTACGCACTAAATAATTTATAGGTCGTAAAACCCAAAAACCCATAGTATGGAGCACTTTAATATTCTCGAAATTTTATAACGGAGGATCAATAAAGTTTAATTTCGTAAAGTAAATGACTTTACCTTTCGTAAAATTAGGAAATTGAAATTTATAGGAAGCTTAGTTAGACATTAAGAATTCTAGCCAAGATCCTGTTGTCAGATACGTGCCGCGGGTTCCTTACTAGAATTGTTAACCTACTTAAGACCTATTAACATTTTATTAAGTAGCAAGTGCGAGATAAAGTGCTGCCGTGTCAAATGATCACTAATATCTAAGACATTGCACTATATTAGTTGTCACTTTTTTTTCGGCTCATATGAGAATATTCACTTTCTCTCATTTGCTACTTATTTGTAAATATCTCACCATTATATATATATATACAATCTTATTTGTATATCTGTTTTTTGTGTTTTTTTTTTGTTTGTTTATTGTTTGCTTAATCACATAATTTACTGCTATATTTGTTCTGTTATTTTGTGAAAATATCTTACTGGCTTTATATTCAGTTATTGTATTTTGTATTTGTGAATTTGTATGCTGTGGATTTTCTTATGTACTTAATAATAAATAAATAATTTCTTTTTAATTATATGAAAACATTAAATTCTACTTAAAAGAGTCAGTAAGGTATTGGTACAAGTGCTGTGTCACACCACTTTTTTGTATTTATCTATAACACAATAAAGTATCAAGGGCTTAAGTTTTTTGCACTTTTAAATACAATTGTTATCTTATTTTCCTTAACTTAATAAAATAATCTATCCAGGTCAGAAATAATAATTCTATTAAAATATCAACTGGGTTGGGAATTGGGGATTAGTGATTCTGCTTCACCCCAAACCTCGAAAACTAAGTCAAAGGTTTGCATTTATTTAACCCTTGAGGGACAAGTAAAAGGATATTGAATTTCGGCCTACTTTAAGGGCATAAGTATCTAAAAGATTTGTCAGAGAATTTTAGACCGTATTCCTTAGGGTTTTGAGTGTTTGTGAATGTTCAAAGTCTATCTGGAATATGTTTGACCTAGTTGGATAGTTCTATCTAAAAGACGAAAGTTTTTGCAAGTCAATGTGGGAAATAGATAAAGGGAATATTTTAAATACATTAAAGTTTAAAAGAAAGTCTAATGAAAAACTAACTAATTATGTTACATCTCCTAACATAATGGAAAACTAACATTATATTTGAAAATACAATAAAGAAGAATTTGCTTAGAAATACTTTATTGAAGTATTGAAGTATATGCCGCTGTAAAATCTGTAGGTACGTAGATATGTACAGAGGCTCGTATAGGTATACGTTACGTTGCTACAATGCTCAAACCCATGGTAGAGCCTCAGATTAAGGGTGCCTTACGGCGCCCGAGACCGCCTCGGTCTGTAACCAGAGCCGTAAGCTGTTACCACCACATGGCGAGTGAATCAAATGAAGGCCTGTCCACGGTCGAGGTTTTCCTTGACATGAAAAGGCCTTCTATCGAGACACTCTACGTTTAAAAGTCTCTCGACTCGCCTGTGCCAGCCACGGCAACGCTACGACATTCCAACTCTTACCGGCCACCCAGACAGTGTGAAAAAGATGTAGTCCTGGGGCCTTACCAAAGAGCCAATCGATAATCAAATCGAAATACCCATCGAAAACCAAATGTATGGGATTTGACGTTCCTTGTCTACCCATAGAGTAAAATTCCTATACATTTTAATCGATCAATGCGGCGATTCGATTGGCGATCGTGTCCTTTGTTCAGGCCCCAGGCGCTGTTTGCGGACGACATCGCCTAGCTTTCCTTAAGATGCAGAATATTGCAGAGGGTGATGGACGTCCTCGGCGGTTGGAGGGTAGAAATTATAATAGGACCCCCATTTACAATGAAAAACCTCGCGTATACTCGACACCTTCCCTGTCCCGAGGTCGGACGCCAAATGAATGATATTATTGATTTCTATGATAATAAAATATTATATGTGACATCTGGTGTTCACTGTAGGTACTCTAGTTCGTATGTTCAGTTGTAAAACAATCAATCAGACTTGGTTTTATTATTAGGAAAATTGTTCTCTAACTGCTTAGCAGATTTAGCTTTTTAGATTAGTCAAATATTTAGTTGTAAGCTATAAACTTTAGAATGCTATCTATAGAAACAGAAATAGATTTCAGCCTGTTCGTACGTAATAAAGCCTAAAGTTGCACAGTTAATAATTGGAGTTGAGACGCAACTAACAAAGCCATATTAACTCCGCTTGATTAACTTACACTAGGCTTGACATACTCCGCCCACGCTCGTATCGTCGGCAACTTATTACTAATTGTATTAGTTAGCCACCTCTGTGACTCAGTGTATGCCTAATTCGAAATAGAAGTTCAGGTCTATATATGGGAGCACAGAAATAATAATAAAATAAAAGTGGTGGTTCTCGAAATTTGATCCTTGCATGACACATATCGCCTACTCAAATAAATAACGAAGGAAGTGTTACTTATGTATGACAAAATAAATCTGAACTCGGTTTTCATTCAAACCAAATGTATGGAGTACTTTATACATTTGGTTTGGTACCCACTTGCTACTACCAGATATTTAAATTCGACCTACAAGATGTACATGACATGTTTTTTCCTATACTTTAAAATTAACGGATTCCATAGTTACATTACAATTTAGCGGATATTTCTTTTTTTTTTAATTTCTCTGTCACGTCACATCACTCAAGACCAACACGTCATATCAGGCAAGATAATCACGTCATATCAGAAATGACAAATTAAGCCATTATGATTTTATTACAATGCAATTTAAGATAATTGAGGCACAGAATTTGGTACGCCTCACGCATTACAGTTTGTAATGAATTAATGGAAAAGGGGACACCAGCTTTTAACCAAAGGCGGTGTTGTTAATCTGGCATGATATATTTTGGGAAAACTACAAAATACTTTTATTACGCGAAACTTGTAGGCTTGGTGTGGGTGTACTGGTACTATACTGAATCCCAACAAGATACGTGGCTCACCCTACTGCTTCCGGTCGGGAACTTCCGTTTTAGCCGACCGTCGTATGTGGGCGTCCACTGGTGTATGTGGTGACCATGGACCATTAAATGTTTTTTTGGGATTTAAATAACGGATATGATTATACCGTTATTTCAATCCCATAAAATGTATATTAAGTCTTCTAATTGTAGCATACTATACTTATTAGATAATGAACTAATTCAAAAGTAAGCTGACAATTGATAAATTTGAATTTACCTTTTAAAAAAATGTGGCGAAAAAAGTTTATTAATTGCGTGTCACCAATTTGAGAACTGCATATGACTTTGTATCTACCTGATGGCTACATAGCCCATGAATGGGTTCGCAATATATGCCAGATAATTGATGTGGATACGAAATGGGTAGAAGATAGTTGAATTAGCATTGCGAGGCTACTTTTATATCCTCGCTGCCTTATCCTCAAATATACTGCGTGTTTCGCGACCGCACGCTGAAAGGAGATTACAACCTTGAAACGATGCAATAGTTTCCTGACACCCACAGGCTACAACGGATACATAACTTGGGGCCTTATTCCGTGTCTGCAACCGCTAAACACGACAAGACGTTGCGTAAACTATAAATATGGAAATATAAGTTCTATTCCAATGGTTATATAGTCTGTATTAGGTTAGCTATAATAATGCCGCCATCTTGAAATATACGAATTCTTCGCAAGTTTGAACATGTTGGAGAACTTCAACTCTATTATTAACAGGATAGAACTGATATTTAATGTTTAAGCAACGTCTTGTCGTGTTTAGCGGTTGCAAACTCGGAATAAGGCCATAGGTCTTGACGTTGTTGCATCTGTATGAGCGGTAGTAACGTAACCGATCGGTTTTACTTTTAGCCAATAGTTTCCGTAAAGAAAAACGTGTTCATGTCAACTTTCATACATTATGCTTACACTTCATTAGTATTTATTTATTATCTCATCGTTTATAAACTGTTTTTGTTTTTACAAGTTCATCCGGAGCAAAGAGTTATTATTGTATTAGAGGCGGATGCTGTGTATTAATTTGTTTGGCTTTTTTTGTATTTGATATATTGGTCTCATTTTTCTAAACATCTGGTTGCCTCAAATTAAATTTTGTTATGTTTATGGACGTGTGAAAAGTAGACGTTGAATGAAAGTGTATAAAAATCATACACCGCGCTTCGCTGTGTGACTTTTCTTATTTGTACATTTACTGTTTACAATTAACGTAATTTTTAACAATATTTTTTATTTATAGGAAGACCATTGTTAACGAGATAACAAATTAGGAAAAAAATACTTAAAAACTAAGGACCATATTCTTATATTAATTTAACCTTTGCCCAAAAGTAAAGATTACATCTCCGTCAGAAAAAGTCCGAATAAGGTTTCTGATGATTGATTAAATGAATATTAATTTACATAATTCAGACTTTACAGATTGTTATCTATGTATATATATATATATATGTCATTTCATCAGAATTTACACAAGTGTGCAAAATCAGTATTTAATACAGTGCGATAAGATAGTATATTCATAGCTTATAAAACAATTAAAATAGGGAACAATATAATAGGTATTAGTTTCTGAAGTGGTGAGCAGAACCATAGAATCCAATCTAGATTTGTATTACTTACTATATCGTTGAAGTATGGTTACTCCAGCCCGTCACCTATAGCAGTGTGGTCGTCGCAGGTCGTCAGTTTCACGCAATCGATAAGTATACAGATCGATGCCCCGCCGTGCAAATGCACTCAATTATTTACAACTGTGCTTGGGGTTATTTATTAGAGTGCCTTACGCAGTATTCAGGGATGGGGACGCGGTTCAAAGTATTCAAGGAAAAATCTTACGGATATACCATCACCGGTGCCTTTTTAGCTCCCGAGAACCGTTTGAACGGCCGCAGGGTAGCCAGCGGAGAGATTAACCCGTCCTCATTTCGCCGATGGTATTTGGAGGCAACACCTAACAAGTGGCGAGCTTGTAGCAGTGTTTATGATGGTGTAGCCTCGTTGTATAAAGCGGTCGCCCATTACCTTGTTATCAGTTGTGCAGTGACTTAACCACTAGGCTGGGGCCGCTTTTACATCTTAAGGATCTCCGTGGAAAACGGTGATATTCACTTAAATTGTACGGATAAATCGACAAGCAAGCTAAATCGCCTTCCTGATTGGCTATAAGTTCTTCATTATTCCCCCTCACTTCATTCGAGACCTCTCTCCCATCTAAAAAACTTCGCTAAGTCTAGTTACTACCGACATGCAAAAACCGTCAAGTAACCCAGTCATGTTTCGATTTTAGGCTGTGGGTTTACCGGTTTTCGGAAGACTACTGCAGGAATTTATTGTCAATGTTGCTGATGCAATCAAACACGTCGTCTCGTCTTTTATTATATACTAGCTGTGCTCGCGACTTCGTTTCGCAGACTGTTTTTTAGATCATTAAAAGAGCTATTATTCTTTAATACATATTTTTTGTGTATCTTGAACCGTTTTCACGGCGCACGCAACGGAAGGCTTCAAAGATGAAATAATTTATCCCGTTTTTTACACATTTACCACTATATCTTTGCTCCTATTGGTCGTAGCGTGATGTTATATAGCCTATAGCCTTCCTCGATAACTGGACTATCCAACACAAAAAGAATTATTCAATTCGAACCAGTAGTTTCGGAGATTAGCGCGTTCAAACAAACAAACAAACTCTTCAGCTTTATAATATTAGTATAGATTTATTAATAAATTAATTATATTTTTAGTCCTGTCTTGTGTCGTAGTTAGGTAAGCTGTCATTCTCGTCGTCAGTGTCAATTTGAAGGAAATGTCATTTCAAACCGAGAATATTTGTTCAGTAGTTAGCAAGTAGAGTCGGTCAGTCTGTCTGTCTGTTCGCCACAGTCAAAATGGTAGACTTCTTACAGGGTGCGTTTATGAAGTAGGCAGTTGATTATATATAAATCAGCAACGCTCTTTTAAAGTAAAACTCGTTAAGCAATTTCGTCTTTTTTGCCTCCTATTTCATAACAGCATCATTTAGCCGCCATAGTGGGGCAATCAATGTTGTTCAACAATTGTATGTATATATTAATAAGTCTGCTTACCATCAGATATATATATATACATAAGATATGTATAGTAAGTCACATGCCGCGCTTTAATAAAAAAAATATACAAAATCCACGATATAAATGTATCTCAAAATTAGCGATTAATATTTTAGTTCCATTACCATTCGATTAAGCAGAGATAATTTAATAATCTGAAGTCTTGCATGAAACCCACTGTTGATATAAATCTGTGATCCATTAATGAATTAACATTAATATCAAAGAAGATGATAAAACGAAGAGAAAAAGAGAATAATTTGCTATTCCTCGAGGGACTTATTAACATAATAGTATTTAATGTTTTTTCCAGACGTAATCTTTTAGTATACCATATAATTAATTAGCTTATTTATGTTTCTACGTGATTAGAAGTAATGAAAATAAAGCCTTTATATCCTGAATATGTTTTTAATTTTATTACACTAAGTACCGATTCGACCAAAAGAGTATAATCCCTCTTTTGGTGGAATGTGGATAGTAATGTCAAATTCCATACAAATATGCATTCGTAGGTTAAATTATTAATACTCAGAATAAGTATTTGTATTTGATTTGACATTACTAATCTCAGTATAAGTTATACCCATTTTTGATCGAATCGGCCCTCAGATGGACTTAAATATTTAAATATGTGGATCTAATTAATATTTATTTAATTCAACCTGTATATTATTGTCATATTATTTTTTTTTTCTTGTTCACAGCACCTTGGTTCCATGGAAGATCTTCCGACAAGAATTAAACAACGTGCATCCAATATCTTCAGGGTTGGAGACGATGGCCCTCAAGACAACTATAGATCTCACTTGCAATGATTTTATTTCTAACTTCGAATTTGATGTATTTACTAGGTGAGTTAAATTAGTAGTTATGATATACATGAAATAAATAATTTGGACGTAGTTTAGTTATTCCGTTTATCCACCCTAAAACAATAACCATCCATTTTACTAAGTGATGACCCGGAAACATCCTTAGTGTGTTTGTCATGGTCTGGGTGTTTAAAAAATATAATATGTATTATATCGTTGCTTCTGGTACCTACACATAGTACAAGCCTAGAGCTTAGTTTGTAACCAGAGCAATATGTGTAATTTGTCCTACATATTATTATTATTTATTTATTAAAAAAAATGTATCATCATATATCTACACGGGTGCTGCCTTACGGCGACCTAGACCGCCTAGATGGCCTCAAGATATCCAGCGCAGCGTAGGGGTTTTAATCCTACCTCGTTGTAGCCGATGGTATGAATCTACACCGAAGCGGCTAGCTCGTCGCGATGTTTTCGGTATATTCAATAACCCATCTATAAACAGTTTTACAAGTTGGCATAGTTAAACTGGGACCGATAGGGGTTTGAACCAGGCACCTAAATGTTTTTAAGTCTAAGGTCTAACCAACTCGGCCACCACGCATTTAAAATATTTTTTTTACTGCAAATAAAATTAACATTTTTTCTAGCGGAGTCTGATCGTCCCTATCATATTATTTCAGGTTATTTCAGCCATGGAGCACATTATTAAGGAACTGGCAGTTGCTTGCAGTCACACATCCAGGCTATGTCGCTTTTCTCACATACGACGAGGTCAAAGCGAGGTTACAGAAGTATATACACAAGGCTGGCAGTTATGTTTTTAGGTAAGCTTTTTAAGTAGTATTTTGTTCTTAAAAATAATAAAATAGTCTTCCCGTCGTGACTAGATGGCAAAAGCTACTTACAAAAGTTTACTTATAATATTTAATACGCTCCCTCCGTAATACCATGGACTGTTTACATCCAACTCGACACTGGCACTAATCCCTTCGTATAATTGAGGGGTATTTGCCATTCTCCAAAAAAAGAAGAAGAAGAACTTTACTTACCTAGCCAGCATTAGCATTTTGATATAATAATGCTCAAAGGTCAGCATCTTGATATAATAATGCTCAAAGGTTTTTGTAAAGCTCTACGAATTTATCTAATAGGGTTCAACTTCAGCATGATGCTTGACAAGACTTTACAGTATGACACGCGCTCATTTTCAGGTTGCACCGTGTGTATCTACTTATTTTAAACTATTAGAATTCGATTTATTTAAAGGAATTAAATATTAATTAAAAACTAATAAAATAAAAGACCTAATATAAAAAATTTGGCTAAATAATAAATTAAATTAATATTAAACTTAGTGATCTCCCTTTTCCATTTTTTTAACGTGAAAGTTGTAAGCCCAGCGTTTGATGATGTGTGGCTTACATTTGAACTTATTTACTATAATCGTCATATTAGATACACATTGCCTTGCCTCTGTTGCACTATTACAAGGTGGAATTCTAATGCGTCTAGTGTGTCTATATTTGTTGCTCCACTTGAAGGGTATGAACTTATGAAGTCGTCAAGATCTATCAAGCATTTTAAGTAAACACAGTTCTGGGGACTTACCAAAGAACACGATCGCCAATCGAATCGCCGTATCGATAGATAAAAATGTAAAGGAATTTTGCTCTATAGGTTGAGTCTGATCGACGAGAAACGTCAAATCCCATACATTTGGCTTTGGGTATTTCTATTCGATT
The DNA here is from genome assembly GCA_947458855.1 of Monopis laevigella. NCBI lineage: Eukaryota > Metazoa > Arthropoda > Insecta > Lepidoptera > Tineidae > Monopis > Monopis laevigella. The sequence continues at coordinate 5,271,885 of OX381577.1, read as the reverse complement.
ATCTATTTGCCCCAGATAACCAACAGTCCCATTCTTATTAATATATTGTTTACCATCTTTAAAAAAATGTATGATGTTACAATATTGTTCATTATATTCCAGGTTATCATGTACAAGGCTCGGGCAGTGGGCGATAGGATATGTGACGTCAGACGGGGAGATTCTTCAGACAATACCTCAGAATAAAAGTCTGGTGCAGGCGCTCCTCGACGGATATAGAGAAGGATTGTAAGTACGGTATCATCAGAGATAATTCCTAACTTTTTAGATAATCAATACTTAATATGCATTTAGGTAAAATTAGGACGGTGGCAGTAGTGTAAAATAAGGGATTGTATGAGAAAAATGAATAGGTACATATCTAGAGAACTTGTGATGATATGCCGACTTAGCTTTAGTACTTTGATGACCGAATTGGTGCGTGGTGAGGATAGAGGATAACACTGACCTGCATGGGCTCGAGGAATGTCATGAAGTTTTTTTTTTTTTTTTTAAAACTCAGTCTTGGGTTTACCTCGCTTTTACGTCTTCTTTATATGTACACGGGGAATAATTTCAGAGCCCTTTCGTTCGCGTCGGTTTTGTTTTACGCTGTTGAGATATAGTGCTTCGAACACAAATATAAATGATTCTAATCTCTCGAGCCGAGGTGACATAAAGGAGGGAAAGGGGTTTTCTACCTATATGTAGTGTGTTGCCAGAAACATTAGGCATATATCCGGAGTCTTTGGCGTTGTATCCGGAGGTCGTGGGTTCGATTCCCACCCATGGCAACAAAATATTAGTAAGTTTTTTCTGTGCAGTTTGTCATGGTCTGGGTATTTATACACATAGTACAAGCCTAAAGCTTAGTTTGTGACCAAAGCAATATGTGTAAATTGTCCTATATATTATTATTATTAGGACGTCAGATTGGTTATTTACAACTTTGTGTACTTCTATTTCAGTTACCTATATCCTGATGGACGGGATTCGAATCCAGACCTCAGCAGTGCTATCATATCACCGGCCGAAGACCATATCACAGTCACGCAAGAACAATATGAACTGTATTGTGAAATGGGTAAGCTGTTTTTTTTTATTTTGTAACATTTGGGGGCAGTTATAGCATGACCACGTCCATCATCCAGTCGATAATATGACCACGTCCGTCATCCAGTCGATAATATGACCACGTCCGTCATTCAGTCGATAATATGACCACGTCCATCATCCAGTCGATAATATGACCACGTCCGTCATTCAGTCGATAATATGACCACGTCCGTCATTCAGTCGATAATATGACCACGTCCGTCATTCAGTCGATAATATGACCACGTCCGTCATCCAGTCGATAATATGACCACGTCCATCATCCAGTCGATAATATGACCACGTCCATCATCCAGTCGATAATATGACCACGTCCGTCATCCAGTCGATAATATGACCACGTCCGTCATCCAGTCGATAATATGACCACGTCCGTCATCCAGTCGATAATATGAAATTTATGAATGGGCTTTCATTCATAAAATCGAAATGAAATGTATCTATTTAATTATTTAGGTGGGAGGGAGAGGCCTCTATAACTTCGCTGGGCTTGCCGACCGGACTCGTTAACACCGCCCATACAGAAAACCTAGTCATGTTTCGGTTCAATTCTGTGGGTTCACCGGTTTTCCGGAGACTACTGCATCGATTTCTTGTCGAGGGGGTAGTCTGCTTTCATGGTACGGTTACGAAACGGGCGATTGTTCTAACGATAAAGCAGCGAGGATATTAAAATTTCGCGTTTTCCCTTCTTCCTTTAAGCAAGGTGTGAACAAGTAAGTTCCTCGGGCAAACGCAGTGGACTCAACCAATTGTAGCAAAATTTATATTCTTGGTTTAAAACATTCTTTGACTTTACAATACCACTTACCATCAGGTAGTGGTATTGTAGGGTCACATGTTGTGCTCCATTTTAAAAATAAACATATTCTTTAACTTTTTTTCCGTCACAAATGGTAACCGCGTCTTTTATTCGCGTATTTTTATTAAAATATATGATTATTACATAATTCTCATAATGAGTCATTACTATTTATGAGAATTGTTAAATAATATATAATAAAGTTAATGATATAGGAACAGTCGCTAGCAACGCCCTCTGTTTAGTTTTGCGTTAAACAACTGCATAAGAACCTTTTTATGTATAGCATACATTTTTTTTTGTATAACCTATGTATATTTCCGTTACAGGAAGCACGTTCCAGTTGTGTAAGATATGTGCGGAGAACGACAAAGATATCCGCATAGAGCCCTGCGGCCACTTGCTGTGTACGCCGTGCCTCACTGCTTGGCAAATTGTATGTCTATTCTATTAAGATAGTAAGATTTTCTTTACAGTTTGCCATGGTCTAAACACCCAGACCATAACAAACTACCCCTAGTGTGAGTTTTCTAACTATAACTTTGCGTTTGAGTTAACAAAAATTTGTATGGGAAATAGTTCAGCGCTCCAAGCGGAAATTTTGAGAACTAGAAATGCGAGCGTGTGATTGGTCAAAATGTTAACGCAGTAGTAAAATTAACGAGAAAGTAAATGTTTAAAAAACTCACACTAGGGCTACTGTATAGTAAATCTAATAATATAATATGTATATATATCGTTGTTTCTGGTACACATAGTACAAGCTTTTTTAAGCTTAGTTTGTGACCAGAACAATGTGTAAATTGTCCTACATATTATTATTATTCCTTCGTTTAATAAACTAATGAACACATGGTGGCCGAGTTGGTTAGACCTTAGACTTTAAAAACACTACCTAGATCCCAGCGGCCATATTCTGTTTCTTATAACGTGAGTGTTAGATTGTCTAAATAACGATTTCCGTTCTTAGCGTTCTTTCCTCCAATCAACGAAGGTTAACAAACTACTCTCCAATCAGAGAGCGCGCTATTAGCTGAAATTTTGACAATCTAACGATCACGTTATAAGAAAAAGAATGTGGCCGCTGTTTCAAACCTCGGTGTGTACCAATTAGTTTTTAATCTCAAAATGTATATACATTTGTTTAACAACACCACTATAGTGCCTCGGAGAGCACATTAAGCTGTCGGTCCCAGTTTCACTATACCAACTTGTGAAACTGTTTATAGATGGGTTATTGAGTCTATTCAAAACATCGCGACGAGCTAGCCACTTGTTCGGTGTAGACTCATACCATCGGCTACGACGAGGTGCGTCTAGGCAGCCTCGGGCGCGTAAAGGACTTGTAATGATATTTATTTTATTTTGATAAATTATATAATTCTTAAGTCAGATCTTGAATATTTGCGTTCCAGATAATAGTTCCACTGGAACTACATACTTCCTATAAGTATGAATTGAAATAAAGGACTATATATTTCGCCATAATTTTCATCAGTCATAATAGTACTATAATATGCATAATAATCAATCACTGATACAGTGAATACCTACTATGTTTGGAAGTGTGGAGCCAGCTGACAGGTAGTGCCTAAACGCCTCCAACCCATGTTACAAATGTGATTTTTGTTACTGAAATAAAGTATTTTTAATTTAAAATAAATACCATCACTGGTGCCTTTTTAGCTTCCGAGAACCGTTTAAACGGCCTCATGGTACCCAGCGGAGGGATTAACCCATCCTCATTTCGCCGATGGTATTCGGAGGCAACACCTAACAAGTGGCGAGCTTGTTGCGGTGTTTAAGATAGTATAGCCTCGTTGTTTAAAGCGGTCACCCATCCCAGACCCGCCTTGTTGTCATCTGCTTAACCTCGTTATCAGTTGCGCAGTGACTTAACAACGAGGCTGGGGCTACTTTTAAAATATTTTAACATACATACATCACGGGTGCCTTAGGGCGCCCGAGACCGCCTAGACGGCCGCAGGGTACGCAGCGGAGGGGTTTTAATCCCACCTCATCGTAGCCGATGGCATGAGTCTACACCGAACAAGTGGCTAGCTCGTCGCGATGTTTTGAATAGACTCAATAACCCATCTATAAACAGTTTCACAAGTTGGTAAAGTGAAACCGGGACCGACAGCTTAACGTGCTCTCCGAGGCCCTATAGTGGTGTTGTTAAACAAATGTACATAATGTTTTAGATTAAAAAACTCATTGGTACACACCGGGATTCGAACTAGGTCCCTAAGTGTTTTTAAGTCCAAGGTCTAACCAACTCGACCACCACGTATATGTAAATATTAATATTTTTAATAAACATATTATTTATTATAAAATATAATGTCGTAATGACTTGACTTAACATAACATTGTTTAAGTAGTAGTTGATGAATGGGTGAATTGTGCAGGACTCTGAGGGCCAGGGGTGTCCGTTCTGCCGCGCGGAGATCAAGGGCACCGAGCAAGTGGTGGTGGACGCCTTCGTGCCGCCCAGGCCGCCCGGACACGACAAGTATGTACCACTAACACTACCACAACTAAAGGCTGCTAGATAATGCCTAAGGCACTAATCTGTAGCGGCGTTAGGGTAGGGCGCGGTTGGGCAACCGCCCAAAGGCTTTACCATGGGTTTGCGCATTGTAGAAACGTAACGTATTCATTTAAGTATACGTGAGCAACAACCAATAATACATACAAAAATTATAACGTCCGTATATTGGTCTGATATTTTTATATGGGAATAACGAAATAGGCAATGATTAAAACGAATAGGCATTACGAGTCACTTTAATATCCTTGCTGCGTTATCGTCAAATCAACTGCATTTCGTAACTGCACCTTAAGACTACCACCTCGACAAGAAATTGATGCAGCAGTCTCCTGAGAATCATACAGTAAACCCTCGAGACTAAAACGAAACATAGACTAGGTCACTTTACTGTTTACATCTGTATGTACAGTGGTAACGAGGCAGATCATATACACCTAACATTTTTTTTTTTTTTTTAAATGGGTTCGATTCCCACCCATGACAAAAAAATGTTAGTACTTTTTTCTGTACAGTTTGTCATGGTCTGGGTGTTTATAAAATATAATATTATATATTTGTTGTTGGTGCACATAGTACTAACCTTAGTTTGTGACCAGCCCCCCTAGCCAAGAGCATGAGCGCTAAAAGCGCGCACGAATGTTTTGTATGAAGATGACATTTGATGATGACGTCACTTTCGTTTTTATCGTTGCAGAAATAACCAAAACGAGACAACAATATAGATACACCAATAGGATAATAAATTTATTATATCTCTCTCTTTCACGGTTCTGCAACGTTCGAGCGTAAAAAGCGACCATGCTCTTGGCTAGGGGGGCAGGGCAATATTGGTGTAATGTCCTTCATATTAAAAAAATCTTACTCTCCCAAAGATAAGCTAGTATTTAACGCCTAGGCATTAACCGTGCGTATGTATAATTTATATATGTGCGATTTTTTTTTAAATAAATCATGTTTGTTTTTTTGGAAGGCAGACGGACTTTAGGAAATGTCCAGCAATATACTATATATATATATATGTGTCAAATGGTCATTGCCTACAAATCATAGATATTGTATTATTTACAGGTCAACAAAGATAGCTGTGAAACAAGTGTCCTCAAACTCATCAGGGTCATCTGGCTCTTCTGGCTGTAATGGATCTAGTGAGTTCTTATTTATCATTATCATCTATGTTACTATTGCTTTCATTTAAAACGTGTTCCAAAATAGGTATAATAATTACAGTGTTGTGCCGAGATTCCAAATGCTTCTTCATTCTCTTCATTCTTATTTTCCCTCGGTCATAAGTTTAATTCGTTCTAGGGCCCGTACCACCAACTCTTAGCTCCGTTTGCTCCAAAGTCTCCGTTAAAGTAATTGTAACGATTAAAGTTAAAAATGGCGTCGAATGTACCAGTTTTAATTTGAAAGTCGAATGATAGCTGGTACATTCGACGCCATTTTTAACTTTAATCGTTACAATTTGGTGAAACTAAACCTTACGAGTAGTAAAGATAAACAGAAACGTTAGTAGAACTGGCCCAGCGGCCAGATTCTGTTTCTTATAACTTGAACGTTAGATTGTCAAAATAACGATTTCCGCTATTAGCGCGCTCTCCTCCAATCAGAGAAGTCTTATAACCTTCGCTGATTGGAGGAGAGCGCGCTAATAACGGAATTCGTTATTTTGACAATTTAACGCTCACGTTATAAGAAACAGAATGTGATTATGTGTAATTTAAATTGATTTATTTAGTTGATTATATTAGAGAATTGTGATATTAGAAATTATTTTTTCATTTTGCATTTATATTCATGTATGATTTCAGGTATGGATGTAACGTCTAATCATTCAAACGGCTGGTCGACGAGAAACGCCACGTTCAATGGACTTACCGACGAAGATGATACAGAGGTACATTGTTCTTGACTCCTTAACGTCTTACAAATTGCATGACGCTTTCAACATAAATAATACAGGGTGTAACCCTTATACATGGCTGAATAACTTTCACTATCGGATCAACTCTATCAGTGTGCAAACACAGCTTTTTTTTAGTTAACTGGTCCCATAGTGAAAGTTTATGTTATTACACCCTGTGTAAATTATTTATTTTTCTTAAGGCTGATTTTTCAATCAGAACTTTTTTCAACAGATAACTGAAGAAAGAATAAATTTGACAGTTCTTCATACAAGTTAACTGTAGAATAACTTTATCTAACGATTGAAAATTCAGCCCTTATATGATAGATAGTATAATTTAGCTGGTATAGTGAGAGCGACCAATACTGTTGTTAAACAATCTCGTGTTGGTCATCCTCATTAATACACTTTGGAGGTCTGCTTATCATTACCTGTTAGTTTTTTTTTGTAACTTTATACTACAGGCATTTTTTTTTTGTTTTTAAAAAGCATGCGTTTTTAATCTGAGTTTGTTTATTTCAGACAAATGGACAAAGAAAATCACCGCATGCTTAATGTTTGCACGTTTGTTCGTCTGTGGCAAAATTCATCATTCCATTCTGTTTCATTATTTTTACTTTATCTATTGATGAAATAATAGATTTATAAAATACGTGATACCTACATCGTTTAATTAAACGTTGTTTCTTAACTCTAAACTTTGTGGTTAATTTGGTAGTATTTTCTTGTTAAATAGTGTTTTAGAAATCTATTATTTTAGGTACAAAATATATTTCTTACTTAAAATTCTTTTAGCCCAAATCAAGCGTCAGTATTGGAAAAAATTGCAAATATTTGTGCTGATATTTTCAACACTGTACAATAGTGTAAAACATTATTAGATTTTGTATAATGAAATATTTACATATCATTATTAAGACGCATATACACCAGTTCTGTCTTGCTTACCCGCTGATGACCCAGTGTAAAGAGTCTTTTGATGATTATAGTTTGTAGCAAAAGACAATAGAGTCCCTAAACTATTAAATGGGATACAGGATCAAAAATATAAACAAATAAATGTTTAAAGTTGGCAAAATGTTGCCAGTAATTGTAAAAACCGTCTGCTTAAGACCACACTAATAGGGATGTTTTCTGATACGAAGCACCTAATACAGATGCTTATGTACGTAAAAGATGTACCTCATCCTAAGAAATATTTTTGATTTTAAGCTAATGCAAATAAATCTTTATTTTAAATTAATGTAAATACGAGTAAGTACTCGATACTTTTGTTTCGATATCAAGTACTCTTAGCATCAAATCGAAAGTATTTATATGAGTAAGTTGCGAACTGGTATCAAAACAATATATTAGTACAAGATCAGGTTAAGTTCTCATTAATATTTTGAGAGCATATGTTTTTTGTCCCCAATTTTATCAATCAATACAAAAAAGTATCGATACTTTAGTGGTATCATATGAGTAGTATCGAATGATGATTTTAGCACAACTTATATGTATATCGATACCTATAAGTTGGGTGTCGGAACCTCCCTACACACGATAGTAGTGAAAACTTCATCAGGACGCCGAGCGAGCATGAAACTAATAATAATATATGGAACCGCATTAATGCCTTAAATGACCTATAAAACGAAATGTCAAACGAGTTCATTGCCGTTATATTCTGTTCTCACTTCAACGAATCAACACTCAGTGATTGCTTTTCTCACTTTTTTTTATTTGTATGGAGGCGGCAATTTTCTTTCTCACAACTGCAAAGGCGACTTAAGGCCTATGGGCACCTCCCTATTTTCCATGTATAGCACTGACGAGTGACGCGTTGACTATATATCTCTCACTCCCTTAGCCTACTCGAGCCGACTTTACCCGAACGAGTGATACGTAGCCGAGCGTGGCGGCTGTCTCATTCAATATCTACAAACCAAAGTACTCAGCGCGTTTAAAGAAACACTTCAAAAATATTACATAAATAGGATTGTGGAACTCCATTTTAGAGTATAGGTGTAAGTGCACCGGCAAGCGAAACACCATCATGGACTAATGTGACAATTGACCCGGTGTAAACACTCCATTACGTGTGCGTTACACAAATTCGAATACTATTTACTAGAGTTGTTTTATCTACACTTACACCGGTATCTATAAAAACATATCCTTGACGACTTTAGTTATAGTAGGTTTTGTCTCTTTATATAGCAACAAAAATGAATATGCATAAAAGAGACAAAACCTATTTTAACTAAAGAGTTTTTCAAGGACTCGAATAAGTTTTCATGAATAAAGCCATAACATTAAAAAGGGGGAATTTTGTTTTATTGTATATTTATTGGTTTCTAATTCTTTTAATTATTTCGCCAATAGAAAGCTACAATATCTTATCAGTGAGTAATATGGGTTGTATTTTATTTTTAAATAACAGACATCTGAAAGATAAGAAAACTTCAATAATGTAACCCAAGGTGCAAAAAATACATATAAAATTCCTTACATCGAGTGCTGCTTCTATTTTAAAATGTTAAATGCAACAAGATGACAAAATGGTAAATGCAAATATAATAAGGTAAATCAAGTTCTGATGATCACGGTACATATATTAGAGTTATAGTCGTTGATTTTTTTCCCGGTTACGTAATAATAATAATATTATCGTATAGCCAATTTGACATAAAAGAAAAACAAAATGTATAATATTATTCAATGTTATCTAATTAATTTATCGATATGACTTATTGCTAATGCTACGCGAATAACAATAATTATAAGCGAGGCCGATTTTCAACGGGAGTGTAAAGAACTGTTGGCCGCTTAATCAATCGACAGACTGTAATAGACGCTTTTGTGAATTTTGTGTTAAACTTTGTTTACTTTGATAAAAGAATATTATTTAGATATAATATTACAAAGATATGAATAGTAACACCATCCTTTTAAAAATTTGATGTCGTAGACCGCTTTTTGCACCAAAAAATGAGCAAAAGAACAACTTTGCTTAGTCGCGTTCTCTCGAGAGGTAGATTCGGTCTGGCAAAAAATCCGTATACAACTAGTTTTTATAACGCACAGGCACATTTGTACCTGTGATTTGACAGAGGGGCAATGATGCGTATGGCTACTCCCCTCCGGGCTGTACGGAGGCCGCGTTGCTCATAAAACGGCTTATTCATAAAAACTTATTGAGTCCTTGAATAACACTTTAGTTAAAATAAAAATAAACTTTATTGTATAAAATTGTCTCATTTACGCAAATTCATTTTTATTGCTAATAACCCTGCAATCGCGGGGTGTGCTCACAAGAAACTAAATCTACAGAAATGGTCATTTTGAACTGAAATAATTATTTTATTATTACAAACATCAAGTAAAGTATTATTGCTTTTTATTGCCTTATGGCGGTTTTATTTTAATTATAGGTGCTAGTCTTTTGATTTTAGCGCATAGGGTTCTATTTCTACTTAAATGTATATTTTTGTATTTATATTACCTTATATGATAAGTAATCATATGGTTGGACAGTATTCCGAATTAAGATACAAGTTTTTGTAAAATTAAATTAGAGTCTCAATTAGAAAAAAAATAATTAAGGAATAATGTTAATATAGTATTATATTTTAGTTGAATAAGAATGTAAATTATATTTTATTAAGATAATTTAATATGACACAGCATGTTGAGATTTTTTCTTGTAATTAATGACTGATTATTTTGTACATACTTATATGAAAATTAAGAAAAAATATTAATTGGTGCTCAAAATTAAATGAAGTTAAACATGTAACTAGGAATTAAATTATAATAATATTAATAACCATCTAAGCTAATAGTTTTTTTTTCTACATTTGTAATTTGCCCTAAAAAACATTTTTTATTGTCTGTAGTACAAATTATGTATTCACAATTCACCAAAATATTTGAGTTGTTTGAGGTATTAACCTACTTAAGTATTTTTAAGTTGTTTTTTTGTAAAATGAAATGTACCTACTTGCGTATTTTAATTATACTTTATATACTTAGGTACAAGTTATGTAGGTTAAATAATTTATTTTATGGTAAAAAAAAATTAACACTAGAAACTATGCATTAAATTATTGTTTGTGCAAAAATGTGTCTTGCTAATATAATATTTTGTATTTTATTATTATTATTTATTAGGTTACAAGCAATGATTTAAAATGTTTTGGTTATGTGTAAATTTTTAATTTAATATAATGTATACGTAACTTAATTAAAATGAATTAATAATAAATTTTGTGTAATTAAATATTGGAAGTAATCAAATTATTTATTTTGTTGTAAGTTTTTTGACTTAGGATTATTATTATGAATATTTTTTATTACATTTGATTTATTATTTAAATTATTTTTGTAAGTGCAAATGATGAATGTTGACAATATACAATCGAATGTGCTTGCTGTTTTTTTTATTTATTTTCTATAAAACCTCGTATTCATTGGCGAAAAATATTTCATTATATTAGAAATTACTTTTCAATTTGTATATTCTTTTTCTCACTGGATAATCATAATTTTATCGAAATGTAAAAAAAATACAAAATCTTATTTAAATGGTACACCAATGTATACATAGTTTTTTTTCCGGCTTTGTGTGTTCTAAAGCATGTATTTTTGTGGCGTTTGGGCATGTCATCGTAATCATTCGTATTCGTAAATTGGTTTTTTAAATCATTTTCATCATATAATTATAATAGTTAATTGTTTTATTCAATGAAATGGTGTTACTATATTAAATAATAATAAAATTTGACTCATCTTTGGTAAGTACATAGTTTTATATTATTTAGGAAAACAACACCACCGTTATAGAGATAAAGCGCGTCCGGCATGGTCTCAATTGATACATAGGGTCAAACCTATAGCACTCATATTTATTGTTGTAGTTTAAAGAGTAACAGTAATTTTAACGGGTCATTCCCAGTTGCCATAACCGGTCCGTTCCTACTAACGACAACTGGGAAAAAAAATCCCAGTATTTACGGGTGGCACTAAAACGTTCCCAGTTGTCACCACTAAAATTTATTAAGATAAAGTCTAGTTTAATGTTTTGTTTATTTTTAGGTTAAACTAATCGAACTTAATAGATTAAAACAATTGAAGTGGAATAAAAACAAACATGATAGGTACCTAAAACCTTACGCGAAAATCAAAATAGATTACCAACAAATTGGAGTGCAAAACATCCAATTAGTTTGAAAAATTCCAAAACACTAAACTAGACTTTATCCTAATAAATGTTAGTGGTGACGACAACTGGAAACGTTTTAGTGCCAACCGTAACTACTAGCAACAACTGGGATTTTTTTTCCCAGTTGTCGTTAGTAGAAACGGAGGGGGTAGTGACAACTGGGAATAACCCATTTTAACAAGTTAAACCCTTTTTATACTGGTCCATTATTTCAAACCATCGCTGGCCCAATAATATTAAAAAGACATCACGGTTACCGGTTTGGCTCCCAAGAACCGTTTCAGCGGCCATAAAGAATTCCTTTTGGTTAAAAAAAAATATTATTTACCCCGTGATCTCTTCTATAGCTTATGACTTTGATTAACTATTAAACAATTGTCCTATAAATAAATAGGTTTCTATGACATTTAGCGTAGAGACCTAGGGAAATTTTGCAAAAAAATCTGTTAACATTTTTTTTTTATGGCCGAGTTCGACCTCAATCTTACCTGAGTAAAAGCATCAACAAGGTCAAATGTGGTGCACGCATACTCTGTAAATGCCAATCCACTCTTTTTTTTTAAGACATCCCGATTGTAAGTGTCTGGAAACACTTGTGTGGCGGCGAATTCCATACGTACTGAACCATAATGGTTGTGAAGTTACTTTATCTGAAATACCTATGTTTGTTAGGTTTGTATAAACATTGTTAAATCTTTTAAATAACCTAAATAAATAAATTAATATTTTGTCCGATAGTTTAAATCACACTAGATTTCCACATTAAATGCATACATATATTTTAATAATATTGGATTTCTTGCGTGTAGTAACTTAAACGTAGTTCCTTCAGTATGTGTTTATACGTGGCATGTTTTTCTGTGTAAGTTAAGCTATCTACGACTCCTGCGGATTCTGTGATAGTTTGTGGTGACGGCACCCTACTTAGGTCCTATATCTAGTATAGTGATATTGAGAAATAAAAATTGAAGATGATTCGATATTCAAGGACTGGGCGGAGTTCAACGCCGCCACGAGTACGATCGCGGCGCTGCGACCGACTCCCGCGCGCTCCCCCGCGGCGTCCCCGCGGCCCCGGCGCAGGCTGCACGAGAACGCCTACGGGGAGCTGCGCGCGCCCCCCCTGCCCCCCAGGAAGAGCCTGTCGCCGGCAGAGTCGGGGCTGGCTTCGGCCTCTAGTGTTCAGGATCTGGCAAGTGCTTCTAGTTTTCAAGGTTGGTGAATGTTTTGTTCTCTGTGAAATTATTTTACTAGCATAGATGTTGAGAAACTTCTGGGTTTTTGAAGGAGGATATTAATTATGATCTGTCGCTCCCACATACCAGGTGCGGTTACGAAATAGCCAAATACGTATTTGCACTGAATATACTATTGAAGTAGATCATCGCTGCCTTTTTCTTTTTGTTTAATCAACTGCTAGTTTCGCAGCCGCATCCTAGGTAAATGTTATATTTTTATTATTGTTATTAGGGATACATAAAGTGTATAATCAAATTAACAATCATCTTAGAATAACAAAAACCAAAATAGCATCCACAAATTAAAACACATAAACAAAAATATATATAATCTTACACAAAATTAATAGAAATATAAAATGAATAAATTAAGTTAATTTGATAATAATAAATAATCAAAATTTTAAATATAGCGGTGTTACATAAATACAGCAATCAATCAATAAACTGAACTTCAAGCATTATTTTTTTTTTAATTGAGCTAACGAAATATTGAAAATATAATGTTATCACTTGGACAAGTAATCTTTGCTGAAAACCGGTGAGCTCGCAGACTAAAACCGAAAATTACCGGAGGTAACAAAACCGGCCGATCGACTAATCGATGTAATGGAGACCTTCTCCACCTAAGCTTGTTTGCGCACAGCGTTCCGACCCGAATCCGAGAAATGTCGGTCCAAAGTAGCAGTACTACTATTTGTATATTATGAAGTTGCGCGCAAGATCTAATTACTTCTGCTACTTCGCATGGATATTTCATGCATAAAATACGTCAGGACCGATTTAAAAACAACATTTCGTAACCCAATTCCAGAACCAAGAAGACGGTCGTCCCTAGAACCGGAGCCTGACTCCCGACACCGGCTCACGTCCATCATCACTGGCTCCACTGAAACTATCACCGGCGTCATCGACACGCGACACGAAGTGAGTACTCTACCGCTGGACAATAGTTGATATGTAGGGCTTTTTATTTTTCGCAGGCCCTCGTATGTAAAGTACAGTGGCTTAAGAACGCCATCTTGTATTTATTTAATACAAGATGGCGTACATTTACAGCGTACATACGCCATTCTTATCTGTCCTACTCATATATATATCATCACGGGTGCCTTACGGCGCCCGAGACCGCCTAGACGGTCCCAGGGTACCCAGCGGAGAGGTTTTTAATCCCGCCTCGTCGTAGCCGATGGCATGAGTCTACACCGAACAAGTGGCTAGCTCGTCGCGATGTTTTTGAATAGACTTAATAACCCATCTATAAACAGTTTCACAAGTTGGTATAATGAAACCGGGAGCGACAGCACGTTATGCTCTCCGAGGCACTATAGTGGTGTTGTCAAACAAATGTTTTTTTTTTTTTATTAAAAACTTATTGGTACACCGGGGTTCAAACCAGAGATCTAAGTGTTTTTAAGTCCAAGGTCTAACCAACTAGGCCATCACGTATATCCAATAAATAATTCCTACTCATGATATCCAAAATAATATTAGTGCGTTGTTCTGTACAGTTTGCCACGGTCTGTGTTTTGTAAAATATAATATGTATTTGTATCGTTCTGTTACTCGTAATAAAAGCCTACAACTTACTATGTAACCAGAGCATTATATGTTCAATGTCCTATATATAATATATATATGTAGGACAATTTACACATATTGCCCTGGTTACAAAGTATGCTCTAAGCTTTTACTCTGTGTACCAGAACCAACCAAACATATGTATGATATTTCAATATTTTACTAATTTTTACCTTATTGGCCATTAAAGATATGTATTTGAATGAACAACAGCACACGAAATAAGTAGCCCTACATGTTTTAGGTCCCGCCCGACCCGAGGGCGTTCGAGAAGCCTCGGCGGGCATGCACGCCCATCTCCACCAACTGTCGCCCTCTGCCAGCACCCCCTCCCGAAGCCAAACAGGTCTCTGCCAAACCCCAGCCGGAGTCCTGCAGGATTCCCCCCAGACAACGCTCGTTGCCGTCCTCAGCGACTAGCAACATAGACTTACCGCCGATCAAGTCGGTCACTATGCCCAAGTTCCCCTCCGAAGACGGTACACGGGAACCGTCCTATGAAAACGTTGATGTTGAAAATCAGGACGACAATATTTCATGTGAGTTACTTTATTCATTGTATAGCATATGGCAAGGTTGAGATTTCATTCTTATACAACATCACTAACGTACAGTCGGCTAAAAAGGACCACTTTCTTAGCTGACTGTACTATTAGAAAATTAAAATCTTATGTAGGCTAATCCTATTTCGCTGACCAATATGTTTAGGGGCCAATTTGGTTTGAACGCCATCGTTGTTTTTTAAATAAATAGGTGGTGCAGTCAGTCTAATAAAAATGTAAACGTCACTACAATAAATGATAAAGATAGCATTAACTGTCAGAATATTCTGCAAAAGAATATTAACCATATTATGCAAATGAGCTTTAACCGTGATGATAACTTAAAACTTTAAAATGTAGTTTCTCTTATATCTAAAGTTAGACATCAGCGGTGTTTTGAATGGCCCATTACACTTCACAGACTATATTATCTATTGACTGCGAATTCTAATTATGACAGAAGAATTGTGTTAAGTAAATAAAATAGCAAAGATAGTAATGACTTTTTTAAAAATTTCAGCAAACAAATTCAACCCCCTAACCCACGATAAGCACGGGAGGAAATACGCCGAAAACGTGTCGTATGAAAACATAAACCTGGACTATATAGCTCGACTGGTCGGCGAAGGATACCCAAAGGACATAGTGGTTCGGGCGCTGGGCATCACCAGAAATGATTTGGAAATGGCTTGCGATATACTACACGAATTCGGGTCTAAAATACATAAATGTTAAGAGTACTTAGTTTAGGATTAATTAAGAAAATATTGCCTTAAACTTAACACCACTATACTACTTACTATACTTCAAGTAACTTAATAATTAATCAATGATGCATTTTCTAACTACTTTTAATAGCCCAATAATTTAACAGAGCCAAGTGTCTGTTAATGTAATGTAACTATTAAAATTGAAAATGGCGCCGAATGTACCAGCTGTCATTCGAACTGCAAAATAAATTTGGTACATTCGACGCCATTTTTAACTTTAATCATTACATTTACAGAGAGTTCATTTTGGTGCTCACTCAGTGCATTGACAGCTATTGATATATAGTGATTATATTGCGCTTGTGTATAACAAAAATTCGAATGCAATTATACCTTACATAATTTTTTGCGAGAAAAAAATACGTTTCCGAATATTTTTTTTAAATATTTTTATATAAAAAATCTTTTTTTTTTAATATTTTCATATAAAAAAATGTTTTTTTTTTACATTTTCATATAAAAAATGAGTTTTTTATATGAAAATGTTTAAAAAAGAAAGTCTAGGTATAATTACATTCGAATTTCCAATCACTAATAACAAGGATTGACACGTCGACGTCTATCTGACCTCACAAGACACATTTTTTAATCGTGCTGTTGTCATTATTTTGCTTGTTTTCCTTTAAACAACGACAAAGCTTATAAACAATTTATATACGAGATGTTAGAGTTGACAAATACGAATAATTTTTAATTGAATTAATGCAGAATAAACCATTATGACCTCTTTGTAATTACTTTTCATTCATAAATATAATTCATCTTACAATAATTAATTATTAAAAATACTTTTGTAAATTCGTCTCGATTGTAATTGTATCTGTCACTGCTCGTTTTTATAATGCACTGAATATTATTCCTATTTTGGTATGGAGATGGTGCAATGTAAATGTACTAGGGCTAGTTTATGACATGCTAACGATCCACCATGTTGTGGGACAAAACTAGTTTACTATGACTGAAGTTAGGTACAGGTCCCAAAATACATTATGATGTCGGCCGTCTTGTGGGACGTTTTTAAGCTTAGGTACGCAGCGAATTTTGGTAGTAATGGAGAGTATTTTTATTATTTAGTCATTGTTCTAATGCGATACTGGATGATTGCTCGCACGTAAATCGTTATGACGTTATTATGAAGCAGTTCAGGTCGGGCGAATTTTTAAAGTCTTAGAAAACTATGTCAAAGCGATTGGCGTGCAAGCTAACTTTGGAACGCGTAATCTTGGCACAGGCATAACAGATCCAATTACAGTCGAAGACAGGAAGCTATTTGGTCAAAAGTTCATAATTAGGTTCATATAGGTTTAGAAAAGCAATAATTCCTGATGTTCTAAACGGAAACGAACTGTAGATACAAGTATTGAATAATTTATAATAATTTGTAATTATTAATGACAAAATAATGTATAAAAAATATTTTGTACGCCATTAAAGTGGCAGAGTATAGAGGACAATCAATCATGTGAACCTATATTTGAACGAATAAATGGATTTGTTATGTGTCTATACCAGTAGCCCTAGGGCCTAGATGGATGATTCCAATGCGATCGCGGCGTTGTAAGTCTCCATTATAAACTCAAAACGGAAAGAAATTACTATAAATCCTATTGCGTTATTATATAAAATTTACCAAACCTCAGAGCTATTTGCTAAAAAAAATCTAGTTTTCAAATACGTAGAACACTCCAAACGGTTTAGACTGTATTATCTATACGCGCCACATTATACCACGCCGCGGTTGTGTTGAACTCGCTTAATTGGCATTAGACCTACAATTAAGGACCAAAATTTATTATTTCCTTTTATAGTTGGGACATAGGTACTCTACATGATTGTCTATACGTCCTCTATGTAAACTGACTTAGGACCGATTCGACCAAAAGTGGGTATAACTTATACCGAGATTAGTAATGTCAAATCACATACAAATAATTATTTTAAATATTTATAATTTAATCTACGAATTGTACGGAATTTGACATTACTGTCCCCAGTATAAGTTATACCCTATTTTGGTCGAATCGGCCCTTAGGCGGAGTTGTACCAAAGCGACCGTTAAAGTAAGTGTAACGATTAAAGTTAAAAATGGCGTCGTATGTAGCAGTCATTTGACTTTCAAAATGAAACTGATACATTCAATGTCATTTTCAACTTAAACCGTTACATTTTCAGAGAGTTTATTTTGGTGCCTTAGTACGAAACTAATATTTTATAATAATATCTATTTAGAAAAAAAATGCCGGTTGAGGCTAAGCCAATATCCGGAGAAAATAGCATAAGTGGTAGTATCTACCGCTACCTTAGGACAAGTTTCGTTAGTTACTAGTTTGTGGTCAAAAAAAGATAGATCAATTAATAAGACTGGCGATTAGTCTCTTTAGCCTGAGTTCTACAATAACAACCAATTATTTATTAAAGTTTAAAAATAGTTTTTTTTTATAACTGGATCAACCTAACAATAAAACGCTTATTTTTTATTATTAACACAAAAATTTGCATTGTGACACAAAAAATAGAATAGTATTTAAATGTATGTTTTTTTGTGTAAACTTTTTTGTTTAAATATAATTAAAATTGTAAATATAATTTGAATTCGTTATGATAATAATAAGTTATTATTAGTAGTATAATTTATAATACACCAGTACGTAACCAGTACGTATTAAAATAAAACTTAAGGAAATAAATATAAGTAGCGAAGGATCTTGATTCGTAAATGGTTTCGAAACGGGTAGTCTGTTTCGAAACTGGTTACGTACTGGTCCATAGGGTATAATCTGCGACGGTTTTCGTCTGCTAATTCTAAAGAACGTGTGATAGTATTGTACATAGATTTAAATATTACTTTTAACCTAATAAAATGAGGTGTAATATATAGTTACTAATTAATATAATACGACTAATTCGCGAAGACACCTTAGTACAACACTAGTTTATATAAATATTATAATTATTTGTGTAATAATAATTGTTGTATTTTTGCACATTGTTTAAATTTTTGACACATTTGTTTAAATGCTTTTAATTCCAATTTTAATATTGTCAGTATTTTTTTCTTATAATTATTATTATTAACTACTTATCAATAAAATAGGTTTTGTAAATATTATGCAAACAATATTTTCTTATGAATTTGCTGTCATTTAATAGAGTAAGATTTTTTAATAGAATATATTTTTTCAATCTTTTTATCAATTTAATGATAAATAACTGAAACTTATGACACTTTGCAATATTTAGCATTAACTCGTAATTGTTATATAAAAATAATTGGATCATAACTCTGAAAATTTACTTATTACAACAAAAACAAAAGGTATGTAAGATTCAGAGTTATTTTTCCAACGCTTTTTTTAATAACTACTGTTAAGATTTAAGATTTTTATAAAGTCCTTCTTAAGTTAAGTGGTTTTTAAAAAAGGCGGTCAATAAAGTATGACATTATTCTATTATGTAAATAAATAAAATAGGTAGTTTTTTTAGCTCAAAATAATAAACTATAGTCAACAAATAATGTAGCTTAATCGCTTTGGAGGTTAAGTTTGACCAGTGTGTAGCGGTCGCCATATTGTGGATAATTTTGGTACTAAAACTTAAAGAATAAAATGGCGCCCTATTTATAACAGGTATTATTGAGTTTTCAAAAATTTGATAATGATATAAAAACAACGGTATTGTATGTATTTTTGGATTGTTTAATTAATCAGAATCGGATTATATTACCGGTTTAATCATGATATTTATATTGTTAATAAAATGATTGTTACCATTTGCAAATTATAATCTTATAATATGAGCTTATAATAATCATTTTATTACATGACATTATTATGTTGGTATGTATACCTGCAACAAATTTCAAACTATGATTTAATTAGTAAATTGTTTTGTCAACTGCTTTTTATGTAAACACTAACAACTTGTTATAAAACACAAAATATTAAATTATTATATTTTGTGATTTTTGGAGACAGTTGATATGGACTGATTTATTAGATTATAAATTTCTATACTAGTCTTTTTAAGCATAATTCAATACAATAAATAACACAACTATTTAAATAATATATATTATTAAATAAATATATTATATAAATTGTATGTGTAAAAAAACATGTGGGACCAAAATAATTGAACCAAATATATATTAAAATTGAAATATATTAATATTTTTCGTTTAATTCCAAAAAAAAATACAATTTACGAAAGATTATATTTGTTTATTTTCTTACTCGTCCCACAGTTTTATTACGCACTCCAAAATATATAATTAATGAATAAATACATATCCACCGATTTGTTAAACAGAATATTATTATTAAAATACTAATTATGTAATTGTCTCCTAATTGATTAAATCATTGAATAAGCAAAATATGACCAATAAGCAATTAAATAAAGACAGGTTTTTCATACTACAAGTACAATGCGACATTTTTAATTAATAAATTGCAACTAAAGATGGCGTCTGTTTTTCATTTTCTTTTTGAACAAGTGGGGTTGACTTAAAATAATAAAAATCTCTCTCCCTTCTTTAATGGTCACTAATATTATTAAAAAATATATAAAACTTTACGTCGTTTTGTTATGTATTATTTTATTATTATATTGGACTAGGTACTCGTTTATTTACATAAATAAATTTGTATTATTATTTTTTTCTGTTTAATTAAGTTTTATTATAGATAAATGCAATTATTGTTAAATTTATGTTTGGAAATACTTGAGCAAATGTTTACACACTTGTTTACACTGTTACTACCAATGCCACTAATTAACGATAAAATAATAATTGTGTTACCACACTCCGAAGCATGACGCCCAAGATCGTGTAATAAAATTACTTGGAACATCAATAAAAAAAAATGCATCATTTAGCCGGGATAGTGGAAGCGATCAATACTGTTAAACTATAATGTATTCATCGAAACCAAGAAAGTTAATTGATTTCGTGGGCCGCTCTTTTTATAATTTTTCTCACTTATTTTGCAACTCGGACCAAAATAAGTGAGAAAAACGTTAAATTATGTTTAACACATTCATTACCAGTGCAGTTTATAAACGAGGGCATAAGTGATATGAGATAGATAAAGTTTTCACGAAAGCAGTCCCGCGGCAATAAATAGAACTATTACAGAGAGTAAATACAATGTGCTAAATATTGTACCTAAATGTCAATATAGTTTTCTTAGTATACATAGTCACTTTAAAAGGTTGTACTGGGTAATATAAGGTTCTATCGATCAAATCAAAAATCTTTTCCCATGGAACCATGTGTTGCAAATGAACAAAAAATAGCTTCTCCATACCAATTGGTTATTTTAACTACTTTGTATAGAGAATGAATATTTTTTATTTGCGACACATGGATCTATGGGATAAGTTTGATTTGATTAATAGAACCTTATATGATCTCAAAATTAAACTTTCAAGGTCACCTAAATTTTATTTTTAAATCAATTTCATCCTTGAATAATATTTGGTGAGTCTAAAACAGAGGTCAGCAATGTTCAATCGCACGACTGCAACGCCTTGCCAGTTTCTTATAACTGAAACGTTAGCTTGTCAAAATAACGAAATCCTATAAATATTACATTATACAATCGGCAACAAGTAATACTAAAAAAGTCATGCATTCTATTCCCTTGTATATTATATGTACATTTTTTTTACATTTTGATAGTTTTTAGCATTCCATGTCGTACCATTGTACATATGGAATTTTGTTATTTTGACAATCTAACGTTACCTTAAAAAGAAACTGAATATGGCCGCTGTAAAAGAAAGTCTACCATGAGTGTTGGCTGACTATGTATACTATAGTCGCTAGTAACTATAGGGATCAACCAATAATTTCGCTTGTTTCTTCAAATAAACCTGTCTTATTAGTTGATTCCTATCTGTAGTTGCTAGCGACTATGGTAAACAGCGAATTCATGGTTGTATCAACGTAAATACTAGAGAATATTGGTAGCAGCAGTGTAAACGCCACGCCGGTTTTCATTCTGAGCACAATCGAATACCTCTTAGTGAGGCTGTTTTTGTTTACGCTTTAGTAAAAGATAAACAATTAAATATTGCAAATATATTTAAGTAAAGACTTAATTGTTGTATTTTTTTTATCCTTTTTCTTGAATGACCCTTTTAGGCCGAATCTCTTGAAATGTAGGTGTTATAAATAATACTCCGTAAACAAATTCGAGATTAAAAATGTGAAATTTAAATGCTGGCAACTATTTTTTTTTTAATTTATTATTTTATTATCTTTTACATTAATTTAGACCTGAAAATTGGGCATTTTTATTAAAACTTGTTTTAATGGCGGAGAAATTTAGCACGATATATGTACCTATACCAATTTGATCGGTACCTATACCAATTTTTTGTGTTTATATTTTTGATCTCGAAATCTATTTCAGAGTTTGTTAAAAAGATAAATTTATATGGTGAATATAAAATGAATATTGATTTATTTTTTATTATCGACATTTCTTTATTGCCTTTTAAACAACCTCGCATCTAATTATTTATTTTTTGCAAAAAAAGTACTTTATAAATCTAATGCCCGATTTCACCAACTCTAAGGGAGCCCGTAACAAAGTTAAGGGACTTACTTAACTCCGTTTTTGGCACACTGATCGATTTACTTAACTTCTCATTAAATATTAACATTTAAATTTTAAAAGAATAACAAAGATTAATACGAATACCTATACCATACAAAACATTTTTAATATTCACAATAAGTCAAAAGTGTAGGGTAGGCGCATACAGTTATAGGCTCCGAGCAAGTAGCATATAAGTCGTGAAGGCTCAGAGCCAAAGATGAATATGTCTGAACAATGGAGATATACGACTTTACCTACACCTATGCCAATGTAATTTTATTACTATTACAAAGCATGTGCTATATCAACTGATTTGCTTTTCAGGGTGAGTGTCCATTAATTTTTAATTTTATCATCTTCACTGTTCATAAATCTTCTATAAAATTTCTTTTCCATATAAGGATCATCGTCCACCTCCCGATATTGATTAAATGTATTTAGGAAGGTTCTAAACGCTGACCCGAAAGCCCTTCTGTACGTGGTGACCGGGTTCTGGTGTCTAAGCATGACAACTGGCTCGAACGGTATGAGCGTTCCGGCAAGCGACGCGATGAGCGGGATCATAGGCGACGGCAGGAAGTGCGATATCAGTTCCATACCACCGTTAACTGCACAAATACCGATATTTTTTAATACAGAATTTACTTTCGGCAAATAAATCACTTTTAGGAATTGTTGTTTTATATAAAATATAATGTTATATAAAAAGTTTTTGGGTTGAATTTCAGTATTGTTATTTTGTGCTATGGTTTCTGTATTTCTTCTAGTGTTAATATTAATTGTTGTTGCTTGAGTCTTAATTTCTTGAAGCTGGAAATTGGTGTTTTTAATAATAGTAAAATATGAAGTGAATAATGTTGATTTTAAGACGTAAAAAGAATGAGTGATGACATGTGTTGTAACTAAGAACTACAGTAGCCCTAGTGTGAGTTTTTTTAACGTTTACTTTCGCGTTAACTATACTCCCACGTAAACATTTTGACACCCCTATAGTGCCTCGGAGAGCACGTTAAGCTGTCGGTCCCGGTTTCACTATACCAACTTGTGAAACTGTTTATAGATGGATTATTGAGTCTTTTCAAAATATCGCGACGAGCTAGCCACTTGTTCGTTGAAGACTCATACCATCGGCTACGACGAGGTGGGATTAAAACCCTTTCGATGGGTACCCTGGGGCCGTCTAGGCGGTCTAGGGCGCCGTAAGGCACCCGTGATGATATGTATGTAATGTAACATTTTGACCAATCACACGATCGCATTTCTAGTTCTCAAAATTTCCGCTTGAGTGCTGAACCATTTCCCATACAAATTTTAGTTAACTCAAACGCAAAGTAATAGTTAGAAAACTCACACTAGGGGTACAGACCATTCACCGTAAGATGTCCTGCCTGCTAAAGTGGCGTGTTGGCACTATGGCAAGCAGGGGACACCTTATGAACGGCCTGTAGATAAAAGTTTGTAGTTATATTAAGATGGAGGGTAAACAAGACCCAGGCAATAGGCCAGCTGCCATATTATGTTTCTTATAACGGGAACCTTAAGTTGTGAAAATCACGAAATCTAAAAAAATGAATACAAATTTTGTATTACGTACATATGGCTTGAAAGCATTCCGTCTCGTGACCATTGCACAGAAAGGATTTCATTATTTTGACAATCTAACGTTACCTTTAAAAGAAACGGAATATATTATGGCCTCTGTGCATTATCTGAAAATCAACAGAACGCGAATAAGGCTACTGGTAGGAGTCTTCTCGGGAAATCAACAACAAATTAACATCTCCACACTATAGAAGTAGGTATGCAATATGCAGTAATATGCGATTGCGACGCAACGGGGTCCCATAGGGTCGAAGTGATTTGACTAATGTCAGCCCCAAAACCAATAATAATAAGATAAGAAACGGGACCCATTACACATTAGACAACTGTCTCCAAGATCATTTTTCATCTTCACATTTTTTTTTAAGATTGTGGAATAAACGAAAGAAGTATTTGTATATATAAATGAACTTACATTTGCTATCGGCATAAATAATACAAGCGTAGTAAATATAACTTTATGCGCATAATATTTGCGAAACATTTTCTTTATTGTTATTTTATTTTTATAAAGTCATAAAAAATATACTTACAATAAAGCCCATATAGTATATACTTATGTATATTCACAATTTTATATATTTAAATCATGACGCAGTATTTTTTTTAATTCAAAAATGCCTTAAAACATTTACGTCGTGATTTGTTTATCACTTTATAGCGCTTTGTAGACACAGAGTTATATAGTTTGGAGAGCATATTAAGGCCCTAGCGACCATATTCTGTATCTTTTTAAGGTAACTTGACAAGTTAACGTTTCCGTTATAAGAAACAAAATATGGCCGCTGGACCGCCCATACAAACGTACTTCCACAACTTTTAGAAACATCTGTTGTGGGTAATAAAATATTTTGTATAATAATATTACAACAACACCAACTTTTTCTCAACACGGATAAATGCTTCATAATTTCCTATGGTCGGAAAAGGGTACCCATCTCTTACAGATATTCTTTAAATAACAAAGAATTAAAAAGAGTCAAACAAATTCGTGACCTGGGAGTTACATTGGATGAGAAGTTGAGTTATATCCCTCATATTGATAATATTGTCAGTAGAGCATTTAGACAACTTGGATTTGTACTGAGAGTAAGTAAACCATTTAATCATGCCTTCACCTATAAAGTACTTTATTACTCCTTTGTCCGAAGTCATCTTGAATTTGCCAGCGTTGTTTGGAATCCACATTATAATAACCATGTCCAGAGAATTGACAAGGTTCAGCGCAAATTCCTAAAGAGCCTAAATTTCCGTATCGATGGAATTGAGCATCATCATTTACCCAATCTTTCGGATCGTCGCATCATTTCTGACGTCACCTTTCTATATAAAATTCTTAATGACCTAATTGATTCTCCTCACCTATTAGAAAAAATTACATTTAAAGCCTCTTCTCGTCGCCTTAGAAATTCTGATCTTTTCTCCCTTTCCCCTTGCACCACTAATTATGCGAAGAATTCTTTTATTCGACGTAGCATGATGATATATAACGAGCACTTCCAATCTTGTGACATGTTTTATGAGGGCGTGCAATGTTTTAAAAATAAACTTAAACAAATTTTAAATGGATTGGGTTCGCCTCTTTAACTTTTGTTGGAGAAAAACAAGTATATACATATTTTTATTGTTATTTATTTGTTTATTGTGTAAATTCAATAAAAAAAAAATTTAAAAAAATCTCTTTGGTTTAAAATTTACGTTCTTTTTATTTCTCTATGTGTACATATATATATGTTAGTTTTGTCAAATGTCTATGTCTATCGTTTTAATGTTATTTGTATAATTTGCATGAGTACTTTAAGTCTTTCTGTATTTATATTGGTAAATATTTGTTTAAATGACTGTCTGTACTAAAATATAATAAAATAAAAAATAAAATAAAATAAAAAAGGGTTTTTTCAGCTTTCGAAATAAAAAAATATTACCCAACACAGAAAGGTTAATAAATACAATGCCCGACAAAAATATTATTTTAATTCTGCGACAAACAGTAATCGAGTATTACTGGTGAGTGATAAAGCTTATTTTGTATGGAAAACGCGGAGTTCGCGATTACGAGGGCAGTGCCCTTAAGCTGTCAAATCAAATCAATGGCGATCTGTTAAATTAAAACCAACGTTAAATTAACGTAGTTAAATGTTATTGTTTAATAATTTATGTTTGAGGGTTGAATAATAGTACATTGTTCACCGAGGGGAGAAAGTCACCGATTACTAACGAGGGCGAAGTTTGAGGCCCGACGCGAAGCGGAGGGCCTTAATTCGCTCGAGTTAGGAATCGCACTTTCTCGCCGAGTGATACATAGTGCTTTATACTACACCTACGAGGAAAATAAAAAATAAAATCTCTATTAATTAAAGTTTATATTAAAATTATTACAGTTGTTAAATAGTACTTTTTAACATAGAATACAAAGACCACAAAGTACTTGACTTATACTTTTGCGCTTTTTCATTAAAATAAGATAATAATACATTTTCAGAAAAAGAATGCGCATTTTTCTCGCTTTTCCATTGTAAAAAGTCTTCATACGCCTTGTTATATTTATTCTTAGGTTTTCAATAACTTCTTGGGCAGTTACTTTTAATTCTGGCGGCGTTGTCAAATCTTCACTATCGCTACTAGACGACATTTCGAGTAGAATATAGTAATTAAAAATAATAAAACACAAATTGAAAGTTCACAAGAAAGCAGTCTGCGCGCGCTTTTTTTTTGTTCGTTTAACAGTCTGTCAGTCTGCGCGCGCTTTTTTTTTGTAGATAGAGAGGCAAGGGAATCATGCTCTATGCAGCCTCGCCAAAATAATTAAATTTAGAAAAGAATCTATGCTACTTTTCTTAACTTAATAAATCAAAAATGCAAAGAAAGTAAACAGCCAATAAACCAATACTTTTATTTTATTTTGATTAAAATTTCGAACTTGTAAAAAAAAACTAGGCTGTATGGCTTTAAACCCTTGCCTTTCCTAATTTGGAAGAATTGAAGAAAAAAATTTAAAAAAAAACTAGCACGTTAATATTGCCGTTTTACACTGCAATAAAACGGTTATTATGTGTGAAGAAAACACAGCGTCGTTATGAAGAAGGAATATGAATTACTCACCATTTTAATGCTTTATTACATCTTAAATGTTACCTGGATTACTACAGTGCTTCCATCCTTTTAATTTTCCCGCGGTTTTTGTAGTTCTTGGTTTCACTGCTAGATGTGGTCATGGTGTCTTCATCACCAGGAAGAACTTCCTGCGACGCTGTGTTTTCTTCACACATAATAACCGTTTTATTGCAGTGTAAAACGGCAATATTATGTGCTATCGAAAACACAGCGTCGTTATGAAGATTTGTTTGTTATCTGCTGGTGAAATAAATAAAGTACACGCCATTTGATCACTAATATAATAGTACAACCTAAAACAATTATACTTGAAAAGGCTATATTAAAAATTAAATAAGAAGCATACATGTTTTAAAGTGTATCAAATTATTATATAGATTAACATCACTACATGTTTGTGATGGAATACCTTTATAATATGTTCTAAAAGTATGTTCAGGTCTCCAGTTATCTTAATTTAGTATTTCTTACATTGGTCTAATTTCAACCCATGCCATGGATGCCAGGCTGATCTGAACCAGCCCAGTGAATTGAAAATACTTCTTTCTTCTTCGTTCTTACCCACCCTCCTACTTCGAGAGGCAGGGTTTAACTTAGATTTAATCGGTAATTGAATAATAGGCGAGCATTGCTGCTATGCCTATATCAAGCATTGGTTTAGGTAATGTTCCTAAGACTACATAATAGTAATAAGAAGGCTATGAAACTATCATTTTATAATCTGCTTAAACTTGAAATGTCAGAGAGCTGTTGAGTCCCATATACAGGCCCCAGGCTCTTATCTAACTTTCAAAACAGTTTTAAACTTGATTGTCGCTGAGGTCCAGCCTGTGTCATCCAAATATCGGCCATAAATCAATGTGTTTGTCCATATGATAATTTATATACCTACCTTCCTTATATTTTGTCTGTGAAAATTCATTTTTGTTGTCGGTTTTCTATGAATATAAAAGAAAAATGGCTAACTGCAGATAAAAATCTGAAGTTTTAAGTGATATTATTAGGTGCTATTATTTTTTGTACTCTTAATTTTGAAGGGTTCATATTGTATTTGATTATTATAATTGAATAATATGTTATTGTAAATTTTGATAAATTAATAATGTTGAACAAATTTATAATTGGGCATGTATTTGTTTTTGTAATCTATAAATGTAATCTTAAACTGAAAAATTACATGTTTACTCTAAAATCATAGTGTAAAATACAGTAAAATATGTGAACCTAACCAAAAAAAACAAAAAAAAAAAACATAATCCTTGCATTAAGAATATGGTATTCTTGGCAAATAAAGATTTATTATTGTTTTTTGCGATGTAAGGTCATGTCCAATCCTACATCCTGAGTCTTATAACAAGTTAATAAATAGTTGCTGTTCTTCTTAAAATGTCAAAATCATCTTTTGAAGGGTCTATTTCAGCCAATCTATTACCAATAGCTTGTTCCCATGTGATTGGTTAAGTTTCTTGGTTTTAAATTTAGGATAGCTTTAAGTACTTGATTTACTAAATTTAATGAATAGAATCAGATTTTCCAAGAATGTAGAAATGGCAGACTTGTGTAGGTACTAGCATTATGATGCATGATTGGTTTTATTTAAGAAAAACATTACTTAGAAATTATATAATTAAAGTGAAGCTTCTCCAACTTTTCTTCAGTAACTTTATTTCTTCGGAGGACCAAGCAGCTCTTCCATCTTTCACCTCCAACTATCCCAAACTTTCAGAAATAACCAGTCCACATTGGGTGGAAGTAGATAGGTCTATCAGCGCATCATCAAGGTAAGGAACTTAATGGCTCTCTCCAGAGGTCGACTATTCAGAATGACCGTTGCCAGGCTGGAGCTACCATCAGGAATGTACCACGGGCTTAGGTGGGCCGGTACTTTAGGTATCGAATTGGGAGGTGAAAATGCCTCCTAACCATATAGAAAATAGCTTATTATCACATATCTGTCTGAAAACATCTGTGAAGATTGCATGCATTATATATATATTATATATATATAGTTGACCATCAGTACTGATCTGTTTGATGCAAATAGGTCTATTTGAGGTTTCACCTATTATTTTAAGATTATTGAAGTTGATTGGGATAAGAGGTGCATTATGTTATCTTTGTCTCCGAGACAGTCTGCTACCATTGTATCTCCCCGAGAAATACTGTGCAGATATCACTATGTCCAACTTGATTGATAGAATCAGCAGTTGGAAAGTTAGGTTTAATATGGCCAAATAATAGTAAGTATCTCCCCGAGAAATACTGTGTAGATATCACTATGTTCAACTTGATTGATAGAATCATCCGTTGGAAAGTTAGGTTTAATACGGCCAAGTAGCACTAAGTTGTTGTGTAAGTTGAAGTATCTCCCCGAGAAATACTGTGTAGATATCACTATGTCCAACTTGATTGATAGAATCAGCAGTTGGAAAGTTAGGTTTAATATGGCCAAATAATAGTAAGTATCTCCCCGAGAAATACTGTGTAGATATCACTATGTCCAACTTGATTGATAGAATCAGCCGTTGGAAATTTAGGTTTAATAGGGCCAAGTAATAGTAAGTTGTAAGTAGTCATCAGTTAAGTAGGGCCCTCCAACCCATGTCTGAGGCATGGTCAGAAAATGGGTTACAGGTTATATCATTAAAGTAGGTACCTGTGTTTAAAGTTTCAAGCTTCTATACTAAATCTTGAGCAGTTTTATTGTGCACAGAGTTTGATTTTGTTTTAGTGTAGGATAGTTAATACTTCTTGATAATATTTGTAAAGTTTGACAGTGATGTCAACTGTCCTGGATTGGCATAATGGACATAACTTAAGTAACCCAAAAGTTGTTGTAGTTAGAGCACACAACACTTAGTTAGACCTCCTCCGTAGAGTAGTGATTCCGCCTTGGCGTTGTACCCGGAGGATTTGGGTTCAATTCTCACCCATAGCAAACATATTGTTGTTTCTGGTACACATAGTACAAGCCTAAAGCTTAGTTTGTGACCAGGGCAATATGTGTGAATTATCATACATATTATTATTATTTCTTTTTGATTTACTACTTTCCGCAAGTACTTACCCATAGTTATTTGTTTGTTCATTGGTAAGTTTACTAGGTTTAACACTGATTTCATTCATAAACCAAAAAAAATCCAAATCTTGTGTTGGTTGCAAGAAGTTATTATTATTATTTTATTTGATAAACCACCTCAATAATTGTAACAATTTCACTGTCTTAGAGGCATGAAATTACAGTTGTCTGATCAGTATTGTATATTAAAAATCAAAATACTTTATTCCATAAGATCTCAGCAAGTGATTGCTAAGAATAAAGCAGAAAGAACAGATAGAATAGGGCAGATGATAAGCGAAGGATCATCATTTGCAATATTTCCTTGTTGTAAACTAATCTCAAGGAGGATCTGTGAGTTTTAGAAATAGGAATATTAAAATATTTCTGAGATAAATGTATGTATATAGCCCAGTCCCTTTCTGTAAGAATTTAGGACTGTTCCTAGTGCCACAAGTTAAAATTCTGTGTAAATACATACCTATTTAATCCCTGCCAATTCTTCAACCTATATTCAGATTGAAAGTTTAATTTGATTTAAATATATATAATAGAAATATAATTTGGAGAATAATTCTTGACTTTTTCCAATATATTTCATTTTATTAAATTGTTGATTTGTTCAATCATGATGCTGATGTTATTGACATATAATTGTTAGCAGTAATAAAAATTGAGGGTTTGTTGTTGAACGATATCTGGTATTATGGATATAATGGATTTTTTTTTTTTTTTTTAGCTCATTACTTTCCACTTTATCTTTTAAACAATTTTCTTTAAATGCAGTAGCTGTGTTTCCTTCAGTGTTTGTTGTCTGAGGGGCGAAATGAATGATTCTTCCCTCTACAGTCTACACCTTGCTTTGTTATTAAATTTTAACCTTGGTCTTTTGCTATTTCCAAGCACTCTGTTCGTTTACAGTATATTCTCAAGAGTTTATAAATGATTAAATCCAATTTCTTACCTGGACTTCTGTCATATTTTGTAACAATATTGCCAAGTTTATAAAAGATTCTGAAATAAATTCGTCTAGCGACGTGACGTTCAGTATTGTGAGTTGGGGTTTTTTGTATAATGTTCGATAATTAATGTACTTAGTAGATCAGATTCTAATCGAGCCTGTAAAATAATTACTGTCTGGAGTAGAGGACGAATCCTCCCCCAAAAATTATTTGAAGAATTTCGGTGCTGGAACTTCCATTTCGTCTCTATTACTATCTTTCACATTATCTTAGAGACACTTTTTGTTAGTATAAAATCTTATAAAATGCGAAATTTTAAAGATTATTAACAAAAATACATTTGTTTTACGAAATACGTGTAATTTGGTTGAGTAAAACACACGCCATGACCACATCTAGCAGTGAAACCAAGAACTACAAAAACCGCGGGAAAATTAAAAGGATGGAAGCACTGTAGTAATCCAGGTAACATTTAAGATGTAATAAAGCATTAAAATGGTGAGTAATTCATATTCCTTCTTCATAACGACGCTGTGTTTTCGATAGCACATAACAATGAATTTTCATATACTTTTTCCTCCCGCTTAAGCACGTTAACAATGGATTTTCATACACTTTTTCCTCCCGCATATTTGTACGACTACAAAGACGTACTTTCTGACCTATTACTCTTTACTTTCCGAGCAGGTGTAGTATAAACAATATTAAATATGATCAAAAATAAATTATGTAAGTCAAAAATCTGATTAATTTTAGACATAAAACTTCGCTGGCGTTGACGAGCAATTTAACCATTACCACGCTTTGAGCAACTCGCCCTAAGGTAACAACAAAATGTTTACCTGTCTATTCAGATACGGTTCGCTATCTCATGGCTAAACCCACAGGCTAAACCAAAGTGCTCGAAGTTGTCACATTGATATAGAGCAAATATTATAAAACACAGATTTGGCTAAATCTGTTTTAGCAAAACGTCTCTGAATAGCAAAACTAAGGATTTTCCTGTTGTGTTAACAATAAAACAAAAAACAAAATTGTATACTCTATTTTATTATCACAAACCATGATAAAAACAACCAAGAACATTCAGAAAACTTCAATTTATTATTTTATTAATCCAATTTGAAATGGCTAAGTTGTAGGTAACTATATTAGAATCAATCAAACATGTATACAGCGACATCTAGCGTCAGAAACATTCAGATAAACATATTTATTCATTGCAAAATTATTACAAATCACTCTATTGCTTTCAAGAGTCATAAATTAAATACATAATTTGTATTAGTATTTATTTATATTTATACTGCAAAACCGACAAAATGATTGCACTCATATTGAATGTAAAATAGTAAAAAAAAAAATTTCACATCTTACCACAAAACAATTTGAAACTCTATAAAGGACAAGTGTCCAGAGGCTCTACCATGGGTGTGCGCATTGGCATGGTAACAGGATTGAATAAAGCGATCTTATTAATCGTTGCTCACGTATACGTATACAAATACGTTACGTTGCTACAATGCGCAAACACATGGTAGAGCCTCTGTTTCGCCGAGCATAGTTTTTACTGAAACATTCTAAATACTTAAGAGCAATTCAGTACCACAAAACAACCTTGTTTAACTGGCCAAAAATATACATAATTGATAAATAAGTTTATTATATGTTGTAAACTTATTTTAGTTCTAAAGATTACAGTAAACGTAACATAATCATGTTTCAGATATGATGACTTTTGTCTATTGTTTAGGAATTAAAATAAACCCAAATTTTAATTACTCTGAACACTGAGATGTGATGCAACTTTTTATTTATCAAACTAAAATTGTTTAAAATATAATTTGTTTAGAGTTTTAACTCCACTGTGAATACACCTTTTCCTTGCAGTTTTAGGTGGGAGGAAGGTCACTATAACTTGCAAGACCGACCGACCAGTCTCTCACTCGTAACACCGGTTTCTTATCGAGGTGGTAGTCTCGTTTTAGGGTGCGGTTACGAAATGGGCGGAATGCAAATTTATCTTTTCCACCACCCATTTCGTAATCGCATAATTTAACCGGCATAATGGGAGCGACCAATGCTGTTAAATACCAATGATTTGATCGAGCCAATTGAAGGATTTTGTAGGTCCACAAAGACACATGCCGTGCCCCAGTAAAAAAAAGTTGCTGATGATTGCACTGCAATCTCATAACCATATTTAGACACCTTAGATCATGTTTTGTGATTTGTGGTAAGACTGGACCTTAGCACAACAGCATCGATAGGCTCAATAAATCGACAAAATCGATACTTATTGATTTTATGAATGTATGTTCATTTATAAACTTCATTTTATCGTCTGTCAAGCTATATCAATGTGATTATGCTAAGCCCCTCTGTGTATGTTAAAAAAAACAAATCTCGGTGGAATTATTTATGCTTCTCTTTTCCTTTCTATTATATATAATAAGGGAATATTATGATTAATAACAAAAATAATAATAAAAACATTGAGACAATAAAACAACTTTCCATGCTGCAAGAACATAATAAAGTTATGACAGACAGACAATATGTTGCTGTAACAATCAAATCAACTGATATTACAGAAATATTATTTTAGTAGCACACAAATAAATAACAATTCACTCCGGAACGTTAAAAGCATTATATTTCAATGATAAATTATGGATAAATAAAAAATTATGTTAAAAAATGTATCGCTAAAACAACCCATACATACAATACATTTAATATTAGACTATTATACTATAAGTGATCGGAAATTCGGGTGCCTAAACTTCAATTATTTCCAAAAAAAAAATAGCTTTCAGAATATTTTTAATATATTATCTTATAAAAATAGCAGATTTCCGAAATTCTTTATATGAAAATATAAAAAATAATCAAAAAGGCATTTTGTCTCGGAACAAAAATGAATTTTAGGTAAGTATAATGGCACTCGAATTTCCGATCACTATTTATTATATTTCATTTATTTATTCTAAACATTTGACTATTTTACTAGACTTTTTTGTGGATTTTTTAATTTAAACAAAGCCTTATTTATAGTTCATAGAAAAATCCATGGAGGATCATAAATTAATTCCGTTATGGGACAGGCACAAATTAAAAAGAGTCCCATTTTATGATGAAACAGCCAAAAATAATGGGTCAAAAATGAAACAGTTTACCAACAAACCAAAAAATGGCAAGTAGGTACTTTATAAAACTATTTCTTGACTTAAATTAAACTAATAAACAGGAAAATTATAATAAATAATGATTTAAATTATGGTAAATAATTTAGGTACTTACAATTTTAGTTTTAAATTGTATACAATCTAGCATTGTTGTAGTAATATTAGATTTTTCGTAGTATTATCATAAATGGCATTATTTTATTTACATTAAAACTGTATTAGAATTACCTATCTAACTTGGTTTGAATTTTAGAAGTCGCAATTACTGTCTCAAATTGTGGGTCATGATTTATATTAAATTATCGAATTATTTTTATATTTATTTAGAATTTATTGATATAAAAGATTTTTTTTAATATAAAGAGTAGGTACAAAGGTTTGTATTATAAGTCTGCAGCAAAGTGTATATATCTTCCGGTGGATTTATGCGCAACGCATTTTGATTGGTTGAGGCTAAGTATAATCTCAACCACACATATGTTTGTCACTGGGCAGGTCTTCGGCGCGAATGTGAAATTCATGCAGACTTATGATAACCGGTCTGTAGGTACCTGTAAAATATTATAACAAAAAATATTAAATCTTGATGATTTATTTTGTAAATAATTATTTTAAAAAAAACTGTTTCTCAATTTCTTCTATTGGTGTTAAAAAAAAATGTATAAACTTTTTACAAGAAGTTTTATTCATAAATAAGAACCACTTTCATTATAATACCAACTATGTCAAAACTTAAATAAAACCGCTATTTAATATGTTATGATCATTGTTATTATTTTCTTTATATACTGTGGAATATTTTTTAAGCGTTAGTTAAAAAAAAAAGATCTTTTAATTTGACTTTGTATTCAGAAAAATAACAGTTAAAATAATAATTTGATTTATTTAAAATTCTTTATTGGACAAACATATAAATAAATGATATTTCAATCATAAATTAATTTGATCAATATTTTAGAAAATGAAGTTTAGTATAATATTGATCAAGCAAGTCGGTTGTATGCGAGAGACAAGTAGTGTGGATAATTATTTCGCCACCAATGAATTTAGTAATTTGAAGCATTACTAATTAATAAAAATAAATGATAATAGGACATTCCCAGTAGTACAACTACTAGCTCAACCATTGAACTACTGGGAAATTTTCCCACTAGTTCAGCTGTAGATTTATATATTTTGTTGTTGTTATAACAAACCTCAATAAGTAAAGGTAATGGTCCAGGGTTTGGCCATGCTGGCGGAGGGTTTCCGGATGACGAGCACCTGGTTGCCCTTGTGCAGCGTCATCTGCAGCGCCAGCCGCACGTCCCCCTGCACGAGGTGGCCGGCGCGCGGCGGCGACGCGATGCCCGCCACCACGATGCGCTCCACCCACGACCGCGTCGGGTAGTGCGCATCGTTGTGAAGCAATCTGTTCACATCATACTATACTATAGTCTCCATTTTACCAGAATAAATAATGACAAAATGTTATAGCTAACGAAGCGTGAATAGGCATCTTAAGCCGGCATAATGGATGAAACCAGCTCTTACAACACAATTCTAAGAGCTGGTTGTATTCATTCTTGGACCTGCATACTGCTTTCGATCAGGTGGATGTGGGGTCACATGCCAAGCTCCTATAAAAAAATTTTAAAAAAAACAAGAAACATGTTTAAGAATAAACTATGAGCTAACTTGGATACATCTTTTGTTGACAACGGAGCACAAAATTCCAGAAGTACTTTTTGTGATCAACAACTCACCCGGGTCTGCTTAGTCACTTCAGCGAAGGATTTTACAAAATATAGTTTAAATATTACATTATTATATGCTTTGGAGTTGTGAGTACCAGCACGTTAAATTTGAGGTTCGCGCGGCAGCTCAATACATATTTTATGTAATAGGTGGTATACAAGGTATGTAACGCTGTTTCGTTACAAGAGGTTTTACAAAACAAAACGTTGTGTATCGTTTTGTAATTAATCACAAAGAGTGCTTCTGGAATTTTGTGCTCCGTATCATCAAAAGTGCTGCATCCGATGACTGGGTGACTCAGTGGTTTATTATAACACTATCTTACTACATACTACATATCATCACGGGTGCCTTACGGCGCCCAAGACCGCCTAGACGGCCCCAGGGTACCCCGCGGAGGAGTAAATCCCACCTCGTCGTAGCCGATTGTATGAGTCTACACCGAACAAGTGGCTAGCTCGTCGCGATGTTTTGAATAGACTCAATAACCCATTCACAAGTTGGTATAGTGAAACCGGGACCGACAGCTTAACGTGCTCTCCGAGGCACTATAGTGGTGTTGTCAAACAAATGTACATTTTTTTTTAATTAAAAACTCATTGGTACACACCGGGATTCGTACCAGGGACTAACCAACGGCCACCACGTATATAACACTATCTTAGCTTGCTTTATATAGAATATGAGGATCACTTAAGCAACGAAAGGCGAGGTCCAAATCAGTTGACTGATGCAAAACATAAAAGTACTAAAGTACAAAGTGCCAAAGTTCTTGGTTTCCCGTTGCTACCTACCATCTTCTGGTGGCCGTGGACTACGCCAAGGTTCTGCTGTGATATCCGGGGTAGGGTCCGGCCGGCTTCTCCAACCCTACCCCGTATACCACAGAAGATCCTCGGCGTCGACGTCCTGTTCCTATATCCTGCTCCTGCAGAACACCCTGCTAGCTTACCCTAGCATCAGAGCACCCAAGACTACAGAAATCCCGTCTACAGGCCCTTAACCATCCAGGCCAGTGACCCCCTTCATCTCTCTGTAAAATCTTCTATACTTCTTTCAAGTTAAGACTGAATTATTACCAACCTACGACTATCTATGATTTTATTAATAATAATGATAATATAATATGTAGGACAATTTACATATATTGCTTAGCACAAACTAAGCTCTAGGCTTATACTATGTGTACCAGAAGCAACGATATAATACATGTTATATGTTATAAACACCCAGACAATGACAAACTGTACAGAAAAACGTACTAATATTTTGTTTCCATGGGTGTTCCCACATGTTTCGAATTATAGATTTGTATAAAAAGGTACGACGTTAGTGAGCTTCAAAAAGAAAATAAATAATCCCAAAATTTGGTTTTTAAATTGATTTTTGGATAAAAATTATTAGAAAATAGAAACAATTATTTTCAGCAATATTTTTTGGAAAATATAGAGCAATTAAATATATTTTACATTCTTAAAAAAACAAGCATAATTTGAACTTAGATGGAATCGTCCCGCTTAGGTTGCCAGTCGTTTACAGTAGCAAGTTGTGTGTGTACTTTAAATATTTTCCCTGACCTTCTAGCATTTTCCCTGACATTTCCCTGACTTTTACAGTCTCCGAAAATTCCCTGACATTTCCCGGTTTTCCATGTTTTTCAAAAAGTGGCCATCTGTTGTGTGAAAGAAAAGATTTGGTAGTTTATCTTGGAAGATAAATAACTTATATAAATTCATTACATATATAAAAAAGCTGCTAGGTTAACTTCTATACTAGATATAAAATATCAGCAAAAATTGGTAAATAGCTAGAATACAAAACTTATAACTGTATAGACATAGCTAAGTAACTACGCTCCATTTTCCCTGAAATCTAGTTTATCTTAGAAGATAAACTACCAAACAGTACACTCGGACGACTGTTGATCTTTTCAATCAACTCGATATAATAATATAAAGTAAACCTCACTCGTATTTAATTTGGTTGGCGTCGTAAGTAATGTTGGCATAGATGTACTCTTTGTTCTTGTAGCCATAGGTTTCTCCGTCGTCTATGTATAGAGTGCCTTCAGCTTTATTCTGAAATATACGATTTTAATTACACAAATGTTAAAGTAGGTTTAACAAGTTTAGAACTTTGAATAGATGTCCCCCTACCGTAGGAATAAATTAGTAAAAATACGAAATGCTCATATGTGTCCAAGAGCTAACAGTTAGCATTTACTCGGTGATATCAATGTATAACAGACTATCTGACAGTATCTGTGCCAATCAGATACGTTTATCATTGAATCATTTGTATTCCGCGCTAATTACAACTTCTGTTGACATCTGTAGCGCAGCGGCCACATCCTATTTCTTAGAACGTGAGCGTTAGACAGTCAAAATAACGCTATTACCGCCAATCTAACGCTCACGTTATAAGAAACAGAATGTGGCCGCTGGTCTCAAAAATATTATTGACAGGTCTTATGAAAATCCGCCATTTTTAATTATTTATAAGATTAAGTAATACTTAAAATTTTTGAGAAACCAATCGATACTTAGGATATATGTATATAGCTATCACTATGCCGGATAGATGATGCAGTTACGAAATGAGCAGCAACAAAGACATGAATAATAAGTAATATAGGCGACTTACGTTGTCGTCGAGTGTGATGATGAAGGTGTAAGGGTCGTCGTGCATGAGGGCGGAGGCGCGGCGCACGCGCTCCTTGCGCGGGACGATGGTGCCGCCGCGTTGGAACACTGGGATCTACACATATTATGTTATTTGTATTGTAATAAATTTAAAACAATACTATCGGCGAATGAGGACGGGTTAATCCCTCCACTGGGTACCCTGAGGTCGTTTAAAATAACAGTTCTCGGAAGCCAAAAAGGCACCCGTGATGTAAAAATAATAAAACTATATATTATAAACTTATGATATTAAACTATATGAGTGTCTACGGGATAATTTATTTTTATATACATACAAACTAAGCTCTAGGCTAGTACTATGTGTACCAGTAATAACGATATAATACATGTTATATTTTAACACCCAGAAAAACTGTAATACGTATTAATATTTTTTGCCATGGGTGGGAATCGAACCCACGACCTCCGGATACAACGCCAAAGGCGCAACCACTAGTCTATGGAGGCGGTATATTGCGGATAATTTAAAGGCTTTTTTGAGTGGAGTGCGAGGCGGACGAATTATTTTAAGTAGCTGAGAAGGCTTTTAATTATTATTTTAATGAGAAACGCGAAAAGGAATTAAATCTTTCTTTTTAAGTCAAAGGCGGAAGTGACATAATTAATTATTTTTAGGTCAAAAGCCAAACGCGAACTAGCATTTACTATGATTTTTGACAAAAGCTAAAACCGAACTTGCGATACACAAAAAGGAATTCTCTTTTAAATCAAAAGTGGAACTGTGACAATTTGTTTTAAGTAAAAAGTGGAACGGGATCAGGAATTGATTATTTTTTTAATTAAAAGCTGAACTGTGACAAGGTTTTTTTATGTCAAAAGTGAAATGCGATCTGAAATTTATACGCAAATTGCCTTTAGCTTTATATTTAAAAAGTATTTTGTAAGGCGAAACCCAGTTTTTTTTTTTTTTCATAAAAGAAAGCCTGTTGCCTTAAAAAAGATTTTAATCCATTAAGTGGACGGTTACCTTGTTGATGGTGACGGGCACGTCGGTGTGCGCGGGGCCGCGGGCGGCGCGGTACGAGTCCACGTCGTACCACAGCCCGGCCGGCAGGTACACGCGCGCGGAGGTGGCGCCCGCCGCGGTCACCGGACGCACTAGCAGTTCCGACCCTACACACAACCATATACATGTCTACCATAACACCAATAAATTGGCTTTTCAACGATAATAACAAAATATTTCGAAAGTATAGCCTAAAATAAGAAACTCATTTCGTTTATTTTTTTAAATAAAAACTAGATGTTTGAGATATTATCATTTCAAATCTCAAGTCTGCGTGACGTCACAAGCACCCTATAAAAGACTAATAGACATTATAAACAGTACTATTGGATAAAAGTGGTGCCATATGCACGTTTATAAAATGAATGACATACAATATAAAAAAAGAATTATCTATCTTGCTTTATCCAATAGTACTGTTTTCAACGTCTATAATACGGTGCTTGTAGTAATAAGAAATAAAATAGCTT
The DNA here is from genome assembly GCA_947458855.1 of Monopis laevigella. NCBI lineage: Eukaryota > Metazoa > Arthropoda > Insecta > Lepidoptera > Tineidae > Monopis > Monopis laevigella. The sequence goes on along the minus strand of OX381577.1, from coordinate 5,231,741 downwards.
TTTTATTATTATAGGTAATGATAAAAATCTTAGAATTCTTGTAGGGATGAGTTTCAAAAAACACGTATACACGTACCACTAATAAATTGTAGAGTATTATTGGACTCAAATTTTCACTTCACTTCGCGATAACCTCCGGTAACCAATAGAAATGCCTGCTTGTGATATTGACATATCAACTTCGCATTTTTTAGCAGCCTGTTTTCTTTGCCATCTTGATGATGTCACAAATCATAAAAATAATAATTTCAAATTTTCAAACAAACCATTTTTTTTAATTGATAAAAACGAAATTATTTTCTTATTTTAGGCTATTTTTCGTAATCAAAAATAAAGTTTACTTTATTTAATTTTCTCGGAAACCCATTGGCTCAACCAGTCAAATATTTTAAAGACACCAAATATAAACTTGGTTTCACGTTAAATGGGCGCTGACTGTATGCCAAAAGAATTAATCATCGAAGGTTATATAGCTTTTAGAACACAATTACATTATAAGACAGAGGCTAACACCTGTATTCATAAAAACTTATTGAGTCCTTGTATAAAAACTTGTGAGTGCAACACTTGGTTAAACCAGACTACACGCGAGCAGTGAACAGGAAAACATCTACCTCAATCGACAGAGTCCGCAGCCAGGGGGCGCGACCCTAAATACCTAAACTTAGGAGTAAATCGAGCCTGCTACGAACTGTAAACAGTCTAACGTGGCGGAAAAATTATTAAAATTAGATTTAGGTGTAAAGGATAAATAGGTTCATATTAATTAGTAATCCACTACTATAGGTACATTATTATCTTACCGATGGTATATTGATCATCGATAGTATAGGTTTCTTGTTCCTGAGGGTAGTCTTGCCACATCGGCCGCATTATAGGCAGCCCAGTGAGGGTGTGTTCGAAGAACTTCGTGTACCTGGGCAAAACAATAACAATGATTATTACTATAACTTACAAATTACCTTTTAAAATACCAAACGCTGAATAAACATTTTGTATTTCTTTTAATGTAATTAATAATGATTATACTTATAAAGTATACTTTCCAACTACCTGTTCAGCTTATTGTACATTACCTATGTACTATGTACAATCTATTAAGATAAATTTCTAGAAAATTTATTATCCTTTGTAGTATTTTTTATATTTTTTAAATGTACATAAATACATCAGTCTTTCAGGAATTTTCGTAACAAATTTCGGAATATACATTTACATAATTTTAAGCGCGTATCGTCTCTTCCCAGCATCCTATATCCTAGCTGAAATACAGGTGGGTATACCCAAACGGTTCGCGTATGATGTCATATTAGATGGTGTAATAAAACCAGTAGTCTATACACGTTGTCACTTCACGACATTTGGTGGTATATGGGAATGTGCAGTAAAACAATTACCAGTAGTCTATAAGCGCGTATCGCCTCCTCACAGCGTCCCGTATCCTGGCCGTGGTCGCGGGGGGGTATAGCCACGGCTCTCGGCGTTTGGTCTCTATGTGCGAATGAGCTCGGAAGAACGGTTGGTAAGCGCCCGCCTAGAACATACAAATAGAGATTTTAATATGGCTTAAAACAAGAAAAAAAAACACATTTACCAGCTTTTTATAAATATGTACTATAATAATCTCCAACCATTTATTTTACTTTTGACAGCTTCATTACTAATAAATTAGTCATGTCCTATTGCGTAAGCGATTCGATTTCTTGTAAGTCGACTTTATATAAAGAAGATTTAACAATTGAACAAAAGATATTTTGTTTTTGTTGAACATTTTGATGCTCAAGTTAACGACTGTAATAGTCGTTTCATAACTATAAACGCAAGGCTTTTTTAGTTACATTAAGTCTATAAAATTAAATAGATGGTGACTTTGAAAGGTTGTACTTTGGGGTAAAATGAGGTGCTATTGATGAAATAACTTTTCCCATGGAACCATGTGTCGAAAATGAAAAAAAAAAGCTTCTCCATACAAAAATGTATGAAATGTTAAAATAACCAATTTATTTGGGGAAACAATAATCGATTTGATCAGTAGAGCATCATATTAGCCCAAAGTACAACATTTAACTTCACCCTGTATAATGACGATTAAGATTGTTCTTCTTTAATCATTGTAATTTAAATTCAAATCTATTATTTGCGATTTATTTTACACTTGGCGTCAATAAATTAAAGTTTATGAATTAGACTACTATTATTACTATTTCTACTACTACTATTTCGATTCCTGCAACATCTTTTTTAATACAGATGCTCAAAAAGTGGCGTATTGCAGGGACGTATAGCGTTCGGGATGTGGGCTATTACATACTCGTGCTATTTTTTTACCTTTTCCGAACTCGTGCGTTTTCTTTCCCGACTGTCGAGTTTAGTTGTATTTTTATTATTTTATTAAATTGCTTAATTTTTTCGCAACTGTATTAAAAATAGTTGTTCTGCACACGTGCGGAACCGTCATTGCAACTTGTTCCGACTGTCAACCCTCACCTTGCAATGATAGGCTTTCCGCACTTGTAATGAAATATACTATTACATTATGTTTTGTGTAAATTTATTATCACAAAATATGAAACATGATAGGGAATGTCAAAAGTAAAACAAAGGATTGAACGAGATGGGAGTATAATCGGTTGAATGCATGAAAACATAAATTAACGCGGGAATATCTTTCCTAAACAAAGTGACCGTTAGGTATATTGTGGCGATCGCCGGAGAAGTACGTAGGACGTTGGTCCATTGGACGCAAAACTCTTTTCCACCTACACTAATTTTCTACTCTATTTTTTTATTGTTAAGTCTTGTAAGCAAACACCTACTTAAAATTAGTTTATTTACTCTAATGATCAGGCTGTGTAATATTTCAATAGTTATAACAAACTATGGCGTATTTTGCATAACATTATGCGGTTATAAAACAGGCGGCACCAGCTCGCTCGTCCGCGAATCGTTTTGAGGACATTATGACGCAGTCAAGCCTTTAAATTTTGAGAAAACTATGTCAAATATGACTAACTTAACTTTCATACGCGTAGTATAGGAACATAATAAAACAAAATCCATACCTGATACCACCGAGTCATGAGCTCTTCGTCCGGGTATTTAAAGAACCCTCCCACATCAGATCCACAGAAGCTGATCCCGGACACAGCCAGCGATATGCACATGGGTATAGACACGGCCAGGAATCCCCATTCCGCCATGTTATCACCGGTCCATACAGCTGCAAACCTAAATACATATCGTAACGAAATATTACACACACAGGCAACCCAAAAACATGGGATCATGAAATTCGTGTGAAGTGATTTATGGATGGCCCCTTAGTGTGCGTATTATTTATTATATATATATATATATATATCATCACGGGTGCCTTACGGCGCCCGAGACCGCCTAGACGGCCCCAGGGTACCCAGCGGAGGGGCTTTTAATCCCACCTCGTCGTAGCCGATGGTGTGAGTCTACACCGAACAATTGGCTAGCTCGTCGCGATGTTTTGAATAGACTCAATAACCCATCTATAAACAGTTTCACAAGTTGATATAGTGAAACCGGGACCGACAGCTTAACGTGGTCTCCGAGGCACTATAGTGGTGTTGTCAAACAAATGTACATAAATTATTAAATTAAAAACTCATTGGTACACACCGGGATTCGAACCAGGGACCTAAGTGTTTTTTAAGTCCAAGGTCTAACAAACTCGGCCACCACGTATATTATTTATTACAAACAAAAAAAAGCGCCCGACTCAATTCGGCACGTAGCTATCGATAATACCTTTTTATCTTTAAAAATTAATATCATTTGATTACAGAACAAACAGACAAATTCATTAAATGTTAAACCTCCTATTACTTATTCCTTGGGTCATCCAGTACTTTTTGACAAAAATTATTAATGTACGGAAACTGTTATGATTTTATTATATAATAATAATAATAATAATAATAATATGTAGGACAAATTACACATATTGCTCTGGTCACAAACTAAGCTCTAGGCTTGTACTATGTGTACCAGAAGCAACGATATAATACATATTATATTTTATAAACACCCAGACCATGACAAACTGTACAGAAAAAACGTACTAATATTTTTTGCCATGGGTGGGAATCGAACCCACGACCTCCATAATATGTTTAGATTATGAGCTAAAAAGTAACAGAAATATGTATTAGAGAACTTAAACAAAGAAAAAAATGTACCTCTGAGTCCCTGAGAAAGCTGATCTGGTCAATATAAAAGGTCTATATTTTCCATGAGACCGCTCCAACAATCCTTGGTATGTCCCTTGTATGTGGAATAGACCATATTCATTATGAACGTGCCTGAAAAAAATAATAATATATAAATTTACTTAAGTCATACAATTTTTTAAAAATGTAGTGATTAAAAGTATGTACGTTACCTATGTTCCCAGAAGCTGCTAATTCCTTGTTCGCCATCTTGAGGTGGTTTGTAATGGCGGCAATCTTTTGGCATTGTTATTTCTGGCCCGTTGAATACCTATTACCATATTTGTTGTTTAATATTAATATATTTATTTAGTTAGAAATTCCTTAGTTAAGTAAGAAAAATAAAATATGTTTACTGACTGCCTAATTCATACAATTTTGCCTGTTTCCCTAGCACAGGCAAGTTGTAAACTGTATTAAATTACTTTTGATAACAAATATTCAATTAAATCCATATACAATTTTTTAAAAATTACATTCCAAGCTATTTTATCACACTAACTTGAGCGCCATGCTACGGGGGCTGCTAAACATACACACACCGGCAAAATTAGCGGAACACAAAAAAATGGGAGAGTATAAAATAGTTAGCTTTATTTTTAAACAAATAATAATTAAACATGAAACAACAATTAAATTAATATGTTTTGACATTAATTTGCAACACGATACATAAAGTTTAATGAAAAAAAAAACTTAACTAAACAAAATGCATTTTATAGAGAAACAGTTGAAAATTTTAGATTTTATGACGGTTTCAAATTAATTAAATGAATGTTTAATAATGAGTGTTTCCCTCCGTGCCCTGAGGACCTGACCCTCAGGGCACGGAGGGAAACACTCGTCTGGGCAAGCTGCGAATGATGTTGTCAATGATTTCTTGGGGCAACCTCTGCCACTCTTTAACTAATGTGTTTTTCAGCTCGCCCAGATGGTTAGGAGGTGACATTCTTGATTTGACACTCCTCTTTAGCAAGTCCCAAACGTGTTCAATCGGATTCATATCCGGGGACCGTGCTGGCCACTACATCACCGTAACACCAACATGGTTTAGATCCTGTACTGAGCCCGAGCATTATCCTGCATTAAAATGAAGTCGTTACCAATAATAGGGGCAAATGGCACAACATGTTCCTCTAAAATCTCCCTGATATACCGATCAGCATTCAGATTCCAGCCGTCGACTACCACTAATTCCGTGCGAGCTCCTAAACATATCCCTCCCCAGACCATAATTGAGCCGCCGCCATATGCCACTGTATTTTCAAAATTAGACTGTAAATAACGCTCTCCTTTGCGTCTCCATACTCGCTGCCTTCCATCAATCTGATTTAACAATCATCAGTAAAGAGAACCTGTCCCCACTCGTCAAAGTCCCAATGATTATGTTCACGAGCAAAGTATAGTCGGTTTGTGCGGTGTACGGCGGTGCAGGCCCGAAATGCATTGGAGGAGGTTCGAGGAATAAGAGTGAATGTGCGGACAGTTCGCAGAAGATTCGAGGAAGTTGGTATAGGCTCATTTATAACCCGCCAGAGCACCAAAACTTGAGAGACACAAGTTTCGGCGCTTTGGCCGGTATAAATGCCTATACCAACTTCGACGAATCTTCTGCGAACTGTCCGTTCACTTACTCCCACTCCTCGAATCTTCTCCAATGCATTTCGGGCCTGCACCTCCTAAAGTCTCGTGTTCCGACGAACTTGAAGTTGTAGAAAACAGTTATTTCTCCTTGAAGTACACCTTTTCCTGCCTTGTCCTCTTCTCCTCACTAGAGAATTCGTCATTCTGTACCGTTTGATGCTACGATGAATCGTTGATAACGATCGACGAAGTCTTGTTTCAATCGATCTGTAGGATTGACCATTTCTTCTCATTTCATCTGCCCTGATGATTTCTGATAGCGTTAAATCAGGCATACTTAGATGTTCGTAACTTATCAATAAGCAAGAAAACACAAAAGTCTCATAAAACTGCAATATGTTTTACGAAAACGGAAAATCTACTTCGAAGTAGTCGATAGAGATGTATGAATGAAAAATTAAAACAAACGAATGAAAAAAAATACTGTGGACATTTTCAAATTAGACATTTCTAAAAAATATATGTTAAAAATTATAAAAAAGTAATGTAACCGGCCAGTGCTACGAAAAAGATATATTAATTCTTCCTTTTTTTGTGTTCCGCTAATTCTGCCGGTGTGTATTTAGCTAATATATATTTTTTTAAAGTTATGCTAGCTAGCCCTCTAAAAAAATCTTGTAAAAATTTATCAAGTATGATAAGATTTCTTAATGATTACAATGATGACAATAAATACGTACCGAAGGTTCATTCATATCGTTCCAGATATGTACATCCTTGGAGGTTCCGGGGAAGTTCTCAAACTTGTAGCGATCGGAATAATATTTGGAAATCACTGGGTTGAAGAAATCCAGATAACTTGTAGATCCGGGCCAGCACCATCCTGCGAAATTTTAAATTCTAAGTTGTGCAAAGAAAAACGTGCACATTTGTCACATTAATTAAACAAGTGTTCTCCGTTATCAAAATGAAATTGTATTTTAATGGTATTAAATGTAAAATACATCTGAATTCAATTTTTATTTATGGTTCCTGCAATAAAGGGTAGTGAGTTTGAGGTCTTCTTGGAGTGGTATGTAGAAAATATGGGGTGTAGGGGGAGGGCGAACAACATCCTAGCCTCCCAACTGCCAACCTCACCTGCTCGTGGTGCACCCTGCTGAGCAACAAACGAGGCTCTGGCGACCGAATGATGGCGGTATAACCATCCAATATTCAGCGGTGGAAGGGTTTTCCCGCCTGGCTAGCTACCACCAGCCACTGATGAAAAATCCGTCAAGCGATCATTGTCGTGTTTCGGAAGCAATCGGTGGACAACCAGTAAGTGGGACATTGCCTCTGTTTTATGATGCCGGGGGTCATATCGACCGTAGACTGGGAGGGGACAGCATCGACACGTCGGCCAGGGAGACCCGTAGAAACGGTTTTCCGCTGGCCGCCCGCTGCATAGTATAGGGGCCCGCTCAAGGTTTACCACCACGAGGGGCTGCCCCGTCATGTGGCGCATAATCTCGGAGTGGTTTGTCGTGCCGGTTGGTGACCGGAGGAGATCCCGGCAACCACTTCCGGGGGGGTACGGGGGCCCTTCCGTCCGACATGTCGGCGTTATTCCTTCTTAAGTATTTACTGCGAGAGGTTTGACTCTTGGTTGTTATCTTTGGATGCAATGTGTCACTTCACGCTTTCTGTTTTCATTTTTTCTTCCCTTTATCTTCATACCCAAACCCAACATGATAGCAACAAATAAGAAAAAGCGTTCTACAGCGGTGCACATCTCCACTTTTCACATGAATTTCGCGAACATTCGCGGGATCCATGCTAACCTCATAGCCGTCCACCATCATCTCGAGACGGTAAAACCAGAGATGCTTTTTCTTATGGAGACGCAGATTGTCCAGCCGACTGATACATCTTATCTACTTTACCCTGGGTATACTCTGGAAGAGAAGTTTCTACCAAAGGCCGGGGTATGTTTATATGTAAGGTCAGACATCTATTGTCGCCGTCTCCGCTACATGGAGGACTCTTCCTTTTCTGTTTTGTGGGTGCGCGTGGATTTGGGATCTCAGTCTCGAGTTTACGCGTGTCTATATAGATCCCACAAGGGGGACTCAGAGACAACTAGACTATTTGAATATTTGAGTAGAGCGACGGATAAGATTCAGGAGCGATTTCCTAGCGATGAGATCGTCTTTTTGGGAGACTTTAACGCACACCATGAACAATGGCTTGGATCCCTCAAGACTGATCTCGCTGGTAAGTCTTCTCACCATTTTGCCCTCTCACATGGTTTGACCCAACTGGTAGACGAATTTACGCGGATACCTGATGTGGCCGACCATACACCTTCCAAACTCGACTTATTGCTGACGAATCAGCCGTCTAACTACAATGTCTCCGTTCTCAGTCCACTGGGTGGATCGGACCATTGTTTAGTTACAACGACTGTGCAAACTGCTATCCCACCTCTTCAACGCAATATGGCACGAAAGGTCTGGCATTATTCGTCAGCTGACTGGGAAGGGCTTCGTGAATACTTCTTAGCACTTCCTTGGAGGCAACGCTGCTTTAGGGACAAAGATCCATCAAGGTGTGCATCTTTACTTGCTGATGAGATACTTCTGGGTATGGATTATTATATCTCCCACTCGTATGTCGTCAGCAAGGGTAGAAGCAGACCATGGTACAATAGTCACTGCTCGAGTGCTGTAGCTAACAAGAACACAGCGTACCGAAAATGGGTGAAAGGTCGCTCATGTGGTGATCCTAACCTCGCGTCCCTTAAAGCGGCATACAACCTTGCCACCAAAGTCTGCAGGAAGGTGTTCAAACGAGCAGAATCTGAACATATTTCACGGATTGGGCAAGAACTGCTTAATCGCCCGGCTGGTAGTCGCAGTTTCTGGCAGCTTGCAAAATCCGTGGAATCCAACTTCTGTCGCTCCTCACTACCACCGTTACGTCTGCCTGATGGATTGCTGGCAAACTCGGCAAAAGATAAAGCCGAACTACTGGCAACTCTTTTCAACTTCAACTCACGCGTCTTTATAGATTGTCCTACTCCTCCGCAAAAGTTCCCACAGTTTGGAAAGTAGCTAATATACAGCCAGTGCCAAAAAAGGGTGACCGCTCCGACCCAAACAATTATCGCCCTATTGCCGTAACCTCAATCTTGAGCAAAGTTTGTGAAAAACTGATTAATGCACAAATAGTGCGATACCTAGAAGATCACTCCATTTTGAGCGATAAACAATATGGATTTCGTTCAAAACGATCAACAGGTGATCTCCTAGCGTACGTCACGCACTCCAAAGCATTTGATAGGGTCTGGCACAGAGCCCTACTGTCCAAGCTGCCTTCGTATGGACTTCCCAATCGGTTATGTGACTGGATCGCCAGCTTTCTTTCGCAAAGGAGTATTAGAGTCGTTTTAGACGGGTGTGACTCAAAATACAAAGACATAAATGCTGGCGTGCCTCAGGGATCAGTGCTGTCATCAACACTGTTTATTCTGCATATCAATGACATGTTAAAACTTGGTAACATTCATTGCTATGCAGATGATAGTACTGTCCATGGGCGATACCAGTCCAAGAGACCGTTAAGTCTAATCGAAGTAGAGGAGTCCCGACGTTCCTTGATCGCAGAACTGAACGAAACTCTAGACCGTATATCTGCGTGGGGGTCAGATAATCTGGTCCAGTTCAATGCCGGTAAAACGCAAGCGTGCGCAATGACGGCAAAGAAGTCCCCTTTTTCCCCACTTCCGTCTCTTCAGAACACCGCTCTTAAACTAACGTCCGTTTTTAATATCTTGGGGATAGAATTACGCTCCGATCTTAACCACCGCAACTATATCGAGAGCATTGCAAAATCAGCATCTAAAAAGTTGGGAGTCTTAAATAAGGTGCGCCGGTTTTTCTCACCCAAACTCCGATTGATGCTATATAAAGCTCAGGTACGGCCATGTGTGGAATACTGCTCGCACCTTTGGGACGGATCCGCTAAATACCTGTTGAATGCTCTCGATTCACTGCAAAAGCGTGCAATTCGTATAATCAACGACGATCAGCTCTCTAAAACACTGGAGCCTTTGCACCTGCGTAGAGAAGTTGCATCGTTGAGCGTATTCTACCGCCTATATCACGGACAGTGCTCTGAAGAGCTGTTTGAACTCATCCCTCCTTCCCCATTTCGTTTCCGTACTACACGCACTGGCACTAAAATGCATACACATACAGTGGATGACAGGCCCACCAGAACAAAAAGGTATGGTGACTCTTATATATGTCGCACGATAAAAAGGTGGAATGCCTTGCCTGCGTGCGTTTTCCCTTCTTCCTTTAATCCAGAGTCCTTTAAGCGTAGCGTGAATAAGTTTCTCAAGCAGACATAGTGGAATCAACCAATTGAAGCAAGCACCATAGCTACTACTGGTTGAGAACATTCTTGGACGTTACATTGGCACTTACCATCAGTCTTGCAATATTTAAAAAAAAAAAAAAAAAAAAAAATACTAACTGGGAACCACTGGTCCAATCCACGGACCTAGGACCTGACCTAAAATATAATCTCGAATCAAAAAAGAATTCTTGATGAATATATAAATGTGAAATATAGTTTTAGTTGTCTTTTTTTTAATTAAATGTGCTTAACTCATTTAGTAAAAAAAATATTTACTTGTATTGAAATAATATTGAGATTATTTGTTTGACAACACCACTATAGTGCCTCGGAGAGCACGTTAAATCCCGGTTTCACTATACCAACTTGTGAAACTGTTTATAGATGGGTCATTGAGTCTATTCAAAATATCGCGACGAGCTAGCCACTTGTTCGGTGTAGACTCATACCATCGGCTACGACGAGGTGGGATTAAAAACTCCTCCGCTGGGTACCCTGGGGCCGTCTAGGCGGCCTTCCTTTTTATCACACTGTGCATGGTACTCAAAGCTTTGCTATTTATACGGGTGAAGGCAGTGTGTAGGGGTTATAACTGACCTTCGTAGTCATTGCCGTCCTTGTTCTTGACATAGTAGCCGTTGTCGGTAGCGTCCTCGTGCACGAAGTAGCCCGCCTCGCGCTTGATGTGCGGGTCTATGATCACCACCATCTTGCGACCCTTTGCCGTTACGTTGGCGACCATCTGAGCGGGGTGACGGAACTTTTCCAAGTCCCATGTGAAATATCTAAAATTGGTTAAAAGTATTATTTTTTATTTACATGAGGATGGTCTCCAGCAACCACATTAATATTTACTTTATATGTGTTTGATCTGTTCCACCCTGTATTAAAATACCATTAAAAAACAATGTATACAAGGATATATATATTTTTTAATATAAGTAACATCTTCCATTACACCACAGCTGCAAACACTCTTCATCTAATCTTCATCATCTAAATTGATCATGTAATAGCAGATATTTCTTCTGAGATAATTGGTATTTATCTGGGCCATACCAATTATTTCAGGAGCTGGATATTAAATTAAGCTAAAAATGCCTGAAGAAGTTGGTTTTGGAATCATGGAAGCACATGGAGTGACCCTTCAACCCAATATGGCTATCCCTGCAGACACTTGAAGCAGAGAGTTAACATAGTAGTAGAGCGTAAGCACACGTGATAACGACTATAAATAATATGTAGGACATTTCACACACCCTGGTCACAAAATAGGCTTGTATGTGTACAAGAAATAATTATACCTACTAACACATATTACATTTTTGAACCATTCAGACCATGGAAAATTGTACAGAAAATGTAGTTAGATATTATTTGCCATAAGTAGCAATCGAACCCACGACCTCCGTACATCGCCAACAGCACAGACTACAGAATAAATGTTTTAAAAAAAATACTCTAGGGCCTCTAGCTCATTCGTTCGTCACTTATCAAACATTATGCATACACACACACTCACAACTATAGCAACAATAGTTTTTTTTGTCCTTTATTTTATTTGAAAGATGTTAGTACACTTATTATTTTTATTTGTAATATACTCATATAATTGTTTGCAATAGGTAATAAATTGTTTTTTCCTGATAATCAGTATAAATTGTTAATAAGGGTGGGATCCTGGAGACCTGAGATACAGGCTGTGTGCCTAGTTTAGGCTCCAGTCTCACAAATTTTGTATTAATTCATGTTGGGAATTATCAATAAGCTTTATCATATATATATAAAAATGGTTTATCAGCTATGGGGTGTTCTACTCGTGCTCTTCAGCAGGATGAGGGTAAATTATCATATATAAAATATCACATATTATAAGCTAGTAAATAAGCATATCTCCTGATGGTCAGGTACATATGTGGAACGCCAGAGTTTTTTACTTGCTGGTGCCTTTTTCTCCGGGGTGTCTCTGGGGGACCAACATGCGGTTAGTGTTTGCGCTCTGATTGATACATTTTTGTACTTTTATATTAATTATTACTTATAGTGGATATTTGGGGCGTAGATATAATTTGTTAGGTTGGTCGGCTTGGTGGCACCTTTGCATGGCAGATAACGATGGACAGGTCAATGGAACCAGCTAACCACCTAGTCTTACACTGGTTGGTTATGTGGTGTGTGTTCGGTTTGGTTTCTAATTATTTTATGTATGCAAAAGCCTAACCAAGCGCACACTTAGACCTTATACTAAATATAGCTTTTTTTTTTTTTTTTGCATAAATACCTGTAAAGGTTTACATGAAATAAATATTTTTGACTTTGACTTTGTAAGAAATAAATAAATTATTATTATCATTATCATACCTAAGTAATTAGTTTCATCAGACAAAAGACAGAACAGTTTTATCCTATGAAGACGGTTTGACTTACTTCTTTCTATCGGTGTACTCTATGTCCAGCCAGTACACGTCTGCGGGGATATCGTGGGCGTCAAAGTTCTCATCCAAGGTGCGGATATCCTCTTCGTCCACGTAATTCCATCGGCACTGATGATAGGCCAGAGAGAATTTCTGAAATACACCATGAGTTATTTTTTTTTTTAATTTGGTCTATTATGTAAAGGCTACATAGCGTAAACAAGATCAGCTAAGAATTGTATGGAAAACCATTCAATCTTCGACTTACTAAACTTAAAGTATTTTTGCTTATGTTACATATTGTTTTCACACTATGTGACTGATATGAAACTCTTAAAAAATTAACTCCAACTTTATAGGATTGCTTACCATCAGATAGAAAGAGTAAATTAAGTATAAATGACAGCCTCCGTAGACTAGTGGTTACACCTTTGGCGTTGAATCCGGAGGTCGTGGGTTCGATTCCCACCCATGGCAAATAAATATTAGTACATTTTTCTGTATAGTTTGTCATGGTCTGGGTGTTTATAAAATATAATATGTATTATATCATTGTTTCTGGTGCACATAGTACAAGCCTAGAGCTTAGTTTGTCACCAAAAAACAATTTGTGTAAATTGTCCTACATATTATTATTATTATTATTATAAATGGGGTAGGTGTATATATTTTTGTCTAACAGCACTTTGCAGGCGGTTAAATGAGTGGCGCCAAAAACGTATTTGCATTAAGAATATACTTTAATGTCTGGGTACTTTATCGTCATATCAACGCCTCAATCGTAACAGAAGCAGCACTCGGAAAGAACCTCGAGAAACAATGAGAAAAATTTTAAAAAGTAAATTTTAGTTTTTATTTCGAAAATATAGGTTAAAATAAGAAAAAAAATATCGTTTTTATCATTAAAAAAGGCTAGTTTTTAAGTTATTTAAAAGTTGTAATATATAACTTTTGTGATACTATTATCACAATGGCAAAGAAAACAGACTGCTTTAAAAAAAAATTGTAAGTGACATGTCAATGTCATAAGCAAGCGTTTCTATTGCTTACCACGAAGCGGGTCCGATAACACTCTTAAAACTCGTCTTCTCAAGAAATGTTGCGAAGCTTTAATAATTAGTCTATTAAAGGGTGCTTGTGATATCAAGCAGACTTTTTAGATATTAATATCTCGAAAGACAGTTTTTATTAAAAAAATAAATGAAATTAGTTTCTTATATTAGGATATTTTCGAAATAAAAAATAAAATTTACATTTATTTTATTATCGTCGTAATTTGATGCTCCTAAAATCCGATGAACTTATTTAAAACCGAAATACAACTAGTTCACTTGGCGGTTTTTGTGTCTGTAACGGTCACCATGTAACGGGACTCTTTATAGAGGTGAGCAAGAGAAGACTTAACTGGTATATACATAATCTCTTCATATAAAGTAAAGGAGAGTATTTAGATATTTTTTTTTATTATTATTTCATATAACTTACAGGGGGTAAGACGGCGGTCCCGGTCAGCTTGGTGTACTGCCGGAACACGTCGGCCGGCTTGTCTCCCAGCATCACGAACACGTCCACTATACCGCTCTCGCTCATGAACCTGACAAAATCAATATATGCCGATGCATTTAACACAAGAAATTTAATTTGCAGGTTTGTTAGATTTCAAAAAATCTCGATTTATTAACTTTAATTCACATAAAATGAAAATTTATTTTATATGTAAATATGTATATTAAAAAAATCATCAAAAATGAGCTCATAGATAATACCAAGAGTGCATTCCAGTAAGTTGTAAGAAAGAGATAAAAAGAGACAGATGTGTAGGATGATCACCCAAGTAAATTTGTGTAAGGTTGACGCTAAGAACATTTCAACCCAACGTCATAAGTGCAATTATCACCCTAAATATCTGGTGCGTCATATGCACTCGTTCAAACAATAGGCTATTTGACTACATTAAAAATATACTATAAATTGTGGTCATCCTATCAGACAATGGCGTAAAAAACATATTTCACTTTATTTTATACTAAATTATGTATATCTTTTGTACATTACACGAAATAAAATTGAATATTTATTACAATTTTATATATAACAAACACATCTTAGATTGGTTGACGTCACACGCAAGTAAACAAAACAATACACAGATAAATCATGTGGATGAAATAGAATAGAGTATAATATATAGGAGATTATTTAATCTGTGTTTGTTTACTTGCGTGTGACGTTTGACACTGCGACACTTGACATAGCGCCATTGTGGAAATTCAAACTTTAATATTGATTTTTATTAATAATAGAGTAGACATTCCGGAAATATCAATGTAGTGTGCTTATTATGTAATGAAGAATCATATAAAACGAGTCAAAAAGGAGTCAAATACCCTATTGTGAACTATCTTTTGCCCGCAACTTCGTGTGTGTTATTTTCGCGCGTGATTTGACGCGGCACCTGGTGATATGAGGTATCTTAACTATTTTTTTGAAATTAATGTCGTTTGATTCTTTCTGTAGATCGATTTATTAAAATATTTAGCGTTTATTTACGAACAAGAAAACCGAAAAATCTCAAAAAATATACATTCTATTGCTTATTTCCCGCGTCTTTCAGAACTTTTATTGCAAAGATTTTTAATAATTAACTTTGCTTTTATCTTTTTGATAGTATACAGTCGAAAGTAACATAGTTTTAAAATCTATAGCTTATTTAGTAAGGTTACAGGGTGGCCACTTTTTTTGGGATATGAATTTCCCTGACTTTTCCAGTCATTTTTTTTAGATTTTCTCTGAACTTAATGAGCTTCAAAAAGAAAAGAAAAAATCCCAAAAAAATATTATTTGTTTTTTTAATTAATTTTTGGAAAAAAAAAAGTATTTGAGATAAAAAAAAATTAAAAAGAGAAACAATATTTTCGAAAAATATAGAGCATCAAAATATTAACATTCTTAAAAAAATAAGCATATTTTGAAATTAGATGGAATTGCTCCGCTTAGGTAGCCAGTCGTTTACAGTAGCAAGTTGTGTATATTTTCCCTGACATTTTCCTGGTTTTCAAAAAGCAGCCACCCTGTATAGGTTACCTGGCATCCACCGCCTTCTGTTTGGAGTTGCCGGTGACCAGGTTGACGAGGGAGTCCACCACCGTGCCGTCCGCATGGTTGTGCACGTCCACCCAC
Source organism: Monopis laevigella (assembly GCA_947458855.1). Taxonomy (NCBI): domain Eukaryota; kingdom Metazoa; phylum Arthropoda; class Insecta; order Lepidoptera; family Tineidae; genus Monopis; species Monopis laevigella. Next base: position 5,215,921 of record OX381577.1, on the reverse strand, counting down.
GTCTCTGCAGAGTTGTGCCAGAACACACCCACTGTGCGCTCTGGACTGAAAGGTAAAGTCACATCTTAGTACTGTATCTATTTCCGAAGTCAAAGCTAAGGAGTTGGACAATTGATATTTTTCATGACTGTTGATTTTATTATTATATTTATCAGGCAGACAGTTGAAACAACTTATATAAAGAAACCTGAAAACCAATCTTGTGACTTTCGTTTTTCTAATAAAATAATAATAATATGTTTGCATAGAAAATCTCGAATTTTTACTATAGATGAGTATAATAAAATCCTTAAAAATGAATTCGTCGTCCTTAGTTTATACGAAAACGTCCTTGTAGATAAACGTGATCAGTTACAATTTTTAATTTAAAGAGCGGCTGGAGCTGGCCGCCATCTTTAATTATGGAATGTTGGTAACAATTCAATATGAAATGTTGGTAACAATCATTTAGGTCTTAAAAGTCATGTTACCAAAAAGTAAAATGATTTGCATTTCGAAAGGATTTTTTTATTTTTAAAATTTTGTCCTGGCTATAATAATATATGGATCCGCTATAGTGCCTTAAATGGCCTATAAAACGAAATATCAAACGAGTTCGTTGCCACTATATTAATAATAATAATAATATGTTAGACAAATTACACATATTGCTCTGGTCACAAACTAAGCTCTAGGCTTGTACTATGTGTACCAGAAGCAACAATATAATACATATTATATTTTATAAACACCCAGACCATGACAAACTGTACAGAAAAAACGTACTAATATTTTTTGCCATATATTCTGTTCTCACTTCAACCAATCAACGCTCAGTGATTGCTTTTGTTCTCACTTTTTTTTATTTGTATTGTGGCGGCCATTTTCTTTTCTGTTCTCAAAACTGGTAAGGCCTATGGGCACCTCCCAATTTTATCTCGCTCACAGATATTGCGCTCACACACCCACTGTGCGCTCTGGACTGACTTTTTATGACTAGTACACTCACCCATGCGCGTACATAACCGGGATAGCGCCATAGATAGCCATGTTGCTGTCCAGTTCATACTCAAACACGTCCAGGTTATACAATCTGTAGGGCTCTCCAGAAGTGGTGGAGCGAAGGTGGAACTTGTCCGTGTGTTCCGGAATACCTGGAAGGACAACTCTTTTGGTTAATGTTGGTGAACAAATATATATATTTCCTAGAAAACTGTCAATAATAGGGTCTGTACGGTTATATTTTGATGCAACTATGATTCGAAAGTTAATTGATGGGCGATTCAATACAACTATACCATTTTACCGATTCCTACTATGTTAACATTTTTGTATGGAAACTACGAAGCGTTTCATTGATAATAGGAATTGGCTATTACTCACTGTACGTACACAAGTTTATTAAATACAAAGGTTTATTACTAAATAGTGATATTCCATTTACAAACACATACATTGTAGAGTAACTATAGTTATATTCTCATCCAACCCAATCCAATGGTATTCCGAGTCTTCACGGAACAAGTAGCAAGCTAGTTGTAGTGTTTGTATAGATTTATAAACAGTTTAACAAATGCTTAATATGCGGCACTATAGGTTGCCACCCTAAAAACCTCAAAACTATAGTTTTTATTTTAAGTTTAATATAATTATATATAATTTATATTCATAAAATTATGCGACTTTACATAGTGTTAAATATATTTAATAACATACCATAAACATGTACTGCATCAGGGAAAGAAACATCCAAGGAGACAGCTTCGTTGCCACGAGGTTTGCTGTCATGATGTGACTTGAAGTTCTCTCCCCAAGTACCTTCTTCTTCTTCCTGATAAATTTAATCAACAATAAGTATTAGTAACATATACATACGTGGTGGCCGAGTTGGTTAGACCTTGGACTTAAAAACACTAAGGTCCCTGGTTCGAATCCCGGTGTGTACCAATGAGTTTTTAATTAAAAAATGTATGTACATTTGTTTGACAACACCACTATAGTGCCTCGGAGAACACGTTAAGCTGTCGGTCCCGGTTTCACTATACCAGCCTGTGAAACTGTTTATAGATGGGTTATTGAGTCTATTCAAAACATCGCGGCGAGATAGCCACTTGTTCGGTGTAGACTCACCGAACAAGTGGCTATATATACCATCGGCTACGACGAGGTGGGATTAAAACCCCTCCGCTGGGTACCCTGGGGCCGTCTAGGCGGTCTCGGGCGCCGTAAGGCACCCGTGATGATATGTATGTATGTAAGTATTAGTAACATGAAACATTTTTATTATAAGGATGGGTCTCCTGTTGGCTATAAGCTGACCTTTTTAAATTAATTAATTTAGTCCAAGTAGTTCAACTGATGCCATATCTGAGCCTGCTTAATAGATATTTTTTTAATTCGCCACCTCCTTTCTATCCAATACCTACAGTATTCAACAATCAATGATTTTATATACTATTCGTTATTACCTATTATGTATCCATAAAATAAACTTAAATTTCGACCATAATTGGACGCAATATTGGACCACCATGTATTATATCGTTGATTTTGGTACACATCCCAAGTAGCAAAATTCTCCTATAATTGTTTACTTATAAGACCAAACATCTATAGCACACTAATAGACGCTTTGATTAAAATCACTGATCTTATATAAGCAGCTGATGGGATATTTGCGCTACAAGCACTTTCGATCCTATTACTTAGTCTTATAAACGTTTACAAAAACATCTTATTAGACTATTTACGCTACAAGCACTTTTTATCGTATTATGTAGTCTTATAAACGTTTACAGGATTAAATTATATAATAATTTTCAAACTTTAATTTAATAAACTTTTAATTTCAAACTTATAGGAGTCTTAAAAGTGCATATTATAAAATAAATAAAAGCTCCTATAAATGTATTTAATAAGACTATTAATTCTTGTTAAAGTTTTGTTTTATCTTCTATAAGAAAAGTTGTCCTGTAAACGTTTTGGGTATAGCTACTATATGTAGAAGATATTAAAAGATTGATTTGCCTTTATCGTTCTATTGGATTGCTAGCACCAAACTTGCACGTCCTGCTACTACTATAGGTAAGATTCTACTTATATGTGACCTGCATTTGCTATTACTACAGTTTATCGGTTTTAAACAATATGGTATCCATGACTATGATCCTATAACAGCATTAACTTGACTAAAATGCATTGTAAAGCTCCTGATAAATGCATTACAATATGGACGGCGATCCGATCTGTGTATTTACCAATAATTAATGAATAAAGAAATAATAATTATGGTTTCTTTTGAAGGCGCATAAAAATATGTTTATTATTATCATCGAATACTTTATCAATACAATTTATTTCGCAAGTTATTTTCTTTATATAACAATGAAAATACAACAAGTTATCAACCTATTTTATGATTATGAATAGTATTAAAGGTTACTGCAGTTGCAATATATATAAATTTTCAATCGACACCACCATACAAAATTAATGAAAAATGAATGCTCTAGTTTTGGCATCACAATTACCACTGTTGGATTAATTATACCAGTAGTGGCATGTGTCAGATCGTTACAGGACTAAAAACGCTGATTCAGTGCGAGTACCAGATCTTTATAGGATACATCGATCTTGTAGAAGCACCCAATGAAATAATAATAAAATCAGTTTGCACTTTACCGGACAGTAACAAGATTACTATAGGACGCAATTGTCTTGTAAAGTGCGCCCAAATGCGGTCTTATAAACGTTAATAGGATTTCTATAGGACTTAATATATCTGGTCCTAGGATACTTACAGGACCACATTTTGCTACTTGGGATAGTACAAGCCTAGAGCTTAGTTTGTGACCAGGGCAATATTGATGTAACGTCCTTCATATTATTATTATTAATAGTTTGACAGTTTGAGTATATAATAAGAATATACTATTCTATATACTAGTATGATTCTTTCAAATTATGTTATCTAATGGAAGCATGAAGGTAAAAACCGTGTCCGTCCGCGTTCATGAATGGAAGCATATCTATAAAAAAACACTTTATATTTTTCACTACTATTAATTTTAATATCTAAATTACTATATAGTCATTTAGATATTAAAACCTTATTTAATGTACAAAATCTATCCAGGCATTGCATCAAATTAAAAGTTAGAACTATAGATTGATTAATTATTAATAACAAGCACTAGACAGCATTGTGGGAACAACCAGTTAAATGATACTGTATTGGTTTTCATCAATCATATTGTCTGCTAACCAACAGATGGAAATAGAGTAGTATATTGTAATGCCATTAATAAATATGTTGACAATTTGACACAAGCATTGTTTCTTTGCTTCCATCAGTTTTCCAAGTATGTTAAAGATAATAATACACAAAGATACACATTATTTTATAAACACCCAGACATTGGCAAACTGTTCAGAAAAACATACTAATATTGGGTTTTCCATAAGTATGCATTTTATTTATTTAAAATTCTTTATTGCACTAAGGTTTGTACAAAGGCGAGCATAATGCCTTAGGCATTATCTGCCAGCTAATCTTTAGGAGAGTGAAAATTGTAATATAGGGTGCACAGATTAGTGTAAAGAGAAATCAAAATACATAAACTGCATAGATACAACTACATAAAATACATAAATAATATAGCAAAAATAAATACATAAATATGTTTAAACGTAACCTAAATTATGATAGTGAGAAATGAGTAATTTCTTGAAAATGGCGATGTTCAGGGGGAGCAAGTTCCACTGGCGAGCAGATGACACCGTAAATGAGTCAGAATATTTGGTAGAGGCATGTGACGGAATTTTTAATAGGTTATTATCAGTAGAACCGAGTTCGTGATCATGAGTGTCGCATAGAAAAAGAAAGCGCGATTTGAGATAAGAGGGAGAATTAGGATTTTTAAGAATATTATATAACAGGGAAAGGAGATAGAGATAAAGGAGAGAGACGTGGGAGAGCGGACATTGAGCCATATCAGCTGTTTTCTATATCCGAAATGTGATCATACTTTCGCAGGCCAAAAACGTAACGTATGCACATGTTTTAAAGGCGCTCGTTTATTAAGTAATTCTTCAGTGAGGTCGGGATAACAGACATCAGCATAGTCTAAAATAGGCAGAAGTAAAGAGTTAACCAACGTAATCTTAGCTTTAAAGGGAATGAAACATTGTGCCCACTTGAGAGAGTGCATGTTGGCAAACATTTTCTTACTAATTTCAGCGACCTGACGATCCCACGCAAGATCATGGTCAATATGTAGACCGAGATTCTTAGCATGTGAACAGAATGAAAGAGGAGTTTTATTAAATGATAATGGTGAGGGGTCTGCCAATTTCAATCTGCTCAACGTCTGTTTGGAACCGATAACCTGTGTCTTGGCAGGATTTACCAGAATACCAAGTTGCTGGGTACGTAATCTATTGGTTTCGAGATCACTGTTTACTTTAATAATCGCTTCATTAATTACAAGTATTACAAGTTTTTGTTCTGTTTAATGATTTAACAAGTATATAAGAGAAGACTCACTAATTATGTTAGTTGCCTTGATGTTGTATGTAGTTTTCATGCTTTACAGTTTTTATGACAAGTATAGAGATATACATAATATGTAATAGTAATAAATATTATTAGAATTAAGTTTTATGATAATAGCCATACTATACACAAAAACAGTACTATTAATAATAAACCACTTATGCTATAAATATAATATGTTTAAGAGTGTTACTCGGCCTTTAAAGTGAGATAAACATATATTTAAAGTGCTACTTGTTTTATCTATGTACATATCTATTGATAAATAGATATATGGAAAGACTTGGGACACTTTATTAACTCAGGAGGTTTGTTCCCCCATTAATATCCAAATCCGTAACTACTTGTTCCCGCGACCTTCAATCAAATATCGAATTAAGAAAGATAGAATGAGACAGACATTTCTTGAACGTACAAAAATATATTATATATTATAGACAAATATTTAAAATATAGTAATAATTCATAAGTGCAATGATATATACGCATCAGCAAAATCTGTTAGTGTATTTAATAATAATTATTATAATATAGGTTTGATATTATAATTTTCATTTTTTTTAATTAAAAACTAGACAAGCAAATACTTAATAGTATCAACTAATTTTTAGTGCATTGGTGCAAGATTTGTATAATTTAATAAATTAGGTATAATTTGAAATAATAGTTATTTTCTATGAGTATATTAATATTTACTTACCAAAGCCAAAGCTTTTTGAGCGTCGTCTCCCTCCACTTGGGACTTATCTTGTTTCTTTACTAAGGGTTCTACCTTCAGTAATGCTTTGTCATTGAGTACCACGGCCACTTTCCCGGCTTTGTCAAAGAACTCCAACTTGAGCGGGTCAGCTGTTATCACTACTTTGTGACCTTGGGTGTTGGTTACTGTCACTTTGCCATTTTTTATACTGACGAGTTTCAGACTACAAAATAAATAAGTATTTATATTTCAATACCAACCTTAATTTATACGAACTAAATAAAAACCGTCAAGTGAACTAGTCATGTTTCGGTTTTAGTCTGTGGGTTCACCAGTTTACCAGGGACTATTGCATCAATTTATTGTTGTGGTGGTAGTCTCCTTTCTTGATGCAGTTACGAAATGGCAGACGGATTTGACGATAAAGCAGCAAGGATATTAAAATAGACATTACTATTTACACATTACAAAAATTTGCATTAAGAATGCAAATTCGTCTTTGTCGTCGCCCATTTTGTAAGCGCAACATTAAGCCGGCATAGTGGAAGCGTTCAATATTGTTAAACAATGTATTAATCGACCCCATACATGGATTTTGTAAGTCTAGCTATGAGGTAGATACAAAGTCACATGCAGTGCTCCAATAACAAAAAAAAACTTTTAGATGTTTTTTTTTCTTGCTTCAATTTCTTGTTAATATGGATGTTTCCTTTCAGGTTGCAGTTACAAAACAGGCAGTAAAATTGATAATAAATATGTAAGGATAACTTATTTATTTTCATTTTGTAACTGCCTCAATTATAATAGGATATCTTAAGGACATAATTAAATTGTGCGCCACAATTTTTTAATTTCCAGTATGGATAATAATGATCAAATTAATAAAATAAGGTGGGGGTAGTCGTTTTCTCCCCTGGCCACGGGTAGGTAGAGTTAAGTATGTTGTGATCACCCTTTAAACAAAATTATGCATATACCTATTTTTATTTGGCCAAGCCAGTTGCCATTAATTAAAGAAGACATAATTCCCTGCTACATGAAGAAATGGCTTCATTAGGTATGTCTAAGCAAACTTACCCCAAGTACATATATTATTATACTATCTACGAGAGACAATGTTCTTAGCAAACCATGGATTCACCGTGCGAGTGCCGGGTCCATCACGTGGTTGAAAGGCAGGGAAATGAACTGCAGCGTTCCCGGACTTGAGACCGCGAAGTAGGTTTAAAGGCCTTTTGAACTCTCACCTGCACTGTGTTCACTACCCTCTCTACATATATGATCCTGTTAGCGCCATCCTGGAAAGACGCTCCATAAAAGTTCCGACGGCTGTTCTCGGAAGGCCAAGATCCTTCAATAGACGGTGCAAAGACTTTGCTGGAATTCCTCTTGCACTAACTTCCTATCTACACTAATATTAGAGAATGAACTACGAAGCCGTTTGTAGAAATTATTTTACTAATAGAAGTGTAGCTTTCTATACTGACTAACATAGGCTATACTTTATTTTGATAAATATAAGTTTTCAGTGTGATATCTTAATATTTGTAAATTAATACATACAAAAAAATACTGCTTGGCTGATTATTGGTATGTTCTTAAGCTTTTATTCAATTCAATCTTGATTTTGGCCTTCTGTCACTTTGGTAACCTTAAGCTTTTATATTTAAGCGCAATACATTTTTTATGTTAATTTTTTTTATATTGCAACAGAAAGGAAAAGTATTTTATCAAGAAAATTTGGGTATATTAAATGGCATAAAACTGCATTATAAAAAATATATTTTAGATTTTTTTACTTTTATTTTATGTCACGTTTTTGGCAACTACAGTAATTACATAATAAATAAGCAGACAAGGTGGGATCAAAACACCTCTACTAGTAAGTAAAGCACCTTTCATGATTTATTTACAATGTCTCGAAAATGGGTATACATAGAATGTTGAAATTCAGACAAAATGGTTCCATGGGGAAATAGTTCATGCCCAAAATCTATGCACATATTTTTTTAACAAACCCAAATGCATCTAATTTTATAAGATAAAATTAGGTGGCTTATTGCAAAATAATTCAACTCAAAGTTCTACTATTATGTACCATATAGGGAATGACCAGTGTTGTGAAACAAGTAGTAAATTCAAAGTTCAAATATATTTGACTGATTTGGTGACGTAGTTGCCTTGGTTTCATATTATTGTTTATGTTGGACGAGAGATTGCGGACATGTATACATAATTGTATTTCTTTTAATAATAAATTTCCTATCACAGTATTATTTTAACTAGCAGTTTTCATTTCTTCATATTGTGGCGACCGTGACAAATTTTCATGTATTTTAAATTAAAGAGTGTGCATGAAAAATTTTAAACAAAAAATGGAGAAATTACTCACTGAACGGATGTTTTACTAGATCTGCTAATGAATTGGTTGAGCATTTCGGGGATGGATCCGAATTAAGTTTTTTGCGACCATTATATAAAAATTTCAAGGACACTGCAAATAAACTCTTTGAATTGGAATCCTCCATTAACGCTCAAATTTTAAGCAAAGATACTGTACAAGAGGCAGATTTAGAAACAGAATTTACTTCAACTCAGAATTATAAAAAACGAATGTATGAGGTTGAAGAGAAATTTGACCAAATTATAAAGTTCCAAAGTAATGTTAGTGTAAGTCATCATTCTAATCATACAATAAATAGTAATCATTCGATAATTCGCAATACAGAACTACCATCATCAAGTCATGTAAATAATATGAGGCGTCATTTTCTATTACCGAAATTAGAATTACGGAAATTTGACGGGTCTGTCAAAAACTGGTTGCCCTTTTGGGGCCAGTTTAAGAAAATAGACGAAGATATTAATATCGACGGAGATGACAAATATCAGTATTTGCTCCAGTCAACTGAGCCAGGATCACCAGCTCGCAATTTAATAGAAAGTTTTCCACCATCGAGCGATAGTTATCACCATGCAATAAAACAAATGAAAACAAGGTTCGCGCGTGATGAATTATTAATTGAAGTATACGTATAAGAGTTATTAGGACTGGTTGTACTTCAAGCAAGGGAAGGTATGCAAGTTCCTCTATGTACTCTATACGATAAGTTAACAACATAGTATTGTTTATGTTGGACGAGAGATTGCGGACATGTATACATAATTGTATTTCTTTTAATAATAAATTTCCTATCACAGTATTATTTTAACTAGCAGTTTTCATTTCTTCATAACCAGTATCAATTATCATATTAGAAACTGTTAAGATAGACACATAATATGTGGGTCATTCTCATGAACAATCATTTAAGCTTGGTGCAGCTGAGAATCATGTTGTGATTTTGGTAGAACTTTTCTACTTACGGTAACAAAACTAAGCTAATACAGTATTTTTGATATTTTACAAAGTTTAATAATTTAATAAAGAAATTTAATTTAAGGTCGAAATGTAAAAATTTAATATTAGTGGCGCGTCCACCACCCGTTTATTGTAAAAAAAAAATCATATAAATTTTATTTTCAGATTTTTATTTATTTTTTATGTCTTGATATTTTATCTATTAAATTACAAATCTTATAGCTGTAGTCCGGTAACTAATATAATTCACCAAAACCTTCAGTGTATGCAGAAAGAATATAATTTTGGTGGTGCAGTTTGTACCCATGCTTACACTTTTACGGGCTTTACGACAAACTTTAAATGTTTTACACCTTGATAGCCTAGTTGTGTGGTTGTGTTGCCCGATGATGAAAGTCTGTTGCTTTCTTTGGTTTCCCGTTAAAATGTAAATATCTCACTTGGTGGCACTTTGGTTAACACATTCGCAATTTTGGTGGTGTTTTTTATAAAAACATCTAAAACTTAAAACCATATTTTTATGTTTATTATGTTCTGCTAGCACACTCAAAATATAAACTTTCTTTAAAACTTCGTCTTTATTTTGGTTTTAATAATTACATTTGTACACTTTTCTAATTTTGGTGGTTTTGGTGGCTTAAAGTAACTCACCAAAATTGGTACAATTTATGATCACAGGTTTAGTTCCTCAAAAACGTAGGCTGGCTTCAGCCTCACGGTCCTTGTGGAAAATGTTAGTGTTGCTATCATGATATTAAACAGTTCTGCCTATTAGTATTTGTAAATTAGAGTTTTCTCTTCAATATAATGTATCTTAAAATTTTGTATTATTGTAAAAAAAATATTTTTTTGCAAATTAACATAATTTGCAAGTTTTGTGTTCTGTGAACTTTACACAACAACAATTTTTCTTTTATAAAAATAATTTTGGTGGCACATAAAAAAAATTGGCGGCGATAACTCTTCAAACCAATAGCAGAAAAATCTATCCTTGACATATAAAATTTTAATGTCCATTTTATTTATGTACCAATGGTGTTTTCATGAATAACTAAAAAAAAAATACCCCACCAAAATTTGTCAAAAAACTTAAAAAGACGCGAATGACCCATGTATATTATTGTAATAAATTAAATTTAAATAAAAAAAAATATTTGGTCCAAACATCAAAAAACACTTACGTATTGCCTTTAGGTTCTCCATCAAGGGCCAGCTGTGTTCTATATCTTGGGTACAAGGGATTAGCTTCATCTAGCTCCACTCGGAAAGTTCCATCAATTAATGCTGACAATTTTAATATATATTTCCACTAAAATTATTACCAAATATTTTATTAAATGAATTTCATAAAAAAAATTTAGGGTGAGAAAATGTATTTAAAAAAAATCTAGTGATGCTAGAGCCAGAAAAGCGTTATCACCAAATGGGCTTCCAAGAAAAAATAAGAAAAAGTAGTTTTTATTTTTGATTTCGAAAATATAGGCTAAAATAAGAGACTAATTTCATTTTTATCACTTAAAAAAAAGTGTTTGAACATTTTAATTTTTTTTTTTGATATGATATCACGCTAGCAAAGAAAAAAAGATGCTTAAAAAATAATAATTGGAAGTTCATATACCAATGTCACAAGCAAACGTTTCTATTGGTTACCGCAAAGTGAAATGAAAATTTGGATCTGATAATACTCTACAGTTTATTAAGCGGTATAGGTACATGTTTCTAGAAACTTATCTTCTATTTAAGAAATATTACCATGCTGTAAGATAAATAAAAAATATATTACACATTCATTAACATATATCCAATAGTTTGTTTCTACATCTTTTAGTCTATTACAGCGTGTATGTAGTACTCTATTTAATGAAGTGAGAGCGTGCTTATGAAGTCACACAGATTTTTTAGATTTTAAATATTAATATCTCAAAAACCAGTTATTTATTTTAAAAATAAACAAAATTAGTTTCTTATTATAAAAATACAATGATTTTTTTTTTTGTTGGAAGCCCATTAAATATTAACTACTTTTGAAAATAATTTGTGCAACAAACATTTACATACACATGGTTAGAAGGCAGGGTAGTGAATTGTTGACTTGAACTGCAAAGTAATGGAAGAGGGTATTGGCTGCTTTCATTATCAAGACTTAACTGTGTTCAGAACCAATGTGGAGAGCCAAGATTCTTGAAAAGACAATGCAAAGACTTAGCTGGAATTCCTCTTGCACCAACCAATCATAATGATGAGTATTAAAATGGTTTCTAATACTAGTAAGTAATATTGAATTCATGAAATCAAGTATTTGGCTTGATTGTGTGGTCCTATGAAATTTTTGATTCAGGAAATGGTCAGTTCTAAAAGTATTACTTTCTTTAAGCACTCAGAATAATCCAAATTATACCAATATGCACTATAAGCTGGAGAAGAGAATTAATAGTGAATAAAGCCTACTAAGTACTAGTATTGTTTTTATAGTATAGTACTAAGTATAGTTTTTGTAGTGTTAATGAATTCATGGAATTAGAGAAATAATCCTATTCTGTTACTTAGTGCATTTAATATGTAACATTAGTGATTGTTTATTTGTTATTTAAACTCTTTATTGCACTAGTATTGTACATGGGCAAGCTTATTGCCTAATAAATTTGTGTCATAAAATAATTATATTTTAAATTGTGTATAATTAGTAATAATAATAATGTAAATAATTTGATAAAGGCTAATGGGTAAATACTAATGATTAACATTGTAATTAATATTTGCATGCCTGGCAAGGCTGAATACAAAACTATTTTTTTTCTTATAAGATCTTGTAATTGTGATTTTAGAAAATAAATTATTTCATTTCATTTATTACTTCTTGGTCAAAAGTCTTCAACCATGTGAAGGACTCAACACACACAAGTGAATCCATGATAGCTAAAATGCTTTTTATATAAATTATTGTGCTATAGTACCTGAACATTTTTAGATTCTAGTTCTGGATTGACAGTAAAAACTTCAGCAGTCAATACATTATCCTGGACCTTCCCCGATTCAGTATTGAGGATGTAAGATGATTTTTCAGGCTTAAAATTTCGGAGTCTTTTGCAAAATCCTGATTGTTCACATGTTTTAAAATTATTTCTGTCCACGCCATATATACTCAATATCGTAAAGCAGAAGATAAATGATAACGACACAGGACCGATGCTAAAAGTAAATATTTATATAAATTAAAACCGGTAAAAAAATTGTAGCACCTATAAACTATAATATTTACCTGCTAGGCATGATTGATTATGATAGTTCTCTTGAAGATATTATAATTTATTAATTTTACGTAAAAAACATTTTAGGTAACATAAAAAAGTATTAATTTATGATTAATTTGCACGTTTTTAAAATAATCAAGAGGTAGGTTCGCGTTACGTGGAAAAGTGATACCCGTAGAGGTGAGCGTTACGTAACGTAGATAGTTACAGTAAAGTCGATATTTCTTAAATAACTAATAACGGTTATTATATTTGTAATAACTATTTAATTAAAAAAACGTAATTAAGAAAAAAATACATAATATTCATTTTTGAGTATTAAAAGGGTTAGATCTCATTATTTCCTTTTATTAGAGTACAAACACGATAGGCTTACGACCGACGGTTGACGAGATAAACTGAAAAAACATTTTCGACCTTAATGACATTGATCGAGTACCTTTTTTTTAAATTTCATTCGACTTATTAGATGGCATACCATCGAATTCTACCAATAAAATGCAATTGTCAATAAGGTCGAAAATCCTTTAACAACGCTGAAATTACTTTCATTGGCTAGATATCATCGATACCTATCGTTTAAGTACAAACACTTTGGGTCTAGGGCCAGGGGTTAATAAGTTATAATAAAAAAACGTTTTGACATGACATATCGTCAGATTACACCAATACCATAACTATGAGTCCAAAATCAAAATACTTTTATTAAAAAAAAACAAAATAAAAACTAAAACAAGATAATTTTTAAATACAACTACAAAAAACCTAGAAAGAATGCGTCACGGAACGTACCGCAACCAATCACAGCAATAGCGTGAACATCATTAACCACCTCGTCGGAGTGCAACGACGATATTTTAAAAACCGATACAAGAAAAAGAAACTAAAACGAGGATAGCAACAATAACTCAAAAAAAAACACAACGTGAAAAAACCTTAGAACGAATGTGCAACCAATCACGAAAAAACTACTATAACAAAAATCACTAAATATCACAATCACGTGAAGTAACAATAACCACCACGTTACAAGAGTTTCAATCGTTACAAGTTACAACCGTTACAAGCGTTTCAAAGTGATATCCATATAGATAGGTACATTTGTTCCGTCCGTTTAAATCACAAGTTGTGGAATGTCGGCGAGCAGCGACATAGCGCAAAGCAAATATAATGAACTAAGTAAACCAATTTATAACAACTACTAAAGAGAGATGGCGCTAATAAATTTAATAATGCAGAATATAAGTATTTTGTGGTCAATAAAACTTTAGCTGTCTATTGGATGTTAAAGATAAAAATTGATTAAAATTAAAACACATGTAAAAATCATAATAAAAATATGTAATTTAAAAAATGAAGTGCAGAAGCGGGGATGGAACTGGCGTTCTGTGGTTGTTAAGTTATTTAGAAAGAATAGAATCATGTCGCCATTAAAAAATTAAAATAGATAGAAAATTTTAAATAAAGAAAATGTGTTAAAGAAATAATTGTACAATGTAGATAAGCTTTCAGACTGCTGTTATAGTGAATAAGTTTTTATATTAAAAAATTATTGGTACACGGGGTAAGTAAGAAAATAATTTAAAACAATCATTGTTTAGAGATTTATTTGAGAGTAAAGTAGGTACATAAAATTAAAATTATTTTCGAGGCACTACGCTTCTTGATTTTTTTTTTTTTTTTTTTTTTTTTTTTGCTTATAATTAGATTTTTTAATAATAACTATAAATAGTTACATAACGGGTGATTAACAAAAAGAAACGTAGCCGTTACGTTACAATGAAATCACGTAACGACCCACCTCTAGATACCCGGCGTTTGACAGGTAAATAAAATGTTGCCAAAAGCGTTTAGAAATACCCGACTGAATTATGTGGAATTTTTCAGACTATTTATTTTTATCACTAAACACGACATGACGTTGCGTAAACTATAAATATTGAAACATCTGTTATATTCCAATGGCTATATATTAGGTTGGCTATAATAATGCCTCTAATGTTTGAACATTTTTGTAGCATTGGAATTTCAACTCTATAATTAATAGGATATAAATTATATTTCAATATTTTTAGTTTACGCAACGTGTTCGAAATGCAATTTTGATCGCAGCTTGAAAATTCTAACTTAGAAGACATTTGGTATACTTATTTGTTATTGTCCTTGGCCATTGTTTTTTATTATAAATATTTTTTTGACATTTGGTTTGTCACTTGTATTTTTATATGCAATATTTGATGCTTCATTTATTCTAACACCCTGCAATCAATCTCCACTAAATAAAGTAAACAAAATTCAATATAAAAGTTTGCTTGTTATTCTTGGTGCCATGAGGTCATCTCCTATTTTGGCCTTGCAATCCGAATGTGCTGAGCCTCCTTTGTCTATCAGAAGACAGTATCTCTCGGATCGGTTTTTATATAAAATAGCTCCTAACGCCTCTCACCCTTTAATGGGTAAATAGGAATTATTATATAGCCTCTCCAAATCTTCTTACTGGAAAAATAAAGATATTCCATGCCTATTGGCCAGCTATATAAAGTTGCGTAAGTTTGATACCCCTTTATATACCTCTCAATGTTTCCCCTCCTTTGCCTTTCCATGTGATTCTTCACTCTACATCCCAAAAGTTGTACATTTTGATATTGATAAGGACTCCCCCTTAGCAGATAGTATTTTCAATAGAGAAGTTAAGAAACACTGGTCAGATAGATTACCAACTTTTGTGATGCTTCAAAATACGGTTCTGATACCTAGGTTAGTTCAGCAGTTTGAATACCAAAATATTCTATTATTTTAAACTTTAGAAGTCCTCCTCTGTAGTTCCCCTATACATCTTATTAAAATTAAGGTCCGCGATAGTGCATTGTGTGATTGCGGCTGCGAGCTGAGAGCCCTGGGGCCTTACCAAAGAGCCAATCGATAATCGAATCGAAATACCCATCGAAAGCCAAATGTATGGGATTTGACGTTTCTCGGCGATCAGGCTCTACCCATAGAGTAAAATTTCTATACATTTTTACCGATCGATCCGGCGATTCGATTGGCGATTGTGTTCTTTGGTCAGGCCCCTGTAACATATATTCTTCAGATGTCCAAATCAGTCAACCTCATTATATGATACTCTTCCCTGTGATGTCCCCCGACCTACCAACTTAAACACTTTACTCACTTTTTCCAGCTTCTCTGCAGGGTTATTACGCGTCTTAAGTTCGCTCGCACGCCAATCGTTATGACGTAATTTTCTAAGATTTTTTGGAGCCATTGTTAAGAAGCCAAGCTTGATCTACGTCAGAATGACGTCATAACGATTGGCGTGCGAGCGAACTTATGACGCGTAATCACCCTGCTGGACTCTGTGATTTAGCAAAATATATTTAAAAACTCAAATTAAAACTGTAACTAATATATAAAGTTTTGTATATGAAGATATTTTAGGGCCCCCTATAATATTCAAAGATGACAATTATAAAAATAATATATATAATATACAAATTATTCTAATGTTTACCCTACTATTTCTTATGAAAAAGAGAGGTAGAACAGCATCATTGGTTCCTAAAAAGTTTGGTTGGTATCTCTGATTGTACATGTATTTATTTTGTATATTTATATTATTGTATCATGTATTTATATTTCTATATAACTGGGTATAAATTTGTGTTTTAAATCCTTTATATACTAATTACTAAATTGCTGAATGTTGAGTTTAAATTGCTGAAGTTGAGAGATGCCGCCAGGGGGCGCAGAGTTTACATACCCTTTCCGATAAAATATTGTTATAAAATGTTTTTTGATTGATTAATCATTATTGGATATATTCAATAGTTAAAACTCACTACAGTGCATTGCTGGGCTGTGGGTGTTTTCGTGTGTTACCGAAGTGAACAAAGGATTTAAAACATAATAAATAGTGCGTGATCTAAAATAACAGTCAAACCTGTGAAATATTGTAATATTATTATAAATTTGTGATAAATAAACAGTGATTAATGACTTTTGTAATATAGGGTTTAAGAAACAATTTTAAAAACTTGTTAAACAACTTTGTGCGTCGCCATTACAACGTCTCGTCGTGTTTAGCAATGCAAACATGGAATAAGGTCCCGAGAAAAATTAGGCAAGACGATATGTCCGGTCGCCTCAATCAGAAACGTATGGATTTTGACAGTCACAGTAGGCGTGAGGTAAGCTGTCTACTGTCAAAGTCTATACAGTTTTGATTGAAGGCGACGCAACACGTCGCCTCGAAGGCTCATGTATGTCTCGAACACTAGGGCTGCATTCCAAAGCCGGGGCCATAATTAACCTGTGCGATCTATCGGGTAAAAAAAGAAAGAGACGCAGATATGTAATTTGTATATATTCAATTTCTTTCTTTTCCCCCGAGAGATCGTGATTTGCTATGACAGGTTTGTAAAATAAGGTTATCAAATCAAATTTTATGTATTCCCGAAACATTCTTCATTTCTTTTTTTTTTGCTACTGATAAAATTATTTATTGCCTAAAAAAAATGTTTTTCAATATAGTTTTATCATTTTACCTTATAAACAATTCATTTTTTATGAAAAAATGGTTAGAGCCTGGGGAATCCGTCGTAAGACTACTAAAAATCTTGCCTGAAGCCTTGAAGGTAATGACTCTACTTGCCACTTTTCTTAGTGAAGTAGGTGTCTCCTTATTCTATAAACAAATATATATAGTCCACCAGTATAGCCGTAGCCTTCATTTGTAATAAAGAAGTCTTTTTGTTTCGCCAGAAAAAAATTAAGTCGTTAGATACTACGATAGAGCAATTAATTGTTGTTGAAATTTCACATAAAACTTGGAAAAACCTCTACTGAAAATTATAATTTATTGAAAGTGAATAGCAATAAATGTTTATGCCTTGCACGTATTTTTAGTGGTAAGCGTTTTCATAATGGCTGATCAGATTTTTTTTTTGATGATTGGATCGATTTGAATCGTACAACTATTTCTGCGAATGCACAAAGAAACTGTACGGCAAATATTACAATACAACTTAAACATGCAAAAAGTGTGTACTAAAATGGCGCCTAATATTCTTACATTCCAGCACCATCATAGTATAGGATTCGAGCATCCAGGTAATTACATATATATATTTCATTTATGTAATCATTCTCCGAAAGATCCCTTATTTGATTTAGTTTTCCTCTTATTTCAGGTATGCATTTTTCAAAATGTTTCATTGCTACCAACATTACGGCCACAGTAATATGTACTTTACAGCTAAGGGAATAAACAATATTAAACAAACGCATAATGAAACGCACTATACTTCGTGAATACAGTTGGTGACAAATTATATCATTGTTGAAACCAGTTGAAACATAAATATTATCCTTCATTTGTTCTTAAACAGAACAATCCAGTTTTGTCTTCACTATTAAATTCTTGTTGTAACAGTACCTAATTTATTTCTATGCACAAATATCATTATAATATGTACAAAGAATTTATAACCCTGTGGGATTCACAAATCCAATAACATTACTCCAATAATATAACTTACTGCTTGGATGAGTAAAGTTTCCTGTGATAAATAACTTATGGTCGGATTAATAGTCGTTGCTCAGCCTGAGCCTACGTAATACATATTAATATATAATCTGTAGCCATGGCGTGGAACTGTCAAAATTTTTTTTTTTCAAATACAGTTTGAACAGTCTGAAGCATCGGCTAAGTAACGAATATTAATCCGAACATTAATGATATAGAGTTTAAAACTTGGTTAGCCAAGTTAAAGATTTTAATTGAATAAAGTCAAAAATATTTATTTCAAGTAAACCTTTATAGGCTTAAATTCGTAGTTTATTACAGGAGGCTGATAGTAACTGTTACCAACGTTACAGATCTAATTGGGGTATAAAAAACTAATAAAGTTATTTATATTTATTTGTAATATATAAGTTGTACTTTTAGTGATTCTAATATTATTATAAATTTCTTCGTGTTTCAGTAGAACAAATATATTAATATACTTAAACAGGTCCTAAAACATAGATAATGACACAGAGTTATAGTAATGAGGAGTTTTCTGTTTGAAGGATACAAAATATTCCACTATATGACAGTAGGAGGGATATCCACAAAAACAGTCAAAAAAGGCTGTTTATTATATATATTCGAGTAGTCTATATTTCCCATATTTCTATATGTCTAGGTCCGGATTAATAGTCATGGCTAAAAGCACTGGCTCAAGTCGTGCTCACGAAATTAATACTCAAACGATGCTTAGCCGAGCAACCACTTCGCACTATAATAGTCGAGTAAATTGACGCAGCTAAGCTAAGCAACGCCTCAAGACAATGCTCGCTGAAATATGTATATTACTTGCAATCCTGGTGCAAAATACCTCCAAGTATTGAGAAGTATGGAGATATTTTTATAATTTACATTGGTACAAAAGGAATCATGGATTTTGAATGAATAAATTATGAAATACACAAAAAAAATAAAAGAAAAATAGGGAATAACAAGAAATTTCATAATTACGTGATCAACAGAAACTTAAGACATAACAGACTAACATGAAGAATCTAACGCTGAGCACGACTTAAGTAAAGGAATATGGAGACTAATACTTAGCCGAGCAACGGCTCAAGCAGCTTCAAACGGCTCAGTTAGTTTTGATGTCCGGATTAATAGTCGTTGCTTTGCACGAGCCATTGCTTAGAACTGTCAAAGTGACAGTTGTTTCTATAATAAACGGGTGCTCCGAGCGGTGGCTCAGGGTAAAGCTTGAGCCGTTGCTCGGCTAAGCATTATTCTCGATATTCCTTTACTTAAGTCATGCTCAGCGTTAGATTATTCATGTTAGACTGTTATTTGTTTAGTTTCTGTTGATGCTGCTCCAGAGTGACAGACAAAGCAGTTTGTCACCCTGGAGCAGCCAGCCAAGCCTGGGTGAAGTCAAGTTCCTTTTATTTTTTGCTTATCATTAGATTTTTCAAATAATAAGGATTTACAAGAATAAAGAGTTACATAACTGGTTATTAACAAAAAATAACGTAGTTACATTACGGTGAAAACACGTAACGTCCCACTACTACGGGCTGCGCGAGCGGGCGGCATGTCGCGGGTAACCGCTGGCGGGCTGCGTGAGCGGGCGACGCAGCAGCGGGAGAGCGAACGAATCAGTTCAAACCGCTTTATTGTCGATGTAAACCGATTTAACTCGGTTTAAGTCTCAACCCGGGTTAAAAAGTCGAATCGTTCGTTACATCTTTAGTATTATCTATGGTCAGCATGGTCAGTAGTGGTAGGTCGTTACGTGTTTTCACCGTAAAGTAACGGCTACGTAATTTTTTGTTAATTACCCGTTATGTAACAAGGTGAATTGAACTCATGATATCCAGTACCTACAACGCAAACTGGGATGTGCTCGGTGTCTCTAAAATAACTTTATGTACCTATTACCTACTTTACTCTCAAAAATAATATTGACAGGTTCTTTGAAAATCTGCCGTTTTAAATAATTTGTGAGTAAGTAATATTTATCTACTTGTGAATGAAATGAAATAAAATGAATGAAATGAAATGAATGAATTTTGATTTTTTAATAGCGACATAATTCTATCTAAATAACTTAAAATCACAGGACGCTAGCACCATTCCCGCTCTGCACTTTATTTTTTTTTATTCATATTTCTATTATGATTTTTACATGTCTTTTTATTTTAATAAATTTTTAATTTTAACATCCAAAAGACAAATAAAGTTTTATTGACCACAACCTACTTATATTCAACAGTATTCAATTTATAAGCACCATCTTTCAGCAGTAGTTGTTATAAATTGGTTTACTTAGTTAATTATTTCACCGCTTTGCGTTATGTCGCTGCTCGTTTCTATTCTCGCCGACATTCCACAATGTTGTTATTAAAACGAGCGAATGTACCTATCTATATGGATATTACTGTTGAAACGGTTGTAACGATTAAAACTCTTGTAACGAAGTGGTTATTGTTATTTCACGTGATTGTGATATTTAGTGAATTTTGTTATAGTTGTATAAGTTTTTTCGTGATTGGTTGCACATTCGTTTTAATCGTCGCAAATATTTGTTTTAATAATAATTCTTAAATGCGCATAGCCTATATTTTGTTTTTGGACTCATAATTATGGTATTGATGTAATCTGGCGAAATGTCATATCAAAACGTTCTTTTACTATAAGTTATTAAACCGCGGTCACATTCTGTTTCTTATAAAGTGAGCGTTAGATTGTCAAAATAACGAATTCCATTATTAGCGCGCTCTCCTCCAATCAGCGAAGGTTAAAAAACTACTCTGTTTGGAGGAGAGCGCGCTAATAGCGGATATCGTTATTCTGACAATCTAACGATCACGTTATAAGAAACAGAATGTGGCTGCTGGCGCTAGACCCATAGTGTTTGTACTTAAACGATAGGTATCGTTGATATCAAAATTTTAGCTTTGTTAAAGGATTGTCGACCTCTTGACAATCGCTTTTTTTGATAGAATTCGATGGTATGCCATGTAATAAGTCGAATGACATAATAAAAATAGGTTCGATAAATGTCATTCAGGTCAAAAACATTTTTTCAATATATCTCTTCAATCGACGTTCGTAAACCTATCGTGTTTTTACTCTAATATAAGGAAATAATGAGGTATAACCATTTTAATACTCAAAAATCAATGTTATGTTTTTAATTTAATTTTTTTTAATAAGTATTTAATACAAATATAATAACCGTTATTAGTTATTTAGATAATAACGACTTTATTGTAACTATCTACGTTTCGTAACCATAGAGTACTATGTTATTTTTTTTCTATTTCTCTATGTTTTTCTACTAGAAATCAAGGAACATAATACTCTCTACGAAAGTATTAATTTCCTTGATTTCTAATACTCTCTGCTAAAAATGTTCGTAACGCAGTGCTATTCGTAATACATATTAACTTTTTAATCTGTGCATATTATAATCTTTGGTGTTATTATTGGTATTTTCGGTACTTATTTGTTCAGTGATTTTCGGTATTTTATGGGTATTTTACAATTGGCAGTTGATAGGTTATTTGTTCAGTGTGGAATTTTACCGGCAATTTTTTCCTTTGCGCATTGCGCACGTTATCCGACAAACAAAAAGTTATTATAAACATAAAATGGCTTCAACGTGGGTTGTAGAAAAGGAAAAGTTATTTAACCTGCCCATTGAAGAAAAAAGGATGCTATACGAAAAGTCGGAGTATGCAACTTTGGCTGAAGTGCCAATTTGGTCAAAATACACAAAAGCTGTTACAATTAAACCATCCGAAGATTCAGTAGATATTTCCTTAAATCAAGATTTAAATAAAACTCTAGCTAATAAAGTGTCTTTATTCTCAGGAGATATTACTAAATTAGAGGTTAGTATGTTCTCGTTTTTCTGTAAGGTTATTATTATTAAATAATAGGCGAGCAGCGTATTGCTGATATGCATATAACACTGGTGTATAGTTTTTAATTTAATTTTTTGTCTAATTTGTTAGTTAATAGGCCATATTATTTGTCCAGTTTATTCTTAAAAGTGTTTACAGTAGAGGAGTTGTCGGCTCAGCTTTTCTTTTATGTTACGTCGAGTTTGATGTCGACAATTTTTTTGGTAACACTAGTTCACCTGAATATTCCTACCAAATTTCAAGCTTAGGAAACCAGAGGTTTCGGAGATATAAATTTTTAAAATTATTAATTTTCCTAACAAAAAATCCAAAAAGTCACATTTCCCTTTTTTTTTGTTCAAAGGCATATTTTTATCAAATAAAAGTCCGTATTTTAATAAGTTATATTTAATATTAACACAATATTTAACTCATTTTTACATAATTATTTTATTTTATGGTAGCAGTTTGCGAGTGCCAAAAAGGCTTTCTTCACATACAAGAAAAATTACCCAAAAAACTCTTTATTAAAAAAAAAAATGGCCAAACTAGGTAAAGGATGGGTTAGGTTTGTGTTAGTACATGACCATACGCACGAGCCGAGCGAAGCGTGCAGCGGCAGCAGCCGGCGAGTGCCAGAAAGGCTTCCTACACATACGAGAACAATTACCCAAAAGACTCTTTATTAAAAAAAAAATGCCCGACTAGGTAAAGGATAGGTTAGGTTAGTGTTAGTACATGACCATATGCACGAGCCGAGCGAAGCGTGCTGCGGTAGCGGCCGGCGAGAGCCAAAAAGGCTTCCTACACATACGAGAATAATTACCCAAAATGCTCTTTATAAAAAAAAAAATGGCCAGACTACGTAAAGGATAGGTTAGGTTAGTGTTAGTACATGACCATACGCACAAGCCGAGCGAATCGTGCCGCTGTAGCTGCTGGCGAGCGCCAGCTAGGCTTCCTACACATACAAAAATTGGGTAAAATGTGAATTTTCAAATGACAATAACTCCTAAAATACCCACCCCCTAACTTTTTTATTTTAGGGGTAGGTTCCCCTCCCTCCCCTCTTTCCCTCCCGCACCCCCCTACCCCCCCTCTGATGTCACATAAAGGAAAGTCCTACCGAGTTGTCCATGTCCTGTGGCAGCCTGTTCCACATATTCACCACTCTGTTGCTAATAAAGTTATATCCAAAATTTTTTCTGCTAAGTGTTATTGACAGTTTCATATCATGGTCACGACAGAGAAATATATATATAGTATTGTTGAAATGGAATATTTCAGCCAAGTGGGGACAGTCATATTTGCCTGTGAGGATTTTAAAGGTCTCGATCAAATCTCCACGTGATCGGCAGTCTCTCAGAGTTGGTAGTTTAATAATCTCAAGCCTTTCTTCGTAAGTCCTTTTCCACAAGCAATAAGGTAATTTCGTTGCCCATCTTTGTACACTTTCAAGCTGGTTTATATCCTTCTTAAAATACGGATTCCAGACTTGGAACCCATATTCCAAAAGTGGTCTAATGAATGTTTTATAGATTTTGAGGAACATGACTGGGGTAATTTGCCGGAATTATTTCCTGATTGCGTAGAGCACTTCTCTAGTTAGCACGCTTAACTATGCCATCTATATGTTCAGCCCACTTTAGGTTAGTGGTAACCACCATGCCAAGGTCTTTCTGCATCTGTACTGGAGTAATTTAAACATTTCCTAAATTATATTCGATGTTGGGATTGTTTGGACCTATGTGTAGTACAGTGCATTTAGACGGATTCAGTTTGATTATACAGGTTTTTGTCCACTCTGATATACGTTCCAAATCTTCCGATGTTCCACTATTAACCAAAGGGTTCCCAAAATATTTGACGTCATCAGCGAAGAAACAGGCCTCTGATTTTATTACTGTACAAAGGTCTGTAATGTATATTCCAAACAGTGTAGGGGCCAACACAGATCCTTGTGGTACTCCGCTAAAAACATCTTTAGTTACAGAATGATAGTTTCCAATTCTAACTTGTAAGTTCTACCTGATAGGTAATTGCTAAGCCAAGTCAATAAATTCCCGCCGATACCAAAGTGTTCCAGCTTAACCAGCAACCGTTTATGAGGAACCTTATCAAATGCACATTCAAAGTCGAGATAAAATACATCAACTGGAGACATCTTGTCACATTCTTCAGACCATCTGCTTAGACATGTCAGCAGATTGGTCACCGTTGAACGTTTTTCCACAAAACCATGTTGTTGATCAGCAATGATGTTTTCACTGGAGAGAAACTTTTTAAGTTCATCACATATAATGCGCTCCATACATTTACAAGAGATGCTGGTGAGACTTATTGGATGGTAATTAGCAGGTTAAAGTTTGTCCCCCTTTTTAAATATTGGTGTGATCTCCGCATGTTTCCAAACCTTTGGCAACACAATAAAATCAAGTTTTTCAACAACATAACAGCTATTTAACCTATATCTCTTAAACAAATGAATGATTTATACTTATTTCATCGAAAAATCCTTATCTTAAATTTAATAACTGGTAGAGGAAAATAAAAGCAAACATATTATTATATAAATATAAGTACCTAAATACCTAACCACCTTAAGGGAACGCAGGCAACGTGGTGACCTTATTGAAACATACAAGATCTTAAATGGACACTATGACTTGCATCAGTTTGACCAAATGTTCCAACGCACTGTTAATCCTCAGCTACGAAGGCACCCATTTAAATTAGATAAAACAAGAGTCTTTAATAACTTACGAAAGCATTTTCTGAGCAACAGAGTTGTGGATGCTTGGAATAGACTACCAAAAGAAGTTCTCTCTCGTCTCAGCTGAGACTATCAATAAATTTAAAAATCGTTTGGACAACCACTTGTATGTACACCATAATTTTATTTTCAGACTCTATTTCTTGGTTTGGGCACCTAGATATTTTTTTCAAAATTATTGTTTTTTGAGGTTCCAGTTGCTTCAGCAACTTTTATACTTATTCCTATTTTCTATAACACGCACATCTTTAGTCATTTATACAATACACAACAATAACAGTTTTCCGAGAATAAAGCAATTTTGGTTCTGTATTTCTATATAAGTGATAAAATTGTATACATAGTCTGGCCATAAATACTGTTTATTTAAAATTTAAAAATATATTACATTTGAATTTGAAATCGATCTTAATCCGCTGGATTATGATTTATGGCCAGTTTTAGAGAGGACAGTTTGCTCTAAACCCCATGATAATTAGGAGTCTCTAAAACAGTCCATACTATTGGAAGTGAAGAATTTTTCAATGGAAAGAGTGCGTGCTTCTATTGATAACTGGCCTCAACGTTTAAAGGACTGTATTGTAGCCAATGGAGACTACTTCGAATAAGCTTTTTATATTTTAAATTGTTTTATATTTATGTATTAAACTAACACACTGTAAAAGTAATAAATGTAAAAAAAATGTTTTTCTTTGTTACAAAATTTATGGCAAGACTAGGTATATCGAATTTTGTCTACAATCTGACAGTTTAGTTTTGATGTTAATAAACTGCGTGCTACCTTTTTCGAGAAAAGTCGACACATATCTTCCGATGCTTCAAATTAGTCTATTCGTTATATTATGTCGTGGTCGCGCGTGTTAGCTTTGTAGATATGTCTTATCGATCGATATTTATCGAACCGAATGTCGCGCGTGCTCGGCCCCTCAAAAAGGGTCTCAGTGTTATAGATAATATCAGCACCCTTGTCACTGACATTCCTGTTGCTTTCAGTAAGTCAAAATCCCTTGCTGCTGTATTCCTCGATTTTTCTTCAGCCTATATCACTGTATTAATTCCAGTTCTTAAAAGCAAAATGCAACAGCTGAGAATTTCTGAGAAACTATGTAAATTCATTTATAACCTGTTATGGGTCCGTATAATAAACATTATTATTATTATAGTATAGACAAGCAGAATTCGTTGATGCGTCTACATCACTGTGTAACTTGTTTTTTATTCACTTTTAAATTGTCCAATCTCTTTTTAAATATGTTCACAGTTTTGTCATTTTTTACACTATCTGGTATACCGTTCCATTGGTTCTATATGGAGCGTTCAAGTATTACGTAACGCAATTCTTGAAGATTTTTGACCCTAAATGTAACGTGCCGTAACGTTGTTATGTAATTCAACCTTACGGCACGTTACATGGGGGGGAGGTACCTTAGACATCCACCTCGAGAAGAAACTGATGCAGTAATTTCCTGAAAACCGGTGAACCCACAGACTAAAACCGAAACATGACTAGTTTACTTGATGGTTTTTGCATCTGTATGGGGGATAATATAATAAGAGTTAAGAATTGTATGTTTAGACCTCATTAGGTCTCCCCTTTCTCTTTTGTTTTTAAGTGTAGTTAGCTTTAGGAGTTCCAAGAGTTAGGGTTACTTATAATCTGCAGGGTAACCACCGACTCCGATACCGTGAGATCTCGTTCGAGTTGAGATCGAGAAGGATGTTTTTGATAATACGAAAAGTGAAACATCGTTATTTGAATTAACCACTGCATAAACTGTTCGAGTACCTAATTAATTACAACAAAATATATAAAATATTTATTTATTTATTTATTTAAATCTTTATTGCATACAAAATACAAAGGCGGACTTAATGCCGCTAGGCATTCTCTACCAGTCAAACCTTCGGGACAGTAAAAGCAGTTAATAAGTGAGGTAGGTGCAATATAGTATCTGAGTATATAAACCAGTGAATATTATATAAAATACTTACAATCTATTATACACTACTTAAATATATCTTATATATATATATACATACATAAACTACATATACACAATACTACCAACTACTAAATGAGAAAGGAGAAGTAACAAAGTGGAAAGGAATAGAATAATGAATGATAAATAAAAACTACCTATGAATTTAAATAGTAATCATATACTCTTTTTTTAAATATGACTCTATTTGGTGATTGTCTATAATTATGAAGTTTAAATATTATGAAGTTTGTAAATATGATTTGTATGAAATGACGTCATATTTGATCTCAACTCGAACGAGAACTCACGGTATCGGAGTCGGTGGTTACCCCCCTGTATGTTGGCTGTCAGGACTAAATGGTCACTTTTACCAACCGGTGAATGATAGTTAATTTCGCTGTTTAGTGACTCCTCATTGCATGAAATAAGATCTAGCAAAGATTCTTGGTTATTCCGTTTTCTTGTGTTTTCTGTGACTAACTGGAAGATGTTACTATCTGAATACACTTCTATAAATTGTTGATGTAGGATGATGTACCCGTCCAATTTTTGTAATAGACACTTCGTCTGGTAAATTAAAATCTCCAAAAATAACAAGCGTTTGTGAGTCCGATGCTCTCTTCATCGTATCAAAAAGTATTTGGTCTAAACACTCAAATGTGTATTGGGTTGGACGGAACTAATATGTATACATGCAAACTAATAACATGTTTAAGTCTTGGTACTGTAAATCTATCTATAATCCCTCTATAAGGTGGCTGTGGTAATTGTTAGTTACATTAGCAATTAAGGGAAACTTAGAACAATTATTTGATACTAGCTGTGCTCGCGACTTCGTCCGCGTGGAATAGTTATTTTTTTATCATACAAACTTTCATCCCCTATTTTATCCCCTTGGGGGTAGAATTTATCAAAATCCTTTCTTAGTGGATGCCTACGTCATAACATCTACCTGCATGCCAAATTTCAGCCCGATCCGTCCAGTGGTTTGGGCTGTGCGTTGATAGATCACTATGTCAGTCAGTTACCTTTGAGTTATAGTATATATTTAGATGTACATTATTGTACATGGCTACGAGGCGAGAACAGTCGCCACTCCTGCCTTTTCTCGGCCAACTTATTGTTTGACCCCCTGTCTGTACGAAGTGACACTTATTTTCGGGGGGTATACCAATATTCTTGGTCTATATGCAATAATAACAAGGATCTGTCAAGTTAACTCTCACAAACTTAAATGTCTGGTATCAGGCTTAACCATTTCATCTAATTTTATATTAATATTTTTCAGATTGATGCTATAGTGAATGCTGCCAATACAAAATTGATAGCTGGTGGTGGTGTAGACCATTCTATTCACAGAGCAGCCGGTCCTTTGCTACAGGTAATAAATGTTGTTACCCATAACACACAATAGACCCGGCACCCGCACGGAGAATCCATGGATAGCTAAGAACATTGTCTGTTGCACCTAAAATTTGTAGATCCATGTTGCATGGCCTTTCTCACACGGCAACCTGAAAAAAAAAAGTTTACAATTGCGAATGTGCATCTGGATTGAGAGATCTTATCAAAACCAAACAAAATGACTATGTCGGCATTTCGTAGCATAATGTAGAAACTTATATATGAAATATTTTAATTTGTAAAGGCGAGGAAAAAAAGTTAGCGTCCAAAAATAGGAGCTCTCAATCCTGACATTTTTGAAAAAATATAAAAAAATATTTTTAGAAGTATTTACTCTATGTTATATTTTATTGTACTAACATTCAGTACACACATCGTAAGAAATAATCAGAAGAATTCAAAATATTTGGAGGTAAAATGAAGAAGATATAAGGCAAAACATGGATCTCTCAATCCAGACGTTTTAGATTGAGTGATCCTTTGAAACACCATGTTAGGCTGAGTAGAAGCAAAAGTTGATTATTCCAGCATTTAATAGTACTTCTCGACATTATCGCAAAAAATAAATAGATATCCAAATGATAACCGTTAAAAAGTTATAGCAACTTCGTCATTTTTAAAACATCAGGACTGAGTGATCTATATTTTTACATATATCTACTTTTACTTTCATCGCACGGAAAATCTAAAATTCTACGAATTATTAAAAAAACATCTTCTAAATCCTGGAATTTAAACAATTTGTGTAAAGATTGCACTTTATTATATTTATAGATTCCAAATTTACCCATACAGCAAGTCGTGTAGGGTGACCATGTTTTGTTTTTAATTTTTATGAAGCATGGCATATTATTCTGTAAATATGTATAGTTTAACTTTCATTTTAATGCAGTAAAATTACAAGTTGTGTGTAAATCAATGCCAAAAAAATACATAATAAACCATTTGATTTGCCTATTGATTTAAGTGTATGGATTTCATCACTACAAATTACTGTCACTGATGACGCCGCTCCCCTGAGAGGCGAAGTAACTTAGATATTAATATATTTCATTTTGACGTTTATTTGAGCACAGAATACTGGAATACTATATTGTGTGAAGGTACTATGGAAGTATAAATATCAAGGAAATGCTGTAATCATTTTCACAAAGTACAAATTACTTGTTAAACGTTTCTCTGTGTCCAGTAATCCATTTTGGATTATCACTTGTTGAGCATTGAATGGTTATTATCACTTGAGTTCTCATTAGGGTTCCGAATTTTTTTTTTTTCAAAAAAAGAACTCTTCTTAGGTGTCTGTTTGTTTGTCGGCATGAGTATCTCGAGAACCGCTGGGTGGTATATATATATATATATCATCACGGGTGCCTTACGGCGCCCGAGACCGCCTAGACGGCCCCAGGGTACCCAGCGGAGGGGTTTTAATCCCACCTCGTTGTAGCCGATGGTATGAGTCTACACCGAACAAGTGGCTAGCTCGTCGCGATGTTTTGGATAGACTCAATAACCCATCTATAAAGTTTCACAAGTTGGTATAGTGAAACCGGGACCGACAGCTTAACGTGCTCTCCGAGGCACTATAGTGGTATTGTCAAACAAATGTACATATATATATATGTATATATATATATATATTTAGTAAAATATCTCCTAATAGGTGTAGGTGTAAAAGGGTTCAAGTCAAAGATAAGCGCACCTTAGGCTGTCGGTCCTAGTTTCACTATATAAACTTGTGAAACTGTTTACCGATGGGTAATTAAGTCTAAAAAAATACCGCTATGAGTTTACCATTTGTTCAGTGTAGTGTAGACTCACAATTTGCTACGAGGTGGAAATAAAACCCCTCCGCTACCTTCGGAACACTCCGCGGGTGAGTTTTCGCACTTGTATTTTTTTTGTATTGACTTTGTGCCGCGGGTGGCTATATTGTGTTCTCATTTTTAGACAGGCTATTTTGGGGCTTAGGGTACTTCCTGGTATTTATAATATCTTTTTTTTTTCAAACATTACCGTTGTAAAGAAATTCAAAATGACTAGGTTTTAAATGTATGTGGTTAAAAAAAGTTTTTTTTAAACACATTATTAGAGTTTACGGGTTTTCAGGAGTTTCGACGGTTATTTTACGGGATTTGTCTGAGTTTAGGTACCGCTTTTCATGTAGCTCGAAAATTTGAGATCAGTCGTAATTATAACGGTATCCAGATTTATTTTTAAGGCATCAATCTGTGGGTTTACCGTTTTTCAACATTAGTCTATGGATTTACTGGTATTAGTAAACACTAAAATTTGTTTCGGAATCAATCTGAATTTGTATGGTTTGGCATGTGTTCATACCGAGTGCCAACAAAAAAAAAACATGGTCACCCTACACGACTTGCTGTATGGGTAAAATTGAAATCTAAAAATATAATAAAGTGCAATCTTTACACAAATAGTTTAAATGCCAGGATTTAGAAGATGATTTTTTAATTATTCGTAGAATTTTAGATTTTCTGTGCGATGAAAGTAAAAGTAGATATATGTAAAAATATAGATCACTCAGTCCTGATGTTTTAAAAATGACGAAGTTGCTATAACTTTTTAACGGTTATCATTTGGATATCTATTTATTTTTTACAATAATGTCGAGAAGTACTATTAAATGCTGGGATAATCAACTTTTGCTTCTACTCAGCCTAACATGGTGTTTCAAAGGATCACTCAATCTAAAACGTCTGGATTGAGAGATCCATGTTTTGCCTTATATCTTCTTCATTTTACCTCCAAATATTTTGAATTCTTCTGATTATTTCTTACGATGTGTGTACTGAATGTTAGTACAATAAAATATAACATAGAGTAAATACTTCTAAAAATATTTTTTATATTTTTTCAAAAACGTCAGGATTGAGAGCTCATATTTTTGGACGCTAACTTTTTTTCCTAGCCTTTACAAATTAAAATATTTCATATATAAGTTTCTACATTATGCTACGAAATGCCAACATAGTCATTTTGTTTGGTTTTGATAATATCTCTCAATCCAGATGCACATCAATTGCGATGCAACTAAAAAGGTTGGTACATGTATTTAAATGGCCGTCCACACATGACGACTTATTGAAAACCTGTTTTCAACTGTGACGCGACTTGCAGTGCTTGCTTCCCGTGAGTTGCATTGCTGATGCAAAATAAAAAAAAAAATCGGAACAAGAAATATAGATTAAATTTGTTGGGGAAGTTGAAAAATACCTTTGACTCTATGATTAAGTATTTTTTAATTGTCCTGCTGTAATTTTTGAATTCTCTAGCTACAATGAATGCTCTGCAGTTTATGTTATTTTTAATGTAAGGGCACGTTCACATGACAGGCGTTAAGCGCGCATTAGGTTTTTGCTTATTGCTGTAATATTTAACTTACGTACATGTTATTTTAGGAGGAATGTCATACACTATCTGGATGTGCTGTGGGTGAAGCCAAGCTCACTGGAGGCTATAACTTACCTGCTAAATGTAAGTTCAATAATTGTGCTTTTAACTGTGAATTTCTTTTAAAATTGGTATTTTTCTTTCTGACCGTTATTAAGGCAACTCTAGTCTGCTTTTTCACGAGCTTGCCAAAAAGAAAAAGTAAACATTGAATATGAAAAAAAAACAATAATATAAACTACATATATCTGTCCAAACAAGGTTTTCATATGGCATAGATAGGTAGTTATCTGGTTTTGTATTTTTCTTTTCTATAACATTTAGGACTGATTTTTCAATCGTTGGATAAATTTATCTATCAGATAACTTGTGACAGAATTAATAAATTTGACAGTTCTTTATACAAGTTAACTGTCGGATAATTTTATCTGACGATTGAAAAATCAGCCCTTAGTTATGTCATCTTCGATTTGGCTAGAGGAACAATTATTTATTTAATTTTTTATATTATTTGTGAACTAAATATATATTTTTTTACACTTTGTTATATATAAATATTGTTAATATGTCGACTAACATTCAAAAGCTGTTATATGCTGATGTTTGTGTATTTGTGTAAATGAGCTTCCGACATTATCCAGGCCCCTGACCAAACTGACCAAAGAACCCGATCGCCAATCGAATCGCCGCATCGATCGATAAAAATGTATAGGAATTTTACTCTATGGGTAGAGCCATCGACGAGAAACGTCAAATCCCATACATTTGGCTTTTGATGAGTTTTTCGATTCGATTATCGATTGGCTCTTTGGTAAGGCCCCAGTCTGAATCTAACTTGTGCATCTCTTTTTTAGATGTTATACAAACAGTGGGGCCAAGATACAGCGAGAGTACAGCATCTGCAGCTAAAGAAGCTTTACAGTCGTGCTATGAAAACTCTTTTGCTTTAGCTAAGAAACACAACATTAAAACCATAGCCTTTCCATGCATTTCTACTGGGATATATCAATTCCCAAACAAATTAGCGGCTCAAACAGCTTTGAGTGCCACAAGAAAATTCTTAGAAAATAATTTAGACTTTGAAAGAGTTATATTTTGCACTTTCATGCCAGTTGATACTGATTTGTATAAAGAGCTGATGTTGAAATATTTTCCTATAGAATAAGATTTAAAATAAAAAAATAAAAAAGTCAATTTTGTATAACAAATAATTTGTTTTCATAACTTGGGTAACGGTATCTACCTTCTACAATCCACAAACATGGGAATAATATATTCAGATTCCTGTGTAGGTATAAACAGTAAACCAAATACTCTATTTAGCTGAGGTCATATTGAGCATCGGAAACCTTTACAATTTTAAGTCATGAAATGCCACTTGGTATGGACGTTATATGGACCAAACTGAGCTTAAAAAGCCTTTTAGCCATGCATGACTTCGCGTCAGAGAAAGGGGTGGGAGGGCAGAGTACCAGTGTTAAAAAACTACAAACATATCCCTATATTTTATGATTAGGGGAGAGTGTGGTAATTGAAAGCAGCGGGAAATTGGGAACACCTTATATTATCATAGTTATCCCCCTCCTACCTCTTCCCTCCATGCACCATCCGCATGCTTCAAGCGAGACTTAATGCCACCAAAAACTACTCGATGAAAGACGCGCGCATTGCTGAAATAACTTGTTTTAAAACATTTTATAGATTTTAATGTAA
The DNA here is from genome assembly GCA_947458855.1 of Monopis laevigella. Classification (NCBI taxonomy): domain Eukaryota; kingdom Metazoa; phylum Arthropoda; class Insecta; order Lepidoptera; family Tineidae; genus Monopis; species Monopis laevigella. The sequence goes on along the minus strand of OX381577.1, from coordinate 5,182,379 downwards.
TTTCAATAACTTTACATTTACAATAAAAGTACCGTTTGCAAATTATATGATAATTACTTTTATTTTAATTTTAATAATTTGAGTAATTGGGAAAGATATGGAGAGGATAATTAGGAACGGTAATTACCTACTTGATTTTTTTATCCCATAAATTGTATGGATATTAATACATAAACTGGTGCTGAGCTAATAACAGCTATGTATACTTTTACTGTGAATTTAATAGTTCTTCCAGTGCTTATCGACTAATGTACTGTTCTTGTCAACTTAGTTTATGTTGTTTTTCGTCTTCCTTTCGCATTCCCAGCTTTTGACTGCTGTATACGTGGTGCCTTACAGTGGCTATAACCATTCTCATACCGCGTGATGGGTCTTGTTAGGTTTCTATGCCTGGTGCGAGACTTAAGAAGACAGGAAATAGACTTGCGAACTCGAATGTCTAAAAAATTATAAACGTTGCTTTCAGCCCCTGTAGCACGGCCAAGCTAAGACAAGATATGGGGTCGCGAACCAATGCCAAAAGTAACTATTTTTTCATATCAACCAATTAGAGCGCTGCAAAGTTGCACCTGATTGACATCGGCTCGCGACTTTATCTTTTGTCTTGGCTTGGCCGTGCTACGGGTGTATAGATTATTTCAAAAATAATATCGTGGAGGAGCAAATATTACTTATTCGATCCTAATTACATAGGCTCTTTATAAAAAAAAAACTATTAACTTTTGAAAAGCACAACGAACGGTTTTTGAAATCTTAACTCAATTGTAATTTCAAAAGTTAATCGATTTTTTATAAAGAGACTGGGGCTTAGCATAACCACATCGATATAGTTTGACAGTCGATAAAATGAAGTTTTTGAATGAATATTCATTCATAAAAACGATAGCTTATCGATGCTGTTGTAATTAGGAACGAGTAAGTACTATTTGCACCTCCACGTTTTCTTTTTCTTATATTGAATAATATTACTGAAAGCAAAGATTATACGTTCGAGTTCGCGTATCCGTATAGAAACCTAACTTTATAAGACTCAATACAAAGTGTGAAGATGGTTGACGACGAAAAGTGTTCGAGACTGTATTTGTATAGGGGTGGTAAGAATTAAATTCCAAACGAGCATTTCGAACTTGACAGAATCATGCAACTAACCTTTTCATCCGTGACACGTCGAACGGGTTCCCGCACTGTGCACAGTACACTTTCTTTCAGTAGAACTATTGTCTTTGTGGTGATGAGTCCGAGATCAGCGCTTCGGTCAAATTGGAACAGACCGGCGGCGCTTCGGCGGGCGTCGCGGGAGTCGTCGTCGAATATCGAATGTTGACGAACGGGCGCGGGCGATGCTTGCGGATTACAGACTGCCGGCGCGGCCGCGGCTTAGTGGGATGACCGAGCGCGCACGCATGAATTTTAGGGTAGTACAAGAAACGTCGCATTCAAAAACATTCGTTCGAGAATTTGAATAGGAAATTACGAACACCGCCCACCGTTAAAATATTATTTTAACGAATAGAGAAAAAGTATATAGGAAGTTTATGTGAACTCGAAAGATATAAAGGAAAAACAAAAGGGAAAACAAACAATACGAAAGGAAAAAGGAAAGGAAAGCGAATGTACATATACGAACTAATTATAATGTATAGGTAACGGACATAGTTTATGTCCGTTACCTATACGTTAGGATATCTTCGAAGGCCGGTGCCTTCGAAGATATCCTTGTGTAGTTTTAAGAACTACTGAACGAACTACTCCGTCCTTTGAAGGATGAAACTCAGTCACACGGCCCATTTTCCATTGTAATGGCGCCGCATTCTCATCTTTTATTAAGACGAGAGATCCTATGAGAATATTTTCAATGGAATTTGTCCATTTGCCACGTTGCTGTAGGGTATGCAAAAATTCGCTGTGCCACCGATTCCAAAACCGTTGTACAAATTGTTGAACCATTTGCCACCTCGTAAGCCGATTAATATTAAGATCTTGGAGATCTGGTTCTGGCAACGAATTGAGAGGTGCCCCTATCAGAAAATGCCCGGGTGTTAGAACCTGTAGGTCATTAGCGTCCGAACTTAATGAACATAAAGGTCGCGAATTTAAAATACTCTCGATCTGAGTTAATAAAGTGGATATTTCTTCGAACGTTAGTATTGACTGCCCTACAATCCGAATTAAATGTGATTTTACTGACTTAGCGGCTGCTTCTGTTAGACCATTGTAGTGAGGGGCAGCCGGTGGGTTGAAATGCCACTGAATATTGTAATTTGATAAATCATTCGAAATTATATTTTGATTTGACTTAACAAAATTAAATAAACTTTTGAGCTCCTTACTAGCTCCAACGAAATTTCTACCGCAATCACTAACTAAATCTGAACAGAGGCCTCTCCGGCTAACAAAACGTCGAAGAGCAGCCAAGAACGAATTTGTGGTTAGATCTGAGACCAATTCAAGATGAACCGCGCGAGTACAAAGGCACACGAAAACTGCGATGTACGATTTACTAACTTTAGAATTTCGAGCGGTGTAGAATTTAGCAGTGATTGGACCAGCGTAATCTATGGCTACTTTTACGAACGGTCGTAATTGTTGCACGCGAAAATCAGGAAGGTCTGCCATCAACGGCTCGACTGATGATGCTTTATGGCGATAACAATTGGTACACATGAAAATACGTTTTTTAACAACCCGCCTAGCCGATAAAATCCAATATTCTTGGGCAATATTTTTTAGGCACGTTGCTTGTAAACCAGAATGTAAAATTATTCGATGACAATAATCAATTAACATATTAGTAAAACAACTATCAGCTGGCAACAAGATAGGATGTTTACGACCAAAATCAAACTTTGAATGTTTGATACGTCCACCTACCCTAATCAGTCCTTGATCGTCAAGGAAAGGATTAAGACGACGGATTAAAATCTAACAAGATTTATTAAGGTTTAAATTTTTTATATCAGAATCAAACCAATGACTCTGCAATATACGAATTAAAGTCTGTTGAATTACTGTCTTAATTCTCCAACCGATAAGGAGAGCTTAAGAGATTTCAATCGACAGACTCTTACAAAACGTTGACAATAAGCAACGACTCTTACGAGTTTATTAAACGACGAATATTGAACGAAAATAATTGGGTCTTCCTTACGATCAACAACAAGCGAGACGACTTGCTTTGATCGACGTCCAGGAACCTCTTGTAACGGAACGTTAATTTTAACTTTACAAAATTTGCGACGGTCCACGAAATGGAACGGATAGTTTAGAATTTAAAATTACCCTTTGCAAAAGTGCAAAATGCAAAAGAGGCAGGTAGTTGAAATAAATGCATTTTACAAGTCGAAGTAACGTATTACTTCAAACAATCAGATAAATAGGCCGCGGTCAGAGTACCGCAGGCCATTTGATAAATTGCTAACATCGCGAGTGTGTGTTTGTAATAATTTGTTCTTTACAAAAATATATGATAGTGACGCACAAAGTTCGAAGTTCCAACATTAATTTGGTGAGTTAATTATACAGTACTTTCATAGAGACGTTTTTAGGGTTCACTAGAAATTATATAAATATTGTACTGTGTCCGTGCGTCTGTCTAGCACTGCACCCCAGCTTCCGTCCTGCAGTTTTACGCAATGCACAATTATCGTTGCTGCCCTGCCAAAAGCTGAAGACAACGAGAGTTGGAAGCAGTATGCTTAGGCTTCCCTGCGAATGATTCCAGGAATCAAGCCCGAGGTGGAGAATCAAGTCCGAGGTAGAAAAAACCACTACGGCAGAACCTGGCCTGGAACCTTTTTTTGAAGCCTGGTCTGCCACCGTCTACAGACATCCCAGCTGGTCATAGCTGAACTCAGCCTGGATTTTTCTTCCGGAGCCTGGACACCGTCTGCTCAGCAGACGTCACGGCCTGCCATAGCCGGCCTTAACAGACCGCTGCCCGGAGCCTGCCCTGCCACTGAAGGACGTTGGATGCTGCCCTCCCCGATCGTCGCCTAATCAGGGCAGTAGCATTCTTCCCATGACATAATCTGGATGTTGATAGAACCCATTCTCTTATATCTCTCTCTCTCTTTATAATAATTGTATATAATAGTTAGGTTTCCTTTAATATAATTTTATTTTAATTTCTATGTACGTTGTTTCTATCTCACAGCCAATTTATGACCTGTAGGTAGGACTTCGTCACACTCTGAAAGGTTTTGATTGTTTGAAGAAACCGGCCAATAATCCTCTGGTTCCATTAACCAAGCTGGACCAGACCACCATAATTTATAACCCAGAATTTGTGAAGGTAATAAACCACGAGACGCACAATCAGCAGGATTGTCACTAGAACGAACGTGTCTCCAACACTCTGGAGCTATTACTTCTTGTATTTGCGCAACTCGATTTGCTACATAAGTTGCCCAATTATGGGGTGAGGCTTGTAACCACGTTAATACGATGCTTGAATCGGTCCAAGCAAATTCTGAAGCAATATGAAGTTGCGGCTTTAAAACTTTACGAACAAAAACGAATAACTTAGAGAGTAGTAAAGCTCCACATAACTCCAAACGAGGCAATGACAATCGCTTCAAAGGTGCGACTCGACTTTTGCTAATAAAAATAGCCACGCCGATGCTACCGTCCGAACGAACGAAACGAATATAAATAACGGCAACGTAGGCGGACTCCGAACTACCACAAAAGCCGTGAAGATCGCATTGACTTTCCTTTGCAGGAATGTATCGCGAAATACTTAACGTGAATAGAGACGGAAATTCAGATCTGAAACGGTTCCATTTCAGCCGAATAATTTCAGGAATTTCCGAATCCCAATCAACGCCAGCAAGCCATAACTCTTGAATTATAATTTTAGCAGTGATCACTGTTGGAGATAGAAACCCTAAAGGATCGAATATACGTGCGATCTCTGCTAATATGGTACGTTTGGTTTCTTTAGTATTAATAGGCTTGACTTTATATAAAAAAGTATCATTGGATAGATCCCACACGATTCCAAGAACCTTGGTGGTGTGATCTTCATCCAATGGAACCACAGCTGCTTCTAATTTCGCAACAGAAGATGGAAGATTCTGTAATATTTCATTAGAATTCGAGCTCCACTTTCTCAGCTCAAAACCGCCCAAATTCAATAATAATATTAGTTGAGCTTGGAGGTGAGCTGCTGAATGTACTGAATCGGCACCAGCGATTACATCATCCATATATGTATATAGACGAAGAATCTCTGCTGCGCCAGGATATGCTTGCTGATGATCGTCAGCTAATTGTTGGAGAACACGAATGGCCCAAAAAGGCGATGAAGCTAATCCGTAAGTGACGGTATTTAATCTGTAGACTCGAGGGTCTTCCTCGGGAGCCTCCTGCCACAAAATTAGTTGATAATTTTGATGATTTGGTGCTACCAAAATTTGCCTATACATCTGCCGAATATCTGCAGTGAAGGCAACTTTATGCATCCGAAAATTACATAAAAGTTTTCCCACGTCTTTCTGTAATTTCGCACCAATAAGTTGAGTATCGTTCAAAGATATATTCTTTGAGGATTTCGCCGAAGCGTCGAAAACGACTCGCAACTTAGTGGTCGTAAGGGCGTAAAACTCCGTGGTGCGAAATAAAATAATGGTTGCCCGAAATGACATTTTCCACAAGTTCCATATGACCACTTTGAAAATAATCTGCGCGCGGCCGCGGCTTAGTGGGATGACCGCGCGCTCGGTTTAGGGTAGTACAAGAAACGTCGCATTCAAAAACATTCGTTCGAGAATTTGAATAGGAAATTACGAACAATGGTTATATCCTCTGTATGGCACGACGAATACATTAGTCAAAATCTGGCAATGCCATCAAGGAAGCCGAAAAACAACATGAACTAAGTTGACAAGAACAGTACCTACATTAGTCGATAAGCACTGAAAGGTGTGATACTTCGCGGCCCCGTCACAGTAGATATTTGAATCGTGCAAGAAATACGTTCATAATATGTAAGTAATTGTACATAACTTTAAAAAATGTACTATACAGGTTTCCGAGAAATCCAACAAAAATAGTTGGCGGGGCCAAGAAGTATGCTTCCTAGCCCCGCCACAGTGCACACTGAGATTTATAATATAATAGTGCTCAAGCTTAGTGTTAAAAAACGTACATTTAGAGTTTATTTAAAAAACATTATTTTAATCATAATATGAAATGTACAAAAAATCATTACCTACATGATAAATACCAAAATTAAAATAGTCGATGGCTATGCCGAAATTATCAGGCGTTCCTCATTGCCGAAAGGCATTATTTATAGTTATTAACTCTCTGTTGCTACTTTTTTGCGCAACTAGCTGTTGCCAATGGCTTGTGTTATATTAGGGTTTTTTTTATGGTTTGGATAGACAGGAAGACATACGGACTCTGATTTTAAAAGGGTTCGGTTTTTTATTTAAATGTATTTAACCTACGTTTTAGGTGGAGGAAGGTCTCTATAACTAAAAAAAAAACCTAATACCTATAACACGCGCGAAGTAGTTATGTACAATTACGTACATATTATGAATGTATTTTTAGTATTAAGCCTGATTAAAATATCTACTGCTGTGGCGGGGCCACGAAGTATCACACACTGAAAGCAAGCATAAAGGCTTAGCATAACCACATCGATATAGTTTGAGAATCGATAAAATGAAGTTTATGATAATATCACGGAAAACCACTAAAATTCTTTACAGAAAGAAAATCCATTTTCTTTATGACGTGCAAGCGTGCCAATAACCCCTCTATCTTTCATATTTTAGGGTTAATTATTAATTCTTAAAAAGGCATGCAGTAGAAAATGGAAGAACGTTTTCTGTCATCATCTCCCAGTCTAGAAGGGATAGAGGGTTGGATAGCTTCCGTTGGCTCGTTTTCCGCAATTAGCCAAGAGATTAGGCCTTTTTGCGTGAATTAGCTGACTATTCTAGCCAGCCCAGCTCCTTCCAGAAAGCGAAAAGAAGTCCGGGTCTTCCACAGGCTTCAAGGAGCGACCTCCGTGTTCCGAGGATTTTCGACCGTTGTAAAGCCACCTCGATGCAATGAAGCAGCACATGGGTGGGTGTTTCATCAGTTTCCATGCATAGGTTATGTATAGGTTCATAGAGGGCTGTTGGTTATACCTAAAATTGTAAGTTGCCTGTTTAATGGAAAGTAAGTATAGGTACCCACCCACCACCATACGCAGATTACCTCTGTTGAGATTGAGCAGGTTCCGAGCTAGACGTGGGCTAGGTTTGGTGACCGCCTCTCTGCTCTGCCTGCAATTTTGTAAGTTAGCCCTTGGCCTTTTCAGTATCAGAGTACCAGATTCTTTCCCAAGCTATTGTCTGATCAATTTTGGATAGTGGGCATAGATCTCGTGGGTATAAAATAAAACTGTTCGTTGATCCATTAACTGTAAGCTCTTTAGCCAGTAATGTTTCATTTCCTACAATACCACAATAACTAGGTTCTCAGGCCAGTGCAACATCAAGACAAGCAGCTTTGAGAGTCTGTAAATATTATAGTTTTTTTATTATTATGGGATGTATGAGACTGCTTCAAAAATATCTAGAGATTCTCCTGTAAAAAAATATGCTTGGGGGGACTTCTAAAATTTAGAATAATACTATATCTTAGTATCCAGACTGCAGAACTCACATATTATTCGTGATCAAATTTTGATGCATCACAAAAAAATGTAAACGATCAGACCAATGTTTTTTTATTTCCTTGTTAAAGATGCTATCAGCGTCATCATCATTACTTGGCCTAAGACATTGCTTGGAACTGTCAAAATTTAGTTTTTTTTCATATGCAGTTTGACAGTGCGAAGCATTGGTATATTAATTATACTCTATGGGTTAAGCATTAGCAATTGCTTAGCAACGACTTTTAATCAGACCTTTAGTACAAGCCTAGAGCCACAGATTTATCCTAGAGCTTAGTTTTTGACCAGCAGTATTTATTCATTTATTTAGAAGATTTACAGCTAAATGACATTAACAATAACTATTATAAATTACTAATTTTATAATATATAACACACATAATTAAATTAAATTAACCTAAATAACAATATAATAAATAATATACCAAATTAAAATACTTACCTAAAAAACCTATGTAAATGACCTATAAATTAAAAATATTATCTAGAATTGTGCCGTGCGACATAGTGCCCAAAATGCTGGCGGCATTACCCCTTTGTATAATTAAGCTAATTTGCTGGGAGAAAAATGCCGCCGCTTTAGGGTCACCCGAGACGTGAACCAGACGCTTTCCAATATCTGTTACTAGTTTTTTAGTATCCGATGACCACGGGCCCAAAGTCTCCACTGCAAAAGCCACAAATATATAAATATCCGATAAAGATCTATATTTGCGGTGCTTGAGAGCCTGTGCATTTTCGGAAGCCGCTCCGGCTCTCAGTGCGGAGTTCCGGATGTGAGACGCTGCCAATGTATCCACACAGGTCGCATCCCACACCAGACTCTGACCGAGACTCCATGGCACGACGGTGGCACCATCCGGCCTCTTGCCATCGTCGCGACATATGCCGGGCGGCTCCAAAATAGAAGGTACAGACACCGTAGTTAGAGCTCGCCGTATTAGCTCATTTAAACCACTGTGTCTGTACATTCTACCTGCGCTTTTCTGACAAGAGAGCCCGTGGTGACCGGATCGGTCCACCTCTCGCCCGTACGGACACTGATGGGGCTCGCATATCCGTATACCTAGTCTTAAAGAAATTAATAATTGTAATGAAGTGGAGTCTAGTAAAGTTCCAATTTTTTTCGAAGGTAAAGCATGCAGCCATAAACCTGATTCAGGTTGTGTTATAGCTAATAAGCGTGCCCGGTCGGAGTCATTGTTGCAATCACTTAATAATTTATTACAACTTTGCTCCGTACCAGGCAAGTCCCACGCTTTCTGACTGGCTGCATCCTTTGGAGCTTCCTCTTCAGGATATGTATCGCTCCACGCCGCCTTAGCCTCCTCCAAGTAACACACCCTCACATCGTTTGAGGTTACACCTAGTATTGTACCAACGTGTGGGTGTGCACTATGGACAGAGGACAAGAAAGCGGGGAGCGCTACACTTGAAGGTAAACGGATTCCTAGTCCACCATACTTAATAGGAAGTGCTGCTTGGGCAAAAGATGTTTTGTTAAATGTAATATTTAATATATTTGACATAATTGTCTGTAAATTATTATCTAAAGAATTAAATAAAAAAGGGGAACATCTTAAAAAATATGTGAGTTTTGGGGTAAATAAACAACAACGCAAAATATAAATAGCTACATGAGGTTCAATTATGAATAAATTTTGTGACATTTTGGAAAAAATGTCTAATTTTGAATTTATTAAATCTGGGATTCCCTCCTCAAAAATTGGAGCACCTAAAAATGTAAAAGTTCTTTTATCCAATGTGATAATGTTGGGGATGAGTTGATTAAATTTATTTATTATGTCGTTACGACGATTAACTGGGACATTTTCAGGAATGAAAAGTTCACATTTATCTAAATTTATTGTAAGGCCTAAACTGGAAAATTTTGTAATAAGATTTTGAAGATCATTAAAAACGGTTTCTGCATCGCCACCAAGAGACCCATCATCTAAATACCATAAATTAAATTTAGACTGAAGAACTGAAATTATGGGGTGAATTGATAAGCTAAATTAGGGCCTAATGGGTCGCCTTGTTGACAACCTACCGAAGAGTTTATAACTTCTTCATTAAAAAATAGTTTTGATGAAGAGCTGTAGCATTGCCACATATAGTCATATATTTCTGGAACAAAATTTCGAATTTCAGACAATAAAACTCCTCGATCTACCGAATTAAAGGCGTTTTTTATATCGATTTTAATAAAGGCTTCATAACTGTTTAAATTTAGAAAAGTTCCAGCTCCATGTACGGCTGCCTCACAACCTCCTTTGATACCAAATCCAAATTGCTTGGGTGTAAATTTATTAATTAGCCGATCTCGAAAACATCGACAGCATAATTTTGACGCAATACGTCTAAACACGCTCCCGACTGCGATAGGGCGAATGTCGCCATCCTTTTTTTTAGCGCCACTAAATTTGCACCATATATAATTGATAGTACCAATTTACCTTTATTTTTATACAATTTATTTTGATTCGTGAGTAATTTTACCTGATAACATTAAATTTATTAAAGAAGTTAATTGAGTAAGAAGATATTTTCCTGCATCTGTTGTATGTGGATTAATTAGGTCTCGTAGGTGTTGAGGAGTAATACCATCAACACCACCAGACGAACCGTTTGGAAAACTTACCAATGTATTTAGAATGTCATTTTCACTTATTTCGATGGTAATTGGATTAAAAGTAGGTGGACTAAGAAGTTGGGTTGAAGGTGAAGGTAAGGGATGTTTATTTTGTAATGTTTTAAATGTATCAATAGAGTAACCAGCTATGGAGTCCTCTGAAAATAAAATATTAGCAGCACCTCTGACATTTCCGTCAGAAATCTTTGTTTCCACTGCCTTTTTTAGTGAATAATTTAATCTAAGTTCAATATTATTTATATCTGGGATCGTAATATCAGCTGTATTTAATTTAATTTGTGTGGTAGAGGTGGGCATTTTTCAATCAACGATGCCGGCATCGGATGCCAGTAAGAGATGCCGCGCAACGATGCGGGTTGACTTCCAGTTTCGGTGCCTAGAAAACGGATGCCGCATCGCATCGTCCCCGGCATCGGCATCGGCGCAACTCGCGTTTCGTTTTCGAGCGACCGCACCGCATCGACCCGGCACCGGCATCGGGCGCAACATCTCGCGTTTCGTTTCCGAGCGTACCACAGCGCATCGACCGCGGCATCGGCATCGGCGCAACATCTCGCGTTTCGTTTCCGAACGTACGGCACCGCAACTACCATCAGCATCGGTGCAAGATCTCGTGTTTTGTTTTGACTCACGAAATGTTAATTAGTTTTTTTTTTTTATTAATTATGTTAGTTAGTTGTTTATTTTATTCAACTCCTATTGGGTACGTATTTATTAAAAAATCATGTTTTTGATGCTATGTATTTTTTTATTATTTCACTATATTATAATGTGCCCATGTCCGTCGTACATTAAATATTTATTATTATTTCAGGAGGGGGGGGGGGGGTCAAAACAACCTACAAAAAGAAAAATTATGTATTAATTTATACTACTCCTATTTCGTACATTTCAGGAGGAGGGGGGGGGGGGGGGGGGTTTAACCCCCCTCCCTTAAAAAAAAGGAAAATACTATATTAATTTAGTCTAGGTACTCATATCTCATATCAATAATAGGGGGATTGCCCCCCCCCCACATTTTTTTTTATTGTTAGGAAATAATAAAATTCCCTTCAGGCTTTAAGAAGCTTTTTTTGTCCATTCATGCTGTAGCAAAAAAACTAAAAAACGATGCCGGCATCGGATGCCGATTTGATGACAACGATGCGCATCGATGCCAAAAAAATACGAAAACGCCCACGTCTATTGTGTGGTTAGTGATACTTTTTTTTTTTTTTTTTTAACATAAATAAAGTATGGAGTAGGAAAATGTCATAAAGTTTTGCCAAGATGATATAGTATTCTATCTGTTACCACTTTTGCTATGCAATCACCCAGAGAACGAGCCACAGATATGCGAGCCCCACGAGGTATTCTTTTTAGTATCGGAACACTGCTTTTTAATTTTGACAAAGTTTTCCAAAAATCGTTTGAAATATCTTGAAGTTGAGTTGTTTGATCATCAATAATCGGGACTGAAGACTGTGGAATTGAAGCCAGCTCCTTGTTGTGAACTTGAAGATTGTATAGGATGTCGTCGACTTGTATGAATAGCTAAACCTTTTTTTCCTTTATAATGTTTGCCATCTGAACACAACGGACATAGTAGAAAATTTTATATTTTTTGGAGTAAATAAAATTACTGAAGTAGTTATAAATTATTATTACTCTGAGATTATAAATAACTATGGGCTAACAACAAATCCTCACAAAATAATGACTTATTATTATGATACAATACAAAACAAAAAGGTGCTAAAACAAAACAAAAAACATTGAAACTAACAAACATCAAAATAGGTTTTCGTCAGAGCTCTTCTAATCGGCGAGGTGTTTGTGGACAAAAGATCTATTGGGAGTTATACTCAGATCAGTAAAGTTTACTGATCTGAGGAGTTATAAGATTGAATTTTTGTGAGACTCTCTACACAAAGGAATTTTGTCTGTAGTTGATATTAACACAAGGAGATGCTAATAATAACTTGTATCTTAGACTCTTGCTGGGCACTCTAAGCAAAGACTGAGAGAGGAGATCGGGACAATCAATGGTCCCATTCAATACACCGACCATATAACCAATATCATTGATGTCACGCCTGGTATCCAAAGGAAGGAAGTGATATCATAACATATATAACATGTGTTTGATCATGGGCTCATATTTTAAATATACATAATATTGTTTGATTTTAGTATTATTGTAATTGATATTTGTATACCGAGAGGTGAAACAAAGCGGACTAATTGCATTATGTCTAACATCTACACCTTGTACCTACCTTTGTTTTGACAAATAAATGGATTTGATTTAAAATCTCTGACAGCGATGGAAGTAGTTGTCAGATCGTTGCCTGGCCCTGTAGTCAAGATATCTCAAATATTGCTTTTGAATGCCTTCAATACGAGCTCTATAAACTTCGTAACGGGATTCCAAACCTGAGAGCAATATTCCAGGTGCGACCTGACATAGGCACCGTAAAGGACCTTTAGACTTTAGGGTTTTAAAATGAAATGAGCTTCTTATTATAAATCCTAGAGCATTAGACGCTTTAGTAATGATTTTATCGACGTGTTTATCGAATAATAGCTTCGAGTCATAAGTGACGCCCAAGTCGACAACCCCATTTACCCTCTTTAAGAGATTTTTTAGAGAGTATCCAACGTCCCCAAAGTTCTATTACGAGTGAATGACATATAATTGGGCAAATAAATAAGTATGTACGAGCAAGTATGTATGTTGTCTACTTATCAAAACTGCATAATATTTATAGTAATAGTTAGTTCATGGTAGTGCACTAACTATTACTACCTATACTTATCAAACAAAACTATATACTATAGAAATTAATATCTAACAAATACGTAAATACGAGAGACTTAGGTAATATAACAAAGGACAACATTTGGTACATAGGAAAGTAGTGTACCTGCCTAATAATAACCGTGGATTTATTTACCTTTTGAGGTCCTTTGGAAGTATGAAAAACGTAAGGTCCGGATCCTTGTTACCATTATTTAAGTAACCGAATGTTGCACAATAAGCTTTAGACCTTATTTTATTGTTAATATTAAATGTCGCGACGAGGCGCGTGAGTATCATACAAACGTGCGACTCGGCCGCCGCGCGGCAGTCCTAGTCCTAGTATATATATTATTAATCTATGGGCAGTCCACTGCGGCAGGCCTCAAAAATTTAACCCATCCGTGGGTACGGCCGGGTACTTGTAGCTTCATACCTAAAGCGCGGAGTGGAACACCCCTGCTATTACTACCTATACTTATCAAACAAAACTATCTATATAAACTAATAGAAAATAAACTATGGTATATACCATAGGAATTTAATATATAACAGAGGACGTAAATACAAGAGACTTAGATAACTATATCAAAGGACAACATTTGGTACATAGGAAAGGTGGCGAGTAATGATTCAATTCAATCTTCATAGTTGGCCTTCTGTCACTTTTTGTAACAATATTGCCACAAACAAATAAAACGGTATGGCACGAAAAAAATGGACTTATTGGCTGACAGTCCATAGACAAGTTACACGCAAACAAAACTTAACATCGTCTTTAAAAGAAAAACTTAAATTTCAAATTATAAGTAAAAACAGAATTTAACTATTCTAAAGCTTAACTATATCTACTACTACAATAAACTAAACTTTAATATTATGATATTGAATATATTTACAAATGAGAGATAATATATCAAAAGAAAAAATATGTAACAAATGGCTCATTTTAGAAGGTAACGGTATTTTATAAGAAGGTAAATAAGAATACAGTGATGATGAATAATTTTTACAACTAAAAAACAGATGATCGATGTTAACAACACCTTCACCGCACTCACATAGATTAGACTCTTTAACATTTATTCTATATAAATGAGTAGCTAGGCAACAATGACCTATTCTCAAACGGCACACAGAAGAAGTTACATTTTTATTAAATAATTTAAATTTTGAAAACCAAGGCTTTAATGAATAAATTTTAGCTTGAGCAACTACTTAGGTCATAACTATAATTATGAAAATAATGTAATTCCCCATGAACCACGGCTTCTTTGGCGAAATAATCCGCCCTTTCATTGCCAAAAATTCCACAGTGACTGGGGGTATAAACTAAAGTTACCAAAATATTATTAATATGACATTGATATAAAAGATTTTTAATTTCAAAAATAATTTCAGAGCGATTTTTAGATGAAAATGGATTACTAAGAGTCGATTGTAATGAGCTTAATGAGTCCGAAAAAAATATACTAGGATTAATTTCATTTTCAAGGATAAATTGAATACAATGTTTGATAGCCAAACATTCCCCAGTAAAGACTGAAGATTGACTAGGACTTTTATATAGCAATGAAAGATTAGAGTTTTGGTGAAAAATTGACCAACCTACGCTACCCTGTGGTGATAACTTTGAGGCATCAGTAAAAAAATAATCAGCAGTAGGCCATTTTTGTGAAACTATGTTATTAAATAAGTCATTACAATTTACTGATTTTTTATTAATACCCAAATCTAATATAACTTGAGGATCATATATGACAGATTCATACGGACTCGAAAAAACGGGTAATGAAGAATTGGAAATGAATGGAGTTTTTATATATTTTAATTTAGAAAAAGAATAAACTAAACGTGGCAATACTTTTTTTTTAATCCAAAACCTCTTCGTAGAATGGTTTTTGTAAATATATTCATGTAATAACTTAATTTTAGGAATAATCGGATGGTTAGAAAATTGTATACATTTAAAAAAATATTTACCTATCGCAAAGGTATTGACGTCTTTTTCTTAATGGAGGATCTGCACATTCCACCTGCAGAGAGTTGATTGGAGAAGACTTCATAGCCCCAATAATGACACGTAACGCCTTAGACTGTATATTATCCATTTTTTTAATAGCCAATTTGCTACACGGTTCCAAAATGAATGATGCATAATCCAAATGGCTTCTTATAATGGCATTATATAAGAGTCGCTGTGAAAATGGATGAGAGCCCCACCAAACACCAGACAAAACTCTCATTATATTAATATTTTTTTCACATTTGGAGATTATATAATTTATATGATTTACTCCATTTAATTTAGAATCTAAATAAACTCCTAGAAATTTAACACATGATTTAATATCCAAAACTATATTATTAATTTTAATACCTATTGCCGGATTTGTCTCTTTCGGCTAAACACCACGACACTTGATTTTAAAGGCGATAATGACAAACCATGACTAGTTAGCCAAAAATCTAACTTTGACAATGAATTATTAAGATTACTTTCGCATATTTTGTGGTTTTTGGAAACTGAGTAAAGAATAACATCGTCTGCATACTGAAGAGAACGACTCCATGAATTTACTTGACGATTTAGATCAAACGTGTATAGATTAAATAAAAGAGGGCTTAAAACAGATCCTTGAGGTAATCCCTTCCAAACCGTTCTTATATTATTATCTGGTTGGTCAAGCAATCTTAATTTTATATTTCTTTCACAAAATAAGCACCCAATTATATAAGCTAATTTTGAACTTATACCAATTTTTAATAATTTTTCTATTAAAATATTGATCAAGATATTATCATATGCTGATTCTATATCTAAAAATACAGCACAGAGAAATTCATTCCTTGAAAACGCTAGCCTAATGTCAGTCGAAAAAATACTTAGATTGTCTATGGTGCTTTTGGCTTTGCGAAAACCAAACTGTGAGAAACCTAAAATTTGTTGACTTTCTGTAAACCATTCTAACCGATTTTTTACTAAATGTTCGAATAATTTGCGAATAGTAGGAGACAATGCAATGGGTCTGTAAGATGAAAATAATGATGGATCCTTGCCGGGTTTGAGGATTGGTATAATTATTTGTGTTTTCCAGTCCTGGGGAATTTCTCCAGAATTAAAAATAAAATTTAAATATTTCTAAAATATATTCTAATGTGTTATCCAATGCATTAACTAAGAAAGAATATGGTATACCGTCAAGACCTGGAGCAGAATCCTTGACATGAGACAAAATAATTTTAAGCCCTTTTATTGAAAAAGGAACGTCTAAATGATTATTGGATGAAGATGGGACAAATGAAGCACTGAAACATGGAACATAGTAAGGAGCCAGCTTGTTGAAAAAAGAATTTGTCCAAGAAGAA
Organism: Monopis laevigella; assembly: GCA_947458855.1. Taxonomy (NCBI): domain Eukaryota; kingdom Metazoa; phylum Arthropoda; class Insecta; order Lepidoptera; family Tineidae; genus Monopis; species Monopis laevigella. Next base: position 5,165,900 of record OX381577.1, on the reverse strand, counting down.
TAAACTGGAGAATTGTTAAATTTAGAAGCTTGAGATGACCTAAATCTAGAGGTGGACGTTTTTCAATCAACGATGCCGGCATCGGATGCCAGTAAGAGATGCCGCGCAACGATGCGGGTTGACTTCCAGTTTCGGTGCCGAGAAAACGGATGCCGCATCGCATCGTCCCCGGCATCGGCGCAACTCGCGTTTCGTTTTCAAGCAACCGCACCGCATCGACCGCGGCACCGGCATCGGGCGCAACATCTCGCGTTTCGTTTCCGAGCGTACCACAGCGCTTCGACCGCGGCATCGGCACCGGCATCGGCGCAACATCTTGCGTTTCGTTTTGACTCACAAAATGTTAATTAGTTTTTTTTGTTTTATTAATTATGTTAATTAGTTGTTTATTTTATTCAACTCTTATTGGGTACGTATTTATTAAAAAATCATGTTTTTGATGTCATGTATTTTTTTTTTATATCACTATATTATAATGTGCCCATGTCCGTCGTACATTAAATATTTATTATTATTAATATTTCAGAAGGGGGGGGGGGGGTCAACACCTACAAAAAGAAAAATGATGTATTAATTTATGCTACTCCTATTTCGTACATTTCAGGTCACCCCCCCCCCCCTTAAAAAAAAAATTGTTAATATAGTCTACTCATATCTCATATCAAAAATAGGAGGGTTGCCCCCCCCCCCATTTTTTTTTTATTGTTAGGAAATAATTAAATTTCCTTCAGGCTTTAGTAAGCTTTTTTTGTCCATTCATACTGTAGCAAAAAAACTAAAAAACGATGCCGGCATCGGATGCCGATTTGATGACAACGATGCGCATCGATGCCAAAAATATACGAAAACGCCCATGTCTACCTAAATCTTTTAATATTTTGCCATACCAGGGGCTCTAGAGAAAAATCAGGCGAGGCGACGTGTCGTGTCGCCTTCAATCAAAACTGTATAGACTTTGGCAGGTGACAGCGTACCTCACGCCTACTGTCACTGTCAAAATACATACGTTTTTGACTGAGGCGACGCGTCATGTCGCCTCGCCTGCTTTTTCTCTAGAGCCCCAGGGAGGAAGGCGACACAGGAGACAAAGAAGAACAAAATTTATTCCAGCTATTTATTTTTTTCTTTTTAAAGATACGTCTACTTTTAGCTAAAATATGTTTGTATTCAATAAAATTCTCTATTGTCATATTTTGGGAATATTTCTTTTCAGCAATTTTTCTTCTTTTAATAAAATCAGTACACTCCTCATCCCACCAAGGAGGGGGAGAATACTTATTTTGAGAAGATTTAGTACTAAAACAATTGTCAGCCGTATTTAACAGGGTATAAATAAATTCATTATAACAAAATATGAAATTAATACTTGTGATTATAGGTAAGGACATTATTTTATTATTTAACAATTTACCAAAATTATTCCAACCTTCAGTAGATACTGATTTAATTTTATATTTAAGAAGGGGAGGTAGAACACTAGATGAATTTTGAATGGGAGAATTTATTATGATGGGTAAATGGTCACTACCAAATGATTGAGACTCAATATCCCAAGATATCAAGCTAGATACACATCACAGGAACAAATTGTTAAATCTACAGCACTAACATTTTGTAGAGGTGAAGTTCGTCGGGTTGGACGGCCATCATTTAATAAAATCAAATTAAACTCATCTAAAAGCTTAACTAAAGTATTACCATTATGATCACAAGTGGCAGAACCCCACATGGTATGGTGATAATTAAAATCACCCAACCAAATAAAAGGAGGATTTAGAAACTCAAAAAGATGTTTTAAGAATGTTATAGAATGACGATCAGGTTTAGATATATACAAAGAAATAATGTTAATATTATTAACACAGCATCCTACTATGTTAATATTTTCATTATAAACAGGAAAGGTGAGAGGAGAATAGCAAATTGAATTTGATATAAAAAGAGCCGAACCAGCCCTTCCATCTTGTCTGTCATCTCGGACACAGTTAAACCCTCTGATACCAAAAGGAGAAAGAGGTCTCAACCATGTCTCTGAGATAGCCAAGATGGAAGGCCTGTATTTGTTACATAAGTACATTAATTCAGTCTTCTTTGTTCGAAGACTTTGGCAGTTCCATTGAATTATTTTTGTTTTGGCTGGATCCATTTTTAAGGGTAGTTAAAAGGTTAATTACGTTGTCCGGTAAGTTATTATTATTATATAATTCAACAATAAAAGAAAGAAGATCTTTTATTGTATTTTCAGATTTTTGTTCTACTGATTTTTTTGAAAGAGCACATCCATTTTCAGGATTCGGTATTTGAAAATCCTTTAATAATTTTTTATGAAAATTTATGTCATGATTTGTTATCATTCTTTTTATATATTTTAGGTTTAGCAAAGACAGTTTTTTTATATGAAATACCCGAACTAGCTACCTCAGCAAATGATTTATTCATTATGCGAGGTTCAAGCTTATTAGCCTCCATATATGAAATTGATCTCTGAGACATCAAAGATTTGATATTTTGTTGTCTATTATATTCAGGACACTTTCTACTAGTAGCATAGTGACTACCTGAACATAATAAACAACAAACCTCAGATTCATCGAGTCCACACGAATCTCCATAATGACTTTGGCCACATTAGTAGGTAATAATTGGGGGAGCTCGATCAATGAAAATCGAGCTCCCCACAATTATTCCTGTTGAATGATGATCAATTCAGTATTCAACTAACCATTATATTGATGAATGATAAATCAATTCAGCATTCAACCTACTATTATATTGATCAATGGTGAATCAATTCAACTTACTATTATATTGATGATCAATGAAAATCGAGCTCCCCACAATTATTCCTGTTGAATGATGATCAATTCAGTATTCAACTAACCATTATATTGATGAATGATGAATCAATTCAGCATTCAACCTACTATTATATTGATCAATGGTGAATCAATTCAACTTACTATTATATTGATGAATGGTAATTCAACTTCACTAGTACTATATGTTTATAACCTGGATTAAGAAGGGTCAAAGTTCTCCTGCAATTCGCTGAAAATCAAACTCCTCAATTATTGTTGAATTGATGAACGGTGAATCAATTCAGAATTCAACTTCACTAGTGCTAATATTTTTAATTTAATTTTAAGAAAGGTCCACGTACTCATTTTATTTGCTGTTTTCATTAATGAATAATTAAATCAGTTTTAGTAATTAACGTTACTATTAGGTTGATTCTTTCTTCAAAGTAATTATAGTTTGAATGATAAATGTTGAAAATGAATATCAATAAAAAAATAAAAAAATGAGTGTTTGTTATACTTGACGAACACTGATAAAAGCTTTTTCGTCATAATCATTTTTACTCAAAAAGTCTTCTTTAACTAAAGGTAAGTCTTGAGAAAAATCTTGTTTATCATTTATCAGTTTATTATGTTTTAATACATCATTAAACTTTGCCTCTATTTCGTTTACCGTTTCGTTATGTAAGGTTTCAATATGGTTCAAAATATTATTTAATATTTCTGTTTTTATGTTATCTACGTAGGATTTTGTTGCAGCATCGTCATTATCGGTAGGAGTTTGAACGCATTTGATTTGTGTATTTCCTACATTTAAATGACCTCCAACAGTTTTACGAATTCCTTCGATGCAGAATAATTGTTTAGATCTTTTATTTAAGTGTTGACCAAATTTATCGACACTCATATTACTTTAATTCAAACAAGAAGACATTAATCACTTAAAACACGACTAAACTTGATTGAGCTGGTGCCTTATTAAGGCATCCATCCCCGCTCTTGGTATTATATTTAAATATATAGCAGATGGAAGATAGTCGACACATTTATTTGTAAATTGCAAGCTTACTTGTTACCTGTTTAAATAATTAAATAGTAAGTAAAATTAATATATTTTTTTTTTGTAATACTTAAATAAGTTAAGTTGTGCATAATTTTTAATTTATGATTTATTTATTTTACAGAGCATGACGGAAGATTACAATCCTATCACAAATCCCTATTATTACGCTCAAGACTTTTTTACGAGTCAAGAAAATGTAGATAAAAAGGAAGATAACGAAGTCTTAGAAAATAATAATGCTGAATGTCATGCGAAAAAATACAAAGCTACAAAACGAAGTACCAAACAGGTATCGCAATCATCAACTCCTCTTAAAACCGACGGAAGTGTGATAGAAGTTAAAATATTCAATGTAAATAAAAATAATGCAAAACGTGAAGATAATAGTGACATGCAAGTTTATATTCGATATCATGTTAATGATAAATCTGATGATGTTATGCAAGCTACTGAATCCCTTATTTCCAAGATTATGAAGCAAATGTATGATAATTAACAATACAATGTGTAAAGTTTTTATTGTAATAAATAATAACATGATTAATATATATATATATATATATATATTCTTTGTTTCATTTTGTTGTATAGGCAATTAAATAAAACAAATAATTGTAAAATATAATTTATTATAAAACAACAATACTATTATCTACTATCCAATTTCTTACACATATAACATTCTTCAAAGCACATTGCTTTTTATGATATTTACAATATACATTATTATTACAATATTTGTTACCTAAAGTTAAAAGATTTGGACATTCTTTAATAGATATATCAATTACGTTACAGTTTGAACAAATCTCTTTTATCCAAATTGTTTTTTCTAGACCTTTTACGATTATATTTTTATTTTCAATAAAAGGTTTAATAATGTTTTTAAAATTATAATAATCAATTTCACCTTCTCTCCAAAAAAATCCCCGATTTCTTTCTATCCACAACACTTGTTTCTTTTCTTCATCCGATAAGTGTTCAAATGGAAAGGGAGGTTTAACTAAAAAACAATATGTCTTATCTAAGACAGCTAATGCAATTTTTTTAATAATGAAATTGTTGTTGTATTCCTTAAAACCCTGTACGTCAACGATAATGTATTCAGAACTCATAATATTTTTTTTACAATATTACTTAATGGCTTATATTCTATAATACAATCGTTTAATATAAGACAGTAAGCTGTACTTTGGTCTGGTAATTCGTTTTCGCTTTCTAATTCAACACGAACATCAACAGATCCAACTTTAAGATTCTCGTTTTGTCTACAACAGTCAATTACATAAAGAGGTGCTATATCTCTAAACTCAATAAAATTTAACAACGGTTCTGAACGACGACCGTAATACGAATGCTGAAATTTTACATATTGCTCATATAATAAAGCGTATTGATCTTCTTTAAATTTTATATTCATATTTTCATAAGGAAAATATTTTGAGTTTAGAAATACTTTTACATGAGGAACACGCCAGATTATTTTATTAATTTCAATATTTTCTAGGATCTCATCCGAGTTAAGTTTTATGGTATTCTTATCGGTATTGCTTCGTAAGAGTATTAATTCATGCTTACAATTAATTATGATTTTGTTATAGTCTTCGGCAAATCCCAAAACCCTATTAAGTGGAATAGAAACTGAAAATTTTCCTCCTAATCTGTTAGTTATTCCATTGATATCCCAACCCCAGTGGTTAGAGCATTTTGATTCATTATCATTCATGGATAAAAAACTTTTAATAGTAGTTGTAATTCCTGAGTTTTTTATTTTATCAATCTCAACTCCGTTTAACTCATATCGAATATCTTGAAATAAAAATAATATCCCATTATTGATAAAATTGATAACATCCAGATTCTTTTTTGAAGTTGTATTTCTAGCACTGACAGAGCCTTCTATGTATAAGGTACTTGCTGATGGTAAAATATAAAGGTCTTGTTGATTTATAGGTATGCGAATTTCATCACTTTTTGCAAAACTATTCACATACGGTTTATATGAATGGAATTCAAAACTTTCTATAGTATCATCTTGAATAGCAGGACTTGATATATTTAAAATATTCATTTTAACAATCCGATAACTTTAAGAAATTGTTTATTTTCTTTCGTTAGTTTAATTTTCTTTGTATGTCTGGTTTTCGTTATGGTATTCACCCTACTGACCTGCTGAGATTGAGGAGCAGCCTTTTTAAAATCAATCATTTTCTTCTTAAGTGTAGATACAGCTGAATTTCTTCACCTCTAAAGTTAATCGGATTATTAAAAGAATCTAAAATTCTTAAAGTAATGCATGTAATTGTTTTTTGATTTATAGGAAAATAAATAATATTTCTTGGTATTTCTATAATTCTATAACCAGGAGGTACGCTTGGAACAAATTCATGAATTATATGACTAGGTTGACTATTCACATAAGATCCGCTAACAATATCACATTCGATTCTAACGACGGTTGTGGGTAAAATGTTAACTGGAAAAGATGATTCATTAAATATATTAGCCTTCAGAGTTTCGAATCCAAACCCTAAAATTCTACCAACAGAATATTCTTTTTCAAAGTGCACCTCTTGCGAACAAAAAATAGTTGTTCTTAACGTATTGTTATTGGATGATAATTCAAGCAAACAACCACTAACATTATTTAATAAATAATTATTAATATCTTCTAACTCATATGATCCTTCAGGTATTTCAACAACTTCATTATCACCATAATCAAATTTATTATTAGTTTTATCTAAATTCGGAATGGAATTAAATGTTGAAAAGTAAAGAAGACCACATTCGTAGTCTCCATCAAGTTGTAAAGGGGGGTAATAATTAGTAGTTAAAGTTGATTTTAAACTAGTCATGGATAGTGTCAGAAACATTCTTGTAGGTACTGTTGTATTTTATAAATTAGTTTAATTTATATAGAATTCCAAAAGTTTTTTAAGTAACGCAAACATAAGTGCCCGCAGTTAACCGTATTAAAATTCTGATATCGTTCATAATTGTAAAAAAATTTCCTTATTATCTAAATATTTTACTAATTCTAGTGGAGGTTATAAATCTCCGAAGCTATCAAAGTATTCACAGTAATCATTTAATTTTACATAGGCCACCCAATGTGTTCCCTGATTATGAGAGATATCTAGATTCATTATAGCACACTCAATTTTTCTTGGCTTTGTTGGTAAATTGTCTCTCATATAAACACCTCGAAAATATGGTATTTTATTAGCATGTAACAAAATATCAATATTTGTTAGAGCACGTCTGGGTAGCCTAGTATTTAGTTTTTTGGTAGTTTTAAAAATAAACCATTTCCTTTTTTGTAGCTTTTTATATATAAGCCTTTGCCTATTGCAATAGCTTCCATCGTTTTATTATGACGTTTCGACTCTTGTAAATCGGTTTGTTTAGATTTATAATCATTTACAGCTTTTGCAATGCCAGCGGCACCTCCCGCGAGAGATCCCAATGCTGATAATCCTGCGAAGATTGGTATAAGCGGTAAAATACCTCCCGATTTTGGGATTGGAATAACGCGGGGTAAAGAAGATGCTGAGCAATTTTTAAAATACTTTTTAGCTGCTTTTAATGCAATATCTATAGCAGATTTTTTGAGTTTGGGTTTACATTTTCTTAGTTTATTTCGTATCTTTTCTACTTTGGAGTTAAATCTTTTAAGTGCACTTCCAGTTTTTAGTTTTGCTTTCATTATATTACTTACTAACCAAGAAGATATTTTTTCACTTTTTCCAGCTTCTTGTGACTGAAGTCTTTTTTGAGCCATATTTAATAATGCTTTATCAGCGTTATGCCTATCTTCTAAATTAGAAGAGCTGGAATATGCTATATCATGATACATACATGCTTCATCTAATTTGTTTATACCTTTGTCACCTCTTTCTAATCGTTTTTTAAGTTTAGTTCCAGGCCCACAATAATTATATCCAGGTAAATGTAATTCGATTGGTAAATTATCAATTAACCTGTTAACCAGTCCACTTCCTTTCATCACAAATTAAGAACTGAATAAGTTATATATTAAAAAGGATATTTAAAATTAAACAACTGCATTTTTATCAATCCAGCAGTTTTCATTATTACTTAGACCCAACCACTTTACAAACATCTTATTTCCTTTTCTTTTCAAAACTTTTTCTATTAAATAAATATTCGGATAATTTGTCTTTTGAAGCTCTTGCTCATAAAAACATCCTAAAACATTTTGTTTTCCTAAGTCTTCTAGAAGATAAGTTACGGGTTGAGTTTTGTTCACTTTAATAATTTTAAACACTTCTGTAGACCAATTTGGTGTATAACCCTTCTCAAAAATTCCTTTATACTTGCTTATGCGGACAAAATCTCTTACAGAAAATTTTGCTTTACATTTTGCAAGCGACTTAGATGAATTCAATATGTTTTGCCTCACTAGTTTTTCGTTCAGAGAATTTACTTCTCCTGGTTTGCATTTAATAACACGATGAGTCGTATTATTATATGATTTAATAATACTTTGTAAATAAGGTATCCACTTATAGCTACCAATTAAGCAAAAATTTTTATATAGTTTGTTTTTCAATGTTCTTATCACTCGCTCTACGATGGATGCTTTTTTTATCGAGTACGTTGAATAGTGATTGATTTTATATTTTTTCATTATTTTATTAAATTGATCATTATAAAATTCTTTACCCTTATCTTATTGTAAATTTCTAGGTCTTCGTCCTTCTTTGATAACTTTTTGGAATGCCGTAGTAATTTCATTTTGTTTCTTATTTTTTAAAGGAACACCCCATACATATTTTGATAAACAATCTATTACAACTAAAATATAATTAAAACCTTTGTTAAATGAGTGCAAACTTTGAATATCAATTAGATCTGCTTGTCATAAATCATCAATCCCTTCCAAAATAACAGAACGACGTTTGAAATTCTTACGAGCCGTTTTATGGATTTCATTTACTATACCCACTTTACTCATGTTTTCAAATAATGAATCAAGTTGTTATAAGTATTTGTAATTACACGGTAAAGAACGAACTGACTCGGTAAAATATTTATAAATTATATTATTTTATTATTCCACTTTCTCGTAACTCTTCAATAATGGATATAATTTCATTATTTTGTACAGTATTACCGGCATCTCTTGATGCAATTAATTACTTTAACCGATTTACTAATTCGTTGGGATTATCCCAATATATGTAATTTGTTTTATTATTATTATTTTTTAGAGACGGGAGCCCCTCTCCTTTATGAGAAATTTCAACATTACTTGATATATCGAATAAAGGTTTAATGATCTTTAGATACTTTTGACCTTTGTTACTTTTTATTGGTTTATTGGGATCGTTATCTCTTCGATGAGCATTGGTTTGCATTAATATTGATTTATAATTATTTAAATCGTTGTTCGTAATAATATTGAAGTTTATAGATTTTTTGAAAAGTAATTCGGTTATTCCTGGTGTTTTAAGATATGTTCTTTTTCCGATACTGATATTATTTCCAATCAAGTTAATATATTCTGAACCAACCATTAGCTTACCCTGAATGACTTTAACACCGAAAGGAACATCCGTACATACTTCTGAATGGTATGATATTTTATTAGGAGTAGACTCAGGTGATTTAAAGTTATCATCTTCATTATTATTAGTATTATAATTATCATCACTCTCAATATATTCGCTATCACTGTCATTGGGAGATTTGCTTGTTTGATTAAAACTATCTGTCGTCAACGTACTATTATTCAATTTTGGTTCACGTTTTTTTATTTCGTAGCTTTCATGATTAGTCAAATTATTAATATTCTCATCATTAAAAATATTTTTCTGATCAACTATTTGTTTTAAAGGTCTGTTACAGGCTTTAGCATATTCTCAATGACAATTTCATTATTAGTTTTGATTGCTCTTATCTCCTTCACTTTTTTTCTGACGATATCGGCTGATTTTAAAATTTGTTTTTTTAAATCAATTTCCATTTCAAAGTGGTTATCACGGCGATTGTAACTTTATTAATGATTATTATACAAAACATTATGTATTAATATATACATTATTAATCAAATGTAGCATAATTATCAAACTGCTTTCTATAACATCCATTATTTTTATGACACTCTTTATTAATAACTAGAAAACCATATGGTGAACTCCAGACGTGGAAACACAATTTCCGGAATTCTGACCATGACATGTCCATTATAACATGTTCATTATAAACATGTCTAAGGTTGATATCATCTTGTCGGAATAAAATAATTAAATTTGCATTGTCTCTAATTAACTGTTTCGGTATTTTACTATAGGTCTGATTTAAATAAAAGCAATCAACATATTTATGTCTTCCCATAGCAAAGTAATCACGTATATTATTCTGGTTTTCACATGCAACGTCATCGAATATAATTATTGTATTTGGTTCTGCCTCTTCAGTACTTAAGACCTCCAGATTGTCACAAAACTTAACAAACTTTATTTCTGGGACCATTTTTAGCACATTTTCTAAAAATACATACTTGGATTGAAAGTTTGTTTTAGAATAAAGATAAACATTGATGTAGCGTAGGCCATTTTCATGTAACAATAGACCCACAATTAAATTGGTTTTTCCGCAGTTTGAAGGACCACAAATAATACAACGAATTGTATTAGGTAGCAGTTTTCCATGTCGGTGAAACTTTTTGCATGTTTCGTAACACATTTTTTCTACTTGTAAGGAATCAGTTTGTGTTATAAATTTCATTTTTTATAATTTTTTTATTTTAAATAAGAAAAATATACTTTTAAATATGTATTAGGCGTGTAAATTCAAACAAAGTTTACAATACAAAATGAATATATTTCACTTTATGTTTATATTTATAAGAAATACATAAAACTTAAAGTAAATTTTAGTTTAAATAACAAAATTAATTTATTTCACTTTACACTTAAAGATAAGTATATTTAGGTAAGTAAATATTCCTAATAAGTAAATTTTCTTTAAAAATTTATACAATCTATCTTAACATAGAAAACAGAAATCATCGTTATTTCTAATATTTATACAACTCTTTGAGTTCTTAATATTAGGTGGTAACTCAATATAAGTACCACCTCTCATAGGACAGTATTTATTTATATTAATTTCAAAATGACTAATAGAAATATAAGTCCAACCGGATTCACAGTGTTCAAATTCACTTACTTTTTTCTGAAAACTATTAATCGAATTTGCTATAAAATCATTTAAATCGGTGTTCTGATATATAATTATATATTTTGTATTAAAAGATTTCAGCTGCTTCTCACCCGACTTTATCAACATAAAATAGGCGAACAGTTCAAAGTTTACTTTAATACAGCTATGTTCAATCAGTGACATATTAATCAGTTTTATTATATCCATCTTATTGTTGTTAAGGAAGACATCTACTTGAATGAGATGTTTAATTTCCCCTGTAGCATTTAAACGATATGTAACAATTCTCTTGTTAAAAGCTGTAGCAATTATATCTATATTTACAAAATTTGTTTTTAATAGACTGTTTGATTTATGTAAATTTGTTCTTTTATGATAGTGATATTCATTTCTTAATAATTTTATTTTACACTTTTCACATTCAATTATAGGATTATTAGGTCTTAAGATGATAGACGGAGACACTGGAAGAAAAAAATAAATATATTTATTTTTTATTAAAGCATTAATAATATATAATATTTGGCAATAAAATTTTATAGCTTCAATTTATATATTTTACCAAGTAAGAAACACATCTAACACACTTTATTTGTTTCAGATAATAATATATAAACATTTTTATAAATTAAATTTATATTTAGAAAATTACTGATAATTGATACAGTTGTTCATGAAAATTGGCGGACAATTTGAAAATTAATTTTTCGAAGAGCAAACAAAATCTGTTAAATGACGCCATGATAAACTATCTGTATTCATCTGTTTTTTTATGATGATGATAGAATGACGCCATCTATTAACTGGTTGTATTTGTTTTATATCGCTACAAGAATATATTTTTACATCAACATAATATGATCCCGTTTTTACAGGATCGTAATGTCGAGTATATCCTTGAGCATTTTTTAAATAAATATAACAAGGTAATAATGGTTTATTATTACTACCTTTCTGATCTGTATTAATTTCACCCTCAGAGTCGCTAATAATATATAAACATTTTTATAAATTAAATTTATATTTAGAAAATTACTGATAATTGATACAAACAGCAAACAAAAACTGTTAAATGACGCCATGATAAACTATCTGTATTCATCTGGTTTTTTATGGTGATGATAGAATGACGCCATCTATTAACTGGTTGTATTTGTTTTATATCGCTACAAGAATATATTTTTACATCAACATAATATGATCCCGTTTTTACAGGATCGTATTGTCGAGTATATCCTTGAGCATTTTTTTAATAAATATAACAAGGTAATAATGGTTTATTATTACTACCTTTCTGATCTGTATTAATTTCATCCTCAGAGTCGCTAATAATAAATAAACATTTTTATAAATTAAATTTATATTTAGGAAATTACTGATAATTGATACAGTTGTTCATAAAAGTTGGCGGACAATTTGAAAATTCGTTTTTCGAAGAGCAAACAAAATCTGTTAAATGGCGCTATGATAAACTATCTGTATTCATCTGGTTTTTTATGGTGATGATAGAATGACGCCATCTATTAACTGGTTGTATTTGTTTTATATCGCTACAAGAATATATTTTTACATCAACATAATATGATCCCGTTTTTACAGGATCGTATTGTCGAGTATATCCTTGAGCATTTTTTTTATAAATATAACAAGGTAATAATGGTTTATTATTACTACCTTTCTGATCTGTATTAATTTCACCCTCAGAGTCGCTACCAAAAAGGTCGCGAGCTGTGGGCTTCTTTATTGGAATTTGATTTTTAGGAATTTTCGCTACGATGACCCCGCTGCTAGTGCCTCGACTCGACGACTCGTCACGTTTACTCGTTTTGGAACGTTTGGCTCGATGTAGTTTGGTGTTAACCCGTTCTTGATTTTTGTCAACTACGATGGTATCAGCTGAACGCTCCCGTTGTTTGGCGGAGTGTTCCCGTTCTCGGTCACTGTTATAGCTGGTTGCGTTATCTTTGGCTGCGTCGTGGGCTGTTTTATTTTTCTTTCCTTTTTGCATGGTAAGACTGGGTCTGAAATAAAGATAAATAATTTAATAACACTATTAAGAAATTCATAACAAATGGTTCATATATCCATCAGCATAATGTGTTTAATACGATGCACTAGTACTTACGTTGAAATCTGGTCAGCTTTATGCTGTGACTCGTAATGGTTGATTTCGGCTTTCCTTTTTTTCGGGTTTGTTTCGTTTTTTGTCGCAACTGGTGGCGGAGATTCAGATTCATCGCTCTCTGAGGATGACAAGAATAGATCTTCAGCGAGGGACCTAAAAGAAAAAAAGAAATTAATCAATCAATCAAAAGAATGATACAGGAAAAAAAATAGTCCTATGATCACGGAATAGAAAAAACAAGTGGAAGTGCAAAGTAGGCGTGTTTAGTGTGGCACAATTAAGCGTAGCTACGCTTATTTGATCCCAGTCGTTATCAGTCGTGTCTAACATCGCTTCGAGTTGGTAGTCTCGCGTCGTTCCTGATTTTTCCGCATAATTATTGTAAATATGCCGTATTGTTGCATTCTGGAGTGCAAAAACGATAGTAGGAGAAAAAATCTTCGTAATGGAGGTGTTTCGTATCATCGGTAAGTACGATTTTGTTAGTATTCTTTAAAAACCTTAGCTTATTTTAGTTTACTAATAATAGTAATTTAAATGAAGTTAAAATCAACCTTATGTAATTGTAATAAAGAATACTTTAGATTGAACTTTGGATTTCAAAAGTTCTTGCTACTCGGTTAGTGTTGTAGTGGGTGCTTATCGATATAACTTATTTATTTAAAGAAAAGAAGGAACAGTTTCGGCAGTTATACAAAATTATATACTTACATATTTTTTTAAATATTTATTCATATTGTATCGCATACATTTTTTTAATAGTGTGGGCTTAGAATAATAAAATGTACGTGTAAACTCTTTATAACGATGATCTCCCTATACGTAGAAGTCAGCACAATTTGGTTGGTTTACCACATACATAAAAAATATTTATAGCGCAGCAGCTATTCTCTATTACGAAGAATTGTGTTCATATTTAGACACAGTAACAGTTGTTTGTAAAAAGAAATTGAAATTAATAGTATATAAAATTGAATAATCAATATTTATTAGGCTACCATTGTTACAATTACTTACCATTACCATTACTTACTATTTACCATATTGTTATAATGAGCGGTTTATATATAATTTCATTAAAATCATTGAAAGGTCATCAATAAGAACTTAACCAACTTTCTAACCTTCGTCATATGCCCAAACAAAATTGGGGTCTGTACCATTGCGACTAAAAACTCATTTTTTTTAAATAACGATAAAAAATATTTTTATAAAATAATGTAATATTCCAAGCAAAAATAATTTCTTCATTTTGCCTAATTTCTTTATTTTTATTACAAAAATACTAGTTATATTAAGATTGCGTCCCAAAGTTTTGTTTCGTGCTCACGTCACAACAACGTCACCCAACTCAACTTAAAAAAATATACTTATCTCAAAAATCAGTGTTTTAAGCCTTTATATTTTCTAAAAGTTTTATAGCTATGTTTTCTAAAAAGTTTTCCCTTCCATCTGCGTTTAAATATATAGAGCACAATTTATATTTAAAAAAAGCATCGATATCGATACTTTAAATATTTTATTATGTCGCCGCCTTTCAATTATTATATTTTTATGCAAGGAAAGTTCTAGCTAGAATAAACTAAAATACTTTTTTTATATAAAAGATAATATGCCTTATGTCTACTGAACAAAACATTTATTCGAATGTTGTAGTAATCACGCCATCTGTGTTGGAATAGCAGAACAAATTTTATAGGAGGTTCTTACTACTTTATGATAGATGGCATGTTTATTTTTTTATATGAATTTAAATCTAATTATTTGGAGAATAGTGTTTAAAATTGCTGTGTATATTTGCAACCAATCAGGACGAAGTGGTTATAGATTCAATACTTATAGATATATGATTTTGGCGACACCGGTTCTAATACATTTGGTGCTTTATAGCATTTCCACTTGTTTTTTCTATTCCGTGCCTATGATAGAAAAAATGATTGATTGAACGAGTGATCGATTGGAGATTGATTGAACGAGTGATTGTTTGATCATTTATTTAACGAGTGACCGATTGGTTATTTGAATATCACTATTAATTGAATGTATATACTGAAACTTTTTTTAAACCAATTGAACGGGTCGATCATTTCAAAAGGTTCAATCAATCGCGATTGCCACATCACTATAACACTACCGTTAACAGAGATCATCTAAATTATACTCATACATTAAATAACGATAATATAATAATAAGATTATTTAACTAAAGACAAAAAGGTCTTGCGCTAATTTAGTGATAGTATATATTTAAAATAAAACACGGTTTAATAACATTTAAATTACTTACATTTTGGTCTTCTTGTGGGTTCTTGCTTGTGTTTTCTTGTCAAGTTTGAAGAACTGTTTAATGATCATGGATAAATTATTCACGTTTATATAGAAAAAAATAATTAATTGATATAAGTTTTAAGTCATGAACTATGTAACTTGAAATTATAACTTTACGACAATATAAATAAAACATAAATTAAATCAAAATAATTAAATCATTTCTATTATTAAAAATACGTTACATTACAACTCCTTTTTCGATGATGACCCAAATTGGAAATCATGAATTCTGGAGACTAAAAATTATAAAAGGTAATCAAAAAATAAACATACCATATAAAGGACGATTCGTTTCTTTGTTGTACAAAACAGACCACCCAAGCCTTTTTCCTCAGGTATAAATAAAATAAAGTATTCAACTATTCATCATAATGGAATGCAGCTGATTACCATATTCGGCTTATCAAAATATTACTAATAAGTCCGTCATAAATCCATTATTTATTCAAACACAATTTATAACTGTTTTTAATTGATTCTATATTTTTTTAAATAACTTTTGCCTTCTGCAGATTGATAATCTGATTTTATTAATAATAGTATAAATATTGCCGTGAAACGGAAGATTCCGAAAATATCTTCGTTTTTTTTTTACAAATATGATAATGATGAATGATAATAATGAATGATAATAATGAATGATAATAATGAATGATAATAATGAATGATAATAATGAATGATAATAATGAATGATAATAATGAATGATAATAATGAATGATAATAATGAATGATAATAATGAATGATAGCAATAATTGAAAATTAAGATTGATAATGAATAAATTCAACCGTAATATAAATTGAACTCAACTTTCGGCAAATTATATGAGACTTGGAACTTTCTTAATCCAGAATATAAAAATAATAGTAATAGTGAAGTTGAATGCTGAATTCATCATTCATAAATATAATAGTAAGTTGAATGCTGAATTGATTCACGAATCATCAATATAATAGTAGGTTGAATGCTGAATTGATTCATTATTCATCAATATAATGGTTAGTTGAATACTGAATTGATCATCATTCAACAGGAATAATTGTGGGGAGCTCGATTTTCATTGATCGAGCTCCCCCAATTATTACCTACTCACATTTATAACAACGCGGCTTAGACCGACAATTGCTCTTCATATGTCCAAACCTGCAGCATGAGTAACATTGTATGGTTGGATATTTATACAGCTCTATGTTAACTTTATTATAATATAAATATAAAAATTCAGGAAGAACCTGACCCTCAAAGGTTACCACCACAGATTATGATGATTTCCAAGTAACATTATCATTTGCTGTAACCTTATATTTTAATCTCCTTACTTTCAATATTTTAATAGGGTTATTTGGGAAAATACTATCAGCAACAATATCAGAGACCTCAATGTCTATGGGAACCCTAATAACACCGATTTTAGTCACGCAAAAACTAGGTATAAAAGCGTTGTACCCATTTTCAGAAACAGTAGAGTTATTTACAAAAGTATTGGCATCTTTAAAAGTATTAAATACAATTTTTACTCTATTCCGTCCAATGCGAATTATGCTACCAGGAATAATACCACGGTAGTTGTTTTTCTGAATAAATTTGCCAAAAATAATCGGATTTAGAATAGTATTATAATCATTGTCAGAAGAAACAGTTCTCTTCTGAACGTGAACAACAAAAGGACCCTTATCATTTTCGCTATAAAATATCTTTACGTCTTTGTCTGGAGATGATTGTTGTATAGGAATGGAATTAGATGGTTGGGAAATAGGTGATAAACTATTGAATGACGTTAATGAATTTGGAACCAGATTCTCATTAATACATCCAGGTTTATGCCTTTTACTTGAATGCCTTCTTTTAGTCTTTTTAATTTTCTTTTGATCAGAACTGATTGAATTAGAAAAATCCATGTTTTGAGAAGAAGATGAATCATCATCAACTTCTTCAAAGGCAGCCGGAGAATTTACTACGAAATTAATGTCAGGCGCTTTAGGTGGAATAAAAATATGATTCATGGTGAATTCTTATTATTCATACTCAAAATGCACCCCACTGATCAGCATGCGTAGAACATCCTATGGCAGAATATTTGTTACGGTACCAATGTACATAACTACACAGTATACTATTAGTATAAATTAAGTATAAATAAGTAGGTAATCATCAATGATTACCTTATCCAAAGACATAATTTACATAATGTAATGAAAATAAATTATGTAATACAAAATTATTACAATATCGGACATTATATACCTACTAAACTAGGGTAGATTCTACATAAGCAATTTGTTTACTAGTTGCGAGACCTCAATTGCATATCAGGACGGTTCCAGACGTCTTTATCGTTAAGATAGTCTTTTACACTATAGTAAGCCTTATTGATTAATATGTGTTTTATACAATTTTTAAACTTTATTTCACTCAGATCTATAATGCTTTTAGGTAATTTATTAAATAACCTTATACTGTTAATGACGAAACATTTATTAGTTTTTTGCAGTCTAAACTTTGGTATATCGATTTTATCTATGTTTCTTAAGTTTAAATTATGTCCATCGCCATTTTTACTAAACATATTTAAGTTTTTCCTAACGTACAATAAATTTTCATAAATATATTGAGATGGTAGTGTCAGTACATCAATCATAGGAAAGATTTCTCGAAGAGAATCACGAGCTTTCATGTTATATATTGCCCGAATGGCCCTCTTCTGTAGAATAAATATAGTATCAATATCTGCCGCAGATCCCCACATTATAAGACCATATGTCATTATACTGTGAAAATAGGCGAAGTATACTAGTCTGGCTGTTGCAACATCAGTTAACTTTCTGATTTTTCTGACTGCATATGCAGCAGAGCTCAGTCTATTGGATAAAGAAGTAAGGTGAGCTTTCCACTGTAGTTTGGAATCGACTGTGATCCCTAAAAACACAGTGGAGTCAACAAATTCCAGGTCAGTACCACCTATCTTCACTGTGGCATTGATATTAGATACATTAGGCAAAGTAAATTTCAGGCACTTAGTCTTCTTTGCATTTAAAACTAAATTATTTGCCGTGAACCATTTTGAAACCATTTCCAGAGTGTCATTTGCTGCCGATAATATATTATCCTTCCTACAAAAGGTAGGGATGTATCATCAGCAAATAGCACTATCTGTGCCATCTCCTGTACCATATGTGGAAGATCATTGATGTATACTAGGAACAGGAATGGGCCTAAAATTGATCCCTGGGGGACACCCATCTTTACAAGGGTTCCGTCTGATACACAACCATCAATATTAACACCTTGAGTTCTATTAGAAAGGTAGGACTTTATTAGATTTAAAGCTAAATCGCGAATGCCATAAAATTCCAGCTTATCTAACAAAGTTTGATGGTCAGGCGTGGATTTATTTACTTTTTGAGGTCCTTTGGAAGTATGAAAAACGTAAGGTCCGGATCCTTCAAACGTGCGACTCGGCCGGTGCGATGCAGCCCACTGCGGCAGCCCTCAAAAATAAAACTCATCCGTCGGTACGGCCGGGTACTTGTAGCTTCATACCTAAAGGCAGTCCTGGATTTGTCATTAGGCGGTATAGGCCGCCGCCTTATATATTATATATTATGCTACTGGAAGTTATAGCAGAGTTTAAGCCAAAATTGAAAGATATGCAAAGAATCAGAAACAACTTGCAACTGAAAACTGTCTGCGGCGAATTCATTTAGTTAATGGTTGAAAAGTACTGATATACATCAGTGATGAGTGAAAAAGGCAAAGTATTTTTCTTTGATTGTGGATTATACACCGGATACAGCACATTTCCTTGTTGATCAGCTATCACTTGTGTGGTTCGATATGTTTTAGATAATGGAGAACCATATGAGACTTCTCACATTGTTAACGTCTGTAGGACAGAAGACTCAAGAAATGTTTGATGCCATTACTATAGAGCTAAAACGCGTGAACAATTATAAAAAATAACTTTTTAGTTCTTCTCTACATAGAAGCAAACATAATAAACACCATAAACTATGATGATATTAACCTAGATGATTTTGCTATTTAAAAGTCCCATAAAAAAATATCTTGTTTTTCTTTTACGCTTTCTCGTAATGACTAATTAATTATTTTATTTAACTTTGGTGCCTACCCTACTACAAATGAAAAAATATCACTTTAGAAAGGTACATGGGGCGGCGGAAAAAAATGGCCTATACTCATAAAAAATATAAATCCGGCACTGCCTAAAGGGCGGGAGTGGAACACTCCTGCTATTACTTTAATTCGGTTACTAATTTAATTATGTAGTTGATTACGATCCACTGTACAATTCGTCTCATCTATAAGTGATATCAACTCAATAGGAACTGGGCATTGTCTTCCTGTGAGTGCTTTAAGAGGACTTACTCCTGTCGTGTTATGCTTAGTACAATTGATAGCTAGTTGCAAAGCATCGAGGCCAGTTTTTCAATTACTTAATTCGTAGTTGCGTATCATTGTAAGACCGTTTTTCACAACTGTCATCATACGCTCTGTTCGACCGTTTGCGCGGCTGATCCCAGGGGCTTTATTCCGAGTTTTGACACGTTCACCGTCGCGCATTTTGCGTAAAGTACGGGTATTGAAATGTAAGTTCTTTCCTGTTAATTACAAAGTTGAAATTCCAATGCTCCACACATGTTCAAACTTGCGAAGAATTCGTGTATTTCAAGGTGGCGGCATTATAATAGCCAACCTAATACATACTATATAACCATTGGAATAGAGCTTATATTTCCATATTTATAGTTTGCGCAAGTCTTGTCGTGATTAGCGGTTGCAAACTCGGAATAAGGCCCCAGGTGCTATAAAATGTTGATATATATTTTGTTATTTGCAATATATTTCGAATTCAGACTAAAATGCCGTATCTTGGTCACTAATTATTTGTTTTGGAGCTCCAAATAGACTAACAACTCTTATGAGTGCAGAAAGCACAGAATTTGTTGTTTTATCTGTAGCATAACTCAATATGGTGTAGGTACTTAGTATAAGCATCTATAGTAACGACATCATACTCGTGTTTATTATTGCGCATAGTTAATTTGCCAGTGATATCCATATGAATGGTATTAAATGGAATGGGTTCTTTTGGTATAGGGTGCATTTGAATTTGTTTTGCTCTTGATGAGCCTTTACTCGTTTTGCAGATGACACAATTATCAACAAATTGTTGTACAGTTCGAGTCATTTCAGGGAACCAATATTGTTCTCGCAGTTTAGAAAGAGTTTTCTCCCACCCAAAATGCTTAAGAGATGTATGGAAAGCATTTATTATACTCCATTGATATGTTTTAGGCACTACCTTTTTCCAAGAATTACATCCGGGTTCATCGTCAATATGTTTACGCTGTAATACAAGATCATGTAATCGATAAACGTCTATATTTTCGCCTCGTTCTAGTTTTCTATGGTGCTATTTAATATATTAATACACGCTACAGGGTTACGGTTTTTGCAAAGAAGACTTAATGGCTTTACAGTCAGTTACTATTGTGAAGGACCTGCCGTACAAATATTGACGAAAGTGTTTAATGGCACGAACGATAGCAAGAGTTTCTAACTCGTATAAGTGATAGTTACTTTCTGGTTTCGTTGTCCTCATAGTCATATACGCTACCACGCGTTGCCGTTCATCCATTTTTTGAATAAGAACCGCTCCCAGGCCAGTACTACTCGCATTAGTGTGCAATTCAATAGGTAAACAATCCTGAAATACCATAAGGATAGGAGTGGAGGTCAATCTCCGAATAACATCTAGTCTAGCGTTTTCACATTCGGCAGTCCATGAGAATTTTGCATCCTTTTTTGAAGTTTTTTGTTAGGTTGTAAAGAGGAATCATACGCTCCGAAAATGAAGGAATAAATCGCCTAAAGTAACTGGCTAATCCGCAAAATTGACGTACTTGTTTGACAGTACGAGGTACTGGTGATTTCTCCAATGCTACAATTTTTCTAGGACTTGGACTGACTGTACCATTGGAGACAACATTGCCAAGATATTCGACAGATTGCTTGAAGAATTTACATTTTTTGGCATTTACAGAAAACCCAGCTTTTCTTAAAGCCACTAGAACTTTGTCTAACATTAATAATCCCTCACTAAATGTTTTACATTTTATAAGTACATCATCCATATAGATTAGAATTTCGTTAAGGTAAGGACGTAAAGCTGTCATTATTGCTCTCTGATAAACCGCAGGTGCATTCATCAAACCAAACGGCATCATTATATATTCAAATAAACCATCTGGTGTGATAAAAGCTGTTTTATGGATCGACTGTTCTTTAATTGGTATTTGATGAAAGCCTTGTGTCATGCCTGAACAAATAAAATAATTAGCATCTGCTAGTTTATCAATTGGATCCGATATTATAAGTAGTGGAAACTTTATTGGCACTGTATGACTATTTAATTCTCTATAATCGATACACATCCTATCGTCACCATTCTACTTTTTTACTAGTATCACCGGACTTGAAAATTCAGATGTACTTTCGCGAACGATACCATTATTATGGAGGTCGGCGATTATAGTTTTAATCTTATCTCGCTGCCATCCTATATGGTCTACTTGAAACTACTTTCGAATTATCCTTTAGTGGAATTTCTAAACAACCGGTTGTCACTTTAGTCTTAGGAATTTAGGAATTCCGATGGTAAATGCATCTTTATTTCGATTTAATACACGTTTTAGAGCTTCGATTTCTTTTTCGTCTCTTAAATCAGTATCCAAACTATTTACAAAATCTTCCTCACATACACTCATCATAACTTGAGACGTCCTCATTATTGATGCACCATTAATATTTATGCTAAGATCAGGGGTCTTGACTAAAATAGACCCAATTAGAAGCTCGCAAGGAATTTTGTGGTCTTCTACTATATGGCAGCTAACTTCGAGAAATATGTCGCATATCTCACATGTTACAACAATACGTTGATAAGAAATTACTGGTACACCCATTCCCAGTCTTTTTAAAATTAAGGTGCAGTGTTCGCGCCTTCCGGGCAAAGACGAGCTGAGTGATCTTTGTACTAACGAATGATCAGCTCCACTATCAAACAGTGCTATATATTTTTTATGATTTATTGTAACCTTCATCGGGGTCGAAATTTTTGACAATATCCCAGCCAGATTTACATTTTTAGGATTATCATTAGCCTTCTTAAAGCAGATTCACTTTCGGAGTGGCCGGGTCTCTTGCAATAATTGCATATACTTTTAGGTCTATCTTGAAAGTTATTTTCACAGTTGTTAGTTAATAAAGCATTAGGTTCCTTTACCTTATCTGAAGGGCATATAGATTGCGTGTGGCCTAGCAGTCTGCATCGGAAGCACGTTAGATTATCTTCTCGGCCGGTACGGAGTCGTAGTCGCTTGATGGATGGCTCACCTTGTCTATTATTACTCATTCTTATTGTTCACATCCCTGAAATTAACTCACGTACTGTTGAACATTTGCTAGACAGAAGCCTTAAACGTAAAAAGTCATTATCAATACAGCCTATTACAGCTTCAACAGCATCAGTCTCTTTATTACCCTGCATAATCCTTTTCCAAAAGTTCCAAGCTTTGGTTATAGAATCCGCTGGTTTCGTAATATCAAATTTAAAATTACAGAATTTGACAATATCGTTTGAATACCGCGCTTCGGGCTGGAAAGTTTGTATTAATGCTTCCCACAAGGGAGACTTCACAAGCCAGGTGTCGCCTAAAGCTTTGGCACGACCTTGCAATGAACTATCTATTTTAGTACATATTTCATAATCAGTTAGATTCCAATGTTCTTTAGCCCTAACTACATGGTCGCACCAATCTCGTATTGGGAACTTCGCCATCAATAAGCCTTTGCGACGGAGTTACGGGTTTTGTCAATAAACTAGCCAAAAAATCATTATTTGCCTGCGAACTAGAAGTTTTCTCACGTGTTAAGTTTTCAATAATATTAACTAAGGATGACAATGCGTGATTAGTAACAGTATCGCTCACATGTTTATTGGCTCCTGATCCATGGCCATGAGGTCTTTTGTCACTTCTGATATCATAGTTTCGTATCGACCCGGTAAGAATGGGCGATGGCGACCTCTGCGGTATCTCGTTTGCCGATTCCTCTTGCATTTCGTCCCCGTCCATGATAATGTAGAAGAATACTTTCAATTAAAATAAAATGTCTAATTTGATCTAAGAACACTATTTATAATTAATCACCACGGAAAGTTAACAACTTATTACAAAAAAAAGCAAATCAAAACATTTATAATTAACCACGGAAAAACTAACAGCCAATCAAAACATTTACACTTATATTAACTCGCGTAAATATTTACACTATATAAAAACCTTCTTCTTGTTTTCTTAATTATTATTTGTTGAATTAGTAGCGATGACATCCGTGGCTTCCGGTGAAGCAACCAATCAGAGACATTGCACTTGACAGCTGTTCCCGCGTTGGCGTTGGTTGATATACAAACGGAAGTACCACGTTGCATATTGAGACACTAACGCGCCGACATATATTTCGGCATATATTTATGATTTTTTATGCTTAGATGGAGGTTATACTATAGTTTACCTTTGAGTTTTTAATACACCATATAATTTGTTTTACTGACATTTAAAGTAAGTAAGTTCAGATCCAACCAAAGAGCATTTCTCGAAAGGCCCGACTTTGCAACTCTATGAACGTCACTCCAACAGCTTCCAAACAAACTAAAGCTGTATCATCCGCATACGAGAAGATTTTACAGTTTCTTATGTTGTTTGTAATTACAGAGGTCGTTTACATAAATAAGAAACAACGTCGGTCCCAAAACACTGCCCTGTGGAATACCATATGAAAGTTCTACATCCGGACTAACGTTGTTATTTATTTTCAGACATTGGGTGCGGTTGCTTAACAAATCCTTAAACAAGTCGAGTGCAGTTCCCCTAATTCCGTTGTTCTCCAGTTTCTGCAAGAGGATGAGGACAGACACGGTGTCAAAAGCTTTTTTCAGGTCTAGAAATACTGTTATGAATTTCTGTTTATTATCAAGTTGGTCTGTATCTTCGGTGGACTTACCGCGACGGAATCCAAATTGAGAATTTGATAAAATATTAAAATTTTCCAAGTACTCCATTACACGTTTATTTAGTAATTTTTCTATGATTTTGGAAATAGAGGGTAACACAGATATAGGCCTGTAGTTATTGACATCGTCCCTGTCTCCACCCTTGTGCACTGGTGTGAGTTTTTTTTTTCCAAATCCATTAAGTTTAGAGAAAATAGTTTTGGCCCGAAAGTCGTTTTGCTGCCTAAATTGTATGGGCCTATTATATCTCCATGGTTTAGATCCCTTTGCCCACATATTAAATAAAGTAGTTTAGAGTAGTTACTACAAAACTGGGGAGTAGATTTATGGGCCATGGGCACCTTATGATTTCTCCTTTGCCCACAGATTAAGTAGGCTTTATACGATTATATTTAGTCTGTGGTTCCTTTGCCTTTCCAAACTGAAAACCACAGGCAATGTTCACGTTCGTTTTGGGAATGAAATATGTTCACAATGATCATAATGACATTATGCGAACTTGCGTTTTTTTTTGGTTAGTTTCAATCACAATGCCACAATTACCACTATCCAAATCGAACGCATTGTTATCACGAATCTGGCACTGTCACCTGTCAAGTAAAATATAGGTTAAATCGTACAATCCACTAATTTTATTTGCGAAATCTTTCTAAAATCATTTCGATTTAAAATACAATAAATTTGATCCTAAAAATATAAGACGGCTGCGACGTTTAAAACAACAATAACTGTCACAACCACAAACGTCAAAATATGTTCACAACGCCTCACCTATCGACTGGGGTGTGGGAAACGGGCATGTGGCAGATCACATGCCACTTTTACCGCCGAAATCTCAAAAAAAAACGCATAAATATACATCGTGAACGTTGTGAACATGTTTTTGTCCCAAAACGAACGCGGCGTAGTACTCTATTTTATCAAGATTTTATCTGTGACCACAGATTAAATTAAATAGAGTACAAAAAAAAAAACGTACCGAAAACAATAAATGTTTATTTTCTCAAGGTTTTCTTTTTCTTCAAAAGCCATTCATCAAAAATACTAATTTGTTTTTAAATTTGTTCATTGTTAGTAAATTACATATTTTCTGGGTTTTCTTTTAATTAAATTACGCTATAAAATGAAAGGATAATGTGGTTATATTATTCTTATATTAATTAAATAATAATGTGTGATTCCAAAGCTAACATTTCTTTATTTTTGCCTGAACTTATCGGTGATGAAGATAAAAAGCCAAGTGTTAATGAGGATCTAGTTGAGATTAAAGTGCTAAAAGAAGAATGTGTAGATGACATGATCCCGATTGGCCACGAAGTTCCTATTTACTTTGATAAATATGAGGTAAAAAAAGTTTTTAAATTTATTAGAAAATTAGGTGCAAGCGAGCTAATGGATAAGTAGGTACCCAAAACCGAATCCAGGACCCATCCAGGGTTAGGTTGAGAAAGTGTGTACAGTTTTACCCTAATGTGAAAAAGTTCTTTTCATATTAGTTTCCATCTTGGTTATTATTAAAAAAGTAACAAAAACCCACAGAAGACCCGAAAGACAGAGGGAAAGACAATGTTTGTGAACTGATCACTGTAGTTTAGGTTTTTGTGTAGTTTAAAAAAAATACCTTTAAAGCAATATGAACATTCAACTTGTTATGTTTTCTTTATATTTCAGGAAACAATTATTAAAGAAGAAGTTGTAAGCGAATGTCCAGACCATTGGCCAAAGCTCGAGGTACGCCCTGGTGGCGTCATAAAACATATACATGAAGCTGGTGTCAAAAATAAAACACAAAACGAAAAAAGAATTGAAATTTTTAAGAATAATTTCCGGGATTTACCATTGTTTAGTTGTGGCAAATGTTCTGAAAGTTTTACTGAAATACATATTTTGGTTCAACATTTGAAAACTCATGATGCTGTAATTATAAAAAATGAATATCATTATGAAAATGAAGAGATTTCAAAAGATCCTAAAACTTGTAAGTTGATTTTTTAATGTAATTTATTTTGTCAAGGATGGATCATTGTTGATATAAACTTTTTACTGTATTTATTTATTTATTTATTAAACTATAAATTGTACATAACAGAACTTACTTATTCTAAATAATACAATTATATTGACTATAATGGCTCCAAGCATCTCAGTACGAACCGGTTGGTTTCAGCATTAGATGATGCAAATACATCAAATTCCTCATATTTTTGCCCTATTCTGTTCAACAAACTAATCGCGCGAGGCACCGGAGCACGCTGTTGTAGGTATGTGCGAGCACTCATCTCGGCAAATAGCGAATGTCTGCGCGCACGCAAGTAGTTATTTGGTACAAACAGAGAAATTTGTTTTAATATTGTTGGCAGACTAATATAACCTCTTAAAATTTTTAAAATATAAGTGACCAACGCAACATTACGCCTGACTTCCAATGAGTTGTAATTGAGCATTCCCAAAATAAATAATGTGGGATACATGAACGGGTAGTAACCATAAACTTTCTTATACATGCTTCTTAGAAACATTTTTTGTACCTTTTCTACCATTAGTGTGTATGTACATTCTCTTGGTGGTGTTGGTGGTGAATGTATGTATTTAAATACATTCACCACTATGATCCATCCATGGATAGCTGGCAACATTGTCTCTCTACTATATTAAATACAGTAACCTTTATTCAGGTAGAAAATCTTGCTTAATTTATTTTATGGAACAAGTTATATATCTAAATATTAAAGTGTGTCTATAAGGGGTTATTCCCAATTGTCACTACCGTATCTGTTTCTACAAACAATAAATGGGAAAAAAATCCCAGTTGTTGCTAGTAGTGACTGGTGTCACAAACTATTTTATAAACATTTTGAATTTATTATAAGCCCTAAAAGTTGAATATGCTGGCCACCACTTAAGTTCAGGCGAGAATAACTCAACTTTTGAAAGGGGCTTCCCTTCACAGTTGGCTGGGCACTATGAGGGCTACCTTATTAAAGGAATAAACCCAAGTCATTACAAACTACTAGTAGTTAATTAAAGATTCGAAATATGGTCATTTTATATTCGAGCCTTTGTCGCTATCATTAAATGAATGTAAGCGATGAAGTATTTCTGTGTTATGGAACTCTAAAAAGCTGTTAAGTGGTAATGGTACACAAACTGCTCATCTTATATTTGCTTGTAAGCTTAGAACCCCAGATGACAATTCAAAAGATTGGCAACAAATCATATTATCATAGAATTTCATACCTGAAACTGAGTTGCATAGAATATCGGAAAACATTCATGACAAGAGAAGACGCCGTGGTCCGAGCTACGCAACAAGAGACTTAGTTCTCATGACTAATAACACCATAAGTAATTATGCTCGTAAGGGTTAGCACTAAACTAAGTCTACATTGTGTTGACCTTTATTTAATCGTTTATTTTATGGACCTATTTTCTATGTCCTTACAGCTCCAGACATTCCTGGGAGACCTGTGGGTGTCTATTATACGACGACCACTACTTACCAAACAATAAATGGGAAAAAAATCACTACTTACCAAGGAAATATTGGCCCCGTCCCCTCCACACTGCACCCCTTGAGGAAGAGAGGGCGTCCTCGAAAACACTTCTACCACCCAGAACCTCTTATAGCAGCCATGAGGCCGCGAGGCCGCCCTAGGAAGAATCCACTTCAAAATTGCTAATTCCTCGCCGAGTCTTCAGATCTAGAGGGGAAGGATGTAAGAACTGCAGCTCTAACAACTTTGACCCGAATGTATAGTAAGAGCAATTATACATTCAATGCCTCGGTACCCGCGCGCCCGCGTATACCCCTGAGCATCAAGAAGGCATGCGAAAACCCTAGACTCTCAACGTCATAGACTGATCCATCTCTGCGACGTACCGCGGTGAAAAACACGCAAAGGATTGGTCGCTCGCCACTAACTGCGCCCAGAATTATCATCCGGACTACCCATCTAACACACTAAATCTCACATACTTAGCGCCTAAAATTACTAAAGTCGCAAATAAAATTGACCCAACTGAACAATAGATTGCGCACCATTATTGGGACGCATTATTTAATGGACCACCAGATGGTAACACTGGACGATTATGGTTTGTACGGTTTGGCACCCGGATGTACTTGCGAGCAGATACATCAGACCACCAATGCATATGGGACCTGACCCGAGCATTCGAGACCACCGGACCTTATGACGACTACCGTGCCACCTGCGGCCCTAGCCAATATAGCCATATTGAAATACCGATCGACGCGATGATTGACAAAAATGTATAGGTAAATTTAGTCTGGGTAGAACTCAATTGACGAAAAACGTCAAATTCCATATTTTAATTTTCGATCGCGATCAATCGGCGCGTCGATCAGTATGTCGTAAATGCAGGGCCCCTGGTATCAATCGCGAGCGGCGAAAGGGGTAGCAGTTAGGGAATCGAAAGCAATTTGGACTGGGGCGATCGCCGTACATTCTGTACAAGGTGGAGCACAATACTGATTTACCTCAAAGTACTCTTTGAAACCTTTGATCGTCACCAAAGACCTATCCGTAGTATTGGTAATAGATTAGCTACCACTGTCAGGAGATTTATTTTATTTATTTAACTAAAATGCTCAATAAAGTTTTTATAAATAAGAGGGTAAAGGCGATCCGGAATTTACAATATTTCTCCTTTACCATAATGAAACTCCAAAAGGAAGTTACAAGCCCATTTTAATATGTATTTGATCTATGTATGTAGGTATCTCTTAATTTCATAAAATTTGCGAAATAATATATTTTAGACAAATATACTCAGTGCCGAGCGGAGCTCAGATCTTTTTGAAATTAACAAATAGCCAATATTGCACATACACAAATAGCCGTATATTGTACATTCACATATAGCCGTATATTGTACATTCACAAATAGCCGTATATTGTATATTCACAAATAACCGTGTATATTGGCATGAGAAATCATAATTAGCATTGCTTTAGTAAGGCTTGTTGTTATTATTTCTAATATCGCCGTGTTAGAGCGAAAACCAACTAACTATGTTTTTTTGGTAAAATCACTTTTTTACACCAATCGTTTAAAAATCTTCTGCTTTTTCTAGAGATAAAATCGACAAAGCTCTGGGACGTTTAGTTTCGAAGATAGTGGGTGTTAAAATCAATTAAGCGTACGGTTTTAGCCGAAAACACAAATTAAAAAGTAATTAAATGTGGATAATATTTTGATTTCATATTTATGCTGTGGTAGATACAACAAATTCACTATAAAATGTTTTTATTTTGATAAGTTCTTAAGCAAATATTGATTTGTTTGAGAAGAAAATCCGATTAAAAGTTTTTAATTTCTTTTTTTCTCTATTATATTAGCATGATTCTACTAAAATCTAATAGTAAAACATTATACCGAAACTTAAGTGTTTTTAGCATGCGAAGTTTTTTGGTTTTTAATATAAATAACGAACTACAAAAAAACGCTATAATGAGATAGATGGTTTTAGTACTCATATGCAAATGTATTTTAACTCATAATATCGAGCGCAAAAACCAATTATCTCATGTTAGCTGTTTAAGTTTGGGAGTCAGCGTGCGATTGTCCGGTGTTTTAATGGTTTCTAAGTCTTGGAGTTTAAAACGTGGCAGAAAATTACAAATAATAATGTTGATACATAATTAGTTAGCAGTTTAAAGGATTTTCTTAGATTTTAAAGGGTAAGTCTCCATTTCTTTATATTTGAGGTAATGTTGCGGAGGGTTTTTAATTGTAATTGTTTTACTTATTTTGGCCATTTATATTTGAAAATAAAATTATTCCTTTCAGTACGTACGGTTACAGTACGCACACCATTATTTACAAAACATAATTATTATTTCCAGGCTAAGTATTCAGAAAATTTTTAAAACTACCTTCTGTTAGGCAGTAGACGATTCCCGAAAAAAATGTTATGGATGATAAAGAGGACTTTTTAATATCCCAGGCCTACGACTTATTCAAAAGCCATAACGAAAAACTTAAAAGTATACTTTTGGTATTTCGATTCGATTATCGATTGGCTCTTTGGTAAAGCCCCTGGGGCTCTAGAGAAAAAGCAGGCGAGGCGACATGTCGCGTCGCCTCAGTCAAAAACGTATGTATTTTGACATTGACAGTAGGCGTGAGGTACGCTGTCATCTGCCAAAGTCTATACAGTTTTGATTGAAGGCGACACGACACGTCGCCTCGCCTGATTTTTCTCTAGAGCCCCTGGGGTCTTAGAGATAGTTCGGGCGAGGCGACGTGTCGCGTCGCCTTTAATCAAAACTGTATAGGCTTTGACAGTGGTAAGTTTGTAGGTAAGTGGGTAAGACGTAATGATCTTTGTCTATAGATTTGTTGGACCTGTGTCCAACTTCTAAGAGGCTGCAAGGTTATTTTTATTTGACTTACTTATTCATTACAAAATCATTTGTATTTTAGGGTTATGTACCCAACTATACAGGTACTCATAGCAACCTTAATATGTTGGTCGCCCCATTTGCCTGATTGTTACATGGCCAAATTGTCTGTCTTCAGGGCCCAATGCTTAAAAAAATATCAATGTGTGCTCACCTGTAGTGTGAGTTTTAATTCTATAGTAGTTTACGTTAACTGTTGCGTCTATGGAGCACTCTCCGTCAACTAGAACAGTTCACTTACCTAAACATTTAAAATCATCCTATATGATTGGTGGAGACACTCACACTAGAGGAACTGTTTAATTATTGTTTTTAAATCACTTTTAAGGCCCCTGTTATGGCTTATGTAATGAATACCACTGACTTAACGCCTGATTAACGTCTCAAAGTACGGGATCATAACCAAACTAGGAAATTTCTGGGCAGAAGGATCGATTTTAAAGAAATTACACCATCCTTAGATGTGGTTGTGGAACGCTTTATTAATGACATCAACAAAGTAGATCAACAACCAATTAGTAATGTGAAGAAAGCTTGGATTTATGACAACTACCTAACATCTCGTCTAACATGGCCTTTTCTTGTATACGACTTTAACAAAACTCTTCTGGTAAATCTGGATGCAACTGTCATAAGAAAACTTAAGTCTTGGCTTGGGTTAGCATAGGGCGCTGGCTCCTCCACGCTGTTCAGGGGACAGCAACAATTTGGAATAAATTTTAAAAACCCATCTGAGTTGTACAAACATCTACGTGTAACAAAGGAACACCTCCTGAGTAGCTCTCGGAATAATCTTATTGCATCTCTCCCAAAAGACTCATTGGCCTCTGATATTGAGTCAAGACTTTAGTTCCATAAATAATTTTGTATTCCTTCAGCCCTGAAATGGTGAACACTTATGTACGATTGGTCTCCGGCACTCATTATTATCGCAATGCCTTTAAAATGTCCCTACTTGACCAGAGTAATCTGGTAAGATGAGGGAAAGCAACAGATAAGACATGTACATTGTGCGGTGTTGCTGTAGGGACTGCGAGACATATACTTCCTGGGTGCAAGACTCTACTTGAAAAAGGACATTATTCGCACCGACATGATAAAGTTCTAGAATAAAGTATTCGTGAAGCTGTAAGTCTCAGTATTGCTAGAGCCAGAAAAGGATTATCAACAAATGGAAGACTAACTACTTTTGTAAAGAAGACAACTCAAGAAAACTCAAAGTAAACCTTTCTCAATCCTGGACAAAGCACAAGACTAGAAAATATTAATGGATGCATTCAAAACACATTACAAAATTCCAGACGAACTAGCAGTTTCAGCCTATAGACTAGACATACTGATGTACTCTCGGTACTTGAAGAAAGTAATACATTATTCGCATCGACATAATAAAGTTCTCACAAATGAAATTACTAGAAACGGATTTAAAACTCAACTTTATGCAGTGGAAGTTGGTGCAAGATGAATTCCAGCAAAGTTTTTGCATCGTCTATTGAAGGATCTTGGCCTTCCAATATCAGCTGTCGGAACTTTTATGAAGCGTGTTTCCAAGATGGCGCTAACAGGATCATATAGTATTTGGTTGAGTAGAGGGGGTAGTGAACACAGTGCAGGTGAGAGTTCAAAAGGCCTTTAAACCTATTTCGCGGTCAAAATTGTTGACTGTATAAAATTTACTTTTAAATGTACTACAAATTTTACAGAAGATGACCGAGTAAGCATTTGTAGAAAAATACTGGAGTATGGACTATACTAGCAATAAGAACTTTATTTTGGGATGAATTAAAATTCATCAGCCAAAAACAAAGCGTATAGTTGAAGCGTTTAGAAAGCGATCAACTGAACAATCAAACACAAAAATATATTTCCTTCCATAATGACAAAAAGCACGAAGTTAGTCAAAACTTTTTTTGTAAATCGATGAATATTTTTATAGTCAAGCTTAAACTAAACCTAACTACTTAACTATCTATATATAAATACACACACCCACACCAACACTCACTTCCACATACACAAAACCACAAAACACAACACACTACTTGTGATAATCTCAACTTTAATTTTAAGAATATTTAATTGAATAATAAAGCTTAATAATACAAAATTTTGTTTTTTTTCATACATAATTTAATTAATAATATTTATTAGAAAATAAAATAATCTTTCCTTCATTGTGTAGGTTGTGGATTGCCGATTGACCTAACAAGCCCTAGTGTCAGAGTTTAAAACCGCCTGTAACATGGCTAATGTAAAAAAAACCATTTGAACAGTGATTGAAACCGACGGTGACAGTTTAACGTGTCTTTTAAGCACGGAACCATTTTTTCTTATCGGCGTTTTAAAAAATAAAAGTTTCATTTAATGTTGATGACTTGACCTTGCTTTTGGTATAAACTTTATAAAGTTTAATGTAATAAATTAAATATTAAAAACCCATATATTGTTAATTTAAATTTTTATCTACTGGTAAAACAAACTATTATTTACATTTTTGCCAATAACTTCTACGCAGTAAGTAAAACATTTCGTTTTATGAGCTAGTATGAACAAACATGCTGTTATTTAACTTGGAAATTAGTTATTAGCTGCCTTCCTATAATACCTTGTAAAATAAGTTGTGATTTTGGTTCAAGAAGAAAAACCAATTAAGTAAGTCACCCAAAAAAGTATTTAGCTATTTTAACAATATTGTAAGCTGTAATTGTTTAATTTATATAAAAACACTTAAATATTATAACATTTTCTACCCAGCTACTTGCGCTTATATCTCTCAATGTCTTGACAAATATGTGAGAAAAGACCACAAACTTTCAAAACGCATTTCCTCAAAATATGAATTGTGCAAAAATGGCTAACTTAGTTGGTTTTTGTTCTAACACGGCGATATGATTAAATAGTTATTTGTTTTGTTTTCAGTAACAACTGCCGTCTCATAAGATCATGATTACTTCAAGCAAGACAAGAAATGGTAATGGGAATTAAAATTTAAATTATAGGTCAGGTAAAAAAATTTTCAATTTTCACCATAGAAAATTATAAATGAATTATTGTTTTACAAAGGTAAGAGAGCTTTTTACATAATGTATTAAATTAACATATTATTATGATCTATGATAAGAAAAAATAAAAATTATAGGTATTTGTTTAATTAAGAAAATATAAATATAAGTGTACATTAAAAGTTTATGTATTGTTAGGTTTTGAATTGTTTGTTTGCCAGTGATTGGCTTTACAGTGTAAAGCATGTGTCAGTTGTGCCAGCCGGGTCATATTATTGTAATAAAATGTACTAAAAGTAATGTAATATATATGTAAAAGTAATGTAGTAAATGTAACAATAATAAACAGTTATAAAGGTGGCCAATATTCAACTAACATTTATTTAAAAGAGAGATTCGTTTGAATAATCATGAAGACTCTGAACACAAAGGAATTCAGTTACAATAATGAGATTCTTCAAACTCGTTATGGGTATCAGAATCTGAATGTTCTGACTGATTTCCTTCGTGTTTAATGTCAGGAGTTCTCACGTCAAAAAGCTCAGAGACTTCAGGAAACCTTTTACTACATCTAATTTTGGGAGCAACACGTAAGCTTGCAATGTAGGGATCTGAAGTTTAAGTAACCGATTTATTAAGACTCTGTTCGTATCCACTCTTGAAGTTTTTCGCGTAAATAATTCTCTAAATTTTCTGTTTTGCTTCTTCCGAAAGTTGGCCGATTAGAAGAACACAAGAAGCAATTATATATTTTCCGCGAAAGAGTATTTTGTGCACGCTAACGGGCATTGAGTACCATGAGTACTCTTTGATGTATAAGTATGGTTTGCTTAACGATTTCCTGAAACTTATTGATATTGATGTAAAATTCGCTATTTATACATTCTAAGATGACATGGAAGCTCAACATTAACACCTGTTATTTTAGCTGACTCTTCAGGATTTCTGAAGAACTTACGGTATTGCCATCATTGGCATTTCCAGTTTGTTGTTTAGTCATATCTACTAATAAGCCTATTTCACTCCTAAACTTTTCTTATACTTGTTTCTTTTTCTCAGCAACTTTATTTTTATTCTCAGCTTCTCGAGCCTGCCACGATTTTATTTCAAGTCTATATTAAATGCGCAATATGCATTCAAAAAATTTAATCCATGAATGTAGAGGTGACAGGCCCAGAGAAAGATGATTGCTGTTTACCGACTTTCTAAGATGCGGCTTTCATTATTCATGACTTTAGGCTTTGCACCACATAAATAGCAAGTCTGTGTGGACGCACATGATGCTACTGCGTTGCAAATTTTGCGATCAATCATGCAGAATATCAGTGTTGGCTTAACTAAGACTTCCATGTCATTTATAATAATTTTAGTAGGTTAGAGTGAGTCTTGTTGCTTGATTTTGCAAAACAATTGTGCTACCCACAATTGTTTTGCTGCTTTAACCATGTAGTAAGGTTGTACATTTTCTTGGTAATTCCTTTAACTTGCTCTCTTATAATATAATATTGGTGTGTCGAGAGTTTCGCATTGACAATTAATGCGAGAGCTTGATCTGCCGAAAGTCCAACCGGTTTTGAGCTTTCTAAAATCTTCCGCGCTCTTTTTATTACAGTACCACTTCTAGGCGAAAACTAAAAAGGTTTTTACAATTGCCGCCGCTTTTTTTTCCTACCATGCGAAGTTGTACTTCAGTTTCCATCGATATCTCTTGCAGACTCGATGTTTCAAGAAGATGTTGAATGCTTCGTCTTTTTGTTTTAGTGCTCGAACTTTCAAAGTCTTTTTGGGGTTTTCCACACGAGCCGGAACTCGTTCTAGGTAGTGACACACCTCGGAGCGTTTCAGAGGCAATATCAGGTAACGGCACGTTTCCTTCTAACGACGCATAATTTGTGTTTAGGAATCGATCTCGATGTCTTCCCGACTTCGACAATTTTTGTTCCATTTTTTGGCAAAAAATTCTGATAGTCTTTTAAAATTCTTATAACGTCATCCGAAACCGAACCATTTGGTAAACCGTCCTGCCCCTGCAGTCTCGACATAAATAGCGATCGCTAACTTAGCGAATTCGGTCGCTAACTCGTAACGATTGCGTTTTAACTATTTTTGGTAGCCTCTATTATCAAAGTTATCGACAAAGATCGCTACGGTGTTGATTCCTCTTGTCAAATTTAGAGATGTCGTAAACTTTAACGACGATTTTGACATCTCTCAAAGTCATCGTATAGCCATAAAAGGACTCACTTTCTCCAAAATTACTCTTTGGATTTCTGCATCTCCTGATAGTTCCCTTATGGTTGGCACTAGGGCTTGAATATCGGAACATTTTTCAATTCCGGTATTGGGTTTCAATATTAAGCTATTCAATTAGGAATAGCTTAATATTGAATTCCGGAGTATAAGGCTTCCTTTTAAAATGTTTTACAAGCTACATCAACATACCGATCGACGCGTCGATTTATAAAAATGTATAGAGAAATCTCTTTTTTTTTTTGGGAATTTTCGAGAATTCCAACAAGGTACGAAGATGGTATGTCAAAATTACATGTTTGTATGAAAAAAATATCCATATTTGCTTGGAACCTTCATAGCAGTTTCTAAAAATAGGAGAACATCCTTTCCAAAGGTTTCCTTAAAAGAAAAGCCGTGGTACATAATATTAATTTTCGATATTGTAGTACCCTTTCCCTAAAACTATTCCACTACAAAGCTGAAAGATTTTTATTACCGCGGTGTTTACTTTCCTGAAAATTTAATTATTCCCTCACTTCACTCATAATAAAGTAAGGTAAAGGGTGCCTATTTGGCTCCCGAGAACCGTTTAAACGGTCTCAGGGTACCCAGCGGAGGGATTAACCCGTCCTCATTTCGCCGATAGTATTCGGAGGCAACACCTAACAAGTGGCGAGCTGTGAGTATGATGAATAGCCTCGTTGTATAAAGCGGTTACCCATCCCAGGTCGGCCTTGTTGTCATCTGCTTAACCTTATTACTAGTTGCGCATTGACTTAACCACTAGGCTGCGGCCGCTTTTTTTTTTCTTTTACTTTCCTGATATGGGAAATTATATTTTATTTCCTGATATTTTAGATCGAAAGTAAAGTTTTTCGGATTGTGTCCTATTCATCTTCACTCCCCGATACATTGTCTTCATAATGACATATTTTAATATCTTCAAATAACGCATGTTTGGAAATATGTCCTGCTTCATTTCAGATCTCAACAACTGTTAATTTGCTGTTGCGGTTTCATCTCTCTCTCTTGCGATACCTCATACGATAGCGTAATATGGCTCATTATTTATTTTTGTGCAACGAAGCATAGGTACCTCTGATAAGGTGTAGGTATATATTATTTAACCTTTTGAAGATCTCTTAATAGAGCATGTACAATGTCTTGTTGGGTATGACCAGACTTTAAAATCTGTGTTTGATGCCAACATTCCCAAAACTGTGGAATATTTATTTTGACCCCCACAACCGTCACAAAATAATTTCATTTGCTCAATACTGCTATCAAAAGTGGTATTTAACAGTCTATGAAATAATC
Organism: Monopis laevigella; assembly: GCA_947458855.1. Classification (NCBI taxonomy): domain Eukaryota; kingdom Metazoa; phylum Arthropoda; class Insecta; order Lepidoptera; family Tineidae; genus Monopis; species Monopis laevigella. The sequence continues at coordinate 5,128,315 of OX381577.1, read as the reverse complement.
CTGATGCAATCTGATTGTATCCTTTTAAAGCCTCGGTTTCGAGCCACGTGTAGGTATATACGTGGGCTGCAAGTTGGCCCTTGGCAGATTGTTAGATTATATGCATAAAGTTGTCGGCTAAAGTAGGCACTTTGGGTAGGACCTAATTTTTTTGACAATCAAAAGATAATATCACTTCATTGGCATGTTGCGTCTTGAGGCTATTATAATTGGCTTTGGCTTTTAACTTTTGAATCCTAAGATGCGCTATCAACATTTGTTTTTAGGCTAAATCATTTTCACGTTTGATATTTTCTTTTAATTCAATGCACTATTTTACTAATTTAATTGCTTATTTCACCGGAACATTTTGTGGGTCATTGTTATATTTTTTATTATTTTTATACTAAGGTCACTGCTTAGGTATTGTACAGTAGACCTTCCTCTTGTGTAGTGTGATTCTATGGATTTCAGACCCTTTATAGATGACTTAACAGATTCTGTTCGACCTGAATTGAAGATCTCCTATCACCACCTCTTCTTTCTTTCGGCAGTTCCATAGTATTTAAATGACTTTTGCAAATTCTTTGTATTCTGTCTTTAGATATTCCTAAAAGTGTGGTCATTGCTTTTTGGCACACTTTCTTTAATTTTATTATGGAGCGTTTACCCCTAATAGTTGTTTCATACTTGGGAATAAAATAATGTATTGTTTTAGTTTTTTTCATGCTTTCTTTGCTTTTTTAGAGTTTGAGCTTTGCAATACTTTAATAAAAATGTATCTTGAGCAATTTTGTTTGAAGATGCATAAAGATGTCTGTAAAACTTACTATAGTTTTAAGTCGTTAACGCGTTACACTTATAAACCTGTTTTGAATTTCCATGGAAGCACTGCGGTATCGTTGGTGGTCGATTAAACTAAATTTTAATCGACAAATGTGATTGTCTAGAATCAGAATGGTTGGATTTTCTGTTGATGTACTGGTATGCATGATCAAGAAATATATCTGAATTCATCCATTCTGTTGGAGCTGCAAGCCCAAGTGTACCTGCTGGCGTATTTATGCACATAACTGTCTTAAAAAAATTTTGTGGAAAGATCATAACAGGTGGAAGAGCCGATCCACTTGCGCTGATAACGCAACAAGTATTTACAGATAGTTCAACTCAGTTGTGCGCGCGGCCCTATGTGTGGGTAAACCTTGTACATATACAGTGACTTTGTGTGCGTGACAAGAGGTACAGTCGGGTACAAATACAGTTATTTACGGGTTTTAAAAAAAATCAGTTATTTGGTAATTTAATGTTTATTTATTGAACATTATTCTGAATCGCTATTTGAAAAATCAAATGATGAATTTTCGGATTCGCTGCTCTCACCAAGGTTAATTATGAATTCTGACTCCATGTCAAAATGTCTATAGTATTCTTCTTCTTTCTTTTGTGCATGTCGACAAGTATTACCCCACATCCCTTCATCAATTTGACTTAAACGTTCATTTATGAGTTTCATTATTTCCGCCACATTTTGGTCGATATTATGTGAAGCAATATAATTTTTTAAAATTCCCCACACATTTTCTATGGGGTTTAGTTCAGGATGATATGGTGGCAGTCGAAGAACTTTTATGCTATATGGCTGAAGTATGTCGTCAATCTTGTAACAGATATAGTTTTCTTTATTTTTTTTAATCAAATCATACAGTTCAATTTTTTTCATATCTTGATTAAAAGCTATATTTTTTCTGTCAGCCATCTCTGCATTTCTATTTTTTTGGAATTAGAATTTGGGGCTCTGTCATTTTGAACGTTATGGTATGAGGCATTATCAAGCACAACCACAGAGGTGGAAGATTCGGTACTAGACGTTCTTTTAGCTACTTTTCATAGTTTTCTGCGTTCATGTTAGAGTGGTAATCACCAGAAACATCTATTTTCAGAAATTCGTATACCTTAGCAAAGGTTTCTCGAGTCTGAAACAATAATACGTAAACGTCAACAAGGATATATTTTGCGGGCGTACAGTGTCGATAAATATTAATTACATCTAAATTTAAAAAATATTTACCTGACTCCTTAAACATTTTCTCCGTGAAGAACTAGACATTTTTGTAAACGACTGTACCCGTAAGAAAAATCGATAAGAACACGTCTTGCTCGGACGACGGCTGCCGCGTCACTGCCACACGAATGAAAGTTGTATATTTACAAGCGCACGCACACATAGGGCCGCGCGCACAACTGAGTTGAACTATCTGTACTAATGTACATTTTTCTCCACTTGTAACATTACCTAGACTCTCGCGCCCCTTAGGCGCTAATACTTTTTGTAATCTCTGGGCAGTGGTTGCCGAAGCCTCGTCAAGATTAAAGATTCTTGTAACAAGAATCTTGTTCCATCGGAAAACGCTGGATTTCTTTGAATTAATTGTTACAGATTATCATAAAATGTGTTTACTTTTGCCTGGTTAAAAGCTGTAGCCCTGGCTAAATTGCTTGGCTCTGGTTTTCGCAAGCTAAGACTTGGATGCCTTCGACGAAAAGCTTTCAACCAGCTATCTCGTTTTTAACCCATGAGTTAGAGCATTTTGAGATCATTTATTTTACTGTCTGGTATGCTATGCATCGATTTTAGTGCTTAACCCGCGTGTTTACGTTTGGCTGGTTAAAAGCTGTAACCCTGGCTAAGTTGCTTAGCTCTGGTTTTCGCAAGCTAAGACTTGGATGCCTTCGACGAAAAGCTTTCAACCAGCTATCTCGTTTTTAACCCATGAGTTTAGGGTATTTTGAGATCATTTATTTTAGCTGTATGGTATGCTATGCTATGGATCGACTTTAGTGCTTAACCCATAAAATAATTGTGCACAGTATTTAAAATAATCGATAAGAGTTTTCTCTTGTTCATTATCAAATACTTTATTTACTTTGTAACGTAACGTAATCGACGATATAAGATTTTTCTTTTGCATTTTTATGCTATTATTTAATAGTGAATCAATCTATTTAAATTATTCATTAGTTAAAATATATTTCAGAAAACCAATTATCGACAGGCATTGCCCAGTGTATACAGAATTTTTCATTAATCTAGAATACCTAGTAGGTAACAAAAAACGCAAATGAATATTTATAAATATTACTGTATCACTGTGTCAAAATATTACATAAAGCTACCCTCAGGTAAATTAAAAATATAAACGCAAAAAATTGTAACAATAACCAAATGTCTTTGTAATGCAGTCTTAATAATAATTAGATTGAAACTTATAAAACAAGTCTTATAAATGAATGATTATTTATTTCCTTCAAAAAAAATATAGGGCAAATATTTTTCCATTTTCTTGACCTTATAAAAACCCCTTGTTAATTAAAATAGGTTCTTTTGTACAAAAGTGCAAATATAGTGTTCCACTATATTTGCACTTTTGTACCAAATTTTATCTGGAGTGTCTGGCCATCGAAATTAATTTGGATAGAACCATGGGGCTTATTTCGTACTGTCCTTGATGTATATTATCAATTAAACCAGGAAAATATGCTCCTTCGTATCTTACTATAACATAATGTTTAACTTGGTAACTTTTATTTGAGGGGCAATTCATTCGATGGAACGTCTTCATCTGATCCAGACTTAGATGATTTTATTGTATTTTCCTGTCTGTTGCTGCTTTCATTGAAATGCTGTCCACATTTACTCGTACCTGGCTGGTCAAGCTATCGATACTCTTCCATTTCACTGCTATAATCAAGAAACTCCTCATCGTATTCACTTTCCAGATTCAATACCGGTTTCCGTTTCATCTGAAGACGAATGCGATGTGGCTTGTCTTCTCTTCACTATTTTCTTTGTAGCTTTCTTACTCTTTTCTGTTCTTTCTATATTGCTTTTCTTTCTTTGAATCGCGTATTTCTTTAACACTTCTTTCTTCTCTAGCTTTCATTCGCTTCTCCTTTTCTTCTTGTTTTAGTTTTTTCACATTATCTTTTTTTTTCTTTCATATAGGCTATCCATGCATTACTTGTAACACCTGACGGTAAACGTTCTTTTATGAGTCGTTTTTTTTAATTCAGGTTCCGGCCAAAACACGGCACGTTTGAATGGAGACGGAGTGATCAAGTTCTTTTGTAGGGTTGATCCTGATACGTTAATAGCTGTATCTTAGAACGGAAACGTTAGCTTGTCAAACATTAAACAATCAGCGACAAGGAAAACCTAAAAAGTCATGCACGCTATTCCCTCATATTACAGGTGGTTTTGGCTTGAACGTTTTTAATATATCGAGTCGTATCCATTGTACATAAATGATTTAGTTATTTTGTCAATCTAACTCTATCTTTAAAAGAAACAGAACATGGCCGGTGAACAATTGCATAGACAAACTAGTAATGTTAAAATGACCAATTTGTATGGGGAAACCAAATTTTTTTTTCATTTGCGATAAAAGTTGTTCGATTTGATCAGCAGAACCTCATATTAGCCCAAAGTACATCCTTTCAAATTCACCCTGTATATTATGTTGTAAGATTTTTTGCCAAAAACCATCACATCGTCGCCCTAATACAGAAATTTTAGGTTACGCTACCTAATAACGGTCATCCCTATAACTACCCGCGTATAGACCGCTTGTATATGTAATATATTGTACAATAGGTATATATACAATATATACTCTCAATATGTATACCTAACTAAGTGAATTGTATAAATTATATTGTAAGATTTATTTAGCTTATAATAATAAAATAATAATGAACCTTTGTATAAAACATTGTATAAAATGGTTTATGTTATGTTGTTTCTGTACATTTTGTTTTGTTATTGATTGTCGTTAACAATGTATACCTATTTGTAAATATGTTAAAATAAATGTTTTTTTTATTGAATCTAGACTTATTTTTACAAATAGGTATCTATTTTTTGAAATAGGGACGGATCTGATACCTATACCTTACCCTCTTATACATAAAAACTTTATTGAGCCTTCAGTTAAGATGGTGTTGTCTCTTTCTTACCAATGGAAATTGTCTTTAACAGAAAAGAGATAAAACACTATTTTAACTAAAATGCTCTGAAAATATTTCACGAATTCTTATTATTAATATATTATATTAGTTTACCATTTCATATATGTTTTGTCTCTTTTACGTATATTTATTTTTGTTACTAAAAAAAGAGACAACACAGTGTAAGAACACTGTTTTGTTACACAAAGACTTATTTATTTTACACCTTTATTGCTCAGTCTGGCGAACTTAATGCCTTAGCAGTGGCTAGCTCGTCGCGATGTTTGGATAGACTCAACCCATCTATAAACAGTTTCATAAATTGCGTGTAGTAAACGTGGCGTAATTGCGTGGGACCGTCAGCTTAACGTGCTCTCCGAGGCACTATACTGAAGTTGTCAAACAAGTGTAGGGGAAGGTTGTGATCATTGGACCACCAAGGTATTGCCAAAACTGTCCAAGTAAGCAACACCCAAACTAGTCTAAACAAGGCAACTCAGTTACACCTCACTCTTACCTCGGTGACGCTGCGGCACGTGGCGAGGAGTAACGCGTGTGTTTGTAGTGGTCAAAATTTTATAATTTCACTTAGATCAATTTGACGTAAGTATAATTGTATTTATATTTGCCTGCGTGCACTGTTATGAAATATTAGACAATATAATTGTGATCCCATGAGTATAATTCAATTTCGTCTAATCTTTGCCATTTATATTTTATTTTTTCTTAAGGGGTACCTTGTTGCTATCATTGGATCTCAAGAGAATTCCATCGTTTGACCGGTCCATTCATAGCAACTTGTGATTTGTGAAAACTTGATTCTCCTAGCCGGGAATCGAACCGGTTGATTTAAAAAAAAAAAAAACTCACCTGTATTATTGCACTAGCTGATAGTGTTGGTGGCCTAGTTGGTTAGACCTTGGACTTAAAAACGCTTAGGTCCCTGGTTCGAATCCCGGTGTGTACCAATGAGTTTTTAATTAAAAAATTTATGTACATTTGTTTGACAACACCACTATAGTGCCTCGGAGAGCACGTTAAGCTGTCGGTCCCGGTCTCACTATACCAACTTGTGAAACTGTTTATAGATGGGTTATTGAGTCTATCCAAAACATCGCGACGAGCTAGCCACTTGTTCGGTGTAGACTCATACCATCGGCTACAACGAGGTGGGATTAAAACCCCTCCGCTGGGTACCCTGGGGCCGTCTAGGCGGTCTCGGGCGCCGTAAGGCACCCGTGATGATATATATATGATAGTGTTGCTTATAAAGATCAAATTCTGGTAGGTACCTAATCTAGCGGCAAACTAAAGGTAAGTGTGCTCATTTTCAATAAAAAAAAATTACCGCCGTCTACTTTACTGTTTTTTTTTTTTTAATAATGATCTTAATAATGAAAACAAAACGATAAAAAACCTTGAAGTGACCTAGTCATGTTTCGGGTTTAGTCTATGGGTTTACCAGTTTATAGGAGACTATTGCATCGATTTCTTGTCGAGGTGGTAGTCTATTAGCCGGCATAGTAGGTAGACGCGATCTATGCTGTTAAAACCCAACTAATTGATCGACCCCATTCATGGATTTGTAGGTCTGCTTACTTTCAGGTGGATACAAAGTCACATGCCGTAGGTACTCCAGTAAAAAATACGTTAAGTTTTATTTTTTATAAAGGTAAGAAAAAACGGGTATGTATTGAAAATATTGGCTATAATTTAACTAATAATTAGTTAGGGCTTAAAAACAAATTTTCTTAAAAATGAGCTTTCCTAGGTACTTGTACTATTATTTCTTCTGTGGTACAGGTCAGTTTTTTTTTAAATCAACTGGTTCGATTCACACTGTCTGTACCTACACTTCTATTATAAGAAAAAATATGACAATAGGCTATTTGACTACAAATATACTATAAATCGTGGTCATCCTATCAGACAATGGCGTAAAAAACATATTTCACTTTATATTAAACTAAATTATGTATATCTTATGTAGATTACACAAAATAAAATTGAATATATTTTACAATTTTATTTATTACAAAAACATCTTTGATAGGTTGATGACTGGTGATGTCACACGCAAGTAAATAAAACAATACACAGATTATAAATTATGCGAATGAAATTGATATAGGAGATTATTTAATCTGTGCTTGTTTGTTTACTTGCGTGGTGACCTCACACTTGACATAGACTGTGAAACAGCGTTTTTAGCGCCATTGTGGAAATTCAAACTAAACATTATTTTTTATTAATTACTAGCTGTGCTCGCGACTTCGTCCGCGTGGAATAGCTATTTTGTTTTTATTTTCATACTTATTTTTATCATACAAACTTTCATCCCCTATTTTATCCCCTTGGGGGTATAATTTACAAAATCATTTCTTAGCTGATGCCTACGTCATAACATCTACCTGCATGCCAAATTTCAGCCCGATCCGTCCAGGGGCTCTAGAGAAAAATCTGGCGAGGCGACGTGTCGTGTCGCCTTCAATCAAATTTGTATAGACTTTGGCAGGTGACAGCGTACCTCACGCCTACTGTCACTGTCAAAATACATACGTTTTTGACCGAGGCGACACGACATGTCGCCTTGCCTGCTTTTTCTCTAGAGCCCCAGTGGTTCGGGTTGTGCGTTGATAGATCACTATGTCAGTCAGTCAGTCATTCACCTTTGAGTTATATATATTCAGATAGAGTAGACATCCCGGAAATATCAATGTAGTGTGCTTATTATGTAATGAAGAATCATATAAAACGAGGTTCAAAAAGGAGTCAAGTACCCTATTGTTATTGTAGGTATTTATATTTTATTTGGCATTAAATTATAGTTGTTCTTACGTAGGTATAGGTATTTTGTTGAATACTTCAGCGAAATCAGTATAATCATAAGTATTCAGTAACTCTACTTAAATTGATATAATTACTTAGAGCAACGCGGCCACGGGGGGAAACGCCATAGCGCTCTTATCTAATACAAAAATGTCTGCAAATATTTGACGCGTACAACGCATTTGTGCTCAAATATTGTAAAAACTTACATTTACATTTAGTAGTGAATGTCAACGGCTAGAGCTACCCAAATATCGATATATAGCTATATATCGATAAAATAAGGAATTCACAATAAAACAAAAATAAACTAAGTAATATTTATTTAAGGTTTTAAAAGACGGTGTTATTAAAAGTCTCCGAAATCGGCGTACATGAGAAGAGTTATGACTGTGGAAGAGGCGAATGGAGTATGTAGTAATGGAGGGATAGGGATAAGTGGCGCTCGGTTGTCTCTGCCTACCCCGTAAGGGACCCGGTGTGAAGATAAATAAATATTTATTTACAAACATTTATTTATTTATTTAAGTATTATTAATAAATTTATTTATAAAGAAATTTGTACTGCCTTCAAAATTCGTTATATCATTCCAGATTTAAAATAATTACAAGATTAATAATTGATACCTATATATTAGGTATATCTATCAATTATAATGCAATAATAATAGGTAACAAAAATTATGTCGCGAGACTAATAACCATTTTTAATTATTTCCTAGATTATAATTATTCATGCCATTTAAACCACAAAAACTGCAATCAAATTAAATATTAGCTTCTAAGTAGGTATGTAGTATTTCTTTATGGTTTTTTTTAATATATTTTTGCCGGCATAGTGGGAGCAATCAAATTTGTTTAACAACAATTTATTGATCTACTTCATTCACTTTGTAGGGATGCTTAACATCAGATAGATAAGAATTCACATACCGTGCATGCTTCATATTATTATTTTTAATTACCTACATGTAAAATATAACATCCAACAACATTGTCAACATTCTTTCAATATACTAAAATACTAATATAGTTAAAGTAACAAAGAGCCTTACGGGACAAACACGTCGTGGTATAAGAGTGGGTATTGCGTTGACAATTAATTATCTTCTGTTCCCTGTCTCAACAAATAGCTGTTTTTTAACGGGACCCCAATCGACGCTTTCATACAAAAACGCAAATTTGAATCCTTAGGAACACAGCAAAAATAAAGTAGGTAATTCAGGTTATCACCGTACCGTATACACTTAGTTTTTTTTTCCGGAATCATAATAATATATAGCCAATTTGACACAAAAGAAAAACAGAATGCATAATATTATTCAATGTTACCTAATTAATTTATCGATATGACTTATTTCTAATGCGACGCTCACAACCCTAATTTTAAGCGAAGCGGCCAAATGTCGAATTTGTTGCGCAACTGATTTTTGAACGGGAGTGTGAAGAACTGTCGGTCGCTTCATCGATAAACAGGCTGTAATAGAAGCTTTTAAAAATTTAGTGTAAAACTCCGATTACTTGAGTATATTATGTGTATAATACATGTATTTGTATAGCATATGGGTATATATGTATTTATTTATAAATATAAATAAAAACTCATTATATTTTTTATTGTACACCTAAACTTAAAGTTCTAATGTCCCGAAGGTTTGACTGTCAGATAATGCCTAACGGCATTAAGTCCGCCTTTGTATTATGCAATAAAGTTTGATAAATATTTGGTTATTTTGTATTACTGAAACTTACCATTGTTGTAGATAGTGGCCAAATTTTTTTTTAAGTCTCACATATAAAATTACAAATGAATTAGTCTTTGTAATTGTTTAATTTCTTCTTTTTTATACATAATCTTTTCTTTGTCTATATTCTGAGTAAATTCTGGAACAGATGTCAGGTATTTATTGCTACAGAATTTTGCTTCTAATTTAGTGAGGCTGTCTTCTGCCTTTTTTATTTTATTCGCTAATCTGTTTCTAGCCGTATTAATCAACTTGTTTATGTCGTCAGTAATCACTTCTACACTTACTATTGTATCTTTGTTTAAAACTCCACTTACAAAACTATTATCTAACGTCTTGTTTTCAAAAGTTACATTACCACATTTTGCCAAATGTTTAAAGACTTCTATGTTACCATTTAAATCCCTAATTAAACATTCATCTATTGTTTTGATGCATATTTTAGACCTAGGTTTATTAGGGATACCATAAAATCCTTTAATTTGTCTAACTAAAATTATTACGTTAAGAAAATTTTCTACTTCTTTTTCAAATTCCTCGTTTCGCCAATGAGCGAAATCCTTATTAGACGGGTAATCAAATTCTTGTTTATAAGAATCGTCAAAGTTAAATATTATATTTCTTTCAAATGCTGGAACCTTTGGTATTAATTCTTTAGTAAGGTATATCATAATTGGGGCTAGACATCTTAATGCAGTGTTTAGAACTGCTATTAATGTGTGACAATGCGCGTAACCTAATTTAGAATTTATGTTTTCAAATCCTGGTTTAGTTGCTTCCAAATAAACATCACAATATTCATAATATATCAAAGTTTTTAAAGCTCTTGTAGTAATATGAAAGTCATGTAAATCCATAGAGGTGTTTACAATATTAACCATATTAGCTAATCTACTTAGTATCCATTTATCAAAATAAGTTAAATCATTTACATTTATATTTTCATTAACTTCACTCAATTTTTCTAATGATAATTGTATGTATTTAATACTCTGCCATACTTTATTACAAAATAACTTATTTGTATGGCAAAGATCAATGTCAAAGTTAATGTAATGGGACTTTATATCGTGTGATAACAAAGTGAACCTAAGGGCGTCCACTCCACATTCTGGTATGCCATTAGTTTTAGCAAAATTAGATTTTTGGAAATTTTTGGCATTTAATAATTCATCTTTACTTAAAACTCCTTTTGTGTGCATATCTTCAACTTTTTCATTAAGTTTATCCATTGATATTCCGTTAATAACGTCAACTGGGTCTATTACATTACCTTTACTTTTAGACATTTTTGAGCCTTTACTGTCGCATACAACCCCATGTAGCAATACGTTATTAAATGGTAATTTGTCTGTTAATTCATGTCCTAATATAACCATCCGATGAACCCAAAACCCTAAAATATCGTGACCAGTGGCCATGTGATTTAGTGGATAGAATTGTTTATAATCTGAAGTAGACTCTGGCCAACCTAAAGAAGAAAATGGATAGATAGCAGAAGAAAACCAAGTATCTAAAACATCTACATCTCTTTCTGCTGTTATATTAATTGTTGGTGTATTAAGACTTTTGGATGCTTCTTCCAAAGCAGTTTTCTCATCAAAAGCAGCTACCCAAATAATTGTATCTTCCAAAATACATTTGTAAGCAGGAATTTGATGTCCCCACCATAATTGTCTGGAAATACACCAATCTCTATCATCTTCAGTCCATTGCAGCCAATTTTTCATAAATTTTCCAGGTTCAATTTTCAAATTACCATTCTTCACAATTTCAGTAGCTTTTTTATTTAACTCTTTACAAGATAAAAACCATTGCTCCTTTGGTAAATATTCTATAATATCACCCGTTCTACTACAGACAGGAATAGACATTTGGTGTGCACCTGTTTTTCTTAAAACTCCTAAATCATTCATTTTTTCTAACAATTGACGTCTACATTCATACCTATGAAGGTTGTTAAACGCCGCAGCGTTTTCTATGAAACCTTTTTCGTTTATAACTTGAAGTAGAGGTAAATCGTGTCTTTTCGCTACTTCATAATCTATTTTGCTATGTGCCGGAGTTATTTTTACTGCACCAGTGCCAAATTTAATTTCAACAAAATCATCACAAATTATAGGTATCATAGTTTTTCGAAATGGATGAAAGACCCTTTTTCCGTGAAGATGTTTATACCTGAAATATTAAAAATTAGAGATAACCAATTACTATAAATGTCAACTTTAAATGAAAAAAAGTGTCTCCAAAAGTTATAAATATAAATTTGACAATATTTTAGTGCAGTCTTGTCATTATAAAATAGTCAGTTAAGACCCAAAGAATGATAAATGGTTAAAGTATTTACAAATTTGGACAAGCAAAAGCTAGATTTAATATAGGTATATATATTACCTAAGATCAGAAGGATGAACGGCCACTGCTACATCACCAAGCATAGTTTCAGGCATTGTAGTAGAAACAACTATTTCTTCATTGCTATCTTCAAATTTATATGCAAAATCATATAAAAGACCAAATTTCAACTTCTTTCCATAACTCGACACAAATATATCTGTAGGTTTGTCTATGAACTTGTTTTCAACTTCAATATCAGAGACTGTGGATTGTAACTTGTTGCACCAATTTACTAATGCTGTCTTTCTATAAATTAAACCTTTTTTAAATAATCTAATAAATGCAGTATTAACAGAATTACTGTGTTTAGGATCCATAGTAAATATTTTTCTTGACCAATCTAAAGAGCAGCCTAACATAGACAGTTGATTGCAAATGGTATCCCCATATTTTTCTTTCCATTTCCATATTTCTATATTAAATTCATCTCTTGTCATTTTATTGCGTTCTTGGTTGTGTGTTGCTTTTAAATATTTTTCTACAACACCCTGAAATAGTTTTTTTTTTTTTAAATGCTTCATTACACTGTTAATACACACTTTGGGTTAACATCTTCAACTATCAAGGTGGCTTGTGTAACTTTAAATAAATCATTTTGCATTCACATGTATGTTTAAGGGTGTCTGAAACCTCCTCGTCCTAAGGGTACTCACCCAAGTGGTTTTATCCCCATATTCTAACACCGGTATTCTAAGACGTTACCTCAACTTTTACTTAACTCAAAATGCCCTTAAGGAACGACATTTGTATTTTTGGTTGTCAACATCTTCCTTACCTAAGGAATTTCCTTTGCAACATCTTCCTTACCTAAGGAATTGTGTATATGAAATGGATTACCTACGAAGAGTTTTTGGATTATATTAGTGATAATCCATATAGTAATTATGTACCACGCCGGTATATACGGAATGCACAAAATATATAGTAACCAAACGGAAGATTTTTATTTATTATGGTTTGGAAACGATTTTTCTATTTAGTATTCAGAGCTGCCGTAAAAAAAAAACTACCAAAATATTTTAAGATATTTGTTTTTTTTAGAAGTTTTTATTGTTATTAAAATATGTTCAAGGAAATAATATTATTTTATTTGGGTCTCCAAATCATTAAATCTAGAAAAAAAAAAACTACCAAAATATTTTAAAATATAAGTTTTTTTTTAAGAAGTTATTATTGTTATTCTTTTTATTTTTTTATGGGTTGGAAACTATTTTTCTATTTAGTATTCAGTGCTGGCGTAAAAAAAAACTACCAAAATATTTTAAGTAAATTGTTTTTTTTTAAGAAGATTTTATTGTTATTAAAATATGTTGAAGGAAAAATATATTTTATTTGGGACTCCAAATTATTTTGTAATTAATTTTTTTTTTTTGTATACAATAAATACCATTTTAGTAAGAATTAATGGCAATGGCAACATTTTGTGCTCCCCATCTCTGTGACCTTCCTTTTTGAAGGGTTTCTCCTCACGCCTCACATTCGGCTGAGTTTTAACTAAGAATACCAATTTCGAGTTTTCTTGTAATCGCTCCTTCGAGTGCCTCCAAGAAGTTTAAGCTGAGGTGAGCATGAGGTATTGTCTTAGAATACGGGTGTAAGTCTTGTTTTACACTCCATTTTTACTCAAGGAATGTCTGTCTCTTTCCACCAAATATCAAATCAAGAAAGATAGAATGAGACACACTATCCTTGAGTGAAAGTGGAGTGAAAAACATGACTTAGAATATGGGGGTTAATGTCCACTAATCTTTTCTCTTTATATAATAATATTAATATAAATCAGGAGACTCTAACCTACCTGTGTAGCAATGCCAGCATGATCTATACCAGGAAGCCACATCACATTATACCCCAATGATCTTTTCCTTCTTACTATCGCATCTTGGATTGTACATGCTAAAGAATGACCTAAAAAATTTGATAAACGTTAGAAATTTCTAAATTATGCTTAAATATTTATAACAGGAGAGAATATTTCAAGTCATATATTAGTTAAAATATTTTAAAATCCAGCATATGATTAAGACTAGTAGGTTGAATTTTGTTTGTATTTCTGACATAAATAAATTAAAATACTTTGTGGTGATATTAAATTAACCTTAACAATGTAATACATTACATTGTTCAGGTGGACCTTTATAATAATCTCAATGTCATTAAATATTAATTAAATTAAATTGCTTTCTAAAAAAAAGAATATAACCCCTCCAATCTCTTGGAGAAAAGAAAGAGATGGAAGTATGTAATTAGTGCATATTCAATCTATTTCTTATTTGAATATAAACTATCAACACACTACTTAAGCCAAGCCTCATGCTCTATACAATTCTTAACAAAACCCTAATGAATTCTGCTCCTGACCGTCCTCTTTAAACAATAAACTAAGCCCTTTCCTAAGGATTGACCATAATTTCGTGAGGAATTAATTTAAATAGTTTTTAAAATACTAAACCTAGGTGTAAGCTTCCTGTAACATTTGGTGGAGGTAAAACCATACTATATATTGGTTTTTCATTATTATTTTCAGCTTTATATCTTTCATTATTCTTCCAATTTTCATATTTAGCCTTTTCAACAAGAGCCGGTTGATATGCCGTTGAAGGTAATTCTTCTCGTTGTATTATTTTAGTTGTACTTCCTGCACATCTGTAATTATATTTAATACATGAAATAACATTATTTCTTTGTTTTATTAACATTAGAAGGCAATTTCTTTGGATTAGAAAAAAGAAAACAATAAATTAACCTCCAAATTAAAGCTAAAAGTGTATGACAGTCACAGATTATTTTTCTTCTTCTTCTTTTACCTAAATGGTATTCTACGCTTTAAGCAAATTTTACCAATGACAGTTGTGGGTAGATTAAAAAAATGTAATAATGTACGGTAAAAGTGGGATAATAGGATGGAGAGGAATAGGGAAAGGACTAGGTTAGAATTAGGAAAGGCCACATGACCGTATGCAAACATACCGTATAGTGATGCCAGTGTCAAGTGAGGAGGAAGAAATAATCAACAGTAAAATGGGTACCGCCATTTTACTGAATCTAAAGGGATTCGTTGAGATAGCACAAACACCAAGATCACTGCGTAAATCTTACACTTCTCACACTTAATATTACTATACGAATGCTTATTCTACAAAATTAGTACACTTTTGCACAATAATATTCAATAAAATTAAATTTGATAACTGTAAAGGTACGGCCAAACCAACGCGGTGGCGGTGGCGGTGGCGGCCGCGGTGGCGATCAGTTACTGCAGTAGTACTTGTATCGACGGGTTCAAACCAAACGCGATCTGCGGCCGCCCGCGCAATCCGTACAGAGTCTGCACGCGCGATCACTTGCGGCCGCCAGTGTTGCCAACTTAGTGGATTTTCCACTAAAACTGGTTGATTAGACCAGTCTTTCAACGGGGAATTTTTTTTTTAGTGGCTTGTGGTTTTTCTTAGTGGTTATGTATCCTAATAAGGAATTTATAAAAATGCATGTAACAATCCGTGTATTAACATGTATAAATATAGCATACTTTTCTATTATATACCAACTAAATATATTATTATTGTCTTAATACATATTTGCGTATCTACCTAATAATGTTCAAAGCCAGGAATTAAGAATGTCCCAATTTAAGTCACTAGATGTCGCGTGAGTAGCGTTCGGTCACCGTTGCTTAATCTTTGGTTGAAGACAGCTGGGGAAGAGGGAGAAGTCAGTCGGGTTGCCGCCATTGTTGTGCTATAACGTTTTGTAAACTTATATAAAATGAGAATAAACTAGTGTCTCAACGTAAATAAGTGTTTTCTTTTTATTAACAAAAGTCTACGGAGTAGTCCAATTACATGCATAAATATAAAATACTGAAAAAAGTGAAAATAAAAACTCCCATCTAGTATTAGAAACTAGGACTTCTAACTTCACTCGTATAGAGCGTGTAGTTCGTGGGTTCGAGTCCCACCCACCAGGATTTTTTTCTATGTTTTATTATCTTTAAAAATTTAATATAAAAAAAAAGTAAGATTAAAATTGTTTTATTGAAATTTCAATGCGTACTATTTTTTTTTTTGTAGATTTATACCCAAAATTCGATTTTTTCTAGTGTTTGGTACGATCCCTAAAAAAAAAATGTTGTTGGCAACACTGGTTCACTCCGCCCGAACGCAGAAATCCTGAACGCGTTGGTGTGAACGGCTGAGATCGCCACCGCGGCCGCCACCGCCACCGCCACCGCGGCCGCAGATTGATCGCGTTGGTCTGTGCGTACCTTAATAGTTTACAGTCTTCGGGCTACCCTCAAAGAATCCAGATTATTTTTAGTTTGTGGCAGTCACAGAGTTATAACTATTTTTTCAATTTATCCAAATATTGGAAAGATAAAGGAATCTAAGGCCATACAGCCACGTCTTTAGTAGTTTTTGTAATTTTTTTTTTTTCTTCGTTATATGAACTTTTTCTTCGTTATATTATTATTAATCACTATTTCTCCATCGGTAATATTTTATTAGGGAAATTATAGGCAACATTTTCAATACAACTGAATTATTAAAAAAAAAAAGTTTTTTATATTGGGGTACGGCATGTGATTTTGTATCCACCTTAAGGTAAGTCCTACAAAATCCATGAATGAGGTCGAACAATTCATTGTTGTTAAGCAGCATAGATCGTTTCTACTATGCCTGCTAAAAGATGTGGTTACGATACGAGCGGCGATAGACGGATTCGCATTACTAGTCTAGTGGCCTCGCTGCTTTATAGTCGAATTAACCGCCCGTTTCGCAACTACACTCTAAAAGGATACTACCACCTCGACAAGAAATCGATGCCTATGATTAGTCTCCTGAAAACCGGTAAACCCATAGACTAAAACCGAAACATGACTAGGTCATTTGAAGGTTTTTGCATCTGTATATAATAATAAGGATGGGTTTTGGAGATCATTATTTCAAACAATTTGATTAGTAAAGTAGACGGTGGTGAAGTATGATTATTCAGTTTCCATTAGTTTGCCGCTAGATATTACTTACCAGAATTTGATATTTAAGTATAAGCGACATTATCGGCTGGTGCAATAATACAGGAGAGTTATTTTGTTTCAAAATCAACCGGTTCGATTCCCGGATTTTTTTTTCACTAATCTTGATGCAGACCGTAAGTTTTTATGAAAATCTGCCCTGAGACAATCGAGTCCTTTGAGCATTTTTTCGCTATTCCTATTAGTTTAAGATTTGGCCTTGAAGGCACACTTGAAAAATTCACCCTGTACATAGTCTGGCCATAAATACTGTTACAATAAAAAATAAATAAAATATTACATTTATTTATTTTTATTTGAAATATTTTGTTAAAATAAAATTGTACATAGGCGAACTTAATGCCTTAGGCATTTTCTACTAGCTAGCCTTTGAGAGAGTGGAAAATTATGCATAGGGTGCAAAAGCAAATAAAATAACAATTTAAAAGACATTTGGAATCTGTCATTTTTGTACGTTCATTGTGTTTAGGTACTTATTTGGGCGCCAATACATTGTACAATATTATGCGATATTAAAATGGAGTGCGGTGATAAAGAGAACCGAATCGCTGTGATTGAATTACATAAGGTAGGTATGGTGTAGAGCCAAATCCAATTTTTTTAAACTCTCCATTAGGTATGGGCGCACCGCCGCCCCCAGTCAAATGTTTGTGTACCGGGCTATTAATAGGTACAATGAGACCTCCTCTGTTTGTGACAGAAAAAGATCTGGCCGTCCACATAGTGTTCGTACGAAAAAGGTGGTCAAAGCAGTAAGAGAAAGAATTCGAAGAAATCCTGTCCGAAAGCAAATTAGTCCTTATTTAATCCTTTTTTTCAAAATCAACAGTTTCGTTTATATTTTTTTCACAAATCTAATGATAAGTTTTAGTTTTTATGAAAATCTGCCTTGAGCATTTTTTGCTATTCCTTTTAGTTTAGGATTTGGCCTTGACCCTGACCCTGTATATTATAGATTATTTGTATCCCTTATAATTCTATAATGTCTTCAAAATCTCCATCTACTACAACGTGTTTAAAATCCTTATCTACTACAGTCTTGAAAATCCTCATCTACAACAATGTCTTCAAAATCTTCATCTACTGCAATGTCTTTAAAGCCCTTATCTACTACAAAGTTTATTAATCCTCATCTAGTAGATGAGGATTAATATCTTCAAAATCCATATCTCCAGCATTTCTCGTCATTTCATTTGTGTCATATATAAGTCGTTAAATTTCTTTAAACTAATTATAAGTAATTATCATTTCTTATTATATTATTACTTTAGGTACATATTACTTATTAGTAGTTATATTTCTTTAAATTGTGTTTATAATATAATTATCTATACATATATTGACAAAAAAGTTGCACTGTTTTGTAAAATTAGTTTGTGTCTTTAGCTTTTTTATTAGGTTAGTTACCAAAATAATTCTTTGCGTTGCAAAATGTGGACAGAATAAGATGTTCTATTATTTGTTCATATTACAGCTATATCATATACATGGTGACTTTGAAAGGATGTACTTTGGGCTAATATGAGGTTCTGCTGCTCAAATGGAACAACTTTTCCCACCATGTGTCTGGAATGCATGTGTTTGGAACCATGTGTCGTAAATGAAAAATGACTTCTCCGTATAAACTAGTAATGTTAAAATGGCCAATTTGTATGGGGGAAACCAGAATTTTTTTCATTTGCGACACATGGTCCCATGGGAGAAGTTGTTTGATTTGATCAGCACAACATCATATTAGCCCAAAGTACATCCTTTCAAATTCACCCTGTATAGTCGTGAATTTTGTAAATTCTATGCGCGAGAAAAAAGTATCAAGTCGCGTTTTATTTTATAAACAGCGCTGGAAGTATTAAGAGTATTTGAATTTGTTCATGTTCACAAATGTTTATACAATCAACGGCAGACTAAATTTTTGGTAGGAGGAAGCTCTCTATAACTTCACTAGGGCGACCATGAAGGTAAAAACCGTGCCCGTCCGCGCGTAGCGGGCGCGTTTTTTTAGCTTCATGAGGGCGACAGACCGGTGCTCATACAGATGCAAAAACCGTCAAGTGACCTATTCATGTTTCGATTTAGATTATGGGTTCACCGGATTTCAGGAGACTACTACATCAATATCTTGTCGAGGTGGTAGTCTCCTTTCAAGCTCTTGGGGTTACGAATCCACATAATTTAGCAAGCATAGTGGGATCGAAATATTGTTAAACATATTTAATTGATTGACCCCTTTCATAGACTTTGATACAAACTCACATGTCAGGTCGGGTTATTCCCAGTTGTCACTACTGGCTCCGTTCCTACTAACGACAACTAAGAAAAAAAATCCCAGTTGTTGCTAGTAGTTACGGGTGGCACTAAAATGTTTCCAGTTGTCGTCACCACTAAAATTTATTAAGATAAAGTCTTAGTTTAATGGTTTGGATTTTTCAAAGTCAAACTAATCGGACTAAATAAAATAAAAACATATTTTCAAGAAACATGATAGGTAGGTACCTAAAACATTGAGGGATCGGGTAACACTCGATTAATAATAATAAAACTACATCGATAGTCGGATACCAGCTTCATTAAATAATAAAAAATATTTTAAACAAGTTTCATCTTAAATTGTAATTAAACATTAGGTACTCATTCAATTTTATGCATGGCCCCTTTTCTTTATTTAACAAATTAATAACAATAATATGTAGGATATTTTATACATTTTCCCGTTACAAACTAAGCTCTAGGCTTGTACTATGTCTCCCAGAAACAACGGTACCAATACATATTATATTTTATAAGCACCGAGACCAAGATGTCAGAAATCTGTACGAAAAATACGTACAGACGTAGATAATATTTATTCGCATGAGTGGGAATCGAAGTTGTAACCGTCGGATACAGAGCCAAGGGCGTAATCACTAGACCATGAGGCGGGTAGACGGTCAACGGATCGGGTGCTAAAGTTTTTATCTAATAGATATAGAAATTTCAATATAAGATTATCCTGATAGGAATTTATAAATATGTAAAGATATAAAATACTGAAAAAAGTAAAAACAAAAAACAGACTTCTCTGCCATCTAGTATTAAAAACTAGGACTTCTAACTTCACTCTAATGAGTAATTAGAACAATTAGAAGCAAAGCACATAGAGGCCGTCTGTGTATAGATAACAGCAATGATAATTTCGTGAGGGGTGACTGGAACCTGGTTGGTTCAGTGGTCTTGCCGAGAAAGCGAGGATCGTGGGTTTAAATCCCGCCCACCAGGATTCTTTTCATTGAATTTTATCTTAAAAAATTTCAATATCTAATAGATAAGATACTATATTATTTTTGGAGCTTTTAAACTATACATATAATTGAGCACCTTTTAAATTAATTTTGGTGCCTAGTAATATACGATTATTTTAACAAAATGAGATTAGAGCTTCATTATACATTTAAAAAAGCGGCCCCAGCCTAGTGGCTAAGTCACTGCGCTGCTGTTAACAAGATTAGGCAGATGACAGCAAGGACGGACCTGGGATGGGTGACCGCTTTATACAACAATGCTATATCATCATAAACACCGCAACAAGTTCGCCACGTTAGGTGTGGCCTCCGAACACCATCGGCGAAATGAAGATGGGTTAATCCCTCCACTGGGTACCCTGAGGCGGTTTAAATAGTTCTCGGGAGCCAAAGAGGTACCCGTGATGGTTTTTTATTATTATTTTCTCCTTGATTTCGTACACTAATTTACAATTGCCCTCGAAAGTCTTTAGGTGCCCGTTCTACTGGCATTGATAATGTTTTCTTTGTTTCTGTACACCAGAGATTATAAGACTAGATTACACATCTAAAAATTAATATACAGGGTGACTTTGATAGGATGTACTTTGGGCTAATATGAGGTTTCTGGTGATGACATGTAACAATTTTTTCCATGGAACCAAGTGTCGCAAATGAAAAATGTTGGCTTTCCCATACAAATTGGTCATTTTAACATTACTAGTTTGTATGGAGAAGGCATTTTTTTTTCGTTTGCGATGGTTCCATGGGAAGTTGTTTGATTTGATCAGCAAAAACCTCATATTAGCCCAAACTATATGCTTTCAAATTCACCCTGTATCTATCCACATAATAATTTGGTCACTTTAAATTCTTGAACCACAGACTAAATATCAATTTAGTCCATTTGGACCATAATACACCTAACACATATAGTACCTACAAAAAAAGTAATTGTATTTTTATTTTTTAGATTTAACATAACAAATAACTTATTTCCGAAACAGTATAATCTATTTTTAAAAAACTTATGACAATTGAGTTGTTTTCAGGGAAATATACCACAATACAAATAAAAGAACTTAAATAATTTAATAGGAACATCATTTAAAGCAGGGCTAATAAAACCAATATGGTCGAAAAATTAATATAATATAGATATATCATTTGAATCCTCAATCTGGATTGGACAATCAATCCCCTTAAGGGTTTAAGGGAATCCAGGTGTATTTCTCTCTTCAATCCTTTTTAATGGGTCTTCTCTTTTTTCTAAGATATTTGGAAATTGTACATAAAAAACCTTTGTGTTGTAAGTAATAAATATTTTTTAGTTATATTTATTATTTTCTGATTTAGGGAAAAAAACCCATCACAGATATATTAATAAATACAATGACCAACAAAAAATTATTTTAATTCCGTAACAAACAGTAATCAAGTATCGTTAGAAGTCCTAAAGCTCATCTTGTATGGAGAACGCAGACTTCGCGATTACGAATGCAGTGTAGTGTCCTTAGCTGTTATAAAGTTCTATTGCGGAATGAAAAATAAAGTCTTCAAGTGCTACAAAAATACTTAATATGGTGGTTGCACTTGGATAAAAAATCTCCGCCACTTCGATCCACACATTTATTTTTTATTTGTTGTAGTTATACCAAATTAAGAACTAGATTTAACTTGTGCCCCTCAAGATTTAAGTTGTTAATGATACTTTTTTATTTTTGGTGTATTTACACATAAGACAAATAAATATTTACTCTTAAGTTAGAGTTGCTTCAGGCCCTTGTGTTGGTATGCATTTGATCCATACATTAGAGACCCAAGGTCTAGGCCTAGAAAAATAATATTATATTTGGATCCACGAATATTCAGATTAGGTTTCGAAAATTGATCCCATATCATATTGAATAAAAAATCATGATCACCATTAAACCGAAACCTGATTGAGGGTCCAAGTGACCGAAAAGCGTGAGCTTAGCCCCAAGGTATAAAATTAATTTCGCTAAAAAAATTTATCATAAATAGAGCTTAAATAGGTACACATTTATTTAGGTTAGTCCAATCTAGTTTAACATTTTTATCATTTTCTATACAATAAATAGCTACAAATGGAAATTGTATATCGTAAATATTAATAAAATTATTTTAGCTACACATAAAGTTATTATTATAATACTTGAACATGTAAAGGATAGGTATTTATATAATATAATAATAATGTAATATTTTTTACATTTTTGGCATATTTTTATGTCGAGATATATAATTATTTTAAATAGGGGAAAGCTTTTATAGTATTTATTAATTGAATTGAACACATTTGTAGATTTTTAAAACTATAATTAAATTTAACTACAGAGAGATGTATTTCAAGGATCTATACTAAACAGTAATAAACAGTAATGTTAACTATTTGGGTTTTGATGAAAATCTACTGAAATATTTTACATATTAACCTTAACAAACTTAATTGATATATTTTTATATTATTAAAATATAATGTTTCAACTTTTATATTAAAATATAAATGATTAAAGTGTAGCAAGGCTAGAAATTTAACTTGCAGTTGCAGCATATTTGGATAGCTCTGGTAACACCATGCCCATTATCTGTAAAAAATTAGCAATCTAGTGTTAAAGAGATTCTAAAACCGTCCAACATTAGGAACATAGGATATAAAGGAAGAGGAATGGTATTTTTGGGAATGAAATAGATGCTGCTGTTATACGAGTATAAGCAAATACTAGTGAAAACATGCTGTGATTGATTTGGACATATATTTTGGTACGAGAAAGTCCCCACAAAATCTGCTACTAAACATGTAATCTATATTTTGCATCTGTTTTATGTATAGTAAATTCCATAAGACGCATGCCGTTTTGTTGTCTACACTTGGTTTATCGTTATACTAAGAGAGAGACAATGTTCTTAGCAAACCATGGATTTGCCGTGCGGGAGCCGGGTCCATCGCGTGGTTGAAAGGCAGGGGAATGAACTGCAGCGTTCCCGGACTTGAGACCGCGAAGTAGGTTTAAAGGCATTTTGAACTCTCACCTGCACTGTGTTCACTACCCTCTCTACTCAACCAAATACTATATGATCCTGTTAGCGCCATCCTGGAAACACGCTCCATAAAAGTTCCGACGGCTGTTCTCGGAAGGCCAAGATCCTTCAATAGACGGTGCAAAGACTTTGCTGGAATTCCTCTTGCACCAACTTCCACTGCATAAAGTTGAGTTTTAAATCCGTTTCTAGTAATTTCGTTTGTGAGATCAAAATATTTCTTCGACTTGATGTTGTGGTCCTTAGGTATGTTTGTTTCCCATGGAACGGTGAGTTCTATAAGTATTACTTTCTTCAAGCACCGTGAGTACACCAGTATGTCTGGTCTATAGGCTGAAACTGCTAGTTCGTCTGGAATCTTGTAATGTATTTTGAATGTATCCATCCATGAATATTTTCCAGTCTTGTGCTTTGTCCATCTTGGATTGAGAAAGGTTTACTTTGACTTTTCTTGAGTTGTCCCTCCTTTACAAAAGTAGTCAGTCTTTCATTTGTTGTTAATCCTTTTCTGGCTCTAGCAATACTGAGACTTACAGCTTCACGAATAATTTCTAGAACTTTATCATGTCGGTGAGAATAATGACCTTTTTCAAGTAGAGTTTTGCACCCAGCAAGTATATGTCTGGCAGTCCCTACAGCAACACCGCACAATGTACATGTCTTATCTGTTGCCTTCCCCCATCTTACCAGATTACTCTGGTCAGGTAGGGACATTTGACAGGCATTAAGATAGAACTTAATAAGTGCCGGAGACCAATCGTACATGAGTGTGCGCCATTTCAGGGCTGGAGGAATACAAACTTCCCCCAAAGTAAGCCATTCATTCTGTACTTCTAGGGTCATCGCGTGAACTCTGTAGCCATGTTCTTCATCTTCCCTAAGGAAAGATTTAATAACATCTTTATCACATTCCTTTTTCTTCCAACCTAACCCGCTTTTGCTGATCTGGGCACCGCTCATAAATGATTTATGAAACTGAAGTCTTGACTCCATCTCAGAGGCCAATGAGTCTTTTGGGAGAGATGCAATGATTATCCCGAGAGTTACTCAGGATTTGTTGCTTGGTTACACGTAGATGTTTGTACAACTCAGATGGCTTTTTAAAATTTATCCCAAATTGTTGCTGTCCCCTGAACAGCGTAGAGGAGTCAGCGCCCTGTGCTAATTCAAGCCAAGACTTAAGTTTTCTTATGACAGTTGCATCCAGATTTACCAGAAGAGTTTTGTTGAAGTCGTATACAAGAAAAGGCTATGTTAGACGAGATGTTAGGTAGTTGTCATAAATCCAAGCTTTCTTGACATTACTAATTGGCTGTTGATCTACCTTGTTGATGTCATTAATAAAGCGTTTCACAACCACATCTAAGGATGGAGTTCTTCCTTTAAAATCGATCCGTCTGCCCAGAAATTTGAAAGGCATGGCTTCCTCTACTGGGGCTACTTTCTGCCCTGCTATGAATAGTTCTGGGTTGTATGACGTAAACCTAGTATTTCGTCTGCCCAGACACAGACAGAAGCATTTTGATGGTTTTGTTCTCATGCCGTTCGACCATACACAGAATTCGTCTACCAGAGTAAGCAAATTCTGGCATTGTTTTGGATTGCGTGTTAGCACTGCTAGGTCATCTGCAAATGCTAAGATGGACTCTACTAATTAAAGTTTTTATTACGATCAAATTTACTACACTACAATGTTACGTAGTTATGTTTTAGTTATACAACAGCGCATGCCTCTAGCGCGCTACTAGTTTTGAGGCTAGAATTATTAACATTTTCATGCACCATGGAGTTTCAGAATTGGGTCAGAGGAAAACCCAAGATATATATGGAACCCGCACGGGTGTGGACATAGGTATTAATATTGTATGGATTTAATATATAAATATTGCGGGTCTAAACGCATTTTTAAAGGCATTATTCTAAGGTCAACCGCGTTTAGACCCGCAATATTTATATATTAAATTATAATGACAGCACGCGAAAGTTTAAAAATAACTAGTGTATAGATTTGTTTCTGAACAGTAGCAGTAAACCATCTATCGAGTCTGTTACTTTAATAGTAAATCAGTAAAAAGGCGGCCTGTGGGAGCGCGGCATAAAACCTACAATTGGTAAAGCGACTCACTTCATTTTCTGGTTCATCGTCATCACTATGGTTCCACACATCGATGTCGGAACTGTTCACACTATTTTCCCAATCCTCACTTGAGTCTTCATCAGAAGACAAATCCAGTTCAACGGGAGCTGAAATATTAATAATAATATGTAGGATATTACATACATTTTTCTCTAGTCGCAAACTATAGAGCTTGTCCTATGTGTACCAGAAACAATATATTAATTAATATCATAGTTTATAAACACCCAGACCATGACAAACTGTACAGAAAAAAACGTATTAGTATTTTTTTGCCATGGGTGGGCATCAAACTCGTGACCTCGAGATACAACGCCAAAGGCCAACCACTAGTCTACGGAGGCAAACAAGGTCATATCTATATCTATACTAATATTATAAAGCTAAAGAGTTTGTTTGTTTGTTTGTTTGTTTGAACGCGCTAATCTCCGAAACTACTGGTTCGAATTGAATAATTCTTTTTGTGTTGGATAGTCCAGTTATCGAGGAAGGCTATAGGCTATATAACATCACGCTACGACCAATAGGAGCAAAGATATAGTGGTAAATGTGTAAAAAACGGGAGAAATTATTTCATCTTTGAAGCCTTCCGTTGCGTGCGCCGTGAAAACGGTTCAAAATACACAAAAAATATGTATTAAAGAATAATCTAAATATATATAACTCAAAGGTGACTGACTGACATAGTGATCTATCAACGCACAGCCCAAACCACTAGACGGATCGGGCTGAAATTTGGCATGCAGGTAGATGTTATGACGTAGGCATCCGCTAAGAAAGGATTTTGATAAATTCTACCCCCAAGGGGATAAAATAGGGGATGAAAGTTTATATGATAAAAAAATAACTATTCCACGCGGACGAAGTCGCGAGCACAGCTAGTTATATTATATTGCTTAAATTGTGTTGTAAGCAACAAAAAGAAAATAAATATAATAATAATAATAAAATAAATATGTAAATAATAATAATAATATTTTTTGCAAAAATATAAGAAACCTTTTATATAAAAAAAAAATTTGCATATTTTTTTTTTGAGCCACGTGACGCCACAACCGTTTCACACACTAATACTCTCACATATACTAATACATTATAATTTATAAACACCTAGCCATGGCAAATTGTACAAAAGCGCCGCTGCTCCTAATACAACGTCAAACGCGCAACACTAAACCCTGTCGGTTTATTGTTAGGTGGTCAAAATTTGTTTCTTGAATCTTTTATGAATCATAGACCTCTTGTATCCTACTGTCTATCTATGGGATGAATACATGCTGTGATAAATAAAATCTTTATTGCATCACAAATCTAATGTTTTACTAAACTAGATCTTTAGCTTCTAAAACACAATGTAATAAAGTTTTGTTATCAGTTAAGATCTTTTACATTTTTAGGTATTACTTGTTTACTTAAAAACTAGTAAAATTATAAAATGTTTTTATGACATTTTTATGACCCTAATGGCTCATTTTCATTGTTTGATAAGAATTCATTTGAATTTTTTTTTTTAATAATTAAAAATCACTGTATATTTTTAATCTGTACTAATTTCACTTGTTCCAGCTTTTTAAAGGTTGACCAAGGGATGAATGTTATAACTGAAAGCTAACTATATGTTCTACGGCATTATATTTAAAATAAATTGTCTCACTATGTATTTAAATGACAATAAAAAAAACATGAATATTCATAGTTTATTAAACTGATTAAAAAACTCACGTCGTGCTGCCATTTGATCGGGTGGAATAGCCACTGGGACGGCCGGCAGTCGGAGCGTGTTAGCATTGTACACCAGTGCTTGTGTAGCGGGAGCTGAGGGGACGTAATCATGAGGGTTGTCTTCATATCTAATGCGGGCTTGAATCTGTACACAAAAAAAAAAAAGAAAATGTTACACAATTAATAAAATTTCAACTAAAAGAATTAGAATATCAGAGAGGTAGTATCGACGCGACACGTCGCCCAGCCTGATTTTTTTCTAAGGCCCCAGGACTTTAACTATATCAACACTCATCTCCAAGTTTATTTAGTGGAGATGAGAGAGTATTAGTGACGATTGTAAAAATTTGGGATGTGCAAGCGGGATTTAGGCAGTGTAGGGGATGTATGGATCAAATATTTTGACTTAGGTGTATACCAGAAAAGATCCTAGCAACACACAATAAGCTATTTTGTTTCGTGGACCTGAAAAAGGCGTATGATAGTGTGGTAAGAAAATATTTATGGAAGGTATTGTCTGAATATGGATTAAACAATAAACTCATACACGCTGTACAGTTTTTATATCAGCTTGTGTGAGAGTCAATTGGGGACACACATCCTGGTTTAATATCTCTAAAGGTGTTAAACAGAGATGTTACATTACATATAAATGAATGTAAGAAGGCTTAAAAAGAAATGTAAAGAAGACGAAAGGTATTTGAAACATGTGAGAATGTAAAATTAATGTGAAAGGAATGAATGTTGAACAAGTGAGTTTTTGTACCTGGAAAGTATTTTTACTAAAGATAGTAAAATAGAGATGGATATAAGGAGGCGAGTGAATGCGGGAAACATGCAAGAAAGAGGAATGCAGTTGAAATGAGATGAGTAAGGAAAATGTGTGGGCTAACCCTCAGAAACCGAAATAAAAATAGTGTACTGAAAAAAGGAGTGGAACGGATGATTTGTGCCAAAGATAAGAAAGAGGTATGCTAAGGTGGTTCAGCACGTTGAGCGTATGGATGATGAACAAAAGACGAAACAAATATATAAAGTAAAAATACAGAATGATAGTGAATTATGTGGCCGACCAAGGCGTGTCTTTACACGACACATTTAGATCAATTTCGAGATGTCCTTAAAAAAGGCCAAATACGAAGTATATAAAACAGACGCGCTTGTATGAGCCGGGGCATGGATGTGGAGGAAGCTAGGGAAGTATGTAGAGACCGTGAGAACTGGCGTACATTTCTCTCTGCTTACCCCTTAACAGGGATACAGGCTGTTGGTATGTATTATTTTTTATATTAATATCTAGGATAAGCATGGATTATTCGTTTTTTTATATGGACCGCACGCCACTGGGTGATAGAATGAGTTCTTCATATTATACAATCATGAAAAATGTTAAACAATTCCATTATATGAATGTTTGCATTTTTTATCAAAGGAGAACCCTGTTATTTCGGCTTTACAAAACAAATGTCAACATACAATAGAAGAGCAATTGATAAAGTATACTTACAGGTCGTGTTAGTACACAAACTGGGTTGCGTCTCATATCAAGTAGTTCTAAACTAGCCATACTGCTTAAGTCTAAGTCTTCTGGCAGATATGCTATCTGAAACCACAAATTAAAATTCAAAGGTTGAGTTTAATATAGTTATTTTTTTGTGAATAATGACAAAAAAATAACTATATTAAACTCAACCTTTGACATTTACTTTAATACCAACGTTTTTTTTTATATACAATTCCATGACTTAAAATAAATTTATGTTAGAAATTTTAGATTAATTTGTAGATTATGTCCACATTTCCAATTGCATAAATTATCACTACAGTTTACACGGAGTCTAACAACATTATTATTACAATCTAGCATTTTCCTCTTCCTACATTTAGCCCCAAGTATACTTTTGGTAACCAACAGTAACAAGAACTATTTCCCACTTAGGTCTATCATGAATCCAATTGTCATTAATTAATCCCATTCAAGATGAGTGTTTACACAAATATTTACTGGTAATAGACAGAGAAATATCAAATACTCTACATTAGACTTTATCAAAACCATTTTTTCATTTATTCCATTGACTTATCAATGGGTTTTAATTGTAAGTTGAAAATTGGTCGGAAGATTGTTTGAATAATTTGGTTAAGTTAAAATGGTACTGAATACAGACAAAGGGTGCACTATATTGCTGTTTGAAGTCTGAACAATGCAATTAATGGATGGATTCACCTTAGATAGCTTAGAACATTGTCGAACTAAAATTATATATATATATCATCACGGGTGCCTTACGGCGCCCGAGACCGCCTAGACGGCCCCAGGGTACCCAGCGGAGTGGTTTTAATCACACCTCGTCGTAGCCGATGGTCTATACCGAACAAGTGGTTAGCTCGTCGCGATGTTTTGAATAGACTCAATATCCAATCTATAAACAGTTTCACAAGTTGGTATAGTGAAACCGAAACCGACAGCTTAACGTGCTCTCCAAGGCACTATAGTGGTGTTGTCAAACAAATGTACATATTTTTTTTTATTAAACTCATTGGTACATTAGTACATACCATTTTCATTCCTATTGAATTTATATGATAAACACACTAGTAAATACTTACATTGTTATTATTAAAGAGACAAAACATCACACGGGTATTCTTGAGCAAAGACATGGGAAATGTCACAATATTATTGTTTTTTATATTCAAATGTACAAGTGACTTTAATCTGTTCATAGAATCTGGCAGTTTTTCAATTTTGTTATTTTCTAAAGTTAACCATCTGAAAGTATTGAAAATACATTTGATATAAAATGATGTTGTATAAGTATTAGGTTGAATCACAGTAAATAAAATAAACAAAATGTTTATAGTTTTAATCAAGCACCAATTGGTTCCCTTAATTTTCCTAAACAGTTCAAATACACCTGTGAATAGAAAGTGTTTGATTAATGCAATAGTAAACTTAAACAAGCTGATGGCCCGTTCCTTTAAGGAAATGTTAACATAAAATGTTGTTTTTTTTGTATAAGTTGTTCCATTACCAAGAAATGTTAACATCTGAAGTTAAATTCATGCATTATTGGTAATTCATGCAAAATGGAATTGTTAAGATCAAAATCTAACTTTTATAACACACAGGTAAAAAGATGTTTTTTAACACAAATTAAATTTTAATGATTTATTTTATAAATTGTAACTAATTAACATTTAATGAAAAAATATGATAAAACCTAAAAAATATTATTTGTAAGTAAACCCAGCTATGATATAAAATAATATATTTAAGTTTATTAATAAAATAATCCTAATATGAGTTTAAACAATAGTTTATTGAATTTTTTTATATTTTTATATATATACAATGTGTTTCAAAATACCCAGTAAAGCTGAAAGGAGGTTAAATGGGGCCTTCAATAAGAACCGTAGTAATGCTGTATAACATAACAAAAAAAATTAAAATATTTTATTTTCACTAATGTGCCTATTTCAGTAAAATTAAAGAGTAAATTGTACCTACATTTCTACCTAATTCGCAGAAGACCTAACCTAACGAAACAACACACTATGAACACTTACTTTTTCATAATAAATGTCAAATTTACAGAAACAGCTCAGTGTGCTCCGCATTGCTCAATACATAACCTCGATCTTCAGGATATGGCTTGTGAGGCATTTCGCACCATCGTTGGTGTTATTGATGCGAAAAGCGATCTAACACGCTGTTCCATCTCGGCAACCGTTGGGCAATCAGAGAAATACATTCTGTCTTTCACATAACCCCACAGAAAGAAGTCCAAGGGTGTGAGGTCCAGAGTACGAGCAGGCCATAGCACCGGTCCCCCATACATTGCTAGAAAAATGTGCCGGAGCTCCTTCATGCTGAAACACCTTGTTTCTTTGGTTCAAAGTAATCCTAGTCAGCCATAGGAAAGTTGTAGACTAATGAAAAGAGCTGGTGGAATGTAGTTAACTTGACATGTACAGAAAACACTGGTACGAAGGCAGCCGTCGCTGTTCAGTGGGGGGTCTACCATCAATTAATTGTTGCCGATACAGTTTGCGAGCACAATTTCAATTGCTATCTTCATGGCCTACGCATAACATCATATTGTAACATAATATTCCGAGTTAGAAAGAATTTTTTTTGAAGCCAGTACTTGAGTATAATGACATCCTTGTATTGAGGTGGCAAACATTAAGAATGAAAAATAGAAAAACTATTAAAGTAGACAATTATTAGGTAAAATAGGTACTTAGGCCTTTCTGTTGAATAATCTTGGTTCCCTAACATGACAGCTTACTAGGGTTGACAACATTTTTGGCTTAGATAATTAATTATATTTTTTATGGGGTATTCTGTAACACATTGTATATATAAACATAGTAAAAGTTTAATTACCATTATTTAATATAAAAAATACTTCTTGTATAGCCTCAGTTATTTTAGAACCTCATGCTGAAAAGCAGCGCTACAACTGGTTGCAGCCATGCTGAGTTGAGAGCCCATTTTGTTTCAAATTATGTATTTTTATTTTGTTTATTGTATTATTTTTGAAACAAAACAAACCATTTTTCTTTTATACTGACAATGCAAAAAAAAATAGTATGGTTTAAATGAAACAGTTGGTGGCTCTAGTTTAAGACATTAGCATGTGAAGCTAACCGGTCCCAGTTAAAAAATATTAGAAACAGCAACTATAATAATTAATAAATTATACCTCAATTTAGATAGTTTTGTAAATTCATCTGGTAAATAAGTCAATTCATTTCCTCTTGCACCAAAGGTATCCAACTTCGTTAGTTTTGCTATCTCCTTGGGGACCTCGCATAATCCTATCTTATTACACCACAAGGCTTCCAAATTCACAAGCTCACCAATTTCTGGTATAAGCTCATACAAAGGATTACAACTAATATTTAAATTAACTAAATTTTTTAATTTACCAAACTCAGGTGGCAGCGAAGTTATATTATTATAATCCAAAGTTAACGCATGTAGATTCTTTAACTCTAAAATTTGAGCAGGTACACTTGTAATACTATTTCTATGTAAATAAAGTTGTTTAATTTCTGAACACGTAAATAGTAATTCAGGAATTTCTGTGATTTCAAACTCGTTTAGGTTTAGAGAAGATTTTTTGAGTGCGACGGTCTGTTCTATTATGGCTAGGATATGATGTTCACGGATAAATTGTAATATCGCACTCATTATTGCACTATTTTTTGCACATATTTATAAAAATTAAAAACTATTGCGATTTATTTTTGGCGATTTTTTACATGTATCTTTTTTTTGTTGTTATTTTTTGACATTTATTTTTTAAAACCCCAGACTTACCGTCTGCGTTCCGAGAGCTAACGCGGGCAGTTTCTCGTGCTGACTTCAAAAACCAGCGCGACCGCCCGTTTCAACACAACCATGTCATTTTTTTTAGCGATACTAAAATGCAGCTCGGAAACGATCGGTGTTGATTTTTGATGCCACTTTTTGACAAAAGCACTATTTTGAATTAAATAATTGAAATTAAAAATATTACTACCTTATCATTATATAATAAATCAATATTTTTTAATTAACTATTATTTAAATACAATAATTTTATAATATCACAATATTAATTTAATTAACAACCTCAAACTAAACATACCAAAGCTGAATTTAGTTACACGATATTTATTTTTGAGTTCGATTAGAACTTTTAAAACTAAAACAGATATGAATATATAAAATAATTAATTAAATTCCAATTTGTAGATAGATATTCACATGTAAACAAACATCTGTCAAAAAGTAGCCATGCTAACTTTTCGTGTTAAAATTTCTGGTCGCGGAACGATTGATGGTAACTTGAATTGTTAACATTTCCGCGCGGTGAAACGACCTTGGCTAAAAAAACCAGCGATCCGTGGCAGCGATGCTAAGCACGGAACGCGGTGCGTATGTATATATTACTTTATGCCCCAGACTATTTAAAGCTCGATCTACACTTAATCTGTCGAATATGCGGAAAGACTCTGTGCGATGCCGTCGCGGCTTTTGGGCGCGATCCGCGGTCTAATAGTCATGATTTAGAACTGGCTCAAGTCCTGCTCACGAAAGTAATACTCAAACGATGCTTAGCCGAGAAACCACTTCGCACTATAATATCGAGTAAATTGACGCGGCTAAGCCAAGCAACGCCTTAAGTTAGTTAAAATATTAGATTATTTTTGTAGGCCAAATATATCATTACTAATATTGTACTATAACTTGTATTATAATATAGAATAGAAAATTTAAAAAAATCAACATCAAATGCTAAATAAGAATAAAAGTTAATAACGGTCTGGGGCCTTACCAAAGAGCCAATCGATAATCGAATCGAAATACCCATCGAAAGCCAAATGTATGGGGTTTGACGTTTCTCATCGATCATGCTCTACCCATAGAGTAAAATTCCTATACATTTTTATCGATCGATGCGGCGATTCGATTGGCGATCGTGCTCTTTGGTCAGGCCCCGGAACTCGATATTTTTGATTTTGATAAGAGTAACGACATTATTTTGATAATTTAAAGGAATCGCATTTTCTGGTATTACTTGGTTTTTCTGATCATTGTTCTAGGACAAATATACATCTGAATCTGGGAGCACGAATTGGGCACTCTTTCATCGACAAATTTTCTAAGATAACGAATATTTTTTTGGTGTTTTTCATTTCTGTTTTATATTATTGAAATTATTCTCTTTGAGACTTAATCCTATGTTTCTTAGAGCTTATTGCCATTATAGACATTCCTCAAGATCCGAATGGCGATAACACGGCTGTCAGCGCTGACGTTCATAATCACCGGTCCAAATTCAAAAAGCGCGATGAGACCGCTCACGGCGCTATTAGCGTGCTAATGAATCGGACCAGTTATTAAGCGCGCTCACAAGAACATCACTTGTATCTCCCTCTATCTCGCAACTAAAACATATGCTCCTCTCACTCTGTTTAAATGTCAAATAAAACGCTATAAAAAAATAATGAATTTTAATGTATTTTGTACATTTGTTTACATAAATCTATACTATCTATACTAATATAATAAAGAGGAAAGATTTGTATTTTTGTATGTTTGTAATGAATAAACTCAAAAACTACTGGACCGATTGCAATAATTTTTTCACCATTAGAAAGCTGCATTATTCAGAAGTAACATAGGCTATATAATATCACGCTAGGTCCTATAGTTGTGGAGCAGTAACCAAAAATGTTTTAAAAACGGGGGAAAAGTATCGTTTCTGAGGCCTTCCGTGGCGTGCGCTGAGCATATAGTTAAAGTTATACAAACCTGTGCGAAGCCGGGACGGGCCGCTAGTACCAAAATAAATGAGAACACAACACTTTCAACTATCTACTTAATAATTATTTTAGAAATTTTAATACTTTCCTCAAAAACATGTCTCTAGATAAATGTCATTTTGACAGCGCTCACAGCGATTTCACCCAGAAGCAAAATCACTGTAAGTCCAATTTGGCGTCTGTAATGACGTCACTATTAATGTCAAATCATCTATCGTTAGCGCGCTTACGCTCAATCGGACCGGCGCTGACAGCGCTGACATCGATTTTGTCGTGAATCGGACCGCAAGGATTATCTACGGAGATTTTTTTTTCAAACTTCCAAATTCGTGGTATATTTCTAGTAACTAAGCATGTCGTCAAATTGTAAATTACTTACTAAGACAACGTCATAATAATATGAAATGCTTCTATGCCTGTTCCATCAGAGGCCCACAAGTAGTTCTTTGTCGTATACCAATAAACGAAGAAGTTTTTCGAGCCAAGAGCTTTAGATATTATCTAAGGAGTTTTTTTTTTCAAACTTCCAAATTCATGTTATATTTCTAATAAGCATGTCGTCAAATTATAAACTTACTAACTAAACTTACTAATAAAACGATTATATATGAATTATAATAAAGCAAAACTGTAATCTTCTTCCGAAAAAAAAGATATAGAGTTATTTTGTTTATTTTATAAGGCTTCACTTTAGGAGGATCTGGTAGATATCTTCTGATAAGTTCTCTAGCCCATCTCGTTATATCCATTGCAACTTTAAGGCAAGACTTGCCTCACGGTCCGAATGGCGATAACACCGCTGTCAGCGCTGACGTTCATAATCACTGGTCCGATTCAAAAAGCGCGATGTAATCACTCACGGTACTATTAGCGTGCTAATGAATCGGACCAGTGATTAAGCGCGCTCACAAGAACCTCTCTTGTATCTCCCTCTATCTTGCAACTAAAACATATGCTCCTCTCACTCTGTTTTAATGTCAAATAAAATGCCGTAACAAATTAATGATTTTTTTATGTATTTTGTATATTTGTTTACATAAATACCAAAATAAATGAGAACATAACATTTTTAACTATCTACTTAATAATTATTTTTGGAATTTTATTACTTTCCTCAAAAACATGTTTCTAGATAAATGTCATTCTGACAGCGATCACAGCGATTTCACCCAGAAGCAAAATCACTGTAAGTCCAATATGGCGTCTGTAATGACGTCACTATCTATGACAAATCATCTATCGTTAGCGCGCTTACGCCCAATCGGACCGGTGATGACAGCGCTGACATCGATTTTAGCGTGAATCGGACCGCAAGGTACCTATAAAATTGAACTGAAGGATTCGTATCCAGGCTATAAAATAAAAAAAGCTGTCAAATCCATGTCCTGTCTCATTCAAGTATTTGAAAACGAACGAAACAAAACATATTATGACAGCATTGTTTTTGCGCATGTGTGGCGTGTGCATTTTCGCGCAATCGATAGCCACTGTTTGAAAAATAAACACTGATAAATTATGCAGTTTTTACGAAAATTGCATTGTAAAAAGTAGTATTTCAAAATGCACTATTGTATAAAAAATATATTGCCATTAATATTCTTCTTTGCAATACCTCGGCATATTTTTATTGTTGACGCTGTTGGTAAGTAATTTTATTTACACTACATAGTTATCATACAATATTTTAATGATTTTAATTGTAAATAAAAATATTTTTAGCTATACAAGTAAATAGGTCACATTTCGCACGAAGAATATCAGAAAATGGTTATTTTAAGAACAAAAACATGCCAAACTACAGATCATTTCAGCCAATGCCCCTGAAACATCGTAAAGTTTATCCAAGACCTGAAGATCGAGGCGACTATGATATAACATCTTATGAATCGGAATATGGTGGAGTAGTTTCAAATTTTACATCCTCAATTTATGAAGATAATCCACCATTATACCCCAACCCAGAAATTGTAGCAGGTCAACAAGGTTAGTGTATGTGGTATTCTGTATAACCCAGATGGTAAGCTAAGAGCTGTGTAGTATGAAAGGCGATTTAAGGCCCATGGGCACCTTCATATCTTTATTTCCATGGTTTCATAGCATAGTACTGTTGACTTTCCTGTATACCGCAGGTCAACAGTAGTCTTCCCAGATTTGGCCCATAGAAGTAGGGTTAAGGCCTTTTCTAATATCATTTTTCCCCTTCAGTACCATCTCTGGGTAGAGATAGTACCAAATACAACAGGATCCTGTCAGTGCCATCTTGGAAACTTGTTCCATAAAATTTCTGATAGCCAATCTTGTAAGAATTTTTTAAAAACATAATGCAAAGTACTTTACTAGAATACCTCTCTCTTTAACTTCCACTGCATAAAGTTGATGGTGTGGACCCTTGGAATTTTAAATAGATAAAACTGATGACCATAACTTGATCCACAATTTTTATATGGAAAGAACAAACTTACTTTTACACATTGCTCTGGTCACACACTAAGCTCTAGGCTTGTACTATTTGAACTAGAAACAACAATATACTACATAGAATATTTTATAAACACCTAGACCATGAAAAACTGTAGAAAAATGTAATAATATATTTTTGCCATGGGTGAAAATCGAAGCCACAACCTCCAGATACAACTTCATAGGAGCAACCACTAGTCTATGGAGGCAGTCAAATCACTTTAACAATAAGATTATAGGAATACTGAAAACACAAAGTTGTATTTAATTAGCAGCTGGACTAGTCTTTTAAGGACTATAGTGATTAGTTGATCCAATCCTAAAAGTTGGTGAGCATAAATTTTTCTCCCGTGTTTTTATTGAAATTGCATATTTTATAATATGATATTCAAGAAAAATAAATATATTATTCATAATCAAAGTTTTGGTTTTTAAAAGTATTAATACATAATATATATTTTCATCCTGGAAGCTCTAAAGCAACATGTGGGAAATGTCCTAAGTATATATTTTTTATTGTTTATCTTATTATTGCTGCAGATAGAAAAAGAAAAATTAATCCCAATTCTCCACATTCACATACATAACTATATATACAAACACCTACAGAAATTCCTTTCTTTAGTTATTAAATTATATTACTTATAATTTTAGTAGAAGTACTAGACAACAACCGTGTGTTGGACAACATACAAGCAGATTTGCCAGATAACTCTCTGGCAGATGGAGATCTGAAGGACCACAATGTCATTGACAGTGTTACATATTTGTATGGAATTTCTGGATGTCACAGTCCTCGCTCGCAATATGTCATCTTGGTATGTATCATACTACTTAACAGAGAGGTTGTTTTAATTAAAAGAAAAAATGTTACTTTGAGCCCAGATGCTCAGAGCAATTTACTATGCAGAAAGAATGACTTTTGCTTTTATTTATATTTATGTATCCTATGAGTAGTATTTTTCAAATGTTAAATGATTAAATAGTGTTGATATCTGATGAACAATCATCATTATGAAGTTGCATTAATAAAAAATGAGTCTCATGAAAAATCTGTTTTAAAATACACTATGATTGTACAGTTGGCCAAAATGTGACTACCACCCTGAACAATCAAAGTTCATTTGCATGTCAAAAACAATAAGGTTGATGTTCCCTTTTATTGTAATGACATTAATTGCCGGATTAATAGTCATGGCTTAGCACTGGCTCAAGTCGTGCCTACAAAAGTAATACTCAAACTATGCTTAGCCGAGCAACCACTTCGCACTATAATAGTCAAGTAAATTGACCCAGCTAAGCCAAGAAGCCAAGCAATGCATCAAGCCAATGCTGAAATATATATATATATTTTAAGAAATACTGGTGCAAAAAACCTCAAAGTATTGAGATGTTGCATTTCCATGGAGATGGGTAAGAAGTTTTATAATATAAAATGTATAATTTGCACTGGCACAGAAGGAATCATAGATTTTGTATGAATAAAATATACACAAGAAATAAAAGAAAACTAGAAAAATATGGAATTATATTTTTAAAACGACAAGAAATTTCATAATTACTTTATCATCAGAAACTTAAGAAATAACAGACTAACATGAAGAATCTAACGCTGAGCATGACTTAAGTAAAGGAATATTGAGACTAATGCTTTAGCCTGAGCCACCGCTCAGAGCACCGACTATTATAGAAACAACTGTCACTTTGACAGTTTGAAGCACTGGCTTAGCAACGA
Source organism: Monopis laevigella (assembly GCA_947458855.1). Lineage (NCBI taxonomy): Eukaryota > Metazoa > Arthropoda > Insecta > Lepidoptera > Tineidae > Monopis > Monopis laevigella. Next base: position 5,089,632 of record OX381577.1, on the reverse strand, counting down.
CTATTAATCTGGACTTTAGACTTCACTGAACCACTAGTGTTATTTTGTTGACACGGAAAGTTTTGTCAAAATTGATAGACCACTTGGCCGACTGTAGCAGTTTTCCTTAGTTGGGATTAAGCCATCCTCAAATGAGGATGGTTGTCGTTTGGCCGTTTAAACAGTTCTCAGAAGCAAAAAAAAAAGGCATCTGTGATGGTATTTTATTTATTTATTATTATTGTGTGCATTTAGATTCTATTGCAGAAGTTAATTTTTAAACTAAAATTGTCTAACATCATTGACAGATTATGTTGAATTAGTAATTTATTTTACAATTGTTTTGTTTTCAGATTGTACTGTCGGCCTTAATACCAACTTTATTAATTGGTGGCGCATTGGGGTGGCTCTCTTGGAGCAGTTTTGCCAAAGAGTTCCGTGAGAAGAGCAAATTGTTCCCCATGTTTATGAATATGTTATGCTGTTTTGAAGCTTGTAATATTATCTTTATACAGGCAGCAGTGGTTAGTTTTTATTTGTATTTGAATTAAACATACATTACTTCTAGAATTTCTAAGGAGACTTTTTTGATTGGGCCTCTAAATGTTTAACATGCCAATGAAATATACCTTACATGAATATGGTCTGATTTATTATATAAGATACTACAAAGAATCATGGTTAACTCTATTGTGCAGGGTCTATGATGCCTCCACATAAAAGTGTTCTTCTTTTTTTTCCCTACAAATTTCTTTAATTATTAATTATCTTTATCACATGCCACTCTCATAAAAAAAAATGATATACTATCAGTAGGTTTTTAATGGCTGCATCTTAAATCAAAAAATCTACTAACCATCATTTGAAATAATACCTGTATGTGTATGTATAATATTTGTATTGCAGGGAGCATCTTCGCCATCATATTGTGAGAAGATTGCTTTAGTGCTTCACTATACATATTTGGTTTGTTGTGTATGGATCATTCTTATGGTGATAAGCATCACAGAGTTCAGCGAATATAAAACTATGATGGCTCTTAAGTTTAACTACCTCCTGGCTTATGGCGTCCCTGCTATATATGTCATGGTAAGTAATATTCTAATATTATTGCACAAGTTACTAATTAATATATTATAATAATAATAATAATATGTAGGACAATTTACACATATTGCTCTGGTCACAAACTAAGCTTGTACTATGTGTACCAGAAGCAACGATATAATACATATTATATTTTATAAGTACCATTTAGGCGAGTCACTGGTCTCCTAAAGAATCTGAAATGTCTAAATTGCTGTCAAATATACAAGGAGTGTTTCTGATAATACTAATGTGGACCCTTCCTTTAGACACTAGCTGATCCGCGCAACTTCGTCTCCGTAACTCTCAAAAGGAATATTTTTTTCCCCGTTTTTGCATCATTTTTTATTATTATTCCGCTCCTATTGGTCGTAGCGTGATGTTAAGTTGCCTTCCTCGATAAATGGGCTATCCAACACTTAAATAATTTTTTAATTCGAACCAGTAGTTCCAGAGATTAGCGCATTCAACCAAACAAACTCTTTAGCTTTATAATATTAGTATAGATGGGGTGCAAAAATTTGCAAAAGTGTATGTTTTATCACTTTATAATTAGTATGGACCATGAAGGCCTAAAATCGCCTATCAAATGAGGGCAGCATCCAACGTCCTTCAGTGGCAGGGCAGGCTCCGGGCAGCGGTCTGTTATGGCCGGATATGGCAGGCCGTGACGTCTGCTGAGCAGACGGTGTCCAGGCTCCGGAAGAAAAATCCAGGCTGAGTTCAGCTATGACCAGCTGGGATGTCTGTAGACGGTGGCAGACCAGGCTTCAGAAAAAGGTTCCAGGCCAGGTTCTGCCGTAGTGGTCTTTCTACCTCGGACTTGATTCTCCACCTCGGACTTGATTCTCCACCTCGGACTTGATTCCTGGAATCATTCGAAGGGAAGCCTAAGCATACTGCTTCCAGATCTCGTTGTCTTCAGTTTTTGGCAGGGCAGCAACAATAATTGTGCATTGCGTAAAACTGCAGGACGGAGGCTGGGGTGCAGTGCGAGACAGACGCACGGACACAGTACAATATTTACATAAATTCTAGTGAACCCTAAAAAACGTCCCTATGAAAATACTGTATAATTAAATCACCAAATTAATGTTGGAACTCCGAACTTTGTGCGTCACTATTATATATTTTTGTAACTAACAAATTATTACAAACACACACTCGCGATCTTAGCAATTTATCAAATGGCCCGCGGTACTCTGACCGCGGCCTATTTATCTAAAATTTTTAAGTAATACGTTACTTCGACTTGTAAAGTGCATTTATTTAAACTACCTGCCTCTTTTGCATTTTGCACTTTTGCAAAGGGTAATTTTAAATCCTAAACTATCCGTTCTATTTCGTGGACCGTCGTAAATTCTTTAACATAAAAAGTAACGTTCCTTTACAGCGCGTAATTTTGCCAGTGTCGAGTGAGGGTTCATTTTTTTAAAATATTATAAAGTGAAAGTGGGATAATAGGATGGAAAGGATTTGGGAATGGACTAGGTTAGAATAAGGAATGGCAACATGGCCGTATGCAAACCTACGGTATAGTTATGCCAGTGTCATGTGAAGGAGGAAAGAATCTACAGTAAAATGGGTACCGCCATTTTACTGAAGAAATGGATTCGTTGATATAGCACAAACACTGCGATCACAGTGTAAATGCTACACTTCTCACACTCAAGATTACTTATGAATGCTTATTCTACAAAATTGGTACACTTTTGCACAATAATATCCTATAAACTTAACTATTAAAAATATATCAGACACATACGACTAGTCTTCGGGCTACCCTCAAGGAATCCTTTTAGATCTTAGGGTCTTCAGATCCGGGTATGTCTTTAATTAAATATGATTAACTTCTGCTTTTAATTAAATGGCCTTCTATGCTTTACGCATAATTTTGCCAATGTCAATTGTGTAGATTTAAAAAGTGAAAGAATATAGATTAAAAATGGGATAAGAGGATGGAAAGGAAAAAGGTAGGAAAAGGGAATGGCGACATGACCGTATGAAAGCATACGGTATAGTCCTGCCAATGTCAAATGAAGAGGAAAGAAAAGAAACCACCGATAAAACATACCGCCATTTTCTTGGAGGTTCATTCAGATATTTTATTTTGTTTCATTGAGTTAACACAAACACTGAAACACTGCGAAAATGCTACACTTCTCACACTTAAGATCACAACGGAATACTTATTCTACAAAATTGGTACATTTTTGCACAATAATATCCTATAAACTTAACTATGAAAAATGTAATAGTAACACACGTGTTAAGTCTTCGGGCTACCCTCAAGGAATCCTGATTAACTTATTCAATCTCAACAGTTCAACTACGCAATCTCCATCGAGCAATATGAAATAAAGCACTACTGTTGGATGTCCCTAGAGAAAGGCATGTTGCTAGGGTTCATGGCCCCCTCAATGTCATTAATACTTTTGAACACCGGTATTGTGATGATGGGCTTAAAGTCAGTCAAGAGGAACGAGGCACAGGCTCTGACGGCTAAGATCCAGGAGCTGGTAGATCAACGCGCGGCCAAGTGGAACCAGAATGGAGGAGAAGGAATGGTTAAAGCTGATAGTGATGGTAAGTTATTTACTGTTTTACTATAATATTCCGGACGTAAACTGCAGTAATTTTCAAAACTACGTTCATATTTTACAACCTGATGTATGTAGCATCATGGCGCCCTAAAGCGTTTAGACGTCCTCATGCTACCCAGCTGGGGAATCTCTTCCCCACCTCGTCGTCGCCTGATATACTATTGAATATTATGCTGGTTCATGTGTACATGTTCTAGGTTTTTTCACAGACATATTATTATTCCCCTAAATATTTTAGTTTGCTATGAGCATATTTGGGTGTCATAAGCTACGTTATCCAAGTGATGGCCCCCTTCCAGGGTTCTATGACAACTTATTTTACTCACTTAATTAAGTCTTGGCTTTTACTCTAAATGTCAAATAAATAAAGAATATGGAGATATTAGTTACACCTGTAACGTGAGAACCAGTGAACGACTCACAGGTTGAAGCGAAACATGATTTACTTTACAGTTTCTATATCTATGTTGAGTTTCAAAAATGGCTGTTCTAGAAAGTTATAGAGGTCTCCAAGCTTGGATGCGGAAGACAAGAAACTAAAAATTGGGAGTATTGGAGTGCAGTAGTGCAGTTGGTTAATATTATGATGACGTTGTATTTCAGATACTCTAAACAACATTTACACGGCCACCAGCAGTCGCAAGAACACGGACAGTGACGAGGCGCTAGAGAGAGAGATGTCGTACGAGGACGTCTGCCACTATGTTACTATTCCTAACGCTGACCTATATAATGAAGAGCATACGGTATGTTTACTCTTTTTGTTTATTTTTTTATGATAAATTCTAATTGCAGTGAGGGGTTTATGCAAGGACGCCCCTTATATATCCTATATACGCTGGCAGCGTCCTGTAGTATTATTGTCATATGGCAACAATCCCTGCGTTCCGTGAGCTAACGCGGGCAGTTTCTCGTGCTGACTTCAAAAACCAGCGCGACCGCCCGTTTCAACACAGCCATGTAATTTTTTTTAGCGATGCTAAAATGCAGCTCGGAAACGATCGGTGTTGATTTTTGATGCCACTTTTTGACAAGAAGCACTATTTTGAATTAAATAATTGAAATTAAAAATATTACTACCTTATCATTATATGATAAATCAATATTTTTTAATTAACTATTATTTAAATACAATAATTTTATAATATCATAATATTAATTTAATTAACAACCTCAAACCAAACATACCAAAGCTGAATTTAGTTACACGATATTTATTTTTTAGGTTTAATCGAACTTTAAAAACTAATACAGATATGAATATATAAAATAATTAATTAAATTCCATTTTGTAGATAGATATTCACATGTAAACAAACATCTGTCAAAAAGTAGCCGTGCTAACTTTTCGTGTTAAAATTTGTGGTCGCGGAACGATTGATGGTAACTTGAATTGCTAACATTTCCGCGCGGTGAAACGACCTTGGTTAAAAATACCAGCGATCCGTGGCAGCGATGCTAAGCACGGAACGCGATGAATATTATTTTCCATTTTTGTCAAACCCGCATCAAAAATATTATCCCAAGGTGTAGTAGTGTATATTAACGTAGTTATTCTAGTATTAACATCAGAGTGTGGTCTGTTGACCTAATCTATACAGTCTATAGTCTATGCTTAGCAATTCTAGAAAGTAAGCTTAGAGCCAAGTTCTTTTCATGTTGCCCTCATCCTAAGTATTGACTGATCCAGCTCAGAAACTTTTATACTTGCTACGGTAATCCTTCACCCCATCCCCATATAGTTTCCCGTTTCCATTGGGGAGCCTCGCAATTATCGGCTACCGCGCGAAATACCCACCTGACATTTGAGGGCGAAAGACAAGTCTAATGTTGCTTGTCATATTTTTTATTGGAGCACAGCACGTGACTTTGTATCTATCTGATGATAAGCAGCCCTACAAAATCCATTAATACAGTCGATTAAAATAATTGTTCTTTAACAATATTGATCGCTACCACTATGCCGGTTAAATGACGCGGTTACGACATGGGTGGCAACAAAGACGTATTTGTATTATGAGTATTTTAATATCCTCGCCGTGAGATCAATCGCCCGTTTCGTAACTGCATCATGAAAGGAGACTGCCACTTCGATAACAAATCGATGCATACAAAACCACTTCACGGTAACTAGTCAGTCGGCCTACGCATCTTAAACATATTCCAGTTTGGAGATTCATAAAAAAAAAACTTCAGATACCAATTCGAGGAGTGATAGATTCCAACGGCGCTATCCAACTCCTTCTGATGGAGGAGATGTCTGTCCGCTCGTGGCACCCTGAGGGTCGCGGGCTGAAGACCTATCTGCACGTGGGGTTGGTGCTGCAGCCATACTTCGGGGTCAACTGGATGATGGGCGTGGTAGCCATAGAGAACGCTTACCACTGGGCCACGCCACTCACATACCTCATACTGTCCAGTTGTATGGTACGCATTTTTTTTATGTCTTGATTAGCACATATAACTATTACATTTCAATTTCTTGTTTTATAGCTTTTCGCGTAATTCTGCCAGTGTCTAGTTTTGGAAAAGGCACAAAGAGTTTAAAAAGAAAAAATCTAATAATAAGAGTAAAGCTAAAGTAATAACAATTTTTAATGTAAATCGCAACAAACACAGGTTACAAACGACACAAGACTTCACATGGGCCAATAATAAACTTCACAGGACATCACACAGATCTGGAATAGAAACAAATATTAAATGAGGGTTTAAATCCTATCATATAGGAAGTGGATAAACATAATAATATAGGACCTTTAATTTTATTAATAATATATATATATATATATATATCTTCACGGGTGCCTTACGGCGCCCGAGACCGCCTAGACGGCCCCAGGGTACTCAGCGGAGGGGTTTTAATCCCGACTCGTCGTAGCCGATGGTATGAGTCTACACCGAACAAGTGGCTAGCTCGTCGCGATGTTTTGGATAGACTCAATAACCCATCTATAAACAGTTTCACAAGTTGGTATAGTGAAACCGGGACCGACAGCTTAACGTGCTCTCCGAGGCACTATAGTGGTGTTGTCAAACAGTTTATAGATGGGTTATTGAGTCTATTTAAAACATCGCGACGAGCTAGCCACTTGTTCGGTGTAGACTCATACCTGGGGCCGTCTAGGCGGTCTCGGACGCCATAATGTACCCGTGATGATACATACATACATACATAACCATTAGAATAGAACTTATATTTCCATATTTATAGTTTACGCAACGTCTTGTCGTGTTTAGCGGTTGCAACCTTAGAATAAGGCCCCAAGTAATTGCAATGGACCTACTCTTTCACAAGCTGCGAAGACAAAGGCGCCGATTGTAGCTTAGGTACCTTAAATAATTTTAAAACCTTTATTCTGGGGCCCTACCTGAAGACAAGGGGAAAACCGAAAATCAAATGTATAGGATTTGATGTTTCTTGTCGATCGAGTTCTATACCCATACACATTTTTTCCTATACATTTTTATTCATCGACGCGTCGATCAGTTGTCGATATGGCTTCCCGGTAGGGTCCCAGCTCTTGCTAATTCACTGGTAAATTCCTATTGTCAAGGTCTCATTCCCCTTTAAAAAAGTGGCAAGGTTCTAATTTGGTTGGTCCTCACTATGGTTGGTTTCTGCCATTTGCCTTCGCAATAATAAGATTGTTTAACTTCCTCAGTATGTGTATCTGGTGGCTACATTGGCGTCTGTACTGCCAATCCTCAATACGGAATCGGAAGAAGAAATTGTTTGTGAAGATGTACCCATTACACCAGTTGTTAACAGGTAAATAAATTGTTATAATAAGACATCATTTACATATATATTTATATACGTGGTGGCCTAGTTGGTTAGACCTTGGACTTAAAAACACTTAGGTCCCTGGTTCGAATCCTGGTGTGTACCAATGAGTTTTTAATCTAAAAATTTATGTACATTTGTTTGACAACACCACTATAGTGCCTCGGAGAGCACGTTAAGCTGTCGGTCCCGGTTTCACTATACCAACTTGTGAAACTGTTTATAGATGGGTTATTGAGTCTATTCAAAACATCGCGACGAGCTAGCCACTTGTTCGGTGTAGACTCATACCATCGGCTACGACGAGGTGGGATTAAAACCCCTCCGCTGGGTACCCTGGGGCCGTCTAGGCGGTCTCGGGCGTCGTAAGGCACCCGTGATGATACATCATTTACATAACTAACACTCAATTTATTAGGATTCTCAAAAAACACAAGCTTGAAATTTTTATTTTTTTCATACAAAATTGGATTGCTGCTTTTATTTATAACTATAAAGCACATATATGTAAAACTGTCTGATCCACCAACTTCGTCGGCATAACTTTAACCGTTTACGCGCACGCAACGGAAGCTCTCAAAAGGAACAATTTTTCCCCGTTTTCCCAACATTTTTCATTGATGCTCCGCTCCTATTGGTCGTACCGTGATGTTATATAGCCTTCCTCGATAAATGGGCCATCCAATACTAAAAGATTTTTCAAAATCGGTTCAGTAGATCCTGAGATGACCCTCTACAAACTTTACCTCTTTTTAATATTAGTATAGATAGATAATATTATGTAGAAATAATCCTCTGCAATTTTTTTTAACGGTCCTTTGATTCTGATTTTAGGGGGTTAGGCTGGGCATTGATAATTAATTAGGTAAACAGAATTTTATATAAGTATTAGTTTTTTAAGTAACTCTTGTACACTATTTGTATTCTCATAGGAATCTTTGTAAAAAACAGTATCAAATGACAGGAAAATATAGTTTTGTGCAATATTGTTTCTACAAAACTATTTTCGTTATTACAGGAAAAAATATTTTCTTATATATACATGGTGACTTTGAAAGGATGTACTTTGGGCTAATATGAGGTTCTACTGATCACTACGAACAACTTTTCCCATGGAACCATGTGCCGCAAATGAAAAAAAATATTGCCTTCTCCATACAAACTAGTAATGTTAAAATGACCAATTTGTATGGGGAAGCCAAATTTTTTTTTGATTTGCGACACATGGTTTCATGGAAAAAGTTGTTCGATTTGATTAGCAGAACCTCATATTAGCCCAAAGTACACCCTTTCAAAATCACCATGTATACTAAAAATGGTTGATCTGCTCATCAAGCCATTAGTTGCAATCTTGCCATTAGTTGCAATCTTACCATTAGTTGCAATCTTGCCATTAGTTGCAATCTTGCCATAAGTTTTACAATCATACGGTTATTTCATTAATTTTATTTTAGAGTGTTGACACAACTTACGGCTAACTATCATAACAATATTTTTATTTAAAAAAGACATCTAAAAACCATAAATACCTAAGTCATTACAAAAAAAAAAATTAAGACATATAGCAAATGGTATATAAACTACTTAAATATTACATGTAAATACCTACTTAAATATACACATACACATGACACAATACATAATATACTACTTATATAAATCATACAATATAATACATATTAAACCATCTAAATATAGTTATACAGGTTGGTAAAATTTATTTAGATAAAATAAATTGTTTCAGGACAACAGATGATATTCCGTTACTAGATCCGGTGATACCCGCTGCTACTCGAGCCACGTCGGACACTATAAGCACCATCAGCATATAATACCAAACCGGATATTGGTCAATATATTATCAAACATCTATATACTATGAGGAATAGGAAACAAATTCCTGATACTACTTAGCCTTTGTGGCTTTTTATGTAAAAAAGAAACATCTAAAAGTTTATTAAATAAACTTTATTATTATGAAGACAGAAATGTGGAAGAAGAGGATTGTAATTTTTAAAGTAAAAAAAAACACTATACTTTCTAGTCATTTAATATAATTTATTAATTATAAGATTATTTAGTAATAATACATCTACTCATTTTTATTATTATTATTAACAAAGAGAAATTGATGCTATAGAATTGAATTTTTAAATTATATAATATTCTATTATTGATTATAATAATTAAAATATATGTACAGTGTGAATTTGAAAGGTTGTACTAATATCTGGGCTAATTTGACACTCTACTGATCCAATCAAACAACTTTTTCCATGGAACCATGTGTAAAAAAAAATTTGGTTCCCCCATACAAATTGGTCATTTTAACATTACTAGTTTGTATGGAGAAGGCAATTTTTTTTTTCATTTGTGACACATGGGAAAAGTTGTTCGATTTGATCAGTAGAGTGTCAAATTTGCTCTAAGTACAACTTTTTAAAGTCACCATATATGTATGTATACAAAATAGTAATGTTTTACATAGTCTTAAGTTAAGGTGTTATGCATTTACGAAATTGAAGCACAAAGTATTTGAGGTTTACTAAATATTAGAGATGCGCAAATTATTCGGCTAAATATTCGTATTCGGTATATTTTGCGTATGTTAAAGTTCTTATTCGGACGAATATTTAAATATCTTTATTTTAGGAATTATATACCTATGTTTAAAAGGGCTTCATTCTATTTGTAAATGTAACAAGTGTATTTTATGATTACCTTCTTTAATCATAAAATTAAAAAATACCTAATTTAAGTTTTATTTAAATTCAACATTATTTTTTCTAACAAATGAGAATGTCCTCTAAATTAAATTCGTTATTACGGGATCTTTTTATGAAATTAGCTATTCTGAAATAAATATAGATCATAATCGTTTATTTGGATCGTAAAATTTAAATAAACATAATACATTGTTTTGAAATAAATGTGATGTTCTGAAACGAATAATTCGCCTGAATATTCTGTACATCTTGGACCGAACATACTGGCCGAATATTTGTATTCGGTTGAACGCATATTCGGCGCATCTCTACTAAATATTATATTATAGTGTATATGTAGTGGCTGTAGGGCGGGTAATTATTAGAAGTAGACCGAAATCTCATGGTTATTCACTTTTAGTAGATCCGTTACCCAGATCCACTACATTCATATTGAGTCCGACTTTCCTCTCAAGTTTTTCTTTATTGTAAAATTGATCTTTTGGAAATCAATCTCAGTAAAACAGTTTTTCTTGTTTAATCAAAAGGAAAATATTTAGTTCAAATGGATCTAATGAGAAAACTATTTCAATAAATGTTCTATTCTATTAACTTTACTTTAAAGGTTTAGGTACTTACATTTGCTCCTAAGATTTCGGTCAAAATATGAATCTAAAAAAAACAATTTTTAAAATCTTTTTGAGAATGTTAATTTGTTAAAAGCAATATATTATTAACTTTAATGCCAATAAATTAATGAGACTTATTCCAGTATGGATTCACAGACAATATGCACTTAATATTGATTTTAAATATGTAATTATTTTAAACCCTCAAACATGTATTCAGACGTATTTTAGTATACTTACGTAAAATCATTTTCAAAGAGGCTTTTAATTGATACTTTAGATAATTTATTAGTTATGATAGGTGTGACATATCATTTTATTAAGATATATTTTCTAATGATCTCATTGAATAATATATATATATTTAAACGCGAAGTTATTAAAAATATATACTTTCGTAGTGGCTGTGTTGGTTAGACTATAGGTTCAAACCCTGATGTGTAACAATTGAGTTAATAATTTTAAAAATTGTATAAGTACTTATTTAATAACACCTTTCATCTATCTACTGTATCTCAGGGAGCACGTTAAGATGTTGTTCCAGCTTCACTATACCTATTTGTGCAACTGTTTTTAGTCGGTACAAACACTGTGGAGAGCTTGCCAATTGTTTGGTGTAGACTCAGAAAACCATCTGCTATAATCGCTTCTGCTGCGTACCTTGACAGCCGTAAGGCACGTAACAAAAACGTACCATACGTTTTTGTTATCTTATTTTTTATTTTCTTTATATGTTTTATACAATTTGATATAAATATGTAAAATATAACTTCCAGTATCATAAATGAAAAGTCAAAGTCATAAAAACCTTTGTATCTTTATTAAATATTATTATAATACCATAATCAACATAAAATTTTCAGTAATATAATAAACGAAGAAATCTACATACGAAATATATTTGAATTCATTTTATTTCAGCTTTACAAATTTGTTCCTATGTTTATAAAAATTTTGACATGATCTAGACATATTTTGCACGCAACATTTGGATTTCAAAACACCAGAAGTTTAAAAGGAGAGTTTTTCGGAGCCATTCGATGCCAGAAGGATAAATTATATAACAATTGTGAAATATTCTAAAGGGTGCCGCTGACCAAGTTTCAATTTTATTAAAGGACATTATATATTTTTACACTACGTTTAGTTAGTTTTAGAATTTTTGATTTATGTTCTATTTTAAAGAATTTTTTTTCATAATAGGTAGTATATTATAGATTATATATTTTATAGTTAATTTAGGGTTTTGTTTATATGTAATTTTTAGTATGTTTTAATACAGCGGCGAAGGGTACCGCCACCCATCACGCATGGCCCAAAGAGGCGGGAAGAGGACAGACGAGTGCCGCATGTGCACTTGGAATGTGAAAGGTCGAATAAATGAAAAGATGAACGAATTGTTGGAGGTGATGGATAAAATGAGATTGGATTGAAACCAAGCGCAAGGGTAGCGAAATGATTGACTTACCCGGAGGCGGCGTAGTGCTCTGGTCGGGAGTAACCGACAACGACCATGGCTGTCAGGGAGTCGGAATCTTGCTTTCCGAGCGCTTGGTTTATTGTATGAAAGATTATAGCATGGTGAGCCCAAGATTGTTATGGATCCGACTCAAAATGGGGTTGAGGAAAATTCTCCTGGTTGCAGTGTATGCGCCGGTGAGTTCCACGCCCCAGCAAGATCTAGAGCAGTTTTGGGATAGTGTCAGAGACGTTCTAGACCTGGCAGAAGGAAACGAGAGTATTATAATGTGTGGTGATTTGAATGGATGGGTCGGGACACGCAGAGTAGGTTACGACGCGGTCCTCGGAAAGTATGGTGATAGTAGGGTGAATGAAGCTGGCAGGCTTATACTCGATGTATGCCTAGAAAAGAACCTCCTTGTGACGAACACTCTGTTCGCTCACAAGGACATTCACATGTATACGAGAGTGATGAATGATGAGAGAAGTATGATAGATTTTATGATTGTAGACGATCGTCTCCGGTCCCATATCACAGACACACGTGCGCACCGCGGGCCAGAACTGGAAACTGACCACTATCTGGTCGTCACCAGATTTAGTGGTCTTTTCAGAGGTTGGCGGTGTAAACGTTCTAATGGGACATTGGAGCAATTCGAAAGAATAAAATGCGAAAAATTGCGTGAAGAAAGTGTGAAAGCAGAGTATGAAAGTTGCATTGAATATAAGCTTGACAACCTGGAAGATGTGAGTGGTGATGTGGATAAATGTTGGAAACTTCTTAGAGACAGTATGGTAGAATCAGCAAAAAAGGTGTGTGGTGTAACGAAAAAGCGAGCTACGAAAGGGGACGCATGGTGGGACACAGAAGTTAAAATTTCTGTGGAGGAAAAGAAGAAAGCATGGTTGAGCTATATAGCTTCGCTGAGTCTGACTGAAAGTATAAGAAGAGAGAAAAGAAAGACATACATACGCTGTAAGAGTGACACCAAAGCTTTGGTAAAAGAGAAGCAAGAAAGATGCAGAGCGATTGGTGAAGAGAGGTTGTCGAACAACTTCAAGGATAACTCGAAGCTTTTTTGGAGGGAAGTGAGAAATTCTCGAAGTTGCTCAACAACAACAACCTCTAGAATGGATAAAATAAGATCAAAGCATGGTGACACTCTTACAAACACTGATGAAGTGTTAAAGCGTTGGAGTGAGTATTTTGGTGAGATGTATAAAAGCAGCATCACCGACATCACTTTTGGGATCTCACCTCCAGAGATACCTGAACTGACGTCTGAAGCATGGGATGAAATTAGTGTGTCAGAGATTGTAAGAGCGATAAGAAGTTTAAAATGTGGTAAGGCAGCGGGAATTGATAAGGTACTTCCTGAAATGATCAAATATGGAGGGCATAAACTCTGGAGCGGTTTCCATTTGTTATGCAACTTATGCTGGCATATGGGAAGAGTTCCCGAGGACTGGAGTGGCGCGGCCATCGTCCCCTTGTATAAAGGCAAGGGGTCTAGATTAGACTGCGTCAACTACAGAGCCATCAGTTTGATCAGTTTGGGAAGCAAACTGTATGGAAAGATTCTCACGAGAAGAATGGAAATGATGACTGAAGGAATACTTTGGGAGGCTCAAGGAGGCTTTAGATCTGATAGAGGCTGCACGGATCAGATCTTCTCCCTCCATAATATCACAGAGAAGTTCCTGGCCTTAAACCAGAAAGTTTTATGTGCTTTTATGGATTTGGAGAAGGCGTTTGACAGGGTTGTAAGAAAGGAGCTGTGGGACATTTTGCCTGATTATGGTATCGATGGCAGTCTTATGCTGGCTGTACAGTCACTATATAGGAATTGTACAGCAAGCGTACGGGTGGACGGCACGTTATCTCTATGTTTTAATGTCAACATTGGCGTCAGACAGGGATGTGTGATGTCCACCAGGCTGTTCATCATATACCTAGACAAATGCCTGCAGAGACTGAAAGAAAACAGATGTGGGATAAAAATGGGTGACATGTTGATTAATACATTGTTGTATGCAGATGATGCTGTCCTTATTGCATCATCTGAGCAAGAGCTGCAATCACTTGTCACAGACATGAAAGATGGATGTAATGAAAAAGGTCTCCGAATAAATGCGAGAAAATCTAAGGTGTTAATATTTGAGAGAAATGAGATAACGAATGCGACAATTATAGTTGATAACGAGAAACTAGAACAAGTGTCTGAATTTATATATCTGGGTAGTGTTTCACTAGGGATGGTAGATATGAAAAAGATATTGAAAGGAGAGTGAATGCAGGCAATAGTGTCAACGGAGCACTGCGTTCTATGATAGGTAGGTCAAATATCACTCAAAAAGCAAGACTTGCCATTCATAACGCAGTGCTTGTCCCGACACTATTGTATGGAAGCCAGACATGGGTATGTCAGGATAAAGATGAAAGCAAAATAAATGCAGTAGAAATGCGCTCATTGCGACGAAGGTGCGGTGTTAAAATAACAGACCGAATCCGCAATGACGTAATTCGAGAACGAGTGGGACTGAAAGAAAGTATAGGTATGAAAATGAGAAAAGGTATGCTCCGCTGGTTTGGGCATACCTATAGAAAGAATGAGTGATGAAAGACTGACGAACCATATATTTAAAAGCGAGGTGAAGGGTAGACGTGGCCGAGGGAGACCAAGACACACGTACCATGACCAAATTGGAAAGGTTTTAAAAGACGGTGCAATTAAAAGTCTCCGAAATCGGCGTGCATGTATGAGAAGAGTTATGACTGTGGAAGAGGCGAAAGGAGTATGTAGGGATAGAGACAAGTGGCGCTCGGTTGTCTCTGCCTACCCCGTAAGGGACCTGGTGTGAAGATAAATAAAAAAAAAACGACGCTATTGATTCTGGCCCCGGGACTAAAAAAAAGGCCTCATTCTTGACAATAAAAATCTTATGTTGTGTTACAACGCCCGAGATCACTGTTAACATTCAGAATTACACCGAACAAGTGGCAAGCTGGGGTTTATATATAGCAGGCTCATAAGAAAATAATTATATAAATAGCTAAATATATTACAAGTTGGCCAAATTCAGATTTTTAGTTGGCGGCAGTTTTTATAGTAATTTGCATAAATATATATAAATAATCATAAGACATTCATTGTGTTACTTATTAAAATTATATAAAATTGATCATATTTATTTTTATTCATTAAATTTAATAAAAATATAAAATGGAATTGTAATAATTTTAAAAACTGAGGAAATATGTGGCTTTATTACTATTAATATTAAATAATAAGGCAGAAAAGACAATAACAAACCGTTTTGAGTTTATAAATTATATTAGTCTAGCTGAAGTAGGAGACTCGTTTATTTTAAAATATTTATAACTATTAACATTTTATTTAATTTGCTTAGTTTGAAATCTTCTTTGTATTATGTATTACATATACATCAGTATTAAATTACTTCTTTGTTGGTTCTTAGAATTTTGTAGAATAATACATTTATTAGAAAACCTATTCAAAGGTAAATATGTCTAACTGCCACGTAAATAGAATTATTAATTATTAAGCAAATATATTCTAAATCAGAAATACTTTAAATAAAAATAATAAGTCATAGTATAATATATACTCTTTATTATAGAAATTAAGGTAAATATAAGTGTAAATAGGATATTTATATATTTTGGTTATATGTATAAGATGTGTAATTAGGGTAAAATCTCTTGTTATTTTTTAACTATTTATTATTTGGGTCACATTTTAATCCATAATAAAAATATATTTGAACTCTATGTTTTTAACAGTGGCAACTTTTTTGTGTTCTACGAAGAAGATGGCGCTTGTGTCGTTTTCAAAAATATAAACTGATAATAATTCTGCATGTAGTAAAGTTATTTATACCAGGCGTTTTTATTCAAAAATTAGTTTAGTAAGTGATAGGTACTTAAAGCCAAAAGAAAATTGCCACTGGAAAAAATATAGATTAGCAATAGGGAATATGCATGTAACGCCAATTATTATTATTTTAATATACAATGTTCCTTTTATGTCTTTGAACATATTTACAGTAATCTATTTTATTTTGATTAGCTACTTTTTTTAAAAATACGATTTTAAAAATCCATTTTTTTTGTAGAAACGGAACGCATATCTAAACGCTCCGACATTAGCAAATACTGCATGTGGCGTCATTCGTGCAAAAACAAATGTCAACGTGTGTTCTGTAGTCTACAGTTTCTTGTTTTCTCGGGTATTTATTATCCTTTATTACGATAATTTGTGATAAGCAAACCTTTTGACAAACTTTTGAGGTGCAATAACATTAAACTAATATGCACATATTTTGAACACGAATGATGTTACAAAATGGCGGCTCACTAGCCGCCACTACCGCAGTAAATAACGGTACATCACTATGTACCGTTTTATACTGCGGTATAGGCAGATAAAGTTTAAACCCTTTTGTTTTTAGGGTATAATGTAGTTACTCTATCAATTAATGAAATAATAAAAAAAACGTGCATATTCCCTATTGTATGATTCAATGAAATAGTAGATAGTTCCATACAGAGAGGTTTTGTGTCAGTTTTATGTTCAGGTTTAGCCTAAACCTTATTAATTTTATTATAATAATAGTGTATCTATTGCCATTTTTGTTCCAAATCAATGTGACAGGAAAATCTTAGG
This sequence comes from Monopis laevigella, assembly GCA_947458855.1. NCBI lineage: Eukaryota > Metazoa > Arthropoda > Insecta > Lepidoptera > Tineidae > Monopis > Monopis laevigella. Next base: position 5,072,694 of record OX381577.1, on the reverse strand, counting down.
TTTATCGACACGTTTGAATATACTCATAGCTCTTTATAGAGACATATACTTATCCAATCATTAAGTTATATATTAGTTTCGACCTGTATAGCAGTGTGCTGATTACATTGCTGACGACACACCACACCTCCAGGGGCCTTATTCTGCTAAATCAACTGCTTATCAACGACATATCAAAGTTTAAATTTGACATATTTTCCAACAAAATATATATACTCTAATGTATTACGTATTCATATATTGTTATAATTTATATGTATATAGAATGTAATGGGTATTAGGTTTAAAGAATCATTATTTTCTTATCAAAATAATGATTCTTTAAACCTAAAATGTGTCAAATTTTCTTTTCAATTGGATATCCAATTGATTTAGTACAATAAGGGCCCAGACTTGAGGCCATATTCTGTTTCGTTTAACGGTAACATTAGATTGTCAAAATAACGAAATCCTTTATATGCATTGGGTACAACGCTGAATGCATGACTTAGTTTTTGTTGTTGCTGATTGTTCAATGTCTATAAAATTATATTGAACAATTAGCAACAACAAAAACTAAGTCATGCATTCAGTGTTGTAACCAATGCATATAAAAGATTTCGTTATTTTGACAATCTAACGTTACCGTTACCGATTTCGTTATTTTCATAAGCTAACGTTTATATTAAGAAACAAGCCGCAGTCTCTTGACCGCTTTCATTAATAAAAACTAGGTTGTCTAATAGTGGTGGGTTCTGCAATAATTCGGATGATGTTTCCTATATTCCTTAATATAGTAAGTAAAGTTTAAAAATTACTAATTAGGCAAACTTGTTGGGTTATAATAGAGAAAATTTAAGAATCTCATATTCTATAATCTATTATCGCATGAAAATATCAAATCATCTCTTTAAGCGCATAGACTACGACGCTCGATTATTGGCGTCACGAAGGTTATCCCAAGGCGATGCCATAACGGCTCGACACAACAGCGATTGGGTGAAAATATATCAAACAGTCCGTTTGAAGTGACATCTCACAATGTGGTGCGGGGTCGGCGAAAAGCGAACGCTAACAAACGGTGGACGATTTATTTCGAGCTTATGATAAGCTAAAATGTCCAATAATAATACTATAATAGTTTACTCCTTTGTCATTGAGTCGATGCGGTTGCGATCGATTTTTTTGTTTGATCAGCTCTACCCTTTGCCAAAATTCCTATACTTTTTAAAATATCAGTGTGGATTGGTATCACGATTGGGCTCTAGGAAGGGGCCTCATTATAAGATGTTAACGTTAAAACAGAAAGTTCGCATAGCAAGTTTTATACCTGAGAATGGATCTGTCGGTCTATCACTAAAAAGTTGAAATTCCTATACTTCAAAGGTGTTCAAACAAAAAAGAATTCGTGTATCATATTCAAGATGGCGGGCTAGCGGCATTTTATGTAGTATGGGAATTTCTACTTTTATGTTGATAATCTGATAGTTACATTTTTAAAGTACAAAACCAACTTGCAAACTATTTGTTAACATCTAGTGACCACTAGCGGCCACATTTTGTTTTTTATAAAGTGAGCGTTAGATTAACAAAATAACGAAAAAGAAAAGGTTAATACTATATATATCGTTATCTGTCAACCTAACGTAAGCATTAGGTGAAGCATTTATAAGAAACAAAACGTGTCCGCTTGTTTTGGATCGTCAAATTACAGCGCTAATCATAAATGCACCCTGAGGCCTCTACCGGGAAGCCACATGAAATGCTGATCGACAGGTCGATCAATCGAAACCGAAAATCAAATTTATGTGATTTGACGTTTCTTGAAGATCGAGTTCTAACCATAGACACATTTTCCTATAGATTTTTTACAATCGACGCGTCTGTTCGTCGGTGTGTCTTTCCGATAGTTGGGATGAGGTTTTAAAATAATATATAATATTTGTGAGGTGAACATTATTATTAAATAGGTATGTATCGTAATTAACTATAACAGATGACATCTGTTAAAATAATAAATATAAAATATTTTAATCGACGTTTAAAATTTGTTTTATTACGCCTCCAGTTTTAGCTAAATCAATTTAACAAAAAAAACTTATTGGTGTGGCACAAAAATGCTCCCATTTGATAACACCTGCACATTACTATCCAGTTAACTATAGATACTATTACTTCCAAAATCGAATAAGCTTATAGTCCAGTAGCCCTAGTGCGAGTTTTTTTAACATTTACTTTCGCGTTAACTTTACTACTGCGTTAACATTTTAACCAATCACACGCTCGCATTTTTAGTTCTCAAAATTTCCGCTTGGACCGCTGAACTATTTCCCATACATATTTTAGTTAACTCAAATGCAAAGTAATAGAAAACTCACACTAGGGGTACAGGATAATAAAGTTACGTATTGGTAAACAGCTAATAATATTCCCAATTGTCGCCACCACTGAAAGCAATTAAATATAGTGGTGAATGTCAGTATGGCGAGTGTACCACAGCAGATCGTAATACAATAGGTAAGGTACCAGAGGGGAATAAGGCCCACCTTATTTTAAATCGCTTTAAATCCTTTTTTCTTAAAAATAATGATATCATAAAGCCGGCAAGTGTTGCTCTTTGAGACTTTAAAGATACATTTAAAAATATATATTATGTTTTATACACCGTAATTAATATAATATCATAAACAAAATAGTAGTACTAGATAATTTGGGTTGTTTATTAAGGCCCAAGCTCTTTTAAATCTTTTCGATAAATCATGAAACTATATTTAATATTTTATTTAATGTATTTAAACGTATTCATTTATCAATTTATACTTATATTAGGTTCATTATATCTGTAGGAATAGCAATTTTAAGCCAAATTAACTTTTAACAAAAACGGCCTTATTATGCGTTGCATGTGGGCCTTATTATTCGCTCTTTTTAAAATTACTTATGTAATAATAAATACCCAAGATATGGATTATACTGGATTGGTCTTAGCTTTAGGCTTCCATGTATTTCGTTTCTTTTAATAATCAATAATATAACACCACCACCGGGGCTTATTATACTTTGGCCCTTATTACCCTCTGCCCCCGTAGCACGGCCACATCCAAGACAAGACATGAGAGCGTGTCCGTTGACAATCTTTCACATCAGTCTTATCCTACAGTCGCAGCACGGCCACTTCAAGACAAGAGTCATGTCTTGTCATGAGTTTTATCTTGCTTGACGTATTGGGTGTAATAAATCTTTAGCGCCGCCCGCGAAAATGTTTAACTTTTTTTAATCCTTTAATTTCTAGTAAAATAAAAGTGGGAATCACGGGAAAATAAGCATTATGATAATGAGGGAATTTTGGGAACATGGGAACATTTTTTTTTTTAAGTAGTGTAAAGGTGGGAAAATGCTTACAAGAGAAAGTATGCTATGACGTGGGAATTTTGAAAAAGTAGTCATGTAGAAATTGAAAATTCCAACTTTAAAAGTAGGAAAAAGTCCCACTCGACGAAGAAATGATTTTTGGTGGGATTTTTTTAGGTCCCACTTTTTTAATAAATTGGTTGTTGTAATAAATCTTTAGCGCCGCCCGCGACAATGTTTAACTTTTTTTAATACTTTAATTTCTAGTAAAATAAAAGTGGGAATTATGGGAAAATAAGCATTATGATAATGAGGGAATTTTGGGAACATGGGAAGAATTTTTTAAAAAGTAGTGTAAAGGTGGTAATAAGAGAAAGTATGCTATGACGTGGGAATTTTGAAAAAGTAGTCATGTAGAAATTGAAAATTCCAACTTTAAAAAGTAGGAAAAAGTCCACTTGACAAAAAAATGATTTTTGGTGGGGCAAAATCCCATTTTATGAAAAGTGGGAAAAATTCCCACCTAATGAAAAAGCGGAGAAAAGTCCCACTTTTTAAAAATATTTTTCCCCGCTTTTTTATAAAATAGTATTTTTTCCCCACTAAAAAATTTTTTTTTCGTTAAGTGGAACTTTTTCGAAAAAATGCTACTTTTCCCCGCTTTTTCATTAGGTGGGGTTTTTTCCCACTTTTCATAAAATGGGATTTTTGCCCCACTAAAAATAATGACCCACTTTTTTTAAAAGTAATAATAATAATAATAATAATAATAATAATAAATCTTTATTTGCCAAAAAATATGGTACAGAGATGTTACATTGTTTGTTCGGTTCACATATTTTACTGTATTTTACAGTATGCAAATGATAAGTAGGTAGGTACATTTTTATATTAATATTACACTTATAGATTACAGAAACAATACATAATTATACATTTATTAAACATCATTATTTTATCACAGAAATAAATAGGTACACAATTATAAATTAATTAAACATTATTATTTTATCACAGAAACAAACGTTATAAATTAATTAAACTAACAAAAATCTTGAAAATAACAAAAATCAATTCTTTATTTCAATTATATTATATTATTCTATATTTATTATTTCAAATATATTTATTATAAAAGTCCTACTTGACGAAAAAATGATTTTTAGTGGGAAAATAATCCCATTTTATGAAAAGTGGAAAAAAATCTCACTTAATGAATAACACCACATAAAGCCGAACGTGATAAAAACCCGCCATATTAGTCTTTATCGATGTAACAAATCTTTCAAGTCTTGGGGCCTTATTTCGAGTTTGCAACCGCTAAAGACGACAAGACGTTGCGTAAAACATAAATATTGAAATATAAGTTCTATTTCAATGGTTATATAGTCTGTATTAGGTTGGTTTTAATAATGCCGCCATCTTGAAATACACGAATTCTTCGCAAGTTAAGTAAGTGAACATTTTAAGAGCATTGGAATTTCAACTCTATATTTAATAGGATAGAACTTATATTTCAATATGTATAGTTTACGCAACGTTTTATTGTCTTTAGCGGTTGCAACTCGGAATAAAGCCCCTGGGCTCCCATGCTGAGAAGAGTGAATGAAAACAAGACTTATACTTCATAGCAAGATTTTGAAGTCTTGTCTTGGGAACCCGTGCTAGCAAAATATCACGCCACACCGTTTTGACGTTTGCTCGCGACTTGTATCGCGTCTTGGGTTGGCCGGACCTGGGGCTCTAGAGAAAAAGCAGGCGAGGCGACATGTCGCGTCGCCTCAGTCAAAAACATATGTATTTTGACAATGACAGTAGGCGTGATGTACGGTGTCACCTGCCAAAGTCTATACAATTTTGATTGAAGGCGACATGACACGTCGCCTCGCCTGATTTTTCTCTAAGGCCCTTGGCCGTGCTAAGGCTGCTGATACCTTATGTGGTTAGTACCCAGTTTGTGCTAAATCTGCCATTATGAAAAATATTATATACCTACTCATCTGGATGCGGTCCACGGTGCTAACGTCAGCTCCGCGTTAGTTTTTTTTTCAGAACTTCAAAAACCGGATTAATAAAATTTATAGTTACTTTTAATAGTATTTATAATTACTTTAAAAATCTCATTATTATCTAAACATTTTGGAAATAATATTGCGGCCAACAAGATCCATCTAGTAATTCCCGAGATATTGTTGCGGATAGGCATACAGAAGCTATAATCTATGAAAAAAATAATTGGCCTAAGCCCTCTAAAATCGCCTATCGAATAAAATTTTTGTTGCCGCCATATTCTGTTTTTACTATCTTCGCGTTCCGACCTCAGCATCGCTGCCACGGATCGCTGGTTTTTTTAGCCAACAAGTGGGAGAAATTCCCACTTTTTTAAAAAGTAGGAAAAAGTCCCACTTGACCAAAAAATGTTTTTTTAGTGAGAATTCTTTTAAAGTCCCACTTTTTTAAAAAGTAGGAAAAAGTCCCACTTGACCAAAAATGATTTTTAGTGGGTTTTTTTTAAGTCCCAATGACGAAAAAATGTTTTTAGTCGGATTTTTTTTAAGTCACACTTTTTATAAAAGTAGGAAATATCCCACTTGACGAATACATGATTTTTTTGTGGAAAAAAATCCCACCTAATGAAAAAGCGGGGAAATGTAGCCTATTTTTCGAAAAAGTAGGAAAAAGTCCCACTTAACGAAAAAGTCCCACTTGACGAAAAAAATATTTTTTAGTGGGGAAAAAATACCATTTTAGAAAAAAGTGTGGAAATTTATTTTTTAAAAGTGGAACTTTTCCCCGCTTTTTCATTAGGTGGGAATTTTTTTCACTTTACATAAAATGGGATTTTTGTCCAACTAAAAATCATTTTTTTGTCAAGTGGGACTTTTTCCTACTTTTTAAAAAGTGGGACCTAAAAAAATCCCACTTAAAATCATTTCTTCGTCGAGTGGGACTTTTTCCTACTTTAAAAGTTGGAATTTTCAATTTCTACATGACTACTTTTTCAAAATTTTCACGTCATAGCATACTTTCTCTTATAAGCAGTTTCCCGCCTTTTCACTACTTTTTAAAAAATTGTTCTCAAAATTCCCTCATTATCATAATGCTTTTTTTCCCGTAATTCCCACTTTTATTTTACTAGAAATTAAAGGATTAAAAAAAGTTAAAAGTCGCGGGCGTCGCTAAAGATTTATTACACCCAATACCTCAAGCAAGATAAAACTCATGACAAGACATGACTCTTGTCTTGAAGTGGCCGTGCTGCTACTGTAGGATAAGACTGATGTGAAAGATTGTCAACGGACACGCTCTCATGTCTTGTCTTGGATGTGGCCGTGCTACGGGGACAGTGCGTCTTTTATAGGCTGCAAGTCCTTAGACATCTTTTAAAATACGCGACATGGTTCTAGGTGAGATGCTCATAATATGCCGAGATAATACTTTTGCTTTTGGACTGGATTTCTTTGAATTTATTAACCACTTTTTTCGTACGAACACTACGTGGACGGCCAGCAAACCGAGTAGGTCTCATTGTACCTATTAATAGCCCGGTACACAAACATTTGACTAATATAAAGTGTATGGGGAGTTTTAAAAATTGCATTTGGCTCCATACCTACTTTGTGTTATGCAATCACAGCCATTCGGTTCTCTTTATCACCCCGCTACATTTTAATATCGTAAAATATTGTACAATGTATTTGTTTGGCGCATTTTATTATTAACACAATGAACAATCGTACAAAAATGACAGATTCCAAATTCAAATGTAATATTTTATTATTATTATTTTTGTAACTAATTGTAACAGTATTTATGACTAGACTATGTATAAATAATCATTGGAATAGAACTGATATTACGCGTCTTGTCGTTGGATGGCAGTTTGTGATGAGGCCCCTGAGTTCTCATCTGAAACCTGAAACTAAGAATAATATATGGAACCGCCCTAAAGCCCAAAATCGCCTATAAAACGTAAAGCCACATCGACAAACCGATCGACGCGTCGATAGATAAAAATGTATAGGAAATATTGTCTATGGATAGAAATCGATCGCCGAGAAACGTCAAATCACATACATTTTATATTCACTTTCGATCGATTGACGTGTCGATCGGTATTTCATGTGGCTTCCCAGTAGGGCCCCATGTGCTATATGCTGTTCTCACTTCACCGATATGTTTCACATGAGCGCTTTTTTAAACGCCAATAGTGCGTCAGTTGCGCCAGCGATATCGACGAGTAAGCGCGTGTTTGTGTATTAATCTCATATTTGTATCATGCATGTTGTTCTTGGACCAACAATGGCTAGTAATTCGTCGTATTCATTGTCATTCTGAAGTAGTTAAAGTTCTTCTCAGGATAATATAATATTATTTATAAATTTCTTTATTTCATTTAAAAAAAATACCAATAATAAATATTGTAGGCTGTTTCCACTTTAGGTTACCTTGTTTTTTTTTCAGTACGGTTCCTCAAAAATAGAAAAGGTTGTGTTGTGGGAATCAGGCTCATAAAATACAACAATAAAACATTGAGTGAAATGTTACCTACAACTTCTAAAAGAAGAACATTATATATTTTCTTCATTTACAAATTGACCTTTTATTAACCATTCATTAATAATTTGATGAACCCAAGTTTTGTTTTTCGCCTTCTTACAACGTAAATCCCGATGCTGCAATTGCATCTGAATTCATGGCGCGTGCGTATCAAGCGCTAGCTGCTGCAAAGTGGATATTTTAACGCTTGTTTGAACAGCGTCGAATCAAGACGTACGAGTAAAAAACCCTGAACGCTTTATTAAACGCTCGTGCGAACGTAGCCTTAAAGTCGCATGGATAAACCTTGAGTAAACATATTTTTTAAACGTAAATTGCTTATTTATTTACTCAGATTAATAATAATAATATTTAATCTGAGTTTATTTATTCCTTTATTAATATTAGTGTTTTATCTATGACTCTTATTAGTCTGTGGTTATTTCCGGCTGCCCGTATATGGGCATTTATACTATTGTGTTTAAATGTGTTATCTGATTGGCTATTGTAACGTCACTACTATATGAATCATAAACTTCACTTGGTGGAAATATACATTTTTATCTTCAACTTGAAATAACAGTACCTTCCATATGCACTGTGTAATAAACGAAGGTTATTTTATCTTTATCTTATGATAAATTACTTTTATCACGTTTACGAATATTTTATCTAGAAAACTGTGTTTTTCAGGTATATAATATCCCGCCAATTTTTATTATATCATTGTATCTTAAAGGTACTGTGCGTATATTTTATAAATAATTATAAATAAATAGAATATATTTTAACTATATAATAAAATAAAAAAAGAACAAAAATAATTAAAAAAGTTATTCCATTGATTATTTTGTTTAATTGACACTTTGCGTTTATTGGTTGTGACAAAATAACGGGCAGCCAACTGTCTAAAATCAGTCAGTGTCGTTCCGGTTGCCGTGGTCGTGTGTTCGTTTAGTATTTAGTGGGACTTTTACGTATAAAACATCAAAAAATGGTAAGTGCAAAAGATAAAAAGCAGTGTTTACAATATGTGCTATGTCTTGGAAAACAAAAGTGGTGAAAAATCATTGAAAAGGACGCAGTGAGATCGCGAATTTATCGTCTGTGACCGGTGCCGCCATATTTCGCACATTTGTATGCGGTGTTCGCACGCCTTTTCCTAAAATTATTTGCCACCCTTCAGTGATTTTATGCCACGTGTTTTGTGTCTTATGATATCTGTGAGAAGTGTGTTAAATCTTTCCTTTCCAAGAACTTTGTTTGGAGTGTGTTCGTCGGCTGATCAAAACCGGTAATCGGTATTAAATTTCACTATGTTAGAATAATTAGTTTAGTCTTATGAATTTTGTCTTCATTTTGGTTGTTTTAAGTTCAATACTAAATTTGTGTTAAGTATTTTGGGGGTGTAACGTCGCCGGCTTTCGACGTAGGGTGCATCGAACTTTAGGGGAGGGCTTGAGAGTGGCGCGCAATCGCACTTTAGTTTTACCTTATAAGGCATAGAAAATCGCGCGAGCTGTGTCACATACATTTCAAAGTGTATTTGCCGAAGGTTATTGTGGGAGTGGACATAAATAGAAATACATTTGCAATAATAGTCATTGAAATTAGGAGGAATGACCTCTTGTCGTTTAATGTCAAGGCCATAGTCATATTATTTTACATATTAGTATTTTTCTAATAAACAGTTAATTTTAAAGGGCTTTCTTAGCCAATATTAGTGGTATTGTGTGCAGTCAATATCCACAGTTCATGATGAAAAGTAATAATGAGTATTGGTTCTCAGAAACATGAGTAATAAATCAAGTTATCCTATGATTCACCCAACTAAATAGCTATACGGCAAAGAAACATTACGTTAAAATAAATTTCAAACAGTACCAAGGGAATATTAACTTTATATTACACATAGGTACTTATTTCTCTACACTACAGGAAATATTCCAACAACAATTCACTGGATGATTGTGTAATTAAATAATTCATCTTATTTCCTTAGTTATGTTAACTATTACAACATAATAATTAGAGTGTATCATTACATTAATATGTTGTACATATAAAAAAACTAATGATGAGATATTTTTTTATAATTTGCTAACGTTGGATAAAATATTGTTATTTGAAGAATCAGAAAAATTCTTATAAACAAAAAGGTTTGAAACAGTTCTGTATAATTGGTGAGTTTATTTGATACAGAAAATTTGAAAAGATATTTCTTTTATTATTAAACTTTAATCAGGTAGAAACTAATCTATCCTGTATAATTAATAACTTGAACTTGGCTTGACACAGTATTACAGATTGTTTATTCTGATTTGTACATAATTAAAAGTACAAAACATATTGAATTGTAAAGTAGCGCCACTAGGTAAAATTGTATTGTCTTCCTTTATGTCCTTTCTTTATCTTTTTTTTATATTTATGTCTAGATTGTTTATTCTGATTTGTACATAATTAAAAGTACAAAACATATTGAATTGTAAAGTAGCGCCACTAGGTAAAATGGTATTGTCTTCCTTTATGTCCTTTCTTTATCTTTTTTTTTTATTTATGCCTTGATGTAGAATTCCTGTTGTATGATACATACCTATCTTTTTTTCTTAATATTCATATTTTGTCTCCATCTCTTCAGGCATTTTGTACATATTTCTGTTGTATGGTGATCTGAGTTAAAGTTGTGTTTAATGTTATTTGTTACATTCAAATTTATAAATATAATATACTAGCTGTCCAACCTGGCTTTGCACAGTTTTAGTAATAAGACCAAATCTTCCCTTAATGACCATGTAAGTTTTACTGCTATTATAACTATTTCACAAAAGAACAAAGTAAAATTTTTTAAGATACAATATTGAATTAACAAATCTGTAACATGTAAGAGCTAAAATAATGTAAGAAACTGAACGACTAAATGTCAATCTGTTAATATTATTGAAGATCTTCTACTGTCTTCTGTCCCATTCATATATAGAGATTTTATAATGCAAATTTTTCACTTTTCCCTATGATCTATCAAACATACACAAACACAACAAAAAATAATTAGCCAAATAGGTGCAGCCGCTCTGAAATAATATGCTTAGTTTTTATTGTATTTATATAGATTATGATATAATTTTTTATATTAAAAATAAACAAACTTATAAAAATATATAGAATTATAGTTCATTTATTTTATTTTATTTTTTGCTATGTTCCGCTAGGTAAAAGTTATGTATATTAGTTACACATACATATCATCACGAGTGCCTTACGGCGCCCGAGACCGCTTAGACGGCCCCAGGGTACCCAGTGGAGGAGTTTTTAATCACAACTCGTTGTAGCCGATGGTATGAGTCTACACCGAACAAGTGGCTAGCTCGTTGCGATGTTTTGAATAGATTCAATAGCCATCTATAAACAGTTTCACAAATTGGTATAGTGAAACCAGGACCGACAGCTTAACATGCTCTCCGAGGCACTATAGTGTTGTTGTCAAACAAATGTACATAAATTTTTAAATAAAAAACTCATTGGTACACACCGGGATTAGAACCAGGGTCCTAAGTGTTTTCTTAAGTCCAAGGTCTAACCAACTGCCACCACATATATAATATATTAATAACATGCAAAAAAATTCAGTGCCCTACATATATACATATGTATGTATATATGTGTGACTTGGTCTATACATGTATCGCTTATCCACTAAGCATCTTCAGATATTAGCTAGCGGAAGATAGCAAAAAATAAAAATATATTATCTTAACTATAATTTAAAATTAACTTTTGCAAAATAACTCCTGATTCAATTAAGTAATTATATATAGAATTGACCAACAAACATTTACTATCACCAAGTCAAAAATTTCTACAATATAAGGTTTAAGTGCAGCCAAAAATGCATTACTAGAGCATTAGTTGAGTCTTCTCCCAAACAGCATTGACAAGTTGTTCCCCTGCTATATTTCCACATTAGAACTCATTCAAAAACTACTCTGATTTTCATAAAATCCATGTTTACTTTAAAGAATGGGTACTAATTACATAGTTGTTGTTTAGCAAGCAAGTCAATGCTTCCAACTTTCATAATTTAGTTTATTAATAGACAAATATTTAAAACTCTTTTAAATAACCTGAATTAGGACTGCCTTTTTAATTATGTTTATAAATCATGTTATAGAATAAAGGCCCAGTTAAATAAGGTAAATTAATATAAGTTAAGCTATGACAAATCCACTTCTGATAATAACTCTTTATCAATAAAATGACATTCACATAATCAGTGTGATATCTTGTGGAACAATGTGACTAATCTTTCTGTTATCTATTCCCTTATTTGGTTATAATAATATGTTACTTGGTAGTTTAGCTGCTGACTCAAAAACCTACAGAATCATTGTAATGTTAGTGTTTTAAAGTTGTTTATGTATTAGGATTTTGACAAATATTTTATCAAAGGCACTCTTGTGGTGAGACTCGAGAACTATTAGTCTGATTTATTTGAAATGGTTATAGATCTTGTAGTTTATAATCCTGTTTTTTATACATTTATAAAATAAGTAATTTCATCAACCGGTTTGATTCCCGATTAAGGAGAATAAATTTTTCAAAAATCTAATGATGAAATTTTAGTTTTTATATAATTGGCCCTGAGACTCCTTGGAGCATTTTTAGCTATTCCTTGTAGTTTAGGATTTGGCCTTCTAGGCACGCATGAAAAATTCACCTGTATTTCATAATAATAATATCTGATGCACGACAGCTGCACATTTTTTTTTTAATTGTGGCAAAGAGATATGAAATTAGAAAGGGTCACAACTTGGGGGCTAATGTCAAACATATGCCTATTAGGTACGTAGCCTGCCAATAAATGTGTCCAAAAGTAGTGTTTTATTATGATATACCAGCTGCATGTAAAAAATAACTAATAGGTACCAAAATTTACTTTTTTGTTTGTAATTAAAGTTTTAGTTTGAATCATAGTGTGGTCCTTTAAAGTTTTTATTTTCTATGGTATGGCCAGTTCCATAAGTATTTCTTTCTTCTACCACCAAGAGTATAGCAATATGTCTATAGGCTGGAACTGCTAGCTTGTCTTGACCTTGTAATGTGTTTTTTAAATTTATCAATGAGTATATATTAAGTATGCTCTATCAAAGGTTAGCTGGTAGAAAATGCCTAAGGCTCTCGCCTATGCACAATAAAGAATTTAAAATAAATAATTATTTTCGGTTTTGAAGCATTTATGAATGATTTATTCATATATGAACGTAGTAATATATGGGTCAATATTTGATAATCGGCCGAAAGTGGCCACAATATTTTAATTATATTTTTTGTCGTAATTTAAATAAAAATGATGTAATATAATAGAGTCAAGTTAAAGTCTACCTAAAACTGCAAATCCCATACACTTTATTGGATTTAAAGGATTTTATAGCAATTTTTGTAAAGACATAGAACAGGAAAATGACACTAGTGACAGGATAATGAATTTAATAGTCAAACTTATGACAGATGAGCAGAAAAACAGAAAAAATATATCAATATTATGAATTATTATATTTATTATGAAATTAAGAATTATTAATGTGATAGAAGCAATGTCAAATTTCTCTTAATATTTGAAATAACAGAAAATTATATTAATTTAATCTATATTTGGTTAAAACATTTGACCAGACTCATTAAACATTTAAACTTACTGTGTTCATCAAAAATAAGTAATATTTTAAATAACATAATTTTCACCTATATTTATTTAGTAATAATAATAATAATATACACAGTGGTTCCCAATTAGTTTTTTCTACGTACCACTCCAAGAAAGACCTCAAACTCGAGTACCCCCGGACGTTAAATAAAAAAAAATAGGGATTTTTTTACATCTATTACCATCAAAGTACATTTATTCTAATGACGGAAAACACCAGTTTGATTAATGTGACAAATGTGCACGTTTTTTTTTGCTCACAACTCTGAAAAATCTTGTTGCATTTTCATCAGCTTCTATTGTTAGTTTTTAAGTTTTTCATTGCAGAAAATCCGCTCTCGCAAAGGTATGTCTTTCGAAATGGAAGTAAATATTTTATTGCTGCTTCACTAACACGATTAATGTCTTTAAGGCCTGCTGCGCGTACCCCTTGATGCAACATCGCGTACCACTAATTGGGAAACACTGATATAGGTCATTACAAACATATTGCTCTGGCCACAAACAAAGCTCTAGTAACATATTTGACTAGGCACATTAGGACTTTTAACTTACAGCATTAATAAACAAATAAGTAATATTTTAATTTATAAGCCTTTTATAGCCTCAATCACCAATCAATATTTAACACACTCAATAGCCAGAAAATAGATCCCCCATATTTCAATATATTACACACCATATATAGCCATAGCACAGCTTCCATAAAAATTTAATCACCTGGAGCACCCGTTTAAATTAAAAAGGTGTTAAACAATCCTCGATCCTCTATCTCCTAAACTATTTACGAGCGTTCTCGAGGATGTCTTCAAAAAACTGACGGCTAGTTGGAATGAGAAAGGCATTATCGTCGGCGAAAGCAGATTAACAAATCTTCGTTTTACCGACGATATTGTTCTATTCTCTTCCACGGCTACTGAGTTGGGGCAAATGCTCCAGGAGCTCAGCACTGCAAGCCTCGAAGTTGGACTAAGGATGAACATGTCAAAGACATGCTGATGACTAACAGCACACAATATCTGTTAAAAACAGACGGTAAGACGATTGCATATGTTTATGAGTATATTTACCTTGGCCAGATAGTATTTTTCCAGGCACGGCAAGAAAAGGAGATAGATCGGCGTACCGAAAATGCCTGAAAGAGCTATTGGTCAATGAAAGGGTTGATGAAGGGTAACCTGCCATTAACCCTGAAACGTAGACTTATGGATATGTGCATTCTTCCCATCCTAACTTATGGAGCACAGTCTTTGACTGCCCAACAGAAGTTCAAAATCGAGGTTTGCTAACGAGCCATGGAGCGCAGTATACTAGACGTCAAACGTATAGATAAGATACGGAACAGCATACTGCGCTCTAGGACGCAAATAGCCGACGCCATTCAGAAAGCCGCCATGCTGAAATGGGACTGGGCCGGCCACGTGTGTCGAATGCCAGGCGAAATGTGGGCGAGGATTACCACAGTGGGTGCCACAGGCCCGGAAAAGACAACGCGGTAGGCCCAGAGGAGATGGAGAGACGAGCTAGACGCATTTTCAAAGTATTAGCCCAGGGCAGCTAGAGACAGGAAGAGATGGAGGGAGGGAAAGGAGACCTTTGCCCAGCAGTGGGACACAATAGGTTAAAAAAAAAAAAAAAAAAGTTGTATTATCAGAAAAAATCGATTAATACTTCTTAAAGTAATGGTACCGTACATAGGTATATCTCATCTATCTTATCCCTAATTCCTATAAATGTAATTCAAAATAAAATTAAGTAAATAAAATTAACAAATTAAACATTATAAACATAAGTAGTGTACTTAGTTTAAATGTTTTTTTCTTTATTTCCAGCATGTTTCTTTTTTCATTATTATTTTTTATCCGTTGATATCTTATTTTACCCAATTCCCTCTTTCTCTTAACACTTCTCGGTTTTTTTTCTTTGGAGCCATAATTATTGCACACTGAAACAAAGTTCAAATAAATAAAAAATACGACTTACCTTTTGTTGTCATTTTCCTGTCATATAGTCATTTGTCTGTCATAAAAATAACAGGAAAATGACCACAGGAAAATGACAAAAATGCAATTTTTTTAATTTATTTATTCTAATGACTAATGTAAATAAAAAATCATTAGGTGATTCGAATTATACCTTAATTCATTAACATTTATTCCGAAAACTTGAATGATTTACTTACATTTCACTTAATAATAGCTTCACAGGATAATGACAAAGTTTATCGACAATACGCATGAACGTGTCCCAAACCGTCTAAAACACCGGAGCAACTGCCGACATGGCGTCTTTCTTCCCACCAATAACAAACGCGTACGCGGCGTATATCGAGAATTCACTCAAATGTTTTCCGCGATAAATTAAAGCGCGGCAAATTAAATTTTAAATTTAGGCAGACTAATGACGTCTTGACCATTCGCTTTTGTTTTTGATGAAAATTTATGAGTTTAATATAGTACTATGTTTAACAAAATACTGAATAGTTTTAGACTTATTAATATATAAGGTAAAAATAGTCATGCCTTTGTAATTTATTACTAAATCCCCAAGTTATTATTAAAAAATCTCATTAAAATGGAAAATTCACCCAGCAGGAAATATGACATCTACAACTTTTTTATTATTTTTGGTATATGAAAATCAAACAAAAATTCACCAAAGTGTGTGGACGTATACACAAAGTTAAATACTACAGTATGAAGATACTAGAAAGTTCAAATATTGCATTAAAATTACAAAATAATTATGGGGACCTGTTTCGGCCGATTTTCAAATATTGACCCATATACCTATAACCATAAGTTACCCAAATAGTAATGAAATACCCGGAAATATGATAATGAACAAACGATAGTATAATTACCTAAAAGTGAAAGGTTTTCGAAAAAAAATCAACATTGAATTCGCGGCAAGTTTTTGTATTTGACGATTTTTATCTATTTATCAGATATGAATTTTGATTAGCAAGTTATGTACGTAGGCTAGGCATCTAAGTTTAATTTAAATCCGTATAAAGGTGCGGCAAAATATACGTACTTTAGACCATGATAGTTGTTCACATATTGATAGGTTAATTTTAAGAACGTTTGTTATGAATTTTGTTTCTATTGTGTTACAAAAAGGTAACTTGTAAAGAATATTTTAATGAGTCACAAACTCACAGACGCAGGTCAACCTTGCTGGTGGAATCACCTCAGTGAATCATCATTACGCCTCATGAGTAATGAACCGCAGTAGCAGGGCGATGACCTTGCGTCTTGTCTTATGTCTGAAAAAGGAGCGTAATTATTTTAACATATCACCGACACAAATGGAGCTTAAAACTTCAGAAAGAGCGATAGTTCTTATCAGGGTGCGGTTACAAACAGCCGGTCAATATGATTGGGCGGCGAGGATAGCTGTTGTTAAAATTAAATATTATGCCTTTGTTCTATTACTTAAAGGAATATATTTATATTTTTCAATTTCAAATATATTTTATTCAAGAAAAATAAAAAGGTAATAAGTTAGGACCCAGAAGCTCTACCAGAACCAAATCCATGGTAGAGCCTCTGGTCCACACATTAGATTAACCAGTCTCGATAAGGATCGATTACAATACCTATAATTGATTTGATGAAACTAGTCCACTAGTTTCATCAAATCAATGTGCGTGGTTTTGAAGTTATTGTCGACGGCGAAATCTTATTGGAATCCTTTGCTCTGCAGGATTTTTTCTCATACTGGCTTCTCCATTGATTAACGGGTACCACGTTGATGCCACAGGTAGGAGGATCAGCATACTTAGTAATGCAACACTATTTTTTCATGCAAAATGTTTGATAATGGTATAAAGTTGATATGAAGTTAAATATGGTAAAATAACAAGGGCGGATGTTATCCGCATCTGCCTTCCTCCTATGTTGAGCTTAATTGGACAATAGCGAGTCTCGAATATTTATAGATTTGTTTATTTTTTTTCCTTTTTAAATTGTAAGTGGGTAACTTTGGGTAACTTTGGCTTATAGAGGTTGTATTTCTGAAAATGTACGCAGTAATACTAAATTTTACTATAATAAATTTATTAATTACCAGTCTTTCAATCCGGAAACACAAGAGCTGGGAGAGAGTTTTACGTTCTGTCTATGTCTGGTGAGGATGAAGCAATATGATTTGTACTGTATTAAGTAAGAGTCTCAACGAAGGAATGCTTACCCTCAGTTAGATACCATGGCGTGCTCACGTAACAAATAAAAAAATAGAATTCGCCGAGTATGGGGTGCTGTCTCTTCGACCTCAACGATGCTTTCCATCAGGTTGTTTTTAGTACTTTTTTAAAATAAATGATTATAAAATCTCACAGGATAAAGTTAGTTACTAAGAGCTACGAACTTGTGGTAAGTTTACTATAAAAATAGAACAAATAATTTAAAGAAAATTCCACATGTCTGTCACAAAAAGAGTAATGGTTACCTAAATATATTATTATACTATAGTATCAGCTTAATTTGAGAATATTACAAAACGATAATGCCTAGAGACAGTCGTGTATAGTCGCGCCTGGGCCCATGCCAAATATATGGGCGGCGCGCCGTGAACCCTCTCTTGCTCCATTCATTTTATACTCACGATTATGAATATATTTAGTACACCTCTGTTAACAAATAGGATGGACATTTGGTTCTAAGGGTGTTCATCTATCGCTGATTTATTGTTTGGTGAGGGAGGATACTGCAAAGCCACGCAATCTTGCCTTTACTTTTTATTCCGACCAAAAGGCCCTTTCATGCTGTATATCAAAAAAAAAAATCTTTCGTAAGTAACTATAAATAGGCATCAATTAATATTATGAAAAATAATGCGACCCTATTGGTTGATCCCTATCTATGGTTACCTTAATAAGTAATGTCAAGAGTGTATTTAGGTTGATTCTCGCCCTGGGCCACATATATGGGCGCCAATACAGACAGATGTCTGTGATACAGGTCTCCAGGATCCCACCCTATAATAAATCAATATAATAGTAAATACAATAAAAATACGCATGGTAGAGCTACAGGGTTAGACCATACCTACTAAATAATTTAAATATTAAAATCACATTTAAAACAATATATTTTGCGGTATAAGTAGAAGAATTAGCAGGGTTAAATTTTAACATGCTGCTAATGTGAAACCTTAAGAAATCTTCTATGCTCTACATAAACTTCGGACTTACCTACTTTATTTTCTTTAAAATGTGATGAACTTATTTGGGTATTTAGCTAGTAATTCGAGAGTTTGGGACTTTTCGGGCAGGGATCCTGGAATATTCATTCTATGACCTGAAATATACATTCTATATACGCTCTCACATCGCGTCATAAATGCTACACTGAATTGGTTGATAATGCAGATTGAAAATTGACGTGATAGACATCCGTCAATTTTATTCCTTATTAACTTTTTATTTAACTAAAGATTAAAACTCGGACATAAGTGTACTTTTCGGACATAAGTGTAGATTTTGTACTTTTGTCAAGTACGTAATGTAAATTGAATTACACCTTAAAACAAATGGATAAAGTAGAAAGATGTATAGATGTACACTTCGTTTTGCTGATCACTGTACTTATGACAAACTCCGTCATAGTGCAGCTTACTGTAATAAGATTACATCTATAAGATGATGCCGCTCTATAAATACCTTCATCATCATCCAATGTCTTGCCCTCGCGTAGTTCTATTCTTAGAAAAGACCACGTGTTCATATATTTTTTTAATGTCATTTTAGGATTAGGGTTTGTGTAGGTTAGAGACTTGACTAGCACAATACTACCTACAGGTTTATTAAGAAACGTTTCGCTAAACCAGCTTTAGATTCGGTGTTCTAAAATTTTTTTTGTCACTTCTGTGTTTGTTTGACTATATGTAACAAGGAAAACAATATAGCTAGGCTAACCCCTAGCACTTGTGACAACGGTCTGATAAGTACTTTGCATTGTATAGAATATATAAACAATGCAAAATCTCTCAGTCCGTTTGCTTATCATTTGAGAACCACAAATGCAATTTTCGTTTTCATTGTTAAAATGACGATATGTCCTCTGACTACGTTTATAGGATATTTACTTAGTTACCTAAGGTTTATAATTGATAAGTTTTTTACAAATTAAACTATTTAATTTGTGTTTTAAAAACCACATTAATAAACTTAACAACTCAACAAAATAGCATAGCACTTGCGTCAAAACTTCATTTGACATTGCGTCAATAATTTTATTTTATAGATGACATTATACGTTTAAATCTATTCTCACAACAATAGAGTGTAGGTATGAAATGGTTTTGGAGAACTTTGATTACAAACAGTATTTAAAACATCACTAGGAATTTCGATGTTTTTTATCACATAAGCTTAATATAGAACCCGAAAGTCCAAACAGTGTTTCATATAGATGGTAGCTATATGATTAAAAATATTGTTTTAAACAATATGCTCCTTCAAATATTTATTATTGTTTGGTTATATAAGAATAGAAGGCAGACCTACTTGGCGCATTGCCGCTGCAGCTTTGTCCATAATTTATTGTGTATTATTATTACACTTTGGGCGGTCAGTCGTGAATGAGAAGCGCAGTTTCCTTACCCTTGCTTACATACGTAATATTGTCGGGTCAGACATAAGCATTATTCATCAGCCTACTGGACATATAATAAGACATACTTTGTATAGGCTGCAGTTAAGCAGATCCAATTTTGAAACTATACATCTACTATTTCGAGGGCAACCTATTCAGGGCAAACAGAGAAATTATATTTAGGGGCAAACTTTTGAGGGCTAAACGGAACAAGCCCATCTACGGAGACGTGGCAAGATGTGGAGCAAATTTAAGTGGTGGCGATATATGTAGTAAATAGGCTTCAATCCAATGACATTTCCATAGAAATTCCATACAAACATCCTTATTGTCCCAGTTGTCTTTAAGGTCCTGTACCTGCTTGTACATGAAACGAGATTTCATGTACAAGCAAGTACAGGACCATCTAGATCTTTTTCATAAATACCACTGTCTAACTATAACATAACAAACTTTTATAACCTTAGGAGAAATTGTTTTATAAAACCCTTTCTCTGGTAATATCTACGTTATATAAGGAACTTCTGTGTAATACGTATTAAACATGCATATATTTACATATTTGAAACCAAGATAAGAAAAATATCGGAATATAAACTAACATTATATGTATTTTAATAATGACATAGACATTAAAATAAGTGTTTTGTATATGTATTAATGACGATTTTATTATTACTATTGCACACTAGAGATCACGTTAATATTGCGAAATAATTTTGGGGATATTTTTCTGTAAACTATTTAAGTTGGGATTTATTAGTTTTTTTTTATTTGTCATGCTTATTAAATCTTATTATGATTCACATCGATTACGAGATTTGCTCATCGAAAACCTGTATAGTTGAGCTTGTGTTGTTAAGTATGTAACGAAACTCAAGACCTTCCTGTATCATACATAATTTCATGCGCATATAATGTTTAAGCTTGTATTGTGCACATTGTAATCAGGCATCTCTCATGAGTTTCTTAGACGAATGAATCATATTAGTTTATCACAGGTCAAGATAAGCTTTAAGCGTCTGGAAGTTACTTTGTTATTGATTTTTAATGATAACAAAGTTTACAATAACATGCCTTACTCATTAACGCAATAATTATGCCGAAAATTTGATTTATTGAACTGTTATTTTTTGTAAGACTTAAAAATACAATAAAAAAGTTTAAAGACCAAATTATTTAGTAGCTACAAAGTATATAACATAATTGATAAAATAATTTTCTAATACTGATAGTATACTAAATAATAATATGTAGGACAATTAACACATATTGCTCTGGTCTACTAAGCTCTTGGCTTGTACTATGTGTACCAGAAACAATGATATAATACATATTATATTTTATAAACACCCAGACCATGACAAACTTTTAAAACTTTGATTTAGATTTTCGCAATGTTTTAGAGGTCTACTATATATATATATATACATCTTCCCGCTTTACAAACAATCATGTTATTTGTGTTTCCCCAATAGTCCTAACTGCTACTGTAAATGTGTTATCCGAATGGAAACATTCTGAATATATTTTAAAGGCGGTTTCAGACTAAAATAACAATTTGACAAGTCTCTCTGCTCAGACTCGATGCTTTCTCCGTGGCCTAAATTAAGATACATTTTACATAATTATACATTCTTGTTTATTTTGTCTAAATTGTGAATGTCTAGTCGCAATTTAAAGTGAATTTTGCAGTTTTCAAATTCGGTCATATTTTATATGAAAGAAATGCTCTAATAGACAATTAGGTACTTTTAATTAACAGTTAATAAATACCATTCTATTTGGGAAATATTAAACAAATTATGTAAGTATTTTTTTTAATCCCTTAAAATTCGTTTGGTATAGTCACGGTGATGATAAGTACTAGTAAGATACTAGTAATTATCATTTTCTTGATTTTAGTTTTTTTTTAACAGTGTAGCTTTTCCAATTTGGATTCTAAGATATATTAATATTTTCAATTTGCAATTTTCTATTATACAACAATAGTTCAGCTTGTTTATACATATATATGTTTTTTTAAACCCAGTTTAAACATAACTGTTTTTATCACTTGTTTTGTTTGATACACGTCTGATGTCTCGGCTTTTGTGTCAATAAATATTGAAATAAAGATGTTTACATCTAGCTGTTTAATTTTAAACATTTGAAATGTTAATATTTGTATGGTTGTTATGAATGTTAATGAAAACTAGAAATATATGTTCAAAGAGGTAAAAGGTTTTAGATAGAAAGTCTAATGTTAAATATAACGATTTAAGATTCATGGTTATATTATATAGTACACTAGCTGGCCCGCGCAACACTCGTTTGTGTAACTTTAACCGTTTACGCATATCGAAATAAAGATGTTTGTATCTGTCTGTTTCATTTTAAACATTTGATATATGTTAAAGTTTGTATGGTTCTTAATGAAAACTAGAAATATTTGTATGTAGCGCTCGTAACGGAAGCTATTTTTTTGTTGTTGCTTTTTTGCAACATTTTTCATTGATTCTCCTCCTATTGGTCGTACCGTGATGTTTCCTCAATAAATGGGCTATCCAACACTAAATATATATATTTTTTTAATTTGAACCATTTGTTACTGAGGTTAGCGCGTTCAGCCAAACAAACTCTTCAGCTTTATAATATTAGTATAAATTACCAATTCTAGAAGATAGGAATTAAATGTAGAATGTAGTACATATGTATGTCAACATACAGTGTTGACATCTTTACTGTGACCGATTGCCATGTCCTTCTTCTCATTATTTCTGTATTGCAGTGAAAATATATACAATTTATCCAACAGGCGTCTGGCGTAACGGTATCGGACGCATGCAAAACTACGTACGAGGAGATCAAAAAGGACAAGAAGCATCGCTACGTGGTGTTCTACATCCGCGACGAGAAGCAAATAGACGTGGAAACCGTCGGCGGGAGGAACGCGGAGTACGACCAGTTCCTGGAGGACCTGCAGAAGGGAGGCACCGGAGAGTGCAGGTACGGCCAGACATCATCAGACTACGGCCAGCTCCCGGAGGACAGTTCCTAGGGCGCCACTGTTAGGGTCTTAGGCCGAGTACCACCAAAATTAACTCTCTGTTATTTTGCATTTCGAATGACAGCTGGTACTATTCACGTCTTTTTTAACTTTAATCGTTACTATTACATAGAGTTCATTTTGGTGCAACTAAGCCGGTCGGAAATTCAATGAGCTTTCAAAAAAAAAATGTTTTGTATGAAAATATACCTAAAAATAATTAATTAATTTGGTTTTTTGGAATTTAAAAAAACTTGTTTTCAAGCTATAAATTATTGAAAATTAAGCTGCGTAAAGTCATAACCACAGAAAAAAAGATGATTGCGACAAAAAAATAAGTTTTGTTGTATATTATATTAAAATTATAGACAAAAATAAGAAAATATTTTCTTTATTTTGATTTAAGCAGTAGATAAGTTTAAATGAATTTAATTGATTTAGCGAATGGCTTTTCGCTTTTGGTGTTCAGTGCATATAACGTCACACAATTAACTTTTTCTCATTACCCAACTGTATCTCAAATATAGTTGCTTTTCCCCAATTTTATATTAGTTTTATAATTATTTTTGGTCAAAAAATCCTTAATTATGGTTGTATAACTTGTTATTATTGTGTTTCCAGATATGGGTTATTTGACTTTGAATACACTCACCAGTGCCAAGGCACATCGGAGGCCAGCAAGAAGCAAAAGCTGTTCCTCATGTCGTGGTGCCCGGACACCGCCAAGGTTAAGAAGAAGATGTTGTACTCTAGGTGAGGAACTTTTTATTACTTTTCAGAACTATAATACACATACATATCATCACGAGTGCCTTACGGCGCCCGAGACCGCCTAGACGGCCCCAGGGTAGCCGATGGTATGAGTCTACACTGAACAAGTGGCTAGCTCGTCGCGATGTTTTGACTCAATGACCCATCTATAAACAGTTTCACAAGTTGGTATAGTGAAACCGGGACCGACAGCTTAACGTGCTCTCCGAGGCAGTGGTGTTGTCAAACAAATGTAAATTTTTTTTTTATTAAAAACTCATTGGTACACACCGGGATTCGAACCAGGGACCTAAGTGTTTTTAATTCCAAGGTCTAACCAACTCGGCCACCACGTATATAATTTATACACCAGAATTATAATTTAGGTAGTTTTTAGTATTCCTTTTTTTTTCAAATTTCGTGTGTTTTATTTTCTTACTTTGTGTTTTAATAAAAGCATGGCACCTAACCTGAAAAAGTAGTACACTATGAGTATATGCCAAAAATATAAATACACTAGAAGTTCTACTCCGTATTCCAAGTCAAATTTTTGAACTTGTTTGACGTTTGTTTGGATGGCTATTTATTATAGTGTGGTAATAAACAAACTTAAATAAAATATATTATTTATAAAAAGACTGGGATTAATAGTCCTTTAGCCCAAGTTGTTGCTTCCAACTGTCATAATTTGGTTTTTATTTATGCACTTTGACAGTCCGAAGCAACGGTTAAGTCTTAGCGCTTGCCAAGAAAATACTTTTTTGAGATAAAATTTGTATTTCATAGTATGTTTTTAATAACCAAGATTAAAATAAAAATCATTTTTAACATTTACTATACTAGCAAATGTACAAAGTATTTATTCTATAGTTGACATCTCATTTCATTCTAAGGTCTAATAAGATATCTTCACAGAGTGATCCTCCAGCATAGTTAATTTATCTTTATCCTCCTGTTTTTTTATACGTTTCATCACATCAAGCAAAACGACAAGTCTACTTGAATCTATTTATTTATCATGGGATTTACTCCTTCTCATAGAAAATCTTATTATTTTTTTAGCGTTTAAAAAAAATTACTAGCAGGGTGTCCTGGTAGAGTAGGTGCAGACTTAAAACTCCTTTAATATAACAATATAGATTAAATTATTAATTTATCATTAAAGATAACTGTTGTTTACAATTGGAATTTCTTTTGTACTGAAACACCTAATGCTTGTTGTTAATTTTACAATGTCTGATAAAATTATGCATATCAGTAAATATAATGTTGATATTGTGTATATACATATTGTTATTGTACCTTTTAAAGTCAAATGTAAACAAAGAAAATTGAATAAGTGATTCAATAACCTTCTTATTTCTTATTATTTTTTAATATATAAAGAACGTAGTAGTTCGTTAACTATATACATAGAATAAAAATAACAAATAAAGAACTCTGAATTATGCAAATAAAGATTCATTATTATTTAAATAAAGATACATTTATTATCTTTGTACTTAAAAACTAACTATAAAACTAGATACTATTGAAGTAAAACACATTTCAAATGATATTATAGCAAACATCAATCATCATCACATTAAGTCCAAACCGCCTATTGGTTATGGGCGTTATCAAGTCGACTCCAGGGCCCCTGAGGCAGTCTTGGCTGTCTCGAATGCCGTAAGGCACCCGTGAGGATATATTTATTTATATAATAATTGTTTTTTTCAGCTCTTTCGACGCCCTGAAAAAGTCCCTCGTAGGCGTCCAGAAATACATTCAAGCCACGGACTTCTCCGAGGCCTCTCAGGAAGCCGTCGAGGAGAAGCTGCGCGCCACCGACCGCCAGTAAACCCCTCTCGCTATGTGCGCCGTGATTATATCAATATTGTACCAATAACTATTACTGTACCCCACAATGCTCGCACAAAAACATTTTTTTTTGTAATTATTTCCTAAATAGTAGGAATTGTATATTTAATTGTTATTTTAACACTGTTTTGGTTTTCGACTAATATTAATCAGAATTTTTATTTAAATTACAGTATCCATAATACTCTGTTTACGCGCATTTATTTATTGCTTTTATTTAAATAATAATGAATTTATTTTTACTTTTTCTTTCGTTTGACATGTATTTGTAGTTTATTTAATAGTTATTGGTATACACGCTACAGTTCGCGCCGCTATAAACGCTATAATTTGGGTTTGTCTAAAATATTATATTTTTTTCTCAAAAGCTTAAATATTGATGCAGTCATCTGAAAGTTCTTATAACTTTCGGTTTTCACTATTATACTTAATCAAAATTTAACACTTTTATGATGTGTGATACTAAAATATTATTTTATTTTTATTGTCATAAAGTCATTTTTTTAAATATTTCCTAGTATATGACATTTAAATTAAAGATTGAATAATAAATTAGTATTTTTTACATTTGAAGTTTTTTTTTGTTGCATAAATAATAATAGTGAAATGGTATTTTATTTACAAAAGCTGAATAAAAAAAGTAATTATCTGCATTTAAAGCAATCCATTCGGAAGATCTTTAAGCCAAATGACCGCAAGTAGCTTTTAAGGAATTTTATCTACTGTAATTTAATTTATATCCTAAATAATTATAACTTATATTTTTTTGTCATATTAACATACTTATTGTAAGTTAGCTCAAAGTATAAAATGGTTTCACTTTTCTGTTTTTTCTACTGTATTTAATAATGTTAAAAAAGTTAAGCGCCGGTCGGCTTTTTTGTACTACTAGATGTATGGGATGCGCGCGCGCCGCCGCGAGCGGGTGCGGATTTTGTAACCAGTTTATCCGAAAATACACTTTATATAAGTCTTAATATTGGTTGTTTTATTATTGTTCTCTCAACAGCAGGTCTATGGCGAAAATTCAATGGTTAAACCAATTTTCTAGCTCGGTGAACCACAGAAAGTGACCAGACGCGATGAGGTTTATATAATCTGTCACTGACTAATAAGTCAGTTATTATTAAATTGCTATTGAATTTACAGACAACATACACTCGCTGTTTATTCCTTTCAAGTATTTCAATGAATATCTTTCCTTGGGGGGTCGGCAACTGACTTTGGTAATAATAATAATATGTAGGACAATTGACACATATTGCTCTAGTCATAAACTAAACTCTAGACTTGTACTATGTGTTTCTGGTACATAATGATATAATACATACTATATTTTATAAACACACAGACCATGACAAACTGTACAGAAAAAACGTACTAATACTTTTTTGCCATGGGTGGGACCCACGACCCTCCGGATATAACTACAACTATCTCTGTAGCTCCACCACATGTTTTTGCAAACAGTTTCTACTATAGTCGCTTGTAACTATAGATAAGGATCAACCAATAGGATCGCTTTATTTTTTAAATAAACATTATAGGTATATCTTAAAGGTTTTACTGGTAGAGAATGCCTAGCGGCATTAAGGCCGCCTTTGTATTTTGTATGCAATAAAGATTGGAATAAATATTCCTTTCTATTGTTACTAGCGACTATAGTAAATTATTTTTGCATAAACTTACGGTAGGGCTACACAAACAAACAAGTAGGAGGGATATTCAAATGACCACAAGTATACCAAAATCGCATGACATAGAAAAGATGAATGTCATTTTCACAATACCAAATGTCATCATAATACCTTTGTCTCCTTTTGCTAAGATTTTTATTTCTATATTTTAATTAAAGGTACGCACAGACCAACGCGATCAATCTGCGGCCGAGGTGGCGGTGGCGTTGGCGGCCGCGGTGGCGATCTCAGCCGTTCACACCAACGCGTTCAGGATATCTGCGTTCGGGCGGAGTGAACCAGTGTTGCCAACAACATTATTTTTTTAGGGACGTACCAAAAACTAGAAAAAGTCGTATTTTGGGTATAAATCTACAACAAAAAAAAATAGTATGCATTGAAATTTCAATAAAACAATTTTAATCTTACTTTTTTTTATATAAAATTTTTAAAGATAATAAAAAATAGAAAAAAATCCTGGTGGGTGGGACTCGAACCCACGAACTACAGACTCTATACGAGTGAAGTTAGAAGTCCTAGTTTCTAATACTAGATGGGAGTGTTTTTATTTTTACTTTTTTCAGTATTTTATATTTATGCTTTTTTATAAATTCCTTATTAGGATACATAACCACTAAGAAAAACCACCAGCCACTAAAACAAAATTTCCTCGCTGAAAGACTGGTCTAAACAACCAATTTTAGTGGAAAATCCACTAAGTTGGCAACACTGGCGGCCGTCCGTGATCGCGCGTGCAGACTCTGCACGGATCGCACGGGCGGCCGCAGAACGCGTTTGGTTTGAACCTGTCGATACAATACTACTGCAGTAACTGATCGCCACCGCGGCCGCCACCGCCACCGCCACCGCGTTGGTTTGGCCGTACCTTAAAGGTACGCACAGACCAACGCGATCAATCTGCGGCCGCGGTGGCGGTGGCGGCCGCGGTGGCGATCTCAGCCGTTCACACCAACGCGTTCAGGATATCTGCGTTCGGGCGGAGTTGCCAACAACATTATTTTTTAAGGGATCGTACCATACACTAGAAAAAGTCTAATTTTGGGTATAAATCTACAAAAAAAAATAGTACGCATTGCAATTTCAATAAAACAATTTTAATCTTACTTTTTTTTATATTAAATTTTTAAAGATAATAAAACATAGAAAAAAATCATGGTGGGTGGGACTCGAACCCACGAACTACACACTCTATACGAGTGAAGTTAGAAGTCCTAGTTTCTAATACTAGATGGGAGTGTTTTTATTTTTACTTTTTTCAGTATTTTATATTTATGCATTTTTATAAATTCCTGATTAGGATACAAAACCACCAGCCACTAAAACAAAATTACCCCGTTGAAAAAACTGGTCTAAACAACCAGTTTTAGGGGAAAATCCACTAAGTTGGCAACACTGGCGGCCGCAAGTGATCGCGCGTGCAGACTCTGTACGGATCGCGCGGGCGGCCGCAGAACGCGTTTGGTTTGAACCCGTCGATACAAGTACTACTGCAGTAACTGATCGCCACCGCCACCGCGTTGGTTTGGCCGAACCTTTAAACGTGAAAAAGCCACTGATCTCAAGCGAGAAATATCCCTATAAGTCATGAGATTTTCATAGACCTACCTATATAGTATTCTCAATTCTTTCCACCAAACGTCAAATTTAGAAAAACGCAAGGTTTTTCGGACTCAGCGGCCTTGATATTGATTGTCAAAATAATGATTAAAATGTCATAACGATTTCCGCTATTGTTCGCCCTCCAATCAGAGTAAATTTATCTGATTCGACGAGAGCGCACTAATAACGGAAATCGTTATTTTGTCAATTTAGCGCTCACGACACGAATGATTCTGACGGAAACGTTAGGTAGTCAAAATAACGGAATCCGTTAAAAATGACGTTGGACAGAGTGCATGACGTTTTAGGTTTTCTTTGTCGCTGATTGTTTAATGTCATTGTTATGCATTTCTATATTTTAACAAGCTAACGTTTCCGATGAGAAACAATACGGCCGGTGCTGCCACATTCTATTTCTTATAACGTGAGTGTTAGATTGTCAAAATAACGAATTCCGTTATTAGCGCTCTTTCCTCCAATCAGTGAATGTCAAAAAACTACTGTAATTGGAGGAGAGCACGCTAATAGCGGAAATCTTTATTTTGACAATCAAACGATCACGTAATAAGAAACAAAATATGGCTGCTGGAGTCTATATTTGATGCCCATATAACCGTACTTTTAATATTACAACTCGGCTGTTGGTCGAAGATATTTTTTATTATTATTGTAATTGTATGCAAAAATCTTTCTTTTTTTTGTTTTATAATATTAAAAATCTTTTTTTTCTGATTACAAAAAAATAATGACCAAACACTGAAAGATACAATGACCGACAAAAATATTATTTTAATTCTGCGACAAACAGTAATCGATTATTATTGGAAGTGCGAAAGCTAATTTTGTATGGAGAGCGCGGAGTTCGCGATTACGAATGCAGTGCCCTTCAATGATAACTGGAGTTGAGGATACAAGTTGTATTTTCAAACTGGAGTTTGGGAATCATTCATACAACATTGAATATAGGTTGTAAGCAATTACGAGTCATGGCAGATCATCCCCATTCATGCTTACCAACAGGTACCATAAGTTATTGCTAAATGTAGTTTACTTTAGTAGCTAGCGAATACAAATTCACATGCCGATGATACCGAGCTTCATTAAAAAAAATCGCATTATTTTTCGTATAAACCTATAGGTACTATGAGTAAATCATAAACAGTTGTTAATAGTCGACACCGATAGGGTCACTCTATTTTTGAAAATAGGGCAAATATTTAAACCTTTCCTATTGGTAAAATCTAAGGTTTCTAACATTGTACAGACAACCTACTTTTATTGCTATGGATAAGAATCGAACCTCCGGCGACAATACTAAAGGCGCAACCAATAGTTTACGGAGGCAGTTATTAGATTGGAATCAGATGAATGGATTGGTCGATCCCATTCAAGGACTTGCTAAGTAGATATCTTTGCAACATTAGTTTGTGTTAAACAATATTTCATTTACTGTACAGTTTAAACTGGAGGGATCCACCAATAAGAAGGGTTTATTTGTGATGTCGAAATAAATCAAGCTTTAGCCGCAATACTTTGCTATTATTTTGGCCCGTGTACTTCTGAGAGATACTGCCGTTGTATATTTCGTATTTTCTCAACCTCTATGCACAATCGGCACCATCGGGTGTTGACTTGCAGCAATAACTGAGACGTGTTCGAGGAGTGGCTGTCAGCAAATAAAAGAATCTTGAAGAAATATTATCTGACTCCAGAAAAGCCTGCACGGAAAATTTTAGCCCATCAAAAGGTATTTCACAGAGAAATGGGGAAGGAGGTCTGGGCCTAATTTCGGATTCGAGTTTTTTTGTTTGCATTTTCTAAGATCATTTACCATAGTAATGTATATTTTTTTTACACCATCAGAAAGTAGAGATTTCAACAAACAAAAAGCCTACCGACTTTTTAAAAAAAGCAGATATTTTGACGTGATAATTTTTTATTGAAAATTAGGGTGCTTTCTCGATATTAAATCAAAATAAGGTGAAAAATATGAATATTTTAAATCAAAAAAATTACAATGTGTTTGATTTTGAAATTTTTATTGACTTTAATATTAGGTACATTCAAAACTAAAATAACTACTAACTCGTTGATCCTCATTAGTTGGAGCAATTTACATACACGCGAGTGAGTCAAAGAGGAAGGTTCCATTTGAACCCTCTGAAAGTTATTAGGGGGTTCAACTGAAATTTTAATTCCACATGTAGTTGAATAACCATTATCAAAAATTAATAATATGATACCTACTCGTAGTATTACGTTGCGTTGCAATTACGATTCGATTATTCAAAGTTAATTTTGTAGACTTGGAACCCAGACTGTACATGAAAAAAATGCTTCTAGCCATTTAATTGTTTCTGAAAATATTCTAAGTAAAAAATAAATAAAACAAAAAATTCAAATAAAAATCCCAACTTTATTAAATCCTCAAGCATTGCCAACATACTTATGGTACCGTTTATACATGGAGTAGACATTAACCATGGTGAGCTGGCCCGGGATCTGGTCCATGGCGCGCTTGAGGAAGCCAGGGGTATAGCTGGAGTCCGAGGCTCTGATGAGGATGACCACACAGTTCTCCAGATGCTGGCGGACCGGCCGAGCGGGGGAGAACTCCTCCAGCCAACTACATACGTCTCCTACTAGGTAGGAGGCAAGGCGGGATATTTGCTGCTTCCTCTTGCAGAATGATTGCGTTAGTCTGTTGACAAAGATATTCTAATAAATCAGTTGTCCCAGACCCAGGGGTGCAATGTAGCTATAGATGAAATATAGTATTTGAGAAGTAAAAAGATGTTTACTAAAATACAGGGTGTCTTTTAACATTTAAGGCGTGGATATGGTCGGTGAAGTTGGTCGCCTTGGTGGCTCTCTTGTATGGCAGATAATGATTGACAGGTCAATGGAATCAACTAACCACCTAGTCTTACACTAGTTGGTTATGTAGTGTGTGTTCGGTTCGGTAGTGTTTTTCATATTAAAATTTCTATTCGCGTTTAAGTTCTAAATCTGATATCGAGGTATAATAAATATTTGTCGTTATTTTGTTAATGTATGCTGCCTAACCAAACGCACTTTAAGACCTCATTGTTAAACGTTTTTTTTTTTTTTGACTATTCATAAATATCTGTAAAGATTTACATGAAATAAATGATTTTAACTTTGACTTTGAATGGATGTACTTTAGGCTTATGGGGAATTTTGCCATTTGCGACACATGGTTCCTTGGGAAAAGTTGTTCGATTTGATCAGCAGAACCTCATATTAGCCTAAAGTGCATCCACTTAAAGTCAGACTGTATAAAAATCACACAAAAAAAAACTTTCTACGCAAATCTATTGCGATTAAATAGGATGTTATTTTTGCCAACACGGCACTAAATATCGCACATCGATTTTTTATTATATATCCCATTAGGCCCACATACAGTGTTATAATAAAGCCCGGTTCGTGTTAAAAGTTAATTTGTCTTGAATTGAATGAAATTTGGTAGGAATTAAATCATTCCTACATAAATTATGTAGATATAAATTGATAAGTATTTACATTTAAATGTATTCAATAAATAATTTATAAACGTTTCGTGGTATTTCAAAATAAATATAAAAATCTTGGTCTTTAATCAATAACCCGGGCTTTAATAGTTATCTAGTATCACTATTTTGATTTTATTATTATATTAAATACGGCGGAAGAAACATATTTTTTTTTATGCAGCCACAAGGAGCAGCACTTGATGACTTTATGGTATAATGATATAATGCAATTTAAAATAATGTGGGCCTTATCACCCTCTGGTACCTTAATAGTTAGAAACGTTGTGTTAGATACGTATATGCAATAAATGATGTTTACTATAATTGTAATTAAAATACTTAACTATGTTTAAATATTAAGGTATGTAACAAAATAAAAATACTATGAAGTAATAATACATCTTTAAAGTATAAAATTTTATAATACACTTGCGCGTCTTTTAATTAACAGTTGTAACTGTGCTGTAAAATATAAAACAACACCTATGTATTTCAAAATTTTGGAAAAAAATGTCATTGTACTATATTTCTAGAGAATTATGACCGATTAAAATCAAATTGGTGGCGAATTATTTTTTGTTTATAAATTTTATAAAGATTCTAATGGGCAGTTTTAGTAAAATCAAGGGTGTATAGCCACAGAAGAACTAATAGTACAAGTAGTATAGCGACAGTGTATTATTATTTTATGATGTCTACCTATACGATTGTGTTCAGCTACTATTTTCCTTATAACTTTATTTTTTTATATGTAAGACAATTTACACATATTGCTTTAGTCACAAACTAAGCTCTAGGCTTGTACTATTTGTACCAAAAGCAACGATATAATACATATTATATTTTATAAACACCCAGACCATGACAAACTGTACAGAAAAAGCGTAGGTACTAATATTTTGTTGCCATGGGTGGGAATCGAACCCGCGACCTCCGGATACAACGCCAAAGGCGCAAGAGCACTAGTCTACGGAGGCTGTCAAATCATTCATCATCATCATTATCAGCCTATCGCAGTCCACTGCTGGACATAGGCCTCTCCCAAGACACGCCACTGATCCCTATCCTCCGCTCTTCGCATCCAGTCTCTGCCAGCCACCCTCCGCAGGTCATCAGTCCATCTAGCTGTGGGGCGTCCTACGTTACGTGCGCCAAGACGTAGTCTCCACTCTAATATCCGCCTGCTCCAACGGTTATCCGTCCTGCGGCAAATGTGACCGGCCCACTGCCACTTCAGTTTGCTAACTTTCAGAGCTATGTCGGTGACTTTAGTTCTCTTACGAATATCCTCATTCCTGATTTTATCCATATGAGAAACTCCTAGCTCTTTCCATAGCTCGCTGAGGCTCAAGGTCGCGGTCAACTTTAAATAGCATGACAAAATTAAGTTCTATGTACACAATTATAATACGCTCGCCTATTTTTGTACTTACAATAAATAATTAAAATAGATACGGTAAAAACAATTGCTGATAGATAATTGTGGTCTCTTGGTGTTAGTTCTATAACAAATGTATAGAAATAGCTGTGCCCCACATTTCATCCGCGTTTAACTTAAAAGAAACAATATAAATATACCATCACGCATGGGCGTAGCCAGCCGAAATGTTTGGAAATAGATAAATTTGTATGGGGTAGTACACATGGGGCCGCGTATGTTGAGTGTTTGTAGGTGGACCCCCCCAAACAGGTGACGATGTTGATTTTATATGATTACGTGTTTACATACACCTACCACCCCCCCCCCCCCCCCCGATATCTCCTGGATACGCCCGTGACACTAGGCTGGGGCCGCATTTTTAAAAGAAATCTGATCTAAAATATAATAAACCTACATTATCAGCATTTTTTTTTTAAATCAGTTATTTTTGAGTTTATTCTTTACAAACCAAAATACATATATTTCCTTGTTATAATATTAGTATAATTAGATAAGTAAATTATATTTCATCAATTTTTAACCATTTAGAGTCCCTGTAGGTTTGTTTTAACGTTCTCACTGCGTTAAGTAAGTACTTCTCACCAATAGGAATGTTTAATTTTCTAAACCTATCAAAATAAGCTAATCTTATTGGCGGAGAGTCCTCACTTATGATGAGAAGGTTAAAAAAACTCGCACTAGGGCCACAGAGCTTACTCATTTTCGTATTTAATAATATACATAGGCTTATACTGGTTCTTTGAGGGTAGCCCGAAGACTGTAGACGCGTGTTTCTGTTATATTTTTCATATTTAATTTTATTGAATATTATTGTGCAAAAGTGTACTAATTTTGTAGAATGAACCTTCGTATAGTACAATTAAGTGTGAGAAGTGTAGCATTTACGCAGTGATCTATGTGTTTGTGTTATCTCAAATAATCCCACAAACTTCAGTAAAATGGCGGTACCCATTTTACTGTTGATTCTTTTTCCTGCTTCACTCGATATTAAGACTATACCGTATGCTTTCATACGGTCATGTCGTCATTCCCTTTTCTACCCTAGTCCTTTCCCAATTCCTTTCCACCCTATTATCCCTCTTTCACTAATGATATATACTTTTTTTAATGTACCCTCACTTGACATTGGCAAAATTACGCGCACGCGTAAAGGCCATTTTATTTTATTGGAGCACGACATGTGACTTTGTATCTACCTGGTGGTGAGCAGACCTACAAAGTGCATGCATGGGGTCAATCAATAATTGTTCTTAAACAATATTGATCGCTCCCACTATGCCGGCTAAATGATACGATTACGAAATGGGGGGCGACAATGACGAATTGCATTATAAGTATATTATAATATACTCGATGCCTTGTCGTCAATTGAACTACCCATTTCGTAACCGCACCGTGAAAGGAGACTACCACATCGAAAAGAAATCGATGCAGTAGTCTTCTAAAAACCGATGAACCCACAGACTAAAACCAAAACATGACCATATCACTAATAATAGGCTTAGACTTACTTTTCTATAGAATGTGCCAGCTCAGCCAACCTTTCTACCACGTCTCTATCCAAATCGTGTTCTGTGGACGACTTGCGACATAGGAACGACACCAATTTTCTATAGCATATGTTGAATAATGGCCACCTGAAATACATGAAAATACATTATTACTTGCATATCCTTGATGTTTAATGTATTTACACTAGAATTTGCTAACAGCAAGAATTAACTACTGAAGTGAATTGATTAGCAGTTATTTAAATTCTTTGAGGAATGAAATGTCATTCCTCAAAGAAAATTATTTGTTCACACTTATGAATTATTTATATAGTAGTCTATATATATATACGAGGGCCAATAATTTTTAAAACAATAAAAATCTGGATTTGTTGCATTCAATTCAACTGCTATTATGACACTGACAAATTATATATTGCATACAAGAAATTAGTTCCAATGATTATCCGCAATATGGCGAGTTTTTACAATTTTAGGACCACATATCTGTAATTTTTCTATAGTACATTAAAAACCTTAGCAAAGTAATATACAAAATAATAATAATATTGCCCAAGGTGGAATGAAGTTCATAGAATACACTAATATAAAACCACAAACTGACCTATCTTCCAAAAGTTCTTCTCTGGATACCAAAAAACTATTCAAAATAGATACACAAGCGTCTATAATAATGTAGATGGATGGCCAGGATATATCCTCAAAGTCCAAAATCGGGAACACTATGTTTTGAATCTCGAAAATTAAATCAATAAACTTATAGTTTAAGGATATCTGAAATGTAGAAAAAAGTTAAAAATTAATAAACTTTACTTATTATATTTAATTGCTTTATATTTATAGATATTAAAAATAGCACTTAGAGCCTGTGATTATAATTAATTATAATTACATTTCAGTAACTTTTTAACAAACCAAAATTTTTGACTACCTCCATAGACTAGTGGTTGCGCCTTTGGCGTTATTTTCGGAAGTTGTGGGTTCGATTCCTACCCATAGCAATAAAATATAAGTATGAGCAATAACTTTTTTTTGAAACAGTCTAGACAAATAAATCAATAAAAAAATCTTTAACACACACTTTACAGAGATATACACGCAATAGCTGCTAGTGTATTAAATATTAACAATAATAATCTATATAATATAGAACACAGTTTTTTATATTTTTTTATAATATTATAAGTATTAATAATTTTGGTAAACTGTGAAAATTTAAAATGCATCTTGTTTCATATTTATATTGGTATATCATTCTAATGTTAAAAGATTTCTAACATTGAATAAAAAAATAAAAAATGAAATAAATCTTACCCTTTTAGCGGCCAAAATAACTTCAGATAACATGTTCATATCTGTCACCAACACTTCACAAACCGGATGTTCAATATCAATTTTATAGTCAATTACTTTCTTATTCATGTTTTTATGTTCTATTTCATCTTCATCTTCAATATTATCATTTATATCACCTAATTCATTATCAATATTATCATTAACATCAGATTCTATATTATCTTCATCAATTATATCATCTTGGTAATCTACTTTATCATTATGATGTTCAATGTAATACTCGGAACTATCATGCATTTCTTCTAGGATCAGTTTTTTCATATCAGCATCAAAATGTTTTGTAAGCCAAGTTATAAGATTTTTGCAGTAGCTTTGAATGCATTTAGATAAAGCTGCACATTTTGGCACTATAATGTTTGATTTTAATGAATGTGTCCATAGGTATAAAGCTACTTTATGTGGAATCAATGGACAGATTTTTGTGTTGTATTGTTTTACTATTTTTGTAGGTTTCTGAAATGAATAAATATGAGGATTAATTGATTTTATCATTTTGACAGTTTAAATGCAGTTGAAAAAGAGAAGTGCATCTTACTAGAAGGTAAAAAAAGCAGTTTTATATTTATAGGTTAGTTTCATTTATTTATGAAAAAAGTTCGTGGGTTAATATAATAAATCATCATTAAACTTTACCTTTAAAATAGTCAACTGTGCTAAGTCGGCAACAAAATTTGTTACAAAACAATGTACTGAAGACAATTCACAAAAAAACTTCATGGTGACACCAAGTTCTTCCAAACATTTTGTATAATCGTATTTTTTTCCTCCAAAAATGATCATCAATCTTGCGAGAACACTCTTCCATATTCTTAAGAAAAAGTCATCTTTATTGAGGAAAATATCATGGGAGTCTAGTTTCTTTATGTAACGCAAAACGGCATTCATTAACTGTATAGACGCTAGTACGTGTTGTGGTTTAGATTCTATATTATGCAACGATAGAATCTGAAAATAAAATAATTCGTAAAACATTGGCCTAAATTTCTAAGTCGATGGTAAAGGAATTCCAGTTAATCTTTGCACCGTATTTAATGAAGCTTGCCTAAGGTCGGAACTTTTCATCTATGAATCGTGATTCCAAGACTACGCTAACAGTGACCTTACCAGAAAGCCAATCGTTGATCGAATCGAAATACCCTTCGAAAGCAAAATTAATCGAATTCCATAGGATTTGACGTTTTTCGTCGATCAGGCTCTACCCATAGAGTAAAATTCTTATACATTTTTATCGATCGATGTGGCGATCAAAGTAGTAGTAGTTCACTTGTATGCGATGTTCCCGCACGGTATAATAATGCATAGCTGAAAATATTGTCTCATACGCAGTGGGTTTTAAAGGTGAGCCTTATCAAATTCATATTTATTTCATGTAAACTTATATATATATAAATAAATAGTCAATAAAAAGGTAAAATGCTAGGCCAACATTCCTCCCAGAAATTCACCAACACATGGCTTACAAAGTCATGGACTTGACTTTGTAAGCCTGCTTATCACTGTGTTATAAGCAGGTTTAATATCAGGTGGATAGATGCAGCGTATTTTATGAAAACAGTTATATTACTAATAATATTTATCAATAATTAAAAACTCTTCTGAAAAGATCATTAGTGCTAATATACTTACAGCATGATCCACAAAGTATCCCAATCCAGACCACAAGGCATCTAGATTCTGTATAGCTTCAGCGTCATTTGATTCACAATACTTGGACAATGTCAACGAAAACGCATCAATGGCGTTAAGTGTTGCCACAGTGTTCTCGCTAATTACACTCTCATCAGGGTTCCCAGTGTTATTTAAAAATAAACTCTTTTCAGTTGCAAAATCAATATTTTTAAAACATTCTAACAAAGATCTGTGAAGCTTTTCTTGTAATTCAGCCAGTATAGATCTGTATGCACTTGTTGTTATAGCTTTTTTTTCTTTAGCAATAAGAGGCAAAATCAAACAACTTATTTGAAATACTTCATTACTAAAATATTCTATATTAGATCTATCTTTACTTTTCTGATTTAAAAGTAAAATATTTACTATATTTTTAACTATTTCATTATCAGTTTTAACTTTCTTTACAGCTATTTCTAATATGATCTTCATTATCATTGAACGATTTGAAGTTTTAACATTAAGCATTACTAAATTAGAAAATTTATTATCAGGAAATGCAAACATAAAGTCCACAGAAAAGATTTGAAATACATCAGGATGTTTAATTGATAACTCAAATATAGTTTGCAGTAAAGAATCTATACATTTTTTATATTTTTTCTTATTAATAACACTTTTAATTGCAAGTAAAACAAAAACAGTTGTTAATATGCAGTTTTCATTAGTATTATAAACTCTAATTTCTTTCAAAAAGTCAATACATTTCAACAGTGTATCGATTTGTGAACTATCAAATTCATTAGATAACTGATTAAAGTAATCATTAGTATTAATTTCTGTAATAAAGTCTTTTATATTAAAATCTGATTTCTTTATTGCTTTACTCAAATTTGGTGGTGCTTGTTCTTTTTCTATTAGTTTTAATAAAGTTTTTATAATTTCCATAGAAAAAGAGTAACATATATCTTTATTATTAATTATATATTCTTGTTTTAGAATATTTGATTCTGGTTTATCGAAACAAACTTGTAGTAGTATTTTTGTAAATTGTTTTACTTGTTGTGTGTTTAAATTGTTTAACAATATTTCTGGAAAATATATACTGCTGTTGAAAATTTCGAAATTTTTCTCAATTTCATTAAGTAGATGAGTTTTAGTTTCAGTTAATTCATTGTTGGGATCATTGATTTTATAGTATATTATTTTCAATACGAGTAGGTTATCCTGAAAAAAAAAAAACAATAGTAAAAATAAAATATGTTTATAAAAATAGATTTTGTTTCATTTATTATACTTACAAAGATAATAATACTTTCATTATTTAAATTCCAGCTTTGTAATTTATTCCATTGTTTACAAGTTAAGCATGGCAATACCATTGATATGTCAAACACCTCTTCAAGGTTGTCAAGGGGTTTTGTACTAATTTTCTGATTACTGTATTGTACATTTAATATTTTTAACTGAGTGTATCCAATGCAAATTTTTAGAAAAGCTTCTGTTATTTGAGGATCCTGTAATTATTATTAAAATTCAAATAAATAATTGATGAATATTGCAATATATATACCAAAAAGGAAACAATGCCGTTTTAGGAGTAGTAGGAGTTGACACGGAAAGTTTTATATTGATATATTAATAAAACATATGAGATTAATAATAATATAATTAATAAATAAAAAAAAAATGGGTTGATTTTATTAAACAGAAAATAAACAAAGCCTGTACATATTCCTTTTTTAAATTTTCGGTCTTGATATTTTATAGGAATTATTTTATTATAATATATTAGAAACCTAAAAGAAACGAAATTCAGGGGTTGATATTTTTTTCCTATACAAAACTTTTAAAAAATATAATGTACGAGCCTAGATATCGGTCATATTCATTTATTTTTACAAAAGGGCGGACTTAATGCCTCTAGGCATTGTCTACCAGTCAACCGCCACACATATATAACGCCTCCAAAACTCTATGTATGTTTAGGGGGGTAACAGTTAAGACTAAAAGGTCGTGACTGTATGGGAAATGTTTGATCAGACCCTCCTCTTATTATCTCATTGATAAAATGGTGTTATGGTCAAATTAGTTTAAGCCATTATAATAAAATATAATCCCACATCTTTTTAGTAATAGATGTGTATTTTTATTTGGCATTATATTTATTTTGAGACTATCAATCAATTTAAAAATTGTTTAGAAAATTTTAAACCACTAAGAAATACTTAACACTTAATAACAAATAACAAGATACAAGCTTCTATCAGTTGTTTTAACTGCCTGCCTGATAAATAACAATAATAAAAATATTATGATTTTGATGTAGTGGACTAAAATTTATATAAACTTAAAAATATAATTAAAAAGTATACATCTTTGTATTTATTTTCGATCAAGAAAAGTAATATTAATTACGTTTTGATTTCCAGTTTAAAATCAGTAAAACTGGAAAACCCCCTGTTAATATGAACTTAATTGGTCAAGTGGTTCAAGTTGCAATAACCAATAGACGCAAATAGGTATATAAAGATATATGTTCACTTGCGTTCATGGACTTTAAAGTTTTGCATTACCATCAGATAATTTATTAAAGACTAAAGAATAAGATATATAAAACACTTACAAAAGATAATTTAAATAAACATTCTCCAAACTTTTGTAGGATTTCAGTTTCAAATCTTTGAAATATGTTCCAAAATTCTTCAGAAATATGAGCAGGAACCGTGTGATCTGCTAGTTTGCAATTTTGGAAGAAATAATAAAAAATATTTGAGAATATCTCTGCTATTAAGATAATTGAAGGACCTAAAAGAAAAAATATAAAATTAATAATTTAATAATTTTGCATACATAATAATATGTAACTAGTAAACAATAATTGTTATTGATACTTTTATACTATTTGTTGAAAGAGATTAATATGCAGGTCATTCCAAATTGGCTAAGAAATAATAAAACCTTAGCCATTTTAGAAATCCATCAATTAGATATATTATGGAGATTTTAATTATAATCCAAAATATAACCTTTAAAGTGATAAAAAATACTTACTAATATATCTTTCTTCAAGCATCATAAGACAGTGTTCCTCAAAATCTTTCTGAAGAGACAGGAATAACTCCCCGCATTGTCTGAACATAAGTTCCGAAGTCAATAAACCAAATTTTTCAGCACATTCATCGGGAAAAATATCTTTAGCATTTATAATTTTTGATAAAACTTTATCACAATTTTCAGCTTTCTCATAGTGTTCCTTTAATTTCATTTTTAATTCAAACTGATCAGTGTTATGTGCTTCCAACATTAATTTTAAATGCGGCAATAACTTATTAATAAATAAATTACCTCTGCTCAATTTAAACAATGTTTCAAGTAAACAATTTAACATTTCTGTATACACATTTATGTTATTACTCTTTTTAGAAATCATTAAATGAGGTAAAATATTGGGCATTTTCTTTTCAATTAACAAAGGATCAAGTTTCATAGCTGTAATAACAATTTGAAAAGTTACTTTGTCTGGTTTTCCTTCCAATTTTAATTGATTTAACATAACTGTTTCTAAAAATACAGTAAAGTTTTTCTTATGTTCAACTTTGCTTATTTTTTCACCTAAAGTATCTGTCAAACGAATACTTATATCTACATCATTATTTAGTAATGTCTCTAACATTTTTAGAAATAATTTCCTTTTGACCTTTTCTTCATTTTCACTTAATTCTATTGTGCATAATTTAGAATTGGGTATTAAATAATTTTGTTCCATATTTAAAACATTAACACATATTATGTAAAAAGCAAATATTAATTGATGTTCTTTTTGATAAGATTTTACAAATGTATCAATAAATTTTTGTAAGAAAATGGGATCACTTGAAATCCTTTCTGTTGGAAATTTAAATATCACATCCATTATTTTCAAAACAGACTGCAAAGCCAGAGATGTTTCTTCTAGAAGTTTCTCTACAGTTTCTTGTCTAATTAACGCTTTAAAATACAATGCATATGACATTTTTTTTGTATCAGAAAAAAGGATTTCCTGACATACTTTAAATGCAGTATCTGCCAAATCAGAAGTATCTAGGCAATCAAAAATAATATCTAAATTATCAC
This sequence comes from Monopis laevigella, assembly GCA_947458855.1. Classification (NCBI taxonomy): domain Eukaryota; kingdom Metazoa; phylum Arthropoda; class Insecta; order Lepidoptera; family Tineidae; genus Monopis; species Monopis laevigella. Next base: position 5,030,023 of record OX381577.1, on the reverse strand, counting down.
TTTTTATAAATTTATCTGTAAATTCCAATTTTCTTTTACATTCTTTGTAGTACTTTATGTAATTTGTAAGAATTTCAATACTCTTTCCAGTATTATTTTCATTTTTAAAATATAGCAATAAATGCTTTGATATTATTAGGTATTCTTGAATCTGATTGTGAAGTTCTTTACTTATAGAATCAGTTGCAATAAAGGATGTTATGCTTAATATATCTTCTGGTTCTAAATCATTGACTGTAATATAATGTGCAACCACCTGTAATTAGAAAAATAAAACTATTTGTTTGGGTGAGTGAATGGACGATGGATTTGTATCCAGTGCTATGTTAAAATAAATAATTTAAAAAAAAGGTGAGTGAATTGTTTTATTTTATTTATTTTTATTGGAGATGTGACTTAAAGGTTAGTAGACCTACAAAGTCCATTATTGGGATTGATGACTAACATTGATCACTCCCACTATGCCAGCCAAATGAAGCCGTTACTAAATGGGTTGTGGCAAAGGCAAATTTACATTGAGTTTATTCAAATATCCTTACATGGTAGCCGAGTTGGTTAGACCTTGGACTTAAAAACACTTAGGTCCCTGGTTTGAATCCCGGTGTGTACCAATGAGTCTTTAATAAAAAAAAATATGTACATTTGTTTGATAACACCACTATAGTTCCTCCGAGAGCATGTTAAGCTGTTGGTCTCGGTTTCACTATACCAACTTGTTAAACTGTTTATAGATGGGTTATTGAGACTATTCAAAACATCGCGACGAGCTAGCCACTTGTTTGGTGTAGACTCATACCATCGGCTACAACGAGGTGGGAATAAAATGAGCTGGGTACCCTGAGGCGGTCTTGGGCACTGTAAGGCACCCGTGATGATATGTATGTATGTATGTATGTAAATATCCTTTCAGCTTTATTGTCACGTCCACCACCAACACATCCAATTTTTTTTGTATATGAATAAATGCCTCTTGAAAACTGGTGAACTCATACACTAATATGACTGTTTTTGCATTTGTGGTAACAAGACTGGTCAAAAGACCTAACAAAATTATATATTAATGGATACCCCCCCCACCTATGGACGTCATAAATAAAGATTTAAATGATATAAATAAGAATAACAGTTCTGAGCTTTCCGATTCTTAGTAATATGTACAATAGCTAACGTGTCCAAACAACCAGGGTTAAAGTATAGCTCAACCATGAATACTTACTTTAATTATTTTACTTTTTAAATCATGTGTGATTTTCTCTGCTTTTGCCAACCATGACAAATAATCCCTTATTTCCTCTTTACTAATTTTATTCTCAATAACTACACTACTGATCCAATCTCCGACAATGATTTCTTTTGGTGTAGTGGCAAAATAACTGTTAGAAATAACATTTTTTGCTAGACATAATCTTTTTGCAATCGGTATTGATTGATCTTCAAATCTGCGTTTTAATTCTGTAATTTCACATTTTTTAAGTTAATTTTAGGTAACTTTACTGTAAAATTAACCAATAATTTTATATTTGTTACTCACCATTTAGAGGATTCACTAGTTTAGTATCCATTATTTTTGCAATACCCATATTCTTGTTATTTAATTATAAATAAAACTATTTTAAACTATATTAAAAGATACATTTTAAATATTTTTATATAAAAAAAACACAGATGCACAGATTATTATGAAACCACATGTTTGCTGTCAAAAACATGCTTGACGACGTTAGGTTATTACATAGTTAATTGTTAAAAGTGTAGGTATTTAAATGTATATTTAAAGTATATTCTTATAAATAAAATGAGTTGGTTAATTTATTGTGAGTTAAATGTTAAAAATATAAGTTCTTATTCAATAACCAAACGCATTGAAAATTTCCTGAGGCGCGTGAATAATCTTAAAAAATATAATAATTATTTAATTTAAAGAATATACATATTTTTGGCCGATGGACATGTATCCAGTGCTATATTAAAATATATAAACATATTTAATTACTAATTAGTGTATGTATATGTATAAATGTACAAAATACTTTGCACACCACTGGTTGGTAGAATATGTTGAGCTTAAAAATTTTAAAGTCACCCTATTTATATCATATTCTAGCAAATGAACTATGTATTATTATTATTATCGTACTACGCTAATGTGCTCAACTATGGAGATAAAGATAGGGAGGCGCCCATAGGCCTTAAATAGGAAATTTGAATTATTAAACAAATCTTTGCATTTGCAATAAAAAGGTGTCTTTGAAGTAAAAAATAAATGATCGTGATCACAATAGTATTACATTTTTATTTAAGTATTATTATTTCTAAATTTATTCTATTAAGATGTGCAGGAAAACGGCAATGTGAGATTATGGAAGTTATGGAACCCGCTGAATTCTTAAAATCGCCTATAAATCGAAATGTCAAACATGTTGGTTGCCGCCATATTGTGTTCTCACTTCATGTTACATATTACGAGTGAGGTGACTGATCCGGAAATCGCTCAAAGATATGAGAAAATACTTTCAGCAGATGCGTAGTCGGTCAGTAAACATACATTGTTGTTTATACATTTGCTTTAAGTTACAGAAAACCATTCAGTTTATGCATTGGAAAATGGGCTACTTAGATGAAAAATCGAGATTTTGGGCGCCGCTCATAGTGCTAGCCGGACGAAAAAGCGGGACATCTTGTTTCACTTACATAGTTGTAAGACACCTATGAACCTATGATGGTACAGCTGATTCATTTTTGGCGGGAAATCTAAACACACCTATTTTCTCCAATAAATTATATTAATATAATCACAAAATGATCGATGGTTGATGGATGAAAATATTGGCAGCGCAAAAATTTTACCAAAAAGAAAGAAAAAACTTCGTAAAGCAGAAAATACTGAGATTTCTTCTGGTAGTAAGCATGAAACAGACTGGTCAGCGAAAGTCTTCAAAATCGGTTCAGTAGTCACACAGTTACTTTTGTTATTTCTATGAGCGATAAAACTAACATTTTACAGGTTTATTAATTTTCTAGCTTTGCCCACAACTTTTTTGAGGGCTGGATCCGCGCCTGACATTAAGATCTTACAAAAGCTATATCACAGTAGCAAGGCGATCGCGATGGTTAAACTGGAGAGAAAGGGCTAAGTATCCCTTTAAGATCAAACGGGGAGTGAGACAGGGAGATCCTATTTCTCCAAAACTATTTACTTGCTTACTAGAAAACATCTTTAGAAATCTAAATTGGACCGATTTGGGATTAAACATCAACGCTGAATACTTAAACCATCTCCGTTTCGCCGACGACATAGTTGTTATGAGTGAAAATGCTGCCGAACTTGAACTTATGCTAAACACATTAAATAAAGAAAGTAGAAAATGTGGCTTAGTAATGAACTATAGTAAAACATGTGTCATGACAAATGCAGATAAAAAACCTATTACAATACAATCGAAAAGGCTGCAGTATGTCGATGAGTATGTCAACCTGGGACAAAACATATCATTTAAAGAAAACACTGCTAACGAAGTCGATAGAAGAATCAAAATAGCATGTAGTACTGGTCCCTTAAACACATATTTAAATTCCGTCATTATCTATTAAAAAAAAACTATGGACTCAGTGATACTCCCTATATTACTATATGGTTGTCAAAACTGGACCCCCACAGAAAATACCATGCACAAAATTCAGGTATTCCAAAGATCCACTGAAAGAAGCATGCTAAGTCTAAAACTCAACGATAGAGAAAAGAACGAAACTATAAGAAACAAAACGGATGTCTTTAGACGCTGCAGAAATGGCATGCAAATTAAAATGGAGATGGGCCGGACATATTGCCCGGACCACAGATGGACGTTGGAGTGAAAGAATACTACATGGGTAACCTAGGGACTCAACGAGACCAAGAGGAAGACCAAGGCGCCGGTGGTGTGACGCCATTAAAATAACTGCTGGACCATTTTGGACTCGCATAGCGGGAGACCGAAGACTGTGGAGAGATATGGAGAAGGCCTTTGCCCAACACTGGGCTCCCAAAATTAAAGTATAAATATTTGTTAATAATGATTAGGTACTAATGGAATAGTGGAGAAAGAAAGGAGACTATTTATATTTAAATAACACGAATTAGGATGTATATTGAAATTATAATTCAAATTAACTAATTAATTGAAATATATATATATATATATATATATATATATATATATATATATAGGTAAGTATATATATTATATTCTATAATTAACTAATATACCATTATTACTATGTAAAATAATGTACCTAGCATGTAACTAATAATTTTGGAAATAAAGGCTTATTTATTTTTATTTATGAATCAACAGGTTTCCAAAAAGGAAAGTCAACTAGCATTTCAACTTAATAAAGAAGTCACTGAAAAATTATATAGGTAGATATATGCCTGCCACGGCAGTGTTTTTCGATATGAGCAAGGCCCTTGACTTTGTCTCGCAAAAATTACTATTTAACAAATGCGAACTATATGGTCTTCGTGGGCCTAAATAACTGGTTACGCAGTTATTTGGTGGATCGGACACAGTATATAGAACTCTTAAACTTAAATAATAAAGCCGAAGAAAACTGAAGTAATAAAGCGAATAAGGTTGGAGTCCCACGGTAGCATTCTCGGTCCCCTTCTTTTTGTGTTATACATCAACGACCTGCTTCAAGTAACTTAGAACAAATGCACGTAATAGGATAAATAAAAAAAAAGATGTAATGATGCAGTTTTAGTTATTATCAAAATCGGCCCGAGACTTTTGAGCAAAAAGCTACCCAAACGGATTCGGAAACGCAGCTATGGGTAGGTACTTTATTAAGAATTCCTTGATTGTTTTTGGTCGCTCTTTTTTTTTTCCAATAGTTTGTATTATTAATAATGTTATAACTTGTTGCAGTATGTGTATATTATGTATGAAGTATATTGTATGTATGTATCATCACGGGTGCCTTACGGCGCCCGAGACCGCCTAGACGGCCCCAGGGTACCCAGCGGAGGGGTTTTAATCCCACCTCGTCGTAGCCGATGGTATGAGTCTACACCGAACAAGTGGCTAGCTCGTTGCGATGTTTTGAATAGACTCAATGACCCATCTATAAACAGTTTCACAAGTTGGTATAGTGAAACCGGGACCGACAGCTTAACGTGCTCTCCGAGGCACTATAGTGGTGTTGTCAAACAAATGTACATAATTTTTTTAATTAAAAACTCATTGGTAAACACCGGGATTCGAACCAGGGACCTAAGCGTTTTTAAGTCCAAGGTCTAACCAACTAGGCCACCACGTATGTAGTATATTGTATGGTAGGTATATAAAGTAGTGTATATAAAATTTAGTAGAACTTAATAATGTATTTCATATATAGAAATTAAGTCACTGCGCAACTGATAACAAGGTTAAGCAGATGACAACAAGGCCGGCCTGGGATGGGTGACCGCTTTATACAACGAGGCTATTTCATCATAAACACCGCAACAAGCTCGCCACTTGTTAGGTGTTGCATCCGAATACCATCGGCAAAATGAGGATGGGTTAATACCTCCGCTGGGACCCTGAGGCCGTATAAACGGTTCTCGGGAGCCAAATAGGCACCCGTGATGGTATTTATTTATTTTTATTTGTATAGAAAATGTGTATATTCTCATTCATGTAGTATATGTATTTTATTAACGAAACACTGTAAGTAGTATTTTATCACGCACCCTCACAATTGTCATCACTTGTCCCGAAGGTTGACTGGTAGAGAATGTCTAACGGCATTAAGTCCGCCTTTGTACAATTGCAATAAAGTTATAAATCATCTGGCTGATAAGGTACTCCTTGCTCAGAGGATATTGAGTAGGATTTTTTTTTTGCCTAAACCGCGGATAAACTCTATATATAAATAAATCTACGCTATAAATATAATTTGTACTGCTAAATCTAGTACAATTATTTCATGAAATAAAAATAAATATGTGTGAGAAAATTTTGTATCTAGATGCTTTCATTTTGTCAGTATTTGCAAATAAAACGATTCTATTAATTGGCGAGATAATAAAAATAAAAAATAAAAATACACTACGGTCACAGATAGGGTGTTTGTGTTTTATGAAGCAAAGTTAAAACTGCATTAAGGTGGGAACTAATGCCAAATAACTAAATTCCTATGTAATCAAAAAACATTTAAAAACTTGTGTATTAGGAAATATAAACCTACTAAAGAAGTCTGTGAAGAAATAATTGAGAAAAAGGACGAAAATTTTCACTTTTTTAAACTTGAATATGACTTGAAAATTAAATACTAAATGATTTATAAAGTAATACACATAATATTATTGGCAACTACGCTTATTGGTAGGTAAATACGAATAACTATCAATCGTTGTTTTAAATTAATTATGGCGTAGGCAACTTTCTATTATAGGAATGTTACCATTGAGCACCAAGGCATGGCAGCCATGGTTAACATATTTACTTTACCTTAACAATATTATGCAATTATTAAAAAAAAACAATAGCAAATAGTTTATTTTTGTTTTAAAACAACACGCATACGAAGTTGTGGGCAACCTTTGTCCCTATATAATCAAAGTGGGCAACATACATAATAATGATAACTGTATAAAATTAATATCTAATGAATATCTAAAAATAAAAATGAATGAGCATGAATTGGTTCATTCATGACATCCATTTTCAATAAGCTCTAATGTACAGTCAACAGACATAGGGGATGTCGAAATGCCATAACGCGTGCGCCATAGAATTGATTTTCACGTCGATGACGTCACAAAATGTCTGCCATTTGAGATAAACGTCGCGGAAAAGGCGAAAAATAACAGATCTCTTCTAAAATTCAGCGAACACAGCTGCAATATTTGCACTGTAAAGAAAATTACTTATGTAATTTTAGTTTTTAAGTGTTCAGTATTAGGGAAATAACTTAATAATTTTAAGCAACAGTTATAAACCTTGTTAAGAATGTCTTTAGGATTGCTAAAACAAAGAAATTTACGCATCAATATGATGACCTACAGCACGTCAACGCTTGTCAAGTGTTTGTGTTTGTGTAAGTATAAATACATTATTTATTATAATTTTATTGGAGGTATGTCAGGCATGATACTTGTATATTTTCTATTATGCAGTTAATACTTATATATATGTTTGCTTCATTAATTTCTTGCCTTTTATAAATTCTATCCTTCCTTTCTTAAATTCTATTCTATCCTTTCTTTAAGATTATACCTATTTTAATAATAATAATTTGCCTTTTAACGAGGACGTTTAAATTATATTTATTAGTACCTTTATTTAAAAAGAAAACGAATGATGTCATTGCTAATCTCATTTTGTCTGAAATTAAAAACAAGCTTGCTTTAGAAAACAAGATATTGGACATAACTTATTTCAAGAATTGCAGCAAATTATATAAAGGTAACGCAAGATTTGTATAAGATTTTAATAAGAAAGTGCAGAAACCTTCATATCAAGTACCCCACAGTTTCTAAAACGTTGATCAAATTAAACTTTGATTAAAATTAGGTAATAATGTTAATGATTGTTTTAATATTACGATACGTAGAATTTATATCTAGAACGTTGATCAAATTAATCTTTGATCAAAATTAGCTAATAATGCTAATGATAGTTGTAATATCCCGACACGTAAAATTTCTATCAAATAGTGTTTTTTGTTAGCTAATGTTAATCATAGATTAATTTGATCAACGTTCTAGAATCTGGGGGTTAGTCATGTTTCTTATTCGGTCTCTGAGTTCACAAGTTTACTGCATCAATTCCTAGTGGCGACCTCTATTTTTTCTTAGTACTTACATCCTTTACAATTTATGTATGAATTCCGAGTGATTTCGGAGATGAAAACTCAGAGTTGTCTTCTTTTATGATACAGTTTCGAAACGAGCATTATCTCAGTTTCGTTAAAAACACCATTGTCCCCATTCATGTTCTTTGGTTGTTGTCCACCATCAGACAGATAGGTACCGAAAGTCACACGCCGCCTAATAATAAAGATCAATCAATAAAACTGTTGAATGAAATACAATCCAAAGTTTCTTGAACCTGGGCTATATTTGCATAATGTCGTGACGTCACGCTAACACCTTATGACGTTCGGTTCCATGCTCAGTTTTCGTGGATGAATGTCATCTAAGCGTGGGTGAAAACGGTGAATGGAAGTCGGATCGGATCGCGATGTCGTGACAGGAAGTGTTTACGTGTTTACGAGCTTATACAAATTAAAGTAAACAATATTCCTAAGTATACCTACGTATCAAAGTATAGGCACACTTCAGCGATCATGGCACACGTCATGCCCTAGGGGGGGTTCTTATTTACTAAATAACACTGATCATATTCTTGACTCTCATACAAGTATTTGTCCAGGTTCTGCTGCTGAAAAGATAGCTACACAATAAATATTAAAATTTAACATTTTTTTTATTCCTTCTTATCGCAATAGAAACATTAGGTCCTTGGTGTTTAGAATCAATTTTTCCATTAAGAAACTAAGAAAAAAAATGGTATAAGTTTCTAAAGATAGTCGGTCTAAAAATAATTTAATATAAAAAAAAAATATAGCACTGCAACATGGGAATGCAGCCAGTGTTCCCGGTACTTTTTATCAAGAAATTTTCAAGATATTTTTTTATCTGTTATAATATTTTTGTAAGACCATTATTTAAATCTTTAAAACTAAAAAACATTTCATAAGACGTACCTACCTAATTGAATTATTACTACACGACTGTAACGTTGTATCTATCTGATGAATAGCAGACGGAACGTTGATCAATACATTGTTGTTTAATTTAATAGCTTTGATAGCTCCTAATATGCCGGCTAAATACTGTTTGTATACATGTAATGACATCTCAGACTTAAAAAAGTTCAGTTTCAATCAGCAAGTTATTTATAAAAAATGTATGCCCACATATGTTTGACCACGACAACACCACTGTGTGCCTCGGAGAGCGCGTAAAGCTGTCGGTCCTAGTTTCACTGTACCAACTAGTGAAACTGTTTATAGATGGGTTATGAGTCCAAAACATCGCTACGAGCTAGCCACTTGTTCGGTGTAGACTCATACATCGGCTACGACGAGGTGGGATTAAAAACCCCTCTGCTGGGTACCCTGAGACCGTCTAGGCGGTCTCGGGCGCTGTAAGTCACCCGTGATTATATATCTATTAAGTGATGCCAGATTTTTTTTCAGCCTATAAGGGACAAATGGGCAAAAAAAATACAGGATTTAAAATGATAAAGATGCAATTTATTTATGCCGGACATTAAAAAAAAAAATGAAATGAGAACGGGCACATAAAACAGCAAGGGGTGGGTACATTTATTTCGTACGATCGTTGCGTATGAGTAGGTAGCACGATTGACTTGGCTCGAGCACGGTTGAAATACGGGACAGAGTAATTCCCTAGTCGGGACGTCCAGCAACACTACTCGGAGAGCACGTAAGCTTAGGGACGCAGTTTCACTATATCAACTTGTGAAACTGTTTATAACTGGATTATTGAATCTATCCAAACATCGCGACGAGCTGATCACATGTTCGGTGTAGAATGTACCCTGAGGCGGTTTAGGTGGCCTCTGGCGCCTTAAGGCTACCCTTGATGCTACAAAGAAGGCGGTGACAAATGTTTTAAATCTACTACGTACGTAATAGTACAGTGATGTTTTTGTAGATAACCTGCGTCCCTGACCTATAGTTTATCAAGGCCTACAAAATGAAGACAAGAAATAACTTTTATAAGTTTATTTTATTTTCCAAGAGTTTCAGCCTTTGCGAAACGAACTAGGAAAAAGTAAAAGGGTACAGAAATCCATTCGACCGTAGTTTTTTAATTAAAACGTTTGGTTCGCCGCCATAGATAGAATATTGTTTTTAGAAATCCATTGGTAAATTGAAGTTGATATTTTTAGAATGAAGATATTCATATGAAATATTATTATTATTTGTTGGATTTATCTAAGTATACTAAATATAATAAGGGTCATGTTATTATGACCTTTTGTTTTTATACAATCTTGGCACATTAGCAATACATTTATTTTAATATATTATTGTTTATAGACTGAGCTACTGGGAAACAAATAGCACAAGTTCAGTCAACAGAACAACTGGGACTTTTATTCCCAGTTGTTCCAATAAATGAGCTACATTATTGAACTTCTGGGAACATTTATATTTGAAAAGATGTACTTTGGGCTAATATGAAGTTCTGGTAATAAAATCGAGCAACTTTTTTCTCATGGAACCATGTGTCGCCTTCTCCATACAAACTAGTAATGTTAAAATGACCAATTTGTATGGAAAGCCAAACATTTTTTTCATTTGCGACAGATGATTCCACGGGAAAAGTTGTTCGATTTCATCAGCAGATCAGCAGAACCACATATTAGCCCAAACATCCTTTCAAATTCACCCTGTAAATAGTTTGTTATTTCTATGTTTATTTATTTAGTTATTTTTATAAAATATTATAATACTTAATTGTTTATAGCAGAGCATACTTATGCCAAATAAACATTCTCATTTTTCACTAGCATACTGATTAAGATGATTTTAACGTTTAAAAAGTAATTTGTCGGCTATACAATTTGTAGGCGTTAGTCAGGTATTATTATAGGTATATAGAGATCATGGAAAATTGTGAAATAATATATTTATATTTTAATGAAATGATCCAGCTGACCATTGACACTTATATTATTAATAGTGTTGTGCTAAAAGAAAGCGTATTTAAATATCGATAAAAATCCAAGTTCTTAAAATACAGTACTTCTTAGGTATAATTCTGTATATATATATATATTAAATTACTTATTAAACAAAAAATAAATACTCATCCGTTATTAAAATTTAAGATTTTTTGGTATTTGCCGTAGAAACTCTTGGCCCATGGTCTCCCGACTAGAAAATTCGCCTACGATGTAGGGAAATTATTAATTGGAAAGTTGGGAGATCGTCGCGCCAGAGCCTACTTTATTAAAAAAGTCGAAATTCACAAAGACAATGCTGCCAGCGTTCTGGGAACATTTACTGCCTCGACTTCTGAGGGATTAAAAGAAATATTTTATTTAATATAATTTTTTTTAGTTACTTATTTGATTTTATTAGGAAATGTTTTTTTTTTGTTATTGTTATTATAGAAGAACGGTCATAGCCCATGTATTTTCAGTCCCAGGCTTAGAAGCCGCGTTCATAAATAAAACCTATCCAGTTCGATAGATGAAAATAAATATAATAAAATTGTTAATTACATCGAAGTTCGAGAAGTTGGGAGAAAAAAGTTATTCTCATTTGACGTAGACGACCATAGAACGTCGCTCTTTTTTATATTATTTATTTTAACATAGCACTGGATGCAACTCCATCGGCCTATCGTCGCTATATTTTGTTTCTGTTCATGCAATAAATGAACAAAGGGCATTTAATACTATACGGCCTTTTCTTTTTCTTTCAAAATAATGTTAAACCTCTCTTTATTTTGTTAAATCTCAATCCAGATAAGCAAAATAATATTTTTTAATGTATAAAGCATCTTTTTTTCTGCATAATGTGGACAAATATACAGAAAGGTAGAAGAATCAGCGCGAAACAAAAGTTATCAGAACTTTTTTTTCCCAACTTCTAAAATTATTTTGAATACTGGAAATTAATGCCTAAATTATCTATTAGTAAGTAAGCATATCGTTGTTTGTGAATGCTAAGCTTTTGCGGTTGGGTCCAGAATGACCGTACTCCTTTATTTAGTATATTCCTATTTTTAATAAAATTTATAATAAATAAAATACTTGAATAATATATAATAATTAAATACTTATTTACTATTACTTATTACTATAACTTGCGTCATCAAGTAGGTACCTTTTGAAAATCTTTTTAAAGTACAGTCTACAGTTATATTAAGTATATATAAAATAATGCTTGATTTAACGCATACGTATAAATAGACGCTAAGAATTATTAATAATATATACACGCTAAGAATTATATTAATTATTAATATATATATATATATTTTTAAATAAAACCAATAGATGTATTTCTAGTTCTACTTGATGGTAAGCAAAACAATAATTGGCAATAAATAACAATATCTATAAAATCAAAGAAAAATAGCGTCCGGGTAAAAAAAAATACTCGATAGAAATACAAACTAGTTAAGGACATCCTTACTCAAATCAACATCGAATCATCACTTGAAAAGAGCGTTCGCCTTACAGTACTCTAATAGAGTGATTGTGTTTACATATGCGGTTTACAATTGCAGTTCTGGTGCTATGCTCTGCGCACTGCCTGAAGCTGGACTCTGACTCCTCCACGAGGAGGCCCAGGGTCACGAAGTATAGCAAGACCACTACAGCACCTGGCGGGATCACGGTAAGCTGTTAACCTGGATTGTACATCTAGTTTATGGATTATTGATTTCTTTTAAATTATATTAGTATGTATATACCTACGTGGTGGGCGAGTTGGTTAGACCTCAGACTTAAAAAATCACTAGGTCCCTGGTTCAAACCCCGGTGTGTACCAATAAGCTTTTAATCTAAAAATTTATGTACATTTGTTTAAACACCACTATAGTGTCTCGGAGAGCACTTTAAGGTACCGGTCCCAGTTGCACTATACCAACTTGTGAAACTGTTTATAGATGGGTTATTGAGTCTATCCAAACATTGCGACGAGCTAGCCACTTGTTCGGTGTAGACTCAGACATCGGCTACGACGAGGTGGGATTAAAAACCCCTCCGCTGGGTACCCTGAGGCCGTCTAGGCGGTCTCGGGCGCCGTAAGGCACCCGTGTTGATATATATATTAAAATGATCTCATCTTAGTAAAGCTTGCCATAGATAAGGAAAGATTGGATCAGAACTATATATAAGTACTTACTTCGTGTGTTTAAATTCATAAATAAAGTGTTGCTGTTATTTTTTAAATGGTACCAATTATTACTAAGGTAATATATAATAAATAAATAATAAATTCTTTATTGTTAAACAAAATGTACATTTCAGATGCAAGTTCACCAGGCGTCACACTAAGCGATAACTTGTGTCGTGACGCCTGTTTACACTGTTTACGGTTTACAAATTTAACAAATAAGTAATAAGAATAATAAGTTAAAGTAATTTTATGTTTTAGTTACGGCTTATAAATATAAAAACACAAATAAAATAGGTATTAAGAATAAAAATGGAAATAGTAGGTACTGTATCTATACTTAATATTATAAAGCTGAAGAGTTTGTTTGTTTGTTTGTTTGTTTGAACGCGCTAATCTCAGGAACTACTGATTCGAATTGAAAAAATATTTTCGTGTTGGATAATCCATTTATCGAGAAAGGCTATAGGCTATATAACATCACGCTACGACTAATAGGAGCGGAGTAACAAAGAAAAATGTTGCAAAAACGGGGAAAAATTATTCCTTTTAAGAGCGTACGCTGCGTAAACGGTTTAATTTAAACGCGCAGACAAAGTTGCGCGGGTTAGCTAGTTATTAATAAAACACTGAAACAAACAAAAACTATAGGACCATACTTATGTGAGAGTAGATTATGTGTATTGTATATTATGTAGTTTGTGTGAAGAATAAAGTGATGAATGTGAGAATGTATAATAAATGTAATTATAATTTATTAAGTAATACATTTATTTTGGTATATGTAAAAGAGCTTCCGTATCTTTATAATCAAGCTCAAGTAGCCAGTTGGTTATGTTTTTTTTTAGTTGATATAAAGTCATGTTAGTCAAATTATTTGCTTTAAGTTTGTAGTTAATTTTATTGTATATATATGGACCCAAAAATTTACGATGTTTCTGTGCAAAACTGCTGTTCACTCGGTGTTGATGGAAGTATTTATTTCTTCGGGCCGTACTATTTTATCACGTTTGGGGTGAGGATGCGTATGCTGCCATAAAATTAATTTAGTTAAGTATAGTTTTCGAACTGAGAGTGTACTGGATTCAGTCAAAAGAGCTGTCGTCGGATACCTGAAGGGATTCCTAAAAGCAACTTTTAGCACAGCTCTCTGTGCTCGTTCAACTTGCATGAGGTGCACAGCTGGAGCTCCACCCCAGGCACTTATACTGTAGCTTAGGAGAGATTCAACCAGAGAAACATATACCTGTTTGATCAATGTGTTATCAGCAACATGTCTAAGTTTTCGAAACAAGTTCATGGTTCTCCTTATTTTTTATGTCAAAATTTCAGTGTGAATATCCCATTTGAGCCGGTGATCTACTGTAACTCCAAGGTATTTAGTGCTCGTCTTTCTTTCAAGTATCTTACAACTGTCATTACAGTCAATCCCTTGACAACTGTGAGCAATAATGCTATAGGATAAGTCAGGTGCAGTTCTGTCAGTTATCGAAAAACAAATGTTTAAAGTCAGTATATTTGAGTTTAGCCAAGAAACCACCCGATGGATACCATCCTTTGCGATCATTCGACACTCCTCCCAATCTTCACAGTAGAAGAGTAGAACAGTGTCATCAGCAAAGGTTAGGATTTGACAGTTACAAAGCTCTAAGTTGCATAGATCGTTTATGTAGATTAGGAAGAGTGTCGGACCCAGAACCGATCCCTTCGGTATTCCATATTTAACACTCATATGATTGCTAAATGAATTATCTAGTTTGGTCATTTGTGTTCTGTCAGTTAAGTAGCTAGTAAGTAGAGTCAGTGGAAGACCTCTGACACCCATTCCCTCCAATTTCTTTATTAGAATAGGAATGGAAACTGTGTCAAACGCCTTCGCTAGGTCAAGAAATATACCCAAACAGCGTTTATTACTGTCAAGTTTATCAGTTACATAGTCAGCAAGTCCAATTATGGCGTCATCAGTTGACATTTTCGCTCTGAATCCAAACTGATTAGAAGATATTAGTTTGTTATATTCAAGATAGTTTATTAACCTATTATTTATAATTTTTTCAAATATTTTAGAAATTGAAGAAAGTAAAGAAATGGGTCTATAATTAGAAGGAGCCGTTTTGTTTCCGCCTTTATAAACAGGGCAGACTACTGCTAAGGAAAACTTTGCTTTTTTAAGAATAAAATTACTTATCTGATCATAACCTGGTGCAGAGTTGTTTTTAAGGGAATTGATAATTTGTTTTATTTCATTCTCGTCAGTAGAAGTAAGCATAAAAGAATAAATATAAACATGTTGACCAAAACCTTGGTGCCTATCGTCCACCAAGATTATTGATATAATTTTGGGGTTTAGTGTCTACCTACCTTCAACTGTAGTTGCCAAAAACTTATGATGATAAAAACTTACATAAAATGTCAACTTAAAAAGAAAAATGCTGTTTTCGGGGTATTTTTTCAAATTTTCTCTTCACACATGCCACGAATTTGTACAATCGTGAATTTGTACGTTCAACGAATATAAAAAAAAATAGACGAATTGGTCCAGATGTTATTGAGTTTTGCGCTTAGCAACACAGTTAGCGATTTATTTTTATTAATAAACATAGATAGATTCGCTGTGATAAATTTTCATAGATATGTAACCTTTTGATAAAATGAATAGATATTTTCTTCCATGAGGAATCTATATATATATATATATATATATATATATAACTCAAAGGTGACTGACTGACATAGTGATCTATCAACGCACAGCCCAAACCACTGGACGGATCGGGCTGAAATTTGGCATGCAGGTAGATGCTATGACGTAGGCATCCGCTAAGAATGGATTTTGATAAATTCTACCCCCAAGGGGATAAAATAGGGAATGAAATTTTGTATGATAAATAAATAACTATTCCACGCGGACGAAGTCGCGAGCACAGCTAGTAATTTATATAGTGGGAGCTTTTTTTCACAGAGGCAAAAATAATCATTTTTTCAATACGTAATAAAATACCTTTAGGCACAGAAGAAATAATAGTATAAGCTTTAGGCAAATGACGGGATCCCAATCGTGAGTTTGTATAAAAGTTGATTTAATATGGATTTTTTTTTGTAAAAAGAAATATGTGCGGCAAGGAAAACAATACGTGTTTTATTTTATTTTGCCAGTTTAAATAACACCACCCAGCATAAAATAAGTATATCATGTAATGTAAGTACAGTCGTGCTTTCATAAAAAAACCCATAAGTAGCTTTTTCCTAATAAAAGTAGCTTTTACGAATACGATTAAAGGTACTCGTATATTTTGTATACTTACAGTTGTATATTCCAAGACTCAACTTTATATTCTTTATAAAGCAAATAACTTTTATATTGCGACCATCAAAATATACTTAAATAAAATTTCATAATAATGTCTAGAGCGAGGTTTATGTTTATAAATCTAATAGGTATGTTGGCAAGGTCAAGCAATCAATTTGAAAAAAGTGTAACTTGGAAAACTGGATGTTCTTTAAAGGTGCCAACTAGAATCGTCTTGGTCGATATCTTTGGAAGGACATGGTTGAACTAGAGAATTTTCGTAGCAAACATTTTTGGTGGGATATACAATTTTGCTAGGCCGACCGACTACCGCCATACAAATCTTAAAACTATCCAGTGCTCTCTAAACCCGGAGCCAAATAATAAGAACCCATAGACTAATGGCCTTATTCATAAAAACTTATTAAAGCCCGGAAGAACATACTCGTAACTAACTAAATATGAAATGTTTTCTCTCTTTAACACATATTCATTTTTTTTGCTAAATAAAAGAGACAAAATCTTCTATAACTAAAGTGTTCTTGAAGGACTCAATAAGTTTTTTATGAATAAGGCCATACAACTGCAACCTGGGGCCTGAACAAAGAACACGATCGCTAATCGAATCGCCGCATCGATCGATAAAAATGTATAGGAATTTTACTCTATGGGTAGAGCCTGATCGACGAGAAACGTTAAATCCTATACATTTGGATTTCGATGGGTATTATTTCTATTCGATTATCGATTGGCTCTTTGGTAAGGCCCCTGACTTGTGGACAATTCCTGTAATCAACTGTAACGCTAACAGTTCGTTATTCCCATACAAAAATGTAAATGTCCGTAGTTTGATGTTTATGTGAGAATAACAATCCGTTGCCTTTACTTATAGGAATTGGCCATAGGTTCTTCATTATGTACCCCACTCTACCACGTACCCCGTAATGTTATACGTTTTCTAAAACTTGTAACCACTAATGATGAGATTTTTTTTTTCTTTCTATCACTTGATGGTTTTTGTTTATGCATTTTTATAAATTCCTTATTAGGATAATCTTATATTAAATTTTAAAGATAAAAATGCAATGAAAAATATCGAGGCAAGGCGCTCAACCGCTGAGCCAACCAGGTTCCAGTCACCCCTCACAAATTTTGTCATTGCTGGTTATCTACTTATACACAGACGCCCTCTATTAGCTTTCTTCTATTAACTCTATACGAGTGAAGTTAGAAGTCCTAGTATCTAATACTAGATGGTAGAGGAGTCTGTTTTTTATTTTTATTTTTTTCAGTATTTGATGGTTTTTGCATATTTATGCTGTCACTGTATAAAATTGTAATCAAAAAGAATGCCGATTTGCTTCGTAGATTTCACACGTTTAAGTATAAAATAGACTAACTTACTTAACATCTCCCAGCTACTGAAGTTAATAAAATAAATTTGTATAGTAGGTTCCTATTCAAAACATCATTAATATTTTTTTAAATATTTAAATCCCAAAGAGGTGAAAAGGTAGATTTTCAGGAAAAATAATACTCGGTAACGAAAAGTAGATACTACAGTCTTAAAATTTGGCATGCATGCTCTTCTCTGAAAGTTAGGTGTTTTACAACCTTTGAAATTTCATTACGGAACTGGGTGGGAGATGTATAGGGAGGGGTTTAGTCTGGTTTTTCATTCCGTTCTATAGAAACTTAACCCATATAATATGAAACGACGCGTGCTACATAAATTGTATATACACTTTTCTTATAAAACTAATAATTATTATAATTTGTAGGACATTAAATATTACGTTAACAATCTAAGCTCTAGACTTGTACATACTATGTACACCAGATACGCCATGATATGTGCTAATAAAAAAAAAGATATAAAAGAGTAAGGGAGTGGTCAAAAGCGTTTTTATTTTCATGGTAAATTTATACTTAGTCAAATACAATTTGAAAGTGGGATGTTATATAAATAATATGACGTTCAATGTTGGGTCAATAAATGCTAGTTACTAGGGCTTCCAATACCGGGATCCCGGTACCGGCAATACCGGGATCCCGGACTTTTTTCAGGCGTTTTCAATACCGGTATTAAAATGTCCAATACCGGGATCCCGGTATTAGTGATTTTATGTTTTTTTTTTGTATAAAAACACATAGTAATAAACTATCACTGTGATACACAAATATTTTTACCCATTTATTTCATTTCGGAATGTTCGGTATTTTAATGATTTAACGACTTTACGGTTACATGCAATAACCTAAGTCATTCTAAAGTCGTGTAAAAACAGTGAGTAGTGGAATTTCACGCGTTATCCTCAGTAGTTTGACTTACTTTATCGCTGGATATGACTTAAAAATGTAAGTTACTAAAGCCAATTATCTATAAATATAGTCCAAAAAACATAAACTTTTAAATAATGTTCCAAATATACAAAGTAAAGCACGTCTTTTAGCCGCATTCGATAAAAATTCTGGTGCGTGGCTTAATGCAATTCCAATTGCTTCCCTCGGTACTTTATTAGATAAGGAAACTTTGCGAATTTCGGTCACCCTTCGGTACGGCATTGAAGTCTCTATGCCACATAGCTGCTCTTGCGGGGCCACTGTAGATCAATTCGGCTATCATGGTCTCAGTTGCAATAAAAGCGCTGGTCGCATTTCTCTATTTCTCGTCATAATGCCCTCAATGACATAATTCGGCGTACTCTACAAGCTGCTAAAATTCCCTGTTTTCTTGAGCCTGCTGATCCAGGAGTCAGCAGATCCGACGGCAGGCACCCTGACTGTCTTACACTGGTGCCGTGGGCCAACCTTCGGTGTGTGCACTAATTTAAGACGGTGAATATCGCTGAACACCTTACAAACTCTCAGGACAAACCCGATTCTTGTAAGCCTTGTTCGTAATAGCATCAATGTGTTGATCAAAAATCAATTTAGAGTCGATGATAATGTACGAGAGAATGTACGCCCAAGTCGCGCATTACATCGACTTTATCAATAATAGATCCACCAATGTTGTAATCGTGTTTGATAATATTCCTGTTCGGAGAGAATGTCATTTGAGGACATTTACCGATATTAATATTAATTATATTTCTATTGTAATATTCATGACTAGGTCATTTGACGGTTTTTGAATCTGTATGGGCGGTGGTAACGAGACTGGTCGGTCGGCCTAACGAAGTTATAGAGAAGGTCTCCCACTTAAGAAATGGTGGTTCCAATAAAACTGCAAGTAGAGCTTCATAGTCAACTTCAACGTCAACAACAGATTAAACTGGTTATTGCCGGAATTTTGGTCATCATTCGT
This sequence comes from Monopis laevigella, assembly GCA_947458855.1. Classification (NCBI taxonomy): domain Eukaryota; kingdom Metazoa; phylum Arthropoda; class Insecta; order Lepidoptera; family Tineidae; genus Monopis; species Monopis laevigella. The sequence goes on along the minus strand of OX381577.1, from coordinate 5,010,512 downwards.
ATAACACGAATTATCTTACAAAGAAAAGACTGACCTGACTGACACGTAATATTATTTTAATATAAATAAATGTTGATTTTAAATAAAAAACTTGATTTTTTCATTTAGGCGAGAAAATTTCTTCTACAGAAATACCTAATTCCAAAACGAAAGACAAATCTAAAAAAAAAATCGTAATTTATTTACCGGTATCCCGGGATCCCGGTATTGAGAAAAAAATATTCGGTATTAATACCGGTATTGAAAAAATCCGGTATTCGAAAGCCCTACTAGTTACTTATAGTTTCAAGAGAAATACTCTCGAATTATTATCACTGTTTTACAGTCGTCGCTATATCGAACTGTTTCAAAGCTTATCTTGCAGTAAAGATAAAGTCGTAACGTGAAACTAGGATGAGTTTGAAACTCGGTCAAGGCATTTCCTCGTTTCAATGCGATATCTAAGGCTATGCAACCAACTTTTACCATTCCATTTAAAACTAAAGTTATTGTTTGCTTTATCTGAAAATGTTTTGAAGTCAAAAGCTCTTTGTATAGAAAAGCTATTGTTAGATTTTTATTGTAAAGATGGAGACAGGCGTAAGTTGTCGCTTACAGGTTTTGCAGTTTCTCGAGAAAAGTTTTATTTTGTAAATAGGAAATATTTTTTTACTCTCTTATTAGTTTGTTTAGTTTTTGTGCAAGTTGCAATTTTTTGAAGTATTATTTTTCGACGAATACTTAAAATACTTAAAGATTTATTTGCGTAAATATGGTTACATAAAGGTGGACAAAATGTATACTTACATAAATGTTCAGCATATTTTGCTACAACTGGCATGCAAATTCCAGAAGAAAAAATACAAATATATGTGGTAAATGCTTATCAGCATCAGTAAAATTATTTTTATACCAGAAAATATAAATGAATATTGTAGGTCTGTAGGACCGTAGACTATTTGGCGATGTATCCGGAGGTTGTGGGTTCGATTCCCACTCATGGCAAATGATAAAATAAATAGTACATTTTACAGTTTGTCAAGGTCTGAATGTTTTTAAAATATAAAATCTATAAGTATCGTTTTTCTGGTACACATAACCTAGAGCTTAGTTTATGACCAGGGTAATATGTGTTTAATGTCCTTCATGTTATAACCTGAGCATATTGAAAAAAAAAAAACAATTGACAAAGAAGATATTGAAGAAAAAAAAGATCAAGTTTAGTAAAGAAAAACTAAGTGTTATTTAATACAGGGTTAAAACGTTAATAGGCAAGAGTGACGACTGTTCAACCGCCAAGAGTCTAGTTCTTAAATTTAAGAAGAAACAGCTGTTACTTATCATTAGAAATTTTCATATCATATATAGATCATTATGAAATAAAGCTAAGAATAATAGTTTTTTGAAAAACATTTTCTATTAATTTTCAGGAAGCACCCACCGAAAGAACGCTGAACACGGCTACATATCGTTACGTTGGTAGCAATGGGGAGACTTGCATACTGTTCACAGTCGACGCCCTCATCGATATATCCTACATGACTAAGCTCAATGAACGAGTGGTTAGTATTCATTTTAGATTTATAGGCAAAAGAATATTTATTGGTGAATCTTGTACGTAACGTGTGATTGCATTGGGATTTCTAAATCTATAAGTGAATACCATAGCTGGGCACCGTTAATCAAATAGTTAACTTCGTTAATCGCTAATTCGTTACTAAAAAAGTCAAAATGTCAAAACGTCATTAAAAGTTAAAGCGTTACATTTCAGAAAATTTAACGCAGGTTAACGTTAACGGTGATAAAAAATGTATCTTCTTATAAAAACTGATGGTTTTGGGAGTTAACAGGTTAGAAACAAAAAAAAAAGATGGGTATATTTATTACAGTGTGTAATACGAGTATATAAGCATGTTGACAAACAATCATAAATGACACAAATTAGGCTGTATTTAAAAAAAAGTAGTCTCTTTTACTAGGTAACTTTTTTTACAGTGGTGACGACAAGTGAGAACATACTTGTTGGTCAATGTAAATATGGTAGTGGAATTTTCCGCTTTAAGTTATGTCATCGTGGCCGATGGGAAACAAATGTGTCAACGTTTAGTGCGCCACCGTGGCAGATTGAGAAAAAAAACATTACGGTTCCCACCGGCCACGTTACCGGGACCGATCCACCGGGGCAGATGGTACCTGCTCGTTTTTCTATTAATTTTGATTTTTTACATTATCATTATCATTATCATTATCAAAATGAAAAAAAAACTTGTGTCGTTTGTCCGGTATTACACTTTTATATCGCTGCTTTAGTTTAAATTGGTGTCTAATTTTTCTAGTGATAAAACAATTATTGTTTTGATTATTTTCAATCTTTATTTTATTTTATCGGATCACGGCATTGGCCTTTTTATCTACCTAATGGTAAGCAGACCCACAAAGTTGATGAATAGGGTCGATACATTGTTGTTTAAAATGATCGCTCCCACTATGCTGGCTAAATAATGCGGGTACGAAATAGGCGGTGACAAAGACGTTTGCATTGCGAGTATATTTTAATATCCTCGTTGGTTTGACGTCAAATCAATCACCCGTTTCGTAGCTATTTATTTTGTAATTATATTACATATAATAAAAATAAATAATACAATAATTTAAAAAGTGATTCTCATTGATAAAGTAAACCAACTAAAATTGAGTTTTGGAATGGATTTTTCTTGATATTGTCGCTGCTGCTGCTGCAGCTGAGGACTCCAATTGGCGTAAATATGAAACTATCGGCAACGGTTATGTATTTGAGCCGTTTGGAGTCGAAACATTAGGGCCTTGGGGTCCAAGTGCCCGCAGTCTCTACAATAAAATCGGTACAAAACTAATAGAAGGTATATTAATAAAATGTATCTCTGCTGACCAGAAAGCTGGCCTATATTTTGGAAATGCCGCCAGCATTCTGGGAACATTACCGGCAGCAATATGGGATAAATATTTTATTTATAAGTATATAAACAATATAGTTGTTATACAAAAAAAAATATTACCATTGCGAAACCTCAATTAAAATCAACAAAGATGTTTTGAATATTTTCACTTAATAAAAGGTATATGTTACAGGATGCTAATACTTTTGTGCCCAACAACGCAAAAGTGGATGGAGCGTGTAAATATAGCGACGCGGAAACGCTGCGTTTATCATTTAAAGAATTTACACTGGAAATATCATTTTTAAAAGTAAGTTCCTTAATCTACATACAAATTATACATTTATATATTTTATAATTGTTTTTTTTTTAATTCTTGCTTGTGATAAGTAACATTTAAAATTTACGAGTTCCACAGGGAGCTATACTAGTACCTATTTTATTTAACTAAAAAGCAGTGAACTTGTGATAGTTATTTCAGTGACCTATAAAAAAATGCGACTTTCAAAATGTTGTAGAATATGATCTACTGTTTTTCTAAGATTATTGTAAAATAATGAACTTTTTAACTGCTTGAAGATACTTAGCATAAAACAAGTGCAAAAGGTCCCCACCTTATCGCCTAAGTTCGCGGACCAAAATAGATAAGTATACTTAGTAAAAATAGGTAATTACCCAAATATGAAACGAAAAATAATATGATTACCAATATATTAAAATAAACAGGGTTTTAAAAAAATAAAAATAAAATATTGGTCCCTCGACCGGCGAATTTTGACTATTACTAAAAATTTCCCGATAATTTTGACTATTACTAAAAAGACAAATTATATAAAAAAATGTTTTAAAATAAGTAAAATTGTAACTTATACTTCTCTCACAGACAGTGGCAGCTTTACATTTTTCACGTGGGCCTATAAATATTTTTTGACTTACTTCCTATTAAATATATAGGGGTCCATAAGATCTATAACTGTACTAAATTTCAAGTAAATCGCTTAGCAGTTCTCGAATTATTTGAAGCGGACATAGAGAGAGACGGACACCTGAGAGAACTTCCTAAAAGAAACCCCACAAAAGATCCGACTTTTTATGCCATGAAGTATGATATTTTTTACTAAGATTATTCTAAAAAAATATTATACGTAGTAAGTCTGAGTATAGATGTATATAATTAATTAATTATTATCTTTACCAGACTCCAGGAGGCGAACGTTGGTATTCGGATTACATTCGTCTGACATACAACTCGAGTGCTAGAATTCTGGAGCACGCAGCCAAGCAAGGTCGTCGGGTGACCCTCTCGACAGCATCTGGGTCCTTGATGTTCCCAACACCCGTTGGAAAATCCTTCATTTGCCCCGAAGAAACTGTTATTGAACTTGCTGAGGATGATATACCGTAAGTCTATTTTATATTAAAGACTTTCTCATATCATGATTTTGCCGAGGAAGTTATTGATGAAGCTGAATTGTAAAATGCCGAAAGTTCAAGAAAAAAAACATGTCCCACTTAGTTAGGTTAGAGTTGTTTATTATAAAATTGTTTATTGTTGAGAGAAGCGGCCAAATTCTGTTTATTATAACGGTTAGCTTGTCAAAATAACGAAATCCTTTATAAATGACATTAAACAATCAGCAACAACAATAACTAAAAAAGGCATGTACTTTATTCCCTTGAGAAACAGATGGGCTTTGCATAACCACATCGAATAATGAATGAACATTCAAAAATTCATTCGAAAAATCGATATGTATCGATTTTGTCGATTTATCGAGCCTATCGATGCTGTTGTGCTAAGGCCCAGAATGTAGCCGCAGGAGAAGGGTTTTACGAATTTTACGGAATTTTAAGAGGAGTGTCTGATGAGGCTCTTCCATGCTCATGCTGATTCAACTGCAAAGTATTACCTCTCCCCGCGCATGACGATGAGTCGGTAATGCTACCATACATTTATGTAAACCTTCCCCCCGATCCTCAATAAGAGAAAGAGCACGTATGAGATTAAACATACAATTTAGGCAGCAAAACGCCTTTCGGTCCAAAACTGTTTTCTGTTTTAAACTTTAATGGATTTGAAAAAAAATGGTCTCATTTTATTAAGGAGAAAATAAAAGATGACTGTATGTTTTCCTTTTTTTAATTTCTGTCTTGATATTTTATAGGAATTATTTTAATATGGGGATTTTTTTCGCGATTTTTTTTTCGAATTTCAGGGGTTGATATTTTTTATCCTATACAAAACTTTAAAACGTACGAGCCTAGATATAGGTCATATTAATAACCACTCTTAAAAAATATAAAAATCTATGAGAGTTAGGACCGTGAATGTATGGGAAATGTTTGATCAGACGCTGCTCTTATGAAAAAATGCCAGCATATTTGTGCGGGTGTTTAACAATATACTGTTTTTTTACAGAACAATCGACGGTCACCGCGCAAAGTTATACCTCCGTCAAATGAAACTTCAAGCTTTCATGTACAAGAAAGATGGCCAATTTGGTCCTCCGTGGCATTGTTCGGATTCCGCTAGAGGTCGTTCGGAAGCTGCGCCCATTGCTGTAGGCGCTGCTTTAGCAATAGCAACTGCTGGAACGTTGGTAGGATATGCCATCTGGCGTTACTTGAAGGTAAAAAAGGTTCAGTATGATACTATGGAGTAATTGCGGTATTTTCATATATATTTTATTACCAATTCCATCTATTTTACCAGAATTAGTACACATATATGTGCATTAGATATTAGGTATGGACTATTTTTAAATACATATTTTACATACATACTTCTTTTATATAGTGTTTAGTTTTTTTATGATACAGTTTCGATTAATGTATGTTCTCATTTACTATTCCCAAATTATTATAACTAGTAATTCAACTTAATAAAATACAAAAAATATTAATTAAAATTAAGGAAAGTTTAGGAGGTATTCGTCCTATAGGCGATAGAACTCCTCTAGACCGACAGAGGGTGGTAGAGTTCTGAGAACTCCAGCGGCATTACCCCTTTGAATTTCCAAATTTTAATTAAAATTCCCAAATTTTATTAAAGATAAAAATGCAATGAAAAAATTCCTGGTGGCGGGACTCGAACCCACGAACCTCGCTATCGCGGCAAGGCGCTCAACCGCTGAGCCAACCAGGTCCCAGTCAGCCATCACGAATTTTGTCATTGCTTGTTATCTACTTATACACAGACGCCCTCTATTAGCTTTCTTCTAATAACTCTTATACGAGTGAAGTCAGAAGTCCTAGTTTCTAATACTAGATGGCAGAGGAGTCTGTTTTTTTGTTTTTACTTTTTTCAGTATTTTTATATTTATGCATTTTTTTATAAATTCCTTTATAGGATAATCTTATATTAAATTTTTAAAGATAAAAATGCAATGAAAAAATTCCTGGTGGCGGGACTCGAACCCACGAACCTCGCTATCGCGGCAAGGCGCTCAACCGCTGAGCCAACCAGGTCCCAGTCAGCCATCACGAATTTTGTCATTGCTTGTTATCTACTTATACACAGACGCCCTCTATTAGCTTTCTTCTAATAACTCTTATACGAGTGAAGTCAGAAGTCCTAGTTTCTAATACTAGATGGCAGAGGAGTCTGTTTTTTTGTTTTTACTTTTTTCAGTATTTTTATATTTATGAGTTATTAGAAGAAAGCTAATAGAGGGCGTCTGTGTATAAGTAGATAACAAGCAATGACAAAATTCGTGATGGCTGACTGGGACCTGGTTGGCTCAGCGGTTGAGCGCCTTGCCGCGATAGCGAGGTTCGTGGGTTCGAGTCCCGCCACCAGGAATTTTTTCATTGCATTTTTATCTTTAAAAATTTAATATAAGATTATCCTATAAAGGAATTTATAAAAAAATGCATAAATACAAATTTTATTAAAATTTACCTAACAAGGCACATATTTGGTGGAAAATTTAAGTCACGTTACATTGCACCAATCACACCTTGTTAGGTAATTTTGTTCATAATTAATTAGGTCAAAAAAAAATTACGTTAATTTAAACGATTAATGTAAAAAAAATAGAAATATACCTACATAAGAAGTTTAACAAATATAGTATTTATTTAAAAATAGTCCATGCCTAATACCTAATGCAAATGACTGTGTAACTGTGTATAAGAACTTTAAACTATATTTCACCATAAAAATAGGTGCAAGATGAAAATTAGGTTTAATAGATGGAATTTGATTAACATACTCATTTTAGGTTTTTTAACGTTTTACTCAGTTTTACAGCCTAGTTTGGAATCTTAGTGGTTTTATAATTTATGAGTTAATTTAACTTAATATTTTACCACACATAATATATTAATTATACTAATGAATTATATTTTACTAATGAATGTTCACTAATAAAAAAATGGAACTGATTGCACTATATATTTAATATTTTCTTACGTGGATATAATCTTAGTTAAAGTCAGCAAAATTATGGTTATTATATTATTGTGGAATAACTTATAAAAGATTAATAATTGCCATTGAACCATTTTTTTAAAAGAGCAAATGATTTTTGAAATTCATAGTGAAATAAATAATAGGTGTTAATTTAAATATAATCTTTTTGTTTCTATGAAATTTAATAATTAACGTTTTACTTTTAATAATTTTAATTTGCCTTCTGAATTAGCATTTACTCTCATTTTAATTTAGTTTAATTAAAACTTATTTAGTGTTGGGATATAATCGATAAAACGAAAATTATCAGTAACGTATACTACTAGTACGCGTACTCATTACGTTCCATAAATACCTACTACTTAGTATATGAAGTATGATATTTTTAATGTGACAAAAGGTTATTGGGATTAGGCCCAAAATTTAATTGTCGAAATGTGGTTGACAATATGTCTTGGTATAAAATTAATATATAATGTTATTATAATAATTAAATGGTTTTCGTGTTGTTAGCTTAGCGTTTAGATTAGGTTAATTTAGCTGGTGCTTTAAGCAGCACTGTTAATGAATTTTGACCCCAAAAATTGTCTAAATAGATTGACAAGTTTTAGGTACAAAATAGCGTGTTATTTAAATATATTCTAATGCTAATTCAGTAGGCATATTGGGCTAGTTAACTCTCTAAAATGCCAATCAAATATAATATTCAAAGAATGTATATTTCAATGCCTCTAAGTAGCCTATCCGAAATAAACTTATTTGCATGAAAATATATAATTTTATTATTAAACCTTATATTATGACTGTAGGCAATGTACCATATTACGTTTTTAATTTAATCGCCATTTACGAGTATAACGGCTTATAGAGAGTTGTTTAAATATTTACAATTGTTGTTGAATATTAAATATATTATATATATAATCCCCATAGTATAATCTATAAATGATTTTTACATTATTGATGTTATTTTAGGCTAGTGTTGCCCTGCGGCATTATTTTATAAGGCTTTTTGACCAAATGGTTTCCATGATTAATTAAATTATATTATAGAGAATTTAGAGCGGTGCGTAGTAATGGTTTCGTGATTACCTTCCACATTTCTAATTAATGCAATTAGTCTAGATAATTATAAAATGCCTACCAATTTATTATACATATAACATATATATTTATGAGAATAGCTGGATACAAAGGTCGATAAGAAGAAAAACTGTTTAAAGGAAATGGTAAAAATTAATAAATATTTCTTATTTTTTAATTATTTATCATATCAACAAAAATTAAAAAAAGATCTAATAATTGTTTATTTAGGTATGTGAGATGTAATTTGGCGGAATCATTAATAATGAGAAAATATTGGATTTGTATTAATTATTAGTAACGTATAATCTACGTATATCAATTTACAAGCTTACAATAACTTTTACATATCAAGACGATAATAAATACTTGCATGTTTAATTTCTATATTAATTTTAATATAATTGTATAAATTATATAAATATTTTATTATTTGCGATGTTAATCGACGTTATTATATACTGAGATATTATTACGTGTAAAAGCAATAAGTACGTTTTTATTGAACGCCTTGGTCAACACATGGGCATGTGGCAAAGAATGTTGTATTGTGTCGACATTTCGTCAATATTAGTTCTTTGTATGAAGCTATATACTGAAAAAGTGTTTAGTTAAATATTTTTACTCTTAAATTAACATAATATAGATTTCAGGAAGGCTTTTGTTTGATAAAGATGTAAGAAAATAGCTGTGGGACATTCTGCTCAATTCGAATGTTGATGACAGTCTCATGTTGGCCTTATACAAAAAAAAAATACAGCAACAATAAGGATAGACTGGACGACATGCTACGAGTGTCTCCCCGTTTTCATGTCAATATTAGCGTTAAGCAGGGATGTGTGATGTCCATCAAACTGTTTATAATATACCTAGCTAGAAAAATACCTGCAAATACTGTAAGAAAACAGATGTGAAGTAAAAAAAGGTGATAAGTTCATTAATCTAATGTTGTATACAGATGCTGTCCTTATTGCATTATCTGAACAAAATCTTCAATAAATTTACAGAGATATGAAAGATAAACGTGCTGAAAGAGGTTTCCGTATGTATACGGGAAAATCTAAGGTGTTAGTATTGGAAAGAGATTAAATTACAAAAGCGACAATTATGGTTGATAACGTAAATCTAGAAAAAGTGTCTAAATTTATATATCTGGGTAGTGATTTTACTAGGGGTGGTATATTTAAAAAATATATTGAAAGGAGAGCGAATGCAGGCAATGGTATTAACGGCGTTCTGTATTCTATAATCTTAAATTATACTAAAAAAGTAACACTAGCCATTAGTAACGCAGAGTTTGTATCGGCGCTATTGTATTAATGTCGCATCAGAAGGATGAGAGCAGAATTAATGCTTAACAACTAAAAGAAAATATAGATATAAACATGATGAAGGTCATACTCTGCTGGTTAGGGCATGTAGTGATAAATGAATGACGTACCAGATTTATAAAAGTAAGGTAAAGGGTAAGCGTTCATACCGGAGACTAAAGCACACATGATCAAATTGGAAATGCTTTAAACGATGGCGCAATTAAAAGTCTCTGAAATCTGCGCGAATGTATGACTGTGGTCGTATGTAGAGATAGAGACAAGTGGCGATCGGTTGCCTCCGAATACACCGTCAGGGATCTGTCACGAAGATAAATAAAAATAATAAACAAAAATAATGGTTTTGACTAAACAGAAAAATAACAAGTATTTATTACCTATTATCTAACTAGTATCGATTGCTGGGTATCGTACGCGATGATATTACTGGACGCTTAGTCAATTTTAAATATGTACTATTCTTTACAAATATAACTTACTTACTTTTAAAGAACTAATATTGGAAATGTCGTTTAAAAGATATTAGAAGAAATAAACCATGAAGTTACATAAGGCCATATTAAAAAAAAAAAATAAGTAACTGCTGTTGACATGCTTAACTTTTATACTAAAGGAAGTAAAGATCTTTAAGGTGGTTTCTCAGACCAAGTATGGAAACTAATTGCAACCGATAGCGCTTCCATCGCAAAATATTGGTTTTTAATCAATTACGTAAATATTAGTCGCTACTCGCTAGCGATGAAATTTTGTATAGAAAAAAATCAGATGAGGTACTACCTTAAGGCAAAATTTCGGAATATTAAGTGTCAGTTAAAATTTTAATCAATTAATGACTAAAGTTTCAAATAAATTAGTTTATCTCTTTTAATATCTTTGTATCGCTAGTTAAGGTGCGTTGTGGGTTTTGTGCAGGAGCTTAAAGCTTACAAAATATTATTTGTTAAGTTATAATTATCATAATTAGTTTAAAACCAGTATATTAAATGATATTACATATAATAAATAAGTTTGTCTATGTAATGTGATTGTTCCTGTAATTATATATAATTTTAACGCGTACTTTTTTGCAAGAGATCTACCTAAATATGTTTAATATATAGGTGAAAATAAGTGAAAATGAGAACCATATCCATTTGGCCATATCAAAATATTATAATGACTTAGACATATCTTTTACGACTTACCAATTCCGCTATAAATTAAATTTATTATAATGTGGCAATCACCAAGGTTACAGAGCAATTAACCTAATTGTTAATATTTTTGTATTTACCTCTTGCAAAAACATAACGTAAGATAGTTATTATTTAGGTTATATTCCCCCTCTATCAATGTTTGTTGCTTCCAAGCTGTACATAATAAGCTTTGGTTTCGCCGACTAAATTTTCATAATATTTTTAATTACGGTTTCTAATATATTTACCTTTACTTAATTATTATATTTATCTATTACATATTTTTTTGCACTTCTGTAAATATTTTAATTAATAAAGTTGGTGCAGTAATATACCTAACATAATAGTATCTATTATTAAATTTTTAATATGTATATTATTACCCTTTTATTCATAAAAACCTTTTTAATATGCTATGATAAACATCATTTAACTGCTAAAAGCTCTTCGAAGTTTTTATGAATAAGAGGGTATGTATTTTACGTTATTATATATTTAAATAAATATAAATACTCATTAGAAGATTAAATACTACTTATGTAGTTTGTGACTAACAAAATACTTTTTTTTTAAATAATAATTGTTGATTGAAAGAGTTGTTTGTTTTATAAAGTCATGGTTTTTCTTATGTATTAAGTATTAAGTTTTTTTAAATTAATTGGCTATTTACAACTTGCTTTTGCATTTTTTTGGCATATTATTAATGACATTATGAATTTTATATTACTGTACTAATATTTATTGCAACAGTGGGCACTTACAAATTTTTTAACGTATTTTTTTAATCAAATTTCTGATAAATTTTTAGATTAAAAAAATCTATTTTCCTAATGTTTACTATACTTAATCCCGTAGTTGTTTTCCTCTATACTTATACTCTGTATCTCATAAAAAGTTCTTGTGGCACCTTTGTACAACATTTTACAAAAAATTGCATACCACAATAAACTTTAAAGTTTAATTAACTTCAATTAAGATTTATTTATTTATAAAACACAATATTGTAATTGACAGTACATATTACTAAAACATTACAATATGAACAAAATATATTATTATGAAACAAAATACATGTTTTGTTAGTTATAATGAGATAAGTACATATTATATCTACATTATTTATTATTATATTATTTAATAATGATTAAGTGATATTTGAATTATTTAAAAAGCCCATTGCATTGATGTGTCGTAAGAACTTCGTATAAGAAACAGGCTTAGCATTATAATTATTAATATCGGTGCGTTCGTATTAAAATGTCGTATTTAATATTATGCCATACGATTTGTCTTCCAATAACATTGATCTTATAACAATAGTTATATTATAATATATTGTAGCTTATTAAATACATATGAAATGTAGATTTTTATACTAAAACATTATTGCTTCAAAAACGCCATTATTAAAAAGAATTTCTCAAGACACCAAATTATAGTAAATGAGAAATTTGGAGGAATAATGTAGTAGTATTTATTGATAAAAACATATCTCAAATTATTGTAATTAGTGCGTTCATTTATTAAAATTGTCTTTATGAATAAATGACGTCAAAACAACTTTTTTTTTATTTAAGTCCAAAATCCAAGTATTAAATTACCCACTTGATATGCTGAAAGTATTAAAAAAAGCAAACCTATAAATAAAAATAAACATTATAAAGCTTAAATTTAAAATAGTATTATGTACAATTAGTATGGCTGATTTAAAGACAAAATTGCCCTCACACCCGTTGTGTTAGAAGAACTTGGGGTGTAATCCTTTATTATTGGGGTTATCTTTCGTAGCATATGTCGAGGTAATCATAAATAATTGGACATAATATAAGTAAATTATTACTTTGTTATACGAAATAATTAGGTGAGAATATTTACAAAATAAAATACCTAGTATTCACTGGAACAGTTTTATTTATGAGTATTTTGGTATCGATAACTTTTTTGCCGACAACACTTTTTCATAATTATCATAAATAATTGGGACATAATATAAGTAAATTATTACTTTGCTATACGAACTAATATAATAATGTGTTGTTGTAAATGTTATTACCTACATTTACAACAACACACATTTACAAAATAAAATACCTAGTATTCACTGGAACAGTATTATTTGTAAGTATTTTGGTAACGATAACTTTGTGCAGACAGCGCTTTTTCATAATTATTTTAACTATAGTAGGTAGGTACCTCGTCGTATATACTTTCATTTACTTAGTACGTAGACTTATTAGGTATAATAAGTTGGGAAAAAATTCTTTTCGTATTTTGCACATATGAAGTTGTGAGAAAATCTCTTTATTGTAGTGATTATTGTATTTGGGTGGTGTTTATACTATTATAAAGGTGACATTTTAAAGAATAAAAAAAAACAGTTTCCCGCCATTTTTAAATTGTTTTTCTGTCCATCAAAATGAATGAATCTAACGAACCCGGATTAACACAAAATCGGTGATGCTGTGTGTATGATGGGATTGAAAGGGCATTGTACATTAGAACTTTTACCGGCAGGCAAAACGGTCCATTCGGATCTCTACTGCCAACAGCTGATTATCTACTCAAACACTAAATTGAGAAAAACTCCGCAATTGATCAACAAAAAGGGTGTGGTCTTTCATCACGATAACGCAAGACTACACAGGTCTTTAGCCACTCAGCAAAAATTGTGAGAGCTCTGCTGGGAAGTGTTAGTGCATCCACCATACAGCCTTTGACGTTGCACTCTCAGATCATCACTTGTTTCGGTCTCTTATATTATTTTTTGGTAGTGTAAGGTTGACATCCAAGAGGACTGTCAAAATAGCTTTTATCAAAAGTCCCAAAAAAATCAATAGCAGAAGGATCACTACTAACAATGACACTAATAAAATGGCCACAAGTTATCAAACAAAATGGCACATAAAATTATATTAGATACTTACATAATTTTTTTTAAAATATAAAATACGAAGAAACTTTTAGCTTTAATATACTCTAATATGTATGTGGACAACACTTTTGTAGGTTAGGTCTTAAAATCACTACAGGTTTTGCCTAGGTCCTCACGTGCAAACCCTGGCGTGTACCACAAGTTTTGATTAAAAAAAAAGTAAGTACCAAGTATACCACCCAGACCACGACAAGCTGTACAGAAAAACGTATCTAATAGTATTTTTTTGCCATGGGTAAGAATCGAACCCACGACCTCCGGACAAAACGCCAACCACTATAGTCTACGGAGGCGGTCTGTAATGTATAAAACAAATATAGAAAGAATCTCTCCAATCTGTCCCTCGAGAGCCAATTATTATTTATTACTTCACAAAAGGGGAGACTGGGGTAGTGTTACACAAAATTGTTGCAAATTACACGAGCTCATTTGATTACTAGCAATTTATTAGTTGCTAGATAAATTACCTTAATTAATAAGTGTGCCGGTAATTAGAGGATAGTGTCCGAGTAGTTACGTTCGTAGACTTTTATTTTATTTAACTATAGCATGTGACTTTGTATCTAGCTGATGGCAAGCACACCTACAAAGTTCATGAATGGAGTCGACCATTACATTGTTGTTTAACAATATTGATCGCTCCCACTATGCCGGGTAAATGATCCGGTTACGCAATGGGCGGCGACAATGACGTATTTCAATCTCATGGTCGCTCATTTACGTCCATATATACCAACTCTATTTCGGCAGTATAAACCAGTATTACAGCTTCTGAAATACAGCAGAACCCCTCTAGCGAAAAGGGTATATAATATAATATATAATAATAATATGAAGGACATATTGCTCTGCTCACGAACTAAGCTCCAGGCTTGTACTATGTGTACCAGAAACAACGTTACTAATGCATATTATATTTTATAAACACCCAGACCATGACAGAAAAACGTATTTTTGTTTTTTGTCGTGGGTGGAAATCGAACCCACGACCTCCGGATACAACGCCACAGACGCAACCACTAGTTTACGGAGGTGTAGTAGGCATTCAGTTAGATTGATCACAGTCCCTTTACAGGATTATGTACATATTTTATTATTTTTTATTTGTCGGGTTTTTATCTGATTTTTAAAGTTTTTGAAGGTCATAGATGTGTAATAAAACACAATATATTTAATAGAAATTTGATATATTTCGCCTTTTTGCGGGCGTTTTCAGGCTAAGCTTGCGCTTGTTTAAAAATCATCGATTAATTTGACCTCACACTATCAATCTCTCTCGTTCGCTTACAAATACTGTTGATTTGCTCACACTTAAATAGTAACAGTTACAAGTGAATAGTAATCGTAAACCTTATAATATGTCATTGCTTAGATTAAATATTCTTTTTCTAAGTGTTCTTGTAATTAAATCACTATTGTGTTAAGTAATTTTAGTTGTAAAATTTTTAAGAACGAAATTTATAACTGTAATTAGTCTAAACATTGTAAAATCACATAAATAATCAGATCACTTCTCAAAAATTTTGGAATTTCGGGTTAAAAAAAAAATAAAAAACCAATTCTAATTAAACTAATTAACCTTTTATGTTTAACCTACGACATGGTTTTTTGGGTGTCGGAGTGTGCAAGGCGCATGGGCATGACAGATTTATTGGCTACCACAAAAAAATCATGTGCTTAAGTTTTCAATGGATATCATAGTATGGATATAGCCTGGGGCCATTTGTTTGCAATCAATATTTTTTTTATATTTACAAGTACGTTGGTAAATGGATCCCCAACGGAAATCTATTGTCTTGGTCTGCGTGTATATATAAGTATAACAATATGTATTAGTTAGTTGTTTCTGGTACACTTAGTTCAATAGGTGTAAAAAATTCCATCAAATAATATTTTTTATATTCATATCGGACTAATAATACATATTTTTGGTTATATAATATATATATAATAATAATAATATGTAGAACAATTTATCTTCTTATCTTATGTTGTTAGTTTTTGGGGCTGACATCTGTCAGGACACTTCGACCCAGTGGGATCTTTTGTGTATTCCCCAGTCCTTTACCCCTCACTCGTCCTTCCCATCCTCGAATATGCTGCATACATATTTGAGGACGTCCTCCAGTTTAAGGAGCCTGTAGCTTTCCGGTTCCGGGTAAGCCTGTTGCAGGTATTTTATTCTGTGTATGGCCCTTGCATCGCACTGGCACAGTAGATGCTGCAGTGATCTTAGCTCATCATAGCAAAATCTGCATCTGGGATCGTCTCTAACTCCCATTGTATGTGTATGTTTATATGTCGTGTAATGTCCCGAGAAGATTCCCACCAGTAGCCTTATTTGTGTTTTGTTAAACTTCCAGATCTTATCCAGACCAATTGCTTTTGTACCAATGAATTTCTTGGAGTATGTTAGGCCTTGTTGAGTTGACCACCAAGTTGTATGTTTCTCATTGGCAAACTCCTTTAGTGCATTGTTTATTGTTTTACTAGGTATGCCAATAAATGGTTCAGGTCCCATAAAAGGGGTTTCTGATCCCTTTCTAGCCAGTTCGTCTGCCCTTTCATTTCCCTCGATTCCCGTATGCCCCGGAACCCAGGCTAGTCTCACCCTGTTGTTCCTACCGATTTTATTCAACAACAATTAGAACAATTTACAAATATTGCTCTGTACCTGTGTGAGTTTTCTAACTATTACTTTGCGTTTGAGTTGAGTAAATGTTAAAAAAACTCACACTAGACTTACTGGTCACAAAATAACTTTAGGCTTGTACTATGTGTACCAGAAACGATATAATACATATTATATTTTATACATACGGCGCCGAAACATAGACACTTACAGTAAGGCTGGTCCACAAACTCAAGGTCGCTCAGCGAGCTATGGAAAGAGCTATGCTAGGAGTTTCTCTTATGGATAAAATCAGGAATGAGGATATTCGTAAGAGAACTAAAGTCACCGACATAGCTCTGAAAGTTAGTAAACTGAAGTGGCAGTGGGCTAGTCACATTTGCCGCAGGACGGATAGCCGTTGGAGCAGGCGGATATTGGAGTGGAGACCACGTCTTGGCGCACGTAACGTAGGACACCCCGCAGCTAAATGGACTGATGACCTGCGGAGGGTGGCTGGCAGAGACTGGATGCGAAGAGCGGAGGATAGGGATCAGTGGCGTGTCTTGGGACAGGCCTATGCCCAGCAGTGGACTACGATAGGCTGATGATGATATTTTATAAACACCCTGACCATCACAAACTGTACAGAAAAAAACATTGTTGGTATTGGCTCTAAAATGTGTAAAACTATTTGATGGTTATTTTTATTGTGTTTATAAAGGTCTATTAAATCCAAGACGAAGATATTCAATGAAAAATAAACAACATGGTAAGGTGAACACGTCAGATTTGTTTTTAAATTTCACGATGATACTACTTTTTTTATTATATTGATTTTACTTTTTCTCAACATCGTGTTGCAAGCTTGCTAGACGCCGCGCCGTGCAGGTTTTTTTTGGGTTATTTGTGTGCCCAGATTTTCAGAGGACTTTACTACGATATGTATCGTATACCTATGGTGCAATATGACCGCGTGTCAAAGTAGTCTCTAAATTTCTCGTTACCTATATAGGTATCTATTCATTGGAGGCGGCAAGACCTAGTTTGCCGTATTTTAAAATATTTTTTCAGGCTATATCTATATTATTCTTTCGTTTGCAATTATCTAAAATATTTATATATCATTGTCATTAAAAAACACAACGAGTGTCACATAATTAGTCATTTTTATACACAAATATTCAAAATATTTATTTCTCTTCACCAAACTTGTGTTTGGAGACAGATTGACAAAAAAGTGATATTTTAGACAGCGGAAGCAACTATCCTTTTACAACTTAAACTTTTTAGTTAGTATAGTAGGCAGATAGGTAGCGTGTTGTTATTATTTTAATTAGTTATATATTTATTATTATATATATTTGTTTTCAAAATACCTATATTTAAATTAATATTTTTCAGGGTGGGGTGGACATATATTAATTGGAGGAATCTCAAATCAAAATATTAGTAAAAATAATTTAAAACGTTACCCGCTACCCGACTTAGGGCCGTTTCGACCAAAAGTGGGTATAACTTATACCGAGATTAGTAATATCAAATCACATACAAATAATTATAGTATTAATAATTTAATCTACGAATAAATATTTGAATGGAATTTGACATTACTATCTCCAGTATAAGTTATGCCCTCTTTTGGTCGAATCGGCCCTTAGTATAAAAAATATATACTAGAAATACATAAATTACACGGTGGCCGAGTGAGTTAGTTAGACCTTAGACTTAAAGTTTTTGGGTGGTAACGAGTCCGGTCGGTATGGTAACCACCTCCGACATGATCGAAGGTTACCACCGCCTATACAGATGTAAAAACCGTCAAGTTACCTAGTGATGTTTTTGTTTTAGTCTGTGGGTTCACCGGTTTTCCGGAGACTACTGCATCGATTTTTTGTTTAGAGGGTAGTTTTTTTTCATGGTGCGGTTACGAAACGGGCGATTGATTTGACGATAAAGCAGCGAGGATTTTAAAATAGACTCGTAATGCAAATACGTTCATGTCACCGCCTATTTCGTAACCGAATCATTTAGCGGTTATAGTGCGTGTGACCAATGCTGTCAAACAACAATGTATTAAACGACCCCATTAATGAACTTAGTAGGTCTCTTTACTAGAGAGTAGATACAAAACACAGCCACACCCCGTGCTTTAATTTTTAAAAAAAGTGGCTACACTACAGCCAGCGGTCTGGAACCTGCGACTTTTGGAATAGCGTCAGCATTTTTTACCACTCGCTGTCGTGTCGTGAATACCACAACGATGCATAATAAAATTTCCCACCAGAGTTCGTATTACAATAGTGATCGCACCTGACATAGGATCTTCTCCCATTATACGTTGTCAATGACAGGGTGGTATTCGATGCTAATGGAGAATATGTAACGCGAGTGTGCGATTGTTACTCGGAAATGTCTATAGGAACTTTTCTGTCTAGTTTAATTTAAAAAAAATGGAAATTATTCGAAGAATATAGAAAGTTGCGTTACTCTAATGAAGGAACGAAAAATTAATTTTCAGGAAAACTAATATACTAATAATAGTGACGAGATAATAGTCAGTGTAATGTGCTAACTTAAAATTACACCATTCTTGTATTTTTTTATTTATTTATTGAAGCACGGCATGTAACTTTGTATTTACCTGATGGTAAAGCAGACCTTCAAAGTCCATGAATGGGGTCGATCAATACATTGATGTTTAACAATATTTATCATTCCCAATATGCCGGCTAAATTATTAATATCCTCGCTGTTTTCTAGTCAAATCAGTCGCCCTTTTCGTAACCGCACCAAGAAAAGAGACTATAACCTGACCACCTCGACAATAAATCGATGCAGTAATCAATGGTAAACCGGTGAGAACCCACAGACTAACGAAAACTAAAACATGACTAGGTCACTTGACGGTTTTTGCTAATGTTTGGGCGGAGGTAACGAGTCCTGTCGGTCGGGGTAGGGACGAGGGCAAAAGCAGTTTTGTCTGTTATATATTAGAAACGGGTGCCACAGGAAGCATCATGCAAAAGTTAGCTAAAACTGTGTCTTTTGTTGATGTTTCTACATCACAAACTCCTGTCGTCTTGTGCACAGCAAAATTGTTTCAAATGTACAATTGTTTCAAGACCTTTTCAATTTCATCATGAAACATTAATTAATAATATTGGTGGATACATGAACCTTTCTTGAGACCAGCAGCATTATTGTAAAAACCCATGGTAGAGCATATTAAAATAATAATAAAAATAGTATGTTTACTATCTAGATACGCAGAAACTTATATATTATAAAAACTTTTTATCACTTCAAATATCGTTTCACTTTGTTAATGGCCAGTGAGAGAAGTATCACGTTAGGCGAGGTATGCTCGTCAGTGAAATTACGTATTTGTATCCACTTCCTAGCTTTTATCTCATAGTTATAAGTACGGTTTCTGATGAGAGTAAGCAGAGTGGACTACCAAAAGTCGCACGGAAACACAATAAGTTTAAATATTAATTTAAGAAAAATTACATTAAAAAAAAATATACACTTTTATAAACAAAAAAAAGATGTTAAACTTTTATAGTAATGTCATAAAAACCGAAAAAAGAAATTTTCAGAGCAATTTTCACGATTTATTTTTATTGAACAAACTATTTTATTTTAACATTCTGACACGACAGTTATATCACTAATATCCTCCCAAAGAAAATATTTTTTTGTTCGTCTAAAAAAGGTCACATTCTTAAAAAAATCGGCGTAACTATCGACGTAATTTCTGAACTCATCTCACCATAATAACGAAAACATAATGCAGGTAAAGCTGCCAAATCAAAGCTCGTCACCAATAATAATAAGCCCCTTGTCTGAATGACACTAAAATCTACTATTGTAATATGAACAGTGTAGTTAATTTCACGCCTTGTCACATCGGCCACGGACTTGCTTGGCTGTCCGACATGCTATTAGACCTGTCCGACATATAAACGGATGTCTTGCTAAACAGTGTTTGTTTGTTAAAATTAACCTGTGACTAACCCTTATTTTTGGTAAAAGTACCGTAGGCAACAAAACAACATGTAAGATTGTCCGTGTCTTTTTAATATTGCTGTTACTGAACAAATGGTTTCTCATTTTGTACAGTTAACGGGTACTTTAACGGTAACTTTGCTGTTATAATGCAGTTACGAAATAGGCAGCGACAAAGATGACGAACTTACAAGCGCACAGACATACATACATACACTAATATAAATCTCTCACAAACCATTACACACGAACATACACACACGCATACAAATATACACTCTTCCATACAGGCACACAGACCCTCATACATATCCCATGTATACACCCACACCACACATACACACATCTCTAATAGCGTTTATGGATACACCTAAGTAAATATTTATATTATTTTATTTATTGTATGATTTATTAGAATGTAAGCCATTGCCTTGTATCAGAAGAGTACTGGCTCCTGAGATGCAGTCTCACGACTAGTTCAGGAGTCTGGGCACAAAGTTATTTGTAATTCTATTTTGTGTTTTTTTTTAAATTTTATTATTATTATAAAGACGTTATTGTATTACGCGTTACTATAATATCCTCGCTGCCCTATCGTCAAATCAACTGCCCGTTTTATAAATGCCCGTTTCTACAACCTCAATAATAAATCCATGCCATAGGCTCCCGAAAATCTGTTAACCCGAAGACTAAAACCGAAACATCACAAGGCCACTTGACGGTTTCTGCATATATATGGACGATGGTACGCAACCGGTCGCTCGGCCTAGACTTCCTACCTAAGTAAATTGAACAAGGAATAGAGGTAATGACTTGTTGCCATAGAGCCATCCATTTAGGTAGGTATACTGTAAACCATTGTCTTTATTAAATCACGTTTTTATGCCCATCGCTAAAAACTTTGTTTAGAATATTGATAATAAAATCTAAAGAAGAGTCTTGGCAAGGTTTATCCACGTTGCCAATGCTAATTTTGATAATATGATCCAATCTACAACCAATAACAAAATTATGTCGCTCCAGTGATTAAGTAAATAAAACCTCACCGATAAACACACCAATATTTGTCACTTCAATACCCCAACACGTACCGACTCCTCAAGGGAGCAAAAAAAAGGTAACAAACAATAGCAATTATTCGCTTGTAACATCTCGCGTACAAAGAGTTTTGTTCGCGAACACCCGGGGTTCAAATGCGCAACTAAATTATGTCACTGGGCTCATTTGAAAATCGATACAGGTCACAATTTGTTCACTTCAATGGTTTTTTTCAGAGTTTGATTATTTGTTGACGTTTTTAAGTTTAAAAACAAAACTAGTCCATAGTATTAATATTAACTCATCGTATAATATAGGAACAGGCTAAAACCAGAGTAAAAAAATTAGATAGGCTAATTCATACATATTTTATTATTAATGTGTCCGGAAGATTCGCGTCTAAATTACTAAACCAATGATATTAGCTAGCGAAATTGGTCTCCATACAAATCGCACTTTAGTTTAAATTCTGTAAACTTTTAAACTAAGGTGCGATTTTGCAATATTAGGCCTGTGTTATTAAATGTTAATTAAATCCCTAGGGGTTAAATTGGATATAGATTGGATAAAATTAGAGTTCAAAAAGAAACAAAAAAGAGTATTTTTATTATTTAACGTGTTATTTTTTTCGTATTACTTCTAAAATAATAAATTTCAACAGTTTTGGTTTTGATTTCAGCGCTCTAATCACCCGAAACGGACATACACCTCTATTCAAATGAGCCGCACAAGTGCGCAACGCATTGCACTAAGCTCGTCACTACTACAATAGACGCGTTCATTTGGTCCCCGAAGTATTGTCCCCACTTCATAACACCGGATTACTACTACCAAAATTTATCTATTAAATTTATAATACAAACATTAGTATGAGTAAACCATTTTCGACTTTAAATTTAAGTTAATATAAGGTTAAATTTCCTTAAATTTTTTTAAAATGTTTAATGCTACAAACGATAGTAATAATGTACTTTATTTAATAGGGTTTAAAGTTTAAAATGTAGGGAAAATAATTTTTAGTGTAAGTAAGTATTGTGAATAGGGATTAGAGATTAACACGTTTTTGCGCTCTATTAATAGATAGAGATCGCAAAAAAAGTGAAATTTAGCAGAAAAATGTGATTGTTATTCGATTTTCGGTGAGATAGTTTTTGATAAGTCAAGGGGCACTTTGGGTTCGAATACCGAGAATGTGTGTATAGATTTATTTACCTACTAGCTTTACCCGCACGTATTTATTAGTTATAAATAAACTGTTTTTTTGTTTTGCTGAAAACTGATTTCTATTCCAAGTTTTTATTCGAAATGGTTTCCAAGATATTATTAGAATTTTTCTAATAATACTTTTCCTATACTATTCTCCCTTTTTTGTTGTCATACGGAACCCTAAGTACACGAACACCTGGACTTGACTTGACACGAACAGCTGGACTTGGTTTTTTTGTAAAAAAAAACATACCTATTTAGGTACGTAATAAAGTAACCAATATTATTTAATCCACGTCTAGCTCGGAACCTGCTCAATCTCAACAGATGTAACTCTGTGTAGAGGTTGCATGGAAATTAATGAAACACTATGCTATAAATGGTATGCTGCTTCATTTCACCGGGGTGGTTTCACAACGGGCGAAAATCCTCGGAACATCGAGGTCGCTCCTTGAGGCCTGTGGAAGAGTCAGACTTATTGTGGCCTTCTGGGAGGAGCTGAGATGGCTAGTAGTCACGAAAATGAATACTCATGCAAAAGGCCTAAAAACTCGCTACATGCGGAAAACGAGCCCGCCATGAACATGAACGTACGTAATTATAGTAGCTTTACAGTTTAACTAGCTAAAAGTTATTTACATATCATTAAAAAAAAAAACCCCAAAATAATTTTTATGCAATTTTATTTAATTTTAATATACTTACCCAACTTTGCCTCACACTTTTTTTGTATGGTGTAGCATTTTAAAACTTCACATAAGATACTCCTAAAATACCAATATATTGTATATCTGAACCCCCTAATTTTATGATATAATAGATAAAAATATTATGTATTCCATCTTCATTCAACTTATATCCCTACCAAATTTTATCAAAATTGGTTCATTAGTTTAGATGTGAAACTCACATTCGTATTTTCAGTCATGTATGGATAGATATGGAATATGGATGGTACACCTTTTATTATTAATCTTATAATAGTACAAGCACCAATTGTAAAAAAAAATGATGTCTATTGGGGCCTAGGTTTTTTTTTACTTTTTGCGACTGGATCCAAGTTTTTTCAGTCACATTCCTTTGATCATCACTCCAATTCGTTGTAACAAGAAGTTTTGTAGTATATAGTAGAGTTTTGTAGTTATTTGAAAAGACGAATTTCGTTCAGTAAAATATTTTATTATACTAAAGCAAAAGTATTTTAATGCCAAGTAGTTTTACTAAAATTTTTACCAAACTATCAACTGGGTTACCAATATTCCAACATATTTTCTGCACATACACATACATACATATCATCACGGGTGCCTCTACGGCGCCAGAGACCGCCTAGACGGCCCCAGGGTACCCAGCGGCGAGGTTTTTAATCCCACCTCGTCTTAACCGATGGTATGAGTCTACACCGAACAAGTGACTAGCTCGTCGCGATATTTTGAATAGACATAATAATCCATCTATAAACAGTTTCCCAAGTTGATATAGTGAAACCGGGACCGACAGCTTAACGTGCTCTCCGAGGCACTATAGTGGTGTTGTCAAACAAATTTACATAATTTTTAAAATTAAAAAGTCATTGGTACACACCGGGATTCGAACCAGGGACCTAAGTGTTTTTAAGTCCAAGGTCTAACCAACTCGGCGTAACATATTTTCTTTAAAATAAATAAATAAAGATTTAGCAGGAGTAGGATTATGAGATAAACAAACTAGATAAAAATATGATTATCCCAAATGGACACAAAATTCTCATCACAGAACGGAAAGGTGGCGATATATTGACATTCCCAGATTATTATCGATGGGTTTATTATCTGTAGCACATTGCATTGTTGCTACAATAGAAGTTGTAAAACTACTGCTTATTACGAAAAAAAAAGAATTTTAATTGTATATAAATACTCTTTTTTAAAATCTTAATTTTATTTAATATTTAGACGATGTCTAAGGATTCAACTTAGTAGAACCACAGAAGAAATAATAGTACAAGTAGTAGAACTCAGGCTGTCCACAAGTATATCACGAGAACTACTGGTCCGATTTAGTTGTAATTAGGAATGAGTAGTAAAAGCGTATAAGTCAAATTAAAATAGGTTCGAGTTAAAAGGGGGATTAGTCAAAAATAATAGAAGTACCTAAGTCGTTATTTACTTAATAGGTGACGAAAAACAAAGGGATCTATTAAAATCTATTTGCATATTTAGTTTCAGCTCTATTATAATCTATCAAGATTTTTCTAACTGCATCCATGTGCATAGGAGATTACCATTTTGAAAACTGGTAAGCATGTATCCTGAAAACTGGTAAGTAGATAGGTGCTATACATCTGGGTATCATCATCATCATCATGCCAGCCTTTCGCGCGTCCACTGCTAGACATAGGCCTCCCCCAAGGATCGCCACAACGACCGGTTCTGCGCTGCCTGTATCTATGGGCTTCCCGCGACCTTTTTCAGGTCGTCGGTCCATCTTGTGGGGGGCCTGCCTCTGCTGCGTCCTCCAGCACTCGGTCGCCACTCGAGAACCTTGATGCCCCAACGGCCGTCCGTTCTGCGAGCTATGTGGCCTGCCCACTGCCACTTAAGTTTGGCGATTTTGGAGGCTATGTCGGTTACTTTGGTCCTTTTGCGGATCTTATCGTTTCGAATACGATCCCGCAAGGAAACGCCGAGCATAGCGCGCTCCATCGCCCTATGTGTGACTGTGAGCTTTTTCATGAGGCCCATAGTAAGCGACCACGTCTCTGATCCGTAAGTCATCACTGGCAACACACACTGCTCGAACACCTTGGTACATCTGGGTATAGCTTGTCTGTTTTAACATGTCGTGTACCTAGCTAGATGGTGGCCAAGTTGATTAGACCGTACATAGGTCATGGGTTTAAATCCGTTGTGTACTCCATTGTAGGTACACAACCATAATAGCCTCCGAGAGCACAATAAGCTGTTAGTCCCAGCTTTACTATACTAACATGAAAAACTGTTTATAAGTCTATACCAACAACGTTAAGAGCTTACCACTTGTTTGATGTTCACTTGTCTAAATACCTAAGATGAAGTAAACCCCTCCGATTAGTACCTAAGGCGGTCTAGACGGTCTCGGGCACCGTAAAGCACCCGTATAGTACCTTTTGGTAGTACCTACCTACATAAGTTGGGCTAAGGTTGCAAAAAAAACATAAGTTCAGTTAATGCTTCCGAAGTTTTTACTCAGTGTTCTTGCACAATTAATTTGTATTAGTTGGCATTAATACAAAATTAGGTATAATTAAATAAAACAAAGATCTAGTATTACAAATAAAACCCCTTGTAAATTTAACACCCCCGTTCAAATCCGTAAATCACTTCAATCCAACATTTAATGGGGTCCGAAATTTGATACCCTAGAAACACCCCCGCTAAGAACTGGCCAATCACAGCGCGATTTACTCACCCCTGACTTTATTAGACCAATCAGAGGCGGAGAAAATTCAGGTGTTCTCTAAAGGTGCTTCGAAAACGGATGTCTTAAAAAACGGTCTTTGATTGTAATATAAGATGCACTCGTGGTCCATTTATAATACAATAATCCAAAGGTTCAATCACAGTCATACTAACTGTTCGTATACACATTCGCTGTGTTTGCCACTTTTGTTTCATATCTATATATCAGGGCTGAGCTAGCTTTCGAAACATTTCTAAATAAAGTTGTTTGAGTCAAAATAAGGTAATTTAATTATTAATAAAATGTAAGTTACATAAAAAAATATATTAATATATTAGAAATTTTTGAGTTAAACTCAAAGCTTTTTTACGAACGCCTTTTTTAACAACTTTTATATTTTTTTATATTTTTTTGTTTAAAATACATGTGGATGTGATAGGTTTAAGTATTCCAAATTTCAAATAAATAGAACCAGGATGCAAAACGATAGTCAGAAAGATGAAAGGGCACCGTTCCTGACTTTGAACATTTTGGGTTCCTTTTTTGAAGCACCCAAAATTACTTATTTTATCAGCCTCGTTAACCTGGTCAGCACTCTCTAGAAATTCAGATATATAAAATTCATACTTCAACAACAATGAAGTGTCTAGAACTGTGATGCCAATATTACTAATCTTTATATAAGGAGCAAAAGAATTAGAGAGAAAAATCCTTCCAAATCCATAAGTGGGTATGATATGTATTTATTAGCCTATCCTAATATTGCTCTTTAAAAATTGAGTCCTATAGCCCAACTACTCTACAGAGAGCCTTGTGAGGTATAAAGGAAAGATACAGTCACAACAATACAATTTTTATTCAAGAAAAAAATATTAAAATTAAATATATATAAACCATAACCTAAAATAACATAACATAACCTATATTTTGTGTCAGACGACCACGGACCCAGTCTTTCGAAGGCAAGGGCCGCAAACTCGTAATCTGCAGTTATTTGTGAGTATTTGTGGCGCTTGAGCGTCTGAGCGTGGCCGGCCGCAGGTCCAGCCTCACGGCAGATGCCCTGAATATGGCGCGCCCGCGCCGCTAGATATCCACACAAGTGGCGTCCCACACAAGGGCACGTCCCATGAACCATGGTATGAGTGTTTTACCGTCGGGCCTTTTGCCATCGCTCTGAACATTCCGGGTGGCTCTAATGTTGCCGAGACAAAGGCGGTAGCAAGACTACGACGGTGTAAATCATTTATGGTGCTGTGACGGAATATGCGGCTGGCGCTTCTTGCACACGATAGTCCGTGACGTCCAAACTGATCCACGTTCTTGCCGCACGGGCAGACGTGAGGCTCGCAAATCTTAATACCTAGTCGTAACCTATTAAAATTTGTTAACTGCTAGAGTCTATAATATTTCCTAAATTTTTGGATGGCAATGCATGTAACCAAAAACCAGATTATTTTTCAGAGACAGCAATGAGTATATTAAAATACACTCGTAATGCAATTCGTCTTTGTCGCCTCCCATTTCGTAATCGCATCCTTTAGCCGGTATAGTAGGAGATATTAATGTTTGTTTAAAAACAATTATTGATCGATCCCATTCATGGACTTTGTAGGTCTGCACACCGCTGGGTGAAAAAAATAATGTAAACACTCAGACCATTACATGGCAAAGTGTACATAAAATCGTACTAATATGATGTGCCATGAGTGGGAATCGAACCCCCTACAACCTCCAGATACAACGGAATCTAGAAGATGATTTATATGGATCATATTGCGTGTGAGCAACGACTGCCCAGCTTTCACGCACAAGAAGAAACGTAAGGGCGTGCATCCTTACGTTTCTTCTTGTGCGTCACAGCTCTGAAAAATTGTACGCCTATAGTGACAAGGTAGAAAGGTATTTTAAACAGAAATCCTTTAAAAGCATATCTCTATTCTATATACCGTTATGGGGTCTATAATATTGGTATTACTTGTATAATAACGGCGCCAATTTCGTCGCAATTTTTCTTTGATGTAGGTAAGCATCAATGAGATTAGAATTATATAAAGAGGGCGAATAGCTTGAAATTTACAGATATTTTATGTCATAATTAGTAATTGTAGACATTTTGTTTACTTCGTACTAAACGTTTTGGCGATTCATACATCTGGCGCACTAGCAAAATGTGGAATGCTCTACCAGTTCGCGTATTTCCTTCCTTTAGTTAGTGGAATGCTTTACCAGTTCGCGTATTTCCTTCCTAAAGTTAGTGGAATGCTTTACCAGTTCGCGTATTTCCTTCCTAAAGTTAGTGGAATGCTTTACCAGTTCGCGTATTTCCTTCCTTTAATTAGTGGAATGCTTTACCAGTACGCATGTTTCCTTCCTTGTGAAATGCTTTCCCAATTCGCACCGGTCGTATACTGTTTGCACCCACTGGTTTCTAGCACTTGGCATACTACTAAGCGGTGGTGTGTGTATGTGAAATTATACCCACCACCAATTGTCGATCCTTTATAAAGAAGATGTCAAGTGCGACTTAAATAAAGTTTTTAGTAAATAAGTTACACATTATAAAAATACTTAATAAAATTAAATGTGATAAACACATATTTCAACTTTCTATTTCGGTGAGATACTGAGATAATCAGATAATGTATTTTGCCGAAATGTAACGTTATCACTTATTTGCCCTAGAAAGATTTGCAGCTCTAGACTTTAATCTCAATGTAAATATTACCTACTATCAAAAAATGGCGACCGCCGACCACCCAATGAGTCGGTAATCTTTTGTTTTCGGTATGTGTTGTTTATAATAATACTTACTCATTTGGAGGATAAATAATACTGACCAAATTGGCTCTCTTCGTCATATATAATATATTTTTATTCTGACAAGACTTTATTATTGCTACAGACATTCTTGAGTACATTTTTTCGGGGGAACAAAGACCTAGTCGGGTGAATTCGTCTACAATGACTCGGCCACCTCGTATATAACAATATACGTGGTGGCCGAGTTGGTTAGACTTCAGACCTAAAAACACTTATTAAACACAATTTTTGATCTAAAAAATTATGTACATTTGTTTAACAACACCACTATAGTGCCTCGGAGAGCACGTTAAGCTGTCGGTCCCAGTTTCACTATACCAAATTGTGAAACTATTTTTAGATGAGTTATTAAATTTATCCAAGCATCGCGACAAGCTAGACACTTGTTCGGTGTAGACTCATACCATCGGCTACGACGAGGTGGAAAACCACTCTACTGGGTACCCTAAGGCCGTCTAGGCGGTCTCGGGCGCCATATGATTTTTTTTTTTTTTTTTTATGAGAGCTCAACAATATCCATAATATCAATATATCTATATCAATAAGCAGTATGCAATATCCATAATATCATATCAATAAGCAGTATGCAATATCCATGAATGATAGCAACCAGCGGATGCATACAGGTGCACCGCTGGTTGCCATCATTATGCCGGCTTAAGATGCCTATTCACGCTTCGTTTAAAGGACTCTAGGTTATAAGAGGAAGGAAACACGCAAGCTGGTAGAGCATTCCACATTTTAATAGTACGGCAGATGTATGAATCGCCAAAACGTTTAGTACGATTTAGTATGATATAATTATGATAATTATTATTTATTCCGCCGGGTACAAAGAACACTTAAATGTAGCTAATTAATAGTAGACACGGGTATGGAGTGAAATAATCCTTTCTAACTCTGGGTACTTGACCACGGAGGCGGCCATTGTACACGGACTGATTATGTCCCGGTATCCAAAGTGATCAAGGGATCTTTTTACCGGGATATAAAGTGCCTTCATGTCGTACTAGATATTTCCCAACCTGTGTATAAAATTTCATTCCAATCGGTCCTACCATGCCGTTTTAGAGTTATTTTATACAAACGTATAAACTTTCACGCTTAAAACTGTAGTATAGATCATTTTAAAAATCGCGTTATAATTTTGCCAGATGAAATTTATTTTTCTAACAAGGATATGATATAAAAGACTCGTAATGTAAATTCGTCTCATACGAGCTTTGTAATTGGCATGTGCTGTAAAATATAAAACAACACCTATATATTTCAGTTTTTTTGCAAATAAATGTCTTTGTCCATTTCGTAATCGCTTACCTAGGTACTCATTTTATTTATGCAAATTTGATATAGTTAAAAAAAAAAATCATATTGAAAACAGGCTTTATTAACTTGTTACTTTTTAATGCTACAAAACAATATTTAAAGAAAGAAAAATAAACCTTACAAACTAATTAATAAAGTTTAGTGACAACAAATTAGCAAAAGCAATAATATTAAAAATAATATAAGCCGTAATTTTTCATAGATTATATTTTCACATAACAAAATTAAGTGAAAAATAATAATATAAAAACCTACTCAAAATATATATCGCGCGGCATAGTGAGAGCGACCAGTGCTGTCATTAATAATGTATTGATCGACATAGACTTTAATACCATCAGGGAGAAACAAAATCACATTCCGTGCTACAATAAAATAAAAAAACTCTAGCTCTAGATTTCAAATTTTTGTAAGTCATTTACTGTGATTTTATAACTAATATCAGCCTAAGCACTAAAGTATTTTTTTTGACGGATAGTAACCATGGAAACTATTTGTAATTCAGTAGCTCTATCACAAGCTTTTGCAATTAGTTTCTACTGTAGTAATAGATAGGGATCAACCAATAGGATCGCTTTATTTTTCAAATAAACCTCTCTTATTGTTTGAGAAATGTTATGCCCAATTTCACCAACGATCTCACTAACTGTAAAGGAGACCCTAAATAATATTTTTTACATTTTTGCTATGAAACAACTGTCATTAATTGTCCCTTAACTTAGTTAGGGGCTCCCTTAGAGTTGGTGAAATCGGGTATTATTCTTTTTCATCATTCGAGTCACCACCGCAGTGGGAAAACTGTTAGGAAAACGGGGTAGTTTTGTTACTTTTGAGAGCTTCCGTTGCGTGCGCGTAAACAGTTACGCAGACGAAGTTGCGCGGGTGAGCTTGTAAAATATAAACCCCTAGATGGCCTCATTGTGACCAGCGGAGGGGTTTTATCCCACCTCGTCGTAGCCGTCGCGATGGTATGAGTCTTCACCGAACAAGTGGATAGTTCGCCGCGATGTTTGGATAGATCAATAACCCATCTATAAACAATTTCACAAGTTGGTATAGTGAAACTGGGACCGAGATGCGCCCACCGAGGCACTGTATAGTGGTATTGTCAAACAAATGTATTTGACGGACTTTCTCCTCAACATTTAAAGACCTTATTAACCATTCTAACGATATATCAGGGTAGAAACCCCCTAGCTACGCCCATGATATATATATATCTTCTAATACTCGTATCTGCCCGTGTGGCATAGTGGACAAAAGCTGGCAACATTGCCTCGCTGTATATTGCTACACAGTTATACCGGATACATTTGAAAGGATGTACTTTGGGCTAATATGAGGTTCTACTGATCAATACGAACAACTTTTCCCATGGAACTATGGGCCGCAAATGAAAAAAGTTTTGGCTTCTCCATACAAACTATGTTAAAATGACCAATTTGAATGGGGAAGCCAAAAATTATTTTCATTTGCGACACATGGTTCCATGAGAAAAGTTGTTCGATTTGATCAGCAAAACCTCATATTAGCCCAAAGTATATATAATAAATAATAATATGTAGGACAAATTACACAAATTGCTATGGTCACAAACTAAGCTCTAGGCTTGTACTATGTGTACCAGAAAAAAATATATAATACATATTATATTTTTATAAACACCCAGACCATGACAAACTGTACAGAAAAACATACTAATATTTACTTGCCATGGGTGGGAATCGAACCCACGACCTCCGGATTTAACGCCAAGGGCGCAACCACTAGTCTACGGAGGCTGTCAATATATATTTTTAAAATCGAATAAAATATTTTTTTAAACAAAAGGGTATTTTAATAGATTTATAAAGTCGCACATTTCGACAATAAACAATACGAGAGTAAATTTCGTAATAAACAATAATGAAACGAAAAGGTAAGTAAAAATTTATGAATTTTGCTTGAAAAAGTGTAATTTCTTATCGTAAACAAGGTCATGTTTTTACCGTGGGAACGCTATAATATGCGTTTATTTTATTAATTTCTATTTTAGAAATAATATAGAGTATTTAGGTATGTAGATTATTTGGACTACATAGATAATAATAAAAAAAAACATTTGGGAAAAAAACATCAAAAGTAAATCCCATACAGATTCAAAAACCGTCTAGGGGCCTAGTCCATGTTTCGGTTTTAGTCTGTAGGTTTACCGGTTTTTCGGAGACTACTTCATCGATTTCTTGTCGAGTGGGTACTCTCCTTTTATGGTGCGGTTACGAAACAGGCGATTGATTTGATGATCAATAGACTCGTAATGCAAATACGTCCATGTCGCCGCCCATTTCGTAACCGCATGATTTGTCCAGTATTATGGAAGCGATAAATATCGTTAAACAGCAATCGACCCCATTTGACTAATACATCGATTTATTGTCGAAGGGGTAGTCTCCTTTTATGGTGCGGTTATGAAACGGGCGACTGATTTCACAATCAATAGACTCGTAATACAAATCGTCCACGCCGACGCCCATTTCGTAACCGCATCATTTGTCTAGCATTATGGGAGCGATAAATTTTGTTAAACAGCTATGTATTGATCGTTCAAGGAGTTTGTAGGTTTGCTTAACATCAGGTAGATGCTGCATGACACGCCGTGTTTCATAAAATAAAAAAAACGTAATTACTACGGTTATTTTTTTTGTTTAATACCGTATTACACGGTATTTTTTTTCGCTATACTTATTTATAAAGCTGAAGAGATTGTTTGTTTGGTCTAAAGCGCTAATCTCAGAACTATAGCTTCGAATTGAAACAATATATTTTAGTGTTGTATAGCGCATTTATCGAGGAAAGCTATAAGCTACATAACATCACGCTACGACAAATAGGAGTGGAATAACAAGTGTTGCAGAAACGGGAAATAAATATTCCTTTGGAGCGTAAACGGTTAAAGTAACGCATATAATGACGCGGGTCAATTAGTATTAAATAGCCGTTACTTCAATAAAACATTATAGGAATACGCTGTAGGTATGTTGTTACCCGGGTCCCTCACAAAGGAATACGCTATAGGTATGTTGTTACCCGGGTCCCTCACAAAGGAATACGCTATAGGTATGTTGTTACCCGGGTCCCTCACAAAGGAATACGCTATAGGTATGTTGTTACCCGGGTCCCTCACAAAGGAATACGCTATAGGTATGTTGTTACCCGGGTCCCTCACAAAGGAATACGCTATAGGTATGTTGTTACCCGGGTCCCTCACAAAGGAATACGCTATAGGTATGTTGTTACCCGGGTCCCTCACAAAGGAATACGCTATAGGTATGTTGTTACCCGGGTGCCTCACAAAGGAATACGCTATAGGTATGTTGTTACCCGGGTCCCTCACAAAGAAATACGCTATAGGTACGTTGTTACCCGGGTCCCTCACAAAGGAATACGCTATAGGTATGTTGTTACCCGGGTCCCTCACAAAGGAATACGCTATAGGTATGTTGTTACCCGGGTCCCTCACAAAGGAATACGCTATAGGTATGTTGTTACCCGGGTCCCTCACAAAGGAATACGCTATAGGTATGTTGTTACCCGGGTCCCTTACAAAGGAATACGCTATAGGTATGTCGTCACCCGGGTCCCTCACAAAGGAATACGCTATAGGTATGTTGTTACCCGGGTCCCTCACAAAGGAATACGCTATAGGTATGTCGTCACCCGGGTCCCTCACAAAGGAATACGCCATAGGTATGTCGTCACCCGGGTCCCTCACAAAGGAATACGCTATAGGTATGTTGTTACCCGGGTTCCTCACAAAGGAATACGCTATAGGTATGTTGTTACCCGGGTCCCTCACAAAGGAAAGGTTTGCACGGATGTTTTTAGCATGGAGAGTCCTGGGTAAGAAGCTAGCCACGTTTCTGCAGATAAATAAGATAATTCAGGGATATATTTTAGTAAGCAGATTCATTAGGTTTATTAACACGCAACACAGTCAGATACAATATTTGCCTGACGACTTAAATTTCGAAAATGTTGGTCTAATCACAAATAGACATTTTTTTCTTTAAGCCTAACGCGGTATATTACAGAAATTGCTTTTTTTGTTATACCTTGTATAAAAGTATTTGTAGGTCTGCTTACTACCATCAGGTAGATACAAAATTTAATAAATAAAAAAAATAAAATCTAATAAACTTTAAAAAATATGATACATATAGATATAATTTATTTTAAAAAAAGTATCTTCATTTCATCTACTAAAATTTTTGATCCACATACCCTCTTATTTATAAAATTTTATGTTTTAGTTAAAATGGAGTTTTATCTGCTTCCTGTAAAATTTAATAATAAGTTTCAGTATAAAAGATGGTTTTTAATTGATAAGAAAGAGACAAAACACGATTTTAACTAAAACACTCAATAAAGCTTTTATATCTTACTAATAAATATAAAAACTACTTAAAAAAATATAGTAGGGCCAATTTCATATATCACATTTTACATCTGTCAGTCTTACTAGAAAATCGTAAATTTTTTTTTTCATTATTACAATAAATATGACAATGTATGTT
The DNA here is from genome assembly GCA_947458855.1 of Monopis laevigella. NCBI lineage: Eukaryota > Metazoa > Arthropoda > Insecta > Lepidoptera > Tineidae > Monopis > Monopis laevigella. The sequence continues at coordinate 4,975,695 of OX381577.1, read as the reverse complement.
TAACTAAAAAAAGTTAAGCAAATGTTGCAGGTTGTTGAATTAAAAAAAACTCTCAAATGAAAACTATTGAATTGGCCCTACCTTAGTAATTTGATTAGCGAAATTAAACTATCTATCATGCTATAAAACTATCGCAATAAACTTCTATCGATTTAACAGGTAACAACTACGGTGGGCAAGTTTAGCAAATATTTTCTTCCATTTTCCCATAAGTACTTGGTATTTCAGTGTCGTGTGTCTTTGAACGTTTTTACTTAGAATCCATAGTGTGAGAACAATGCTGGATTACTGAGAAAATGTCACAATAAACAATTATTGGATGGTACGTTTCAAGTTAATTTAACTTTAACCGAGATCTTTCAATGTTCTATATTTGACGGGCGATTAAATATGCTAAATACACAAAAAAGCAGCCAATTGCTAATTTGTTTACGTCCTTAGGTTCTATATAACAGAAGAAAAAAACATCTATGTTAAATAATTACTAATAAAATAATAAATTCCTAAGGGCGGAAATCAGGCTTTCTGCCCTATTACAGTTATGTACAGTACTCTGTTGTATTATGTTGTCCGCAACCCTAAGAATATATATATATATTAACATACAATATAGAATTCACACCCGAGCGTTTTTATCTCTTTACTTAAAATTATTTTAATAAACTAACTTTCGATAATACCTAACATAATAAAACATTTTTGAATAAAAGTAAAATTGGCGTATTCATATTCTCAATCATCGTTATAAATATACATGATGAAACAACTTTTCCCATGTGTCGCAAATGAAAAAAAAAATGCCTTCTCTATACAAACTAGTAATTTTAAAATGAGCAATTTGTATGGGGAAGCCAAAATGTTTTTTTCATTTGCGAGACATGGTTCTATGAGAAAAGTTGTTCGATTTGATCAGTAAATATATATATATTATCATATTAGCCAACAACAGTACAATAGCCAACAACAGTACAACCTTTAAAATTCACCCTGTATATGTATGTATATGCTGACACTATTCGTATCTATAAATTTCAGTAGTCGCCATACTTTATCGGTTGAAAACCCAACTAGTAAGACCAAAACAAAATAATTAAAACGATCCTAATTTTTTCACAATTATTTTTTCCGTCATTTTATGTTTTCTGTGACCTAACTAGTTGTTCCCTGCAGCTCATAGTTTTTTTTAGCTTTACTTGCATATAAAAAAAATATGTAGGACAAATTACACATATTGATCTGGTCACAAACTAAGCTCTAGGCTTGTACTATGTGTATTAGCAACGATATAATACATATTATATTTTATAAACACCCAGATCATGACAAACTGTACAGAAAAACGTACTAATATTTTTTTGCCATGGGTGGGAATCGAACCCACGACCTCGGGATACAACGCCAAAGGCGCAACCAATAGTGTACGGAGGCTGTCAAGATTTATGAAATAAATATTTTAAATTAATTAGTCCAAATTTCAGCTTTCTAGACTTAATAGTTTAGGCTGTGCGTTTTTAGTCAGTCAGGACAAACTATTTTATAAGTATAAAGTGGTTACAGAATCCCATTAGCTATCATATGGGTATAGTGGGAATATCAACGCTGTGAAACAACAATGTATTGACCCCATTCATGGACTTTGTAGGTCTACTTCATAAACCTTAAAGCCTGAAATATTAAAACCAGTAGACCACGAAGGCAGTAAGAAATAAAACAATCGAAATCCAGTTATTTAAAAACAAAACCATAAATTTTATTGTCGAAAGAAAACTAGTTTTGTAAAATAAATGAAAAGAAAAAACTGTAACTGAACAATATATTGCATTATTTAGACTCCGCCCTCGTTGTTTCTATCTCTGTCGCACATCTCCCTTCCTGCTTAGTCACTTTGAAAATCTACACCGGGTTTTATTCTATTGCGTGCTTTTAGACAGGAAGGGTGTGACAGAATTCGATATTTTGACGAATTTGAAACCGGAATAGAATAAAAAATATAGTTAGTGTAAACAGTGTTGTTATAGTGCAATATTTTTTTAAGTTCCTAATTTAATATGGTGAGTCCTATTTAATTATTTTTTATCTAGATTTACGCCTACTTGCCTTTAAAGGGGTAGTTTGAAATTTTAACTAGATTTACCTCACATAGTTAAGAAGATTTACCTGTATACATAGCCTATCACAGAGTCTATCAATAGAAGTTGAAACGAAAAAAATATATAAATAAAATTATTGTTATTGATTAAAAATAATGGTTTATGTCAAATTTCAGTTGTGGTTATGGAATCCGTAGCTTGTGGTGATTTATAATGAAACTAAATTAAGGTTACTGCTCCAGTAGTGACAGTGAACCTAAAGCTGACACTTTGAAATTCAAATATCATATAAAGTGATTTGAATATAGCTAAAAATATATAACATACCTTATAAATAAAACAATTTTTTTTTTGTTATGATTTTTTTTAGGCTATATGAAAAATTTAATCAACAGATATCAATCAAAAAGTTAATTAAAAAATTTTGTTATTATAACAGTTTTATTTCTAAAATTACTTTTTAAGCTTTGTTGCTATAAGCATTTCTTTTTTGTGTCAGCTTCAGTATTGTCATAATATAAAAATTTCGCTTTAATAATTATTGAATATTGTACGTGGTGGCCGAGTTGGTTAGACCTTGGACTTAAAAACACTTAGGTCCCTGGTTCGAATCCCGGTGTGCACCAATGAGTTTTTAATAAAAAAAAATATGTACATTTGTTTAACAACACCACTATAGTACCTCGGAGAGCACGTTAAGCTGTAGGTCCCGGTTCCACTATACCAACTTGTGAAACTGTTTATAGATGGGTTATTGAGTCTATTCAAAACATCGCGACGAGCTAGCCACTTGTTCGGTGTAGACTCATACCATCGGCTACGACGAGGTGGGGTTAAAATCCCTCCGATGGGTACCCTGGGGCCGTCTAGTTTCGGGCGCCGTAAGGCACCCGTGATGATATATATATATATGTATATATGAATACCTGCTTAAGATATATACCTAACTAAATACCTAAGTATCATTACAATTTTACATAATTTCAATACTATTTATTTAATTTAATGTTAGCTACGTCAAAGTTCTCTGACGTACCCAATTACTTTCAGGAATTATGTGTATTATTTAATTAAACTCAATTAGAATCATGTGTATGACTTTACTAGTAGGCACATATATACTTTCAGGAATTGTGTGTATTATTTAATAACTGGCATCAAGGCACATTTTTTTTTTTTTTTTTTTAAAATGTAGGACAAATTACACATATTGCTCTGGTCACAAACTAAGCTCTAGGCTTGTACTATGTGTACCAGAAGCAACGATATAATACATATTATATTTTATAAACACCCAGACCATGACAAATTGTACAGAAAAAACGTACTAATATTTTTTTTTGCCATGGGTGGGAATCGAACCCACGACCTCCGGATACAACGCCAAAGGCGCAACCACTAGTCTACGGAGGCTGTCATATATACTTTCAGGAATCATTAGAATTATTTTCACTAGTAGGCACTTAGATATACGAGTACTTTAAGGAATTAGGTGTATTATTGATACCCGAATACATGAAAAAAAGGGTATGTTATTTATTTATTTACCAAAAAATGAGCTTACTGAAAACAAAATTTTAAAATAAATTATAATTGTGTGTAATAAACATACGATGTTTACTATTTTTTATAACAGTTTGTATGTTGTTTTAGGTATGTACCTAAAATGACCTAGTAAATACTATATGGTCAAAACTGATGGAACTATATCTTTATAGTATTATATATGTATCATCACGGGTGCCTTACGGCGCCCGAGACCGCCTAGACGGCCCCAGGGTACCCAGCGGAGGGGTTTTTAATCCCACCTCGTCGTAGCCAATTGTATGAGTCTACACCGAACAAGTGGCTAGCTCGTCGCGATAAGACTATTATAAGACTATATAAATCTTTATATTATTTTCCTATATAATATAATAATCAATAACCTACCAAAATAAAAACCTTTTTTTTTTTAATTTAAATCCCATGTCCGCAATATATCCAAACCCTATCCCAGCCCGAATATACCTAGTTGAACGGCCAGTGATATTCTCCGTTTAAAAACGTATCCGAACCGAGGATCTCTTGAGGTCTCTTTTAGAAGGGCACATAATTTATTTCCGAAGTCCACGGCTTTGTCTCCACAAATGAGACAAATAAATATTCAGATTTCATATTTTGATTTTAGAATATTTTTAACAAAAAAAAATCAGATATCTTTTTTGAGGTACTTGCATTTCGGCCTAGCCAGAAAGCCACCAAAATACGGCCTAGAAGCCACATACAAGATTCGCTAAAGTCTACAAGTCAAGTATACCTATAAATATATATCTACTACCTAAACATTTTTTTTTACTTCAATTGTAAGGAAAAGTGAAACAGTGTAATATTTTGAAAACAAAAGACCGGATTTCACTAGTAAAAGCACTTCTTTTACATAAGTAATAATTATTTTTCGACATCAATATTATAAAATCTAATACTATAAAGATACGTGGTGGCCTAGTTGGTTAGACCTTGGACTTAAAAACACTTAGGTCCCTGGTTCGAATCCCGGTGTGTACCAATGAGTTTTTATATGTATATGTATGTGTATGTTATAATAGACTTGGTACTATATTTTGACTATATAAATGTTTATTTTATTTTATTATATTCCTGTAATTATCTTTTTAATTTTGTGGCGGTTTAGGTAATTCGCAAAGTTTGTTGTGGCATTAACTTTTACTTTTTTTTTATACGATGCTAGTTTAGGGTAGTAGTAGATGCCAGTAGCTAGGTAGACTGAACCAAGTAACAAATACCTATTTTAATTAAGGACTGCATTCTCCATACAAAAAGAGCTTTCGTAATTCCAGTAATATATAATACTTGATTACTGTTTGTTGCAGAATTAAAATAATAGTTTTATCGATCATTGTATTAATTAATCTTTTTGTGATGGATTATTATTATTTTTATTTTTTCGAAATCAGAAAAAAAACTTTTAATATTATACTTAATACAAAGCACTTTTAAGTACGTTCTTTCTACTATGTTTAAACTGAAGTTTTAGAAATCTTTATCATTTGAAACAATAATGGACTTTTAATTTTACGTCGATTGCGATGTTTTCTTTTATTAATAATTAAAATGTTTTTCCTATTCTTATTATTGTTACAGATACCAAAACAAAACCAAATATATTTATAATTTTGTTTTAAAAACACTCTGTAATGAAATCAACGAGCATGGAAGGCTGTACCGACCGGCTGACCCCTTTGAGTGATCTTACCAACGAATCAGAAACATCATTACCAGCATTCCCATATGACCAAAGTGGTAATTATTACCAAAATAATACAACCGACAAACAATACTTTAGTTGCAAGAAATTTAAATACGATGAACGATGTAATCTCGAAAAGAAAACACAAGAAAATAAAGTCGCCGGCTTCGAATATTCGTTACGAAAACAAAAATATTTAAATTTCGATCTCAAACAACCTGCTAACGAAAACTTTTTTGCGCAAATGGAAAACGAACAACCTAAATATTACTACAGTGGTGAAGTTCCAAATTCGAAAAACGGTGATAATTCAAATTTGGAACAAATGAAAATGAATTCAGATCATATAACTTTCGAGAATTTGACTTCTGAAAGTAAACGTGATCAGGCTGCGTTTTACAGTGAAAATGAGAATAATAACAATAACAATAGATTGTGGTTGAATTTTAACTCGGAACAAATACAATGTGTGTGCGAGGCTTTGATGCAAAAGGGCGATAATGAGAAATTGGGATCGTTTTTGTGGAATCTGCCTCCGAATGAGCTTTTAAGAAATAATGAAACTATTTTAAGGTAAGATTATTGTTGAATACTTTTGTATCTAATGAGGTAGGTATCTTTATTTAAAAACATAGCCGCCCTGTTCAGTTTTAAATTAGTTCGTGAGCTTTTGTGGTTTTTGAATGTCAGTACAAAAGATTTACAATGTTTTTTTTTGTGACATTGTACCCTCCTTATTATTGCTACGAATAATAAATTTAGTGCTTGTGCTCACCCGCTATATTTTTTTCCCAAAAATCTTCATTTTTGGTAATCATATAATTTCGTACATGTTTCGGTTACATAAAATTTTTAATTTTATTTAAACAATAAAATCTACAATCATTCAAAATTTTAAATAAAACAGACCAATAGTTTTCGAGATATTTAAAGCCTGTGCCCATCCACCTGCGCCTCACCCATTAGAGTCCATTTAAGTCCAAAAAAAGCTATTCTCATATCACATGGGTGATAAGTATAAGATAGATAGTCAGCAAGATTTGGTATCCACAATTAAACTAATTTCAACAGAAGTACAACTAAACAGCTATAGTCTAACTAATATCTCTCTTATCTTTTATCTCTCTCTACGTGCCTATTTACAACTTTGACTTCACAAATTACAAATGAAACCTAATATTCACCTGATAATAAAAGTCCATAAACTTTACTTTAAAAGATTATATTTGTTTTATGAAAGTTATCTGGTGGGAAAAAAGCACGTTTGCATTGTCAGCACAGATCTAGTAGCATTTGGTTACTTGGATTCGCTTGTTAATTAAAAAAAAAAAACACATTTCACTTTCGAATTGTGAAACACTTGTTCGTTCGTTTCATTAGGATATTCTACATTCGAATTTTGATAGTACTTAACAGCACCCGTGTCGTTTCAAAGGCTTAGAACAATCTCGACTGAGCGATGATGATGAGTCAGTCAGGACAAGCTCTTTTATATTTATAGATAGAGCGAACTTAATTTTTAATAGGCGATTGTGTACGTATTCATAGGTAAGATAAGCATAGCATAATGCATTGACAAATCAAATGATAGTTTAGTGAAATTACTTTACTTTGGTTTAGGTTATGTTTTATTTTCGATTGCAATTAATTTGAAACAGCAATAAAATAAAAATAAATACTTTACAAGGCGGATTTTTTAGTCGGGACCATAATTACTCAAACCTCAGTCATTCCAATAGACTTTTGATCATTATAACAGGATCGATTGGCATTAAAAAAAGATTTTGTATAAAATTATAATTTCTTTTTGATTGTACATTTTTCCCAAAATCTGTGAATGCAGTTCAGCATATCTCAAAAAATTATGGATATTTTATTAACGGTTGAAATACCTACCCTTACTGTCTGTCTTATCTGAAAAATCCACCCTGTATACTAAATTATGAAATACGTCTTGGCTGAAAACATTTTTTTTACAATTTCAGCTTGAAAAATAAACTATTATACACAGTTTATTTTTCAAATTAAAATAGGTGTATGTGTATGCATTTCAATCAGAGTTTAAGTATTTTGTGTAGAAAAAAGGTAAGGAGTATTTTTTTTTTTCATTTGCGACACAAGATCCCAAAAAAGGAAAAGTTGTTCTATTTAATCAGTAGAGCCCAATGTACAACCTTCCAAAGTCTGTATAAGGTATGCGCTATATTCAAGTAACCTGACTGGAATTATACAAGCTTAGAAGATAATCTACGTGGCTACCACGTATATATATACGTGGTGGCCGAGTTGGTTAGACCTTGGACTTAAAAACACTTAGGTCCCTGGTTCGAATCCCGGTGTGTACCAATGAGTTTTTAATTTAAAAATTCAAGTACATTTGTTTGACAACACCACTATAGTGCCTCGGAGAGCACGTTAAGCTGTCGGTCCCGGTTTCACTATACCAACCTGTGAAACTGTTTATAGATGGGTTATTGAGTCTATTCAAAACATCGCGACGAGCTAGCCACTTGTTCGGTGTAGACTCATACCATCGGCTACGACGAGGTGGGATTAAAACCCCTCCCTGTACCCTGGGGCCGTCTAGGCGGTCTCGGGCGCCGTAAGGCACCCGTGAAGATATATATATATATATATATATATATATATATATATATATATATATATATATAGAAGATAATCTATACTAATATAATAAAGAGGTAAAGCTTGTGATGTTGTAGGGGGTAATCTCTGAATCCACAATCTTTTAGTGTTGGATAGCCCATTTATCTAATAATAGACTATACCTACGACCAATAGGGGCGAAACATCATGATGAAACATGTTGGGAAAACGGGGAAAATTTTGGTCCTTTTGAGAGCTTCCGTTGCGTGCGCAGACAAAGTTGCGCGGGTCAGCTATTATTATATAAAATAAGACATAATGTTTAATAATTATTCTATTATGCATTCTAAATCGTATGAGTCTAAGTCCCCTAATATTTATTTCTTTGTTTCTCAGGGCTAGAGCGCTAGTGGCGTATCACAGAGGGATATATCAAGACCTATATGGAATATTAGAATCGCATAAGTTTTCTCCGAGATTTCACACGGCTTTGCAGAACTTATGGTTTAAGGCACATTATAATGAAGCCGAGAAAGTCCGAGGCAGGGTTATAGGTATGTTTTTATTTATTTTATTTTAAACAGAAAAGGAAATCTCACGAGGAAAACATTTTAAGCTTCCGGATATTTTATTTTATTTTTATTGTCTTCTTTTAGGGTGTGGTTACGAAACGGACAGTTAAATTGACGATAAATCAGCGCGAGGCTATCGTAATGCAATACGTGGTCGTTGGTTTGATTCCCACCCATGGTAAAAAAAATGAATGCGTTTTTTCTGTACAGTTTGTCATGGTCTGGGTGTTTTAAAATATAATATGTATTATACCGTTGCTTCTGTTACACATAGTACAAGCCGATAGCTTAGTTTGTGACCAGAGCAATATGTGAAAATTGTCCTACATATTATTATTAGTATTGTTTGTCGCCGCCCATTCTTCGTCTCGTCGCGTCACTTAGTTGGCATAGTGGGAGCGATCAAAATATATTGAATGATACCATTCATAGATTTTGTAGGTTTGTTTACCATCAGGTAGATACAAAATCACATGCCTATCGTATAAATGGTGGTCAAACATAATTAGATACTATGATATAGTGAAGATTGTATAGTGTTCTGTTTCGAGATTTGAGGCAAAAAGGCGAATTTGCATTAGGTACGAGTAAACTAAACGCCAGTAGCGAGTGTCACAGCATTCTGAGATTTTCAATTGGTGTTCAATCATCAAAAACCTACTCAGCAATTATTTAAGCGGGTCCAACTTTTACTGGAGCAAGGAATGTGATTTTGTAACTACATGATAAGCTGACCTACAAAATCCATAAATGCATGCATTGATTACTCCCACTTTGCCAGCTAAATGACATGGTTACCAAATTGGTGGCAAGAATAACAAATTTGTATTACGAGTCTACTTTAATAGCCCCCCGGCTTTATGAAAGGAGACTACCACTTCTGCGAGAAACCGACGCAGTAGCCTCCTGAATACCGGTAAAACAAACGGACTAAAACCGAAACATGACTAGGTGACTAATAGACGGTTTTTGCACCTGAATCGGTCGGCCTAGCGAATATAAAAACCTCCCTTTCACCTAAACAGTGACTAATTATCTGCTAACGAAAATCTATCTACACAGAAAATGAAGGATTTTCGATGTGAGTCGTTATTCATGGTTTTTATTTTTAGGAGCCGTCGACAAATATCGTTTAAGAAAAAAGTACCCGCTACCGAAGACCATATGGGACGGAGAAGAGACCGTTTATTGTTTTAAAGAAAAAAGTAGAAATGTGCTCAAAGATTGTTACTACAAAAACAGGTAAAACATTTTACACTTTAAAAGAAAACTTTAAGCTAAGTTCGCGCGTTCTCCATATAAAATTAGCTTTTGCAGTATTACTCGACTACTGTTTATCGCAGAATTAAAATAATATTTTTGTCGGCCATTTTATTAATTAATCTTCCTATGTTCGATTTTTTTTTAAATAAAAAAAGACACTTCTTTAATTTTATAATACAAAGATATTTATTACCCACAACAGAAAGATTTTTGCGTACATTTGCCAACATAAAAATAATAATTGAACTTCGGGTAAGTACGTTTGTATGGTTTGTATGGGCGTCAACACGGCTGCAGAGCCATTAAGAAATTACGCAAGCATTTTCTCCCCAAAATACTTAAAAAGTAAATATGTAAGTCCTATACAGATTTGGAACAACACCAATGTTAAAGCATACTTCACTCTCTCAAAGGTTAGCTGGTAGAAAATGCCTAAGGCATTAAGCTCGCCTATGTACAATTTTGTGCAATAAAGAATTTAAAATAAATAAATAAAAGTATGTACGAGTTGGTACTAAAGCATAAAACAATAAGTATCTCTTTATTAATTACAACCGCAATTGGTAGGTACATAAAAACTCAAGAGTGTTAGTACTCATACCTATACCTATTAGTATACCTATACTTAGTGAAATCTGAGAAGTCCATGTCCATAATCAACAATGATTCAATTCGTTTTGCTAAAATCATAGCTTGAATGATCAAGCTATGACTTTTTAGGTATATACATATACCTACAAAGCCTTCTGTTTTGCCCTGAATCCAAATCCTTAGCCATCATTTGAAAAAAGTCAAGCTTGTACAGAGGAAAATATTTTTTCCTATTTCATAATTAATAAAAATAACGTAAATCAATCGAAATCAATTGATAAATCGGAAATGAATGATTTATTTTTCTAGATATTAAATTTTTAAAGATAAAAATGCAATGAAAAAAATCCTGGTGGCTGGACTCGAACCCACGAACCTCGCTATCGCGGCAAGGCGCTCAACCGCTGAGCCAACCAGGTTCCAGTCAGCCCTCACGAATTTTGTCATTGCTTGTAATCTCTATACACAGACGCCCTCTATTAGCTTTCTTCTAATAACTCTTATACGAGTGAAGATAGAAGTCCTAGTTTCTTATACTAGATGGCAGAGGAGTCTGTTTTTTTCAGTATTTCCTGATACCTATAATTTGGATATCTTGACAAGAGTGAATAGGCACTTAGTAAACGTTATTCCCTCTACAATGCTGAGGGAAGAATAAGGTCAATAGGGCAATATTTTAGCATTCCGTGTCGTGATCATTGTACATTTCGTTTCGTTATTGTGACAATCTAACATTACCTTTACAAGAAACAGAATTTGACCTCAGAATTCCATTTCGTTCGATCATACGCCAACAGTGAAATATCAAAAGGGTACTCATGCTAAAGCTGTTGTAAATATTACCAGTAACTTCTTCTACTCCGCAAAACAATAGGAAGAAGCTTGATGGTGAAATTTGCTCGTGTTGAAGGTACCCGACGCCGGATGAAAAGCGCGCCCTGGTAGACAAAACCGGCCTGACCCTGACCCAGGTTTCCAACTGGTTCAAAAACAGAAGACAACGAGACCGGACGCCCCACCAACCAAATAGACCGTAAGTTTATGGATAAAACCTTACTTTTATGACACATTGAAACAAATAACCCACAGCCTTGGTTAAAAATTATGATTATGATATAGGCACAAAACTATTCAAAAGATTTTTATTAGATCGGCCATCGGAAGCCTGAGGCCGTATAGGCGAATTATTCCGTATTCACCCGCAAAGTTTACCCGAAACATGTACTTTCCGTTTTCACCTTAAAAAGTATTTCTTATTCACCCTATTTAATAATAAATGATACTTAATGTCATTTATGGCTCGAACTTGGCCATATATTTTAACAGATTAAAAAATAAGTACAGTGAGAGAGAAAAGTTTTATTTAAATATGGTATTATTTTAAATACCACTATTATTCTAAATAATATTTAATATATTTTTGCCATTTAACATATATTTTGTTACAATTGGGAACGAATTCAGAGTGTTAAATTTAGAAGGAGGTTTATTATTATTTTAAGTCAACTGACAAGCTTAGCATGGGTTGTAAAATTTAGAACTGTAAGTGCCAGAAATATCGAAGAGGCCTATTACGTTAAAAGTAAATATTTTAAATCTAGTAACTAGAAGTTCTTAAAGTCGTGAATAAAATAAATTAAGAATTTATTACAGTCTCTGTCGCCGTAAGGCACCCGTAATGCTATATATATATATATATATATATATATGTTCGCAAAATCTTGTGGTAGAGCTACAGAACATTGCCATTAGAGCGAAATGAAAATGATAAAATTATTTTGACTTCACAATAGATACAAATTTATTATAATATACCTAAGCTAAATATGTTATGAGGGACCATAAAAAACGGCACACAACAAGACAACAAATATTTCTTCAAGTGGATCATACGATGTCTTTATATTATAAGGTGTAGTTTCAAAACAATGCCGCGTTCATAATTAAACACATTTAGACAAAATTTATAGGGTCCGATTCAAGATAAACACTTGAAGTTCGGGTGTCGGTGTTTCTCATACATATTTACCTTTACATGCCTTTCCACTCTACATGCCTTTGTTTTAAGGTTCAATTTACTTTGGAAATTAGCACCTCAAAACATGCTGTATATTGTAGCTTGTTTTGAGTTGCTTAGTAGGTATAGACTGACTGAACTAGGGATAAGTTGATCAAAAGATACCTATTGTAAACAATCTTACGAGTATATCTAGGTCTGGAATAAACTACAATGTGATAACGAGATCATTACGCACAAAGACATATTAGTTCCTAGTCACGCTATATATATGATCCCCCTTATGGTATATAGAAATATAATATTATACCCTATCTTGCCCCGAGATTCAATCTCCCTTCCTGCCAAATTTCATTAAATTTAGAAGTTTAGACGTGAAACTTGCCGAAACAGACACTGTGGCAACAAAAGAAAGAAGATAGTTTTCACTGCTTTATTTAGGGCGAGATTTTTGAATGTCAGGGATGACTTTGTATCATCCATGAGTAACATATTACCGATGACTAAAATATCACGATATTTCGTCATCGTATCAAGTCGTATTTTTGAAAGTCGGTATGCGCGGTACCGTCTTACGCATTTTCTGTCATAGAAAAGAAACATTGTTTGCCGTTCTTGTTTCTTATAATCATCGGTGACTTTATTTACGAATGGTACTCGTATAAACTCGTATTGATATTATATGTACCTATGATATTTTTCTCATCCGATGAGATACAAAAATACGACCTTTAGAAATCAATGGCAATTTTGACGTTTCAGTGATATTTAGTCATCCGTTGATATTCAAAAATGGCTCCTCTGAGTGGACTTAGTTTTCAAGCATGAGTGACACGGGTTTTAATAAGGGTTTTTTTTTTAAATGAAAAGTAAGTACCTATATTAATTAACAATAATTAGGACGGCTATGTAAGGTTTTGCACCTTACATGGCTTCGCAATGTTAATTAATCATACACAGTGCCGTTTTAACCTAAGAGGAAATAATAATTCTTTTTCATGCTGGCTTCTAGCACCAGGCTTTTTGATCTTATAACTTTTTACTGATTTTTTTTTTAACAATTAGGATCTTAATGACTCTTAAAAATAAAAGGGTATCGCCCTTTTATTTTATTTTAGCAAAATCTAGTCACCATATAGCAAAAAAAAAAGAAAGAATGACATTGCAGAAGGGCAATATTTTCTAGAGGTAGGTAGGTATACAACCAAATGTGGTTTTAATTTTTATAGCTTTCGGAAACAATGGGACCAAACACCCAATCCTTGGAAGACATTAATCATTGTACTAAAACCAGCCAAGGGAAGAAAAAAAAATATCGCACATGCGTTAAATGGCGCAAGGATTTGACCGCTAAAAAAATTTTGACCAATACAAATTAGTACCGGCGTAAATTCAAATAACTTTTTGTGGTAATTAAATATTTTTGGGTAGTGATTAATTTTGGAGAGTATTGCCAGCTCATGGCCAACAATTTTTTTTTCATTTTTATTACAAAATAATTTTAAAGACTGTTTTGTTCTACATACTACTACTAAACTCCTTTATCTTTCTCCAAGACATAACAATATACTGATAGCTTATGGTGACGCTACGAACTACGTAGAGTATATACTATATAATAGAGTATATACTACGTAGAGTATTTACTTATATTACTAGATAATCTGTGATTACAACCAGTCCATAGGAAAATCTTATAACCGCGGTGGACGTCCTACGGCAGATTATGATGTTGATGATGATACTGATAAGGACAATCTAAACAGTAGGGCTTCTAATTTCACTCTAAACAGAGCATTTAGAAAAATGCACATAAAAGGTATCCTGTGTGTATAATTTTATACACACACGATACCCTTTATGTACATTCTTCTAAATGCTCTGTTAAGAGTAAAATTAGGAGTATAATAATAATAATATGTAGGACAATTTACATATTGCTCTGGTCACACACTCTTGGGTTTGTACTATGTGTACCAGAAACAACGATATAATATATATTATATTTTTATAAACACCCACGACAAACTGTAAAGAAAAAAGTAATAATATTTTTTTGCCAATGGTGAAAATCGAACCCACCCTGATACAACGCTAAAGGCGCAACCACTAGTCTACGGAGGCGGTCCTACTGTTTAATACTTACTTGTACTATTATTTCTTCTGTGATACTACTTAGATTGCAGGGGATATTATATTGTTATAGTTAAAAGCATAATACCTCTATTTATAGGTAAAAAAAAATACAAATTTAACTTTTCCCTATTAAGTTATACGAAGTTTTAGTTTCGAATACTACGATGGCAGAGGACTGTGTTATTTGTTTTTACTTTTTTAGTATTAATGTTATTACAGCTTTATAAATTTTCCTTGTCAGGATATTCTTATACTTTGAAAATTTAAACATAAAATTGCAATGAAAACTTTCTGGAATCGAACTTTCGATGGGTGACTTATATCTGGTTAGCTCAGTGGTTGTGTACCTTGCCGCGAAAGCCGCGTCGTGGGTTCGAGTCTCACCCACTAGGACATTTTTGTTTGCAACTTTTTCTATCTAATTCTAATTTTATAAAGGGAAATGATTTTATTGTTTTTATTCCGAATAAATAAACTCTTAATCTACTGAATCGGTAAAAAAAAACTAATAGTTATCACTGCACGTTTCGTGGCCGCATCATTATCGTTGAATCCGGAGATACTTAGGTTTGATTTTCCTCGGAACCCAGTAATTACTTAGGTTTATATGTATAAGCTTATATATTTTATAATTATAAAACGTAATACTCATATATATATAATAAGTATGAGTCTTGTATTACCAGGGGCCCTACCGGAAAGCCACATGAAATACTGATCGCGCGTCGATCGATCGAATCTGAAAATCAAATTTTAATTTATATGTTTTAACGTTTCTTGGCTTTCGAGTTTTACCTATAGACAAACTTTCCTATACATATTTATTAATCGACCGCGTCGATCGGTTTGGCGATCTGGCTTCCCCGTAGGGTCCCAGATTGTGGCTAAAGCGATGTAACGTCCGAGATAATAGTGAATGAACAATACTGTTGTTAAAGTAGCTATTTGACTTATTTTTGAAACCCGTTTTATATGATTCTCCATTACTTACATAATAATCACACTGAATCACACTACATTGATATATCCGCTATGTTTACTCTATTATTATTAAAAATCAATGTTAAAGTTTGAATTTCCACAATGGCGCTAAAAACGCTGTTTCGCAGTCTATGTCAAGTGTGACGTCACACGCAAGTAAACAAACAAGCACAGATTAAATAATCTCCTATATATTACACTCTATTCTATTTCATTCACATGATTTATAATCTGTGTATTGTTTTGTTTACTTGCGTGTGACGTCACCAGTCATCAACCAATCAAAGATGTTTTTGTTATAAATAAAATTGTAAAAAATATTTAATTTTATTTCGTGTAATCTACAATAGATATACATAATTTAGTTTAAAATAAAGTGAAATATGTTTTTTACGCCATTGTCTGATAGGATGACCACAATTTATAGTATATTTTTGATGTAGTCAAATAGCCTATTCTGTAGTCATCCCTATTCCTAAACTTGATATGTATTTCTGTTTGCTTACCACTAGGTTACAGATACGGATTTATTACAGTTTAAAAAAATACGTGGACTATTATTGTTTAGATACTAATATACTATGCCTTGCCTATAAGAATTAATATTTTCCCTAATTTATTTCCAGGGACATGATAATGCAAGCTCAATACGGGGCACACCAAGGGTTACCTCAAACCATGATCCCAAATGCCTATTACCATCAACTGCAAGATCCTGGCCACTATATACACAACAGTAGCCATTGAAGATATCATGCTGTGGACCTTGGGACTGCTGAGTCGAAGTCATGCTGAATGCCTGCGTACTTTTAGATAGCCGATATTTCCGTGAATATATGTATATATGTATAGAAATGGGGCCCCAATTGAGTTAAACGGTTCAACTAGTTCGAAATACTACTTTAAAAAAGGGAAAATGAGTGTGTTAATCTTGTTATCAAGCTTCTAATGGCGCGTTTACACCGGTGTAACAATTTCGTGTTGCTGAAAAAAGCGTAGTGGACTCGCTGTTTAACTACATCGAGTTTAGCTGCCGTCTTTTTTCAACGATAATTTTTATTTAATCGTTTAGAAACGATTCGGCTGACCGTGTGTCGTTTGCCAAAGACTAGCCTAGCCCATAACATATTAATATGCCTAGCCGGTGTCTCATGGTCGGATTAATAGTCGTTGCTAAGCAACTACTAATGCTACTTGTACTATTATTTCTTCTGTGCTAATGCTTAACCAGTCTTCGTTCTGTCAAACTGATTAAGAAAAAACTTAATTTTGACAGTTCTAAGCAATGGCTCAAGATAAGCAATGGCTCAAAATAAGCAACGACTATTAATCTGATCATTAGAAAAGAATCACTCCTTCGATAGGATCGTCTTCAGTCAAAAAGTCTAGTTTTTGACAGTTGACAGCGAACGTCACGCTTAGAGGGCCGATTGAAAACTGTCAAAATCCATATTAATTTGACAGGTGGCGACCGACGGAATGGTCAAAACTTGTCTAAGGCCCCCGTCTTGGACACTCTTCTCTCGGTACAAATTGACCTTAAATAAGTTCACTAACAAATTTCATCTCTGGTCGAAATTGCTTTTAGTCGAAAACGCGTATACGCGTTTATTTCTATATTTAATTTGAACCGGCTGGTATACAAGTCAAATACAGTGCTCGTTCTACCTGTTTTTCGTGTATAGTCGTATTCGACCCAAAGACAAATAATATAAAACGCTAAGCGAGTTACGTCACTTAAAATATGTTCGAATCTTGAACCGGTGCGGTGTTTACAGCGCGGCACAGCGTATACAGAATATGTAGGTATTCAACATAATCGCAAATTGGACCGCGGCGTCTAGTCTGTCGACTTTGGCTAGCAACCAACACGAAGTCATTCATTATGTAAACGCATCATTAGTTGCACTATAATAGATTTATTCCAAGCCTCATAAAAATATGTATATTTATTTATTAGTGCAATATAGATTATTTTTAGAAATATAGATTATTGTACCTATATTATTGTATAGAAATCAAAACATTATTATACCTGGTTGGTAGTAATAAGACCTACCAATTATATTTTAGTAGTACCTACTACAACATTTAGGAGAATACTGCATCATCAAAATTGATGCAGTATTTTTATTTTTCCCGAAAGCCCATTAGTGTAGGGCCTGTAGGGTACAGCATTATAACTTTATTCTTCCCTTTACAATATTGTTTTTCAACAAAAATTTTGATATAGGTATCTAAATTTTATTATTAATTTTTACTTGGGAAAAATTAATGAAAATAATGACGAATTACAAAGTAATTGACCTACCTAAATTTACCTAGTAATAATTAAATTGTATTTTTTTTAAGAATTTTAAATTCATTTTATTTTATGCAAGAAATTCGTCTGTAATAAATATATATCCCTAATAATAGTAATTGACCTAACTCATTTTACCTAAGCTATAATTAAACTTTATTTTTTATAATGAAATTCGATTTAAATATTAATTTTAATACTTTATGCAAGAAATTATTGTCTCTAATATTATAATAGGTAGATCTGTATTTAAATCAAAATTGTGCTGAAGAATTATTGAAAAGGTAAAGGTTCTCTGCTCACGCCGATTAGGTATTATCGGTAAGCCAGGGGCCTTATTCCAAGATTGCAACCACTAAACACGACAAGATGTTGCGTAAACTATAAATATGGAAATATAAGTTCTATTCCAATGGTTATATAGTCTGTAATAGGTTGGCTATACTAATGCCGCCATCTTTAAATACACGAATTCTTCGCTAGTTTGAACATGTTTAGAGCATTGGAATTTCAAGTCTATAATTAACAGGATAGAACTTATATTTAAATATTTATAGTTTACGCAACGTCTTGTCGTGTTTAGCGGTTGCAAACTTAGAAAAAGGCCCCAGATAGATGTAAGTGGCCCGGAGCGAGACTGAACATAAATTCGCCCCCGCATCTACTTACTTAATAAAAACTTTGTCGGTACCTACCTAATAGGTTTTTTTTGTTAAAATTGTAATTATATTACCTACTTTAATAAAAAACAATCTACATATAAATAACATAAAAATGTTTTTCAAACTCTACAATCCCGATTTGATTAATGTCCTTCCTAGCTATCAGCCGAGTCATTTGAAGGTAAACTATGTAATGTCCACAGGTAATAACTAATAAAGTGACAGTCCCCTCTTTCGGGAGTTTTTACCATTTTTTTTTTCAAGACCTTGGGCCTTATTCCTAGTCCGCTAAACACGACAAGACATTGCGTAAATAATAAATATTGAAATAAGTTATTAGGTTAGCTAAAATAATGCGGCCATCTTGAAATACGCGAATTTTTCGCAAGTTTAAACATGTTGGAGCATTGGAATTTCAACTCTATAATTAACAGGATAGAACTTATATTTCAACATTTATAGTTCTCGCTGTCACGCAACGTCTTATTGTGTTTAGCAAACTCGGAATAAGGCCCCTGAGCCGCGTTCATAAACTAACACTTTGACACTGGGTAATGGCACAGAGGAAAATACACAAAAATGGACTAAAAGGTTGACGGAATGGTACCCTCGGGATGGGAAAAGAAAAAAGGGACGACAACACAGAAGATGGGCGGATGAATTAAAAAAAGTAAGTGGCCCGACATTTACTTGCTTCGGAAAAAAAGAAATGGATAATGCTGGAGGAGGCTTTCGTCGAAGGACGTACTGATAATTTGTTGTTTGTATAATTGCCAATGTTGAATTTTTGTTACATATTTATCGGTAAATAAAGGCTTATTATTATAATGGCACAGAGTGCGATAAAAATATTGAAAAATGCTTAGAGAACAAGAGATGCATATAGTGTAGTGACATTACGTAATTGTTCTTGCGTTCGTGATAGTAGGTACGTGGTTTCGTTAGTTTTTGTTTCCGGTGCTTTAATTGCGAAAGCAATTTTATAATTATACATTAAAAAAAATGCATTAAATAATTACGTATTGGTGCATAAACTGGAAACAATACCACAAACAGCTGTGCAAGACGTTTGTTTGCTTGTAGCGACAAGTTCAACTTGTATGTTTAGCTAACGGTAATACTATTTGAATAGATCTTTATTTTAATATACTTAGGTAAATACGTAGTGGCCGAGTTGGTTAGACCTTGGACTTAAGAACACTTAGGTCCCTAGTTCGAATCCCGGTATGTATCAATGAGTTTTTAATTTGAAAAAATAACATTTGACATCACCACTATAGTGTCTCGGAGTGCACGTTAAGCTGTCGGTTCCGGTTTCACTATACTAACTTTATGAAACGGTTTATAGATGGATTATTGTGTCTATTCAAAACATCGATCTAGCCACTTGTTAGGTGTATACTCATACCATCGGCTACGACTAGGTGGGATTAAAAACCCCGCCGCTGGGTACCCTGGGGCCATCTAGGCGGTCTCGGGCGCCGTAAGGCACCCGTAATGATATGTATGTGTATGTATGAGGCACTATAGTGGTGTTGTGAAACAAATATAATGCAGAGGGAGTCTGTGTATGGTTACTTATACCACAGAAGAAATAATAGTACAAGTACTTTTACTTTTATTTCTTCTGTGGTACTGGTATAGTGTCCAATATTATGGTTCCACCGCGGCCGACTTATCATGCTAGTGAGAACGTAAGTCTAGTGTGAATCTGCCCATAGAACAACGCGGCCACCATACGGATGGGAGTAGCCAACGCATGTTTTTTTTTTATGAGAGCTTTCCTTCACTTGATAATGTCAAGACTATACCGTATGCTTTTATACGGTCATGTCGCCATTCCTTTTTCTACCCTAGTCCCTTCCCGATTTTTTTCTATCCTATTATCCCACTTTTACTTTATACCCGCTTTAAAAATCTACCCGCAACTATGACCCGCAACCACCCCACTTGATATTGGTAAAATTACGCCTATACGGCGTAGAGGCCACAAATAAAAGAAAAAGACGAAGGGTATCACGATTCGATTATCGTATGGCTCTTTGGTAAGGTCCCTGTACAAAAATTAGATCAGTCGACCAACAAATCCGTCTCGCTTAAAGTTGTTCGCGTCGCATTAGCAATATGTCATATCGATAAATGAATTAGGTAACATTAAATACACAAACTCTGTGATTAAATATTATACATTATACGTTTTGTTTTTCTATTATGTCAAATTAGCTATACGATTATATATTATTATGATTTCAAAAAAAAAGTCAACGACTGATTCTTTAACTGTGATAATCAGGGGCCCTACCGGGAAGCCACTTGAAATACCGATCGACACGTGTCGATCGATCGAAAGCGAAAATAAAATGTATGTGATTTGACGTTTCTCAGCGATCGAGTTCTACCCATAGACAATATTTCCTATACATTTTTATCCATCGACGCGTCGATCGGTTTGTCGATGTGGCTTCCCGGTAAGGCCCCAGAACTTGAATTACCTGCTTTATTTAATTTTTGCTGTTTTCCTAAGGATTTAAATTCAAATTTAGGCGGTTTTAAAGAAAAGCGTTGATTGGGGTTCAGACTTTTATAATAATCTTATTCATAATTAATAATCTAGGAAATAAATAAAATTAGTTATTAGTCTCGCGACATAACTTTTGTTATATTTTGCATTATAATTGATACCTATACCATATATATATAGGTATCAATTAATAATCTGGTAATTGATTTAAATATAATAGTTATCTAAAAACTCGAAAAACAAAAAATATTATAATTTATCGCCACTGTTACGAATTTTGAAGGTAGTACAAATTTCTACTTTATAAATAAATAAATATTACTTAGATTATTTTTGTTTTATTGAGAATTCCTTATTTTATCGATATATAGCTATGTGATATATCGAGTTTGGGTAGCCCTAGGGCTTTATTCCGAGTTTTGACACGATCACCGTCGCGCATTTTGCGTAAACTATAAATATTGAAATATAAGTTCTATTCTATTAAATATAGAGTTGAAATTCCAATGCTCATAAGATGTTCAAACTTGCGAAGAATTCGTGTATTTCAAGATGGCGGCATTATTATAGCCTACCTAATATATCCATTCAAATAGAACATATATTTCAATATTTATAGTTTACGCAACGTCTTGTCGTCTTTAGCGGTTGCAAACTCGGAATAAGGCCCCTAGCCTTTTACATCCACTACTACATGTAAATGTAAGTTTTTACTATGGTCGCGTTCCGACCTCAGCATCGCTGCCACGGATCGCTGTTTTTTTTAGCCGAAGTCGTTCCAGCGCATGGAAATGTTAGCAATTCAAGTTACCACCAATCGTTCCGCGACCAGAAATTTTAACATAAAAAGTTAGCCGGGCTACTTTTTGACAGATGTTTGTTTATATTGAATATCTACAAATCATGGCATAAATTTAATCAAAATAAGCTCTGGTACAGTCAATAATTAGATTTAAATGTAATAGTTAAAACATTATTTATTACATTAATAAAGATAAAAAATAACAAAGAACTTACTAAATTAAATACCTAAAATTAAAAATGTAAAATAATTAAAAACATAGAAAATACTTACCTATAAAAATCCTAGTATACAATAATTATAAATTAAAAATATGATCTAAAATGGTGCCGTGCGGCATAGTGCCTAAGATACTGGCGGCGTTTCCACGTTGTATTATTATACTAATTTGTTGTGACAAAAACGCCGCAGCTCTAAGGTCACCCGAGACATGGACCAAACGCTTTCCAATATCTTTAACAAACATTTTGGTATCCGATGACCACGGGCCCAAAGTCTCCACTGCAAACGCCACAAATATATAATTTTCCGATAATGAACTATATTTGCGGCGTTTGAGAGCTTGTGCACTTTCGGAAGCTGCACCGGCTCTCAGCGAAGTATTTCGTATGTGAGACGCGGCCAATGTATCCACACAGGTCGCGTCCCACACCAAACTTCTGCCGAGACTCCATGGCACGACGGTGGCACCATCCGGCCTCTTGCCATCATCGCGACATATGCCGGGCGGTTCCAAGATAGAAGGCACAGACACTGTGGTTAGAGCTCGCCGAATTAGCTCATTTAAACCACAATGTCTGTACATTCTACTTGCACTTTTCTGACAAGAGAGCCCGTGGTGACCGGATCGGTCCACATCCCGTCCGCACGGACACTGATGGGGCTCGCATAACTGTATACCTAGTCTTAAACATAAGCAAACTCTTAAAATATTTGAGTCCAGAAGGTTTCCTAGATTCTTTGAGGGTAAAGCATGCAGCCATGAACCTGATTCTGGTTGTCTAAGAGCGAGAAGACGTGCCCGGTCGGAGTCCTCGTTACATTCATTCAATAAATTATTGTAAATTTTCTCCGTACCAGGTAAGTCCCACGCCTTTTGCATGGCTGCTTCCTTTGGGATGTCCTGTTCAGGAAATGTATCGCTCCACGCTGCCCTGGCCTCCTCCAAGTAACACACTCTCACGTCGTCTAAGGTTTCACCTAATATTTTACATACCTGTTCTTTCAGACTCAGCTAACATAATCTTCAATTTATCACAAACCTCACTTTTCTCTCTTAAGAAATATACATAGCGGAATTTTGAGTAATCATCTTTGAATAAAACAAAATATCTATATTTAGTAATAGAACATAGAAATGGTCCACATACATCTGCATGTACTAATTCACCAGGTATTCTTCTCTTTACAAATTGGAATTTAATTAATTATATAATATCTGCTTTAGTTTTAAAAGTTCGATTAAACCTAAAAAATAAATATGGTGTAACTAAATTCAGCTTTGGTATGTATAGTTTGAGGTTGTTAATTAAATTAATATTGTGATATTATAAAATTATAGTATTTAAATAATAGTTAATTAAAAAAAATATATTTATTATATAATGATAAGGTAGTAATATTTTTAATTTCAATTATTTAATTCAAAATAGTGCTTCTTGTCAAAAAGTGGCATCAAAATTCAACACCGATCGTTTCAGAGCTGCATTTTAGCATCGCTAAAAAAAATTACATGGCTTGTTGAAACGGGCGGTCGCGCTGGTTTTTCATGTCACGACGAAAAACTGCCCGCACTACCGATTGGAACGTATATCAGAACACGATTAGTGTTGATGTGTTACACACATCAACACTAATTCTTGTTCAAATACGCTAAATAGTGTTTTTCTTTTCGCTCATTGGCACATATATTGTCTTTTTGCCTTTCATAAAAGTAAAGTAAATATGAATTTATAGGATTCTTTGAGGGTAGCCCGAACACTGTAGGCGCGTGTTTATATTATATTTTTCAAATTTAATTTTATTGAATATTATTGTGCAAAAGGGTACTAATTTTGAAGAATAAGCATTCGTATAGTAATATTAAGTGTGAGAAGTGTAGCATTTACGCAGTGATCTTGGTGTTTGTGTTATCTCAAATAATCCCACAATCTTCAGTAAAATGGCGGTACCCATTTTACTGTTGATCCTTTTCCTTCTTCACTAGACATTGGCAAGACTATACCGTATGCTTTCATACGGTCATGTCGCCATTCCCTTTTCTACCCTAGTCCTTTCCCAATTCCTTTCCATCCTTTATTATTATTTGCTTAAATATATGGCCTCTACGCGTGCGCGTAATTTTGCCAATGTCGAGTGAGGAGGGTAGATTAAAATTTGATTGTAAAGTGAAAGTGGGATAATAGGATGGAAAGGAATAGGGATAGGACTAGGTTAGAATAAGGAATGGCCACATGACCGTATGCAAACATACGGTATAGTTATGCCAGTGTCATGTGAAGGAGGAAAGAATCTACAGTAAAATCGGTACCGCCATTTTACTGAAGAAATGGATTCATTGAGATAGCACAAACACTGAGATCACTGCGTAAATACTACACTTCTCACACTTAAGATTACTTATGAATGCTTATTCTACAAAATTGGTACACTTTTGCACAATAATATCCTATAAACTTAACTATGAAAAATATACTAGAAACACACGACTACAGTCTTCGGGCTACCCTCAAGGAATCCCCTTTCCATCTTATTATCCCACTTTCACTATTAATAAAAAAGTTTCTTTAATCTACCCTACTCGACATTGGCAAAATTACGCGCACGCGTAGAGGCCATTTATATAAGCTAATGAATTTATAAAAAAATTGACATTTTTTTTTTAGATGTCTCTCTCTTTGTTGTGAAAGTTTGTATTTTTTTCTTCAAAATAATCAACACGTAATTTATAATATACACAATAGATTGAATCAGTAAAATTTGTTTTTACAAAGGACCACTGTCCGTATATTTTGGAACAAATATGATATGGTGAATATAACCGTGTTAATAAATATTCTATACTTTATTGTGTAATAACAAGATGTCAGAAACAAAAACTTTTGTGAATTTCTCGTGCCAGAGATGTCTCCAACCCTTAAAGCTAGACGAGTCTTTGAACAATTTAGGGGAACATACAATAGCTGATTTAACTCTTCAAATACATAGGAACAACGAAACTGATTTAGACCTACAATCATCCAGCCTAGACCATTACGTGCCCCCGTTTAGACTTTCAGAATCGAATAACGGTGCAAACGGGTTTATGGTTATCTCAGACGGCTGGGAAACTGCGTCTTTGGGTCACCAGTTACACGTTAAAGCTACTTTATTTGATTGTTTATCAAATAATTCAGATGTGGATCATCCTCTCTGCGATGAGTGTACTGATACACTTTTGGAGTTGATGGACAATCAGCTCCGTCAGACTGAAGCAGAATGGAAGGATTACAGCGAGTACTTAAAAAAGCTAGAGGATGATAAAGAAGATTTGAACTTGGAAGGCTTAGAAAAAGAATTAGGTGATTGGAAGGAAGAACAAGGAAGATTATTACAAGAGCTAACAGCATTACAAAAAGAAGAAAAAGCCTTAAAGACAGAAATAGTGGTCCAAGAGAAAGAAAAGGAAAGATTAGAAAAAGAACAAGATGTTTATTGGAGAGAATATACTAGGTATAGGAAAGATTTGATGGTAACAGAAGATCAGATGCGTTTCTATGAATGTCAGTTAGCTTACACTCAGTCTCAGTTAGAAAAACTTAAAAAAACAAATGTATTTAAAGCTACTTTTCAGATTTCTGACTCTGGTCAATTTGGAGTTATAAATAATTTTAGATTAGGTAGATTACCAACAGCACCTGTGGAATGGACTGAAATTAATGCAGCTTGGGGCCAAACTGTTTTACTTCTTTCTTCTTTAGCTAGGAAAATAGATTTCTCATTTCAGAAATATAAATTAGTCCCCTATGGAAATCATTCTTATATAGAAATTTTAGAAGATCAAAAGATCTTACCTTTATATGGATCAGGGGGTTTTAGATTCTTATGGGATACTAAGTTTGATGCAGCTATGGTGGCATTTTTAGATTGTGTTCAACAATTTAAAGAACAGGTTGAAAAACGGACAACAGGTTTCTGTCTACCTTATAAGATAGATAAAGGAAAGATTGAGGATACAGGCGCTAATCCAAATGCATATTCTATTAAAATACAGTTTAATTCAGAGGAACATTGGACTAAAGCATTAAAATATATGTTAACAAATTTAAAATGGGCATTAACCTGGATTTCTTCACAATTTAATGAAGATAGGGTGGACTAATAAAATTATTTTTCAATTATGCTGACATATTAATAAATGTAATATTATTATCAGATTAAATATCAAATTTGGTTATAGCTGGAACTCTAAAATGAATGTAACTTATTTTATTTGTTCTAGATATGATTACACATCTTATAGGCCTATTAATAGGGATGAACACATAATTTTTGATTAGACTATAATGATTGAAACTTTTATTTTAATTTGATCATTGTTTTAATAGCTGGTATTAAAATTAATATATAGCCCGAATAAGTTAGCCCGAGTTTATTAAAAATAATTTGTGAAATTATATTAAAGAAAAAATTGCATAAATTAATAATTATACCCAAATTTTATATTTTAAAAAGCCATTATAATTTTGTTTGTCTTGATTATTCTGCTAATTTAATGTTAATGTATTTTTAATGATACTTTGATTTAAATAAATTAATTAAATTGTTTACAGTCAAATTGTTTAATTAGTAATTGTCCAGACTACAGCTGCTCTGTAATGTTATGATTTTACTTTGTTTATCAGAAATCCTATGCTCTGTCCTTTATGTATCATTCTTTATGAATATGAACATTTTTTAAAGTGGAACCAACTGCGTAAGAGAAATGCAAATATTTGTTGCCGCAAAATATTATAAAAATTAAGTACCAAAACGTAAATAGTTTTTGAGAAAAAAAAACCGAAACAGATTTTTTGCACTTGTGGTTTTTTTAATTCATGATATCTTCTAAAAAGACATTGTGTTTTCTGTCAATTTTAAATGTCACCAGGTTTGCATTACATAAGAATTGCATGATATTGATTAAGATTTAGCTTAAAGTTATAATATAATCACCCCGCTGTTGCATACTAGGAATTTTAGAGTTGGTACCATAGTAAAAGATGTTTTGCATTCATGATTTGATTAGATTACTCTTTGAAGGGTTGTACCTATCTATATAGTTTCTGTTACACTCAGTATAAAAAAAAGTAGTGTGAAAATTATAATTGTTTAAAATATGTATAATAATTTGTGATAAGAACACAATATTCTGTGATTATGTTGTACCTTTGAAACATAGAATAATAAATGACGATAGAGATTAATATTTACTAATGCCTCTATGGTTTAAATGTGTCTTACATCTTTTCTTTAGGTAATAAAGAAAAAAAAAAATTTAAAACTATTTTACTGTTAATAACCTTACTTGAAAATAAATTATAAAAGAATATAGGCAAAATAATTTCAATATTATGAAAAATTTATTAAATATTTATTTGTGAAAGTTATTTTATTTTCTTTTAGGGTCTTGGTGCCTTAGCAAAAAAAAAACAGTGAAAGGATTACCTACTTTTAACTGTCTATTTATCCAGAATCTTAATACAACTATATGTAAATTATACTTCAGCCCGTGAGAATTTGCATAATGCTCACAGACTGAAATTAGCTTTGCTAAACCTTTGATCGAGGGACTGAGAAGCACCATATACCATCATATGACATCCGATTCTAGTGCTTCTCAGTTCCTCAATCAAGTATTGATGTAACTGTTAAACGCTCCGGAGACGTAAGTCCCCCTTGGCGCACACCTCAGTCCAGTCTATAATTATTGGAAGTCGCGTCGTCGCCCCATTTCGCATTATTAGTTTGGTTTCCATACCAGTATGTCAACAGACTTATAATTTCTTTAGGAACCTGAGACTCACGCAGTTTGGTCCACAGAATATCATAATTCCCTGAATCAAACGCGCGGCTCAGGTTCAGGAAGCAGGCATACACAGTAGTCTTCCGCTTGACATAGAATTATACAATTTGCTTCAGACTGACTATCGCGGAATCAGTTGAGAGATCGGGCCGGAAACCAAACTGCGCATCATCAATGTCTAAATGGCTCAACAGCTTCGGCTGCAACAACTTCTCTACTCTTATCGCCAAATAAACTAGGTGCTCGTTTCGTAACCGCACCCTTGCCTGCTATAGGCAAGAAATGCAGCAGGCACTGCGAGTAGATATAGGAATAGTAGTAGCTATTCTTGTTGTTCTTTTTCCGTATGTATATATTACTTTATGGTTCTTTAAAAAAAGTGTTTTTTAATTTCTAAAGTATTCTAAACACAGATTTTCAATCAGAGTCATCTATGGTGTTTCGGAGGAACTACTTTGATATAAACGAATGAATTTTGTACTTTAGCTTCTCAAGATTGAGCTAAAAAGTTCCATAACACAATAACAGATGGCGCTGTATTTTTCAAACAATTTAAGGTGAGGTGAGTTCAGAGATTGCGTTGATACTTCCGATTTTTTAAGAAAGTGATTGTAGACGAACAGAATTTTTTTTTAATCTGGAAGTTATTTAGTGATATAACTGTTAAATCAGAAACGTAAAATAAAATAGTTTGTTCAATAGAAATAAATCGTGAAAATAGCTCTGAAAATTAATTTTATCGGATTATATGACGTTACTATAAATGTTTAACATTATTTTTTTGTTTACAAAAGTGTATAAAATAAATAAAAAGAAGATTGTTAATTCACATTAAAAAAAAATCTAGTTTTTCTTAAATTAATATTTAAATGCATTGTGACTTAAGACATTGTGACGTGCGACTTTTGGTAGTCCACGCTTCTTACTCTCATCAGAAACCTTACTTATAACGCTGACATAAAACAGGGAAATATATACAAATACATAATTTCTGCCTTAATGAGTGAAGAACAGTTGGTTCTTCATTGAGAGTTGTTTTTACTCATTTATAACAACCTTTGAATTTCTGTTTATAGAGCTTTAGCACAGAAGAAATAATAGTCCAAGTAGTTTTAGTCATCTCGTATTATAGGGTAAAGTTTAGCTGCTGTATCATCACGGGTGCCTTACGGCGCCCGAGACCGCCTAGACGGCCCCAGGGTACCCAGCGGAGGGGTTTTAATCCCACCTCGTCGTAGCCGATGGTATGAGTCTACACCGAACAAGTGACTAGCTCGTCGCGATGTTTTGAATAGACTCAATAACCCATCTATAAACAGTTTCACAAGTTGGTATAGTGAAACCGAGACCGACAGCTTAACGTGCTCTCCGAGGCACTATAGTGGTGTTGTCAAACAAATGTACATAATTTTTATAATTAAAAACTCATTGGTACACATCGGGATTCGAACCAGGGACCTAAGTGTTTTTAAGTCCCAAGGTCTAACCAACTAGGCCACCTCGTATATAATAACGTAATAATTATATAATAGTTTAGCTAAACTGAAAAAAATCCATTGAGGTATAAACAAAATTAATCAATTTGTCGAAATTTGGTCACCATCATTGACCAATACTCAGTCACCTACCGGCTGGATATACCATTTAAGTAAAGGGGCGCGCAGTTTTAGATTAGACTAGGTATCTCATTCTTTATTTTTTTTTGAATGTTAGTAAAATTTAATAAAATAAATATTTATTCGAACTGAATAAACCCATCTAATTATAAAACTCCGTCGACTAGAAAATCCTCATTTTGAGAGACGTGGTCATTAAAAAGTTGTTTTAGAATATTTTGTTTGTACTTTTTTGTTTTCTTTTGAGGTTTCGTTTGTTAGTTTAATTGGGTGCTGACAAACGGAATTAAATTACTTAATTACTGGCCTTTGTTAAATGTAGAAACCTATGGAGTCCTTTGAAATAAGCGTAAATCGGCATAGTGGAGACAACCGAGTCATATTATTTCATTTCGACTAAGTATTTCTTGAGACACTCTCTTTCTTGGACTTTACATACCGCTTACTACTAGGCTGGTGGAGAGTCTCATGCCGTGCTCTAATAAAAAAAACCTTGTGGGTAGGAAAGACCGAAGGTTTCTAAGCCCACTGTACTCGAGGAAAATTTTCATAAAACAACGAAAACAGATGTAAAGTTATTTTATTATGTACTTTTTAAGGTGAGGTATGCTCGACAGTGAAATTGCGAATTCGCATCCCCCTCCCTATGTTTTATCTCAACGTTATAATTTAGTGCACGATTTCTGATGTGAGTAAGCAGCGTCGACTATCAAAAGTCGCACGAAGATAAACAACTTAATTAAAAAAATAAAAATCGGAACACATCCCTGAAATCATGGAAACTAAATGTCATCTCCAAACTATGGGTATCAATTGTTGAATCAGGTCTTGGCTAAGGGGGCAGCCTCTTTAGCCAAGAACACATGGACAACGCCATCAATCAAACATCGTGATACCCAATGTATGAAGAAGATATTACGTTTCCATGGTGTCGCCTTTCCGAAACGTCATGTTCAGGGATGTAAAACGTACTAATATATAGTACAACCACTAGCCTCCGTAGACTAGTGGTTGCGCCCTTGGCGTTAAATCCGGAGGTTGTGGGTTCGATTCCCACCCATGGCAAATAAATATTAGTACGTTTTTCTGTACAGTTTGTCATGGTCTGGGTGTTTATAAAAATATAGTATGTATTATATCATTGTTTCTGGTACACATAGTACAAGCCTTGAGCTTAGTTTGTGACCATAGCAATTTGTGTAATTTGTCCTACATATTATATTATTATTATTATTACTTTTATAATATTACACATACATATAATCACGGGTGCATCACGGCGACCGAGACCGCCTAGACGGCCCCAGGGTAGCCAGCGGAGGGGTTTTTAATCCCACCTCGTCGTATGTATGACCCACCGATGGTATGAGTCTACCTACTCCGAACCAGTGGCTAGCCCGTCGCGATGTTTGGTTAGACTCAATTACCCATCTATAAACAGTTTTACAAGTTGCCATAGTGAAACTGGGACTGAAAACTTAACGTGTTCTCCTAGGCAAATTGGTGTTGTCGAACAAATGTATATTTTTTTTAAATAAAAAATGTATTGGTAATGTATTGGGTTTGAACCGGGGACATTGGTGTTTTTAAGTCTGATGTCTAACCAACTCGGCCCCCACGTAAATAATAAATAATGTTAGCTAAAAGTAAATTCCCACACAATATACTAATTGAAAAAGAAAAGAAAAAAACATAAATTCGTAATTAAATTTGAAATGAGTCTTAATTAAAAGCAAATTGCGAAGGCTTTGATTCATTTACTGTTATACCTATTCTATATTAATTAATAATATTTTGGTAAACCAATGATGTAAAAGGAAGTGGTTAATGTGGAAATAGTTAATTAATAATAATGGGTTATATTTTAATTAAAATTATTATTGTGCCTCTATTAATTGTTTATTGTAATTCTTACGATTTTGAATTACCTCCAGAACCGGTTTGTAATTTTGAAAACTATTACAGTTATTACTAGTAAGAGCGGAACCCTAGTGGTTAAGTCACTGCGCAATTGATAACAAGGTTAAGCAGATGACAATAAGGCCAGACCTGGGGCCTTATTCCGAGTTTGCAAACGTTAAACACGACAAGACGTTGCGTAAACTATAAATATTGAAATATAAGTTCTATGCTGTTAATTATAGAGTTGAAATTCCAATGCTCCACACATGTTCAAACTTGCGAAGAATTCGTGTATTTCAAGATGGCGGCATTATTATAGCCAACCTAATACAGACTATATAATCATTGGAATAGAACTTATATTTCCATATTTATAGTTTACGCAACGTCTTGTCGTGTTTAACTGTTGCAAACTCGGAATAAGGCCACTGGGATGATACTAAACACCGTATCAACCTCGCCACTTGTTAGGTGTTGCCTCCAAATACCATCGCTGGCTGGGTACCCTGAGGCCGATTAAACGATTCTCGGGAGCCAAAAAGGCACCCGTGATGGTATGGTATGGGTATTACAGTTTTTTATAATAAATAACCATATTTTATTTTAACAACTAAGTTCAATAAATATAAAAATAATATAATTTATATGTATTTAGAACATATTTCCGGGGTTTCATAAAATATTGGAAAGAAATGAAGATGAAGCATTTATGGTAAGTACTTTATAGTTAAGGTTTCTTCAGTCGTGTCTACGCCCAGACAAACGTACTCCTAGTATTACAACTTGGCTGTTAGTCTTAGTTCAATTTATGTTGATAATTGTAATCTTAATTATATGACTGTTTTATTTCTAAAAAATATAAAAATCCGAAAGATTAAAATAATACAATGACCGACTAAACTATTATTTTAATTTTACGACAAACAGGGCCCCGATTCCCATAATAAAAAAAAAACGACTATGCAAGCACGAGACGATGCGTTTGCGCTGCCTAAACAACCTTTTAGATTCCCTAAACGTTTTATTCGGGTAAATAATGGTTCGAAAATGTAAATATAGTTAATTTTTTATTGGGGTAATACAAAAAAAAATACCGACAACAGGAAAGTTTTTTACATAAAATTACCAACATAATAATAATAACTTAACTTCGACTAACAACCAAGTGGTGGAAGTACGTTTACGTCAAGTCGACTACTTAAGCTACTTTTTTAATTTTGGCACTTATCTTATTATTTATATTTTTTACGAATTTGGTAAATAAAATACTAAACATTCTTTTTAATTATTTTTTTTATTTATTGTCAACATTTATTATTTTACAGAAACAAATGGGAATATATACAAATAATGATAAGAAATCCCTAAGAGTGGATCCAAATCAGGTTTTTATATTTAATAAAATTATTAATTTAGACTAAAAAAATAAAAGTTTAGCAAGTTTGAACGACGGAAATACGTACAATAATTAGGTACTTATAAACTAAAGATCCCCGGTTCAAACCCCGGTGTGTACCAATTAGTTTTTAATATAAATTAATAATGTGTTTGACAACTATAGTACCTCGGAAAGCACATTAGGCTGTCAGTCATAGTTTCACTATACCAACTTGTGAAACTGTTTATAGATGGGTTATTGAGTCTATCCAAGCACCGCGATGAGCTCGCCACTTTTTGGTGTAGACTTAGAATACCATCAGCTACGTCGGGATAGTTAGATGGGATTTTTTAAATATTTTGTCTAATAAATGAATTGAATCAAAAACACCGTAAAAGCCTTTGGGGATAATATATAAATAGCCTCATAAAATTAAACTAAGTAGTACCTATATAGATAAATATTAAATACGAAATATTTTTCAGACACCTTCAAATTCAACATCATATCCTCTGCTGGTAAGAAATTAAACACTAGGGCAAACTGATAGCATAAAGGATTCTGCAATTCTGCAATGAAAGTGTACATTCCCCAGAATAATAACCTAACCTAATCTTAAAACTAACCTAACCTAATCTTAAAACTAACCCAACCCAAACCTAACAAAGGCAAGGTCCATGTTAAATATGTACATTAAAACCTTAAAATAATAAACCAAACCCAACCAAAGTTCCGACCTAAATAACACAAATTATTCTAAATAAATATGACGCAATGCAAATCCCTTATATAAAAATACAGATCGTTATCCTGATTAGAAAACATTATATTATTCCCCTGAACAATAACTGAACCTAAACTTTAAACTAACATAACCTCAAACCATAAACCTAACCTTAAACCTAACCTAAGCTTTTTTATTTTTTTTATAGGAGTTCGGCATGTGACCCTACATCTACCTGATGGAAAGCTATATGCAGGTCCAAAAATGAATACAACCAGCACTTAGAACTGTATTGTAAGAGCTGGTTTCATCCATTATGCCGGCTTAAGATGCCTATTCACACTTCTTTTAAAGGCCCTAACACTCTGTAACTTCACTAGGCCTACACCGTCTCGTTATCACCGCCCATACCAGTGACCTAGTCACTGTATAGAATAGACCTTAATAAATAACACATATAAATACAAATATGATATATAAAAATTAACGAAATAACAATCCCTTATTTAAAAAAATACTGATCGTTATCCTGATTCATAAACATATTATTCCCCTGAATAATAACCGAATCTAACCTTAAATCTAACTTAACCTCAAACCTAACCTCAACTCAAACCTAACTTTTTATTTTTAGAGGATCTCGGCATTTGACCCTTATATAAAAATACAGATCGTTATCCTGATTAGAAAACATATTATTCCCCTGAACAATAACTGAACCTAACCTTTAAACTAACATAACCTCAAACCTAACCATACCTTAAACCTAACCTAAGCTTTTTTATTTTCTTTATAGGAGTTCGTCATGTGACCCTACATATACCTGATGAAAAGCAGTGTGCAGGTCCAAGAATGAATACATCCAGCACTTAGAACTGTATTGTAAGAGCTGGTTTCATTCATTATGCTTAAGATGCCTATTCACGCTTCGTTTAAAGGACTCAAGGACACTCTGTAACTTCACTAGGCCTACCGATCGGTCTTGTCATCACCGCCCATACAGTGACTAAGTCACTGTATGGGCGGTGACCTATAGAATAGACCTAATTAGATAACACATATAAAATATGATATATAACGCATAGAAAAATCCTTTAATAAATAAAAACAAATCGTTATCCTGATTCAAAAACATATTATTCCCCGGAATAATAACCGAACCTAACATTAAACTTAACCTAACCTCAAACCTAACCTGAACCTAACACCAATCAAACATGGTTATGCGTTTTTTCTAGGTCAACCGATCGGTCTCGTTACAGTAAATAATAATAATAATAATATTTTATAAATATTATTATTATTGTATTTTTTTTTGTTATTTACCTACATAAATTTATTTTTATTATTATTTATTTATGTGACTTTACTTGTTTCTTTCTGAAAAAGGTCGCGGGAAGCCGATGGATGCAAGCAGCGCAGAACCGGTCATTGTGGCGATCCTTGGGGGAGGCCTATGTCCAGCAGTGGACGCGCGAAAGGCTGGCATGATGATGATGATGATGACTTGTTTCTTTAGTATATTTATGCAATGGTACGCCCAGTTGGGGTGCTTTTTGCCTTATCCATTTTTTTTTCAGAGACGCATCGATTTCGGCATGTAAAAATAGAAATATGAAATAATAATATAATAATATGTAATACAAATTACATATATTGCTCTGGTCACAAACTAAGCTCTAGGCTTGTACTATGTGTACCAGAAGCAACGATATAATACATATTATATTTTATAAACACCCAGACCATAACAAACTGTACAGAAAAAAACGTACTAATATTTTTTTGCCATGGGTGGGAATCGTACCCACGACCCCCGGATACAACGCCAAAGGCGCAACCACTAGTCTACGGAGGCTGAAAGAGAGTGTATTTGGATATTAAAATTACAATTAAAAGTATAACATTTTATTAATCTAAACTATTTAGGCTGCGTTTAAGGCGTGGTATGCTCGTGAGTAAACTATTTAGGCTGCGTTTAAGGCGTGGTATGCTCGTGAGTAAACTATTTAGGCTGCGTTTAAGGCGTGGTATGCTCGTGAGTAAACTATTTAGGCTTCGTTTAAGGCGAGGTATGCTCGTGAGTAAAATTACGTATCTACTTCTCTATGTTTTATCTTAGCGTTATAAGTACGGTCGTAAGAATGTCGTAAGTCATTATGCGTTTAAACATTAATTTAAGAAAAACTACATAAAAAAATAAAAATGAATTAACAATGTTTTTATTTATTTATCATATAGGTACACTTTTATAAAAAACAAATCATGTTAAACATTTATAGTAATGTGATAAAGTCCGAAAAAAGGAAATTTCAGAGCTATTTTCACGATTTATTTCTATTGAACAAACTATTTTAGTTTGTTTCTGGCTTAACAGTTATATCACTAATATCCTCCAGATAAAATGGTGTAACTCAGCCTTTTTAGTATTTTTAATTATTATTTAATATATATTTTTTTTCTTTTAAAAAGGACGACTTTGGAAATAAGATTAAATGGGTTAAAGAAAACTCGGTGAGTAGAATAAAAATTATATTATTTCCTTATTTATAAAAACTATATTGAGCTTTTTATTTAAAACGATGGCGATGTTTCGTCTCTTTCTTACCAATGAAAATCATCTTTGACAAAAAAAATTATAACATTTTAACAATAAAATTATTATGAATAAATCTGTATTAAAAACTATATAAATAAGTTACTGTAGAGTATAAAACCGAAACACATTACTGCCATTTAAAACTAAATACAGATTTAAATATATATATTGGAGTACGGAACCTTTGACTTTGTATGTACCTGATGGTAAGAAAACCGACCGACCGGTTTCGTTACCACTGCCCATTTGATGCAAAAACCGTCAAGTGACCTAGTCATGTTTCGGTTTTAGTCTGTGGGTTCACAGGTTTTTATGAGATTACTACATCGATTTCTTGTCGATGCACCGTCGTAACCGCACCCTCGATGTGCGGTTACAAAATGGCTGGTTGAATTGATGATAAGGCAGAGAATTCGTCTTTGTCGCCGCCCAATTCGTAATCGCATCTTTTGGGAACGATCAATGTTGTTTAAGAACAATTTTGATTAACCCCATTCATGGACTTTGTAGGTCTGCTCACCACCAGGTAGATACAAAGTCACATGCCGTGCTCCAATAAAAAAATAAAAAAACCTACAAAGTCCATGAATGGGGGTCGATCAATACACCCAGGTATTGATCGCTCCCAGTATGCCGGCTAAATGATGTCGTTACGAAATATGCGATTTCAAACGGTTTTTATAATATCTTACAAAAAAGATTCTATTTCTGATTTTCAGAAAGATACAGAAGATGGACTATCCAGAGTAACGGTAGGTACCTACCTTAATACTAATAATAAACTGAGGCGAATAAACGTATTACAAAATTTTATCCTCTCTTAAAATATATAATAAATAAATTAGATTTTACCTAATAAGAATCACTATTATCTATCAATAACTTTTTTTCCCTTATATGTTTAGTTTAAAAGATAAGATGCAATGAAAAAATCTGGGGCGGGACTCGAACTCACGATCCTGGCTTTCGCGGCAAGGCACTCAACCACTGAGCCAACCAGGTTCCAGTCACCCCTTATGATTTTTTTGTCATTGCTTGTTAACTACTTATACATAGACAGGGACTTAAAATTATGACCTCCACATCGGGTTCACAAAATTTATTACAAAATATTTAAAAAAGGCGTTATTATATTTTTAATTAAAGCACAGTCTAAGCCATCTAATATGTGTTTTTGAAACTTTTAGGATCCGTTAACAAAAAAAAACATGGAAATAATTTCTCCGGAGGTTGGTTATTTCTGGTTAATACTGTACTAACTACCCGTCCCGGCTTTGCACGGGTGTACTAATGAATAAAATGTTCTGTCTCACTCTGCACTTATTCCCTTTTTTATATGTTTTTTTTTAACCCAAATTTTCAACTTTTCCATCGTGGACTTTTTGGGTTTCATAAAAATTTGATTATTGGTTTCGGAACGCTTAAAGTAAAAACATTGATTTTTATTTATAGAGAAGATAGTGAGTAGGTATATTTTTTTAAAATAAGTATCAATTCATTCTGAAAAAAAATCAAGGTTAGTAAAATTTTCGGTAAATAATAGAAATATACCTGTATATCTGTCAAATAAAAATATAATTTTAGGAAAAACTGATCGATTGATAATTAATTGATTACTTATCGACCACTGAGAGTTGAAGCTTATTATTACAGTACTAATCATTAAAAATTAATGGTTATATGTATTTTTTTTTATGCCAAACCATAAAAATATATATAATAATATATATATATACATGGTGACTTTAAAAGGATGTACTTTAGGCTAATATGAGGTTCTACTGATCAATACGAACAACTTTTCCCATGAAACCATGTGCCGCACATGAAAAAAAAAATGCCTTCTCCATACAAACTAGTAATGTTAAAATGACAAATTTGTATGGGGAAGGCAATTTTTTTTTTCATTTGCGACACATGGTTCCATGGGAAAAGTTGTTCGATTTGATCAGCAGAACCTCATATTAGCCCAAAGTACATCCTCAAATTCACCCTGTATATACACGTAGTGGCCGAGTTGGTTAGACCTTGGACTTAAAAAACACTTAGGTCCCTGGTTCGAATCCCGGTGTGTACCAATGAGTTTTTAATTTAAAAAAAAATTACATTTGTTTGACAACACTATTATAGTACTTCGGAGAGCACGTTAAGCTGTCGGTGCCGGTTTCACTATACCAACTTGTGAAACTGTTTATATATTAAGCAATAAAAAATGTTTTTGCTTCTTAGGGTTACATTTTAGTGCCTGTTCATGATCCTATTATGGATACTACAACTATAAAAACAGTAAGCTAACCTTTTAAAATTTTATTTATCTATTTAATATAAGGCGGATTCCTATAATCTATAGTAAAGGTAACGTATCTGCATTAGTATTACCATACAACAATGTAAACGTTCTTAACTTAATCTGTAATTTTTCTATGTGTTTAACACAAAACTTAAATAACATTAAAAATAAAATAAACTAACTTATAAATCTATACTAATATAATAAAAAGAAAGATTTGTATTTTTGTATGTTTGTAAAGAATAAACTCAAAAACTACTGGACCGATTGCAATAATTTTTTCACCATTAGAAAGCTGCATTATTCAGAAGTAACATAGGCTATATAATATCACGCTAGGTCCTATAGTTGTGGAGCAGTAACCAAAAATGTTTTAAAAACGGGGGAAAAGTATCGTTTCTGAGGCCTTCCGTGGCGTGCGCTGAGCATATAGTTAAAGTTATACAAACCTGTGCGAAGCCGGGACGGGCCGCTAGTTAATAATAATAAAGAAAATCTAAAATAAAAAATATTAATCTTTTTTATTATTTTTATTTATCTTCCCACCAGGTCCCTTACGGGGTAGGCAGAGACAACCGAGCGCCACTTGTACCTCTCCCTACATACTCCTTTCGCCTCTTCCACAGTCATAACTCTTCTCATACATGCACGCCGATTTCGGAGACTTTTAATAGCACCGTCTTTTAAAACCTTTTTAATTTGGTCATGGTACGTAGTTCTTGGTCTTCCACGTTTACCCTTCACCTGGCTTTATTATATATGGTTCGTCAGTGGTTACGCGCGCCTGGAAATATTAGAAATTAAAAACAAAATATAAAACATGTGTACCAACGTAACAAACATTTGTATATCCTTCCTTCTTCTCCCTCTAACTCATCATCCTTCCATACCTACGTCCTACTCACTATGGACGACCGGAAGGTAGTTGCAAAAAAGATGACTGCGCATTAACTCGCACCGCACCGCCGCTCTTGTAAATAAATTAATTTAAAAGGATTTACGAACAATCAAACTATTTAAAGTGTATTTTCTGTGTTTTTGTGAAGTTCTGTGTGTCATAAATAATTGTTTACCCCTTGGAAGGGGCTGGACATAGCCCTATTGGACTGCCCTTGCGCACCTCGTGCGAGGGCCCTAAAATTACCATCTCTGGAAGTTGCCACAGCAGTGAGTACCTTTCCCTAATTTTCCTTCTCTCAATTTCATTCTATTTCACCTAGCCTGCAAATTGTTTGTTACCTACGGTACACATTTACGTCACCGTTCTGGACAGCCAGCATCACCCTATACAGTCCACTAAACGCGCCACCATAAGTTTTTGGCCACTTCGGCCGGATAGGTAATTTAAATCACTAATAAAAACATTATGTTTAAAAATATGTATTTTTTTGTGTCATATAGGTATTAATTTATCAATAGGTGTATTATATACAGATTTAAATGATTGCATATTAAAATATACCTATAGTTATTCGCTAAAATAACATCTTATTATTAAATATTTCATACCTGTAGGCAAATTAAAATTATTTTTTCGTAATACCTACGTATAACTTTCTTTTTATTTTTCATTAAATAGTACCTATATATTTTAAAATGTCTAAGGAAGGTGATAAACCCCGCGAGTCTCGTGTCGTAGGTAGGCTTCAGGCTAAATTGTCTTCATATTTTCAGCGCTTACAAACCATTCATGATAATATTATTAATATTAAAGAAGACAATGCAATGGAATTTATTTCTAGTATAGCTACTATAGATTCATTAAGAAGCGAGTTTATTAGTATTTTAGATGAAAAGGTTGATCTAGAAGTCTCTTTATATCCTGAAAAGGAACCTAATTATCAATTATTAAATTCATTCGAAGATCTTTTCTCTAACATTAAGTTCAAAGAAAAACAAATTTTGAATAAAATGTCCGACGTTAATAAAAATAATAATTCTGGGCAAATAATAAAATTACCCCAACTTGAGTTGCCAAGCTTTAACGGCGACATTGATAATTGGCCGATTTTCTACGAAACTTTCAAATCCGTCATACATAATAATAATAAATTAAATAACGTAGAAAAAGTACAGTATTTGGTAGGGAGATTGACAGGCAAGGCGCAGGCCCTATGCAAGGGGTTAATACCTACAGGTGATAACTATATCACTCTGTGGAACACTCTGTGTGACAAATATAACGACAACCGCGCGCTCGCCGTATCATACGTTGAGCAATTATTAAAATTACCTACTGTTCAATCTCCTACCTCCGCCGCGCTGGAGGGCTTCGTAGATAAGTACGCCACTGTTATTTCTGCACTCAAACAAATAAACATACCAGATTTACTGGAGTTCATGTTCGTACACATCGGGCTACGTAATCTGGACGTGGACACCGTCAGGGCCTTCGAAATGTACATCCGTGATAATAAAACTGAATATCCTTCTAGTACTCAACTAATTCATTTTATTCACGACCAATACCGCTTAGTAAACAGAACAAACTCGTTTCAAATAAAATCTAATATTAAAACCGCCGCTCCTCGTAATAATAATACTAATAATAGACCACAGAACCAAAACACAGTTCGTACGTTCTTAAATGTACAATCTAATAATAATAATAATTGTTGTTGTTGCAAGACTTCTCAACATCACTTATATCAATGTGACAACTTCAATTCTATGTCGCCGCTCGAACGTTACGAGTTCGTAAAATCCAATAAATTATGCACTAATTGCTTAAGTAGTAAACATATTATATACCATTGTAAATCATTACATAGATGTAAACAATGCCGCAAAAGTCATCACTCATTACTTCACTTCAATAATAATAACCCCGCTCCGCGTATGACTTCCCCCGCTCAGCCTAACTACCCCGCTCCGCTCACCCAGCTTTGTACTAATGCTGGCCCCGCACGGCCACCGCCTCCGCCGCAGTCTGGTACCTCTTCCGTAGAGCCCGGACAAGCTGTGTCCCTATATGTGACGAGTCCTGACACCGCATCCGCAGTCCTAGATCAACATACCTCCCGCTCCGTCGTACTTCTTAGCACCGCCGTGTGTCATGTGCGCTGCAATAACGGTCAAACGTCATCTGTACGCGTATTGATAGATAGTGGTTCTCAGAGGGACATTATTACACGGCAATGTTGTTCTAGACTTAATTTACCTTTCTATTCTACTAATCAAAATATTTATGTCAGTGGACTCGGAGACGTTACTAGCAATATACAAGGCACTACTACATTACAATTATATTCCCGCGTTAATAACAATATTTCATTTAAACTAAATCCCTACATTGTTGATTATATTACAAACGACTTGCCATCCGTCCAGATAGACACAGCGTCACTTACCTACTTGCATAATATACCTCTCGCGGACGAGTCATATTGCTCGCCCGGCGCAGTGGATATGATCTTAGGTTGTGATATTTTCGCGCGCATTCTTTTACCTAATACAATCAGCCGCTCGGTCGATGAACCCATCGCTGTCAATACTTTGTTAGGCTACCTAATAATGGGCTCTGCGCCTACCCTTATTAACAATAATAATAATAATACCGCGTCCGCTATACGTACCTATTTATGTAACTTTGACAATACTACTGATAATTTCTGCTTATCGCGTTTCTTTGAGTTAGAAGACGTACCTAATGTTAAAATCCTTACTGCCGAGGAAAGTGAGTGTGAAAACATTTACACTCAAACTACACGCCGTGATAGTACGGGCCGCTATATTGTAAACCTTCCCCTGTGTCAAGATACAACCTTACTCGGAGAATCGCGCGCTCTCGCTCAACGAAGATTTATTTCTCTCGAACGCCGATTATATTTAAATCCGTCGATTAAAATAGAATATGATCAGATAATCACTGATTATATTAATCAAGGATATATTTCCTTAGTAACTAATGATGATCTTCCGCATTACATAATCCCGCATTATGCCGTATTTCGCGCCGATAAAGTGACTACCAAAACCCGAATGGTTTTAGACGCTAGTATGAAAACCGACTCCGGTTTATCGTTAAACGATATTTTACATACGGGACCTAATCTGCAATCAGATTTATTTCGTATTATTTTAAATTTTAGATTATTTTCCGTCGCGATGAGCGCAGACATCAGACAGATGTATCTGAGGGTCATCGTAGATGATCATCATCGCCGCTTTCAACGCTTTATTTATCGCTTTAATAAACATGACCCGTTTCAAATATTTGAATTTAATCGTGTGACTTTCGGCATGAGATGCAGTCCTTATCTCGCAATGAGAACTATTAAACAATTATCTTTCGACGAGAAAGATCGCTTCCCGCTCGCGTCATCCGTTCTGGAGAAAGACTCTCTGTACATGGATGACTTGGCTTTCAGCTGTCCATCAGCTGATGAAGCCGTAATGTTATCGAAACAATTAATACAGTTATTTGCTTCTGGAGGTTTTGAACTTGTGAAATTTTCCAGCAATGCACTTCAACTTATGCAAGAAATACCTACAGAGAATCGTATCAGTGAACGCGTAGAATTTAGTTCTGACGACCACCTAAAAGTATTAGGTTTATACTGGATGCCTGCATCGGATTGCTTTACTTTTACTGTTACGCCTGAGAACCGAAAATGTACAAAACGCAATATTCTATCTTCTATAGCCCGACTCTGGGACTTGATGGGATTTGCCGCCCCAGTTATACTACTCGCTAAACTTATAATTAAATCATTATGGGAACATAATATAGACTGGGATGACGAACCCCCTAATAACATCGTTACCTTATGGCAACAGTTTGAAAGTGAGCTGCCATTGTTACAAACAATATCTATCCCGCGTTATCTTGGCGTCACTTCAGACTGCATTGTCACATTGGTAGGCTTCTCGGACGCTAGCGAGCGAGCATACGGTGGAGTCACGTATTTACATGTTCAAAATAAAATAACTAATGGAATAACTATAAATATTTTATGTGGAAAATCCAAAGTATCTCCTGTGAAGACCATAAGTCTAGCACGGCTAGAACTTTGTGGTGCTTTAATATTATCTAGACTAATGAATACAATTATAGATACCTACTCGAGTCGATGTAAAATTAATAATATTTTCGCCTTTTGTGACAGTACAGTCGCCTTGTCGTGGATTCATTCTTCGCCATCCAGGTGGCAGACGTTCGTGGCCAACCGCGTCGCCAAGATTCATTCTAATCTTGATCCTAATATTTTTTATTTTATAAAAGGCACGAACAACCCAGCTGACTGTTTGTCACGTGGCCTTACTCCCGCGCAGTTAATTAATCATAATCTTTGGTTCAGCGGTCCATCATTCCTTCGATCGCCTGTGAACGAGTGGCCGATTAATACATTCGATCCTAAAACGGTCGCCACACCGCCTGAACT
The DNA here is from genome assembly GCA_947458855.1 of Monopis laevigella. Taxonomy (NCBI): domain Eukaryota; kingdom Metazoa; phylum Arthropoda; class Insecta; order Lepidoptera; family Tineidae; genus Monopis; species Monopis laevigella. The sequence goes on along the minus strand of OX381577.1, from coordinate 4,931,965 downwards.
AAAGGCTAAAGTTTTAATTTCTTTAGATAATAATAAACAAGAAGACTTCCCATTTTTATATAATTTAGCACGCCGCGTGTCCTCTTGGCCTAAACTAATTAAGATAATTATATACATTTTTAAATTTATAAAAAAAATCCCGCGTAAATTTGATGTATCGCATATTGAAATCGCTGAACATGCTATACTTCGTGTTTTACAACAAGTACACTTCGCGAATGAATTAAAACTAATAAAATTAAATAAAACTTTATCACCGATTTTTATAAAATTGCAACCCTTTATCGAGGACGGCCTCATAAGGGTCGGCGGTAGGTTATTCAACGCTAACGTAGATTATGACGCTAAGCACCCTATTTTATTGCCCGCTAATGACCACTTAGTAAATTTACTGGTCGATTATTATCATCGACGCAACCTGCACACGGGGCCGAGTTTGCTGATGTCATTGCTGCGGCAGAAATATTGGATTGTCTCCGCGCGCAATCTTATCAGAAAGCGAGTGCATCTATGCAACGTGTGTTTTAAATCCAAACCTAAACCTGAATTTCCGCTCATGGGTAACCTACCTGCCTGTCGGGTCCGCGAAGCTAAGCCATTCCTGCACACTGGAGTGGACTTCGCCGGACCTCTGTCAGTTTTGCTGCAAAGACGTCGCGGGGCGCGCCCTCAGAAGGCCTACATCTGCCTTTTTGTTTGCCTCGTGACTCGTGCAGTGCACATCGAGCTGGCCTCCGACCTGTCCACCGATGTATTTTTAAACGCTTTCAAACGTTTTCTTGCGCGCCGCGGCCCAGTCAGCATAATGTATTCTGACTGCGGCACTAACTTCATAGGATGCCGATCCTATTTAAAATCGCTCTATGAATTAATTAATTCTAATAAATTTAAAGATGCGTTTGCTAAATCACTCTATGATAACCGCATAGAGTGGAAGTTAAACCCCCCGTACGCGCCCCACCACGGTTCGATGTGGGAAAGTAACATTAAGTGTGTTAAGTCACACTTAAATAAAATAGTAGGTATTCAACTTCTTACAATGGAGGAGATGAGTACTGTGCTCTCGCAAATCGAAGCTTTACTTAATTCGCGCCCGATGTCCGTTCTCAGCTCCGATCCCGCTGATCCGCAGCCGCTGACGCCAGCCCACTTCCTAACCTTAACACCATTACACCACTTGCCTGCCCCAGACTTGTCTGATGACCGAGTCACTCTGCTTGGTAGAAAACACCTGGTCGACCAACTTGTTCAGAGCTTCTGGAACAGGTGGCGGTTAGAGTATCTACATACATTACAGATGAGGCAAAAATGGAATAAATTAACGCAACCAATTGCACTCGGAACAGTTGTCCTTATTAAGAGTGACAACGCTCCTCCACTTCGCTGGCCTATTGGCATAATAATTAAAACGTTTCCTGGAGCTGACGGCATCATACGAGTGGCAGATGTAAAGACTAGCTCTGGCATCTATCGAAGAGCTTTAGTAAAGCTCTGCCCGCTACCCACTCAATAACCTTATCAACTACTGTACTTTAAGCTACTAGTTTTAATTTCATAACTTACTCTTTAGTTTAAGTTTCGCTTACTTTAATTACTACGAATATTTTCGTATCGCTGTTTTAATATTTTTCTCGCGTTAATATTAGATTATAAATACTTATTAAACCCGCTTTCATATACGAATATTTTCGAACCGCTACTCTATTATTTTACCCGCATCGCTTTTTAAGTTATACCGCACTACATTACTATTATTTAATACTTATACAAATGTACTCGTACGAATAATCTTATACCGCTTTTAGAATGTTTTCTATTAGGATTACATTTTATTGAATATTTTAAATGCTTTCGCCCGCTTTTTAATTGATCTTCAATTGGCTTTATCTATTTGGAAGTGGATTATTTCATCCCCTTCCAGGAGGGGGAGATATGGTTACGCGCGCCTGGAAATATTAGAAATTAAAAACAAAATATAAAACATGTGTACCAACGTAACAAACATTTGTATATCCTTCCTTCTTCTCCCTCTAACTCATCATCCTTCCATACCTACGTCCTACTCACTATGGACGACCGGAAGGTAGTTGCAAAAAAGATGACTGCGCATTAACTCGCACCGCACCGCCGCTCTTGTAAATAAATTAATTTAAAAGGATTTACGAACAATCAAACTATTTAAAGTGTATTTTCTGTGTTTTTGTGAAGTTCTGTGTGTCATAAATAATTGTTTACCCCTTGGAAGGGGCTGGACATAGCCCTATTGGACTGCCCTTGCGCACCTCGTGCGAGGGCCCTAAAATTACCATCTCTGGAAGTTGCCACAGCAGTGAGTACCTTTCCCTAATTTTCCTTCTCTCAATTTCATTCTATTTCACCTAGCCTGCAAATTGTTTGTTACCTACGGTACACATTTACGTCACCGTTCTGGACAGCCAGCATCACCCTATACAGTCCACTAAACGCGCCACCAGTCAGTCTTTCATCACTCATTCTTTCTATATGCCCAAACCAGCGGAGCATACCTTTTCTCATTTTCATGCCTATACTCTCTTTCTGTCCTACTCGTTCCACATTTGATCGTTGAGCGCATTTCTACTGCTTTTATTTTGCTTTCATCTTTATCATCTTTATCCTGACATACCCATGACTGACTCCCATACAATAGTGTTGGTACAAGCACTGCGTTATAAATAAAATTGGCAAGTCTTGCTTTTTGAGTAATATTTAACCTATCATAGAACGCAGTGCTCCGTTGACACTATTGCCTGCATTCACTATCATTCAATATCTTTTTCATATCTAGCATCCCTAGTGAAAACACTACCTCTAATCTACACTAATTTATACCAAATAATACATTTCTTCCATATCGCTATCAACCGGGAGGGTACCCAAAAGGCTGGCTGCGTTCCCTCGTTGTATAGCGATGCTAATGCGCTGTCCGAGGAACGATCCAGCCCTTGCGCAGATGCGTCGATCAAACGCTTAGATATATGTAATGTGCTCCTAGTCCCCACGGCCCCATGGTTTCCACCCGAAATGGTTCAAATATGTAGTCTGTACTCAGAACTGCATATTAATTAACTGTCTACATTCAACTATTTTAATAAATTGTTACCGTGGACTATAGAAACCGTCAATAATATTATTCTATTATTATATATGGGTAATAATTATTAATTTCCTTAAACAATACGACCGATTGACCGATCGATGACCGATTTAAATACCTTAATTTAAATCGGTCATCCGTAACAATAATGTTTCTAAATTATATATAGCATACATTATTCATCATAGTAGTCAGGTCACATAACTATTATAAATAAAAACGAAATGTACCTATTTCAGAGCATCACAACTGTTATAGCATATCCTCTACTGGTAACTATTTTAATTACTTTTTAGTCTATAGAATGATTTATCTTTGATCAGTTCTATTATGAATTTTTGCTAACATTAGATATGATCCATTATCATAAATTATTTATTTGTTGATATTCTTTCAAGAAATAAAGCTATCCTAATAGACGCCGAGAAAAGGGGCTTGAAAGAAAACAAACAAAAATAAACCCTTCTAGGATGTTGTCAATGCACTGACTACCATATACAGACCCGTAAATGTGATCTTACGTACATATGACGGAAAGCAGTATGCCTGCATATGTACTAATTTCATTTCCATTTCAAGAATTCATACAACCAGCACTTGTAATTATGTTGTATTATATATATTATTTTATGAAACAAATAATAATTATACGTCGCCCATAGCTTTAAACGTAATACGTTTCCGACTAGCGTTAGCAAAAACTTATTGCATAGGACATGAACACAGACTTAGGTATATTTTTCTAGATTTTGTGTAAAATAACAATAATTTGTTATTATTAAAAAAAATGTTTTTTTTTCAATAAGGATGATTTTGGAAATAACATCAAATGGGTTAAAGAAAATTCGGTAAGTACATAGTTAAAATGCTAGTTATAAAATACAGGGAAATTAATAATTATAAATAATTTTCTTATAAAAAGAAACCGGACCTAAGACAGAAATATTTAACTTTGAAAAACTATAGGTGAGATATTTAGTAATAAATTTACAACTTTATATCTAAAAGTCCATACATTTTTAAAGATATAGTTATTAGGAATTGAATAAATGTATAGTTGTGTTATTTTTCAGAAAGATACAGAAGATGGATTATCGAAAGTAACGGTAGGTATCTAATGAAAGTGAAATATTATATATTATGAGATTGAAATAATAAGTTCATATTGTAACAAATATTTAATTTATTTGTTTGACCGTCTCCGTTAGACTAGTGGCGTGGTATCCGGAGGTCGTGGGTTCAATTCCCACACATGAAAAAAAAATAGTTCGTTTTTCTATAGAGTTTGTCATGGTCTGGGTGTTTATAAAATATAATATGTAATATCATCATTGGTCCTACATATTATTCTATACTAATTTAATTACTAAAATTTTATTTAAATACTTATTTATGATTTTCTTAAAGGATCCAAGAACAAAAAAAAATATGGAAATAGTATCTCCAGAGGTTAGTTATTTCTCAAATAATTTTGTAAATATCTTCTCTCTAATATCTATTAGGTATATTTAAAATGCAACATCTATTTGTACATTCGTCTACTTAAGTAACTCGAGAATCACTTAACCAATTTTCGTTGGGTCGAAAATAAAAATCAATTTATTTATTTTTTGGCCAGAAGGTAAATGACCATTTTTTCATAAAAACTTTTTGAGTCGAAGAACATTTTAATCGGTTTTGTTTCTTCTCTTTTTCAAAAAGAGACATAGCCAATAGCTAAAGTGTTTTTCAAGGCCTCTATAATTTTATGAATTATGAATACCGGTGTATATACCTAAGTTGTATAATTTAGTTAAGTATTATATTTTTTGCTTAAAACTTTGTCAAACGGACTTTCGGGAGTTTTACCGACATGCATCAACAACCTTGGGGCTAGTTTAACACTTTCTATAGGATCCATATTTTGATTTTTAGGGTGACATTTTAGTGCCAGTTCACAACCCTAACATGCCTACCACGACTACAATAAAAACAGTAAGTTACTACAACTACTTTTTAGCTTAGTTAAAACAACATGAAAATGACGCAATAGCCTATAATTTATAATAGAATTAAAAAGTGTAAACGCTTTAAGTTCTACTAGCTAAATGGTGTGACCAATCAAGTGATAATTAAGATTGGAGATATACGAGTACTTATAAGAAATTAAATCAACAGTGGTTTGTAACGAAAATCTGTATTCCGATCCAAAAACCGATACACTTGTAGGAAAGATGGCAATTAAAGTAACGAAATAAAGATTAATAAAAGGCTTATTATTTACGGGATTAAGTCACGTTTATTTAATTTATTAACTAGAAAGAATAAGAATACACACAGATAGGATATTTTAGGGTTTAATATGTGGGCACCAAGGATAAAGATTTTAGCATGTACAGGAACGTGTGTCGCCTATAAGAAAATTCACTCGACTGCTAGGTTTCTGTATATTAATTATACTCTATACTGCTAGGGTGGCTGAGCTACTGCGGGAGCTCGGAAAAAACAAAAGAATAAATAATGTTCTGAAAGGTTTTGAAAATTTTGACTGTAATTGTAGAATGCAGGTTGTTCTCGTTCTGATCAATTCTTAAGAGTTATTCCTATTGAGGTGGGTTTCCCCACACACTCACTTCACTCAATATTGTTTACTTACCTTGTTAGTGTTATTATCTAGTATGTATTTGGTGCTGCATCTACATGATGGTACAAAGTTTAAAAATTTATTTTAAATTCCAATCCACTTTGTTACTTCTCCTTTCTCATTTTGTAGTTGGTAGTATTGTGTATATGTAGTTTATGTATGTATATATATAAGATATATTTAAGTAGTGTATAATAGATTGTAAATATTTTATATAATATTTACTGGTTTATATACTCAGTTACTGTATTGCACCTACCTCACTTATTAACTACTTTTATTGTCCCGAAGGTTTGGCTGGTAGAGAATGCCTAGCGGCATTAAGTCCGCCTTTGTATTTTGTATGCAATAAAGATTTAAATAAATGAATAAATAATATATTTAATGATTAAAATGAAGGTAAACAAAAAAATAATAATATTACTATTTAATATAAATATCAAATTGTTAATTCGAAGACCGTTTACTTGAAACTAGAAAGAGACTAGGCACCACAACACAGGGAATCCTAATGTGGTGACTAGGGTTCTATATCAACACAACTAATTCTTATATAACTAAGTATATTTTAACACGAAATTTTTATCATGTTTTTCTGAAACTTCGAATAAATAATTTAATTTAAGAAATATACAAGTAAAATATATATTGTTATTGAATTTTTCCTACAGGTAAAACCAGTTCTACGCAAAATTAATAAAAATCGTAAGAAACCCAAAGGGAAAAGACTATCATATCCATTCGAGCTTAACACGGATATAAAATCAGTTTTATTTGGTATTGAAGAAAAAGTGGATAGTGAAGAAGAATTAAAGATTGATAACCAAGTAAGTTAATCTATTTACTAATAATTTGTCATATAATTATGAATTAGTTTCAATAAGACAGTAAATTAATTGTAACCAAAATAAAACTTAAAGGTTGTAAGACCTATATTCAATCTACATGAAAATTTTTTTTAGATAAAAAGCTACCTAATTAATTAAATTAAAAATGTGATCAAACCCCTGATGCCGACGAATTACACGTTCCTAATATATTAGCGGCATTGCTGTGCTGTGCTTTCTAGTGATTTTTTTTGTAACTATTATTAATTTTTATACTATTTAATTTATGATACATGTGTATGTAAGTACTCGTATGTTTGTGTATTATTTATGTATGCATGACCTAGCAATTTTAGAAACACTACTTGAATATATGGGATACATAATTCTACCTCTAGAATAAAAAAATACATAAAGGGTAGTTATAGTTTTTATTTTTATATAAAAACATCCCGGAAATCTAGGCTGAATATTATTAAATGCCTATTTATAAATTTATTTGCAGTGTACTGAAGATTCTTGTCAATCAACGGTAAGTGAAACAAAAAACGTTTTTTAAATAAACTTAGGTAGAGATTGATTCCAACTGTATACGTAAAATCTCGTACACTGCTTTAAAGCGTAAAATGTATTCCGGAATTAAAATCGGAAGTTATGACTAAATGAACTGAGTCCCTATTTCCAATTTTCCAACTAAAACCTTTTTTATTTTTTTCAGTGCACAGGAGATACTTGTGTTTCTGGGGTAAGAAAAACTAATTTATTAGCAAAAATTGTATAAGAAATAGTTTGACTTGCCTACGAAAATTAAGTGTTACAATTGCCTATGTGAAACATTGGTCAAATAATTAAATATCTCTACACAATTATTTTTTTGAGTTAATTGTAAATTTTATTATTTTTTCGTGGCCCGTGGAAGTCGATTCGCCTTAATTTATTTACAATACCATATTTTTCTCTAGTTACATAATAAAATTAGGTCAAAAGATGTCTTATCACGTGATATTTATTATATTTAAGTTCAGAAGGAGGAAATACATTCCTTAACTTTAGATAAAGACCATCTCCACAACTAGAATGACAAAGCAAGTATACTCGTATAATATACAAACAGGCATTACTTTAAATGACTACAATTTTTATTTGCTTTAAAAAAATATTACAGACGTAAACACGTTCTTTAATTGTCATATTTTAATGTTTTAGCTTGCAAATTTTAAGTAGGTAACATAATATAACCTATTCTAAGAAAATATTATAATCAAAATATCAACTACCCACAAAATATTACTAAAATTAAGATATATACCTATATCACAGTTTGTCATATCTATTGTTATTATTGATATGATTAATTAATACTTTAGGCAGAAATCAATAGATTTGATTTTCTCATCATGCAAATCTAATCTATTGATTTCTAACTAATGTGCTGTCATAGTAATATGATTTGCCTCTAATCCATGAATAAAATATTAATTTAATCATCTCAATACAATTCATGTTATGTAAATAAGATCGGCCGTCGGAACATTTATGGAACGTGTTTCCAAAATGGCGCTAACAGATTACTATATAACAGATTATATAGTATTTGGTTGAGTATAGAGGGTAGTGAACATAGTGAGGGGAGGGCCTCAAGTCCGGAAATGCTGCAGTTCATTCCCCTGCCTTCCAACCATGCGATGGACCCCGCACCCGTACGGAGAATCCATGGATAGCTAAGAACATGGTGACTCTCTAAAATAAATTGAAGCATTGCCAGTTCAGTAGACGACGCTCAATGCTTTTACGTAAGCTATGCGATGTAGTACACACAGCTCGAGAAATTCCTGCCTTTGGAATGCATGGGTTCGTAAACTTAACATTTATAGCTACGTGTACCTAGCTAACAATAGTACTAAAATATTATTAGAGACATTCGTAGCTATATTTGAATCACCGTGTACCCGCTTTGGGCCAGGAAGTATGCAGTAATTCGAACTTGTGACCAAAATATAATCATAATAAAATGTACGACATTTTTTTACACATATTACCCTGGTCACGAAGCTAAGCTTGAACTATGTGTATGTGTGATACTAAGATACTAATACGTATTATATATTTTTTAAACACTCAGACCATGACAAACTGTACAGGACAAGACAATAGGGGCGCGCGGATGGGCACGGTTTTTACCTTCATGGTTTTTACCAATATTGTCTTGTCATGAATGGGAATCGAAACCACGACCCCCGAATACAACGCCAATGAGTTTTTAGTTTAAAAAAAGCATTTCTTGTCAACACCCAGTTTCGCTGTACCAACTTGTAGAACTGTTTGTAGATGGGTTATTTAGTCTATTAGCGAATGAGAAGTGGGAATCTAGCGAAGTGGGATCTAGCGTACCATGAAATGGTCTAGAAATAAATATCTGCATTCTTTTAATAAATCTTGTCTCTTAATATTCTGTTTTGTATTTATTTCAGTGTACAGGAGATGAATGTCAAGCTAATGTAAGTGACTTTACTATAAATACTACTAATATTATGTAGGACATATCGTGATGACAGCCTCCGTAGACTAGTGCGTACTCCTTTGGCGTTAAATCCGGGGGTCGTGGGTTCGTTTCCCACCCATGGCAAATAAATATTAGTACGTTTTTCTGTACAGTTTGTCATGGTCTGGGCGTTTATAAAATATAATTTGTATTATATCATTGTTTCTGGTACAAATAGTACAAGCCTAGAGATTAGTTGGTAACCATAGCAATTTGTGTAAATTGTCCTACATATTATTTATTTATTTATTATTTTATATGGACAAATTTGTTTAATTTTAAAACGAGAAAATATGACTAGTATGAGTGCGATAAATATGAGTGCTTTTTGTCAATATATGTTTTTTTTTCATTTACGATTTTATTGTATGTATACATGTTCTTTGGGCAGCTTATATGTTATTGTTACGTAAGGTATATCATATTTTTTGGTATATTTTCTTAACTTTTAAGTTTAGGGATCTGCTCTTCTAACAGGTGGTCCAAGGTCCGAAGTATATAATTATAAAACACATCTAATTCCACATTTATTCAAAAACAGTGTTTTGGAGCTTCTTGTACGGCATTTGTAAGTATCTAGTTTAATTTTTAATAACGATTTATTAATAGGGTAAAACTGTCTTTTTAAACCGCTTGAGGGTATTTAATCGAATGGTCCCTCAAAGTGTTAAGGCCAGATTAAAATATGTAAAAATCGTAAAAAAGTTTTAAATACAAAATTTACTGCCAGAAATGAAGAAATGTCCAGAAAAATCCTTTACGTAAATTAATAAAACTAACCCAAAAACTTAAAATAGCTTTATAACCATCTAATATATATTAATAATAATAATAATAAAACAATAGCCTTTACTTCTGAAAGTAGATTAAAGTAGTTATATAATAACAAGTATTTCTCTAGATCCTAGCTTGATCCCGTACTCCCAGTGTGTCTGTCGACAAAGGCCTCCTCCATCGCTTTCTAACACCTTCTGTCTTCCGCTTTTCTCCACCATAGATTTCCAGCTACCTTTTTAATATCTTCATCTCACCTTATTTTTTATCTTCATCTATTGCTCTTTCCATCTTTAGGATACCATTCCGTTACTTTCTTCGTCCATTTATCTACTCTGCCTCTTAACATATGACCTGTCCATATCCATTTGATTCTTTTTACCCTGCTAATTACGTCACAGCTACCTTAGTTTTCTCTCTAAGATTTTCATTCCCCACCCGATCTTTTAGTTTTATTCCAGTCATTGCTCCTTTCCAAATCGCTAGACTTTTTGTGTTATTTTCTATAAAAGCCCAGCTTTTGCATGCATATGTTAAAATAAGTAATATACAGTAGTCAAATGTTCTTCTTTTTGTAGTTATTTTATGTTGTTTATTTTTGAAATTTTCACTGAGGCTCCAAAATATTTTCTATGCTTTTCCTATTCTTGATGTTATTTCAATTAACTTTTATTACCCACATTTTTGTAAAAAAAAAAGTATAAAACTCGCTAGCAGCGCCCTCAGTGATTAGTTTCTTTACAACCCCATTTAAATTAGGTACCATATTTTTTTTTAGAGTTAATATAATAAAATTAAAAATTTTGTATTATTTAGAATTAAATTAATTCCAAACATCTGAGGATGCTCTTGCGCGCTCATTTTTCTCTCAAAATATTAGTCTAGCGATTCAGGGGCAATGCCGCAGTAGATCCTATTGGTTGATCCCTATCTATAGTTACTATCGACTATAGTAGAACCTGTTTAAAAATCTTTTGGTGGATCGACAGTTCTTAGCACGGTAGGTGTAAGTAATGTTGGGGATGGAGGAAACAGTCTTATCTTTTTTAATTATGTATTTATTATTTTGTTCATACCTACTTATTTTATTTATTATTCATTAGGTTATTATAAGTTAGTTTATTGCTATTAATTTTATTTGTAATTTACCTTACCTTACCTTAATTTTTAGTGTCGTGGAAACTATTGCCAAACACAGGCAAGTAGATAGATAACTAAACAGTTAAAAAAATGAAATAAATAAACTTAATAAAATGAAATATAACAATTGATGAAAAACAGACAAAGTCAGGTTACTATAGGTGTACAACTCTGCATAGAGCCTTATAAGGCACGGGGAGAGGTTGGTAGGACATATCTGAAGACTAATTTGAAGACTAAGCACTGAGGATGTACTAAAACACCTAGGCTCGTAACGCAAATTCTCATTATCGCCGCTTATTTTGTAACCGCAACATTTGGCAACATTTTATATTGTTTTACCATTTTTTACAGACTATTCAGAAACATACTGGTAGACCAATAAACCTTTGTTTTATCCCTCTCACATTGATATGTGAACAAAAGTGACAAAACACATTTACTACTAGGCTAAACTGATTTAGCGAAAAGTTTGGGAATAGATCAGAATAAGTCGGTCTATATAAGTCCTTCTCTTATAAATAAATAATTAGAATTAAATCGAAACCATTGGATAGTGACAGACTTGGCCAGTTTTACTTTTAAATAAACTTTTTAAAACTTTAATTTCAGTGTGATGGAGAAGCTTGTATAGCAAAGGTATTTATTATATTTATTTATTGGATATGATTGTGGCTGGCTATGAGGTGACCAGCTCGAATTGAACATGACGTTACCAGCTCGACGGTAACTGATTATGACGATACAAGCACGACGGTAACTATGGCGTGACCATGTGTATCATCACGGATGCCTTACGGCGCCCGAGTCGAGCCGATGGTATGAGTCTACACCGAACAAGTGGCTAGCTCGTTGCGATGTTTTGAATAGACTCAATAACCCATCTATTAACAGTTTCACAAGTTGGTATAGTGAAACCGGGACCGACAGCTTAACGTGACGTTATGACGTGACCAGTTCGACGGTAACTATGAGGTGACCAGCTCGACGATAAATAACTATGACGTGAACAGCTCGACGGTAACTATGAGGTGACCAGTTCGACGATAAATAACTATGACGTGAACAGCTCGACGGTAACTATGAGGTGACTAGCTCGACTATAAATAACTATAACGTGAATAGCTCGACGGTAACTATGAGGTGACCAGCTCGAAGATAAATAACTATGACGTGAACAGCTCGACGGTAACTATGAGGTGACCAGCTCGACGATAAATAACTATGACGTGAACAGCTCGACGGTAACTATGAGGTGACCAGCTCGACGATAAATAATTATGACGTGAACAGCTCGACGGTAATTATTAGGTGACCAGCTCGACGATAAATAACTATGACGTGAACAGCTCGACGGTTACTATGAGGTGACCAGCTCGACGATAAATAACTATGACGTGAATAGCTCGACGGTAACTATGAGGTTACCAGCTCGACGATAAATAACTATGACGTGAACTGCTCGACGGTAACTATGAGTTTAACAGCTCGACGATAAATAACTGTGACGTGAACAGCTCGACGGTAACTATGAGGTGACCAGCTCGACTATAAATAACTATGACGTAAACAGCTCGACGGTAACTATGAGGTGACTAGCTCGACGATAAATAACTGTGACGTGAACAGCTCGACGGTAACTATGAGGTGACCAGCTCGACGATAAATAACTATGACGTGAACAGCTCGACGGTAACTATGAGGTGACTAGCTCGACGATAAATAACTATGACGTGAACAGCTCGACAGTAACTATGAGGTTACCAGCTCGACGATAAATAACTATGACGTGAACAGCTCGACGGTAACTATGAGGTGACCAGCTCGACGATAAATAACTATGACGTGAACAGCTCGTCGGTAACTATGAGGTGAATAGCTCGACGATAAATAACTATGACGTGAACAGCTCGACGGTAACTATGAGGTGACCAGCTCGACGATAAATAACTATGACGTGAACAGCTCGACGGTAACTATGAGGTGACCAGCTCGACGATAAATAACTATGACGTGAACAGCTCGACGGTAACTATGAGGTGACTAGCTCGACGATAAATAACTATGACGTGAACAGCTCGACGGTAACTATGAGGTGACCAGCTCGACGATAAATAACTATGACGTGAACAGCTCGACGGTAACTATGAGGTGACCAGCTCGACGATAAATAACTATGACGTGAACAGCTCGACGTTAACTATGAGGTGACCAGCTCGATGATAAATAACTATGACGTAAATAGCTAGACGGTAACTATAAGGTGACCAGCTCGACGATAAATAACTATGATGTGAACAGCTCGACGGTAACTGATTATTAGGTAACCAGCTGTATATATGATAGTAAACATTTTATATGATTTTGAGAACGACGTCTAAAACCAGACACATATCGTTTCGAAATTCCAATGTAAAGTAAAGTATTTCGGGCTGTTACTTAATTGTCAGATATTGTATTTTGATTGACCGACTCCTCTATTTCCAAAACTCCTGTAAAAAAGAAACACATGGGATATTATGGAAACATTATATGAACAAATTAACAGTGACAAAATGCAAAAGAATTTAAACCCTTGTTTCTAAATTCGGTTTAAAATACTGTCCTTAAGTTGAGTCGAGAGGTTCTTTAATACAAACTCTATTAAAGTAATTTATATCAAAGTAAAATAAGATATACCCTATTTTACCAAAAGCCGATATTAACCTACTTTTTTTTCAGTGTGATGGAACGTCCTGTAAAAGTACCGTAAGAATACAATATTGATTTAATTTGACACTTATCATATTAAAAGGCCAATTTCATTCCGATTAGGCGACAAAAAGTATATTTGTACATTGTGCAGGGGCCGCCCCTACAATTGGCCTTGGTACTTGGGCAATGTCTCAAATACGTATGCCACTATTTGAGGCATTTCTATAATATTAATATTTTCATGTTCTAAATACCAAAACTCTTCAAAGTTCTTTGACATTTGATTTCAGTGTCACAAGTTTGGCTGCGTAATTAAAACAAACGGACTTCATAAACTTGGGATGGGAGGCACTTGGGACCAAAATTATGGACCAATACACTCGTATGGTGGAGGGTATTTATCTCTTTCAGTATCTTTTTAGGGTTCCGTAAGATAAATATCTTACGGAACCACATGCCACATGGCATTTTAGTATATATATTATCGGAGCACGGCATTAGACATGGTCATCAACCTGATGGTAAGCAGACCTAAAAAGTCCATGAATGGGGTCTATCAATAGATTGTTGTTTAACAAGTAATTATTTTAATACAATAACAATACATTGTTGTTTTAAACTATAATAAATTCCTAGATTTTCACGGAGAAAGTCAGTTTAAAAGGAATTTCAGCAGTCTTTTCACAAATATTTAGGAGCAGACTTTTATGGAACTTGATGATTCTTAAGCTGTCTGTAGGTTTTGGAAGGTTCTTATAACCAAACAAATGTCCAGATATATATTCCTGAAAATTAGTTGATAAGCTGAAATTTTAGTTGTTGCTTTTAATAAATATTTAAGGCGTGAGACTGTACCTTTGCTTTAGGTATATGGAACAGCTACCCACCTAATCTTACACTAGTTGTTTCAACTTTCGGTTTTTATACATTGACAAAAGTTAACGTTTCACTGCGCGTGTTATTTCTATATCAAATATCCAGCTTATGAAAAATAATCAATGTACTTTTAGTGCCATGTCTCATGCCGCTATATGTATTCTAACATAATTTAAATTTTCTTATTTGGTAGAACAAGTATGGCTACCTCATACTGTTAACGCACACGAATTATGTACATTACCTAATACATAGGGAGAGAGGGGTCTTTTTTTTAACATATATAATGAATGCCCCCTCTCATTATTCAAATCAGTTTTTTTTCTTTAATTTATTTTATTATTTCTTAGATAATAATAATTATTTATTGTAAAATAATTGTAATTTTGAATTTATCGCAATGTTTTATGCGGCCGTCTTGAATTACTGTAGATGTTATAACAAAATAGCTAGATAATAATATGTTTTTCGATAATTTACTAAATATATTTTAACTACGGAGTAATAATATAATCTGCGGAACCCTTAGAGAGTGAATGAAATTAATTTCTTATCTGTCTATATTAAGATCTGTCTCTTTTTTTATTATTTTACCAGACACCGCCAACTTTATTATACTTATTGTTATTTATTTTTAGGGAATATTAAGAAGACATTGTCGTGGGTGGCGTAATAACAAAAAGCCGAAGAATAAGTTTTGTAAAACGACCTTTATACAACAGATTTACGGGAACCAAAATACAGCCTATATACTTGCTGGGTGCAAAACTCTACTTGAAAAAGGTCATTATTCGCACCGACATGATAAAGTTCTAGAAATTATTCGTGAAGCTGTAAGTCTCAGTATTGCTAGAGCCAGAAAAGGATTAACAACAAATGAAAGACTGACTACTTTTGTAAAGGAGGGACAACTCAAGAAAACTCAAAGTAAACCTTTCTCAATCCTGGACAAAGCACAAGACTGGAAAATATTCATGGATACATTTAAAATACATTACAAGATTCCAGACGAACTAGCAGTTTCAGCCTATAGACCAGACATACTGGTGTACTCTCGGTGCTTGAAGAAAGTATTACTTATAGAACTCACCGTTCCGTGGGAAACAAACATACCTAAGGACCACAACATCAAGTCGAACAAATATTTTGATCTCACAAACGAAATTACTAGAAACGGATTTAAAACTCAACTTTATGCAGTAGAAGTTGGTGCAAGAGGAATTCCAGCAAAGTCTTTGCACCGTCTATTGAAGGATCTTGGCCTTCCGAGAACAGCCGTCGGAACTTTTATGGAGGGTGTTTCCAGGATGGCGCTAACAGGATCATATAATATTTGGTTGAGTAGAGAGGGTAGTGAACACAGTGCAGGTGAGAGTTCAAAAGGCCTTTAAACCTACTTCGCGGTCTCAAGTCCGGGAACGCTGAAGTTCATTCCCCTGCCTTTCAACCACGCGATGGACCCGGCACCCGCACGGTGAATCCATGGTTTGCTAAGAACATTGTCTCTCTCTGCCTTAATGTACCTTGAATTAAAGTTTTAATTATTACTTATTATTATACAAAATACAAGTTGATTAAACTTAAAAACACCACAGTTTTTAATTTATGTATATTTGTTTTACAACACCACTTAAAATGTGCCACTTACAACTGAATGATGTATTGAGATGGGAAGTTTTAAGGTGGGAGGAAGGCCCCTATAATTTCGCTAGGCCATATAATTTCGCTAGTCATGTTTCTGTTTTAGTATAATCTTATTTCTTGTCGAAGAAGTAGTCTCCTTTCAGGGTGCGGTTACGAAATAGGTAGTTGAATTGACGATAAGGCAGCGAGGAAATTAAATTAGACTCGTAATGCAAATACGTCCATGTCGTAAACTCATCATTTAGCCGGCATAGTGGGAGCGATTAATATTGTTAAACAACAGTGTATTGATTTTAATATTCATGGACTTTGTAGCTCTGCAGATTGGGTTATGGAGTTTATCCAAACACGAATGAGTCTACACTGAAAAAGTGTAGGGCTCGCCACTTTTTGACTCCAAAAACCGGCTCCAAGAGATGGGAATTACCCTAGACCGTCCAGGCGGTCTTGCCTTAAGGCACTAACTAAATATGAATTTACTTACTATTACCTATTACTATGAAATTATGCTGCACAATGGTTCCAGACGCGCTGTTGTTGGGCGCTTGGTTGGCTATGGTACATCACATTCGAGGCTGTTGTTGACACTGTATCCTGTATTCTAAGTATTTCCTCAACAGGATTTTTTTTCCAATATTTTCCTGGACTTATTTTTCAAGGGATAGATCCCAAGGTACCTTAACTTTGGGAGTTCGGTGGGTTCCTCATGTTGGGAGTCTTGAGGAAATCCTTAATCTGTTATTGATAGTTATGGCATTCCTTAATTAAATTTCGAAATAAGAAACTTCTTAGAATACAGGTGTTTAATTTCACCATCATGGAAGGAGTCGCTACACGGAGGTGGACGAAACGTCCACATCCGCAGCATTGCACAGTATTCCTGACTATTCTTGATCACAAACCTAAGATCTTGGACTGTCTATGCTCCAGACTAGTCAGTCTGGAGCATAGACAGTCCAAGATCTTAGGTCATATCATCACCTATCCGAAACTACTGAAGCCAGGAAAATGGAATTATTTTTATGTGTATGTTTTTAAAAGAAAATAGTCAGGAAAAACAAGAAAGGGGAAAAAATAATTCTCTTTGACTATTTTATTTTTATTTTTTATTTTAAAAACTTTATTGCACCAAAATTGTACAAAGGCGGACTTAATGCCGCTAGGCCAGTCAACCTTCGGGACAAGTGATAACAGTTGTGAGGGTACATGACTACTTACAGTCAATTTATTTAGTTAATAAAATACATATACTACATAAATAAAATTTTATACATGAAATACATATATAATATTACAATTTTTTACATACACTACTTAATATACCTACCATACAATATACTACGTATATATATATATATATATATGTGGGATTATATGCAAGAATACGCTTTGAAAATGATTTAATTATACTTTATTGTTTTACACACAAAATTCTTCCATCATATTTCTTTTCTTTCACTTTTAGACTGCTTCTTATTTAAATTGTTATTACGGCTTTGGAAATATCATAAAATTTATAAAACAAACTAAAAACATTATTATTCCTACGGATTATTCCCACACGGCCATCCTGGTTATTCATCTGACTCAGATGAATCATTTTCTGCTTCTTCCCAGAGCTTCATAAGATCGGCTGAGCAGGTAGTGTTAATAGGACCTTCATTATGACCTATTTTTCTCACACTGTATCTATCATTTCGTTTTTTCTGCGTGACTTCGTAGGGTCCTAAGAATTTAGGATGCAGCTTACTACCTTGGGTGAATTGTGTCTTTTTAATAGCTACCATGTCACCGACATCATACTGATGAGCTTTCTTTCTCTTTTTATTATAATAGCCAGTGTTTTCTTCTTGTATTTTTTGTATAGATTCTTTAGCTTGAGTTCGAAGTTTAGATCTTTTACTATTGTAGTTATCAATATTCTCGATTTCAATTAGCTCCGCAATTCCTTCTTCTTTATCTCTCATTTTAGTTCCAAAAAGTAGTTCAAATGGAGTCATCTTAATACTTCTTTGATAAGTCCCATTTAAGCATCGTTGTAAAGCGGGAACTCTTCTGTACCACTTGGTTGGATCATCAGCGCTAAGCTTACTCAAAACGCTAATGATGATTTGATGAACACGTTCAACCTGTCCGTTTCCTCTAGGTTGACCAGTCGTAATAGTATAATGGGTAATATCTTCTTCTTTACAATAATTCTGAAATTCGGTTGAAGTAAATGCAGCGTTTCTATCAGTTATAATTCTTTGTGGTGAACCAAATGTTTGTTGTTGTAGTATTAACTTGTTTAATGTTTCTTCAGTTGTCAGAGTCTTAACAGGATAAATCCATGTAAACTTTGTAAAGCCATCTACTACCGTTAGTAGATACTTATACATTTTGTTTGTTGAAGTAAGCGGACCAAGGTGATCCACATGATACGTTGACAATGGAACGTCACCCTTATCTAGCGGATGTAAGTATCTAATTTCTGTCTAAATTCTTTAATATCCTTAGCATCGTACAAAATAGCCTTGTTCACTTCAGTATCACGAATGCCATCGATAACATACTCCATAAGAGCTGCATCTTCTACTTTACCATGTAAAGCTAACTCTTTCATATGCAGGAAGTACTGTTGGAATGTTTCATCACCTTTCATCTTGCGCGAGAATAGCTTCTTATGCACTATAGCACTATTTAGTTTAGGACCAAATTCTTCTATTAGTAATTCTTTCAAACTATCCCAATTTTTCACACTTCCTAACGATCGTAGAAATAATTTGGCAGTTCCGTTTAACAATTTTTTAGCGTAGATAAGTTTCTCAATATCGGACCACTCCATAAGTTCTGCAGTGTCTTCAAATTCTTGGATCCAGGTAGAAATCGGGTAAGTGTCATCTCCGGTAAAAGGTATCATTGATTTTTCTAAGTCATTAAATGAAATCCGCGGTCCACAGGACTTCGTATTAAATAAATCAACAGTACTCGTAAAATCTTCATTTCTTCTATCCTTATTTCGTGGCATCGTAAGTAATTTTAATTTATCTTCTTAATTCTTCGTTTTAAAAATAAAATTACAACTTCATAAAATCTTTATTTAATCATCTTCATCGGAAAATAATATTATTAAAATCAACGTCCCGAAACATTCGTTTTTCTCTTACTGCGTTTTGTCTGTTGCTATTGTAATAATTATCTTCTTCAATCACTTCCAAAACATAACTTTACACATTCGATGATATCCCGGACGAGCCCCCAAAAAGATGTGGGATTATATGCAAGAATACGCTTTGAAAATGATTTAATTATACTTTATTGTTTTACACACAAAATTCTTCCATCATATTTCTTTTCTTTCACTTTTAGACTGCTTCTTTTTTAAATTGTTATTACGGCTTTGGAAATATCATAAAATTTATAAAACAAACTAAAAACATTATTATTCCTACGGATTATTCCCACATATATACACATACAATATACACATACTAAGTAATAGCAATAGAAAACCTACTACACCAAATAATAAGTATTAGAACGACTTCTATGACTTCTTAAAATGAGCGTAAACGAGCTTTTTGAAAATGGCCCTGCTTAGTGCCTGTCTGATCTTCAGGGGTAATTTGTTCCATAGTGATGCCGCTTCGACTGAAAATGACTTAGATACAAAGTTGGTGTGGTGAGTGGGCGTAGCAAGGGTAATGTTGAATGAAGATCGAAGGTTCTTATCGTGGGCAGAACCAAGAAAAGTAAAAAGTATACCTTCGTAGACAGGGCCGTCTTTAACCTATTGGAGGTCCTGGACACATTAGGATATGGGCCCCCCTATGACCGTGACAGAGCACTATTTTGTTAGAATAGATAAGAAATTAGATAAACAAGGTTCAAAAAAAAAAATTGATTAAAAATGTTTTTTTATACCTAATATTATAAAGAGGTAAAGTTTGTGACTGATTATGAAAATCAACAGGATCGCTTTATTTCTCAAATATACCTCTCTTGTTGGTTGAACGCTATATTTAGTTACTAGCGACTATAGTAAAAACTGTTTACAAAAACTTGTAGTAGAGCTACTAGAACTAGGGGGCCCTATCTATTACGGGGCCCTGGGCAAGTGCCCAGAGTGCCCAGTGGGAAAGAGAGGCCTGTCCGTAGATTATTGGTTGTGCCTTTGGCGTTGTGTCTGATGGTTTAAAGACGTAGGTACCATTCCCACCTATGGCATACAAACATATTAAAATCATTTTCAGTACAGTTTATCATGGTTTGGGTGTTTGTAAAGTATAATTTATGGATTAATATTTTTGTTTCTAGTACACATAGCCTAGAGCTTAGTTGGTGACCAAAGCAATATGTGTGTAAAGTCCTTCGTATTATATTATTATTTATCTTATTATTATCGTAATATTAATATTACATCAGAAAAGTAAGGAATATTGGCGTGAATATATACTCTTAAACACCTATGACCTTTGCCTTTTCAAAATGAAAAGTAATTATGAGGTAAGTACGAGTAACTGTCATCAGTGTTGTTGTTTATGTTAGAATGATTTGCAAATTTCTTTAAATTTAAATAAATTATAATATATATACTAGTAAGTACTCGCCTTTGGCAATTAGGTATATTGCGAACTTGGTGAATTTGTGTCTACTGTTTTGTTTTGTCACGGTTCTTAATAATTGAGTTTGGTCGCCCTTATTTTTGTGCGACAAAGACAGACTTTATTGCGAAGGTTGTGTAGCTGCAACGCAGAAGTGCTTCTACCAGGAAGATTAACATGCCTTGGGTACCCTTGGCCATTTCGTCGTGGAGCAAGGAAGTACTACACACTCAGTAAGTTGTACATCATCATCATATCATCACGGGTGCCTTTTCGGTTCCCGTTTAAACGGCCTCAGGGTACCCAGCGGAGGGATTAACCTATCCTCATTTTAGTAAGTTTATCAGTTTATATTGATCGTAGCGTGATGTTATATATAGCCTATACCTATATGTATATAGCCATCCTTTATAAATGGGATATCCTATACTGAAACATTTTTTCAATTCAAACCAGTAGTTCCTGAGATTAGCGCGTTCAACCAAACAAATACACAATTCAGCTTTATAATATTAGTATAGACTATAGATACTATTAATTCTTCTGTGGTAAGTATAGATAAGTTTTGTATTAGCCCCGTGCACAACTGGTAAGCAGGGAGCTACGAAATTTCTGATTTCCTGCACATACATAAGGAGGAATGTGCTAAACTTACCTATTACCTATGGACCTATTTTGTTTTATGGCTGTTTTATAACTTTACTTCCTTACGTTACCTCCTTACACCCAGATATTCATCCACAGTCCATTATCTTTACAGATGATTATAAAAAGTAGAGGTGCGTATCGTACCTTGTAACGAAATAGCGCCATCTAGCGCTGAATGTCACAGTTATCGGAGTGTTGCAAATTAAAAATCTTAATTTGGCAACACCGAGGATGACTGTCAACGTCAAAAAGGTAACCTCTGTTGAAGGGAAATGTGTTCGATCGCTACCTGAAAATATTATAATTAAATTTAATCTACCTCATTTTGAGTTTAGGAACCGAGTCTATAAATTACCAGGCTCGGGGTGATCGCTCACATTTCCTTTCCAAACCAAAGAGGCTAACACGACATTGTATTGTTTGAAATATAAATAAAATAAAAGTGTCAGCGTCCCGGCATCTAAATTGTAAGTACAGCTTTTGTGGAACAGCAGAATAGTATTGAAATTGTTTCCTAGATAGAAGCCTAAATATTGTTGTCTAACAGGTCAGTAATTGTATCTGGAGCGGACGCTGCTTACTCCCAGCACTGGTGGTGCATTACGGTGGCTGTGCAGGACAGGTTTGGTCTGACGGGGTTCCCTTGAGGAGCTGTCACAGTTCCCGGGGAGTAATTTTTTTATTTTTATATTTGTTAGCATAAGGCTCCTTAGTTTAAGTATAATTTTAAGTTTGATTTGTGTTTCTCTGTTGTCTTTTATTGTAAATATATAGTGTTAACCTTTCTCTCTTTTCTTTGTTGTTCCTTGTCAGTACCCTGCCCTGAGTTGTTTCATGGTCTGTGAGCCCCGGGCAAAAGACTACGTTACAACCTAATCATGAAGCTAAAAAAACGCGAGCGGCGCGCGTACGGGCACGGTTTTTACCTTCATGTACCTAATAGAAAAGTACAGATTATAAACATTATTTTTCTGAGATTCCAAAAAGTCACACCGAGACTTGACGAGGGCTGCAGGTGGCTTGAAAATGCCATTTGTTCTTTAACCTGGGGTTCAGCTTGCGCGGCGTGTAGATCTAGCTAACGCTAAACCTGGTGGCAAGCGTTATGCAGAATCCAGGAATAATAAGCAAACTAATACGGCTCATAATAGAAGGAGAGGCTGCTAGTTATCTCTATTAAGTAAGCTACAGATTTATGACGATTTACAGTGTAAAGTAATCCATATTTTATGATGCAGAAGATGCACTGGTTGAGCTTTCCTCTTTTTGATAGTACAACAGATGTATAGGAATAGTCAAAACTTCCTCAGTATGCAATCTTTCACTAGCACGCGATGTTCATATCTGAAAGGGGGACCGATAGCTTAACGTGCTCTCCAAGGCACTATAGTAGTGTTGTCATACAAATGTATCCGTATATATACGCCAAATTTAGTTTGATGAGAACGAACAATATTGTTGTTAAAACAATATTCTTCATTCTCATAAATATACCTACTTTGTCTTATAAAAAAACCCCGTAAAATGGCACAAGGCGGATCGATATTGTCCTTATAGCTTATAAATACCCAAGGCACTTAATTATGTATAGAAGTTTTGTTTCCCCGACACAGTGAGTTAGTCCGCCCGTGACTGTTAATTTAATCTAAAGATTAGATACGACGAGATAAGAGCAGACGTGGCGTTATATTATGCATGAAGTTTGCCAGACAGCGAACATATCTGATTACAAACACCTTATTGAATCTTAAGGTGTTAGCTATTAAAATTATGAGCTGGTGAACTTTAGATATGGCATTATATTAGCGTTTGTTGTTTTTTTTTTAATTGGAGCAGGACATATGGCTTGGTTATCAGAACTTCAAAGTCAACGAATGTTTGACAACGTTTTGTTTGCTAAGTTGGTCCGGTCCGGTTGGAAATGTCTGTATGGGGACCGGACCTTTACTTGTAGGTGCCCTGGGTACTAGAAATGAAACTTCTTCGGATGGTAAAGCAATACAGCGGCCACATTCACTTTAAAAAATATATTGAACAATCAGCAACAACAATTACTAAAAAAGGTCTCGTTACCACCACCCATACAGATGCAAAAACTACTGCATCGATTTCTTGTCGAGGTGGTAGTCTCCTTTCAGGGTGCGGTTACGAAATAAGTGGTTGAATTGACGATAAGGCAGCGAGTATACTCGTATATACTCGTAATGCAATTCTTCATTGTCGCCCCCCATTTCGTAATCGCATCATTTAGCCGGCATAGTGGGAGCGATCAATATTGTTTATGAACAATTATTGATTGACCCCATTCATGGACTTTGTAGGTCTGCTCACCACCAGGTAGATACAAAGTCACATGTCGTGCTCCAATAAAAAAAAAAAAATGCACTTAATTTCCGTTGTGTTACAGGTACTATTGCTTTGACAGTTTTTAGCATTCTTCGTGGTGACAACTGTACATAAAGGATTTTGTTATATCGACAATCTAACGTTGCCTTTAAAAGAAACAGAATATGCCGCTGATATTATTTGTAAATATTATGGGATTATAAGTAAATTAATATACGTGGTGGCCGAGTTGGTTAGACCTTGGACTTAAAAACACTTAGGTCCCTGGTTCGAATCCCGGTGTGTACCAATGAGTTTTTAATTTAAAAATTTATGTACATTTGTTTGACGACACCACTATAGTGCCTCGGAGAGCACGTTAAGCTTTCGGTCCCGGTTTCACTATACCAATTTGTGAAACTGTTTATAGATGGGTTATTTAGTCTATTCAAAACATCGCGACGAGCTAGCCACTTGTTCGGTGTAGACTCATACCATCGGATACGACGAGGTGGCATTAAAAACCCCTCCGCTGGATACCCTGGGGCCGTCTAGACGGTCTCGGGCGCGGTCAACAAATTGTTTTCTTTTTATAACAATATTTTCATTCCATTTTTCAAATAAAATTAATTGTCAACTATCTGCTCGTGTCACATTTACTTATATAAATATATATATTTATATAAGTAATATATATATATATTACTTATATATATATATATATATATATATATATATATATATATATATATATATATATGAAAATATTGTTATGAAAAGAAAACAATTTGCATACCGGCTAATTGTGTGGTTGCAAAATGGGTGAAGAAAAGTCCAATTTGTAATACAAGTCTACTTTAAATAATCGTCAATTCAACTGCCCGTTTCGCAACTGCACCTTGAAAGGAGAATATCATTCTGACAAGAAATCGACGCAAGAGTCTCTCGAAAACCGGTGCATCCACATATTAAGTGATATTTAGTTGTAACCGGTAAGTTTTTATGTAAAAAAAAAATATACCTACTCTAGCTCTATCTAACGATTTGGCAACTCTTTTGCTTATATAACACCTTTGTAATATTATTTAGGGTAAAGATTCAGACAGCGTGAGTTACTAGGTTTAAGTTATAATATGTAACAGGCTTAGCGAAAATCTTACATTGAATGTTTGCTTCATATTTTTTAGTGCGCACGGTCGAGTAATTGGAATTTTCTCCTTGCGTGTTTCTAGACAGTTACGATCTGGGAGTTTTTAAGAAAAGAGTGAATAGGCACTTATAGAGTAAGCGTGCTCTAGATTCAACCTCATCGATGCTTTCCATCGGGCAAGATTAAGGTCAACCTAATTTTTTTACAAAAAGTTAAAACTAGCCTTTAGAGGAGGGATTATACAATTGCACTAGTGTAAGGCGTCGTTGATTCTTTGAGGGTAGCCCGAAGACCAGACGCGTGTTTCTACTACAGTTATCATATTAAATTTTATTGTGCAAAAGTGTACTAATTTTGTAGAATAAGCATTCGTATTGTATTATTAAGTGTAATAAGTGTAGTAGAATTTACGCAGTGATCTCGGTGTTTGTACTATCTCAAATAATCCCACAATTTTCAGTAAAGTGGCGGTACCCATTTTACTGTTTCCTTCTTCACTAGATATTGGCAAGACTATACCGTATGCTTTCATACGGTCATGTCGCTATTCCCTTTTCTACCCTAGTCCTTTCCCAATTCCTTTCCATCCTACTATCCCACTTTTACTATTAGTAAAAAAGAATATTAATCTACCCACTTGACATGGGCAAAATTTCGCGCTATGCGAAGACACCATTAATCTAAGAAAATAATAATAATAATAAGGCGTCGTTATTTACAAATCCAAACGCAGCCGTTTTTCGAGGATGATAACTAGTCGCCTTTATAGTAGTATCTAATTGGTTTAAAAACGGCTGTAAATTAGGAACGGCGTAAGAGGTGTTTCTTCAACTGAAGTGTAGCAAAATCGTCACAGTCGTAGAACATCGACGGTTCTGCTTTTTAGCAACTTTACAGAGGCTCTACAATGGGTTTTTACTTTGTAGCAACGTAACGTTAATACGTTAGCAACAACCAATAGGGCCACTATATTTAGGTAACGCGATTGAATTAAGCGATTCGATTGGTGGTTCCTCACGTTTTAACGTTACGTTGGTACAAACCAAAAACCCATGGTAGAGCCTCAGGACGGCGTTTTGAAGTTTTGAGAATAGTTTTTTTTTGATAACATGGAAACCATTGATCCCATTTGTTTCAAATTTTCACATTGTTTATTAATACTGATCCTTTAAAATGCTACGTGTGATAAACTAGGTAAATATACCTGGATTTTATAAAAAGTCACATGCGACAGTTTACTACGGACAACGTTGGGGCGGATGAAATGAACCGACGTTATTCGACGGAATTTATCCAGATATTTGTATGACGTATTTAACTTAACGACATTATTCTACGTAATATTGAATAAATATAATGGCGGATTTGATTTGTAGATTTGAATAAAATTTAATTGTAATAAAAAAATATATATATCATTAAGAACATTTAATTAATATCACAGCAATCAATTTTGCGTATTTTTATAATAAAACGTCACTAATTTTAACAGAATGATTACTTTTTTACTTAATAATATAAGTTAATAATATAATTTAATACTAAAAAAAAATCTTAACACAATATACATTATACGAACTAAAAAAATATATAACCAACTTAGTAAACTAATCTTACAAGAAAAACATTTTAAAATTAATAAACATAGCACATTTATGTTATAAACATTAGTTCTCATAGTCTTATTAATAAAAAATACTCCTAATCACAGCTTAACTTTAGAACACATTTCGGAGATCCAACGTATAAAAATAAGAAATACGAAATAGTAACAAAATTAACTGGAATCATTATCAGACTCGTAAGAATCGGTCAAAGTAGATCGTCCATGAGGCAAAGTAGTTATGATATTTATTAGGTATTATATCTATAATACAAAGATTCTGGAGGTCTTTGAACTTGTCATTACCAATGGGTATTGGGCCATAATATGATTATTTTATTGAGATTGAGCTGCAATGTCCAGTTTCTTTACGAGTAACTAAACTTATGTAATTACCATCCAATTTATATTAATAATGTATCTTATTAAGTTATATTTCATCAACAAAAACTTCTTTGATTTTTGTCCATGCTACTTTATCATTAGCAATATTTTTAATCTTGCTTGTTTAATAAAAGCTCTTATATTAATTTTAAAAAGCAAAAAGCTCTAAAATGAAATCTAGAATATGTAATTTATTTATATCTATAACGTTGTATAATTCGCCTTTAGTTTTAGCCCACCTAATCCATAATTTTCATTGTTCTGGTGTGTAAATTATTTTAATGAACAGAGACCCCCCGTTGTTTTTTTTTTATGAGAGCTCGGCATGTGACCTCACATCTACCTGATGGAAAGCAGTGTGAAGGTCGAAGAACAAATGCAACCAACAATTACAAGCTACGTAACCGTTGATTGCATCCATTATGCCAACATATAGTGTCTATACACGCTTCATTTAAAGGACTCGAGATTATATAAAGAAGAACATGCAAGCATTCCACATTTTAATAGTGCGACAGATATACGAAACACCAAATTTTTTTGTGCGCGTTGGTATGTCTGCCACTGTATGTGCATGCATTTTGCTACAATTTTGTGAAATCCTATATCGGAAAGGAGAAGAAGGAATGACATGAAAAAGTTCTTCAGAGCACTCTCCATGATAAAGGCGATAAAACAGGTTTAACAACGCTACATCTCTGCTCCCGAGAACTCTCGATTTACGTTTATGCAGACTATCGAGAGCTTGCAGCAAGTATTTGGTAGATCCACCCTAAAGATGCGAACAGTATTTCATACATGGCCGTATCTGAGCTTTATAAATCAGATGCCTGAGCCGAGGAGTAAAATACCGTCGCACCTTATTAAGACCGCCCAGCTTCCTACTTGCTTTCTTTGCAATGCTCTCAATATAGTGGCTGTGGTTTAGGTCGAAGCGTATTTATAAGCCCAGGATATTGAGAGTTTGAGACAATGGTAAAAGAGGGAGACAATGAAAAGATGATCTTTTTTTGCCATCAATGCGCAAACCTGGGTTTTTTGTCATTAAATTGGACCTGATTAGAGAACCCCAGTTTGAAATTGTGTCCAGGGTTTGGTCCAATTCATTTATCAAAGAATTCCTGTACTTCTGTTTTAACGCGACTTGTAGGTTGACGTGTCAAGTATTGACCGTGGATAGTGCTATGGTCTGCATAGCAATGTATATTACCGAGAGATAACAAATCATTGATTTGCAGCAAGAACCGAGAAGGGGATAGCACAGACCCCTGCGTTAATCGTTTCGCGACCCGAGGTTATACCATCAACGAGGACTCGTATTGTCCGGTCTGATAAAAAACTTGAGATCCAGCCGCAAAGTCGCGTCGAAAATCCATAAAGTGGCAGCTTAGAGAGTAAAGCTTTATGCCATACCCGAAAGCATACTAACCGAATTCGGAAAGTTAATACTAATAGAAACAAGATACATAATATTAGTTAGGATATAGCTATCTTCTTTGAGAACACTGCGGGTACGTTATTAGGCTCATGGTCTTCATTACCTTCAGAAAATACGACATTCCAAATATCTCTCATCTGCTTAATAATTTCAACCTGCAAAAAAAAAACAGTTTTTGACCAAAATTTTAATTTAAACAAATACATTTACATACAAAAAACGGTATATTATAATTATTTAATAATTTTCAATTTCTAAAAAGAAGAAAAACAATTACTTTATATCTTTATAAATGTGTCCCAAGAACAAAGACGACTCCATACTACCGACATAAACATGTCCGTCAAACAACGACGGATTACAAAAACCGTCAACAATACCTCCCAAGAATAATGCCGTATTGAACTTTACGTGACATAAAAATAATATTACAAAATTATTTAGAAATGAATAAGCATAACATTTTTTATTATTAAATCAATTTAATTCAAGTTTTAAAGAAGGCAACAGATACACTTATTGATATTCCTAGTATAGCGTCGGATTAGACCAACCGTCGTTTTAAAATTGTATATGACGATTTTTTTTTTTAGTACTAATTAATAATATAATAATATTTATTACGAAATAAACTTACCAATATTACATCGTGTAGATCCGCTTAACACATTTTGGGATATTATACTGTTATTTTGTTTATTATTAACTTCTTCACAGTTTTTGTTTTTTTAAATACTAATACTAGTATTCGCTGAGTACGAGTCGAAGCCATAATTAAAACTATTGTTTATATATTATTATGTATAACATAAAACCCACCTAAATTAATAAACAATAAATTTGAAATAATATAGTTAACTGCGAGCGAATTGCGCGTATGATTTAGCCTGGAACACTGTCGGCATTGACGATCCGTCACCGCGGGGCAGGGGTGTTTGCAATAGAAGATTCAAAGTACGAAGACGAATCAGCGATCGCGTCGATGTTCTACGGTAGAAAATCAAAACCGTCGCTGTTCCAACTCAATATATCGAAATGTATGAAATATAGAATTAAATTATTTTATACATAACATTAATTCATTTATTTCTAGGTCATTTATGCAATAAAAAAAAATCACAAGAAATCAGAACCGTCATTGTCCTACGACTGTGACGCAATAATACCGACTGTTTTGACGGTTTTATGTAAAAAGAAGAAACGTTTCTATAGTCGTGAAACACAAAACGGCCTTATAAACGGTTCGACGTTGCCACGCTTTACACAGATTAGTTATTCTGTTTACATTCAAAAGTACCACTAAGGGTTGCCTTACGGCGCGGCGCCCGAGACCGCCTAGGCCTCAGGGTACCCAGCACTGGGGCTTATTCCCACCTCGACATAGCTGCTGAGTCTACATAGAACCTATATACATCTAGTGGCCAGCTAGTCGCGGTATTTCGATAGACACAATGACACATCTAAAAAGAGTGTCACAATTTGGTCTAGTCAAACAGGGACTGATTGCTTAGCATGCTCTACGAGGCACTATAGTGGTGTTGTCAAACAAATGTAAAGTCGGATGAAAATAGGAAAATACTACAATTATTGTACTAAATGTAACCTTATAATGTGTATTAAAAATTTTACAACAAAATATAAAACAAAAACTTTCGCGTGTTATCGTTATAAATGAATGTATAAATATTGTCCCGTGACCATGATCAATGCAAGTTGGCCGAAACGCCTAAAATTAACTACACCTGTTCGGTGTAGACTCATACCATCGGCTACGATGAGGTGGGATGGATTAAAACCCCTCCGCTGGTTACCCTAGGGCCGTCTAGGCGGTCTCGGGCGCCGTAAGGAACCCGTGATGATATGTATGTATATATATAGGTCCTCAATAATAGTTGGTTGTATTACTTTATTGTTTACCTACAATAGACTACATTAAAAATATACTATAAATTGTGGTCATCAGACAATGGCGTAAAAAACATATTTCACTTTATTTTAAACTAAATTATGTATATCTTTTGTGGATTACACGAAATAAAATTGAAAATTTTTTTTACAATTTTATTTATAATAAAAACATCTTTAATTGGTTGATGACTGGTGACGTCACAAACAAAACAATACACAGATTATAAATCATGTGGATGAAATAGAATAGAGTATAATATATAGGAGATAGCAATTGTCAAATAATTAAAACATAAATAAATAAATTGAAAATTAAATATAATATACTTCTTCGAGGGAGTCGGTTGCCGCCTCTAGAGTTCCGAGAACGCTAGTTTATTATAGGAGATTATTTAATCTGTGCTTGTTTGTTTACTCGCGTGTGACGTCACACTTGACATAGACTGCGAAACAGCGTTTTCAGCGCCATTGTGGAAATTCAACCTTTAACTTTGATTTGATTAATAATAGAGTAGACATCCCGGAAATATCAATGTAGTTTGCTTATTATGTAATGAAGAATCATATAAAACGAGTTTCAAAAAGGAGTCAATTAAATAATATAATCAACTATTATTGAGCTTCGAATTGTTTCATTCATCACCAACCAATAATTGTTGTAAACGACAAAACACATCAAAAAGCATTGTCTAACCAGAAGTTCCAAGAAGCAACTTTACTGTAGTATGATTTAGGGTTTAAATTTAAGTATTACCTACGGGATTATTGCCTATTGGTACTTGTACTATTATTTCTTCTGTACTATTGGTTAGATTTCAGTACTACAATAATATAGATACCGCAAATAACTATATTTGGATGTCACTTTTAAATTTTAATGATTTTACAAGAAAATTCTCATATTTTCAGCGACGCAACGGAAGCTTAAAAGACATTTTTCTCGTTTTTGCAATATTTTGCATTGATGCCGGCTCCTATTGGCCGTGATGTTATATAGCCTTCCTCGATAAATGGGCTGACTTACAATAAATTTTTTTTTTCAAATAGAACCAGTAGTTTAAATTAAACCAATATGTTAGTAAGTCACGGGTTCAAACCCCGGTTTGTACCAAATAGCTGTAAAAAAAGCATATTTTGTTTGACAATACCATTATAGTGCCTCGAAGAGTAAATTAAGCTGTCAGTCCGCCTAGTTTCAATATACCAACTTGTGAACGGTTTATAGAGATTATTGAGTCTATATAAAAACACCGAGACGCCGCTTGTTCGGTGTAGATTCAGAATATCAGCTACAATAAGGTGGAAATAAAACTACCTCTGGGTTCTTTGAGGCTGTATACATCAGTGGTTTTTAGTCTTACCTATCCGCGGACCGGTAAAAAAAAAGTGACCCGTAGGAAATAAAACCATTATTTGTTTATTATGAAGTGTTTTAATTGTTAGTACGAGGAATTTGGGCTTTTTTTTTATGTGAAAATATAGTAAATATAATTTTTTTTCTCGGGTTAAAATGAGGTTTAGGTATAATTGTTCTTTTTTTACCCGAATTTCCGATTATTAGGTACTTATCTACTATATTATTAACTTATTCACTCTCTCTTAAAGTTATTCACTCAACTTGTGTAGAAGAAAAAGCTTGAAAGGTTATTAATTGATGCATCTGGAGACAAAACAATAAACATGCAAGATCATTCTTTTTACATCGCTGGAAATCGTTTTGGGCACATTTTTCTCTAGTTTTTTTTATTATTATACCTACTTAGTTTAAAAAATGTAAGTGTAGCAGCGGAGTGTGGAGTGAGCGAGGGCGGCCCATGCGTCTGAAGAGAATATATTTAGAACACTGGTCTAAATGGTCTCGAGCGCCGATTTTACCATTACGCCAACTATTTTGGGAAAATAAATTACACTTTTCGATATATTGAAACAAAATAACATAAATAAAATAATCTATAATCATAACAATAATTACAAACTTTCAGAGGACTACTGCATCGATTTCTTGTCGAGGTGGTAGTTCCTTCACAGAGTAACACCGGTATTCATAAAAAACTTATTGAGTCTTTGAAGAACACTTTAGTTATGGAAGGATTTGTCTCTTTTTTTAGCAACAAAAATAAATATGTATAAAAGAGACAAAATGTTTCATAACTAAAAAGTTCTTGAAGGACTCAATAAGTGTGCTATCTTTACGACCTTATCGTTGGTTTACATCAGGCAAGATTGAGGTCAAACGCAGACTCTGTTTATAAAAATATATACATGGAGAATTTGAAAGGATGCACTTTGTGCTAATATTAGGTTCTGCTGATCAAATCGAACAACTTTTCCCACGGAACCATGTGTCGCGAATAAAAAAAATTTTTTGGCTTCTCCATACAAATTGGTAATTTTAACATTAAAAGCTTGTATGGAGAAGGCATTTTTTATTTCATTTGCCACACATGGTTCTACGGGAAAAGTTGTTCGATTTGATCAGCAGAACCTCATATTAGCCCAAAGTACATCCTTTCAAATTCACTCTGTATATAAAACTATAAAATAATATTATGTATTTATTTCTATACAGAGCCAAATGCCAATTATTAGTAAACTTATAATAGCAATATGAGGAATTTACAATTGCAACAAATTTTAAAGCTAAACTTCTCTATCTACAAATTGTATTTTGAGCTATACCTTCCACAACTAGTATAGGCGCGTGATGGAATATTCTTGGGCAGCGGAAATTAAAGCCGTTTGAAGCTAGGCAGCGCGATAGCTAGCTTGATAGTTCTATTAAATATAATTTGGGCCATAATAATAGAGGTTTATTTCCACAAGTTCCCTCTAAGGAATAAGTAGGTGGTTTCATCCTCATGAATAAAGGAACTACTGAAAAAAATATATTTCCCTTGCAGCACACAAAGGCATGTGACTTTGTATCTATCTCATGGTAAGGAGAAAATTTCGTTAGGCCTCGTTACAACCGCCCATACAGATGCAAAAACCGTTAAGTGACCTAGTCATGTTTCTGTTTTAGTCTTTGGGTTCACCAGTTTTCAGGAGATTACTAAGAGAAGTTATTGTTTAAGAACAACTATTGATTGACCCCATTCATGGACTTTGTAGGTCTGCTCACCAGGTAGATAGAAAGTCACATGCCGAGTTCAATAATAAATAAATCACAAGGTATTGATCGGTCCATGAACGGGGCCGATCAATACCTTGTTGCTTCTATAAAACTTTTAGCTGATCCGGGCAACTTCGTTTGCGTAACTTTAACCATTTACGCAGCGCGCTCTCAAAAAAAAAAATTTCCCCATTTTTGCAACATTGTTAATTTTTACTATGCTAGTATTGGTCGTAGTATGATGTTATGTAGCCTATAGCCATCCTCGATAAATGGGCTATCCAACTCTAAAATATTTTTTCAATCAAAAACAGCCTCCGTAGACTAGTGGTTGCGCCTTTGGCGTTGTATCCGGAGGTCGTGGGTTCGATTCCCACCCATGGCAAAAAAAGTTAGTACGTTTTTTTTGTACAGTTTGTCATGGTCTGGGTGTTTATAAAATATAATATGTATTATATCGTTGCTTCTGGTACACATAGTACATGCCTAGAGCTTAGTTTGTGACCAGAGCAATTTGTGTAAATTGAAAAAAAAAAATAAAAAAAAATAAGCTAGTAGTTCTTGAGATTAGCGCTTTTAACTAAACAAACAAACACACTCTTTAGCTTTATAATATTAGTATAGATTGTTTGCTCCCACTATGGCTACAAAATGGCCGGCAAACACGTACTTACTACATCTTCGCCGCTTTATCGTTCAGTCAACTGCACGTAGGTTACCCCCCTTTCCTTCATTTGTTTTAATTTATAGATTATTTTGTCATTTAACTTATTTGTTCACTATTTTATAATAATTGATTCTTTGTTTTATTCATTGTGTGATATTTCATTTGTATAATTCTTGGATGATTGACATTAAAAAAGTATTTTATATAAAATAATAATAATAATATAAAATAATCAAATATTTTGTATTACATATTTTCATGCCAAGTCTTGGTTGTTTTTGATGAACATGTATTACTATACTAACATCTACCTTGACTCAGATACTAAGCAAATAAAATAATTTCATTTCATTTCTGCCTCGACAATAAATTGATGTAGTATTTTCCTGAAAATCGGTGAACTCAAAACCCAGACCGAATCGTGACTAGGTCATTGAAAGGTTACTCATTTACACGGGCAGTAGTAACGAATCCAGTCGTAGTGTTAAATCGGTATTCTTAAAAACTTTATTAAGTCTTTACAGAACACTTTATTAATAGGTAGGTTTTGTTTATTTTTTTAGAACAAAAATAAATACTTGCAAATAATAAAACTGTGTATTTCAGAAAAATCCATATAAACAAAAAGGTGTAACATTTTTTTTGTTGTTAAAATAGGAATTAATAAAAATAGCCGAATGATCCTAGGTGTATATATTTCTGGATATAAATTTATTGTATTATTATTATTATTATTGTTATTATTATTATTATATTTACACATATAAAGTACAATTCAAAACAACAATACTTATAATAACCTATCTCCCTCACAACTTACTTACATACCTACCTAAAAAGTGTCTAGTAAAAGAGACAAAACCTATTTTAAATAAAGTGTTCTTCAAGGACTTAAGTTTTTATGAATAAGGGCATTACTATATGAAACGATTATATATATATATATATGAGTAGGTCGTACCAAAATCATGGCATAGTAAAAAATATTAAAAATTTTCACAATCCTACTGAAAATAAGAGATAATTGTTATATTTTGCCAAGATTTTACGATTATATTAATTAAAATATAGGAAAAAACTTAGAGTATAAGCGAGAAATATCTCAATTTACCGTGAGACTGCTAGGCCTATTATATAGTATTATTTAAATAATTTATTGACATACTATAGGTATCTATACTATATCTATATAGTATATAGATATAGTATACTATATCTATATACGCGATTGTCTACGCGCATAGGAAAACCGAAATCGATTTGTATGACACTTATTTTTTGTGCAATGTCTCTTCTATTCTTTTTAGAAGTATATTTTTTCGTTATGATTTAAAAAAAGTTACACTTGAGGGCTCTGCTTTCGTGTTGACGCCCATACAAACGTCACTTCCAACATCACAACTTGGCTGTTAGTCGTAGTCCAACTATTATTTTTATGTTGGTAATTGTACGTAAACATTTATTTATTTAAAATTCTTTTTTGCACTAAAATATTTATACAAAGGCGAGCTAAATTCCTTAGGCTTTATCTACCAGCTAACCTTTAGGGGAGTGAAAATGGTAATACAGGGTGCACGGAGTAATGTGAAAAGAAAGCAAAATACATAAACTACATACACATAAATAATATAGTAAAATAAATACAAAAAGATCAATGAAGCGAATGAAGTGGGTAGGTATTGTAAAAATATGAGTTTTTTTAAAATCATTATAAACTTTTTTTTTTTTTAATTATCTTTAATTTCACGGCGGTTCCACTTTTCCGCAAATGGCCAGGAAGTTAGGCCTTTTTGCGTGATGTAAACGGCCGGCTACTCTAGCCAGCCCAGCTCCTTCCACAAGGCAGCAAGAAGTCCTGAACTCCTACAGGCCTCGAGGAGCCACCTCGGTGTTCCGAGGATTTCCGCCCGTTGTGAAGCCACCCCGGTACAGTAAAGCAGCACGTGGGTAGATGTTTCTTCGGTTTCCATGCATCCTCTGCATAAAGGACTGTTGGTGATACCTATAAGGGTAAGGTGTCTGTTTAATGGAAAGTGTATATTAATACTAAACTTAAAATAATAATAAAATAGATGAAAATATACAGGGTTACTTTGACTTTGAAAGTATGTAGTTTGGGCTAAAATGAGGTTTTCCAGATCAAATCAAACAACTTTTCCCATGGAACCATGTAACGCCATACAAACTAGTAATGTTAAAATTACCAATTTGTATGTGGAAACCAAATTTTTTTTTACATTTGCGATACATGGTTCCATGGGAAAAGTTGTTTGATGCACCCTGTATATCTAAATTAAATTTAAAATGGCGAAGAGATGCCCCATTCTTTGCACAAAGTCGGCGGTTAATTTATGTTTCAATAAGAAGTTTTCCCAGTAATTGGAAAAAATTCAGGTGACCATGAACCTAATGTTTTAACTGCAAAGGTCACAAATTGAAAGGGTACTTACTAACTTGGGTTATTTCTGCTTTGTAAAAAGTTTCGAAGGAAGTTTTTTAAATAAAATTATTTATTATTACTATTATACGAGAATCCTTACATAGCACCCAATATTAAATTTCTAGCAACATGTTATCAACATACGCGATTGCTAAACTTGGCTCCATCAAAGTTAAGATTAACTGTTACTTGGCTACGTACGAACACAATTTGAAATTATGTGACAAACAATGAACTTTGTTATTCGGTGGTTAGAAAGCGCAAATAGTAGATTGTATATTAAGGAAGCAAAATAATATTTTTACGGCGAGGGCGCTTTTCTTAATCCAGAGCGAAGTGAAGGATTCTTTAGTAGAATCCTGAACGAAGCGAGGGATTTAAAGTACGTCGCCCGAGCCAAAAATATATTTTGCGCCCGAGTGATACACTTATGGGTAGTGTTGGGATATTGCGATGGTGAAAAACACTACCACATAAGTGTATAAATATAGTTTATCATCTATCTCCACGCGTGGTCATGTTTTCCAATAAGTGAATCACGCGTCGGCATCGTTCAGTAGTGGTGTACATATACCAAATCAGTACACTTTACTTTTCATCTACATACATACATAGATACATATCATCACGGGTGCCTTACGGCGCCCGAGACCGCCTAGACGGCCCCAGGGTACCTAGCGGAGGGGTTTTAATCCCACCTCGTCGTAGCCGATGGTATGAGTCTCCACCGAACAAGTGGCTAGCTCGTCGCGATGTTTTGAATAGACTCAATAACCTATATATAAACAGTTTTACAAATTGGTATAGTGAAACCGGGACCGACAGCTTAACGTGCTCTCCGAGGCACTATAGCGGTGTTGTCAAACATATGTACATACATTTTTAATTAAAAGCTCATTGGTACACACCGTGATTCGAACCAGAGACCTAAGTGTTATTAAGGCCAAGGTCTAACCAATTCTGCCATCACTATATACTTTTCATCTCTGAGAAAATAAAAGGCGCCTCATAATTTATTGTAATATTATTATTTAATAAAACATAGAGTAACAACTAAATTGAAATTAAATAGTATCTAACAATAAAACAACTAAAAACTTATATTTGCATTCGATTTCTTTGGATTCGATCATTCAATACTAAGATGTATCAAATTCATAAAGTGTTAGGGCGAAGATAATTGCGGCGCACTTATAAAGAGGATTAAAAAGAATTATGCGCCGGATTCATGAAACTAGTAATATATGGAACCGCCTTAAATGGCTTAGAAAACGAAATGTCAAACGAGTTCGTTGTTAGTGGTTGTTGTTCTCACTTCAACCAACCAACGCTCAGGGATTGCTTGTGTTCTCAAAACTGGGAAGGCGAATTAAGGGCCATGGGCACCTCTCTATTATATCTCCATGGCCGGGCTATAGAATATAATATTTTGTACTTCGGACGTTCGGTTTTAAATCATATTTGTTAACTGTTTTTTTATATCATATAGAAAGCTTTTTCGCTTTCTACAATTATATTATAAACTCTGTGCTAAGTTTAATAACTTATGCACAGTTTCTATGTCACAGTAAGAGTATTGTTTGTTAGTTTAGGAAATTAATTTTAAACTAGGTTTAGGGAGTCGATTCTACACAAATCACTACTTGAGATATAGCTGGCCTGAGGGGGCTTGAGCTGGCTTGAGTAATGCTCTGCTATTACTCATCTCAAGTTATAAATTATGATGTTAGTTGGCTAAAATCTAGAGTTATAGAGTATTACTAATTTGTTAAAGAGCGAGTCTACAGAAGAGCTTGTGAAAATTAAGAGCAAAATGATTTCTATAATATGAATAACAGAATACGTCCAGAGGCTCTACCATGGGTTTGCGCATTGTAGAAACGTAACGTATTCATTTACGTATACGTGAACAACAACCATTAGGATCGCTTTATTTTTGGTAACAGGATTGATCGCTTTATTTTTGATAATAGGATTGAATAAAGCGATCCTATTGGTTGTTGCTCATGTGTACGTAAATGAATACGTTACGTTTCTACAATGCGCAAACCAATGGTAGAGCCTCTGGTAAATATTACCAAAAGCTTTACACGAGTTTTTGGTTCGTAACGTGACGTTTACAAAGACGTTCGTTAATACGTGAGGAATCACCAATAGGATCGATTTTTTTGAAAAAAAAAGTTAGGGCCTCTGGTTGGTAGTGCGTTTTAGTGATGTATACGATGCTAGCTTTTTTTAGTGCTTTATTTTTTTTTAATTTTATATTTTATTGCTTTTTTTTATTTTTATTTATTTCGACCAAGTAAAGTATAGGTATTATAGTTAATTCATCAGTCGTTACACTAAGTAGAAACTTGTGTCGTGACGACTGATTTACATTAGGGTGTTTAATTTAATTTATTTATAAGCCTACCTATTCACCTTTTAATTAAAACACAACAAAACAAAAGTAAGAATAAGCAAAAAAAAAAATCATATATATATATATGAGAATATATATATACATGGTGAATTTGAATGGGTATACTTTGGGCTAATATGATGTTCAACTGATCAATACGAACAACTTTTCCCATGGAACCATGTGTCGCGAATGAAAAAAAAATGCCTTCTCCATACAAACTAGTAAAGTTAAAATGACCAATTTGTATGGGAAGCTATTTTTTTTTTTCATTTGCGACACATGGTTCCTCATGGGAAAAGTTGTTTGTATTGATCAGTAGAACATCATATTAGCCCAAAGTACACCCATTCAAATTCACCATGTATAAACCATGAATAAACAAAAGAATCATAAAACTATAAAAAGTAAGTTATAATAAAATTGAAAAAAACGGAGGAATTACATAAATGACATAGTGAACAATAAACGATTGTACAGTCTTAAACTAATACATTAGTAGGTACTAAACTATATTGTAACTATACAAACAGCATCATCTATATATAAAACCGGCCCCAGCCTAGTGGTTAAGTCACTGCGCAACTGATAGCAAGGTTAAGCAGATGACAACAAGGCCGGCCTGGGATGGGTGACCGCTTTATACAACGAGGCTATTTCATCATAAACACCGCAACAAGCTCGCCACTTTTTAGGTGTTGCCTCCGAATACTATCGATGAAATGAGGACGGGTTAATCCCTCCGCTGGGTACCCTGAGGCCGTTTAAACGGTTCGTTGACACACAGATCAATTTAATCAACTTCACATAAAATATTATTAGTCAATTACATTTAAAAACAATAAAACGTATACATGACGAGACGTATACAAAAGGATTCGATATGAACAATAAGTCAAACGTGTAGGGTAGGCGCACAGAGATAAAGGCTCCGAGCAAGAAGCACATAAGTTTGGCTCCGGCCAAATGTGGATATGTCTGACAGAGACTATTTAATTATCATTTTAACTAAATATAAACATTTTAATAAATGAAAATCTAATAATTTAAACTACTAAGTATATGATATACCTACTATTGATTGATATTTTCATGCTTTGTTTAAAGAACTCAGGATTTAACTTATGTACTACCTATTTTTCTATTGCGATTTGGACAAGACGAAGTTTATGTACTGAAGAAATATAAGTTAAAGAGATGCTCTTAGCTAGATAATGGAGTGAGCGAGCACGTACTTTACTATCAGGGCATCCGTGATGGTACTTTTTTTTTTCTAATACCTACCTAAGAAGTATGAAAAATAAAGCTTCTATAATTTTTGTGGAAGCGATAGGTCTGCGAGATCAAAGTTGTGGAGTTCAAAGGGAACTTCAATATCTCCAATTAGGCCACAGAAGCAGTTGTGCAGGTAGAAACCGCATATGTATATACCTATACTAAATATTGTGAATAATTATTATTAAATAAATAGTAAATACAACTCAACTGAGCGTGTTTTTTTGGAGAAAAAGTAAAAAATATAATATAAAGGATACACAAATTTTATAAAATATAATATGTATTAGGTATATTTTGCTTCTGGTACGCATAGACAAGCTTAGTTTGTGACCAGAGTAATATGTGTATGTGTAAATTGTCCTACATATTATTATTATTGCCCTGGTCATATACTTAGCTCCAGGCTTGTACTGTGTGTTCTAGAAACAACGATATTACTACTTATTCTATTTTATAAACACCCAGACCATGACACGTGCAGAAAAAGTTTTAAAAAAAATTTCCATGTTGGTGGGAATCGAACCCACTACCTCCGGATAGAACGCCAAAGGTGCGACCACTACGGAGGCGGTCAAAAGTTACAATACATTTAGGTTTTACTAAGTATTTTCCTTTTTTGAAGAAAAATAGTTGCCTGCATACTCAATATGGACTGAAATTTGCAATTTAATTCTTATGATAAAACATATTTTTATTATCATGCAAAAATTTAGACCACGAGCTCTCTATTAACTTTTTATAATCTTATTGGAAACAACATAACTGTGTTACTTGTTGTGACCGACAGATGGCGTTTCTGGCTTGGTTACTTCGATGGAATTGCAATATCGGAAGCTCCTTTGAAAGGCTTCAAATATTTAAAGCTGGTCCCGTTGTAAATAATAGGATTGCAGTCTGGTTTCAGGGAAAATTCTTTGTGGTTTTATAGGGAACGGACATTTTCTGTAAGTTTTTAGCTATTTTTTTAGGTCTAACGTTACGTACTTATCTATATACGAGTATCTATACTATAAAACGAGTAAGTTTGGTTGAACGCGCTAATCTCAGGAACTATTTGTTCGATTAAAAATATATTTTAGAGTTAGCCCATTTATCGAGGAAGGCTATAAGACATAACATCACGCTACAACCAAATAGGAGCGGAGCGTCAATAAAACGGGGAAAAAATTAAGTTACGCAGACGAAGTTAGTCAGTTAGTATAAAATAAAAGAAGGTGTTAGTTAACTCTATCTAGCTTTTTTTATGGAATCTAATACAAAGTCCATGTATCTTGAAGATCAACTACTGTAATTACTTTGGTTACTGAAATATCGACTGTGATATCGGTTCGAATGTATGAGAAGAGTTATGATTGTGGACGAGGCAAAGGGTGTATGTTGGGGTGGAGATAATAATTCGTATTCCCGCTTCATTTTTGATAACAGAATTGAATAAAGCGATTCTATTGGTTGTTGCTCACGTTTACGTATACGTTACGTTGCTACAATGTGCAAACCCATGGTAGAGCCCAGGTATTGCTATGTTGAATCTATACGATTATTACGTAGTTTATTAAATTATATAAATTGAAGGATTTTTTTTTAACCACACGATGGTATATGGTTGCCTATAATAAAAAGGCCGCAAATAGGGGTAACTTATGATTAAAAAAATATGAGAGCGAAACAGAGTGAGCGCACTATACCGTTCATTAGACAAGGACGCAGTGTGCCAACTGCACGCACAAACTAAGCTCTAAACTTATGTGTACCAGAAACCACGCTACACTACATTTTATATTTTATAAACACCTAGACCAGGGAAAATTGCAAAACATACAAATATTATTTTTCCATGAGTGGGAATCGAATCCACGACCTGTAGATACAACGTGAACGCGGCGTCACTACTATATAGACTACGGAGGCGGAGACCTTGTAAGGTTGTACTTTGGGCTGATATAAGGTTCTGCCGATCAAATCAAAAAAACTTTTTGATTGGAACCTGAATATAGAGGACACAAGTATTTTTCTGTATATTATGTAAACAAGTTTTTTGTGAAACTGTAGAAATACTAGAACCCATGTGTCGCAAATGAAAAAATAATAATTGGCTTCTCCATACAAATTAGTAATGTTAAAACAATCAATTTGTATGGAACGGTATTTTTTTTTTGTTACGACACAAATTTTTGATTACCTTTTAAGCAACCGCATTATTAACCGGTTGCTTCATTTAAAAAAATATAGACCCCACCCCCATATCTCCGCCCCAGTCAACTTGGGATCAATTCGGCCGATTCGAGGGGGGTCTGCACAACTCCAAGGCCCAGATTACCACTCGCCACCCGGCTGCCTCTCCGACACACATTTAACGTGCCATTGCTTTGACTATTTCAACAGTTATCGAGTGTGGGAAAATATTAATTTTGTTTACCTATATGTAGTAAAAAATAACTAAATATTAAGCAATAAATAACAATCAACTTCTTAGATAACGGAAGCGTAATCGCCCTTTAATCCTAACTATAGGGTTTATGTATAAACTTCGTATATTTTAAAACTTTCCCCTCAGACCAAACAGTATTCCAAGATTACCTGAAAATGGGAGCCAAATATTATGCAGAGCCGGAGCTCCTCATTTGTATATGAATAAACTCTATTTCGAATATAAATCAAATCACGAGATTGCATTCTGAAGTTATTCGGGTGTTTGTTGTCTAGCTAAAGAGAGGTAGGTATCTAAATAATTAATATTATGTTTAATATGTCACGAGTTTAAGCCCCGGTGTATAACAATAAGTTTTTAATTAAAAAAGAATAAGAATTTGTTTGACAGGATCACTATGACGCCTCGGTGAGCACGTTAAGCTGCCGGTCCCGGTTTCACTATAGCAACTTATGAAAGCGCTGAGCACCCTGACGCCGCGCCCGCTCCTTCTAGGTAGCTTCGGGCGCCGAGACCACCTAGACGGCCCCAGGGTACCCAGCGAGGGGGTTTAATTCCATCTCGTCGTAGCCGTTGGTATGAGTCAACCTACACCAAATAAGTGGCTAGCTCGTCGCGATGTTTGGATGTACTCAATAAACCCATATCTAACCAGATCACAAGTTGGTATAGTGAAACTGGGACCGACAGCTTAACGTACTCTCCGAGGCACTATAGTTGTGTTATCAAACAAAGGTACATTTTTTTTTTAATAAAAAGTTCATTGGTACAAACCAAGATTTGAACCGGGAACTAATAACTGTAGTGTTTTTAAGTTTGAGGTCTAACCAACTTGGCCACCACGTATATAAAAACCATGATAGGTAATTGATTTAACTCACGCTTAACCAGATCTATTTAAACTCAGCCAGAGGTTTAATCTGGGCTGCTCTTGCATGATTTAGGTATTTCAGCCACACTAAATTCGGTTTATAGCAGGCTATTCAGAATTCATGATCTCAACCGTGAAATCTAGAGTGGGAGCACCCTTGTTAAACTCTAGGAAATTTTGACTTAGTCTATAGGTTCTTGTTTACATCTCTGATGTAATATTAATTTCTATAACTGAGCCGTTTAATAAGTATATATTTTGCGAAACAACTAGCTTTTGTTGGTCTGACTTTGCCCGTCATATTAAAAATATATAAATAGGGGAAACACTTTTATAAGAAAAGCCTACATTCTTTAAGATTGTAGCACCCGTTAGCGTCATTCCAAACACATAGAATGGAATGGAACACCACCCTAAACCTTCTTACCCCTTATTCCGCTTCATATTGACACCCTCCGTAGACTAGTGGTTGCGTCTTTGGCGTTGTATCCGGAGGTCGTGGGTTCGAATCCTATCCATGGCAATAAAAATATTAGTACGCTTATTCTGTACAGTTTATCATGGTCTGGGTGTTTATAAAATATAATATGTATTATATCGTTGCTTCTGGTTCACATAGTAAAAGCCTAGAGCTTAGTTTGTGACCAGAGCAATATGTGTAAATTGTTCTACATATTATTATTATTATTATATGATAATAAATACAAACAATAAATGTGATATTTATTTTTTAAGAAAAGATCTATACTGAATCTCAAATCTCTATTACTAGTATATAATAGATAACTCCGTTAACCAAGTATTAACTTGCTTGAAAATTGATTACCTATTACCTTTTACCATGAAGGTAAAAACCGTGCCCGTCCGCGCGCGTTTTTTTAGCTTCATGCCTTTTACCCTTTAGGTTTCGAAATTTGAAAATTCAAAAACCAATTTATTTTGCAGTTCAAATGACAGCTGGTACTATTGACGCCATTTTTAACTTTTCCTAGTCATTTCGGTTTTAGTCTCTGAGTTCACCGGTTTTCCGGAGTTTACTGCATAGATTTCTTGTCGAGGAGGTAGTCTCCTTTCAGGGTGCGGATACGAAACGAGTGGTAGAATTGACGATAAGGCAGCGAGTATATTATAATATACTCGTAATGCAAATACGTCTTTATCGCCACCCATTTCATAATTGCATCATTTAGCCGGGAGCGATCCTCGTTAGCTGGTAGACAAGGCATTAAGCTCGCCTATGTACAATAATGTGCAATAAATAATTTTTTATTCTCATGCTCTGAAAGTGCTTATTTGTGTAGGATATAGGCTGCACAAAATGGAATTTTGTGCACAAGTGCATTAACGTATCTACTTATAAATGTATCTATATTAAGGCA
Source organism: Monopis laevigella (assembly GCA_947458855.1). Taxonomy (NCBI): domain Eukaryota; kingdom Metazoa; phylum Arthropoda; class Insecta; order Lepidoptera; family Tineidae; genus Monopis; species Monopis laevigella. The sequence continues at coordinate 4,887,115 of OX381577.1, read as the reverse complement.
AACAAAATGAGCCATACAGCCAAACACAATAAGAAGCACATACATAGATAGAATTTGTTATTTTATAATATTTACTTAAATTTATTTGCCTTATGTGTTTTTAAGACATACAAACAATTTCCTTCAGTATTAAAAACTGTACCAATTTTACTTTGAATTTTAATTAAAGAAATGTAATGTTATACTACTGTTTTATTTCCTCGCAATCGAAGTGAAAAGCAGAGTTTATAACTCGTCCACAAAACCATTTTATCCTCGACATTATGGATAAAAATGGTTCGTTTTGTGCACTTGTTGTAAAATCTACTATTAAATAAGTAAATAAATCAGTACATTATCCTGGGCGATGATGAGTAAGTCAGTCAGTCAGATGGTCGTGACTAGCACTTTTATAGGTATGCATAGAAGATCACGGGTGCCTGCCTAAGTGTAAGAGAAGTCCCAGGTGGGCAATTCTCGCGCTTTCGACATTCATCTCGATTCGAGATTTTTTAACGAAAAATGACTAAATATGCCATTTTTCGTTCAAAAATATCGATAATTAAACGACATAAATAATAAATATTAATTAATAAATAATAAATATATTAATAATGAACGAAAAATGACATATTTAGTCGTTTTTCGTTTAAAAATCTCGAATCGAGATGAATGTCGAAAGCGCGAGAATTGCCCACCAGTTCAGTTCGTCAGTCTGGTCAAACTTTGACTGATGCCAGAATGATGAATGATGTGAACGGTTAAACGAACAATAATAATATAATTTTAATGACTCCGTCAGTCCGTGGATTATACGTTCATTCTCTGGTCATTCTGACCAAACTCATGGACTGAACTGATGAAACACTGAGCGTGTATCCTCTTGCACGCGCTCGGGATGGTGTTGCCACATTTTTTTTCAGACTATAAGGGACTAATGCTTAAATAGGCAAAAAAATACGGGTTTTCAGATTTTTATTGGGGACATTTAAAAAATAAACAAATAAATGAGATTTCTAATGAACGGGCAATAAAAACATATTTTTTTACTGTTGTTAATGATCGTTTTAAATTATGATTATGATTGTATAATTTTTTTCTTAAATATTACAAATAATAAAAATATTAAGCAAGGCGAATTATTAAAATATTTCGTCAGAACATTGCGTATGAATACTTGTCAGCCCTAGCGAGGTTGAAACACGGGACAAGACAGTCCCAGAGGAATATTTAAAATTACGCCTGAAATGCGGGACGTCCCGTGAAATACGGGACGTCTGGCAACACTAGTTCGGGAACGCCTAGACCGCATCATGGTACCAGATGTGTGGTACCAAACTCGAGTTACCTAGCAGAGGAGTTTTATTCCCACCCCGTCGTAACCGATAGTTTTCTGCGTTTACACCGAACAAGTGGTCTGTTCGTCGCGGTGTTTGGATAGTCTATACTATCTTTACTTATAAAGAGTTAAATTTTGTGAGGTTGTAGAAGGTAATTTTTTACTTAACCGATTTAGAAAATTCTTTATATTTCTATATATTTTTATCCAACGGATAGCCTATTTATCGAGAAAGGCGTTATTGAAAAATGTTGGGTAAACGGGAAAATTTGTTCGTTTTTAGAGCTTTCGTTACGTGCGCTGCGTAAACGGTTAAAGTTACAATAAAATCTAAATAGACTAACGTGCTTTCCGAGGCACTATAGTGATATTGTCAAATAAATTTACATATCTTTTTATTATTAAAATCTTATTGGTACATTTTAAATTAAATATTTAAGGCGCGGATATGGTCGGTGAAGTTGGTCGCCTTGGTGGCTCCCTTGTATGGCAGATAATGATTGATAGGTCAATGGAATCAGCTAACCACCTTGTCTTACACTAGTTGGTTATGTAGTGTGTATTCAGTTCAGTAGTATTTTTCATATTAATATTTCCATTCCATCGCGTTTAAGTTCTAAATCTGATATCGAGGTATAATAAATATTTGTCGTTATTTTGTTAATGAATAGCTGCCTAACCAAACGCACTCTAAGGCCTCATTGTTAAACTTTTTTTTTTACTATTCATAAATGTCTGTAAAGATTTACACGAAAAAATATATTTTCACTTTTGATGTCTAAACAAAATGGAACCCTTAAAAACTTGTAGTGTTTTATACATTTACAGACACCACGTATCCTTATGTAACATAAATAAATATGTATATAGGTTAGATGGTTATATAACACCCGTTAATATTGGTAATGATTAAAATTCCTCGAGCAGCGTACTCGAGTGATGTTGTTAGAGGTTCGGGTGTCGAGCACGTCGTTATGTGCCGCGGTCGTGCGGAAAATATTACGCATTGCTTTTTTGATTACCTTTCATGAATCGTGAGTACTTATTTTATGTATTTCGTGAAGAAAAAAAACCTACGTAAGCATTATTAATTTCATTACTTTTTATTTTAACTGAGCACGGCATTTATGGTGTTATCATGTCTACCTTCTTTTTTTTTCTTGGGCACGGCATGTGAATTTGTATATACCTGGTGGTGAGCAGACAAAGTCCATGAATGGGTTCAATAAATAATTGTTCTTAAACAACATAGATTGCTTCCACTATGTCGGCTAAATGATGCGATAACGTAATGGACGGCGACAAAGACGAATGGCATTACTACAAAGACGAATTGCAATATTACATTAGCAACGAGTATATTAACATCCAATAACAACGCCAAATCAACTGCCCGTTTCGTAACCGCACCCTGAAAGGAGTTTACCACCTCAACCAGAAATCTATGCAGCAGGCTCCTGAAAACCGGTAAACCTACAGACAAAAACTGATAAAGTACTAGTTCACTTGACGGTTTTTGCATCTGTATGGGCAGTGCTAACAAAGCGGTCGGTCGGCCTAGCAAAGTTATATATATACCTTCCACACCTCCCACCTAACAATTCTTTTATTGTTTTCATTTGTTTTAATTGAGTTAGGTACTTAAAGGTAGGACACATAAGTTTGAAGACGCTTAAGCTATTTAAAAGAAGCCTACGCAAATGGTTGGTCTCAAAGTGCTTCTACGCAGTCAGATGTTACATTGATTATACATTTAGTAACACTGACAATATTGCGCTAGGTATATAAATTTTTAATTGTAATTATTGTGTCCTAATAATTTTGAATGTTGTGTATAGGATGTTTTGTGTGTTTCAACGATATAATTTTGAATGTTGTGTATAGGATGTTTTGTGTGTTTTTTTTTTCAACGATATAATTTTGAATGTTGTGTATAGGATGTTTTGTGTGTTTGTTTTTTAACGATATATTTTTGAATGTTGTGTATAGGATGTTTTGTGTGTTTGTTTTTCAACGATATAATTTTGAATGTTGTGTATAGGATGTTTTGTGTGTTTGTTTTTTAACGATATAATTTTGAATGTTGTGTATAGGATGTTTTGTGTGTTGGTTTTTCAACGATATAATTTTGAATGTTGTATAAAGGATGTTTTGTGTGTTTGTTTTTTAACGATATAATTTTGAATGTTGTGTATAGGATTTTTTGTGTTTTTGTTTTTCAACGATATACCTAATTATATAACAATATCGTAATTATATTAATTTAAATAATAATAATATGTTTTAGAATGTGTTGCTTGTCAGAAATGACTAATTGTATGATATCAACTACTCGTCAAAGTTCATATTTAGAATAGAATATAATAGAATAAAATTTATTCAATAAAATACAAAAAAAGTAACAAAATAATCTTACACTAACATATAAATACGACACATTTTAATTTATAGCACGATTTAAACATATTAATTAAAATATTGTAAATATATTGAATCGGTTACACCTTCAGCTTCTGCGCATACATATTTGACATATTTCCCACAAAATGTGTCAAATTGTAACTTTCATACGACGTTGATACCCATAGAATAAGGCTCCATACGACGTTAATACCCATAGAATAAGGCCCCATACGACGTTAATACCCGACGGACGGTAGGCCGAGGAAAGCTATAGAGACTTCCCAGTAATGTTAATTCGTCTTTGTTACCACCCATTTTGTAACCGCATCATTAAGCTGGCATAGTGGGAGCGATTAATCCCCCATTTATGGGCTTTGTATGCTGCATACGATCAGGTAGACAAAAAGTCCCATGCCGTGCTCAGTTAAAAATTAAGCATAAAAAGTTAAAACGGAAAAGAAAGTCTGTTTAAAAAGGAAGGAAATACCGATATAACGTGAGCAGGTATGTGTCAGCGAGACCATCACAACTACGTGAGTCAAAGACTTTGCCACCGGATACCTTCGTACAAAGGGGAAATACCCCGTTGTGGAGCTTTGGATCTTTTTTTTAGGGTCCCGTACTTTTTAAAAGAAAAACTAAACTTTTATGGGTCTTTTGTGATTGTTTTTCCAGACTGAGGTAGAAAGTTGTAATCTAGAATATTAGTAGATCTAAGTTTGTTCTTGGTATCTGTAGGCCTATTACGCAGTACAATTTTAAGCTAAACTTTAACTAAAATGACGTAGTCGTCTGTCAGTTTTCATGGTTTGCATTAAGCCAGAATTACATCATATGGATTATATTTTAGCTCAGCGTTGAGCGCGTAGTCACCCCGCTGATCTCGGCATCTATTAAAAAAGGTCGCGGGGACTAGGTGGAAATTTGATAGAAATTTCAAATTCAGGCGTTATACCTGGAGATCATGGGTTCGATTCCCACTCATGGCTAAACATTCTTTTAACGTTTCCCATAGTCTGGTGTTTCATTAATATTATAAAAGAAAGCCCCCCAACGTCTGTCTATATGTGTGTTCGCAATGATTTCATAAAATACTGAACGGATTTTCATGCGGTTTTCATTTATCCACAGGGTGATATCTGAAAAAGGTGTATCAGAGAGACAATTATCGCGTGGGTTGGAAGGCAGTGTGAATAAACTGCAGCGTTCCCGGACTTGACCCGCGAAGTAGGGCCTTTTAACTCTTCCCTACACTGTGTTCACTACCCTCTCTACTCAAACAAATACTATATTATCCTGTTAGCGCCATCTTTGGAAACACTTTACAAAAAAGTTCCGACAGCTGATCTTGGAAAGCCTTCAAGTGACGATGCAAAGAAAATTTCTCTTGCACTGACTTAGTTTGTTACCAGAGCATTAAGTGTGAAATGTTTTTACCAAAATCAAAAGAAATCCTGTAATTTGTAGAAAATTGCTGTCATATTTAGCTTACAAAAATCAGCCTAAGTAACTAACAATAAAGCGTTGACGAACGATTCAAAATCACTGACCCTTCTATTATTCAGATTTTTAATAGGTATACTTTAATTTTGGTGATCGTACAAAATTTTTTTAAACAAAATCTAGACTTTATGTTTTATATGTAAGGCTGTTTTTTCAATGTAAACTTGAACAGTGTGGATATTTATTAATGTGAATATAGGCTAGTAGCTTAAAGCTGTATTGTTATTAAAACAAAAGGCTCCATTTTCTACAGTTTTCATGAAGTTATTCTTTCAGGAAAATAATTTTCATAATTACCTACGGGTTTTGTTTTACAGGATGACTTTTAAAAGATGTACTTTGGGCTAATATGAGGTTCTGTTGATCAAATCGAACAACTTTTTCCATAGAACCATTTGTCGCAAATAAAAAAAAAATCCTTCTCCAAAATAATAATGTTAAAATTACCGATTTGTATGGAGAAGCCAATTTTTTTTTCATTTGCGACACATGGTTCCATGGGAAAAGTTGCTCGATTTGATCAGCAGATATTATATAACATCATATTAGCCCAAAGTACATAGTTTCAAATTCACCTGTATATAAAAATAAAGTTTATTTAATCCAAACAAAATACAAAAGTCTTTTGACAATGCACATCAAAACATCTTGATTCAATAACAAAATAGTAGGTAAATACTCGTATGTACTTATCTACTATTTTGACGAGGTGGGATTAAAAACCCCTCAGCTGTGATGAAACCCATTGGAAAAGAAAGAGAATAACAAAAAAATTGAAAAATTACGGGCAATCTGAGGTCGGGAAGTGGGGGGGAGGAGGTTTAAGGGAAAATAGCGGTTTATCTAGATTTCCGAGAAAACTACAAGTCCTATGGAAAAAAAGTTAAATGGAAAAGTTGCAGGTAATAAAAAGATCTACAACTTTGGTATTTACACCTTTTTCACATACATATAGGACTTGTAGTTTTCTCGGAAATCTAGATAAACCGCTATTTTCCCTTAAACCTCCTCCCCCCCACTTCCCGACCTCAGATTGCCCGTAATTTTTCAATTTTTTTGTTATTCTCTTTCTTTTCCAATGGGTTTCATCACAGCGGAGGGGTTTTTAATCCCACCTCGTCAAAATAGTAGATAAGTTGGGTGCGTACGAGCTTTAAAATTCTCGGTTTTAAAGTTCGCGTACTAATTCGGTTCGACGCGGTGATACACGTGCTGGCTTATTAATACTGTAACGCGTCTTTTTCATTAAAAAAAATCCGTCAGTTAAAAGTTACAAAGAATAATTGCCAAATACCACGATTGCCTAAACAAAATGATGAGCAAAATTTCAAATATGTTGGATCGCCGACGAACTTACTCGGCGGATTTAAAGTACGCGTACCTACTTAGTATGACACGGGCGAATAAGGTCGTCGAACCACAAGTATGCGTACTTGCGTCTTGCATAATATGGATTTGCTGTAGCCAATACTACTAATATTTATTTTGTTATAATAATACATTTTGTAAAGTAGAAATCATAAATATTCATCTGTCTCATTCAAATTTAATATGGAAGAGATAAATAGCTGCCTTTGGTTTTTTTAATCTTATTTTCAAACATTTTCGTTGCCGCCATATATCGTTCTCGCTTCTTGACCATTAATTTAATATAACTAATATAATAATATGTAGGATAATTTATACATACTGCTCTGGACACAAACTAAGCTTAAGTGTACTATGTGTACCAGAAACAACGATATATACAAACTATATTTTATAAACACCTAGAACATGACAAACTGTACAGAAAATCGTTCTTTTTTTTTTGCCATGATGGGTAGGAATTCGGATACAACGCTAAATTGGTTATAATATAGTTTTTTCTTACTTTTTGTTTTGGGTTTGTATGCGGCGGCCATCTTCTATTCTCGTGTTTAGACAGGTAGTTTTAGGCCTTAGGGAATGTCCATATTATTCATACTTCAGTGGTTTCAGCGCAGAGTTCCTTAGAGCCTGTCTATGCACGCACCAACTATTTTGTAGTTGAATAGTTTCCTATTCATCACATAGAGTTTCTGGTATTGACATTGTAATTAGGGGAAAATGATTGATGTACTTTAATTACTTTGTAGCGAAACTTGTCAGCTTCAATTAACGCCGTAAATACTTCGTTTAAATTAAACTATTAGGTATAGGGGTACATTAACTTAGATTATATTAGTCCACTCCGGCTCTGCACTTGTGCAGCATTGTAGGTACTGATAAAAAAAATACCATCACGGGTGCCTTTTTGGCTCCCGAGAACTTTTTAAACGGCCTCAGGGTACCCAACGGAGGGATTAACCCGTCCTCATTTCGTCGATGGTAATCGGAGGCAACACCGAACAATTGGCGAGCTTGTTGCGGTGTTTATGAATGTATAGCCTCGTTGTATAAAGCGGTCACCCATGCCAGGTCCGGCCTTGTTGTCATCTGCTTAACCTTGTTGTTGTACAGTGATTTAACCACTAAGCTGGGCCGCTTTTTGGGTACTGATATATTAAATATATCTATATACACTTAGTAGGAGTAAAGAATGCAATATATTGATCAATTCAATTTATGAACTTTGTAGTTCTACTTACCATCAAGTAGATATAAAGTCACGTGCCGCGCCCAATAAAATAAAATAAAACCCACAGAATCAAAAATCATTGCGGTTGTCATTTTCGTTTACACTTTGTATAGGGTAAAATACAGGTTCAACGCGTTTAGGTATTAAAAATATAGATGAGTAAATTGGCGCATATTGCACTCTTTCAAAGGTTAGCTGGTAGGAAATTCCTAAGGCATTAAGCTTGCCTATGTACTATTATATGCAATAAAGCATTTTAAATAAAATAAACATATGAACATATGAAACTGGAAAACTTATAAATGTTATAAGCTAAGTATCAATATTATACAATATATTTATAAACACCCAATGAACACACACTAACACTTACCAGCACACACGCATATCACGCATACGGTAGATATATGCGTGTGCATACCGCACACACGCACACACACTATATATACATACAAATAAATTCACAAACCTTTAAACAAACACACATTATAAGATTATTTTACCCATTTTTATTATTTATGTTTTCTACTAATCAGTTTATTTGCAATTTTTTTTATTGTTATATATTTGTTTATATTACACCATTTATTTGTCAAATAGATTTACATAAAGTAAGTAATAACTTTGTACCTCGGAAAACGGAAAGTCACTGGTTTCTGTAACACTGGTTTCGGCTAGCACAGGAGACAAGGTTCCAAAAAATGATATACTTTTTTTTGAGCTTATAAAGTTATATTTATTATTACATATCCAATAATAAAAGGCAATATTCTTTACATTCGTTGATTTTATTTTTGACATACTTATCTTGTGAACGTAACCAAAGTCGATGTAATATTGCATTTAACTAAAAAAAAAACATAAACTTGAACTGTATCGACGCCACATTATGAAAATTGAATTCGATGGTTATAAGAAATTTAATTGGTATCTTTAGCTGTATGTAGTTTATATATTTTGCTTTCTTTTTACATTATTCTGTACACCATATTAAAATTTTTACTCTTCTAAAGGTTAGCTAATACATATAATATAAGAAAATGAGTCATACCTTAAGACTCGTTTTCTTTTTTTTTGTGATTTGCATAACCGTCCCCTCCGTTCTTCTGTCAATAACCTTCTGAAAATCCCGTCACATGCTTCTACCAAATATTCAGATTCGTTTACGGTATCTACTTCTCACCAGTAAAATCTGCTTCCTCTGACTATAAGATCAGCTCCTTCCATCGGAGTGTTTAAACGCTTGCTCACAACTCATTATCTGAATACTTAAACCAGATCCTCGTGGCAATTTCGTTTGGTATGGTATATGGTATTAGTATGGTTGTATGTTTATGTATTGCGTGTATTATATTAAAGTAGTTTAAGTATTGTTATTCATTAATGATAACATTATATCTATTTTTTTTTTCATAACAGTTCTGCAGCCTAAGCATACACAAACACACTCTCAAACGTTTGCTAGTAGATAATGCCGAAGTCATTAAGCTCACCTATGTACAATTTTGTGCAATAAATAATTTTGATTAATTAAGCTGGAAGATAATATCTAAGGCATTAAGCTCGCCTTTGCACAAAAAAATCGGCAACGGCAAAACTAAATTATTAGTACTCGAAATATTAAAAGTTAAATAAATCTTGGAGATATAATAAGTAAGCTCATACAAAATGATTCCTTTGTCACAATAACTGGCTTACTTTTTAAACTCTATGGTCGAAACTAGTTTAGCTTAGTATCGGTGCGCAGTTTTATAAAAACAACAAAAAGATACCAATTAGAAAAATAAACATCATCAAAGCAAAAATGTTGCGAATACTAACTTTTAAAACTGTAAGCTTTTATAAAGGAAATATAAAAGTGGATCCTTAGAGGAGTGTAAATAATATCTACAGTTTTATTTTTAATCTTAATATAACGTTCAGTTTTATATTAAAAAAAACTTGGGTTAGGTTGCACCAAATCAACATCTTTATTAGCGTCGAAAGTTTTATGGCTACGTCCCCGTGGAACGGGACATCCGTTCCTGCCATAGTGCCAACGTCACGGTACGTTAGAATCTTACGGTGAACGGTCTGTAATCATTATTTCTGCCAGTATCAAGTAGCATTGAGTTTATTACGGTGGCAGTTTATAACTAAAAGTCAACATGGCTTGTATCCGGAGGACGTGGGTTCGATTTCCGCCCATGGAAAAAAATGTACGCATAATAGTTTGTTATATTCTGGGTGTTTGTAAAATATAATATGTTTTTTTTTTCTAATATCGGTATACATTATTTAGGTGGGAGGAAGGTCTCAATAACTTCATTAGGCCGGCCGACCGGTCTCGTTACCCATACAGATGCAAAAACTGTCAAGTGAACTAGCCATGTTTCGGTTTTAGTCTGTGGTTTTCAGGAGATTACTGCATCGATTTCTCGAAGTGGTAGTCTCCCAGCAGGGTACGGTTACGAAACAGGTGGTAGAATTGACGATAAGTCAGCGAGTATATTAAAATATACTCGTAATGCAATTCGTCTTTGTCGCCGCCCATTTCGTAATCGCATTATTTAGCCGGCATGGTGAAAGCGATCAATGTTCTTTAAGAACAATTATTGATTTCCCCTATTCATGGACTTGTAGTACTGCTCACCACCAGATAGTTATAAAGTCACATGCCGTGCTCTAATAAAAAAAAACATAGTAAAATAATATACATATGTGTGTAATGTCCTTCATATTATTATTATTATACAATTCTTCAGCCAGTGCCACGTTTATACAAAAAGACAAACACGTGCTACAATAACGTGATAACCGCCATTATTGCGTTTATAAAAGTTTGGATTAAATACGAAAAGTCTGTTTTTAGTTTTTCTGGAGTCACGAAATCTGACACAAAATAAAGTTATGAAAAATGTAGTAGCATGACAGTCTAGACGGCCTCAGGTACCCAGCGGTGGGGTCTTATTCCCGGCAGGTCGTAGCTGGTATTTAGAGTCTACACCGAACAAGAATTCTTTGCAGTTTGGATATACAAGTTGGAATAGTGAAACTGGGACCGACAGCCGAGGCACTATAATGGTGTTATCGAACAAATGTACATTTTTTTGTTATTAAAAATTTGTTGATACCTTACAGAAATGCGGCCTTGCTCTATGGTACATACAGATACCTAAAAATATGTAGTATTTTTTTAAGTCCGAGTTCTAATCAATTCGGCTACCGTAAATGAATACAGAAATAAATAAATAACATTGACCCAGGTTCCAATATATTTAAAAAACGAATGACAGTTTGGCGCCATTTTACTATTAACCGTTACAGTTACTGTGATATTACAGTTTTGGTGCAACCCAGCCTCAGTTATATAAATAAAATTATTCAGTTCTCGTATTTACGCAACTTGGCTACATTTATATTCTAATCCAAATAAAATGGGTTTTTAGATAATGACGAAAACTAATTTAGTAAGTGTCATACTATGGGCTGCAAGGCTTATTTACGGTTGTAACAATTTAAAAACAAAACTAAGTGTGATGTAAATAAGTGTTGCCACTATACAAAAAGTTTTTTTTAAGATAAAAATCGGATTAATTTCGCATGAAAACAATAATGAGCTCCAATACATTTTTTTTCGAAGCACAGCATGTGACTTTATATCTACCTAATGGTAAACAGACCTACAAATTCCATGAATGTGGTCGATTAATACATTGTTATTCAACAACATTGTTTGGTTGTTCGGTGCAGACTCGGCGGCCATAGTGCGAGTTTGTTTTAACGTTCAAGTGAGTACTCTCCACCAATGGGATCGCTTAATTTCCTAAGCCTATCAAAATAATGTAATCTGATTGGCGGAGAGTGTTTACTTACCTACTATGATGAGAAAGTAAAAAAAACGCACTAGGGCCACAGAACACCATATCGTGGTGTGAATATATGTAAAAATAAAGTACCTCACTCACCGCTACACAAGAAGTTTTATTCTTAATTAATTAATATACACATACAATAATATTGGTGCATTTTGTATATAAACTACGCTAATATGACTATATGTTAACACATTAATAGTAACGAGGGATTTTACGGTTACCATGCTTTCAGCAACTACGCCTTATATGGTTGGAGGGTGGTTACTTATAAGTCTACGAACCAGTGGCGTAGTCTGCCTTAGACGGCCCCGTATCAAATTTATTGGGCCCAAATAAAGTGTAGGTAAATATTACGAAAAATAAAAACACTTGCAAAAACTCGTGTATATATTGATCATGTATGATAATAATGAATCCATATATGATATTATGTTTTTTTTTTCCGCGCAAAGTACCTACGGCCTAATGCCCTTATTCATAAAAAAACTTATTAAGTCCTTGAAGAACACTTATATATGTATCATCACGGGTGCCTTACGGCGCCCGAGACCGCCTAGACGGCCCCAGGGTACCCAGCGGAGGGGTTTTAATCCCACCTCGTCGTAGCCGATGGTATGAGTCTACACCGAACAAGTGGCTAGCTCGTTGCGATGTTTTTGAATAGACTCAATAACTGTTTTTGAATAGATAAACAGTTTCACAAGTTGGTATAGTGAAACCGGGACCGACAGATTAACGTGCTCTCCGAGGCACTATAGTGGTGTTGTCAAACAAATGTACTTTTTTTTTTAAATTAAAAACTCATTGGTACACACCGGGATTCGAACCAAGTGTTTTTAAGTCCAAGGTCTAACCAACTAGGCCACCACGTATACCAGAAGAACACTTAGTTATAAAAGGTTTTGTCTCTTTGACGCATATTCATTTTTGTTGCTAAAAGAAAGGGACAAACTTTCTATAACTACAGTGTTCTTCAAAAACTCAATAAGTTTTAAGAATACCGGTGTAAGAGTTTAAGTGAGATTTTACGATTTTTTGCTCTTGTACGTTCGGGGCCTACGTAGCCCGGGGCCCTGTAACATCCATACGAGCACGGGGGCCTGTAACATTTATACGGCTGATACGGAGGTACTATGATCTAACCTATAATAATGGTTGGTGCTTTACGTAACTATTTTTTTTATATTAATATAAAATATTTTTAATTTAACAAAAGTTTAAACCTAACACGAGTTAGTGGTAACTTATATATTTTGTCTAACGTACACTCTGGGGTACAATGTAGTTGGTCTACAAACAACTTTTTATCACCTACAGTAGTTTGGGGACTGAAATGGCTGCAGTTTGCAGGCGATAGGTACAGGCAGTATAAGCTGAGTTGCTAAATTTTAATCTTTATATAAAAGCGTAAAATGCCACGTTGTAAAGTAATAATTTCAACTACAACTACAAGTAAAATTTTTAGAAGGGAGGCTCTATAACTTCGGTAGGCTGACCGTCCATACAGATGCAAAAACCGTCAAGTGACCTAGTCATGTTTCCGTTTTAGTTTGTGGGTTCACCGGTTTTAGGAGACTACTGCAGGTGGTAGTCCTTTCAGGGTGCGGTTACGAAATGGGTAGTTGAATTGACGATAAGGCAGCGAGTCACCCCCATTTCGTAATCGTATCATTTAGCCGGCATAGTGAGAGCGATCAACATTGTTCAAGAACAATTTCCCATTCATGGACTTTGTAGGTCTGCTCACCACCAGGTAGATACGAAGTCACATGTAGTGCTCCAATAACAAAAAACCTGCATCTGTTTGTGTTGTGTAAAATTATTAACTACAACAGAAACGTTTTAAATAACAATTACCAACATAAGAATATTAATTAAACTTCGAGTAACAGGCTAGTTGTAATATTGGAAGTACGTTTGTTTACATATGTAAGAGTTAAGTCGACTACAGAGCACTTAGAGTTGTTAAATACATAAAGGAAAAAAATACTTTAACATTTTTTCTAGCAAGTTTTTAAGTTAAAGTACTTAGGGTTCAGTATCCCTTACAGTACTTACTTAATACCTAAATTAAGTGGAAAGTAAGGGAGGGTCCTTTATAACTCTTGACATTCAACAAAGTAGCTTTTTCAATTAAAAATAAAATTAGTCACTCAAAAAGGGCAAGGACAAAGTTTTCTAAAATTTTTGCTCGTATAAAGAATTCTAGACTCAAGCCCCTTTGTTCACATGGAGTACATAATATTACTCACTTAATGGAGGTGGCATAATTTCATTATAAAATTGTATCAAATGATTTTTTTACTAACGATGGTTTAATATTTTTCCTTCATAAATCATACGTGTAGGACCTATATATTATTATATATATTCAAGTGCCTAGTAATGTTTCGGTTTTAGTCTGTGGGTTCATCGGTTTTGAGGAGACTACTTCCTTTCAGGGCGCGGTTACGAAATGGGTAGTTGGATTGACGATAAGGGAGCGAGTATCTTAAACTATAGGTACTCGTAATGCAATTCGTCATTGTCGCCACCCATTTCGTAATGGCATCATTTAGCCGGCATAGTGGCAGCGATCAATATTGTTTAAGAACAATTACAATACCAAGTCACATGTCGTGCTCCAATAAAAAAAAAGGTAGGAGTGAAACTCAAACCCCTCTTTGGCTTCTTGATTTAATTTTGTATCACAACGTTGACCAAAATCGGCCAAACATTATTCATATATTTCTCTTGGTCTAGTTTGAACTATTATATGTTTTTTTTTTAAATAATTCTTTTCTTGTAGTGAGCACTTTTTCGAAGTGATGTTGAACAGGTGAAATCGGTCAAAAAAGCGGTGTCGATGTAAGTACGCGAAACCGACCTTCTTTGACCGATTTCCCTAAGGTAAAGAAAGTTATTAATAAGTTTTTTTAATTTGGCTTTCATCTTTTAGGAAATTCAATTATTTTTTGCTTTATTAAATTATATATATTTTGATATTCGATGAGGGTTAAATTAAATTTTTATTATTATAAATTAACATTTTAAGAAGGACCTTATATTACTTTTCATTATTATGGACATATTTGTTATAGCTTCACGATTTCTATTTACCCTAAGAGCCATTAGGCTCTGGATCCGATGGTCTTCGAGGCTTCTTCGAGGTCAAGAACCAATCGATTATCGAATCGAAATACCCATCGAAAGCCTAATGTATGGGATTTGACGTTTCTCGTCGATCAGGCTCTACCCATTAAGTATAATTAACCCTATTTAAAAATATAAAAATTATCGGTCTATTCAGCGATTCGATTCGCAATCGTGTTCTTTGGTCGGGCCCCTGGTCGAGTTTAACCCCCGTATTCTAAGACGTATCCTTAACTCCACTTTACACTCAAGGAACGTCTGTCTCTTTCCACCAAATGTCAACTATAAAAAGCAAGTTGAGACAGACGCTCCTTGAGTGAAGAGTGGGGTTAAGGAAACGTCTTAGAATACGGGGGTAAGGCATGCGTAATAAGTGCCTTACGCCCGAAATGAGTGAGTTTGTTGTAACGTTCTCACTGCATTAAGCGAGTAATCTCCATCAAATCGGGCTTGTTTTCCGCAATTAGCCAAGAGATTTTAGACCTTTTTGCGTGAGTCGACTGATTATTCTAGCCAGCCCAGTTCTTTCCAGAATGTGACAAGAAGTCCAGATCATCCACAGGCCTCAAGGAGCGACCTCGGTATTCCGAGTATTTTCGCCCGTTGTAAAGCCACCCCGGTGCAATGAAGCAGCACATGGGTGGGTGTTTTCTAAGCCTGTCAAAATAAGCTAATCTGATTGGCAAAGAGTGCTCACTGTGATGAGAACGTTATTACTCGCACTGGGGCCACAGGTTGCCCAAAGGGAGGGGTCTTTATTTCCATCTCGTTGTAGCCGATGTTATTATAAGTCAACACCGAACAAATAAAAAGCTCGTCACGGTGTTTAAATAGACTAAGGTAAAAAAGGATAGAGCACATATACATACAATTCGTATTTTATGATTCTTTGAAAACACTATTTTAGCCTCCCAGTTTTATTGGGCTAATGCCACCTATTATAATAGTTCCACAGGTTGCTACAAGCGAAACTAACATAAAATTGGTACAATAGATGTTTATAATAGTTTTATGTTACATAAAAAAAGTAAATATCATGACGGGTGCCCTACGACGCCCGAGACCTTAGGGTACCCACCGGAGGGGTTTTTAATCGCACCCCGTCGTAGCCAATGAGTCTACACTGAACAAGTGGCTAGCCCGTTGCGATGTTTGGGTATACTCAATAATCCATTTATATACTATAGTAGTCTTATTAAACAAATGTTTATTTAACAAGATCACTATAGTGCCTCGGAGAACACGTTAAGCTGTCGGTCCCAGTTTCACTATACCAACATGTGAAACTGTATATAGATGGATTATTGATATGACACATCGCAACGAGCTAGCCACTTGTTCAGTGTAGACTCATCCTATAAGATTTAAATACATAAAGTACATACGTACCTGCATTTTTAGATTAAAAATTCATTGGTACACACTGGATTTTGAACCAGAGTCAGTGATTTTAAGTCTAAGATCCAACTTGACCACCACGTATATGTTGCATATCTTGGTTGCATATCGGTCTTATATTATCAGAACGCTAAATATGTATACATGGCCATATATGTATTGCTGTGTTTTTAAGATTGACACCTTATTTTTATCTAAAAAAATATAAGAGATAGACAAACTTAACATAAAAATATCGAATTGTATAGTACTTTTTTACCTTAGGGAAATCGGTCAAAAAGCGGTGTGGTACTAACGTCTCGGGACGAAAAGCATTTTAATTTATTTTCCTGAAAGTATATTGCAAGTGGCAAGTTTTGTTTATAGGAAATCAAACCATACTTAAAAATAGAAGATAGTCAAGAGATTTTATATCTATTGTAATATTCAGGATTTAGTTTCTAAATAAAATAATGTGCACCAAAAAACATCAGGGGAGTAAAAAAAACATAAATGTATTTAAAATGTTGACATGACAATTTCTAGCGCATTAATTGGGCGTTGTCGAATTAATTTTTAAGATAATATATATTCTTATAAATGTGCCATAAAAGTTCAGGAGTTATTTTTCGAATTTCAGTCGGTTGAATTCCCAGATGTGTATTTACAAAAATCTTGGAATGCAATTTTCATTTTTGAAAAAAAAAAAGTTTCATTTTAGTAAAATTTGCTATCAACAATTCAAATTTAAAATTATTTATTTCATGTAAATCTTTACAGATATTTATGATGAGTCAAAAAAAAAACTTTTTAACAATAAATTCTTAGAATGCGTTTGGTTAGGTTGCTATTCTCCAAAAGTAGGTTCCTAGGTTATTTTTCTTAATTAAATTATACAGAAACTGAACGCGCGATATGAAAATAATACCACCGAACGCATGCTACATAACCAACTAGTGTAAGACTCGGTGGTTAGCTGATTCCATTGACCTTTCAATCATTATCTGCCATACAATATGGAAGGTACTTTTTCTCCAACCAGGGTCTTTTTTTACCCTATATATTATAAACACATACTTGGTGATCGCGATAAAGGCTGTTGTTAAACATCAATGCATTGATCCGACCCCATTCATGGATTTTGTGTGACTGTTTACCATCATATAGATACAAAGTTACATGCCGTGCTCCAAAAAAAAAATGTAGAGACAAATATAAACATTATTTTTAAAGTTAGAGTCGACTCCACCCATTATTTTCCTCCTTGTCCCGGTCTAGACTGCAAAGTGGTACTAATTTCCACCAGAGGAAATGAAACAATAAACGCCGGGAGAATCTCGCGTCATTTGAGGTGCTCCGTTGCCTGAGCGACAAACACTATAATGGTGTTCAGTTTTGTTAGTATATTTAGATAGAGACTATAATGCAGGTGGTACATACATACATACATATCATCACGGGTGCCTTACGGCGCCCGAGACCGCCTAGACGGCCCCAGGGTACCCAGCGGAGGGGTTTTAATCCCACCTCGTCGTGACCGATGGTATGAGTATACACCGAACAAGTGGCTAGCTCGTCGCGATGTTTTTAAATAGACTCAATAACCCATCTATAAACAGTTTCACAAGTTGGTATAGCGAAACCGGGACCAACAGCTTAACGTGCTCTCCGAGGCACTATAGTGGTGTTGTCAAACAAATGTACATAAATTCTTATTAATTAAAAACTCATTGGTACACACCGGGATTCGAACCAGGGACCTTAGTGTTTTTAAGTCCAAGGTCTAACCAACTCGGCCACCACGTACGTACGCAGGTGGAACACTTTCTTTATTGGGGGTTCTAGAGACTGCAAGGGGGAGGGGTGTATTTTAAAACAAAAGTTTAGCTGTAATCGTGGTAACTAAAGGGTTTTTTTCTTAAATAAAAAAAAATAGACGAAGATGTCAAAAAAATATTTGTACAGTTTATCATGGTGTACAAGTAGGTAGGTATTACTAGGCTTGTACTATGTGTACCAAAACAACGATATAATACATATTATATCTTATAAAAACCCAGACCATGACAAACTGTACAGAGGCTCTACCATGGGTTTTCGCATTGTAGAAACGTAACGTATTCATTTACGTATACGTGAGCAACAACCAATAGGATAGCTGTAAAACATTTAGGTATAGAGACCATAACGCAGGTGGTACGCTTACTTTACTGGGGGTTGTAGAGACTGCAGGGGGGGGTGGGGTAAATATATGTAATTAGACCGTAGACTAGTGGTTGCGCCACGTTGTAATTGGAGGTCTTGGGTTCGACTCCCACCTATGTCAAAAAAATATTTATACAGTTTATCATGGTGTGCAAGTAGGCAGGTGTTACTAGGCTTGTACTATGTGTACCAAAACTACGATATAATACATATTATATTTTATAAAAACCCAGACCATGGCAAACTGTACAGAACTGTAAAACACTAATATTTTTTTGGCATGGGTGGGAATCGAAGCCAAGACCTCCAGATACAAGATACAACGCCAAATGCGCAACCACTAGTCTATACGGTGGCGGTCAAATTTATGTTTGATGTCCTCATAAAAACACAAGCAAAATTTAACATGCGTCGTTTGCTATCATATATGTATGTAATACTTGTATATGCAATCCTGCCATGCTATTAAAAAAACATTTAAAATACATCTTTCACAACTATTACCTATCAAAATATATAGTATATTAGTTTCCGGTAACATACGAATGTGAAGTCATAGTAATTTCCGGTGGTAAAAATAATTAGTTTAGAAAAAACTGAAATGAAATCTATTAAAATCTGACCGCTATCCGCATTGGAAAATGTTGCAGGATTTTTTCTTAGCAACAGAGATAGGGCGGGGTAACACCAATCAACTTTGCTATATGTTGGTTATATATGTATAACTTTCAGCCTGTCTTTAGATACTGGATACATCGAGTCAGTCTTGGTTTGGTCGCTGAACGAAGCGGTCTCGTCGAACAGAGCGCTGAAATTCGCTTTCGTGGCATCGTTTTTCAGTACATGTATTCGATTTATTTTATTTTACTAAAAAAATATTGCTAAGGAGTTTTATAGAATTTTTAATTTCGATCAATTTTATTTTTAAATTATTTAATAAGTGTTAACTATTTATTTTTTATTAGTGTTAGTGAATATTTTTTTATTTTGAAGTAATATTGCAAGTGAAAATTGTTTGTAAGTAATCTGAAACTGTTAAAATTACATTTGTTATATTTTGTTTATCTTAGTTGATTTGAAAATTTTCGCTGAAACTTGCCAGACATCGGAAAATTGTAAGTAAAATTTTTCTCTCGTAAATGTCCTCCGAAAAATTATTACTTGCTGAAAATGCTGTGTAAATTTTTATTGGAGTTTATATTTTAGAAGAATGTTTGTTTGTAAGAAACTAGGTAAATAAAACGCGTAAAAATTGTTTTAGCAAATAAAAAAAATGCTGATCAATTTATACTTACTACTGTATTAAATTGAATACTAAACAGATTTTTTATAAGAATTTTGGTATTTGGAATAGGTATTGTAATCTAAGAGCCAGTACTCATTACTTCCTTAACTTTAAGACTTTCTTAAAATTACCATAATTATAGAGACGTAGTATACTTAAAAAGTTCACGATATCTTAAGGAATATCAATCAGCTTCCTTGGGCCTTTAAAGGTATCTTAATATTGATTCCCAAAACGGTAATTATTTTTAAATAGTATTTTATTCAAATTAAAGAATTTATAATTTTCTAACGGCATGTTAATTTCAGACAGCCTCCGTAGACTAGTGGTTACGCGGTCGGTTACGGGTTCGATTCCACCCATGGCAAAAAAAAATATCAGTAGGTACGTTTTTTCTGTACAGTTTGTCATGGTCTGGGTGTTTATAAAATATAATATGTATTATATCGTTGTTTCTGGTACACATAGTACAAGCCTAGAGCTTAGTTTGTGACCAGAACAATTTGTGTAAATTGTCCTACATATTATTATTATTATTAATAATATAAATAAAATCATTGAACAACCACATGGATTTGGTATTTCTGCTTACCATCAGATAGATACAAAACTCCAATAAAAATAACGTTTACAAAATTCTCTTTATTATTGTCTCATAATAAAAAGTATAATTTTTATTCTGATTAAAAATAAAACAAGCGGGCAGTGATTTTTGGCCTCATTTAAACACGTTTAAGTAATTAACAAAACAATGCATTGATCGACCCTATCTATATATGGATTTTGTAGGTCAACTTACCATCAGGTAGAGACAAAGTCACATGCCTTAGTCCAATAATTAAAAATCGTTTAATAAACTATATACATTAGGATTTAAAAAACGGTACAATTAAAAGTCTCCGAAATCGGCGTGCAAGTAAGCGAAGAGTTATGACTGTGGACGAGGCAAAAGAAGAATGTAGAGATAGAGACAAGTGGCGCTCGGTCTCTGCCTACCCCGCAAGGGATCTGGCGTAAAGATAAATAATAAATAAATAAACTATTTATTATTATTATTGCATTGAAAGACAAATTTTGATACTGTTTAAAAATAAAACAATATATCCTGTTGTTTTACGTTTAATCATTGTTCATGATTTTTATCTCGTTTAAACGCTGTTATTATTTTCTAGTGTACCATGTGCTGGTGATACGGACACTTAGCTAGATTGCGTTTAGTATACATGCAGGCTTCTAGTCTACGTAATGGGAACCAAGTAATAACTTAGCTACAGTAAACCTAACTTTTATAATATAGGTAAGTAAGTCATCACTCTACTATACCAATGCGCGTGGTAGCCGAGTTGGTTAGACCTTAGACTTAAAAACACTTAGGTACCTGGTTCGAACCTCGGTATGTACCAATGAGTTTTTAATCAAAAAAAATATGTATATTTGTTTGACAACACCACTATAGTGCCTTGGAGAGCACGTTAAGCTGTCGGTCCCAGTTTCACTATAGCAACTTGTGAAACTTTTTATAGATACCTATTTTATTGAGTCTATCCAAACATCGCAACGAGCTAGCCACTTGTTCGGTGTAGACTCATTATATCGGCTACTTTGAGGTGGGATTATAAACCCCTCCGCTGGGTACCCTGAGGCCGTCCAGGCGGTCTTGGGCGCCGGAAAGCACCCGTGATGATATTTATATTTTACTATACAAATAATATTATTACATAATACGTAGGTGTGTGTATTTTTTTAAAGAACTCGGCATGTGTCCTCTCATCCACCTGATGGAAAGCAGTATGAAGGTCCAAGAACAAAATTAAATGCTACCGACAATAATAAAAAACGTGTTTATTTTTGATTTTGAAAGAAAAAAAAATTGTTTATATTTTAAATAAAAAACTGTTTTGATATGTATATTTATATTCTATAAAAATACAGTTATTTTAAATGATAATAATGAAATTAGTTTCTTGTTAAAGGCTAAATTTGAAATAAAAACTATTATTTTTTTAATATTTTTTTTCGAAAGCTCATTACGAGCTACGTAATCGTTGATTGCACCACACCTATTAATCATAAATCATTAAATCATTTATTTGCCATAAAAACACGGTACATATAATTAGGTGATCTTTAAAAAGAATTTCAGTTTTTTTTAAATAAGTATGTTAGAGATTGTAAATATATAATATCTTAAATTTACGATGATTATTTTAATTTATGAAGTTTATACAGTATAGTTTATTTTTAATTAAACATCTTAAGTATAAAAACTAAAAATATATATAATAAAACCTACCTAATTAAATTAAATTAAAAATTTCATCAAACCTCTCCGATGCCGACGAATCACATGTTCCTAATATAGTAGCGGCATTGCCGCGCTGAATTTCTAAAGAAATTTTTTGAACAAAAAACGCCCTGGCTCGATGGTCTCCCGACTTATCTATTAAAAGTTTTCCTAAGTTAAAAGTAAATTTTTTAGAGTCGGGAGACCACGGTCCAAGAGTTTCTACTGCAAAAGCTATAAAATTAAAATTTTGAACAATTGAACTGTATTTGTTTTTTTTTAAAATTTTCTGCTTTAAGAGCTGCGGCACCGGAGGACCTAGAGGTTACGTGGATATTAGATGATGCCAGTGTGTCCGTACAGGTGGCATCCCAAACGAGAGCACGACCTCTGTGCCACGGCACTATTGTCATTCCGTCCGGCCTTTTACCGTCATCGCAATTAATGCCGGAGGGTTCCAGAAGACTAGGAATATCCGCCGAAGCCAACGCACATTATATAATTTTATTTATGTTGGCATGGCGAGATATCCGGCCTGCACTTCTTCTACACGACAAACCATGATGGCCGGATTCATCGACGTCAGCACTGCAAACACAGAGGTGCGGTCTGCATAAAGGGGCACCTATATGGAGAGATATTGCAATGCGGATGGTGTGCCTATCGAGGAGGGTTCCAAGGGAAGGAGATGGAATAACATCCAACCAGGTCCCGGACTCCTTACAGAGCGACGCTAATATTCTGGCTTTGTCTATTGGGTTACTTGATTGTATATCTGATAAACATTCAAGAACATTTTTAAGTTAAACCAATAGCTAGGTATTATTATAAATTTCTAGATTTAATAATAATAATAATATGTAGGACAAATTACACATATTGCTCTGGTCATAAAATAAGCTCTAGGCTTGTACTATGTGTACCAGAAGCAACGATATAAAACATATTATATTTTATAAACACCCAGACCATGACAAACTGTACAGAAAAAACGTACTATCATTTTTTTGCCATGGGTGGGATCGAACCCACGACCTCCGGATACAACGCCAAAGGCGCAACCACTAGTCTACGGAGACTCTATTCAAACAACGAACAATTGACAGTACAGCATAATTAGCAAATTACAAACAATAGCAATGAAATCAAAGTCACAGGATACCGCCTTAAGATACCTCCATACACGCTTTGTTTAAAGGACTCTTATAAGAAGAGGGAACATGCAAGCAAGTAGAGAATTTCACATTTTAATAGTGCGACAGATGTACGAATCATTTTTTTAGTGCGAGTTGGTATATCTGCCAGAGTATGTGCATGCATTTTGTAACCTATCGTGAAGTCCTATATAGAAAAGGAGAAGGAGGCTGTCTGTCTGTTGTAGACGTTTAAACTACTGAACCGTTTTTCATGAAGCCCAAAATATTTTATTTACACGCCTTAAAAATATATAAAATATTAATATTTTAAATTAAATATTTTTTTACTAAGTAACATATACATTATGTAAATTTAAACCATAAAAAAAAACAAAAAATTAATTAAAAAAGTATAATAAGTATTAAAATAATTTTTGAAAAGAATACATTATTTGTTTTTTTTTATAGGTACCAATTTTATTGCTAATAAAATAATCATATTAACCATACCTTGGTGTCCATCACTGACGAATATAGATAGATCGAGTATTAAATCTTTAGTTAAGATTTACTTACACGGACTCTTTTAAAACTTAGCTACCTTGAAGTTCCACGAAGTAAATTAAATATAAAAATAAATAAATAAATACCATCACGGGTGCCAATTTGGCTCCCGAGAACCGTTTAAACGGCCTCAGGGTCCCAGCGGAGGGATTAACCCATCCTCATTTCGCCGATGGTATTCGGAGGCAACACCTAACAAGTGGATTTTTTTTTCATCATTTAATTTTTTTTTTTTTTTTTTTTTCAATAAGCAAAAAATTAAATATAGTACATGAAAAAAAAGTAGGCATATAAAACCTATGGCATACAAAAGTTACCGCGCAATCATTATTTCCAATCTTTGTTTAGTGCGCGCAATAAACTCTGTTGTACATTATTTCTGCCATCTTTTCCTAGATAGGTTCAAAGATACAGATAGATGAATGGTTTGGTTGAGTTGGTTTAGGGCTTGGGTTTAGGATTTCTAGTATCCAGATTCAGCTTATTAAATTAGGACCTAGAGTTTAGTAAATTGAATTTCCAATTTCTTAGACCATACCTATATTTTTAGTTGGAAAAGTTAAACAATTTATAGTTGAGTTAATGGCTAATTAAGTAAGGTTCAAAAATATTTATTTCATGTAAAACTTTACAGGCATTTATGAAAAGTCAAAATATATTATTTATAATATTATATAAGGTCCAAGTTACACTGCACTAAGTCGCAATTTGCTCACACATACAGAAAAATGTTGAAAATATAATAAAAGATAGTAGTGAACTAATAAACTATGCGGGAGAAAAAAAAAACAAACCGAACATACGCTACAAAACTAGTATAAGGCTAGGTGGTTAGCTGGTTCCATTGACCTGACTTTTTTTTTTTTATATTACTTACATATACCTAGTATTTTTATACTTATAAAAATGACTCCTATTCAGTTTTTAAAGTGAACTTAGCTATACTGTAAATGCGGCATAGAAAGAATAAAGTTTACTGACCCCACACCACCCATCTCTGTCGCTCGCGCACGAATGTACTGCCGACTCACTCGCACGTCAACTCCGTGCGAGAGAAGTCAGGTGTCATCGCACGAAAATCTTTAGCATCTGCACTATATTCATGGATTAGTCATACAGTTAATTGTGAAAAATGGTAGGAAGGAGAGTGAAAGGATTACTCCGGACTTCTAACCGAAAACTAAGTAATAACACCACAAGGAAAGCTATTCAGGTAAAACCCTATAGTGATTCGCCCGAGGAGGTTCCGATATTTTTTTGTTTGACAACACCACTATAGTGCCTCGGAGAGCACGTTAAGCTGTCGGTCCCGGTTTCACTATACCAACTTGTGAAACTGTTTGTTTATAGATGGGTTGTTGGGTCTATTCAAAACATCGCGACGAGCTAGCCACTTGTTCGGTGTAGACTCATACAATCGGCTACGACGAGGTGGGATTAAAACCCCCTCCGCTGGGTACCCTGGGGCCGTCTAGGCGGTCTCGGGCGCCGTATGGCACCCGTGATGATATGTATGTAGAAAGACCTACAAATCTATTTTTTTTTAATTCGGTCGTTAAACTTCAGATATAAGAAAGCGGGCGATGGGCGTGGTTGGTATTTTTTCTGATATTATATTTCATATAATTTAAAATGAACAAAAATTATAGCGATAATTCGACTTATTTTTCTCAACTTTTTACTTGGATACTTTTTCACCTGAACTTATTTTGGTTTGTAGTCTAAAGCTTACGTGTCGCTCAACAAGATCTATAACTAATCCAAATTTCAAGCAAATCAGACCAGTAGTTCTCGAGATATTCATGCAGTAAACAGACACCCGACTGAGGTGAGTCAAACTCCTCCGGAAATAGGCCAGATGTTCGAAATTCAAAATTATGGAGTTTCGAAATTTGAAATGCATGCCTTAGTGGCCTATCTATCCAGGACAAAAAGGGCCAATGCCAATAACCTCTTGTCGACAGAATAGTCAATTAGGTAACCTTGTTTGCTTTGTTGTACGTTCTTTCTAGATAAAACCCGACCTTGGGGTAATGTAGTTTTAGTAATCTTATTTTACTTGGACGTCCGTAAACGTTAGCCTTTTTTATCTCAAAAAAAAAAACAACTAAGTAGATTCGTTCCGTAGTGTATAAGATGAGAGTTTGATTCCTACTCTGTATGTATGTATTAGTTATGTTTTCGTACAGTTTGCTTTGCTCTAGGTATTTATATATAACAGCAGTATGTAATTATTATGTGTTTTAATGCCTTATATATTATGTATATATTCGGACTACCTCCGTAAACCAGTGGTTGCGCCTTTGACGTGGTATCCGGAGGTAATTCGATTCCCACTCATGGCAAAAAAAAATAGTACGTTTTTCTGTACAGTTTGTCACGGTCTGGGTGTTTATAAATTATAATATGTATTAATCGTTGTTTCTGGTACACATAGTACAAGCTTAGTTTGTGACCAGAGCAATATGTGTAAATTGTCTTACATATTATTATTGTTATTATTTCTAAGGCCGGTGTTATTGCCATGGTCCATACAGATGCATAAAAACCATCAAGTGACCTAGTCATGTTTCTGTTTTAGTCTATTACGGGATGCTGTTACAATACGGACAGTAGATTTTATGATATAAAATAAATGAAATTAAAGTGGACCTGTAATGCAAATTCGCTTTTGTCGCCACTCATTTCAATGCTTTTAAATAACAATGTTTTGATCCCTGTATACATGTTTACAATCGGGTAGATACAAAGCACATGCTCTAAAATAAACAAGTTATTGTACATAGTCCAAGATTAGAGGCGGTCGAATTTCATCAATATTGCAGGAATCACCATAAAGCCGGCTTAAAGACGCTTTTATGAATGGCTTTAACTGGCTATTTATTATTTACAGTAGAGTTCTTATAAATCGATAAATTCACACGGGCTGATCCTGAAATTGAAAACCAGTAAGTGATAATGTGATAAGACAGATTTGTCTTAAATAAAATAAAATTGTCGCAATAAATGTTTAATTCAGTACCTATATAATAAAGTCACTTTTTTTTTTAACAAGAAAAATTCAGTAATAGAAAATTATACTTTCAGGAAAAATTTAATCAACAATTTTCTTTTCGTCAGAAGCCTAAATATTATTACCATTAGGGATTCATTCGTCATAATAAAGCTCAAATCTGCGCTGTGTAATTTTAAATTTAGTGAAAATTACAAAATTCAGATTTGGATTTCTAGAAATCCGTTCACTTTTCGCTAATCATATTAGGTATATTTTTCGATTCACTTTTGGTTAATTATTTATAATCCCGAAATAAATAAAAATCGAACCGATAAAAAGGTGAGAGGTTAAATTTTTCATATTTCATTTATTTGCATTTCATGTATATGAAATAATGAATAATTTATATAATAATTATTCATAATTATTTTTGGATACCCATTTTAGCTAATAACAAAATAAAAATAGTTTTTAGATAAGTCACAGCTTCTATGGAAATATACAGATCCAAAAACCGTCAAGTGACCTAGTCATGTTTCGGTTTGAGGTGGTAGTCTCTTTTTAGGGTGCGGTTCCGAAAACGGCAGTTAATTTGAAGAAGTTAATTTAAAGTAGACTCGTAATGCAAGTTTGTCTTTGCCGCCGCCCATTTCGTAACCCCGTAGTGGTAACGTTCAATGCTAATCAACCATGATTTGGTCGACCCTAATCATGGATTTTGTCGCTTACCATAAGGTAGATACAAAGTTACCTAAATCGCGTGCTTTAGTAAAAAAAATACCTCGCACGACTTATTTGTCCCAACCTTTTTTTATTTATTTTTTCACTTAGACCGTGTCTATATGATCTGTGTCTATAACAAATTTTTAATTTATACTCTTTTAGATTTCTGATTGTCAACAAGATCTATAACCACTGCAAATTGCCAATCCTTTCCAAACGTAAGAACAGAAGATGGCGGCCGCCATACAAATTCAAAACAAAAAGTATGACCAAAAAATATTATAAGCAATCATTGAGCGTTGATTGGTTGAGATGAAAACATAATATGGCGGCAACGAACATGTTTGACATTTTGTTTTAAAGGCGATTCTGTTCCATACCTATATTATTCCTAGTTTCATAACGATGCATTTTTTTATATCCAAACTACAATTAAAATCTTTTTAATTGAATGTGAGACTTCTGCTATAGTTTCTATACCAATTGAAATAAAGTACTAGACATACATACATACATACATATCTTCACGGGTGCCTTACGGCGCCCGAGACCGCCTAGACAGCCCCAGGGTACCCAGCGGAGGGGTTTTAGTCCCACCTCGTCGTAGCCGATGGTATGAGTCTACACCGAACAAGTGGCTAGCTCGTCGCGATCTTTTTGAATAGACTCAATAACCCATCTATAAACAGTTTCACAAGTTGGTATAGTGAAACCGGGACCGACAGCTTAACGTGCTCTCCGAGGCACTATAGTAGTATTGTCAAACAAATGTACATAATTTTTTTAATTAAAAACTCATTGGTACACACCGGGATTCGAATCAGGGCCCTAAGTGTTTTTAAGTCCAAGGTCTAACCAACTCGGCCACCACGTATATAAAGTACTAGACATTTGTTTTAATTAATACAAAAAGATCTTGACACGAAAACAGAGTCGGTTATTATTTAACACGTGAGTACGTAACGTTTTCCGATTCGATTTTCAAATAGCTGTGTGACAATGCCAGCCTGATTTATAAGGGTTCCATGGGCAAGCGAATACCGATATTAATCCACGAGGGAAGCTATCATCTAGAACCGAAGCACGCGACCTCAATATTTATTTAAAAAAAGAAAAACAGTGAGATTTCTTTTAAGGAAAATGAATTGTTTTATTCTTGTGTTTTTTTTTGGGTTTCTTGGGACGTTTTTTAACTTTGGATCCGTAGCTTAAATCCGATCTATTATATTATTTACTGTTGTTATTGCGAGAACTTTCAATTTTCATATTTTTTACTTTCATCTTCATCATCATCAACTTTCATCAATTTATAAGTATATTTTTTAAGTATAATTGAAGTAATTTTTTAAAATTTTGAAGTATATTTTTTTAATATTCTTTTATTGAGGCACAGCATGTGAATTTTGACCTGATGGTAAGCCAGACTTACAATGTCTATGAATGGGGTCGATAAATACATTGTAGTATATAACATTGATCACTCCCGCTATGCCGGCTAAATGATGCGGTTGCAAAACGGGCGGTAAAAAAGACGACTTTGCATTACGAGTGCATCTCATTATTCTCACTGCTTTATTGTCAAATCCACCGCCTGTACCGTAACCGACTCTGAGAAGAAAACTACCACCACGTAAAATGTATATAACATGGAGTATAAAAGTTCACGGGATTTAGGAAACTACTGCATGGATTTCTTGTCGAGGTGTAAGTTTCCTTTCAGGATGCGGTTACGAAACGGGAAGTTAGATTGACTATGATTGATTAAGCAGCAATGATATTAAAATATACTCGTAATGCAAATTCGTCTTTGTTACCGCCTATTTCGTAACCGCATCATAAAGCTGGCATAGTGGGAGTGATAAATGTTGTTAAACAACAATGCATTCATCGATCCCATTCATGGTCTTTGTATATTTGCGTACCATCAGGTAAATACAAAGCCACATGTCGTGCTCCAATAACAAAAAAAAAAAACAACGTTTATGTACTCAAAAATGATTTTTTGTATTTATATATTAAATAAATCTGACATGTGCCTCTAAAAATTATGGTTTTTTTATGTTACACATTTCATATTATTAATACAAATATTAAATCTTATTACATCTCGAGTAGCGTCAGAAATCAGTGCAAATGTAAATATAATTTGGTTTATTTACACAGTGTGTTAGGTACCTACGTTTTTTGTAAGCAACTATTTACTCTCGTGGCTTATTTATTTGCACATATTTGGGTTGGTCAACGAATATAATATTATGCTAACTTATTATATGTATTATATATGTTTAATTTGATATATATTACATAAAAGAATACAATATAAAATCTAGAACATTACTAAACATTTTTTTTTTATTATTTTTTATTAAGTATTTACCTATAGCTAAACTTTTAATCCATCCCTATATACGTAGTGGCTGTGTTAATTAGACTTTAGACGTTATAGGCTCTTGGTTCAAACTTCGGTGTTTATAAATTAAAAATGAAAGTATATTTCTATGACAACATCACTGTAGTGCTTAGGAGCTGTCCGTCCCAGTTTCACTATATCCAAATACCAGGACGAGCTGAACCATCGGTTACCATGAGGTGGAAATAAATAAAACATTAATAGCTCCCACTTTAGCTCGTATAGAAATCGATGCATTAGTCTCCTAAAATATAATAAACCCACGGACTAAAACCAAATATGACTAGGTCACTTCACGGTTTTGACCAAGACCGGTAGGTTGGTCTAGCAATCTTATAGAACCCACTCTACCCACTTACTATCTGTCATTTTACTGCATTTTTTTTTATTGGAGTACGGCATGTGACTTTGTTTCTACCTGATGGTGAGCAGACGTACAGAATCCATAAATGGGGTCGATGAACACCCTGTTGTTTAACAATATTGATCGCTCCCATTATACCGATTACGAAATGGGCGGCGACAAAGACAAATTTGCATTCCGAGTCTATTTTAATATCCTCGATGCTATATTATCAAATCAATCGCCCGATCCATAACCGCACACTTATAGAAGACTACCACCTCGATGCTATCAAAAGTTTAAGAGTAATTCAAGTAATATATATATATTCTTTCTACAAAGTTATACTGCCCTCGATAATAAAGAAGACGCATCTGACATTTTGTCCAGCTAAAAAAGTCGCATATGCTCATATTTTTCAACATTCTAGCACCTTTGTACACTAATTTACGACAACGTAAACTACACGTAAGAAAGCACTTTTTGTACCGTATAATAAGTTAAAAGTAAGCAATTCAATTGAAAAAGACTACAATGAAAAGACGTTAACTCGATAGACGTGCCCGACCAACTTGATACTATCAAAGCCTCAAGTGTAGAGAACATAATACATATATATTCTTTCTACAAAATTATTAAATAGGTGAAATATATATTTAATAAATGATAAATAATAAATGTTTAATATATTTCATGTAAAGTATATAAAGTATAAGTATAAATCTAAATTAAATTAAAAATTTCTTAAAGTTCCTCTGAGGCCGCACACGTACCGAGAACTCCAGCTGCATTGCCCCTTTGAATTTCTAGCCCAATTCGTTGTACAAAGTAGGCCCTAGCACGTCGGTCACCTGATTTTTCAATTAGTAATTTTCCCAGTAATGGGAAAATTTCAAAGCATCAGGTGACCATGGACCTAATGTTTCAACTGCAAAGGCCAGAAATTCAAAGTGACGCTAACTGGGAATATTTATCTTTTTTTTTTAAATAGGTAAATATGTAAATACATAAGTATAAGGTAGGTATGTAACCATGATACATTTTAATAATGTGAGTTTGATAATTCAGTGATTCTGTGCACAGATGTTGGCGACAAGTCACTACCAAACTTTGTATACATATTCAGACCTAACAGCAAAACTAACTTTTCCGAAACTCATGTGTACAATTTGATAAGTATATGTCGTACTGACCGTGTGTAGTATGCTTATATTTAGTTATTCAGTTGTTAACTAGGACATGGTTTTATAAAAAAAAAACGACAATGTTCTGTTGCGAAAATTCTCGCCTAGAGTGTCTATCTTGTTTATTATTACAACTAGTTTACGGCTTTTTTTTTTATTACTTTTGAGTAATTATGCAATTTGTTGTTCCATATATGCAATTTTTTGTTATGCCCCATAGAACTTGTTTGTAAAATAAAAATTGTAGTTATTGTTATTTTTAAATAAAATGGCCGAATAATAAATTATCAAAAATTAATATGGTTAGAATTACTCTAACAAATACATTTTGTTGTATTAAGCTAATAAAATACCTCAGACAAGTGGCAGAGTCGTACCCCCGTATTCTAAGACGTATCCTTAACTCCACTTTACACTCAAGGAACGTCTGTCTCTTTCCACCAAATGTCAACTATAAAAAGCAACTTGAGACAGACGCTCCTTGAGTGAAGAGTGGAGTTAAGGAAACGTCTTAGAATACGGGGTTAATCGTAAGTGTAGTATGATATACTGATACTAATATATACTTCTATACTAGCGGCCCGTCCCGGCTTCGCACAGGTTTGTATAACTTTAACTATATGCTCAGCGCACGCCACGGAAGGCCTCAGAAACGATACTTTTCCCCCGTTTTTAAAACATTTTTGGTTACTGCTCCACAACTATAGGACCTAGCGTGATATTATATAGCCTATGTTACTTCTGAATAATGCAGCTTTCTAATGGTGAAAAAATTATTGCAATCGGTCCAGTAGTTTTTGAGTTTATTCATTACAAACATACAAAAATACAAAAATACAAATCTTTCCTCTTTATAATATTATTATTATATATTATATTATATATTATATTATATATTATTATACTTCTATATTAGTATCAGTATACATATTTATGACTTTTTTTTTATTTGTAAACCTTTTTGGAACTTTAAGTAATTTTATCCTATTATTTTTGTATACATACTACATATAATCACGGGTGCCTTACGGTGCCCGAGACTGCCTAGACGGCCCCAGGGTACCCATCGGAGAGGTTTTAATCCCACCTCGTCGTAGCCGACGGTATGAGTCTACACCAAACAAGTGGCTAGCTCGTCGTGATGTTTTGAATAGACTCAATAACACATCTATAAACAGTTTCACAAGTTGGTACAGTGAAACCGGGACCGACAGCTTAACGTGTTCTCCGAGGCACTATAGTGGTGTTGTCAAACAAATTTACATATTTTTTAAATCCAAAACTCATTGGTACACACCGGGATTCGAACCAGGGACCTAAGTGTTTTAAAGCCCAAGGTCTAACCAACTCGGCCACCACGTACTTTATATTTAAGTATGACACCATTATACTAGTTTTTTAGAATTTTGCAAATAAATGTCTTCAACTTTATTTATATTAATGAAATTTACTGAGTGTGTAGACACTGCGACGAGCTCACCACTTGTTCAGCGTAGATTCAGAACACCATCGGCGACGGTATAGTTGGAACAAAACCCCTCTTCTAGACACCCTGACGCTGACTATTCCGTTTCAGACGCCATAGGCACCCAAGATATCTCATACAAATTTACCGGGTTCAAACCAACGACCTCTTGGCTAGAGTTCTCTAGTTTTTAATTCCAAAACATATTATTTAGAAAAACTAATTGACTTGACGAATAGGGATCGCACTTGTAGACTATTTATAAAGCAGACGGTCGCTCCACTCTCGTATAAAATTGTCCTAATTAAAATTTATATTATACGATCTCGAGGTAATTGCAGCTTTTATACGTATGAATAAAAAGGTTGAAAGGGGTATCTTATTTTGAAATGCCATAGAGCTGGTATTTTTTTTAATGTAGAGAGCACGAAAATGAAGCTAAATAACAATAACAGAATAATTAAGGTTTAAGGCATTTGTGGTATGGTAAGCTGATCTACAAAGTCCATGAATGGGGTCGATCAATACATTGTTATAAACATTGATAGCTTGTTAGCAATATTGATAGCTTCCACTATGTCGGCTAAATAACCTAATTAGTATTACTGTGAGACTATTGTATTACGTAAGATTAAATAATTCGGACTTATTGTAAAAAAACACCTTTCTTTTGACTCAGCCTAGTGGTTAAGCCACTGCGCAACTGATAACAAGGTTAGGCAAATGACAACAAGACCTGGGATGGGTGACAGCTCTATACAACGAGGCTATACCATTATAAACGCCGCAATACACTTGCCACTTGATAGGTGTTGCCTCCGACTCCCATTGGTCCCATCGCTAGGTACCCTGAGGCCTCTTTAACGGTTTAAGGGAACCAAAGAGGCACCCGTGATGAACCATCGTCACGGATGCCTTTTTGGCTATTTTGTATGACATATAATTGTTTGAGATTTTTAATTATTAATATGATTAATTATGAATTAACTTTAAATTTAAAAAGTATAAAGATTATAAATATAATATCCCTGTAAAACTTTATGACATTTAATATCATGCGTAAAACGCAACCGTATAAGTCAAATCAGTTCCCTATTATTTTTATAGCGGTTGCTAAAATATTAAAACCACCAGTTTTATTTTAAACCTGAAATAATTGAGAGTCACTTGTGACACCTTTATTTCAGGATATTTACTGGTACAAATTTCCACTGAAACAAAGGTGAAAGCTATTAAATTTGATTGTTTTTTTTGTGTTTTAGGTACACAATAAAATTCACTCTGACATTGTTACTTTTATAAAATAAATATTTTTCTGTTGTGCTATGCAATTCGTATTTATTTAAAATACTTCATTACACAAAATTACAAAATATACATACATAGGCAAACTAAATGCCTTAGGCATTTTCTACCAGCTAACCTTTCAGACTTTTACTATCTAAATTAAATAAATATATAAATAATAATAAATACCATCACGGGTGCCTATTTGGCTCCCGAGAACCGTTTAAACGGCCTCAGGGTACCCAGCGGAGGGATTAACCCGTCCTCATTTCGCCGATGGAACACCTAACAAGAGATATTCGGAGGCAACACCTAACAAGAGGCGAGCTTGTTGCGGTGTTTATGATGAAATAGCCTCGTTGTATAAAGCGATCACCCATCCCAGGTCCGGCCTTGTTGTCATCTGCTTAACCTTGTTATCAGTTGCGCAGTGACTTAACCACTAGGCTGGGGCCGCTTTTTAAATAAATTAATATTACATATAAATGCGAAAGTAACTTTTAATAGAGCATGGCCTGTGACTTCTACATGGCGGTAAGAAAACCAATAAAATCTATTAATGGGTTATTTAACAGCATTGACCGCTCCCACTATGCCGGCTAAATAATGCGGTTACGAAATCCAACTTAATGTTTTTATTTTTTTATTATTTATTTATTCACATCAAAAGTATTAACAGATTTGTTCTTTAAGTTGCGCTCAAACCTGAGCGGTTTATGTGAGCGCATCTGAGTCGCATATGGTAAATTAGGTACATTTTAAGATTATTTTACATTTGATTTTTAACAATTTCTCAAACAGCATGCACTGCAACTATTGGAGTACATGTTGTCCAGGTCTTAGAAAAAATACATTTCTAAGGTCTAGGTATATTTTGATAATTATTTGCTTAGGTTGGTACCTACTTTAATCTTTTGTTTTGTATTTCTTTTATTTTTTTTGTTTTTTTTTTAATCTGGATACATATTCAAGTAATATTTTTTAGGGTTATTTATTATTAGGGTTATAATAAAAAAAATGGAAATCCTATTGTGAGTGACTGATGCTTCATCTGTCCACATGAGAACTACTTGAGCGATTTACTTAAAACAAACAGAGTGCGGCAAATCCAGATATATTTAATATTCTTTAATATATCCAATATTGTTTAAGAACAATTATTGATTGACCCCATTCATGGACTTTGTAGGTCTGCTCACTACCAGGTAGATACAAAGTCACATGTCGTCCAATAAAAAAAAAAAACAAATAACCTGTGTTGACCTCCGTATATATCCGTGTCCTCATTGCAAATATTGATTTCTTTCCTTCTTTAATATTTGATTCGTATTCAAAGTGCACACGTCATCGGGAATTGGTTTTCATTACAATGATAGAAATGGAAAGCTAGTTTTATTAATATACCTGGAAAATAGTACATACTTGTTGAAGTTATACATAACCTAAAAAAAAATGGAAAAAAGGCCCATCAAAATGTCAAATTGCTTTGTCAAAACAACTGAGTTAATAATTTATTTCTGAAATATTTTTTTTCTCCCCTCTCCAGTAAACATATTAGTTTTCTTTCCATATCTTAACTTCAATAATAATAATAATATGTAGGACAATTTGCACATATTGCTCTGGTCACAAACTAAGCTCTAGGCTTGTACTATGTGTACCAAAAACAACGATATAATACATATTATATTTTATAAACACCTAGACCATGACAAAACAATGACTGAAAAATGTACTAATATTTTTTTTGCCATGGGTGGAAATCGAACCCACGGCCTCCGGATACAACGCCAAAGGCGCAACCACCAATCTACGGAGGCGGTACCTAACTATTTCCCAAAATTTAAATTATATAAAAAAACATATAGAAAGCGGCCTCAGCCTAGTGGTTAAGTCACTGCGCAACTGATAACAAGGTTAAGCAGATGACAACAAGACCGGCCTGGGATGGCTGACCGCTTTATACAACGAGGCTTTTTCTTCATAAACACCGCAACAAGCTCGCCACTTGTTAGGTGTTGCCTCCGAATACCATCAGCGAAATAAGGATGGGTTAATCCCTCCGCTGGGACCCTGAGGCCGTTTAAACGGTTCTCGGGAGCCAAATTGGCACCCGTGATGGTATTTAATTTAATTTTATATAGAAGTATGTACAATAATCAAATCCCAAGATCGTCAGGTCAAGATCGTTAATCTATAAATAGATCTATTTTGCTCTAATGCAATTGCAGGAAATCCTACTTTGCGCCACAAATCATTTGTGTCTGGACAATATGACGTGTGAAATGCCGTACATTATTTTGAAACTTAAAATAGACTTTATAATACCTTTTTGACGTCAAAGATTAAACGTTTTACAAGATAATAACCCAGGAGAATAAAAAACGTCATCTTCTAGTTATAAACATGGCTTATCAGATGTAAGATTGTAAACCACTTAGATCATCCAGTTAATTATAATTTATTAGAAAGCGCTAAACACATTTAATTCGTTTATAATTATAATCCTAGTTAATAACATCATTAAGGTTTATAGGGTTCCCTAAATAAAATTAAAAAAATATCTTTTTTTTATGTTTAAAATTTCACAAATGTTTTTTTTTGTTTTTGTTTACTTTATTAGGGCTCCATATGTGACTCTACATCTATCTACAAACAGTAGACATAAAATAATAAATTGGTTGTCTCAATTTTGCCAGATTCTTATAAAGGACTCCATATTGTCCAACGAAGGCGAATCTTCTTTTTGATTATTGGAAAATTTGATGTTTTAATAGTGCTACTGTCGCATAAAACGCTAAAACATTTAGTATTTTAGGTGCTTCTGCCACAGTATGCAAATTATTTTTTTCACCAGCTCGCGTTAAAAGAAGTTAATTAAACTAATAAGGGTGAAAATCCTAGAAAATATTATAATATTTAGAGTACCCAAAAAAAAAACACTCTTTTTACCTTCGTCAATATTTAGATATTGAATCCAGGTTCGTATTACCCGGAGGATACAAGGGGTACAAGGAGTGTGTGGCACTCATGCGCAGGATCCTAGGGGTGCATAGGGCATTTATGAAGAGTCAAAAAATTGTACTACCAGGCTACTACCAGGGGTGTTCCACTCCACGCTTTAGGTATGAAGCTACAAGTACCCGGCCGTACCCATGGATGGGTTTTATTTTTGAGGGCTGCCGCAGTGGGCTGCCGCGTACCGGCCGAGTCGCACATTTGTATAATACCAATTAGGTACGTAGGTTGCTTAATAATAAATAACATAGACTAAGCCAATATACTGAGGCAATGTTTTTGTAAGTTTTTCTTTCAACTTAGTAGGTAGGTACAATCTGTTTCCTTTAAGGGTATTATTCGCACTTATATCATTCCACATAATCTACCTATACTACTTGTACCTACTATTATTTATTTTGTGCCTATACACCGAAAAGATATATTTAGTTTTATAGACAATGTAGTGTGCCATATGGCTTCCGTATCTTCTTAGATTAAAATACCTATGCAGCAGACATCCTAAAACAAAATTGTTTTATGATCTACGTACTTACTACTAAGTACCTAACCTAGGTTTTTGTTTAAAAGAAGACAACCCTAACGTCGTCAGAAAAGTAAAGAATTACGCGATAGAAAGAGAGGCAACTTTAGGTGAATATAAATGTAGGCCCTTAGCGCTGTGCGATCTGAACTGAGCTTTATTGTGTCGGTGCAAGAGTCGCTATTTATTTAATTGATCTTTCGGAATGGAGCTTCTGTACTTGTACTATTATTTCGTCTGTGCTTCTACCTAAGTCTTGTATTATGATATTAGTAACGTAAGAATAGGTGTACAAATTCTGTTCAGCCTAACTGCATTCTTCTATCGACTCTTTCATATTTTCACCCATTTTCATAGGACTCTAGATTCTCTAAAAATATATGAGTATATAAAATATATAAGTAGAGTTAATAGCATTTTTATAGAGTGGGCGGACGCAGGCTACCAGGGTACACTCATACCACCCCAGCACAAATAATCTAAATATATATATTTATTATATATTTTATAGAGTTTGTTTTTATAAGTAATATATGGAGTCCTAAAAAAATAGTATGGACCACTATTTGTCCTTTATATCTTATCTTTCCGTATTTATATTTTTAACGCTTCTCCAAAAGGGTTGACTTCTTTTTTTTTTTCTAGTATTATACCTTGGGTGTCAGCCGTAGTACGCGCTTTCTGCTGATTGCTTTATTGTGTATTATTTATCACAGATGTAAGGCTTTCAAATCCGTCTAAACGGCCTCAATATATCCAGCAGGGTGATTACGCGCACTAAGTTCGCTCGCGCGCATATCGTTTTGACGTCATTATGACGTAGTTTAAGTTTGGAGGCTTTACACAATCTTAGAAAACTGCGTCATAGCGATCGGTGTGCGAGCTTACTTTGGTGCGCGTAATCACCCTGCAGGAGTGGTCGAATTGTGTTCCTAATATCCTTATATGTAAAATCTTTTAAATGCGATTTTTTTTTCAGATTGTTAATATATTGTTAATAATATATTTTTATTGTAATAAAAATATTACAATAAAAATGATAAATTATTTAATGACATACTAAACATTTTGATCTACCTTTACCTATATAAAAAAAGGAGAAATTGTTGGTTTTAAATTTTGCGGAAAATTTGCGATCTTGACAAGCGTTCCCCTAAAATGTATTATTTTGCTTTAGTTTTAAACAAAAGCTGATAATATATAATTATAAAAAAAATATTAAACTTACTTATTATTAAGAGGAGTGTCTGATGAGGATCTTCGATGCTCATGCTGATTCAACTGCATAGTATTACCTCTCCCCGCGCATGACGTCGTAACGAGTCGGTAACGCTATCATACATTTATGTAAACCTTCCCCCCGACCCTCAATAAGAGAAAGAGCACGTATGAGATTATACCTACAATTTAGGCACCAAAAAGACTTTCGGGCCAAAACTGTTTTCTACCTCCAAACTTTAATGGATTTGAATAAAATGGTCTCATTTTGTTAAAGAGAAAATAAACGATGACTGTACGTTTTCCTTTTTTTGAAGTTTCTGTTTTGATATTTTATAGAAATTATTTTAATGTGTTGGATTTTTTTGCGATATTTTTCGAATTTCAGGGTTTGATATTTTTTTTCCTATACCAAACTTTAAAAAAAGGAAAACGTACGAGCCTAGTTATAGATCATATTTATTACGACTCCAAAATTCATAAAAATCTATGAATGTTTAAGGGGTGGTAACAGTTAGGACCAAAAGGTCGTGAATGTATGGGAAATGTTTGATCAGACGCAGCTCTTAATATATAAGATATTTATTATTATGAAAGACAATATACTACGTCATAAAAAAATACATATTTAGAGCAAGCGTTCTCTATTTCCTTATTAAGCTCAAAGGAATAAAATCTACCTAACTAACTTTAAATTCTAAGACATATAATATAAAGTCGTTTTTGCTAAGATTATTTACAAAAAAGATATACGACAGAGCAGCAGCTGTTTAGATGCAAACAAAACAACGCTTGTTTGTTGTGTTATGTTTAATTTACTATCGAACTCGGCGCAGGAACTGTTTTACATTGTTTTAAAAATGGCGATTTATAGATCTTCAGTAATGTCTAATGTCTTTTCAGTAAATAAATTATTAATTTTATTTACTAAAAAGTAAATGTAAGTTTGTAGGATTTGAGGATATGTAGAGGAGGTAGGCAGGATTTTTGAGATAATTAAGTTTATAAGATATTTATGTATATATAATTAATTAGGTATTAATACTGATTTAATGATTTTTATAATGTTAGTGCTTTTCTGTAAATACCATATTTATATAAACAATCAAATATCTTAATTATAAGTTAATATGTAAATATGATGTAGATAAATAAGCCTATATTAATAAATAAATAAACTTCACATTATCATTTTTTTTATCATCATGGTACTCGAGACCGCCTAGACGGGCTCAGGGTACCCAGCGGAGGGGCTTTGTTCCCACCTCGTCGTCGCGGATGGTATTCCAAATCTCCACCGAACAAGTTGCGATCTAGTGCGATGTATATAATATAGACTCAGTGTAATTAAATTAATGTATGATTAAAAATTAAAATAAATATGATTTCGTTAAAATGATCATTTTCTCGTATTTTCTTAAAGTATAGGTATTTATTATAAAGTACTTTTACTCTATATTTATTATATAATTTCCTATATATTTCTAATATATAGGAATTTCTGATATATTTGTATTATATATTATATACGTGGTGGCCGAGTTGGTTAGACCTTGGACTTAAAAACACTAAGGTCCCTGGTTCGAATCCCGGTGTGTACCAATGAGTTTTTAATTAAAAAAATATGTACATTTGTTTGACAACACCACTATAGTGCATCGGAGAGCACGTTAAGCTGTCGGTCCCGGTTTCACTATACCAACTTGTGAAACTGTTTATAGATGGGTTATTGACTCTATTCAAAACATCGCGACGAGCTAGCCACTTGTTCGGTGTAGACTCATACCATCAGCTACGACGAGGTGGGATTAAAACCCCACCGCTGGGTACCCTGGGGCCGTCTAGGCGGTCTCCGGCGCCGTAAGGCACCCGTGAACAGATAGATATATATATATATATATTTCTAATAAAACAAGAGCATTTTTTTAACTTTTTTAGTGATTGCCCACAATCACTAAAAAAGTTATTTTAAACATTACCACCATTCCTAATTTTAATAATGGATTCGTGATAGGATCACTTGCACCTCTTGACCTGACAAAAAAAAACAGGAATAACAAATAATATAAAGTGTTAGTGTTAGATTCGAAATAAAGCCATAAATTATACAGTGCACCCCCCTAAAAATATAAACGCCCAATCTGTGCTTTTTGCCAATAGAAAGCAACTAAGAAGTCCATGAATGAGAACGATTGACGACCAAAATGGGTAGGAAAAAAAATAGCACCCTAACTGCCAGCATAGCTAAAATTTAGTATTTTAAAAAGACTTGGTCTCGAATTTCTCTTTATGACCTAAGATTTAAGTATCAAAATTATTTGTTAAGTAAATTTGTTGGTAAATGTCCTGTTAAGTTCAAGTACAGTACTAATTGGACTTCTGTAACTCTTCCCCTGAGCCAGATAATGTACTTGGCGAAACATTACGGCAATAATTCTTAAGGAGGCAAGTTTCTCTGTTATATTAATTAAGCTAATGAATTAAATAGGTGTCCCTTTCTTTTAAATTAAAGAAGCGACCTTTTTAATGGAGGCTCCTTAACGAATGTTATAAATAGGTTAGCTGTTAAAGAATGTCTAAGGCATTAAAGCTTATTATTAAAGAAAATTATTGCTTTTTCTACATTAAGTCAGTTAGGTTTAATAATAAGAATTTTAAGAATAGGATTTTATAAATTGTCATTTTTTCATTTATTAACACATGCAATATTTAAGGCTTTATAAACTGTTTGTGCAATAATAATAACTGTTTGAATCAGGCGTTATTTTGCAGAATTCCATTATTTTATATAATAATGTTGATGTAATATTTACTTTATTGCAAATTCTTCCGCTAGTTAAACGACGTCGACATGTTTCGCTTCTCCACGAAGCATCTTCAGGACTGAATTTTATAATATAAATTAAAAACAAAAAATTATATACTCAAGTTAAGGACACTGCATTGTATTCGTCTGCGTTCTCCATAAAAATGAGCTTTCGTACTTCCAGTAATACTCGATCACTAGCTGTCGCAGAATTAAAATATCATTTTTTCGGTCATTCTATTTATTCATCATTTAGTGTTGGGGTTTTTTTTTCAAAATCAGTTTTTTTTTCAATATTTGAATAATAAAATGTTTATTACCCGCAACAGGTTTGGTTTGCATATAATTAGCCATATAAAAATAGTAATTAAACTTTGTCTAACAGTCAAGTTGTAATATTGGAAGTACGTTTGTATGGATGTTAAATCGACTATAGAGACCTTAAGACGGGCAGTTGAATTGACAATAAAGAAATCGTCTTTGTCGCCATTGATTTCGTAACCGCATCATTTAGCAGTCATAGTGGAAGTGATCAATATTATTATACAGC
This sequence comes from Monopis laevigella, assembly GCA_947458855.1. Lineage (NCBI taxonomy): Eukaryota > Metazoa > Arthropoda > Insecta > Lepidoptera > Tineidae > Monopis > Monopis laevigella. The sequence continues at coordinate 4,844,930 of OX381577.1, read as the reverse complement.
AATGTAACGATCATCCCATCATAGACTTTGTGAATCGGCTTACTATTAGGTACATATAAAGTCACTTGCCGTAAAAATAATAAATAAAAATTATTTATTTCCTTTTACTTATTGACAGCCTGTCAGACTAGTGGTTGCGCCTTTGGCGTTGTATCCGGAGGTCGTGGGTTCGATTCCCACCCATGGCAAAAAAAAAATAGTACCCCTTTTCTGACCAGTTTGTCATGGTCTGGGTGTTTATAAAATATAATATGTATTATATCGTTGCTCTGGTACACATAGTACAAGCTTAGAGCTTAGTTTGTGACCAGAGCAATATTGTGTAAATTGTCCTATGTATTAATAAAAAATAAAAGTATTATTTAATAAATATTATTATAGTATTCAAATAAAAAAATAATTAAAATTAATAACAATAATATATAAGTGTCCTACAAAAAAAAAATCTTCTAATATCTGCCCGTGTGGCATAGTCGCCAAAATGCTGGCAACATTTCTTAGGGTGGAGTACACCTTTTGGGTACATCCCGCTCTTCACAAATATTATTAACTTAACAATAAACAATGAGAAACAATAACATCTAAAATTTTAGTACGTTTTTCTGTACAGTTTGTCATGGTCTGGGTGTTTATAAAAGACCTATAACATGTATTGTATCGTTGTTTCTGGTACACATATTACAAGCCTAAAACTTAGTTTATGACCAGAACATTATGTGTAAACTGTCCTACATATTATATTATTATTATAATAAATAAATACCATCGCAGGGGCATTTTTTTTGGCTCCTAAGAACCGTTTAATTTTTTTTTTTTTTTTTTTTTTAATTTATTTAACGGCTCTGGATACAAGTCCTTTAGAGCCCATAATTGTATTACAAAATTAATAGTTACATATTTTTTAAAGTTTTCTTAATGAAGTTATATAAAGGAAAATAAAAATTATAGTTTTCTAAAAGTTTACAAATATCTTCACTATTCACATCACTATTTTCACTTAATTCTGCTGCAAGCACTTAAGCGGCCTCAGGGTACCCAGTGGAGGGATTAACCCGTCCTCATTTAGCCGATTGTATTCGGAGGCAACACCTAACAAGTGGCGAGATTGTTGCTGTGTTTATGTATCGTTGTATAAAGCGTATATTATTAATATATCGTTTGTGAGATCGATGCATAAATAGTAATGAAATAATAATAAATATTAATACTCGTCCCACCGTGTTATTGCCTTTTTTAATATTCGCCTCTTTCAGAGACCTAGTATGATAGCAAACAATAGACTTTTCATGAGACCAAGACAATGGACGGTAAGCCAGTCTCCAAACATGGAAACTGGTTAGAGACCGCACGTTTGTTCTCTAAATACCACCTAATTACAATAATAAATTGTCCAAATGCATCTTTATTTATTTAAAATTATTTTTTGCACATAATTGTACATAGGCGTGCCTAATGCCTTAGGCATTTTCTATCACCTAAGCTTTGAGTGAGTGAAATATGCTTAAAGTACAGAACTGTTTTGAAAAAAAATATCGTTATTGTGTATTTAATTGCAATATATTTTCAACATTTAAGCCTGGTTTATAATTATATGTATATAAATAATATTGAAATATATTGTACCTGCGTTTGTACCATGACTTGGCTTCTGCCGTATGGCGCCTGAGACCTCCTCAGGGACCCAGCGGTGAAGTTTTTACCAGCCCACCATATCTGGATAGACACCATACTGAGTATTTTTATTTATAAGAGCACATTACTTTGTATCCACCTGATGATCAGCATACCTACACAGTCCGTGAACGATCAATACTTTTTTGATTAAGAGTATACACTAAACAAGCGGCTAGCTCGACACACTGTGTGAAAACACTTCTATAATAGTTTATTATACTGGGAGTCAAAACTTAACGTACTTTATATCTACTACCCGGTGGTAAGCAGACCTACAAAGTCCATGAATGGAATCAACCAATAATTGTTCTTAAACAATATTGATCGCTCCCACTATGCCGGCTAAATGATACGATTACGAAATGGGGGGCGGCAATGACGAATTAGTATATTTTAATATACTCGCTGCCTTATCGTCAATTCAACTACCCATTTAACCGCATGCTGAAAGGAGACTACCACCTCGACAAGAAATCGATGCAGTAGTCTCCTGAAAACCGGTGAACCCACAGCCTAAAATCGAAACAGGACTAGGTCACGTGACGGTTTTTGCATCTGTATGGGCGGTGGTAACGATAACTTAACGTTAAAGACAATTTAGTGTATTTATGTGGGTGGTGAACCGTATTTTCAGCGTAAATTCCACCTTATTACATAGGAATGAATTGCCTTTGCTTTCAGCAAGTTCATCAGTTGAATTCTCTGACGTTCACTGACACACTTTGTGCGGCCTCTACCAGTGGTTCTTATAAGCTCTGGTACAGTTTTCATGGTTTTGTCATTTCCGAGTTATGAACTGGTGGTCCTGGTATTAAAATATTTTATATTGCCATTGCTTATTAAATATTTTATGGTCACAACATTTTGTTTATTTTATTTGAGCGAGTAATGTAAATGCTGTTGTTACCAACAAAAATATAAATGATACAATGTATAGGTACTGCTCACCGATTTCCAACATATTATTTGGACCAATCTGCATCTGAGAACAGCTTATGTTTTATAGAAAACTCTGCTTCGTAACATCCTTTAGTTAAATCATCCCTTTGTACTATACAGGGTGAATTTGAAAGGTTGTACTTTGGGTTTATTTGAAGTTCTACAGATGAAACCGAACAAATTTTCCCATAGGACCATGTATCGCATTTTTTTTTTGCATTCCCCATATTAGTATATTGTGATTTTAACATTATTAGTTTGTATAGAGACGGATTTTTTTTATCTTACGAGGTTCTATGGGAAAAACTCGATTTGATCAGTAGAACCTCATATTAGTCCAAAGTACAACCTTTTGTACCATTCCATTAAAGGGTAGTTAGTATATAAACCATTAATATGGAAAGTAAGGGAGGTATGGCGAGAGAGTGTGAAATTGGTAAATATTAATCTCTACAGGCTACCCCTAAACAGAGATACAGGCGTGATGCTATGAATGAATGTATTTATGCAAATATGAAAATGATATTAAATGATAAATATAAATATGAGGGGCAATATAAAGCAAATTTATTCACTTGTATTTAACAACTGCTTGAGTGAGTGAACACGACCTTGGGAACGGACCATAAAAGTCACTCACAATGCTCTTATATGTACAGCCTTATAGAGCCTAGCATGATCATCCTTTGGCGCAATCGTTGTACGTATATCGCGAACTAATACAACCCTTGTCTTCCCCTTCCATCATACCACCTTTGTTTCTAAATCGTTTGCAGTTGTCGCTGCAAGACTTTGGAATAATTTACCAGTCAAAATAAGACAATCACCAAATAGAGTCATATTTAAAAAAAGAGTATATGATTACTATTTAAATTCATAGGTAGTTTTTAATTATCTTTCATTATTCTATTCCTTTCCACTTTGTTACTTCTCCTTTCTCATTTTGTAGTTGGTAGTATTGTGTATATGTAGTTTATGTATGTATATATATATAAGATATTTATGTATGTATATGTATAATAGATTGTAAGTATTTTATATAATATTCACTGGTTTATATACTCAGTTACTGTATTGCACCTACCTCACTTATTAACTGCTTTTATTGTCCCGAAGGTTTGACTGGTAGAGAATGCCTAGCGGCATTAAGTCCGCCTTTGTATTTTGTATGCAATAAAGATTTAAATAAATAAATAAATAAATCTTCGTCCCAAAAAATATGGGTGCATCAGCTCTTATGAAGTTATTGGCGTTTTATTTATTTACTAGAAGCACGGCATCTGAATGTATGTACCTGATAATAAGCAGACCTACAAATTCCATAAATAGGGTCGATTAATACACGTTTGTTTAACAGCATTGATCGTTCCTATCGATCGCGGTTACGAAATGGGCGGCAACAAAGATGAACTTGCATTATTACGACGTCAATTTTAATATACGAGCGCTGGTTTATCATCAAATTAACTGCCCGTTTCGTAACTGTCATCGCTATTTACAAATTTCTTGCCTTATTTTGACAGCCTCCGTAGACTAGTGGTTGCGCCTTTGGCGTTGTATCCGGAGGTCGTGGGTTCGATTCCCACCCATGGCAAAAAAATATTAGTGCGATTTTTCTGTACAGTTTGTCATGGTCTTTATAAAATATAATATATATTATATCGTTGCTTCTGGTACACATAGTACAAGCCTAGAGCTTAGTTTGTGACCAGAGAAATATGTATAATTTGTCCTACATATTATTATTATTATTAAGTCTGGGAAATGACAACTTTATTTGCATATAAACTCTCTCAGTTCTAATTCTAAAGTATGAATAACACAGACGAAAATTTCGCGAAAGACGTATTTTAATGGATACTGGATACAGGTGCTGGAACTCTCATATAAAAAAAGCTTGCAAGAGCCATAGGAGTTTGATCTTAGGAAGGAATTATTATTTCAGTAACCTTTCTTCCTTTATTAGGGTAAAAAAATATCTTTGTCCATGCTAAGCCGGCTGGAAGTCATATTCGAACAAGTGGGTCTCAGAATAGTCTTGCGAAGGTACGGGAGCTGGTCGTAAAAGGTTGTGCTTCTGGCTTTATGGTCTCACGGACCTAATGTAGTGTTCTGAATTAAGAGATACATATAAATATTATGTAGATAGAACGTATTAAACGATTTGGAAAAAAAAAATTCAAGTTCAGGATGAGAGTTTTTATTAAGACAATACAAAAAACCCGACAATGCGAAAACTCACCAGCGGAGGGTACAATTTTGTCTTTTAAAATGTTATTTTTATTTAATTTCTGGGGGTTTATTTAGGCCCTTTTTGACTTGAACTCAATATTAAATTTTAACTTATACCCTTTTGCCGACATATATGTCGCTGAATAAGATCTCTATATACTTCAAATTTCAGGTAAGTTGGATAAGTATAGTTCATAAATAGTTAATATAGTTCTTGATATATACACCTGAGTCAAGTCACAAGGGAAAATAGATTTAAAAATAACTACGTTGTAATTAAAAATACGTCGGTTTCAGTTGTGGAATAGTTGTTTTTATGAGTTATTATGGCTATAATAACATAACTAAAAGAATCTGGGGATCATTTGGGAGAAATGTCTTTTTAGAGACCAATAGGGAATATGCATGTAACGCCAATTATTATTATTTTAATATATAATGTTCCTTTTGTCTTTGAACATATTTACAGTAATCTATTTTATTTTGATTGGCTATTTTTTTTATAAATATGATTTTAAACAACCATTTTTTTGTAGAAACAGAACGCATTTCTATACGATCCGACATTAGCAAACATTACATGTTACTTAATAATTATAAAAAAATTAATAGCATTTTTTTATCAATTTATTTTTTTGTTAAATTACAAACTTGGAGAATGGATAATATATAAATGCAAAATATTTTAAATTTAATACACTTATTAATAAATACTTTTATTTATTTATTTTGCGAAGTAATAACTTCTAGAGCAATGTCGGTATTTCAAATAGAACCTTTTCTACCGGAACCTCAAACATTCCTGCGGAGCATTTCCGATTGAAATGCGTCCTAAGAAAACTCGAAAGAAAAAAGTCAGGAAAAATTATCTTTTAAATAAAGATATTGCATTTCTTCCTCATTTTAAGGTGGGCAGATACCAGAAATAGCTAACCTGAATTAATCTTAATTTGCATAATTCACAGCTTACGAGTTGTTATTAATTATATAAGACAGCCTCCGTAGACTAGTGGTTGCGCCTTTGGCGTTATATCCGGAGGTCGTGGGTTCGATTCCCACCCATGGCAAAAAATATTAGTATGATTTTTCTGTACAGTTTGTCATGGTCTGGGTGTTTATAAAATATAATATGTATTATATCGTTGCTTCTGGTACACATAGTACAAGCCTAGAGCTTAGTTTGTGACCAGAGCAATATGTGTAATTTCTTCGAAAAAAAAAAAAAAAAAAAAAAAAAAAAGTATATATACAGTTTCTTCAGAATTTACCCACGAGGTGTGCAAAATCAGTTTTTTAGTTTAATAAAATTAATTAATTAATTCATAGGTTATAAAACAATATCATGAGCCGTTAAGTATTGTGTTTATTCAGAGTCCATCTCTACAGTGTTTTTTTTACCAGATCAATGAACAGATTCATTTTTTCATTTACGTATATGTATTTTATGTATAGAATATAATATTTGATGTATTGATGTATTGACACTACCATCTCAATATATTTATGAGAATTTATTGTACGTAAGGAAAAACTTAAATATGTTTAGTAAAAATAGCGATAGACATAATTTAAACTTAAGAAACATAGATAAAATCGATATACCAAAGTTTAGACTGCAAAAAACGAATAAATGTTTCGTCATTAACAGTATAAGGTTATTTAATAAATTACCTAAAAGCATTATAGAACTGAGTGAAACAAAGTTTAAGAATTGTATAAAACACATTTTAATCAATAAGGCTTACTATAGCGTAAAAGACTATTTTAACGATAAAGACGTCTGGAACCGTCCTGATATGCAATTGAGGTCTCGCAACTAGTGAACAAATTACTTATTTATTAGAATTATATTTGTAGAATAAACATTAGCTTAGTAGTGTCCGATATTGTAATAATTTAATATTACATAATTTATTTTTATTACATTATGTAAATTTTGTCTTTGGATAAGGTAATCACTGATGATTACCTGCTTATTTATACTTAATTTATACTACAGTACTGTGTAGTTCTGTACATTGGTACAGTAACAAATAATCTGCCATAGGGTGTTTTGCGTATGCTGATCGGTGGGGTGCATTTTGAGTATGCTACTATATATATATATGCTATATAGCATAAGGAAATCAATGGCTGTACTCCTCTTTTAGTTTGTGTGAAGCACTAGAGTTTTTTACTTGCTGGTTTCTTTTTCTCCGGGGTGTCACTGAGGGGATCGACTTTACAGTTAGTATACCCGCCCTTAAAAATACCGATCCTTATACGTTTACTTATATGTGATTGGTTACTAACCTTTTATTTAGAATAAATATTTAAGGCGTGGATATGGTCGGTGAAGTTGGTCGCCTTGGTGGCTCCCTTGTATGGCAGATAATGATGGACAGGTCAATGGAATCAGCTAACCACCTAGTCTTACACTAGTTGGTTATGTAGTGTGTGTTCGGTTTGGTAGTAATTTTCATATTAAGATTTCTAAATTTAAGTTCTAAATCTGATATTAAGGTATAATAAATACTTGTCATTCTTTTAATAATGAATAGCTGCCTAACCAAACGCACTCTAAGACCTCATTGTTAAATTTTTTTTTTTTTTGACTATTCATAAATATCTGTAAAGATTTACATGAAATAAATGATTTGATTTGATTTGATTTGATTAGAATATATATTTATGCATTTCACAGCAGAAGATGCACTCTGCAGAAGACTGTACAACGATTTTTTTTTTTTTTAACATTATTAAATATTTTCTTTTATGGCGCTGTAGAATTTGTTAGTGGTATTTATTGTGTCTTCTGGCAATTGCCTCTTCGTCTTCCATCGTTTTTTTCACATTAGCGATTCTTCTTTACAGTTTTTCTCCAAATCTATTAAATTGTCTTCCCATCTGATCCTTCGACTTCCTCTTCTCATTTTTTCGTCTCTACTATTCTATGAAGTATAGTCACAGTATAATGTATTGTATAGATAAGAAAAATCTAAGTGATTTTTATGCACCCTTTTCTCCTAAATAAATATTACCTACTTACTCGCTTTTTTTCAGGGGATATCTATCTATCCATGATATTTCAGACCAGTGTCTTTGACTTAAAAGCTTTACGACCCTTCAAGATAAAGGCCGTCGGATTTTTTTTTGAAATTATGACCTCGTTTATCGCCACTTCTTTTGGTACAAGACAGTATATTTTTCTCCAAACCTTTATGTGATTCTTCAATCCTAAAAAAATACCCTTAATAGAAAGTGATTTTAATGTTGGGTTCATATTTATGATATTAAATGTCGTTTTTTTTCAAACGTCTGATAAAAAATGCACGCTTCGCCTCAAATCCATTAACATTTCATTTTAAATTATTTGACAGCAGGGAAAATTGTTTCGCAGATACTAAAAGTACTGTATTCAGATAACTTCAAGCGTACTTTCCAAGTATGATAAAAGTGCATAATATAAGTACGACGAGCAAGCCACTTTTTCGGCATAGACTCAGAATACCATTGGCTACGACGAGGTGAGAATACACCCTACCTCTGGGTACCCTGAGGCCATCTAGGCGGTCCCTGGCCCTGTTCCTTCTCAATTAACTATGGACTATTTTTTTTATACTACTTAGCTCTAGACTTGTACTATGTGTACCAGAAACAAAGATATAATACATATTATATTTTATAAACACCCAGACCATGACAAACTGTACAGAAAAACGTACTAATATGTATTTGCCATGGGTAGGTATCCAACCCAAGACATTAAGTCAATGAAATATTTTATTTCCATGTTAAAAATATACCTCATCTTATTAGTTTTTGGGGCTGACATCAGTCAAAACACTTCGACACAGTGGGATCTTTTGTGTATTCCCCAGTCCTTTACACCTCACTCGTCCTTCCCATCCTCAAATATGCTGCTGACATATTTGAGGAAGTCTTCCAGTTTGAGGAGCCTGTAGCTTTCCGGTTCCGGGTAAGCCTGTTGCAGGTATTTCATTCTGTGCATGACCTCTAACTCCCATTGTATAAATATACCCTAGCTTTAGTACTTAAATGTAATAATATATACGTGGTGGCCAAGTTGGTTAGACCTTGGACTTAAAAACACTTAGGTCCTTGGTTAGAATCCCGCTGCGTACCAATATGTTTTTAATTTAAAAAAATATCTACATTTCTTTGACAATAGTGCCTCGGAGAGCACGTTAATCTGTCGGTCCCGGTTTCACTATACCAACTTGTGAAACTGTTTTTAGATGGGTTATTGAGTCTATTCAAAACATCGCGACGAGCTAGCCTCTTGTTCGGTGTAGACTTATACCAGCGGCTACGACGAGGTGGGATTAAAAACCCCTCCGCTGGGTACCCTGAGGCCGTCTATATATATGTAATACCCGATTCTAGTAACTTCATTACAATATTTGCGGTCTCTATCTAGTGTTATACAACAGTAGTGATATGAATGGTTAAGATATGAATTTGTCCCTCAATTTCAGGAAGTCGTTTTCCGTAAACATTTTTTCTTTTTTCAAAGAAAATAAGACCATATTTTTTATCATAAACATTTTTACAGGATTTTGGGGCTTAGGTATATATTTTTATAACACTTTCATAATTCACTTTCACGGGTTTGAACCCCGGTGAGTTTGTAATGTATAAAAATATAGGTACATTATGAAATATAAAATAAACAAATAGTATTATTAATAATCTTATAATTTTTATATATTTTTTATGTTTCGAATAAAATATATAAAAATCTGGATACATTGTGTGTATGATGTTTAACAATACCATTATAGTGTATCGGAGAGCACGTTAAGGTGGTCCCAGTTTCACTATACCAACTTCTTAAACTGTTTATAGATAAGTTATAGTGTGCCATAGTGATAGTGGATATTTTTATTATCAATTATGGACTTTTTCAATCATGGATATTAATTTTTCAATTATTAAAAAAAAAAAAAAAACTATTATTAACACAAATACGGACTTTTTTTTGCAGAAGTTAATTTTCAAACAATATTATTAGGTTTTTCTGTTCAGTCTTTCACGGTGAAAATATAATATGTATTAGTACGGGAGAGCAGGTAGGATTCGTACAGCAGTCATATCTATACTATTGAACATGTTGGCGCTTTAGTAATTGTGTGTGTATTAAGCCAGCTTATACCCACAGGCTAACAGCTACGCGTTGTGGCAGTGCAATAGTCAGCTTCGTTGGAACAAGTCTAAGGGTGTTTTCGCACTGCCTAAGTAATTTTTCGACTCACCTTTGAAAATATTAATTTGTAATAACTTTTGAATAAGTGCTTTAAATTTATATGTAAACATTTATTTTGAGATAATCTCAACCGTTATTTTTATTTTGAATTTATCTTTTGAATGTTTTGGTTGTGGACGGTTATGAGTGGGGTGGATTCGTATTCCCTAATATCAAAGATGACGGAACAGTTATCGTTTTCAATACCCAAATCTACTTCTACAGCAAGAGATTAAAAAAAGATCTAACTGTGTATAATGTGCAATAATAGATTTAACGTTATTTGTGATTATGGCATGTTACCTTATTAGTAAAATTTAATGTTGATTTTATGACTTTAGTTTTATAAAAAAAAAAACGTTAATTTGTACTATGTTGATTCTAAGTTAATTTTTATCTCAATAAATGTTTAATTTCATATTAATAGGCTTTTCAATTATTATGTACTAAGCTACTCTGCGTGTGGTGTGCTTTCGTACGATTTCCATTTTTTTTTAATTCATCATAAGTTTGCCATGTTACTTTATATCAACACTGAACTATATTATTATTAAAGCCAGATATGTAGGTAATTCAGCATCATTGAAATTAATTTAAAATAGCTATTAATTTTGCGTTTACAAGAATTAGTGTAAAAAGTGTACGAACCCTACCTGCTCTCCCCTATAATTGTGTTTGGTATGTACACATTACAAGAGTTTAGATTGTGACCAGGGCAATATGTTTAAAATGTATTATTGTTATTAAACATACATACATATTATTGTTATTAAATAAACTATAGTTCATAATTATACTAAACGTACTATTGTTTTGTCATGAGTGGGAATCAAACTCACGACCACCGGGTATAAGACAACTAGACCACGGAGGCGTTTCCATATCAATTACGAAAAATAATCTAACACTCCAATAAGACGGCGATGATTTTGATTTTTTTTATTGTTATGTAGGTATAGTAGGTAGATAGGTATTTAATAGAAATATATATTTATATATTTTTTGGTAATTATTTTAGTTGAATTTTTTTTTTGAGAAGTACCTAATTAATTTCTTTGCTATGTAGGTATTTAAAATATTAATTTAGAGTTAATAAAGTACATTTCTTATTAATATTAATTGATTTGTTAAAGTAACATAACGCAATTAATAAAATTATATTTTAATAAAAATGCATTTCTTAATTATCTTAATACTGTTAAAGTGTGACATAGACCATTCTGCCCCTGAGCTTTACAAATAATACATTTCTCTGGACTGTCTCTGCTTTGTTTTAATTTCGTTAATTAACTTCCTTCATGATGTAGAAATTTTTACTCTTTCAAAGAACGAATTTATATTAAACAAAATTTGAATTTCTAAAGTATTATTCGTTTTATTAAAAACTAGAACTCGCTATAATTACGATTCTGGAATTGGTAAAAGAATTATTTTCAGGTCTCAGTTTTTAAATATTTTTAGAATCTGGGTAGCGATTAAAATCAGTCGATATTAGAATAGTAAAAATATAATTAATGTCAGGAATTTTAATTATATTATATATATATTGTTTTGTTTTTCTTTTTATTATATTAGGGATGTATAAATCTGTGCAAATAGCGTAATACTATGGTGTATGGAGACGGGCTTCTGGGTATCAGCCTGGACAGTATGTAAAAAATAAAAATATTCTATTATACAGCTTTTGTTGATACCCGTTTGTATACCAGTAATTAATTAATAAGTTTGTTTTAACATTTGCATTAAAAAAAAAATCCTGAAAACCTTACCCATTTAACCCAACAACAACTCTATTAAAAAAATAAAACTCCATTTAAAGGTTAAATGTGCGTTTGGCTAGGTCGTCGTTGCTCCCACACATTCAAAATAATTTATTTCCATAGGTCACTGCATGGTGACACTTGAACACGTCATTTCTAATTCAAAATACAAGCAAATACAATACTTGGCTCATCAGAACACGGGGAAAAGTAAAAGTAAGACGCATCAATAAAACAAGATAGAAAATAAAGTTAAGCTTAGTGAGAACCTGGCTATGACACAATAATAATAACATCAACATAAAATTAATAAAAAATAAAAAATAATAACAATAAAAATAATAACAATAATAAAATATTAATAATAAATTTAACTAAATCAAATTAGTTTAAGTTATATACAATAACAATGTCACAACTGTAATATTATACCTACTTTAATAAATAAATGATAATTTCAAAATTAAATTTAGAATGAGCAAATGAAAATAAAATACAACAAGAATTAATTAATTTCATTTTTCATTCACAAACTACATAATATTGTAAATGTTTTTAATTTGCTTAATATTTGTTATCGAAATTAAATATGTAGGCAGTGAATAATTACTATTTTCCTTGCGGGAGAAGAAAAAAAAACAAACAACCTAACTGGTATAAGAGGGTAAGCTGGTCCCATGGACCTGTCAATCGTAAACTGCCCTTCAAAAGTGCCACTGAGGCAACCAACTTAACGGACTATATCTACGACCCAGATATCTAAATTATAATAAAAACTATTTTTTTTTAGAAAATTAAAATACCATTACGGGTGCCTTTTTTTGGCTCCCGAGAAACGTTAAATCGGCCTGAGAGTACCCAGCGGACGGATTAACCCGTCCTCATTTCACCGATGGTATTCGAAGGCAACACCTAACAAGTAGCGAGCTGATTGCGGTATTTATGATGGTATAGCCTCGTTGTATAAAGTCACGCACCCATCCCAGGTCCTGCCTTGTTGTCATCAGGTTAACTTTGTTATCAGCTGCGCAGTGTCATAATCACTAACCTGGTGGGCGATTCTCGCGCTTTCGAGATTCATCTCGATTCGAGATTTTTAAACAAAAAATGACTAAATATGCCATTTTTCGTTCAAAAATATCGAACATTAAACGAAATAAATAATAAATATTAATGAATAAATAATAAATATATAAATATTGAACGAAAAATGACATATTTAGTCATTTTTCGTTTAAAAATCTCTAATCGAGATGAATCTCGAAAGCGCGAGAATCCCCCACCTGGGGCCGCTTAAAAAAATGAAGTTGGATACAAACCCCCGGATTTAGGATCGAGTTCCTGTTCAGTGAATCCGATAACAAATACCACGTTACCACACTATCAATCAAATTACAGACCAATTTGTCAGAGATATAGGAAAGGTCCTTGTTCATCCATTTGAAGGGAACAAGGGAAAAATGCACAATGTCAGTTATATATGTTTGTTTTTTAATTTTTTTTTTAACTTTACAATAAAATGTTAAAAAAATAATTAGAGTGGAGCAATTTCCGATTTCCATTTTGAGATACTTAATAATATTAATTAATGCATTTAAATCAATTTTACGATTCAACACAAAATATAAAATATGTTGGAACGGTATTTTTTTTTTTTTTTTTTAAATATAATATTAATTAGTTTATTTTTTAAACTTTGACATTTGTGAAGTGTCAAACTTTTAATATGGATACTCCCTCAGAAACTTTTACAATTGTGAATTGTCAAACTAATAAATTACACCTACCCGTTGTTTAAACTTTGACATTTGTAACGGGTTAAACTATGACCGCCCCGCAGAATAGTGATTGCGCCTTTGGCTTTGTATCCGGAGAACGGGCGTTTGATTCCCACCCATGGCAAAATAAAATTACTACGTTTTTTTGTACAATTTGTTAAGGTCTGGGTATTTATAAAATATAATATGTATAAAAATCGTTGTTTCTGATACACATTGATTGAGTCTTTGTCGCCGCCCATTTCGTAACCGCATCTTTTAGCTGGAATAGTTGAAGCGATAAATATTGTTAAACAACAATGTTTTAATTGACCCCATTCATGTACTTTGTAGGTCTACTTACCATTAAGTGGAAACAAAGTCAAATGCCGCGCTCTGATAAAAAAAACAGCGCCTGTGACCAGTCAGGGCAATATGTGGCTAATGTCCATTATATTGGTATTATTATTAAAGTACTGAAATCTTATCGCACTTCAAAAAACCTTTATCGCATCCATAAGGACATATAATTTAGTACAGTAAGTAACACACACCTTAAAAAAATACACTTCAACACCATTGACTTGAATCATTATTTCCGTGTACCATCCATTTGGTAACCCTAGGAGATGATTCAATTGCGTTCCATGGCGAGCTCTTGCCACAAACGACGGAATTTTTCGTATAATTTTCTTGCCCTTGTTAAGAAGTGCCGCTTAAGTTGCTCCTTGGTACAGTCAGTTACATTATTATAATATAAAAATAGGGGAAATTCACACGTGAAATTACCTTGGTCACAAACTAAGCTCTAGGCTTGTACTATATGTACCAGGGACAACGATATAAAACAAATTATGTTTTATGAACACCCAGACCCTGACAAACTGTACCGAAAAACGTCCTATGTTTTTTTGCCTTGGGTGGGAATCGAATCCATGACCTACAGCCGGATACAATACCAAAGTTGCAACCACTATTTTACGGAGGCGAACAAATGCGCGATTTTTTATTTAATAACATTTACGTAAATTATATGTTCTAAAAATAGGCAAAAACTTTATAATTATATGTTCGTGATAACAATACTGAAAGTTTTCAATGTTTTTTTTTAATTACTATTGTATGTAACTCGGAAAGAAGGAACGTTAAGTCATAGGTCCCTGACTCAGAAATATCGCGTATACATAAATAAAAAACGCTTGTCAAATTCATTCGCCAGGGTGCTTTTGAAATATATACATACGAGTATTCTCGTAGATCGAAATGTTTGCGTGAAAAGTGATAGATTTGAGAGGTGCCTCATTAGTGTGTAACGTTGCGCCGCCCGTCGCAACGGATCAAAGCTTTGTATGCCACACCTGAGGCTCTATCATGGCTTTGCGCAATGTAGCAACGTAACGTATTTGTATACGTATACAAATACGTTACGTTGCTACAATGCGCAAAACCATGGTGGAGTCTCTGTATTGCGATGACGAACCACGTCGCAGTGCAAGAGGGCGACGCACATCTAGTTTGCTCTTCTAGCATGCTCTAGCAGTGGAACACTGTCCGTCGTCGCACCGGGGACCTTAGAGCTCCGACGGCGACAGCGCATCGAATTAATATGGCATGGCATGTCCCAAAAAAAAATATGGAAAACTCAACGCACTAATGAAGCAGTTATCTTACAAAAAAAAAGCATTAAAATTTTAATCCCTAATAATAATTATTATTATATATTATCATTCACATAATGTCGAACCAATTAAAATTATTCATACTATTGCTAACTAAATAAAATTATTAATCAATCAAATAATAAAATGTAATTTAATATTATATTATGAATTATTCACCCATTGTGAATGTAATTAAATTCAATAATAAATCAAACAAAATAATTATTTATACCATTTTGTATTATTTCAATTCACATGATGTCGAATTATTTAAAATCATTAATCATATTGTTAACAAATCAAATTAATTAATCACAATTCCAAAACTTATATATTAATTAAATATTTAATATTAGTTATTAATACATATTTTAACAAACCAAATAAACAAATTAAGCAATTATAATTTCATTTTATAATTATTTAATACTATTTCATATCTTAAATCATTATGTTTAAATTAATATAATCCACATTAAATTTTTAAGGCAATAAAATCAGTTAAACTATATGAATGACACCACCACCCATACAGATGCAAAAACCGTCAAGTGACCTAGTCATGTTTCGGTTTTAGTTTGTGGGTTCACCGGTTTTCTGGAGACTACTGCATCGATTTCTTGTCGATGTGGTAGTCTCCTTTCAGGGTACGGTTACGAAATGGGTGGTTGAATTGACGATAAGGCAGCGAGTATATACTCGTAATGCAATTCTTCATTGTCGCCCCCCATTTCGTAATCGCATCATTTAGCCGGCATAGTGGGAGCGATCAATATTGTTTAAGAACAATTATTGATTGACCCCATTCATGGACTTTGTAGGTCTGCTCACCATCAGGTAGATACAAAGTCACAAGTCGTGCTCCAATAAAAAAATAAAAAAAAATGAATATTAGGTAAGGTGTCCAGATAGTGATAGTGTATACTCGTAGTCTATAATTCAACGTGAAAA
Organism: Monopis laevigella; assembly: GCA_947458855.1. NCBI lineage: Eukaryota > Metazoa > Arthropoda > Insecta > Lepidoptera > Tineidae > Monopis > Monopis laevigella. The sequence continues at coordinate 4,828,711 of OX381577.1, read as the reverse complement.
GACTGTAATGCTAATACAAATAATTATATATATCTTTAAAAATTATTATTTTTTTTAATAAAAATTATGAAAAAAGTGCCCTATTTGTGCCCTAGTTGTGAAAAATTTCATAACGTTACATTTATATAAGATTATTTTTTAAACATTTTTTAACTTTCGCGAGGTTTATGTATAAATAATTGTATAATATCTGACAAATGACTTTATGAAACATTTATACACGAGAAGCGTAGCCGGGTTTATCTAGTAATATACTAAAAAGAAAATTACAAGAAAATATTTCTGCCGACTGTACTTTTTGGGAAAAAAAGTGAGCAGTTTTTTACGCCATTTAACATGACACTCGAATATAAATTATTATGAATGATTTACTTCACAAAGGGCTCTTTTTGGCGAAGTTTCCGAACGTACCTACATAAATAACAAACTTTTGGGTATATAAACAAATAACTCTGGCAACAACAAAAATAACTTATATACTGCAGAAACTATTTATTAACTGCTGTTGTTTTCTTTAGAACTATAAACCTTGTTGAAATCAAAATATTTGTTGCTAGTTTTTGTTGACACCGTTTAAATCTTTTTAAAAATGATTGGAATTTCGTTTTAAAAAAATTCTCTATGAACGTTAAAACGGTTCTCGGAAGCCAAAAAGACACCCGTGATGGTATGTATTTTTTTCGGTGTGAAATATTGTTTAAAAATATCCCTTTATTTTTAACGTTAACTGAATACGTTGACGTTGTTTTACGTGTTAGATACGTACGAAAAATTAAACAAAACAAACACGATATTTCAGTTTTTTTTTTTGATGTGGTAACATTTTTGAACTCGAATTTTATTTCAGAGTACAAATGGTTTCTTGATGTTACACATTTTAAGTTTCGTCATAGCAAATACGGACATTCGATTTTCACTTAGAACCTATACCTAACATGAAATGTATATATGTAGAAAATAACAAATACAAACAAACGTAGGCACGAATTGGATTAATTTACAAAAAAAAAACACACAAAATATTGTTCATAGACTTAAATATAATATAGATAGATGAACAAATTAGGTTCATCTATTTATATTATAATGTAACAAAATAAAAAATACTTGTAATTATAATATTTTGTTTTTTTCCAGGTGGTCGGACACTGCCTTTCTGGTAAGTTTCCACCAATTACAATTCTTAGCTATCCTGTGTTCTCCGTGCGGGCGCCATCGCGTGGATGCGAGCCAGGGGAGTGAACCGGGAAGTAGGGTTAAGGCCTTTCCGAATTCAACTCTTCCTGTTCTCTAGCAATCATTATTTTTTACCCGTATTATTTATGTTTGAGTTAATGACAATTTAGTTTTGAATTGTCCATTCATTTAATTTGGTTGATCAACATATTTTCGGTTGAAATTTTCAATGAGAGTAAATTAAACTATTATTATCTATTATTATTATAAAAGAGAAACAAATCTTTATTTAAATATTACTAAAATATTGTTATTTAATTTATGGACATTATAGGTCTGTTATCAGGACAAACTCACACATTTTGCTCCAGTAAAATAAGATATTAGTTCGTTTTTAGGGTTTTAGTTGTGATACAAAATTACTTTTACAAATTTCATAGTAGGTATTCAGCTTATTTTTATTGGAGAACAGCATGTTACTTTGCAAATACCTAATGGTAAGCTAACGTAATAATAGTCCGTGAATGTGGTCAATCAACTTTGTAGTATAACAGCATTGATTACTCCCACTATGTCGGCCTATAATGCGGCGACAAAGATGAATATCCTCGCTTGTTTATTATCAAACAAAAAAAACTTTAGACATAATATTAGTTTTTAGTTTATAATTTATCTTGTACCTCACTTAGTTCGTCTTTCAAATGTTATATCTATGGTTTATATAACTCTGTATTTAGATACATACGTCATTTTTGTCACAGGACTACTAACGAAGCAATGAAAGGCAATGCTAACAGCTTCACAAAAGGTATGCGTATCTAGTTGCGATAGTGTGAATTGTATTTTAGTCACTAGTACCATCGGGTGGTACTTCTGTATCATGAACTGTATTTAATACACATTGTTAGGCGAGGCTCTATTTATAGTGTCTGTGTGCCTTTAATGAAATTGGAACCTTTATGCGATATATCTTGCTTAAGGTAGAAATTTAAATTTAGAATTGTAAGAGGTCTTCTTGGTGCTTAAATTTCAAAAACTTTAAATTTATAAAGAACTTATTATATCAGTAGTTACAAATTTTTTATTGATTAATTATGCGGTTTAGATTTATTTATTTATTATTCAAACGGCGCCGGCGCACATAAAACTCCACCGCTGGCCATCTAAACGGTCTCGGGTGCTATAAGGCACCTGTGATGGTGTTATATTTTTACAAACGGCTTGAGTTTTTTAATATATATTCCAAGAAAACTTAATTCAGTATCAACAAAATAAATATTTATTATTATTTCAAACTTAGGTACACGAAATTAGTGTTGTTAATTGAACGCCTTGATAAAGCCAATTTTCTATTCTATTAATATTTTCTACTTATAAACTATAGCGCTTTTTTAATGGCTCTGTATGATAATATACCTAAGTCCTATACCTAGGTATCATAGCGGGAATAAAATTGTTATGTTGCCTGCGTGATGGTTTCTTCTTGTTTCTATTATTACATATTATTCTATACTAGGTGTATGTCAGAACCGTAAGTGCAGCTACGAAATCGAATGAACGGTGCTTTATTATTTAGTTATGCACACTATATAATACCAAAAAAATATACTCCTTAACATATCCTTTAATGTTTTTTATTTATATATCATCAATAGTGGAAAACATAACTAAATAATATAGTACCTATATTTCACACGATTTCATCACCGTCCACACGCTGACCTGATGTGCACTAATGTTTATTTTTATTTTTATTTTTATTTGAGCACGGCTCGTGACTTTGTATCAACCTGATAGTAAGAAGACCTACAAAGTTCATGAATGAGGTCGATCAATTCATACTGTTTAACAATATTAATCGCTTCCACTATGCCGGATAAATGATGTGGTCATCTAAACTATTCCTAATATTATTATTCATCTATTATTTATCCATGCTGATGTGATATTATAATATATATTTTATTAAATTAAATAAACTTTAAGTAACTATTACCTTCTCATTCTAAGAAGTAACTTAACACTTCACAATAAGGTACAAATTCCTTTACTGAACAAATAAGTAAATTTGGCGGTGACATACGCAAAATATTCACAGATTTGCAATTCAAATTCAATTGTAATATTTATTCAAGATTCAGTCAATATGAGGAAACCTTTTTCTTTTATTTTAGTCAAGATATCTTTTGTGGCCAAAATATTGGGGGAAATTAGATCTATGCGCCAAAACGCCTGAATATTGTCGGTAAGAGATACAATTTTATTTTTATTATAAGGATAATAGGTATTATATACCTACAAAGGAATGTCTTTTTGCTCTATTGTTATCCTTAAAAAAATCTTATACATATAGTAATATGTTATATAAAATATTATGTAATTCGGTACTAAATTTTTTTTTGCCAATAACTAAATTAATATATAGGCACTGCCGACGTTCTTTGGTAAAAATTCATAGTATTACCGTGTAATTACTATTAAAAAATCCATAGTATTACCGTGTAATTACTATAAAAAAATCCATAGTACTACCGTGTAATTACTATTAAAAAAACAATAAAAAGATTGACTAAGTAACAGCTTTACTTTTACGTATTTTCAAATTTTTCACCCTTCTACCACCAACCTCCATTTTTTACATACATACATATCATCACGGGTGATGGCGGCCTGGAGGCCTCACGGCGCTCGAGATCACCTAGACGGCCCCAGGGTACCCAGTGCAGGGGTTTTTAATCCCACCTCGTCGTAGCCGATGGTATAAGTCTCACCGAACAAGTGGCTAGCTCGTCGCGATGTTTTGGATGGACTCAATAACCCATCTATAAACAGTTTCACAAGTTGGTATAGTGAAACCGGGACCGACAGCTTAACGTGCTCTCTGAGGCACTATAGTGGTATTGTCAAATAAGTGTATATACATTTTTTGATTGAAAACTCATTGGTTCACACCGAGATTCGAACCAGGGTGTTTTTAAGTCCAAGGTCTAACCAACTCGGCCACCACGTATATACTCGGCCACCATTTATATACCATCCATTTTTTAATAGCGATATTAATAGTGTAATAATGTTTTAACTCTCAGTGATCGATAAAAGATCAATTGATCAGTTTTTTCTAAAATTACATTTTTATTAGACAGATATTTTTACTCATAGATATATTTCTATTATTTACTAAAGAATTTTACTAATATAGATTATTTTCTGAATAAATTGATATTCAAAAAAATATAAAAATATGAATGAGTGCAGAGTGAGACAGAACATTTTATTCATTAGTGCACCCGTGCAAAGCCGGGATGGGGAGCTAGTAAATAAAATAAAAAAAACAATAGCAGTGGTATAAATAAAGCCCATTACTTGGGTCATTCTTTAACAGCTTACCTCCAAGTCTTACCAATATTTCAGGGATCCAAGTGACAGCTCACTTACCACAGGTAAAAGAGTTTGGTGCTCACTGAAACGGAGCGAGATAGCACTATAAATTAACCTATCAAAGCCTTTCTTTCTGCAGTGATCGATTTGGGCTTTTAGGAAGGTTTTACACTTGGGACCAATTTCACCGTTCGCTTTGAAACCTGGTGGGCAATTCTCGCGCTTTCGACATTCATCTCGATTCGAGATTCTTAAACGAAAAATGACTAAAAATGCCATTTTCGTTCAAAAATATCGAACATTAAACGAAATAAATAATAAATATTAATTAATAAATATATAAATATTGAACGAAAAATGACATATTTAGTAATTTTTTGTTTAAAAATCTCGAATCGAGATGATTGTCAAAAGCGCGAGAAATACCTGAGTTTAGTAAAATTTCTGCATATCTATGCAGAAATTTTACTAAACTCAGGTTCAAATTTCGAAATTGATCTCGGTTACATGGTGTCTTATTTTTTAATATTTTATTAGTTGAGTTAGGTTAGTAACAATAAAACACTCACAATGATCATGTTGGTACACGTAGTTTGGGGCATCAGCCCGATCAAAATAATTTGTTATTGTTACCTTATTATTTTTAAAATTATTGTTGTAGTTTCGTTTAAATGTAAATAAATAAAAATAAATCCGAATTCACCAGCGAAAATCTGATCGCGTTTACGAAAACGAAGTTAATAAACATAAACACGTTGCGTTTAGTATTTGCAACAAGTGAAAGCGACCTATTACGGTAAACTCAACCTATTAAAAAAATAAATCAGCTATAGAAAGCTACGAGTAACATAGTCTATACTAAATCCGATTTATTTTAAATAAAATGCCGAGTGAAACCAAGGAGCACAGCCAGTATAGTATAAAGTAATGGTTGCTGTCGTTCCAAGTATTTTTTTTATATAAACATCATACAATATATTAGAAATATAGTTTTCTATAAATAAGCCGGGATCAAAAGCTAGTATCAGTAGCACAACATTTACAAAAGAATAAGATGGTTTTAAACCCTTTAAAGACCCAGTGTAACCCACCCTTAGCCTCAAGGTAACCTAGTAACTTCTCATCCCTACAAATGCCCGTTCTCAGATAAAGCCGCAAGTGAATCCGCATTCTATAGATCCCTCTCGATCTGTCTCAGAGCCCCATTTGCTTTGGTTGGCTTAACCCTGCAATGGTAAAAGATTTTATGGGAACGTAAAACTGTTACATGGACAAAATATAAACTTAAATGTAGTTTACATTTTACGATGAATTCGTGACTATCGTATAATTTAATGCAATAAAAACCTAATATTGTCTAGGTTTGGTTGTTTATTATGTATTGTTGTTTTTATTGCAATATGTGAAATATCTACATAACATAACGAAACACCAGTTACTCGTGTTTGATTGTTATTAATAAATAAAAAAATAACTAAGAAAAGTGATAGGTCTTATGTATTTTTATAGCAATTAAAAAAATACTTTTAATTAGTTTTAGACACAATTATGTGTGTTAGGTATACTAAAAAGCATTTAATTATTTTTAGAAATAAATTTAGAGATAACAAAATTACAAAATCAACAAAATGTTCATCAATCAAAACGAGAGATTCGTCCTACATTATCTTGAATGACTTCTTCCCGTCTTATTTGAGTTACTTTGTCCGCTGACAGTTACAGATCTACATCAATTTGGGGGTCAATGGCCTCATTTGGAGTTTGGACAGACGTATTAGTTCGGTAGCATCGGGAATTTTATGACCGGGGCTATTGTAGGGTTAAGATGTATGAACACTGCAACTTAAAATAGTTTATAGATAGAGCTTTAATGAGGAGTTTTCTTTTTGACGGGAGAGATATCCACAAAAACTGTTTGTTTAAAAGAGACTGTTTCTTTATTTGAGTAGTCTATGTTTATTTAGTTACTCTATGACTCGAATTTAAACTAAATTTTGGTATTGCAAGACGTTTGTATTCTTTACCATATTTTGCACTTTTATATGTTTCTACCTATTCTATATTAATGCTCTGTATAATCTTTAGTAGGCAAGAAAGTAAAAAAGACCAAGACACCTTAGTTAGATATTAAAATTTAATTACTCAGGTGATCATTAAAAAAAAAACTTAAGTTGGTGTCGCAAGGCAAAGTGCCTAAGATATTGGTGGTGGTATTACCCCAATAATACAATTATTAAAAAAAAAAAGTTAAACTCAAAAAAAATACTAAAGTATTTTTCCAGGAATAAATGTACAATAAATACACAATTTAAAATAAATACCCTATTCATTATATATAAGTTAAGTACATTTTATAAATAAATCGTATGAAGCTATTTATTTTCCTATTTACCCAAAATTTTGAGTATATTATATATGTTGAGGCGCTTTGCGGTAATGCTGGTAAATTAAGTCGTATCCATTTATATACTGATATTTATAATATGTAATTTGCCCGTGTTATACCTTACCCCAGCTATCCTTTTCTTTCTTGATCACTGACCCATATACCTTACCCTTTCCTACACCTATCATTGGTCATTTTTCGCTCGGTACCGATGAGTGGATGGGAGAAAAGAACGAGTCGTTAATGAGTTCGTGACGCAAGCAGTAGTGTACGCCAAAATAATCTCGTTTCGATATATAATCGCCGCTTTCGTTCTGTACTACTGCTCCGAACTCCCACTATACCCGCACGCGAGATAAATCGGAGAATTCGCCAAACCGCGTCCCCAAGAGCAATCGCTCGTGCCTGGACCATGCTGATACCGCTATAACAAGGATTTAAACCCTGGACGTGCCTGAAGTGTTGAATACCGAGGTGATCCTTTCTTTCATCTCCTTAACCTTATTATATATTGTTTGTATCAGTGCATCTTTAGGTACGACCTATATATCTACCACAGCCCCGCATCTCGATTATACAGTCCACTTACGCGCAACCATCCGTTGGTCCTTCGAGCCGGATTCTGGTTATCGCGAACCAGGAGTAGGTTATATAGTCGTTAATGAGTTCGTGACGCAAGCAGTAGTGTACGCCAAAATAATCTCGTTTCGATATATAATCGCCGCTTTCGTTCTGTACTACTGCTCCGAACTCCCACTATACCCGCACGCGAGATAAATCGGAGAATTTGCCAAACCGCGTCCCCAAGAGCCATCGCTCGTGCCTGGACCATACTGATACCGCTATAACAAGGATTTGAACCCTGGACGTGCCTGGAGTGTTGAATACCGAGGTAGGTTCTTTCTTTCATCTCCTTAACCTTATTATATATTGTTTGTATCAGTGCATCTTTAGGTACGACCTATATATCTACCACAGCATCCGCATCTCGATTATACAGTCCACTTACGCGCAACCAATATATATTACCACTATCTGTTTTAACAGTTTTGGTAGTTGTAGACTAAACGCCACAGTGCGTTAAATAATAACTACTGTAAAACTCCTCATTAAAATCTTACTAAAAAGGCAAAAAGAAATACATACCTACTCGATACTAGTGCAATTTGAATAACTGCCAAAAAATAAATGAAGCTTTTATGGAACATAGTATTTTCAAGTAGTCTGCAGAAGGTTCTTTAACATTGCTAGGCGCTGGCCGACCAGTTTTCTTACCTGGACAAAAACCGCAAAGTCATGTTTTGGTTTTAATCTATGGGTTTACCGGTTTTTAAGGTGTTTACAAAACTTTCAAGATGTGTCTACGAAGGATTTGACTATAAAGCAGCGACTACTTCTAATACAATTTCGTCTTTGTCGCACCCCATTTCATACAGGACTTTGTTACCTACTGTCAGGTAGTAATTTGCAAATACTTGCCAGCGGCGATATGATGCAATTCTGACGTAATGCAAACCTGGTGATATTGAAAATTTACAGATGACTACGTCTATTTGGTTAAAGTTTAGCTTAACGTTGTGCGGCGTAATAGGCCTACTGGTTTTCATTACGTCAGAAGTCCATCATATCGATTAAAATTTAGCTTAGCGTTGATCGCGTAAGTATTCGCAAATTATAATTATATTTTTTGTACATACATACATATCATCACGGGTGCCTTACGGCGTCCGAGATCGCCTAGACGGCCTCAGGGTACCCAGCGGAGGGGTTTTTAATCCCACCTCGTCGTAGCCGATGGTATGAGTCTACACTGAACAAGTGGCTAACTCGTCGCGATGTTTGAATAGACTCATCTATAAACAGTTTCACAAGTTGGTATAATGAAACCGGGACCGACAGCTTAACGTGCTCTCCGAGGCACTATAGTGTACATAAATCTATACATTAAAAACTCATAGGTACACACCGGGATTCGAACCAGGTACCCAAGCGTTTTTAAGTCCAAGGTCTAACCAACTCGGCCACCACGTATATTATTTAATTGCGCCATATTGCGCTTTCTGTTAGATAGTATAGTCAATGTCCAACCATGGCATGACATAGCATCTTGATGGACGACGAAGTATCGCATCGTAATTTAGTATTCGCTTAAGTTACAAATTTTGTGTCGACACTGCTCAGCTCTGTTAATGACATACGATCCGAGCTGAGTGGCGGGGAACGCGATTAATATTAGAAGGGTTTTATTTTAAGAAAATTGTTTTGTGAAAAAGGCGTTATTTCTATGTTACTTTTAAGAGTTCCAAAGTCACTTTTAAGAGTTCGATATAACCGGAAATTATTTTTTGTAATATATTAATTAGACTAGAAAATAATATGTAATTAATAGGCTATTTGACTACATTAAAAATTTAATATAAATCGTGGTCATTCTGTCAGACAATGGCGTAAAAAAACATATTTCACTTTATTTTGACAACCTCCGTAGACTAGTGGTTGCGCCTTTGGTGTAGTATCCGGAGGTCGTGGGTTCGATTCCTACGCATGGCAAAAAAATATAAGTACATTTTTTCTGTACAGTTTGTCATGGTCTGGGTGTTTATAAAATATAATATGTATTATATCGTTGTTTCTGGTACACATAGTACAAGCCTAGAGCTTAGTTTGTTACTAGAGCAATATGTGTAATTTGTCCTACATATTATTATTATTTATTTATTATTATTTTTAAACTAAATTATGTTTATATTTTGTAGATTACACGAAATAAAATTGAATATTTTTTACAATTTTATTTATAACAAAAACATCTTTGATTGGTTGATGACTGGTGACGTCACACGCAAGTAAACAAAACAATACACAGATTATAAATCATGGGGATGAAATAAAATAGAGTATAATATATAGGAGATTTTTTAATCTGTGCTTGTTTGTTTATTTGCGTTTGACGTCACACTTGGAAATTAAAACTTTAACATTGATTTTTATTAATAATAGAGAAGACATCCCGGAAATATCAATGTAGCGTGATTATTATGTAATGGAGAATCATATAAAACGGGTTTCAAAAAGCAGTCAAATACCCTATTATTTAATAAAAATAACAAAAAAATATCATAACTTACAATAATATAGGTAATAAAACAAATTTGATAACAATGAGAATAAAACCTAAATGTGCGTGGTAAGTAATTAAATTTATATATAATGGGGAGAGATATTTTTCAACAAAAAAATAATAATATTTGTGTATTTAATATTGCTATTTTCTCGTAGCATTAAAGTTTTTACTAATATACCGAAAACCGTAATAACTGCTATATACTTCAGTAGGTATGTTACTATTTCAAATACACAATTATCTATTCTTTACTTATTGTTGACACATTCGGAGTTTAAAACTTCTTTACGCTCTCTAAGTTCCATTTAATTTGTTGGATTTGTAAGATTGATATTCTTTACCTACAACTTTATTTTCAATATGTAGGAAAATTAACACACATTGCTCTGGTCACAAACTACGCTCTAGGCATGTACTATGTGTAACAGAAACAACGATAGTAATACATATTACATTTTATAAACACCCAGACCATGACGAATTGTACAGAAAAACGTACCTAAATTATTTAGCCATATCTTTCGCTTATAATGCTGGTAGAGTGACGGATCCAGATGCCGACACTGCACCAAATTATCAGCACTTCGGTGAAAAGTTTAAATATTAAGGTATGTTTTATGGTTTCTAAATTTCCAAGTTATTAAAAAGTTTAAATGGATTCTTAACTTCAAATCTAGCAACATTATACACTTGATCGTCGTGTAAATTTTAGTGGTAAAATTTTCGTTTGTTTTCTCTTCATTAAGTATTCGCCGGTAAGTTTGTCTTTGAATTTAGTGATTCATATAACAAAATTTGGTTAAGATTTAAAATCGTTGCTTTCTTTATAACATCTATCCAAATAGTTTAACTAGGAATAGTTTATTTTATTTCATAGGTAATTTAAGAAGTATAAATGCCACTTTTATGATTGAACATATCAAAAATTCAAATTTTTAGTTTATTTATTTATAACAATACTTGATTTTGACTCTGTGCTGATAATTGGTTACACGACTGCTAATAATTGGTGATAACGGTGCTAATATTTGGATATAGGGTAATATTTACAAAAAATATTTTCTATGGATCGTAGTATACACTTAGTTGTATAATACTATATAAAATAACAATATTTAATGTCTATGGTATCCCCTTGACACTGCAAATATGACATAAATTGTAGATTTTAATAAAATATTTGTAATTAAAACTTCTTGCCCGATTAAAGTGCTGATAATTAGGACCGTCACTCTATATTAAATTATATGTTACATGTAACAACACAAAGAAAAATCACCAAAAAAGGAGAAGAGGCGAAATACGTGTCGAAGACTACAGTGTTCGCAAGTGGAAGATATTGCTAAATAATTTCCAATTGCAATCTAAATATATATAACTCAATGGTGACTGACTGACTGACATAGTGATCTATCAACGAACAGCCCAAACCACTGGACGAATCGGGCTGAAATTTGGCATGCAGGTAGATGTTATGACGTAGGCATCCGCTAAGAAAGGATTTTGATAAATTCTACCCCCAAGGGGATAAAATAGGGGATGTAAGTTTGTATGATAAAAAAATAACTATTCCACGCGGATGAAGACGCGAGCACAGCTAGTCATTATAATAAAAAGGTATGTATTGTATGTATATTTGTGTATTATTTTTGTATTTTTATAGATAGATTGTTTTATCCTCATCTAGATTTGGGTTTACATAAGCTGAAACTAGTTTATATACTCGGATGCATACTTTATGTGTACCTATTTGAATACCACCCCAGTTTATTATCTAATCTAAATCCGATTCAATTTCTACGTGTTCTAATCCTACTGAATAGTAAATGAAACTGAGGTGTTGGAAGCTTCTACTATTGCATAATTTAAGAGCTCTATAAGGCTCGTTATATATATATATTAGTTTTATTTATTCCTTACATAGATTAATTACACCCACCAGACATATGCGTGGTGGCCGAGTTGGTTAGACCTTGGACTTAAAAACACTAAGGTCCCTGGTTCGAATCCCTGTGTGTACCAATGAGTTTTTAATTAAAAAAATTATGTACATTTGTTTGACAACACCACTATAGTGCCTCGGAGGGCACGTTAAGCTGTCGGTCCCGGTTTCACTATACCAACTTGTGAAACTGTTTATAGATGGGTTATTGAGTCTATTCAAAACATCGCGACGAGCTAGCCACTTGTTTAGTGTGTAGCGGGGGGGTTTTTAAAGATTTTTAAAATAAAAAGATTAAGTTGGTTAAATACAAGTTTATTTAAAATATAAGATATATTTACAATTTAAGTTTGTTTTGAGTACAGTAACTATGTAAGAGACCTACCTAATAAATGTTGGCCCTGCCTACAATGGATATGCCTATTATAAACTAAAACTCTGACCGTATAGTATGGGAAGATTGGAAGGAATGACGAGGGACAGGCTCGAGGACTGGCACGTCGACTGGCACGCAGACTGGCACGTAGACAGGCGACGGCAGCAGATGTAGGCAGGCAAGCAGGAAGGCGGCGGCACGATGGCAGCAGCAGCAAGCACGCACGACTGTAGCAGCCGCACACGATGAGGCGAGGCCTCGTCTCTCAGGCTGACGCCTGAGACGAGGACTCAGATGGCCTCGACTCTCAAGGCTCTAGGCCTGAGGTGAGGTCCGTGAAGCAGTGGCTTGCAGCACGATGACGGCAGCAAGGGGAAGGCGGCGGCACGACGGCAGCACGCAGACGGCGGGCGGCACGGCTGTAGAGGCAGCCGTACACGAAGAGGTGAATTTCCGTCTCTCAGGCCAATGCCTGAGACGAGAAGTCAGATGGCCTCGTCACTCAAGGCTCGAAGCCCGAGGCGAGGTCCTGCAGCACAAGGAGGTTCTCCAACCCTCAGAGCAGACGCCCGAGCGAAGTGGAGTCTAGGCAAATCCCGGAGGCCGCAACTCCAGAATCCGGAGTCCTCAAGGAAGTGTGACAGGATCGGGCCTGGTTCTCGACGTAGCAGGTTCAAGGTTTCAAGGATGAGAACCAGTCGATCACTGCCACTGTAGCTAGACTTCTTCTTCTTTCTTAAGCTTCCTCGAGACTGACGAAAAATCGCCGGTCCGAGATATTTAAAGACGATTTTAGAGCTCTATGATTAAAATTCATATTTAGTTTTAATTTATAGAGTGCCAGTATTATTTTGGGTTTGTATGGGAACTTTTGAAGCTACCTAGCGGTCAGAGGAGGCGCTAAGATTTGGTGTTTTAAGTGTCTAAAAATGTGAAAATACCTAAAGAATATGTTTTAATTTACAATATCACCTATGTATTAGTTTATATAATAAAAATTTAAATTTAAAATGTTAGGAATCTGATTTCATAACCAAAGCCTAACTTTTCGTGAAAACTAAATGAAAAATTTGGAACGTTCACAGAAGGGAAATTTCTAGCTGTCAAAATTCTGGAGTATTACATACAAATATTAACCAATTTAACCACGTTTTTACTACCTGGAATTTTCCCTGAAAATGGTGTATTATGATACATTTGGTGGTCATTTTAAAAAAATGTATGAAATGATATGAAGACAAATAAAATAAAATACTTAAATATAATATGGAGCGGTTGTAACGTGACATATACCCCCATTTCCCCATAAAATTTTTAGGCTTCCCGAAAAATTTTTCAAGAAGATATAAAAGATAATAAATAATTTAGATAGATATGGTACAAGAAAAGTTCTTGACACAGTAGTTGTCGGCTAGGCTTATTTGATAAAGGAGTTACCGTATCCGCTCCTGTAATTATAGCACCCCGCCCTGGGTTTAGTTCCCAGGCGCAAAGTATAATACCCCTCACCAGGTTTGTAGCAAACGGCCTGGTGGGAGTTTTTCAAGGAGAAGGGTACTTTCTACCAAGGTTGTAGCATAGGTCTTGATAGAAGTACATTAAGAAATTCAGAATATTGTGTTACTCAAAGAAGGTAAGAAACACAATACCAACGTAGGCTTATTTATAGAGTCGTTGTCATCCGCTCTTTAAAAAATATAATATAATATGTAAATATAAGGGTGATCGAACAAACATACATAAAATAATAATATAATTGACGACGTAAGGCATATTTAAGGAGTTGTCGTTCCGCTCCGTAGAAAATAAATATAGACATACATAAATTAAGATAGAAATAGTGCCAAAAATTAAGAAATATATAGTATTTAATGAAGTTAATGAATCATGAAAATCAAAAGATTTTATGTTTTAAAAGTTTGTAGCAGTTCAAGATTCTAGGTTCCAGGTTTAACAATTAAAACAAAAAATATTATAAATTATTTAAGTTAAAAAAAATTTAATCTTTACTTAAGCCAAAAGTTTTCTTTTTAGATTAAGCAAATAAAGTTTAAGAAATGTTTTTATGGTCTACGACCACGTTAGAACAAGTATTTGACTCATAGTTGTCAAAAAAACTATAAAATTAACATTTTATAAGTTAATTCAAGTTTCAAATCATTAAAAGTTTAAAATAAATAATCCTAAGAACAATTTATTTAAGTTCTAGGTATAAGTTTAAGATTATGTTCTAGGATGTGTCTATAAAATAAAGTAATAATTCTAGGACTCAAGTTTAAAATATATGTACAGTTTAAAAAACTTAATAAAGATTTCTAGGTGAGATAAAATTATTTACAAATGTACATATAAAAATATTAAAGAGTTATAATTAAAAACAAAATTAATTAAACGTATTTACGAGTTTTTTTTTTATTAAAAAAAACGGTTTTAAGGGTTAGGTTTTTTAATTTATTTTAAGAGATTTAAAAAAATTCGATAAAAATATCTATGACATAATAGTCTTATAGAAATTTATTTTTAAGCAAAATAATTATATTAGGTTTTAAGTAGTGTTTTTTTTTAAAGATTTTATAGCCAATATAAAGCGAAAATAAACAGGACGTTATAAGTCATAGACGTTATAACTCATTTTAGAATTTAGAAAATGACTTATTAATTAATAAAAATATACATATTTCAAGGAAAGTATTAAAAATATTAAGTTTACGCCGTAAAAGTAAATTAAAAAACTGATTACGGAAGTAAAATGTTACATTTTAAAATCTTTAATATGCCATCTGCCTAAATTTTTACCAGTCATATCTACAAGTTCATACACTAAAGGGGA
This sequence comes from Monopis laevigella, assembly GCA_947458855.1. Taxonomy (NCBI): domain Eukaryota; kingdom Metazoa; phylum Arthropoda; class Insecta; order Lepidoptera; family Tineidae; genus Monopis; species Monopis laevigella. The sequence goes on along the minus strand of OX381577.1, from coordinate 4,813,499 downwards.
TATTTTAGATTTTATTCTACATTTTAAAAATTTTGGTGCTAATTTAGCTGAAAAATAACGACCAGCGTCACTTAAATAATATGTTCTTTTCCAAACAATATCTCCTACATTAAATTCTTTAAAAGAACGGCGAAGATTATAATGAGATGAATTTTTTAAATGTGCATCGTATAAAGCTGACTGAACTTTAGAAAATGTATCAGAAAGTAAACCCAAATTTTCAGCATAAATATTCCGAGGTAAAAATGTAATTTCATCATAATTTGAACAATGGCTATAAAGAGATCCACAAGTTATTAGTTCTCTACCAAATACTAAATATGCAGGGGAAAATTTTGTAACATGATTAACCGTACTATTTATAGCAAATTGGACTTTTGGGATATAAGTATCCCAAGAACGATGATCATCTTGGACTAAAGAACTGATTGCTGTAATTATTGTTTTGTTATATCTTTCCACTGTATTAACTTGTGGACAGTATTTAGGGGTATATAATATATTAGGTATATTATATTTTTTAAAGAATAACTTCATATCTTTGCTAATAAATTGTGAACCATTATCTAAAATAATTGTTTGAGGTATTCCATGTACTAAAAATACATTATTTTCCAGATAATTTATAATATTCGGAGTTGTAGCACGTTTTAAAGGAAACAATAAACAATATTTGGAAAAGCAACAAGTTATAACTAAAATGTATTGATTTTGTTTTTTGGTACAAGGAAGGACACCTACCAGATCTATTGAAATACTTTGAAAAGGTCTAGAGCAAATTTTAGGTTTACCCATTAAACCATAAGGAGAATGATTTTGGTGTTTATAAGCCAAACAAGTTTCACAAGTTTTTATAAATTTCGCTATGTCCCTGAACATACTAGGCCAAAAATAATGAAGATATATTTTTTTGTAAGTTTTAAAAACACCAAAGTGAACATCTGAAGAAGAACCATGATGATTTTTTATAATATTAAGTCTAGAATCGGGATGAACAATTTTTTTCCAAATAAAATCATTATTATTAGAGTTTGTTTTCTCTATCTTTATAAACAATTCATTATTATTAATAGAATAGTTAGGAAAATTGTGTGGATTATTATTACACTCAGAAAATAATTTATTATACCAATCAATTGGATTTGAAAGTGGGGAAACGAATAATGAATTAATATTATTAATTTTTTTACAAGTTCTAGAAAGAATATCGGGTACTATATTATCTTTGCCTTTTTTATGTTTCAATTCAAAATTAAAACATGACAGTCTAACAGTCCATCTAGCCAATCTACCCGTAGGATTCGATAAGTTTATAAACCATTTTAAAGCTGCATGATCTGTGTAAATAATAAATTTTAAGCCGTTGTCCAAATAACAACGCCAATGTTCAATAGCGGTAATAACTGCTAAGGTTTCACGTTCTGTAACTGAATAATTTTGTTCCTGTTTAGAAAGAGATTTGCTCATATAGGCAATAGTAACTTCTTTATCATCTATTTGTTGAGAGAGCATGGCTCCGATTCCATAATCAGAAGCGTCGCAATGTACAGAAAATGGTAAATTAAAATCAGGACATGAAAGAACTGGAGTGGTAACTAATGCTTCTTTAAGTTTTAAAAAAGAATTATCACACTCAGGTGACCATGAAAATTTAGGAGAGTTTTTAGCAGATGAAGTTAATTTGTTTAATGGACCAGCTAAATCACTAAAATTAGGAATAAACCGACGATACCAACTAGCGGTACCTAAGAATTTTCTTACTTCTTTTCTTGAACAGGGAATAGGAATTTCTAATATAGCCCGAACCTTTTCAGGGTCTGTTCTTAAGCCAAATTCGTCTACTATGTAGCCTAAATATTTAAGTTCTTTTTTAAGAAAACAACATTTATCAAAATTTATCATCAAATTTGCGTAAGTTAATTTTTCGAAAACTTTCTGCAATAAATGTATATGTTCATCAAAAGTGGAGCTAACTATAACTATGTCATCTAAATAACAAAATACTTTATTATCAAAATCAGGTGTAAATAGAATATCCATCAGTCTTTGCTGTGTAGCTGGTGCATTAGTTAATCCGAATGGAGTGACTATAAATCTAAACATTCCTTTACCAGGAACATAAAAAGCTGTTTTATTTTTATCAGATTCCTTTAATGGAATCTGCCAAAATGCTTTAGCAATATCGATACTAGAAAGAAATTTTGCATTTTTAAGATTATCAAGAATTTCGCTAATAAAAGGCAAACTATAAGCATCACGCTTAGTAACAGAATTAAGTTTACGGCTATCTAAACAGAATCGCCATTCTCCATTTTTCTTTGGAGTTATTAAAACAGGTGATAACCAAGGACTTTCACAAGGTTCTATAACTTGCCATTGTAACATTTTATCAATTTCGATAATTAAAGCTTTTTGTTTTTCAGGAGAAAGTCTATAACAACGTTGCTTAATAGGAAAAGCATCCCCAGTATCTATACTGTGAGATATTAATGAAGTACGACCTAAAATACCGTGACTATTAAAAGAAAGTTTGTTAAATTTAGAAATTATATTATCCACAATAAGTTTTTGATTATCAGCTAAAGATGAGTAAGAATGGATTTGTTTATTATTTAAACAACAAACTTTAGGAGATTTAGTGCAAATTTCATTTGAAGAGAATAATTTGGGGGTTAAATTAAAAGTCTTCCAAAAATCGATACCTAAAACTAAAGAAGTAGTAATTTTTGGAAAAACAAAAGCACGAATTATATGAGTTTGGTTTTGAAAAGTAATTGGTAAATCAATGTAACCGATTGATTTTAAATTTTGACTACTAGCTGTAAAAACATTAATAAATTGAGATGATGATAAAGAAAAACCAAGTTTTAAAACATCTAGGTGAGAATTATTTCCTAAAATTGTTATAGAACTACCACTATCAAGTAAACCACAAAAGTCAACATCATTAATTGAAATATTTAGAAAAGGCCTGACATTGTCTTTTTCGTCATTATAATGGATCACAGATATTTTATACGTATTTAAAAATGAATTTAAGAATTTTAACCATAAATTCCAATCATTGGATTTTGAATTGCTGTGATCCAAGCTATTTAGTTTTTTGAATTAGTATTTATATCTGAAATTTTGGGGGATTTAGATTTAAATTTTAAGCAATCAGGACAGTTACTTATTTTGTAGTCTTTTTTACCACATTTGAAGCAGATTAAATATTTAGGTTTAGTGCAAGTTTTTAAATTATGCCCATTAATACGGCATCTATAGCAAAAATCATTATTTGTTTTATTATTATTATTATTTACAACGGCTACAGAAAAGTTTTTATTTGGATTAGAGATTTTGTTATATGAATTAAGCGGTTTATAATTAAAATCTTTGAATAAGTCAGAAGATGAATTTTGAGGTTCTTTAAAAGATTTTTCTTTATCTAAGTATTTATCATAATTTTTACAAATGTTAATAAGTTGATCTATAGAAGTAATATTATATTGAACTAACATCAATGAGTAAGATGGACGAATATTTCTTAAAAGAATTTCAAGTTGTTCATTTTCTGAAGGAATTTTAGAAAGTCTGTTAAACATACTAGACATTAAAGAAATGTAAATTATTATATTTTCATCAATACCTTGTGTACGATGCCTAATAGATTCGAGTAATTTATAATCATAATCATGACTACCAAAGTCTGAAATTAATTTTAAAGCTAGGCTTTGCCAATTATTTACTAAATTATTATTCTTTATATACCTAAACCAATGTAAAGCATTATCAGTGAAAAATTCGAAACCGTGATTGAATAATTCATCATCAGAAATATTTCGTGATATACTAAATTCTTTAATCTTTTCTAGGAAAGACCTAGGACATGTATTTCCATTAAAAGTAAACTTTTTAAGTTCTGCTAAGTTGTTTTTGTTACAAGAAACTATAATATTTTTAGAGTTAATAGATAGTTTATCATTATTTATTTTAGAATTAGGGTTATTAATTGTATTAAATGTTTGGCATAAATTTTGGTATTTTATTTCTAAAGATCTGTAGTTATCATTAAGATCAGAATGATCCGTAAGATCAATTCTTTTTAGTCTATAATAGACATGGTTAAGAAATGAGTTTATTCTTTTAGAATTATTAATTTCAAAATTGTTCTCTAAATTGGAAATTTTAATTTCAATATAATTTAGAGTGGAGGCTAATTCAGATAAATCAATACTAGGTTCAAAAGTGGAATCAATAATATCGTCAGATGGTAATTTCTCAGATAAATTTAAAATTTGTTTTTTAAGGTCAACTAAATTTTGAGAAGGTTCATCATATCTGATAGATACTTCGTATGTTAATTCTGATTTATTGAGAAAATGAAATTTTATTATTTTAGTATCCATTTGGCTTAAGTAAATTAAAGAAAATTAATTTTAAAAGAAAATTACTAAAAGAAAATCAAATTAAGATTTTTTTTTTTTTAAAGAAAATTCCAAATAATAAATTGGAAAATCAAGTTTTTTGTTTCAGAATATTTACAAAAAAAAAATATATGTACAGTTTTTTTTTTAAGTTTAAATACTAAAGAAATTCCTAAGTTAAAAATATAAAGAAGGTGTGTACCTAGGTGAAAAGTGTAGTTATAGGAACTGTACTCAACCACGTTGGGCGCCAATGTAGCGGGGGGGGTTTTTAAAGATTTTTAAAATAAAAAGATTAAGTTGGTTAAATACAAGTTTATTTAAAATATAAGATATATTTACAATTTAAGTTTGTTTTGAGTACAGTAACTATGTAAGAGACCTACCTAATAAATGTTGGCCCTGCCTACAATGGATATGCCTATTATAAACTAAAACTCTGACCGTATAGTATGGGAAGATTGGAAGGAATGACGAGGGACAGGCTCGAGGACTGGCACGTCGACTGGCACGCAGACTGGCACGTAGACAGGCGACGGCAGCAGATGTAGGCAGGCAAGCAGGAAGGCGGCGGCACGATGGCAGCAGCAGCAAGCACGCACGACTGTAGCAGCCGCACACGATGAGGCGAGGCCTCGTCTCTCAGGCTGACGCCTGAGACGAGGACTCAGATGGCCTCGACTCTCAAGGCTCTAGGCCTGAGGTGAGGTCCGTGAAGCAGTGGCTTGCAGCACGATGACGGCAGCAAGGGGAAGGCGGCGGCACGACGGCAGCACGCAGACGGCGGGCGGCACGGCTGTAGAGGCAGCCGTACACGAAGAGGTGAATTTCCGTCTCTCAGGCCAATGCCTGAGACGAGAAGTCAGATGGCCTCGTCACTCAAGGCTCGAAGCCCGAGGCGAGGTCCTGCAGCACAAGGAGGTTCTCCAACCCTCAGAGCAGACGCCCGAGCGAAGTGGAGTCTAGGCAAATCCCGGAGGCCGCAACTCCAGAATCCGGAGTCCTCAAGGAAGTGTGACAGGATCGGGCCTGGTTCTCGACGTAGCAGGTTCAAGGTTTCAAGGATGAGAACCAGTCGATCACTGCCACTGTAGCTAGACTTCTTCTTCTTTCTTAAGCTTCCTCGAGACTGACGAAAAATCGCCGGTCCGAGATATTTAAAGACGATTTTAGAGCTCTATGATTAAAATTCATATTTAGTTTTAATTTATAGAGTGCCAGTATTATTTTGGGTTTGTATGGGAACTTTTGAAGCTACCTAGCGGTCAGAGGAGGCGCTAAGATTTGGTGTTTTAAGTGTCTAAAAATGTGAAAATACCTAAAGAATATGTTTTAATTTACAATATCACCTATGTATTAGTTTATATAATAAAAATTTAAATTTAAAATGTTAGGAATCTGATTTCATAACCAAAGCCTAACTTTTCGTGAAAACTAAATGAAAAATTTGGAACGTTCACAGAAGGGAAATTTCTAGCTGTCAAAATTCTGGAGTATTACATACAAATATTAACCAATTTAACCACGTTTTTACTACCTGGAATTTTCCCTGAAAATGGTGTATTATGATACATTTGGTGGTCATTTTAAAAAAATGTATGAAATGATATGAAGACAAATAAAATAAAATACTTAAATATAATATGGAGCGGTTGTAACGTGACAAGTGTAGACTCATACCATCGGCTACGACTAGGTGGGATTAAAACCCCTCCGCTGGGTACCCTGGGGCCGTCTAGGCGGTCTCGGGCGCCGTAAGGCACCCGTGAAGATATATATATATATATATAGATTAATTAGCTTTTACTTATATATCTACATAATAACTAAAATTATATAATAATAACATATAGGACATTACAAACATACTGCTCTGGTCAAAACTAAACTCAGGCCTGTACATTAAACAACGATATTAATACAAATTATATTTGAACACTCAGATCATGACATTCAATGCCAAAGGATACAGCCACCACTCTATGGAGGTGCTTAATGTATAAATAATAAATTTTCGTAATATTTTAATTAGAATAGAATACGAAATACGTTATTCTATTCTATAACAACAAATAGAACTTATGCTAACTTATAACAAATTTGACTACAATGATAATAAAAACTATATTTTATGGAAATGATTTCACTTAGCATGTGCGTGGTGACTAAATAAAATAGCATCGCGCTGATTTTCAGAATGAACTATGATTTATTAACCTAAATTTTATACATAATACTTGTAGAATTAATAATATAAGTATTATTTAATGTTTAAATGAGAATTTATATTATTTCTAAATAACTACGGTTTAAAGGTTGTAAGAACCACGAGATGTAGTGAAATCTCTTCCAAATCACTCTCCATTTCCATATGATATTCTTTCCTTTTGTGTCCAGATGCTTCCGAACAAATTCGGAATTTGGCTGTTCTATAATAGTCAATATACTAAACGTTGGCAGCAGTCTACTGTTGGTGTACGGGCTTTTTAAACGATATTTTTCTTTACTACATCGGTCGCACAAAAGTGCGATGCATCGGTCGCACAAAAGTGCGATGCGAAGTTATCCATGCGATGCGTTGTTGCACCTGAATATTGTTTAAGCTGTTGATAAGATAAATATGATTATTCTGTTGATACATTCACATTACGCTGATCCTTACTTCTTCCATAAAAAAATATATGTGAAAATATGTCTTTACCTTTTCACCATCTACGAGTATAATATATATATATTTCTAGTTGTTTAACGTGCGTAATAAATATATAAAGAAATGTCACCACAGGCCCCCGAGACCGCCTATACGGCCCCGGGGTTCCCAGCGGTTTGGTTTTAATCCCTTCTCGTCGTAGCCGATGGTATGTTTACACCGAACAAGTCGTCGCGATGTTTTGAATAGACTCAATAACCCATCTATAAACAGTTTCACAAGTTTGTATAGTGAAACCGGGACCGACAGTTTAACGTGCTCTCCAAGGCACTATAGTGGTGTTGTCAAACAAATGTACATATATCTCGACCACCACATATATTTACTTCTTCCATTAAAAAAAATATGTGAAAATTGACTACTTTTCCATTATCTAAGAGTAGGTATACCAATAGTTGTTTAAAGTGCATAATATTTGCAAAAAAATCTAAAATGACACTACATTTTTTTAATGGTTTTCAGGAATCTATCCTGACTGATAGTTATATGATGTGTGTATTTGTAATAGTGACTTCAATAATATAACTTGTGTTTTTATTTATCTACTAAAATAAACTTGTAACAGTGGTAACTTTTTTTTACCTTTTCTAATCTCGAATTTTATTTAAAAGTTTACACAGTGTTTTCATGAAAAGTGGTGTAGTAATTCTAAATTCGAATAGGATCCCCTTTTATTATCCATTACAGTTTACGCGTACAGTTATGCCAAAGGAATATTTTATCAGTTATATTTCGAGCATTAATTTACACGCTTCCTACAATAATTTTGACATGATCGTGTTCATTTAAATAATTGCCGTTATATGAAAGGGTTGCCAGATCTCATAGCCTTGAAGAAATTACAACTGGTGGGGCTTTTTATTGCAATATTTTTATATGAAATGAGACAAATTCCCACAACAGAGGACAATATAAAAAAATACTTTTTTGAAATTAATTAAAAAGTAAGTAGATACTATATGAAAATACATTGTTAACATGCTGTTTATTTTCTACGTCCGTAGACTAGTGGTTAGGCCTTTGGCGTTGTATCCGCAGGTTGTGGGTTCAATTCCCACCCATAGCAAAATCAAAAATAAAAACATTTTCTGTACAGTTTGCCATGGTCTGGTTGTTTATAAGATATACTATGTATTGGTATCGTTGTTTCTGGTACACATAGTACAAGCTCAGCTTAGTTTGTGACTTTACAGGTATATAATAATATGTGTAAAAAATGTATGCTTTATTATTTTCATAGGGTATCCAAGTACCAACATAAATAAAAACACAATATTACCTATAATTAAAATTTGCTATGATTATAAAGTACATGACAAAAAATAATTATTGTTGTTATTATTATTAATACTATTTAATGCGATATTTATAATCAAAAAGTTTTATTTTCGTCGTAGGTGTAGTATAAAAACCACTCGGGAAAACGCGATTTCCAACTCGCGTGTTTCAAGGACTCAGACCCTCGCTACATCCTCGTGTGTTACAACAATCTATTTTCCACGCTTCCCTTATGTAAACAATAATAGGTAATTAATGTCACCCAGAAAGTTAACAACACCCTAATGATAAAACTTTCTTAATATGAAACAGTTAATTGTTTTTAACTATTTTAAGTACCGTATGTAATTAGGTAATTTTCCCCTGGCAACACTGGTTGGAACCCGCTGAGGTTTACCCTTAATTACCTTACCAACTGCGACCTAGTTTTTAATCTGTTTGAAAATCGAGAACTCTGGCTTTAAATGAGTTGAATGTAATGACAGTGCGTACGTGACTTAGAAAATATAAGGCGTCGTTTGTGTTGTAGTATGGATAATAGTTACGTTCCGTTGTCTCGTTGGTTTTATTGTTATTTTGTAGATGGCAACACTGCTATTTTACTGTATGCTTGTAATTTTAGTAATTGTGCCGCTAGCAATTAGAAGTGGTGATTTCTCAAGCTGGTAAAGAGGACTGGGGTCGGAGAATGGCATGTGACTTTGTATCTACCAGATGTAGAGCAGACCTACAAAAAGTACATGACTGGGGTCGATCAATACTTTGTATAACAATTTAGATCAATTTTAATTAATAAAAAACATAAGTAGGTTTAGTTAGGAGTCAAAACTATAATGTTTTTAAGTTTACGGTTTAACCCCGAATGGGTTTAAATACAAATAGTAATTGGGCCACCATGCAATTACTATTTGTATTTAATTATCGAATAAAATCATACATAATACAGGTATATTTTTATTCGATGTTTTTTTTGCTTATATATATTTCTATGTACATGTTGACATGTCTAAATATGAATAGAGTTACCGCCATCAACTATAAAGTGAGTAACAACATTATAACTTTGTGGTTCCGTGGGTTGCGCACGCCCAACTATTTACCTTTAACTTTGATAACATTAACACGTGTTCCTAAGGGACAGGTCTAAGCACTAATAACTGAACATAAAGCCAGACATTTCTGGGTGAAATAATAATCTATACTATATAAAGCTGAAGGGTTTGTTTGTTTGGTTGAACGCGCTAATCCCAGGAACTACTGGTTCGAATTGAAAAATTCTTTTAGTGTTTGATAGCCCATTTATCGAGGAAGGCTAAAAAATGTTATAATATTACTCTACGACCAATAGGAGCGGAGTAACAATGAAACATTGTGCAATAACGGGGATAAATTATTTCTTTTGAGAGCGTACATACATACATACATATATATCATCGCGGGTGCCTTACGGCGCCCGAGACCGCCTAGACGGCCCCAGGGTACCCAGCGGAGGGGTTTTAATCCCACCTCGTCGTAGTCGATGGTATGAGTCTACACCGAACAAGTAGCTAGCTCGTCGCGATGTTTTGGAATAGACTCAATAACCCATCTATAACAGTTTCACAAGTTGGTATAGCGAAACCGGGACCGACAGCTTAACGTGCTCTCCGAGGCACTATAGTGGTGTTGTCAAACAAATGTACATAATTTTTTATTAATTAAAAACTCATTGGTACACACCGGGATTCGAACCAGGGACCTAAGTGATTTTGAGAGCGTACGCTGCGTAAACGGTTAAAGTTACGCAGACGAATCAGCTAGTATGTACATACGAGTACCTGTATATGTATCATCACAAGTGCCTGACTATGCCCAAGCTGGCCTAGATAAGTTTAGTATACCCAGCGGTGGGGTTTTAAACCCACCTCGATTGTAATCTAATAATAAAATATATTTATTGAAAAGCACAATAAAGGTCATTGGGCACTTAAGTATGAAAAATTTACCCACGACCTACAGAAATTAATTGATGTGGGATATTTCGACATATATCTCTGGTTTACGAATATATGGGTCGCATTACCATAAATAATGGGAATCAGACAGAAAATGAAATTCTGTATCTTAGAAAAAAAAAATACTGAGGTTTATTTCAACTTGATTAATATCTACAGGTGCAATCGTACTATCTCAGTTAGCACAAAAAATATATCCAGAATCTACAGAAATAAAATAGTGTAGAGAATTTCAATAATTGTTCATGATGGTTTGTAAAAAAAAAAGATTTATTTAATGTGCGAGAAAGATAGCATTATATATGCCGCCAGACCGAGTACTCATACGCATGGTGTTTTTTAATACAATTCCTTCATTTAAATTCTATTTTGTTCTTTGCAATAATTATTTTTAACTTTTAAATCACTTGTAATATTTTATTCCCATGGTTTAAAAAAAAAAACTTAAAATGGAAAGTGAGATATACCTTATTAATTTAAAAGTAATTTTGTTTCTGTAGGCAAACCTTCACAAATTGGGTCGGATTGTGCCCAATGACCTTTAGGATAAATTTAATGAAATTTGGAATATAGTAACTGAACACTAAGGTACTATTGGGTTTACATTTGTTGAGTCTCTGTATTAAATAAACCTGTTTCCGCCTAAGAATAATTGGATATAAAATTTAACCTACAATGAAATTAATTGTACCAAGTTTATTGAATGAGTTTATAGTTATAGGAATGGCTTTAATATAAATTAAAATAAATATATAATACATACATACATACAATATCCGAAATTACAGTCCGCGGCGGTTGTTGGATGGGACCGGGGCAAGGTTATCCAAAATTTCTTTCCGGCGGATTTCGCGCACGCTGCTCTCTATGTGGTTTTGTTGAAGCGAAAATCTGATAATGTAGAAGACTAGTACAAAATGAACGGCAAGCCTTCTGACATTAAAACAACTGAATGGTAAAAAATATATAATAACTGGTCGACGTGCATCCGGTAAGCGTGCCTTCTTAGTCCAGTACAATTAGTCATTTTAAATGAAAAATTACGGAACCCAGTTATAATGAATGGATTCGTTTTGGGTTCCTATAAACAAATAAGTTTACTCATCAAAAATAACTGCAATATCGAAAATTCGTCAATAAAAAAAAATATATTCAAAATAACATTCCGCTTATTTACTGGCACCATAATAAATATCTTATTTTATTAGTATTTTTATCATAGAATACAATATTTAAAACAAAGCAAAGGTCACAAAACATTCGGTATAGTATCATAGTAAAGCTTCCGACATAAGTTATAGGTTGACATAAACTCCGACTTTATTTGGCTAGATTTCAACTTTTTATTGTGTTTTGTACGCAGTCGGATTATTTGTTTGTTTTTCTTTTATTTGCGAAAAGTTCAAGCACCATCCATCTCTCAACCTGCCCCTTAAATTGGTGAAGGGTGGGCCATATTAATATTGTCTTCGCAGTCGGATGTCAAACACAAATATCAATAAAAAACCGCGTCAAAAATCCATCTATCATCCACGAACAGAGTTAGGAGTACAATAATGGCAAAAAGCGCTACCTCGTTGAAGCTTTCTCAAAAAGTTCTTAGGCACCGATGTAGTAATACCTATTATTGCAAGAAACCGCACTGAAGTAAAATACATTATATTTCGTTGGATTTAGAGACCGGGGATCGTGGGTTTAATTCCATTCCGGAGCAAAATATATTAATACGTTTTTCAGTACATTTTATCATGGTCCGGGTTTTTTCTAAAATATAATAATGTAGTTCAGTTTGTGTCCAGTAGGGCAATAGGTGTAATGTACTTCATATTATTATTAGTATGTAAGTTTAACTATATTTTTATAAATTCCTTACCAGGATAATCTTATATCAATTTTAAAAACCGACTCCTCTGCCATCTGGTATTAGAAACTAGAACTCCCAACTTCACTCTAATATATAGAGTTATTAGAAGAAAGCACATAGAGGGAGTCTGTATATAAATTTGGTATAAGTAGATAACAAGCAATAACAAAATTTGTGAGGGGTGACTGGAACCGGGTTGGCTCAGTGGTTGAGTACCTTGGTCGCAAATGCGAGGATCGTGGGTTGTATTTCATTGGATTTTATCTTTAAAAAAATATATTAGTTTAACTATACCAACTTGTTAAACTGTTTATGAGTCTATAAAAGTACTGCAACCAGTGTCATTTATTAGGCTTAGAATACCATGCTACGACGTGGTGGGAATAAACCCCACCGATGGGTACCCTGAGTGGTACGTCTGGGACTTCTCGGGCCCTGTAAGACAAACGCAATGGTATATTATAATGATTGTTTTTTTTATTAAACGAGTTTTAACAGCCATTTTAATTAAGAATTCTACGACTTATAGACAAATACTAAGAAGCGCATGATAGTATTTTATCATGTGCCGAGTAACTTAGTTATATCAGCAATAGTAGCTCTACATACTTCTTTAAGGGCTATAAAAGATTGTATGATTTATTTTTAATGAGTTGCACCAGCCATTTTAATTAATAATTCTACGACTGATAGATAAATGCTTAGAAACGCATGATAGTATGTTATCATGTGCTGAATAACTTAGTTATATCAGCAATAGTAGCTCTACATACTTCTTTAAAGTGCTATCAAAGATTGGATGTGAGCCAAAATCTTCATAAGTTTCGAGACGAATCCTAATGACATAGGCCCGTAGTAACTTTACAGCTTCTACTTATTTTTATTTATTTACGTAGTTTTAAAGAGGGGAGTTGAATATCCTTGGAAGTTAAAGCCTTTTTTATTTATCAACGTTCATGAAAACGTACCTACACCTTTTGCGATAAATAAGTTTAGAACTTAAAGTATTGAAGTTTATATAGAGTTTGCGTTTTAACTACCATTTATACATGGTGTTCTTGAAAGGTTGTACTTTGGGCTAACATAAGGCTCTACAGATCAAATCAAAAAACCTTACCCTTGGCATTGCAGCCATCTCAGCAAGCTTCCTAGTGGTCTGTGTGCCTAGATTTGAGTGTTTCGCTATACTCAACTTCCGATAGAAAATGTGGTTCACATTTTCTATCCAAATTAGTTTATTTAATTTTAATACGTGTTCTTGTTTATAAAAAAAATCTAAATCGTAAAACAAATCTACATTATTAAATGTAAAATGTGTAGTTTAATTATATATCTCCGTTTAAACTAATTAAAGTTGTATCTATAACTCTTAAAAATTATAAATTATATAAAAAAATACCTACGAAAGAACAACGTATATGTTTTAAATTGGAATTATTGTAACTTTTAAAATAATTTAATTTAAGGATGTATTTTTACATATACGTAAACAAATATCTTTTTAAAAAGTAGTTCATAACTCCACCAAATGAATACACAGAAGCTAAACTGCAATTTGTAATTTGTACCCAATGTTAAAATATTTGGTAATGAAAGTGCTGGTACTAAAATAAAAATTGCATTTCTTGCTAGCATTGCTACAAACGAAACGCAGTATGTACGGACGAAGCCAGATTATGTCTAATAGTTCAATAGCTTTGACAGCATTTATTTCTGAAAAAATATGCTTACCTAGTACTGCTTTAGTAGTGGCTTCGAAGTAGTGCGATAATTTATTATTATAATAAAAATAATACATGTCTTTATTTCATAAACAAGTTACAGTAGTATATTACAGTACACTGTTACCATTTTTGATTACCCTGTGTTGTGGGAATCAAGCTCTTACAATAAAACAGCTGAGTTTTACCAAAATTCTGTAATTGTAACGATTGAAAGAAAAAACTAAAATAAAGTTTTTTCTTTCTTTCTTTCTTTAAGTTAAAAATGGCGTCGAGTGTACCAGCTGTGATTCGAACTGCAAATTAAAATTGGTACATTCGATGCCATTTTTAAATTTCATCGTTACAATTACAGAAAGTTAATTTTAGTACTAAGCCAGCAAAGTCTTTGCATCGTCTATTGAAGGATCTTAGCCTTCCAAGATCAGCCGTCGGAACTTTTATGGAACGTGTTTCCAAGATGGCGCTAACAGGATCATAATATAGTATTTGGTTAAGTAGAGAGGGTAGTGAACACAGTGCAGGTGAGAGTTCAAACGGCCTTTAAACCTACTTCGCGGTCTCAAGTCCGGGAATGCTGCAGTTCATTCCCCTGCCTTCCAACCACGTCATGGACCCGGCAGCCGCAATAATGTATGTGTATGCCTGTATTTGTGTTAGAAACGCAGTATGTACGGACGAAGCCAGATTATGTCTAATAGTTCAATAGCTTTGACAGCATTTATTTCTGAAAAAATATGCTTACCTAGTACTGCTTTAGTAGTGGCTTCGAAGTAGTGCGATAATTTATTATTATAATAAAAATAATACATGTCTTTATTTCATAAACAAGTTACAGTAGTATATTACAGTACACTGTTACCATTTTTGATTACCCTGTGTTGTGGGAATCAAGCTCTTACAATAAAACAGCTGAGTTTTACCAAAATTCTGTAATTGTAACGATTGAAAGAAAAAACTAAAATAAAGTTTTTTCTTTCTTTCTTTCTTTAAGTTAAAAATGGCGTCGAGTGTACCAGCTGTGATTCGAACTGCAAATTAAAATTGGTACATTCGATGCCATTTTTAAATTTCATCGTTACAATTACAGAAAGTTAATTTTAGTACTAAGCCAGCAAAGTCTTTGCATCGTCTATTGAAGGATCTTAGCCTTCCAAGATCAGCCGTCGGAACTTTTATGGAACGTGTTTCCAAGATGGCGCTAACAGGATCATAATATAGTATTTGGTTAAGTAGAGAGGGTAGTGAACACAGTGCAGGTGAGAGTTCAAACGGCCTTTAAACCTACTTCGCGGTCTCAAGTCCGGGAATGCTGCAGTTCATTCCCCTGCCTTCCAACCACGTCATGGACCCGGCAGCCGCAATAATGTATGTGTATGCCTGTATTTGTGTTAGTGAATGTGATTGGTTGTATGAGTAATATATTTATGGATTTAAAGCCTTTTACGATTTTGGACTAGGCTGTATTTTCATGTTATTAGTATGTATATATATTGTGATAATAAATTTTCTTATAGCCCCTGTGATGACAGGGTGACTTTGAAAGTTTGTACTTTGGTCATATAATAATATAAAATAAAATACTAAAATTTATATTATTGTTTTACTGATGAAATCGAATAAATTTTGCCATGGAACCATGTGTCGCAAATGAAAAAAATATACCTTCTCCGAGCAAACTGTTAATTTAAAATGATCACCTTTCAAATTCAGTCTGTATAACTTTAAATCATATTACCTAATTAATTTATTATAATATAATATATATACTATTATATTATTTATTATAATATAATATATATACTATTGTATTATTGAGTGTGTTAGACTTTCGATTTAAGAACAATACAGTTCTTAGTTCACCGGTAGTTTTTAATAAAAAAAAAATTGACATCATCACTCGAAGTGCCTCGGAGATAACGTTAAACTGGCGATCACAGTTTCACTGTACCAACTTGTAAAACTTACTTTGTGTTAATGCGTCAACCCGAAGAGCGCGGTGACCTGGCCACTTGTTCGGTGTAGATTCATATAATCGCCTACGTTAAGGTGGCGAAAAACGAAACAACGACGAAGATACATAAAATACAAAAATAAATCTTATTCCCCTATTCATAAAGCTTATTATAGTTTTTCTTCTACATCTATATTTTTAGTGACATAGGGTTCTTATCGAATCACTCAAAAAGAAAGAGCCTATTCCATGCCTAGCAAATTTCGAGTTTGAACCCTTTTAATTTGATTTGTATCTTCAACTTTGTTACCATAACAATAGGGTTTAGAACTGAAAGATAAGTATAACAAGAATGGCGTAGAACGAAACGTGTGTTGAATTATATTTTCGCCAAATTGTTGATAATAAATTTGGAGACCTTTGGTATCGGAATGCCTTGAATGAAAATTGGGTTCCGTAGGATCCATTTACTGAAACCCGATCAGGTTAAGAGGTCCAAGTGGACAACAACTATATGAGGTTGCGTACTACGATATATATATCGGGGATTTTATTATTAAATATAACAATCTCGGGTGCCTTACGGCCTAGGAGGCCTCAGGCAAGGCTCGTCGTGATGTTTTGAATAGACTCAATAACCCATATATACACAAGTTGGTATAGTGAAACCGGGACCGACACCTCCCTAAAAGGCCTCCCTTCCCTTTTTCCAACTCTCTCTATTTTTTGCTATTTTGCTACAATTAGGCAACAAAACGACTTTCGGGCCAAAACTGTTTTCTTACCCTAAACTTTACCGGATTAAAAAAAACATGGTCTCATTTTGTTAAAGAGAAAATAAACGATGACTGTATGTTTTCCTTTGTTGAATTTTCTGTTTTGATATTTAATAGAAATTATTTTAATATGAAGGATTTCCAGGTGTTGATATGTTTTTTCCTATACTAAACTTTTAATCTAGTCTCCCCAACTGCCATCCTCACCTGCACGTGGTACACCTTGCTGAACAACAAACGAGGTTCTGGCGACCGATCGATGGCGGTATCTGGAAATGGGCAGCAGCATTACCAAGACGGGAGGTCCGGCTCTGCGATCGCCAACACGCATGCCAGCGCTGCGATTACGGGCAAATACCTCCCATGAAAAACGCCACAAAAAAGCGGAGGATTGTGTTGTTTCTTGGGAGAGGCCTATGTCCAGCAGTGGACTGCGATAGGCTGATGATGATTAAACTTTAAAAAAAAGGAAAAAGTACGAGCCTAAATATAGGTCATATTTATAACGTCCGCAAAAATAAAAAATAATACATGTAATGCCATTTGAAGTAGTCAACTATAACTATAACCGTATTTCAATAATTAAAAACTACGATAAAGAAAATTAAACAGTTACTATTTGAACTCAATAAAACTTTTATTATTTTAAAATGTTTTTTGTACGCGCGAAAAAGCACGTAGAAACGAAAAATTTAACAATGCACGATTTATACTTAGGACTATATACCGTCGACCTATCTACAAATTTAGGTCTATAGAACTGCTAGACGAAAGGTTGTCGACATCCTAGGTATATCTTAACGCTGGGTTTGTTCCTAAAATTAAGTGAAGAGGCGTCTGGAATACCGAATGTGCCGTACTTCAGATTTTTTAAGGGCCAAAGTCCGGCCTAACTACACCGTCGCTTTGTCACTGCCTGCGAAGGTGGCAGTGAAATATCTAGGAATTCCGTAGACGTGATTTTTTACCACTGTTTTACCACAAGTTTTTGAATTATATTAGTTATATATCTATCATATAGGTAATTTAAATCACATTATTTGTTTACTTGCTTAGGTTATTAGATATTGTACATACATAATATAGTATCTATTACTACCTATACCTCATTTACACATATTGTTATAATAATATATCCTTGTTTAATGAGCTATTGCAAATACTTACACATATTTTGCTATCGGCAAATATATAAGGCTTCCAGACTAGCTAATTATTAACTAATTTATGTATTGTTATATCTATCTATTAATTTGTTTAATTTACTTTTACTAGCTGACTATGTAAACTTCGTATCACCTCGGAAAGCCATCATGGCTTTCCAAGGCGCGAACCCGCATCACACATATACCCCAGGTCACAAACTTAGCCCTAGGCTTATAGTAGTTTTCCATGAACAATGACACTGAAACTTATTATATTTTATATATACTTAGACCAAGCTAATGATATGTTTAGAAAAACATCATAGCCCCACACTCTGTACGGAGAACGAGCCGCGCCGCGAATTATTTATTAAAAAAACATAACAGCACGTTAAGTTCATATTTCGAAGCTCATAAGACTTATAAGGGCTTTAATAATATTAGGTTGTTCTTGAAAATTCAAAAAGTATTTAGCCGCGAATGTATTTAATTAGTAATCAAAAAAAAATAGTTTTAAGTTTTACTATAGGAGAAGAACTCATATCAGTGTGACAGCCATTCAAGGCTGTGCTAATGCTGCAGGGTGGTCGGTACCATGAAACTTTGCCGTTATATTCAGCGGGGTGAGGTGGAACTTTATTTAACACTTTCGCTTTCGTCAGCAAAATCTCGTCGTCTTGTCTATGGTCAGAACTTATATGAATAATATACGGAAGTGCTGTAATGCATCTTCAAAATTATTAGGTTGATGATTTTTCGATTGAATTCTTCAAAGAAACGAATAATTGATATTTGTCTCTTTTCTATAAGTTGAATCGAAATAATTACGGTACAGATTTAATAATTTACATGATATGTTACAGCACTTCCGTATATTATTCATACAGGTTCTGACCATAGACAAGACGAAAACGATCACACTGACGAAAGCGAAAGTGTTAAATAAACTTCCACCACACCCCGCTGTTCTTAGTTCAACCAATCAACGCTCAGTAATTGCCTTTGTTCTAACTTTTTTTGTATATTAAAATATACTCGTAATGCAATTCGTTGCCGGCATAGTGGGAGCGATCAATATTGTTTAAGAAAAATTATTGATTGACCCTATTCATAGACTTTATAGGTCTGCTCACCACCAGGTAGATACAAAGTCACATATTTCATTCATTTCCAATATTAAAAAAAACTCGAAAATCTTCAACAATTATTTTCTTAGGATTTAATTATTACCGCACTTCCAGCTATTCCTTCATTCATGTTAAACTTACCTGATACTTGACGGACTTTGATGTTAGCAAGGTTGTTATCTTAATTCGGAGAAACTTTGGTCTGAGCCGGGTTTCAGAGACCAGTTACTAACTTACTAAATGGTCAACAGGAATTCTATTTGACTTAACTTTATTCTACTTAGAATAACTATGCTTTTAGAGACCGCACTATAATTAAATTACAGTTAATTCACAGATATTTATACGTATTATTATTGTTTTTATTTAAAATTCAACTTTATGCAGTGGAAGTTGGTGCAAGAGGAATTCCAGCAAAGTCTTTACATCGTCTATTGAAGGATCTTGTCCTTCCGAGATCAGCCGTCAAAACTTTTATGGAGCGTGTTTCCAAGATGACGCTAATAGGATCATATAGTATTTTGTTAAGTAGAGAGGGTAGTAAACACAGTGCAGGTAAGAGTTCAAAAGGCATTTAAACCTACTTCGCGGTCTAAAGTCCGGGAACGCTGCAGTTTCAACCACGCGATGGACCCGGCACCCGCACGGCGAAGCCATGAATAGCTAATAACATTGTCTCTCTCCTTTAAGAACTGTCTTTTATCGGTCCCCGTTAGGTTGGCAGTACTAACAAAGTAGGTCATTGATATAAGTACTAAAAAAATATTTATTTATTTTATTTAAAATACTTGCTTTATTGCACAAAATTAAATTTGTACATAGGAGACTTAGACATTTTCTACCAGCTAACCTTTGAGAGAGTGAAATATGATAGAAATATTATTATACATACATACATATCATCACGGCGCTTCACGGCCTTACGGCGCCTGAGACCGCCTAGACGGCCTCAGGGTACCCAGCGGAGGGGTTTTAATCCCACGTCGTTGTAGCCGATGGTATGAGTCTACACCGAACAAGTGGCTAGCTCGTCGCGATGTTTTTGAATAGACTCAATAACTCATCTATAAACAGTTTCACAAGTAGTGAAACCGGGACCGACAGCTTAACGTGCTCTAACAAATGTACATATATTTTTTTATTAAAAACTCATTGGTACACACCAGGATTTGAACCAGGGACCCAAGCGTTTTTAAGTCCAAGGTCTAACCAACTCGGCCACCACGTATATAACTATATATAACACGTATATATAATTATTATAGTAAATATAAATAATTGATAAACAATGGGATGGACGATTATTTAAAAAAAAAAAAATTATCCTATGAAAATAACAAGTCTGTTCAAAGTGCCATTATCTTTCATTGTATATAGATTACCAAAGATAAGTAAACTTCTATATTACATTGACCTACCTAAAATTATTGTATCTAATAATTAAATTATTGATATTTCTAATATATCAGATTATAGTGCCTCAGGGAGCACGTTAAGCTGTCGGTCCCGGTTTCACTATACCATCTTGTGAAACTGTTTATAGATGGGTTATTAAGTTTATTCAAAACATCGCGACTAGCTAGCCACTTGTTCGACGTAGACTCATACCATCGGCTACGACGAGGTGGGATTAAAACCCTTCCGCTGGGTACCCTGGAGCCGTCTAGGCGGTCTCGGGCGCTGTAAGCACCCGTGATGACATGTATGTTTGTATGTAGAATATTAATAGTTAGTACGGAACCCTAATCGTGCTAATATGAATTGAACTTGACCACTTTTCTGGTTCATTATGCATAATAATTTTCATTGCATTAGCGTTAACACAGTGAGCTTTTCTGGTCCATTATTTATAATTTACCTCAACCATGCAAATGCGCTTTGAAGCAATAAATATAATTTCAGTTGTTAATTTTTCTTTTTTCATTTCAGTTGAACGGTTGAACTCTTCAGGTGACTTGGCACTTGACCCAGGTGAGTGAACGTTTTATGGGGATTCGTGTCACGCAAATTGGGTTGCGGACACTAAAATTAAATTTATACTTTTATTAGATAAAATAAACTTAATGTCGCCGTCGTTAGGGGTCTAAATTGTATTTGGAACTACGAGGTTTTTGGGTCGTTTTCCTCGTTTGGTAGTAACAAAATATTGGTTACTGTGTTAGTTATGATATATATACGAGGCAGAGTTAGTTAGACCTTAGACTTAAAAACACTTAGGTCCCTGATTAATTTTTAGTGCTTCTCTGTAAATACCAAATTTCTATTATAAAAAAATTACCACGGTGTGTACCAATGAGTTTTTAATTAAAAAAATTATGTACATTTGTTTGACAACACCACTATAGTGCCTCGGAGAGCACGTTAAGCTGTCGGTCCCAGTTTCACTATACCATCATGTGAAACTGTTTATAGATAGGTTATTGAGTCTATTCAAAACATCGCGACGAGCTAGCCACTTGTTCGGTGTAGACTCATACCATCGGCTACTACGAGGTGGGATTAAAACCCCTCCGCTGGATACGCTGGGGCCGTCTAGGCGGTCCCGGGCGCTGTAAGGCACTCGTGAAGATATATATATATATAACTAAGTATAAGTTAATATGAAATAGATAATCCTATAATAATAAATAAATAAATGTGTAGCTACATGCCTAGAACCTAGTAGGGCAATCTGTGTTCTTACATATTCAATCATATAATTCATTTATTCAATATAAAAGTATACATAATTAGTTGTACAATGGAGACAAAGTAAAGGGGTTAGTATCTATGAGACATTATTTTAAATTTACAATACCACAAATAATTTTATAACAAATGACAATAGAGAAAACACTTAACTCTCTCACTCAATATATATATATATTTAATTACAATTTGTGAACATAAAAAATAAGAAATAAAATAAAAATAAATGCATAATAAAAATACATGAATAATTTAGGCAGAGCATGCATCATTTTATAAAAAAACGAAATCTTTAAAATTCCTCAAATAAAATCATTTAAAGTAAACCTATAAAATAATTTTTTATTTTCTATTCAAAAAAATACCATCACGGGTGCCTTTTTGGCTCCCGAGAACCGTTTAAACGGCCTCAGGGTACCCAGCAGAGCGATTAACCCATCCTCACTTCGCCGATGGTTTTCGGAGGCAACACGTAACGAGTGGCGAGCTTGATGCGGTGTTTATGATGGTATAGCGTCGTTGTATAACGCGGTAAATTGTCTATTCAAAACTTTCATAATTAGAACCTAAAATTTGTGTAAAGATATGTGATCCTGTGTTTGTATTATATATTATTAATAACTTGCTGCACTACGCTTTTAATAAAACTACCCAGTTATGCTGTCCACTCTACAAATTACTAAATAATACATTGTAAAAGTGGTAGGTATAAGAGAAATTTTGAACAGAATATCTGAGTAGGCTTTTAAGGAGTGTCGTAAACAGAACTTTACTATAATTCTATGGAGAGGTTATATTTTTGGTACCTTCTTAGCTTCACTTAGCCTTTATCTACCTAACGAGGGTTCCTTCACATAAAATGATGTATTCAACCTATTTAATAATGTAGGCTTTTTATAGCTATATATATTTTATTAATCTTAACGTTTGATTTGCTCCTACATTTTACATAGACAATGACACAACACCAAACAGGCTCGCACATCGCATCGCTCTACACAATTTTTGATTGATTTAAAATGGATAGTTTGATTTGATTTAGTTTCATATTATTTTAATAAAATCATGCATGCTGTGTCTAAACTTATTTTTATTGTAAATTAAAATGTTATTTATTGTAAATTTTATTTGTATTTATATTAAATCGAAATGTTTTCTCTATTGTTATTAGTTTAAATAGATTTGTTATTTATTGTAATTTTTTTAAAAATGTCTCATAAATGCTAACCCCATTACTTTGTCAATCGTTTTTTGGGAGCCCGCGATACAGGATTACCTAGTGCGGGGCCCATTGTGCAACTAATTATGTGTACTTTTATATTGAATAAATGAATTATGAATTATGAAATTATAGCGAACCCAACTTTTTAAGAGTATAAAAATTCCTATTACTGTTGTTATAGAAGCTTTTAATAATTTTTCAATAGCTCTTTTTAGCAGTTTCGTTCAAATGCAGTTTCAATTTTATTTCTAAAATAATATCTTTGATGGCATTATTATATATGACCGCTTTCGTAGACTAATGGTTGCTTTGGCGTTGTATCCGGAGGTCGTGGGTTCGATTCCCAACCCATGGCAAAAATATATTAGTACGGTTTTATGTACAGTTTGTCATGGTCTGGGTGTTTATTTATTTATTGGGTCACTAACATAAGATACATTATTACTAATGAACAAGTACATGGTAGTGTAAAGTCTGAATGTTCTTGTAGTTATAAGTGACCACAGCATGCATCATTTTTCTTTATATAAGTACAAACATTTTAAAATCATACCTTATCATCTTAATATTTTGAACAATAATAACAACAAAACTGCTACGATAAACACAATCTGTAGTAAAAAAAATATATATATGTTGGTTGAGTTAGCTGTTTACAATTTTATCTATTCATTTACCTACCAAGTATACCCAACATCTAAGATTACATTACAAAAACAATAATAACAACAAAAACAAAAATAAATAACATTATTAAGAATAAATTACATTACAAAAACAAGAATAAATATCAATAGTAATTATAATTTACCTACAAAAAAATAATAATAAAATACATAGAATTAATAATAAACGTAGTACATACTATAATAATACCTACATACTTAAATAAAATAATAATAAGTGATATAATAAGAAATATATAACTAAATTTCGGAGGAAAATGATGCAATAATACTTGCTTTAAATGATTTAAGACTCTTTGAAGTGATTTCACTTCAATAGAAGTGTCTCCAGTAGAAATCCGGTTGTAGACTCTATTTATAATGTATAATATGTATTATATCATTGTTTCTGGTACACATAGTAAAAGTCTAGAGCTTAGTTTGTGACCAGAGCAATAAAATATATTGTTTTTTTTTAGGGCATGTTTTAATTTAATGCCCTGGTGACAAACCAGCTCTAAGCTAATAAGCTCTAAGCTATGTGTACCAGAAACAGCGATACTATTATATATTATATTTTATAAACACCCAGACCATGGTAAACTGTTTTTGATTACATTTTACATTATAGACACACTTTTACAGGGTTCGTACATCATATATTTATTATCATCATCATCATGCCAGCCTTTCGCGCGTCCACTGCTGGACATAGGCCTCCCCCAAGGATCGCCACAACGACCGGTTCTGCGCTGCCTGTATCCATCGGCTTCCCGCGACCTTTTTCAGGTCTTGTGGGGGGGCCTGCCTCTGCTGCGTCCTCCAGCACGCGGTCGCCACTCGAGAACCTTAATTTGTTCGTTCTGCGAGCTATGTGTATATTTATTATAGGTAACACAAAATAATGTTTGTTTTTTACTGAAAGAAATAAATTTAGGAATAAAATTGGTTTTGGGTCAAAGCCAGGTGATAACAGTGCATATAAACAACAATATTTTATTCTTCATAAAATTCCATTTTACAGGTTTTCTTTGAAAATTCTATTTTACTGCTATATTTTTTGAACATATCTTTAAATCACCCATAAAATGTGTATTGTTGGCCTTCCTTATTACCGATCCGCTTTCATGGAATTTATATTGTGTTTACTATCAGGTTTTTTTGTTTAAATTTTATTGTAGCACGGTATGTGACTTTGTATCTACCTGGTGGCGAGCAGACCTACAAAGTCCATGAATTGGGTCTATCAATGATTGTTCTTAAACAAAATTGATCGCTCCCACATGCCGGCTAAATGATGCCATTACGAAATAGGTGGCGACAAATTGCATTACGAGTATATTTTAATATACTCGCTGCCTTATAGTCAATTCAACCCATTTCGTAACCGCACCCTGAAAGGATACTACCACCTCGACAAGAAATCGATGCAGTAATCTCCTGAAAACAGGTGAATCAACAGACTAAAACCGAAACATGACTAGGTCACTTTACGGTTTTTGCATCTGTTTGGATAGATACAGAATCATAAAATCATCATGTTTTGAATAAAACATTATCTGTTGTAATTTTAGAATTTTCATTTCATCATCACGGGTGCCCGAGATCGCCTAGACGGCATCAGGGTGCCCAGCGGAAGCGTTTTAATCCGACCTCTACAAGTTCGTCGCAATGTTTGGATAGACTCATTAATGCATATAAACAGTTTTAAAAATTGGTATAGTGTAACTGGGACCGACAGCGGCACTATACCTACTAGTGTTGTCAAAAAAATGTACATATTGTTTTTAATTAAAAATTCATTTCAATTCTCCAAAATCTAATGCTTTCAATTACAAACCGGAGCAAACTTGTGAATGAAATTCAATCGGAAAATCACTGGCGTAGGCCTTTTGTGCCTTCAAAATCAACACGTCATTGGTTTCTAGGATAGAATTAACAATTAATAGAGCGAGCTCTAAAAGTTTAGTCATATATGTATGACTCGTATGGTAAAATTCCCATACGAACGATTTTTCTAACAAATGTATTATATTTTATTCTCAAAAGTTTCCCCAAATAAAACGCCTTTCGGGCGCATGAAGCACTGATGATATTTTATAATAAAACTAGCTGACCAGCGCAACTTTGTCTGCGCACGCAACGGAAGCTCTCAAAAGGAACACATTTTCCCTGTTTTCCCACAATTTTTCATCGATGCTCCGCTCCTATTTATTTTTATTTTATTTTAAAAACTTTATTGCACTAAAATTGTACAAAGGCGGACTTAATGCCGCTAGGCATTCTCTACCAGTCAACCTTCGGGACAAGTGATTACAGTTGTGAGGGTGCATGACTACTTATAATCAATTTATTTAATGAATAAAATAATACTACACATTAAATGAAATTTTATACATGAAATACATATATATTATTACAAAATTTTACATACACTACTTAATATACCTACCACAAAATATACTACATATATACATGACATATACACATATACATACATATACACATACATACATATACACATACATACATATATACAATATACATATACTAAGTAATACTAATAGAAAACCTACCACACAAAATAATAGGTATTAGAACGACATCTATGGCTTCATAAAATGAGCGTAAACAAGCTTTTTGAAAATGGCCCTGCTTGGTGCCTGTCTCATCTTCAGGGGTAATTTGTTCCATAGTGACGCCGCTTCGACTGAAAATGACTTAGATACAAAGTTGGTGTGGTGAGTGGGGGTAGCAAGGGTAATGTTGAATGAAGATCGAAGGTTTTTATCGTGGGCAGAACCAAGAAAAGTAAAAAGTTCTTTTAAATATATAGGTGTTTGGGGTTCATTCAAGACAGAGTAAAGGAGGCAAAGGGTTCGAAGATTTCTTCGATCGCGGATGGACAACCACTTTAATTGGGAACGGAATTCGGAGATATGGTCAAATTTACGTAATCCATATATAAATCGAATACAGGAGTTTTGAATTCGATCCATTTTATTAAGTAGCTCCTCCGTCATGTCTATGCAACATGTGTCGCCATAATCAATGATAGGAAGAAGAAGACTTTGAGCTAGAGTAATTTTAGCTTTAAATGGCAAGAAATTCTTTAATTTATTAAGAGAGTGAAGGGATGCATAAATTCTACGATTTATGTTGACAACCTGGGTAGTCCAGCTAAGATTAACATCCAGATAGATACCAAGATCTTTAACTGAGTCACTGAATGGTATTATTATGTTATCGTAGCGGATCGTTTCAAGGATTTTAAAGTTAACTTTAGATAATAAACGTGAGCTTCCAATAATTATCAACTGGCACTTGCTCGGATTAACATTGACACCGTATCTCCTCGACCATGAGTTAATATTCACCAAGTCGGCATTTAACCACGATATAGCACCATTAATTGTAGTAGAATCGGTTTGCACATAAAGCTGCAAGTCGTCAGCGTAAAGATGGTAGTGGCAATTAAGAGAAGAAGTGATTCCATTAATAAATATTGAAAAAAGTAAAGGGGAAAGAATTCCACCTTGTGGGACACCCGTATGTAACTGGCACCAATCAGAGAACGCATCCCCTATCCGAACCTGCTGCTGGCGACCATGTAGGTACTGATTAAACCAAGGCACAGCCTCCGATGATACACCAAGACGAGTCAATGTAGCGATAAGCAGATCAGGATCAACAGTGTTAAAGGCATTAGTAAAATCTATTAACACAATAATTGTTAGTTTTGTGCTTTCCATGCCTTTTCGGATGTCTTCAGTTACCTTTAACAATGTTGTAGTAGTGCTATGACCGTGACGAAAACCAGATTGGAAAGAGTTAAATAAATTATTTACTTGTAGAAAATTGGAGAGTTGTTTATGTACTATAAATTCTAAAATCTTTGAAAGAAATGGTAATATAGAAATGGGTCGAAAATGTAATATAAATGTAAAGAAACTTTAGGAGGAGGTTTAACATGCGCTTTCGCCATAATAAAGGAAATTCACAGTGTGACAGTGAGAAATTTACTATATGTTGAATAACAGGTTGAAGAATATCTGGAATTATAACAATCATAGCTCGACTGATGCAATCGCATCCTACTGCCTTAGAAGTAATTGAGCGGATGGCCTTAGCTATATCATCATCAGAGACCCTATCAAAAACAAATGATTCAATATTGGGAATAGCTATCTCCGCTATCTCTTCCATCGTGCCATCTTTGATATCTTTATCCAGTACTGGTGCAGACGAAAAGTGAGTATTAAGCTGGTCAGGAGTTACGGAACCAATATTGAGTTGGTCCAGTTGGCGCCCTAACCCAACAGACTTTAAAAATTTCCAAGTTTGAATAGAAGATTTATTTTCAATGTTAATAATAAAGTGTCGCCTTTTAGCATTTCTACACATCTAGTTACACCGATTCCTCGCAGCTCTATATACCTCCCAATTAGCCTCACTACGATCGCGTCTAAAGATAAATACCATCACAGGTGCCTATTTGGTTCCCGAGAACCGTTTAAACGTCCTCAGGTTACCCAGCAGAGGGATTAACCCGTCCTCATTTCGCCGATAATATTCGGAGGCGCCACCTAGCAATTGGCGAGGTTGCTGCGGTGTTTATGATGGTATAGCCTCGTTGTAAAAATAGGTCACCCATCCCAGGTCCGGCCTTGTTGTCATCTTCTTAATCTTCTTATCGCTTGCGCAGTGACTTAACCACTGGGGCTGCTTTTTATATTTTATCTTTAAAATATTGGTCCAGCTGTCTCTAGAAAGAATTAAGACCAAAAAATTTCGCATTTGTCAGTTTTAAAGCGGTCTCTATCCAGTAAACCAATATGTAAGTAGTAGTCTTTGAAATAGGTCATCAGCGTCGAAACACTTCCAAAAGCGTAGGGCTTACTACTGGCATCCAGATTAAGGTCTTTATAGTCAAATATGAATTGGAGCGAGCCCGATAAAGGGTTTATAGACTCCCAGGGAGGTATTAACTGCTCTCTATACACTAATAAGATAAGCCTGAATAAGCGTTTTGTTTAGGTATTTTTTGAAAAGTTTTTTATTTTCTTCATAATTTTTGTAGGATTATTATGGAAATATTTTTCGGAGAAGGCTTAATATTTTTTGCTTTATAATCTGTTATCGGCTATATATAAAACAGAGTATTTTTTGTGTACGTTTATTTTAATTCATTTGAGCTTAGTTTCCACTATACCAAACCGGTATAGTGGAAACTTGATGCAATTACAAAATAAACTAAGTAGGTATACCTTCATATCCTTTCTGATTTGCCGTCAAATCAACTGCCCATTTCGTAACCGCATCCCGAAAGGTGATTGCCACCCTGACAATTAATTTGGTGCAATAATCTCCTGGAAACTAGTAAAACTACAGACTAAACCAGAAAGCAAGGGTGAAATTATTTAGCTTTATCACTGTTTAATAATTCAAATATATGTGTCATATACGTGGTGGCCTAGTTGGTTAGACCTTGGACTTAAAAACGCTTAGGTCCCTGGTTCGAATCCCGGTGTGTACCAATGAGTTTTTAATTAAAAAATGTATGTACATTTGTTTGACAACACCACTATAGTGCCTCGGAGAGCACGTTAAGCTGTCGGTCCCGGTTTCACTATACCAACTTGTGAAACTGTTTATAGATGGGTTATTGAGTCTATCCAAAACATCGCGACGAGCTAGCCACTTGTTCGGTGTAGACTTATACCATCGGCTACAACGAGGTGGGATTAAAACCCCTCCGCTGGGTACCCTGGGGCCGTCTAGGCGGTCTCGGGCGCCGTAAGGCACCCGTGATGATATATATATATATAATAATTCAAAGTGAAGGTTAACATATTTATTACATATAAACCTTTACAAGCAATTTATAAAGAGTATAATATTAGCTTGATATATATACTAACTTAGTATATATAATTTAATATACGTGGTCGCCTAGTTGGTTAGACCTTAGACTTAAAAACACTACAGTTTTACTATGTTATATTCTACATTATATTCTCGGTTCGTATCTATGATTTAGTGGCTCGGATAGCAAGTTAAGTTGTCGGTGCAAGTTTCAATATATCAACCTGTGAAACATATAATATATTACATTTAGGTATTTACAAGTAATGTTGTACTATATATAATTTACAAAATAAGAAAATAAAAAATACAAATAACCTAAACAAAATTATAATAAACAAAAAACTTCTTCCAGATCGCTGCCAACAGGTAGGGTTCCCAATAAGCTGGCTGCGTTTCCTCTCTGAATTGCTATACTGATTCTTTGTGCAAAAAAGCAGCCAGCTCGTCGGTCACCAGATATGTCGACCAAACGCTTAGAAATATATTTAAATATAGCCTGAGCTCCTGGTCCCCACGGTCCCATGGTTTCGACCCCAAACGGCTCAAATATGTAATCTCTAGTGAGAGCCGCATATTTGCGCCGTTTGAGATTTTCCGCCGAGTGAGCAGCAGCGCCAACCTTCTGCGAAGTCCCTGGCAAATGAGACGGTGCAAAGGTATCGGCGCAAGTCGCATCCCATACCAAACACCGACCACCCGTCCAGGGTACCAGTGTCATTCCATCAGGCCTCTTACCATCGTCTCTAGCCAGTCCGCTGGGTTCCAGAATGGAGGGGATAGAGATAGTAGTAAGAGCCCGATGAATGATCTGATTTAGGTTGGCGTGTCGCGAAATTCTCCCGGCACTCCTAACGCATGAAAGGCCGTGGTGACCAAGTTGGTCGACCATCTCTCCACATTGGCAGCGATGTGGAAGATTTGAGATTGCACCTAAGCGTAAACATATACCTAAACGAAGTGCTGTACGGTCAAGTAGTGTACCTATCTTTGATGATGGTAATGCCTGCAACCATTGCCCAGATTCCCATTGGGCAGCAGCTAGAAGACGAGCACGCTCTGCAAAGGTATCTGCACCATTCATTAGACTTTGTTGTACTAATTTGCAAAGCGGCTCGTCCCATAATTTTTGTGAAGATAAAGTGATAGGGGGGATTATTGATGGAGAATTATTTGACCAAGCATTCCTAGCCTCGGTTAGGTGTGAGACCTCAAAATCACCAAGTGATGGATCTAGAATTTTTCCAATGAGGTCTTTAACACTATAAGCGGAGGATATGAATGCTGGTAGAGAAACACTAGTAATTTTGCGAATACCCAAGCCACCAAACCTAATAGGTAAGGAAGCTTGAGTAAACATATTATCATCCAAACGTATGTTAATTAATTCTGATAAAGTTTTTTTAATTATAATATCAATATTTTCCAATTGATCCGAAAATTTCCAAAAGTGAGTGCATCTTAAAAAATAAATAAATTTAGGGACAAAAAGACAATATCGAATTATATGGAAGGCCATATGCGTATTAATTTGGAATAATCGGTTCGAAACTGCATTAAAATTTTGAATTTTGTCCTGAATAAAATTAGGAATTGCTTCATCCAATACCGGGGACCCCAGAAGGTAAAGAGAATTGTTTTTTATGATTTTGATTCCAGGAGCCAAACTATTAAATTTTTCTAAGCTAGCCTCAGCCTCGACTTGATTGAAAGATTTTGAAAAATAAATTTCACATTTACTATAATTTAAATCTAAACCAATATTTTTAAATTCTTCTATTAAACTCTTCAAATCTGCTAAAACAGTTTCCACATCACCTCCTAGAGTTCCATCATCCAAATACCACAAATTGAATTTTGACATGAGTTTTTGTATGATGGGTTGTATTCCAAGGCTAAACATAGCTGGGCCAAGGGGGTCACCCTGCTGACATCCAACAGATGAATATAATAGGTGATCATTATATATTAATTTAGAATTTAAACTATAACATTGCCATAAAAAATTGTAGATATTTGGTAATTTTTCTTTTATTTGTGTCAACAGGATGCCTCTGTCTATTGAGTTAAATGCATTTTTTACATCAACTTTTAAGATTACATGATTTTGTTTTTTCTCTAAGAATGTCCGTAGTGCATGTACGGCCGCTTCACAGCCACATTTGGTTCCAAACCCCAGTTGAACTGGTTGTAAATAATTGGTTAAATCAATAGACTTACAACACAGTTTTGCTGCGATACGGCGGTAAGTTGTCCCGACGGCGATGGGTCGAATTCCACCGTCTTTTTTTAATAATGCGCACAGGTTTGCTCCATATAGCAGATCTATAATATTTTCCTGTACTTGACCCGAAAGCATTAAATTAATGAGAGCGGTTAAATCCTTTAGGAGTGAGTCACTAGTGTCACCATCGCCACCCAATAGCAAATCTTTAAGATGTTGGGGCGTTAGGCCATCTGTACCACCAGCAGAACCACTTCTAAAAGATAAAACAGCTCTTGAAACCTGTTCTGTTGTGACTTTTAATGATGGATCTAAAAAGTTTGGGGGATCAGGTAATATTAAATTTTCCCTAGGATTTGGATGTTTATTGTGCAAAGAAGACAGAGTATCTGGAGAGTCAGGAGCAATGGCGTCACTGGAAAATAAAATTCGGGCGGCTCCGTTAATATCTCCATCGTTCATTTTATTTTCCACAAAATAATTTAAATCATGTTTTTTATTTTTATTTGAAATACAATTTATGTCCGAAATATTTTTGACTGTTTTGCAGTTTTGTTTTAATAGCGCAGTTAATGATTTATTGGTATTGCTTTGGACATTTAGAACTTTAAATGGTAAACTAAGAAGGTTTTCCCAGGATTGTTGTGAATTTTCGTTCACTGTTGCACGTAAATGTTGTGACAAGGTACGTGCAACACTAACTCTAGCGCCTCTGGGAATACGTTTTACTAAAGGTATTGACCTTTTTAATTTAGATATAATTTTCCAAAATGGTTCAATAGGAATAGAATCAGTACCAGATTGTGACGCAGGTAAGACATTTTGATGTAGTAAATTATGTTTCTTTCCAATATGTATACTTAAACCTCTTTGGTCTTTAAAGAAACGTGGGGTTGAACATTTTGGACATTGTAACAAGTTTTCCAGTGACGCACTGACAGCATTACCATCATCAATACCTACAGCAATATGAATAGGTTGCGACATTTATATCACCCTAAAATAAAATAAAAATTAAATATATCATGTATAAATAACTAACTATATAAAACCCTAAAACCAAATACCTACAAAATTTAAGTACGAGTAAGACCCTACAAAATAAACAATAACTTAACAAAACTAAGGTAAAATATATATAATAATTGTAAGTAGTATTAGGTAATAGTTTATCTGGTATTGTAACTTCTTTCTGTAGATCGGGGATGGCTCTTTATAGTATAATCTGCTTATAAAGGCAGGTACTAATTTTAGAATCTTCAAGATATAATTTTTCACAATTATGGAATTAACAACCAAATCCAATAATAATAATATAATAATCCAAATATTTTCAATTATATTGAATGGAAATTTCATCCAATGACCTTGTCAAACAGCATCAATAAACAACAGGTATGAAATCTTGTGTTTTTCGTCTTTTACGTATATATATTTTTAACCATTGAATATGAGGGCTTACAACCTGAAAAATAATCTGCAAAAGAACTTCATAAATCCATTTTTTATAATAATATCTAATATTTTTGGGAGAGCAAAAAAATTTTGATGTTGACACTATTGACTTTTTTTTTTTTTTTTTTTTTTTTTTTTTTTGTGAAACTGTTTATAGACATCCCGATATGCTGACCAATGGTACTCCGAGTGCTATCTGTGCTATCAGGTTTGTCTAGATGAGACTCAATTCTAGTCATGTATCCTTTTCATTCTGTGGATTTACCGGTTCTTAGGAGACTAATGCGCTGATTAATCGTCGAGGTGGTAGTAAATTCGTCTTTGTCGCCGCCCATTTCGTACCCGCATCATTTAGCTAGAATTTTGGGAGTGATCAATACCGTTCAACAACAATGTATTGATCAACCCTATACATATATATCATAGACATAGACATATATAGATAGTCCTCCAATAAAAAGCAATAAATGCATATATGGGTATTCAAAAATGCTGCCTGAAGTCGTTAACATCTGATAGCCCTTTACTCGAGTTCCGGCACTCGACTAAGTAAATACTATTAGTAAAAGGGAGTTTTTTGAAAAAACGTCATTGTTTAACTACTATTTGAGCGAAGGGTTATCGTCTCTATGGGTTAAGTTTCCACTAAACCTTGCTTTCATAATCTTTATATATGTATAAATTTAGCAGACAGCTGTTTTTTTTCGATATATATTCATTTACTCCTCTTACTACTATCAGATAGCGTGAGAAAGATCTATAATCATAAATTGGACCAGTAGTTTTTGAAATATTTGATGTGGACAGACAAATAGACAGGTACAATATAAAAGTACAGAGGGGTGATTACGCGCACAACGCTAAGATAAACTTTAATCGATATGACACAATTCTGACGTAATACAAACCTGGTGACATTAAAACGGATAACTATGTCATTTTGGCTAAAGTTCTCTAAAATCTCAAAATTTACATTTTAGTTGGGTACAAGCATCATTTAATAGCACCTTTGCATGGCAGATAACGATCGACAGATCAATGGAACCAGCTAACCACCTAGTCTTACACTGGTTGGTTATATGGTGTGTGTTCGGTTTGGTTTCTATTTATTTTTATGTATGTATGAGCCTAACCAAGCGCAGACTTAGACCTTATTAAATACTAAATATAGTTTTTTTTTGACTATGCATAACCTGTAAAGGTTTACATGAAATAAATATTTTTGACTTTGATTATATCGAGTAAAATAGCGAAACACAGCTAGTGAAATATACTTGTAAATATCTCCCTGCCCTATTTTATGTCGAGGATTAAGAAAAATAGTGGATTAACGTACAACATAAAGTCGGACACTATAAGTCAATTTAGGTGTCCGATTAATATTGACTTACGCTCTCATTATTTTTATATGGCCACATAAAGCAGGTGACCTCATACTACGTGCGGTTTATGGTCCGTGGAGTGTGCCCTTAAATACATGTGACCATAGAGTACTGTAGAGATAGATTCCGCAAAGATATTTTTTTTTCGGCTTATAAACGTTGAAAATATTTTTATCAATTTTAATTTGATAAAGATATTGATTGAAATTATCTAATCACCGTACAATAGCTATCAATCAAAAATATTGCCTAGCACAATTTATGCATTTGACGTTTTGGAAAGACGCCATGGAAACGAATAGAAATGAAATGTCATCTCCATACATTGGATATCAAGATGTTTGATTGGCTTTGTCCATTTATAATAATGGGGTACAATTTTAAGGAAACTACTGCACCGATTTCTTGTAGATGGATAGTCTTCGCAGGGCAGTTGGTGGTTGACCAAATAGCAGCACGTATATTAATATAGATTCGCAATGCAATTTCATCTTTATTATTAGCCAATATAATAGGAGCGGAGCGATCTATGCTGTTCAATAACAAATGCATCCACCCCATTTATTGACTTTGTAAGTCTGCTTACCATCAGGTTGATACAAGAAAAAATGCCGCGTTTATTATTATCATTATCTGTAAAGATTTACATGAAATAAATAATTTAAAAAAATACTCTCTATTTAATATTTTTTTAAGCTCTACCTTTATATAAATAAACCCTTAAATACATGTGGTGAATTTTTACGGACACCTACGAACATTATGTTGGTAATACGATCATTGCGCAGTAAATGTGCTTGTAGTGTTTGCAGACGTGTGCGAAATGATGACAGCGAAACTGTCTTTGTAAGGACGTGGATCCATTTAATCCATTGGAATGAAACGGAATGAGAACATTTAGACAATGTCAAAGGTGTCAGATAGACCTCTTATAAAAGGGTTATTGCGGTCGCGAGTTATATCCAAACGCCTCCGTAGACTTGTTGGTTGTCTTTGGAGCGAGCGAATGGTTCGTGGGTTCGATTCCCACCCATGCCAAAAAAATATTAGTAAGTTTTTCTGTACAGTTTTTCAATGGTCTGGGTGTTTATAAAATATAAAATGTATTAAATTGTTGTTTCTGGTACACGTAGTACAGGCCTAGAGCTTAGTTTGTGATCAGAGCAATATGTGTGAATTGTTACTACAAGTTATTATTGTTATTAGTTTTTTTTTTTTTTTAGGACAATTTACCCATAATTATCTGGTCACAAACTAAGCTCTGTATCTGGTAAGTTCACGTGGCGTAGCTAACTAGACATGACTTACTACTATTCAATCCATTTAAACCTAAGACTTCTCTACCTACTTTGTTAAATTACTAGACTAACATAAAATTTGTTTATAGATGGCTAACAACACTGATCGATTATAAATTAAACAAAATTAATAAACCCTTTGACTAAAATATTTATCAGATCTTTACTGAAATTATGCTGAACGAATTTGGTAAAACAACCTTTTAAAATAAAAATGAATCATTTAAAATTGGTTAAGGTTTGATGGAAATATCGGTTAGACAGAAAAAAAAAATCTCTTAAATTTTAAGGAGTTACACTCTTCAGTCAAATCATAATATATGTTTCAATATAAGTATATTTATATTATTAAACTAAATAACAATCTACCTTTGCTTGAATTTTCTTAATTTTTCTAAACAAAGAATTTCAATATTCCTGAAGTTGAAAAAGTTTTAATTATGTAATACCTGGAGCCCATTTCACTTACTTTATGATCCCAATTTCGCCTACAAATTAAATTACATCATCATACGCAGACGGTTTTTCAGGAAAAAAGTTCATAGGGTTTGATAAAATATGCCATTACCTGTAAATTGAAAATTATTAAAGTCACGACGGTAAGTGCCTTAAATTGTTAGCCCAGAAGTTTGAGAAGAAAATTCATTAAGGATAATTAATAGTCCACCTAAAAGCCTTCTAGAATTACACTTAAGATTAAGTATTTTACAACTTTACGCCTACTTCTTCCTGAAGGTAGTTCACGCGTTTTCATCGAAGTTTTAGTATTTTCTTTATTCAGAAAATGGAATGAGTTGTATTAAATTTAGTCCGGCTCCATTAATTTAGTTGTAGCCTGGTATTCTATACAGAAAATCGGTAGAAATATCACATAGAAATATGCCCCTATAACAAACACGAAATCCTAATTTGGGTGTACAGGGCCAATTTGTGGTTTAATATTAGCTTCAACTCAACAAATGTCATAATAGTCTTCACCATCATCATCATCATAATCATCCGTAGGACGTCCACTCCTTGACATAAGCCTCTCCTATAGATTTCTAAAAAGACTGGTTAAAAGCGGCATGCATCCAGCGAGTTCCTACGGTCTTAATAAGGTCGTCGGGCCGCCTTGTGGGTAGATAGTCTTACTTTTATTAATTAACCATAAAACCTTGATTATAAAATTTTATTTATTTTAAATCCCAAAAGTAGTTAGTTCATAATTTTACAACAAGCAATGAGAGCACTGTGATACAATATTGTCTCCATAAAAATAGTGAATTGTTGTATGCCAGTTTTTATTAATTATATCAGGATATCCCCTGTATATTAAATTACCATTGTAAGTGCAAAGCTTGGCCAGAAAAATGGAGCAAAACATTTTTTTTTAATATTAAATATCATGAAGCTAAAAAATCGCTCCGTCAACGCGCGGACAGGCACGCTTTTTACCTTCATGTTAAATGTGAATGCATAACAAAAACAAAACTGTTTTTTAAAAACTTTTTGATGTGTGTGTAAATTTTTTTCTCACTTTTTCTTTAAAGGCGAACAACTTCTGTTCTCAAAACTGGAAAGGCGATGTAAGGGCCATGTGCACCGCCCTATTTTATATCCATGTTGAATTATCATTTCAAGACGTCAGCACAGTGATACAAAAGTCTAGCATTACATTTAAATTGATGTCTATTTTTATCCTTACCGAAAGGTGCTAGCTAATAAGTCCAGTTTAATAATAATAACAATAGCACAAACATACAGATAATATCATTCCATAACTTTCTCTATTTATATCTTTTATGGTTCTTCAATTATCTTAACGAGCGACTTCAGGGAAACTATGTCGGCAGCAAAACTCGATAATTGAACCAATTTACCAGAGCAATAGGAAAATTGTGTTTTCCATTTGTCGCCGTTATAATAGTCCGTAACCTAATTATGTTATAGCTTTCTTTATCTTCGTTATTGTGCTTAATTATCTTACGACAAAATGAAGAAAAATCGTTTTTTTCCTCAGAAAATATAGCCTAATATATAAAACTATTTTCGTTTATTTTATATTTATAAAACTGGGCTTTGGGATATGAATCTGTACTCACTATTTTTGACATAATTAACTAAACAAAAATGTGAGATGCAAATGCATTGACAACCATTGCTCCCAAAATAGTTTTATACAAAAAGTTATGACGGCGCTTTTTGCGGACGACAGCACCTACCTAGCGTCCTACAAAGACAAGAATCTCAGAGAATGTCCAGCATCCTCTGCATCTTCCGTGAATGTGGGAAAGACTTCCGCCCTACTGGTGATCCGCCGCTGCCACCGCCTGAAACTTAGGGGATAAGAGGTCCAATGGGCCAACTCCGATAAGTACTTGGGATGCATAATTAACCGGTCGTTAAACCATGGCCACTGCTGCTGTGAGCAGAGCAAGTCTTAATGCTCCGTTTGGTTCTCAAGTCCAAATTATCACTACAGCGTGGCAACTACTGATACCCATAAACAGTCCGGATACAGCGCCAGCAGAACATCTATCTGCGTATGCCGACTGGAGCTCCGTGGTGTGTGCGCAATAAAACAATCAGTGATGACGTGAATTTCGAACCGCTCGAACAGTTTTTTAAACGGCTCGCCCGCCGCATGTATGACCGGCCCGATAAAGGACTCTACGAGCACATTCACGGCATCGCACCATTGCTTGCGCGGCCACTATATGGCAGGCCTAAGAATGCCTACGATAAGAGAGCTTCATGGCGGCGAGCTTCTTACACCGCAAGGTGACAAGCTTTTCTTCCTTGTGCGCTATCGCCTGCAAGGACTTCACCGTTCGGTTCTCGTTATTCAATGTGTGCCTCTCTCTCACTCGCGTCGCCGAGTCCATGTCTCGGCACAGGGGTTTCCCATGCCATTCTTCTACTCCCAAAAGGGGGTCATATGTTCCGCTACTACTTCTACTCGTTGAAGTATACCTACCTATCTCTTTATATGACATGACTATCTTTGAATATTCAATTGTAATACACTATACTTCGAAATAACGAGAATCTTTTCAGTTGTCAAGTAATGAGAATATTTCCTATAGAGAACACAATACGACACTTTTATCTATTCACGTTTCGACTTTAACGAATCCAGCCTCGACACAATAGGTCACGATTTACAATGCTCTCGTTTGGCAAAACGCTATGTGCTGTGTTATACGTATGTTGTACTCCAATGACCCAGTTAAAATTCTTTGGCTAGTTTCTAAACTTTTTTAAACTTACGTCGCGTCGGTAAATACAAAATTTTCCATGATTTTAAAGATTCTGTATTAGGATTTACCTGTCTGTAATATGACAATATACAGTATTGTTGTTACACTATATTAAACTTCATCCAATCCTTTTTTTTACTTTTGACAGTTTCATATTTTGTGACTATATACATGGTGGCCGATATACGTGGTAGCCGAATTTGTTAGACCTTGGACTTAAAAACACCTAGGTTCCTGGTTCGAACCCAGGTGTGTACCAATGAGATTTTATTTTAATAAAATTTTGTACATTTGTTTGACAACACCACTATAGTGCCTCGGAGAGCACGTTAAGCTGTCGGTCCCGATTTCACCAACATGTGAAACTGTTTATAGATGGGTTATTGAGTCTATTCAAAACATCGCGATGAGCTAGCCACTTGTTCGGTGTAGACTCATACCATCGGCTACGACGAGGTGGGATTAAAACCCCTCCGCTGGATACCCTGGGGCGGTCTAGGCGGTCTCGGGCGCCGCGTAAGGCAACCTTGATGATATGATCCATATTTTGTGACAATAAATTTACACGAAATGAAATGATACTTTGCTATTGCAGGAACTGAAATAGTAACGTCTAATCGCTCTTATTCATAAAAATTAAAATATCGACGCCATGTGCAAAATAAATCGCAAAGAATTTATTTGATTTTTATTACAATAATTAGAAAAAAATCGCAATCATATTTAATTTTAATCGTTTAGACTTACTGTAATTACATAAGTTAAAATAATCTTCAGTTTATTAATACTTATGAACGGTTTATAGCAAAAATAAAATATCATTGTGTTCGATCGATTTTTCTTCATAATTAAAGTTTATTGTTAGAAGAAATTATTATTATTTAAATCTTTATTGCATACAAAATACAAAGGCGGACTTAATGCCGCTAGGCTAGTCAAACCTTCGGGACAATCAAAGCAGTTAATAAGTTAGTTAGGTAAGTTTTAGATAAGTTGTTATAAATCGAATAGATAACGCAATAGTACATCACTTTTTTATTAGTACTGGAGCTGTCAAAAGTAAATAAATGTTGGAAATAGTATAGGGTTCTATTCAGTCCCAGGACTTTGTCAATAGGCCGTATAGGCCGCGGGCTAGGGGCGGCAGCGTCCTAGGGGCGGCAGATTTCAGAGAACGCTCACTCGATATCAGACGATAAAAGTCAAAAAAGTTCACTGGTTTTCTCATTGTTTTTTATACTATCCCTATCGAAAATTATCAATCCTAGGTTACCTACTGTTATTGTACCTAGTTTAAGTTAAAGGGTTTTTATCACGTTCGGCCTCAGGTGGTGACATAGAAATCTTGCGTGAAATTGTTCGATTAATTCGGAAAAGTAGTAATTAGGGAATATTTTTATTACGGGAAAGTGGGAATTATAGGAACATGGGTATTGAGGAAAGTTGTCATTAATAAAAAGGGCGGAAAATTTTCTCTTTTAGTGGGTTATAGTAATGTCTGTATGAAAAGTGTCATTAGGTATGTAAAAATTTATAAATATGGGAAAAAAAATATTAGAGAAAATCGTCATCACAAGTGGGAAAAAATTCCCACTTAATGAATAAGAGGGTAATAATGTCCGCCCTATAAATAAAGTAGGGAAAAATTAGCAACTTTTGAAAATATGGGAAAATTTCTCTGTAAAAAAGTGGGGAAAATTCCCACTTAATGAACAAGTGGGGAAAATTATACTATATATAACTTTTTGAAAAACTTTTTTTACAAGAATTTAAAAGATTAAAAAAAGTTAAACATTGTCAAGGACGGCGCGAGAGATTTATTAAACCCAATACCTTAAGCAAGACAAAACTCATGACAATACATGAGTTTGGCTTGAAGTGGCCGTGCTGCGACTGTATGATAAGACTGATGTGAAAGATTGTGAACGGACATGTTCTCATGTCTTGTCTTGGATGTGCCGTGCTGCGGGGGCAGCACAGTGGAAATTACCTACATTATTCTTCTAGAAAAATAGTAGATGTTGGCCCATTACTAGACAAACACATAGTTGTAATTGCTTTATTTTTGGCAACAGGATTGAATAAAGCGATCCTATTGGTAGTTCCTCACGTTTTAACGCTACGTTTCTACAAAGCGAAAACCAATGGTAGAGCCTCAAGAACAACTAGCTATCTAAAACTGTCTACTACGAATTCATTTATTTAATAGCTGAAAAAGTACTGATATACATTATTAGTGATGGGGATAAAAAAAAGCAAAGTACTTTTCTTTGATTGTTAAATTATAAACGGAGAAGCATGTGAGATTTCTCAAATTCTTATTTTCTCTAGGACACAAGGAAATGTTTGATGCTATTTCTTTAGAGCTGAAACGCGTAAAAAAATACCAAAGGTCTTCATTGTCTTAAGAAAAAAAATTCTTTAGGTATTCTGTACATAGAAGCAGAGATAATGTACATCGTAAACTACGATGATATTATAGATGATTTTGCTATTAAAAAGTTCCGTATTTTTTTTAATTCTGTTTTTTTTCCGCTCTCTTAATGACTAAGTAATTCATTCGTTTATTTAAGTTTAGTGCCTTCCTTACCACAAAAGGAATATTATTTTAGAAATGTACATGGGGCGGCGGAATAAAGTGGCCTACACTAAAAAGAAACATAAATCCGGCACTGGTTCTGTTACGTAATTGGTCTTCTATTGATATGAGTATGTTTGTGTTAATTTTAATTGATTTTTTTTAATTAGTTTATCAAAGTAGTATTAGTATTAAAAATATAAGTTTGTTTTTATATTCTTTTTTATATTGGCAATATGCTGTGTATATGTAATACAGCATTTTGCCAAAACACAAATAGATATAGGACTAACATTTTTTGTTAAAAAAAGCAATTTTGAATGAAGTCATGAAATGGAAATATGATCGTAGCTCCATAACCTTTTTATTAATTGGCAGCATTGTTGAAAGTTACCAGCCTAATGGAATAGGTATTGTGCTGTTTTATTAATAGAAGTAGATTTTGTTTTATCTACTGGACTGAAATAAAAACTGGAGTATGGAACTTTTTGAAACTTGAATATCTTTTTCCTTTTTAACACATTTAGTACGATAGTAATCGTTATAAGTACGTATTTATTTTAAACATTATTATTTTAAAATTAGTTGTAAGTTCAATAATATTTTTGGTACCCATATTACTTGAGTAATTTGTGTTCTAAGTTATTGCAGATGTAGAGTGAAGAATCATTTTTTTTTAATATATTTAGATTTATATATGGAGCGGGGTAAGGTGTATAATCAAGTTTAGGAATGTTTTTTCATAACGTTCTATACATGGTGACTTTAAAAATGTGTACTTTGTTATATTTGGAACAAAGGGTATCAAATAAAATTATAAAATCATGTTTGACTTTTTAATATTTTGGGTTTAGTCTGTGGCTTCACCGGTTTTCTGGAGACTACTGCTTTGATATATTGTTGAGTTGGTAGTATCCTTTCATGATGCGGTTACGAAATGAGCGGCGACACAAACAATTTGCATTAATAGTCGATTTTAATATCAATCGTCAAATCAATCGCCGGCATAGTGGGGGCGATCAATTTTGTTAAACAATAATGTATTGATTAACCCATTGGCTTTGTAGGTCTGCTTACCATCAAGTCACATGCTATGCTCCAATTAAAAAAAAGGTGTGATGTTGGTGACAATTGTAACTACTCAAAAAATAGCAAAGCTAGAAATATAATTGAAAAAAAAAATAGAATAGAAAAAGTCAATAGTTGCAAAAAAAGAATTCTTTCTCTGAATATGATTCGCTGAGCTAGCATAAAGCGAAGAACATTTGCTCTTTATAGATTTCCAGAACATTTGCAGTTCACCTGAAGCGATTACTTCCCCGTTCATGTGTCTAGCGTTACTTTCTGACGTTGGAAAACAATTCTTTGGTTTCTCATACACTATAGTTTTTCTGGAATCCGTAATTGTAATAATAATACTTAATAATACAGGGTTAGATTTGCACTTTTGAAGTTACGTTTATATGTAATATATGTGTTTTCCATCGTCAATAGGTATGTATAAAAATATTGTGTGCATGCGCACTGTGTAGGTACTTATTATAAATGCATTTGCAAATTAATCATAATATTCTGTAATGTCTGTACGTGGTGGCCGTATTTGGTCCCATGTTTTTTCTTTTACTCATTTTCCTTCTCTTCAGGGCACCCAGCTATCGCTTTTACCATCCCTCAATGTCCTTGGTTTAGATATACGTTCCGATCTTAACCACCGTAATTGTATCGAGAGCATTGCAAAAACAGCTTCAAAAAAACTTGGCATCATAAATAAGGTGCGTCGGTTTTTCACACCCAGGTTAAGAATAATGCTATTTAAGGCTCAAATTCGACCGTGTGTGGAATACTGTTCGCATCTTTGGGACGGATCTGCCAAGTATCTGTTATCTGCTCTCGATACCCTGCAGAAGCGAGCGACTAGAATTATTGGAGACGAAAAGCTCAATAAAACCTTGGAGCCGCAGCTTCGCAGGGATGTGGCATCGTTGAGCGTATTTTACCGCCTATACTATGGACAGTGCTCTGAAGAGCTATTTAACATTATTCCCCCTTCCCCTTTCCGTTACAGGACAACACGCACTGGTTGCAAAATGCATATGTATACCGTGGCGGATGTACCAACTCGTACTAAACGTTTTGGCGATTCATACATCTGCCGTACTATTAAAATGTGGAATGCTCTACCAGCTTGCGTGTTTCCTTCCTCTTATAACCTAGAGTCCTTTAAACGAAGCGTGAACAGGCATTTTAAGCCGGCATAATGATGGCAACCAGCGGTGCACCTGTATGCATCCGCTTGTTGCTATCATTCATGGATATTGCATACTACTTAACATCAGGTGGATGCAAGGTCACATGTTGAGCTCTCATAAAAAAAAAAAAAAGGTCCGAACACCACTATACTCCTCGGAGAGCACGATAAGTTGTCGGTCCCGGTTTCACTATACCAACTTGTGAAACTGTTTATAGTTGGGTTATTGAGTCTATTCAAAACATCGCGACGAGTTAGCCACTTGTTCGGTGTAGACGCATACCATTGGCTACGACGAGGTGGGATTAAAAACCACTCCGCTGGGTACCCTGGGGCCGTCTAGATGGTCTCGGGCGCCGTAAGGCACCCGTGATGATATCTATGTATGTATTCTGTAATGTCTATCTTCTGTTAAAATAAGTTAATATTACCAATTTTGTTGTATAAGTCCTTAGGTTGTAAAATATTTTATTCTAGATTTATAATTAATCTAAGTTACAATTTAAACATTTATGGTTGTTAACCGTAGTGTATTCCTTAAGTAAATAAATAAATAAATATATTTCATTCATAGAGTAATTTCTTGCATTAACCATTAACTGTAGTCCTGGGTCCATGAGACATATGTTCAATTTATGAAAGTGTATAAAAAAATCCGCCATTGCCGTGTCGCCCAAAGCTTCTAGATACCTTTCTGTACAGTTAATCTTAACTGTACAGAAAAATGTACTAATATTGATTGTCTAGAGTGGGAACCAAACCCACGGCTATGCGAAACTATGCGACCGAAATTGAAATTGAAATCGTGCAAAACTTGGAGAAAAATAAATTCCATGGTGATTGAATGGCTTGTATCCGAAGTATTCTGTAGGTCGTGGGTTCAATTCCCATTCTGGGCAAAAAAAAAATGTAACTTTTTTTTACATTATGGGTTTCTTTTAATATATGAACCTGTTAGTATTGTTGTTCCTGGTACACAAGAGCAGGCTTTGATTAAGGCAATGTGTGTACGTTAAGTTGTTCAGGATAAATTCAAAAATTAATGAACAGATATAAAAAAAAAATTTTCACCAATAGAAATACAAAGAAATCGGATCAGAAATAAAAAGCTAATATCGGCTG
Organism: Monopis laevigella; assembly: GCA_947458855.1. Classification (NCBI taxonomy): domain Eukaryota; kingdom Metazoa; phylum Arthropoda; class Insecta; order Lepidoptera; family Tineidae; genus Monopis; species Monopis laevigella. The sequence continues at coordinate 4,768,532 of OX381577.1, read as the reverse complement.
CGTTTTATTCCAGAGGCTTTACCACGGGTTTGCGCATTGTAGAAACGTAACGTATTAATTTACGTATACATGAGCAACAACCAATAGGGTCGCTTTATTTTTGGTAACAGGATTGAATAAAGCGATCCTATTGGTTGTTGCTCACGTATACGTAAATGTTACGTTTTGTTTCTACAATGCGCCAACCTCCGAAACTTTTAGAAACGGCGCACGGCGCGGATGAAACTCGTACATAACAGCTATAGCTATTTATATATAATAATATATTATATAAAGACAGTGTTTTACCTTACGTTACTAATCCACCAATTTTCGTCAACTTTCGCTCTGATCAGATACCTAACTCCTATTGTCAAATTTGACAATGGGTCCTTTGTGAAAATCCACGATTCTCTTACAATTGGCGTCCAAAGTTAAGATTAGTTTAACGACTATGGGCTTCCAGAGATCTTAAAATGTTTAGAAAACTGAAAACAGACATAGTTTTGAAAGCGTAGTTAGTACTCATAATAAAACCCTTTGTTGACGGGGCGAGAGGACGAGCGGAATTTCACGAATTTCCGATGTCGGAGAAGCCAGCTCAGGGACATGAGAAGTGTAGGACTTATACCTAAATTGGGCCTTTATGCTAGAGGACGAAGACTGTCTCAGCTCAAATCCCGAGCGTGTTTCTTGGGACGCTGGGGCTTAGGGGGGAGGTCTTTAGATGCAGTAGTAGAGTGTGAGGAATCTGAATTCTCGTCACTGGATAACAAGCCAGAGGTAGAGACTGACGCGGCGGTATGAAACTTACACCATTTGGGGCTAGCGAGACTACTCTCGTCTCGCTCATGTCGACGGTAGGAGGAGTGACATTTTCAAACAAAAGTGCCGGCACGTTCTTGTCCGAAGCAGGATGTGCGGAGCCGCTCACCGCCCGTGTCTGGCTCTGCCTCGGTACCGGGTCGGCCGCCGCTTGGTCAGGGTTCAGAGCCTGGAGTACTCTGGACTGGAAACTCCGGGTCCGGTTCAGGTCTAGCTGGAATACCTTTGTGCTTAATTTTGATCCTCGGGAACTTAGAAAGATCACGTTTCGGCTTAAATATTGCTATATACGGTAGTGGTACTTTTATTTATATTTACAGAAGTTTTTATTTATATACAAAGAAAGTTAAAATACAGTTTAGGCCTTGTTTCTGATACCTAACCGAGCGTCAAATTGAAGTAATTGTTAAATAAGTATTTTTAATTATTAATAAATGTGTTCAGCGTTGTAACAATATAAAATAAATATGTACAAAAGTCAAATATTGGTTCATTTTAGCCACTCACTTTTTTTTTATAAAAATCTCTCATTTTGATTTAACAGCTACCACGCTTTCTTTTACCATGTCACACTTGACTTTGAAGACTATTAGGGCCTTAAGCTTTCTTATATATCTTTATTCGGTCGGATTATAACTTTACTACGCAGCCATTTTAAGTGTGCACTCAAATTTATATGTTGCTACAATAAGGAACTTTATTATTTTTCATATAAAAAGTCGTCACGGGTTTCATTTTTTATTTTTTAAATATTATATTGTATGTGTGTATAAATAAAAAGTTGTTTTTACCTATTGTTTTTTTTCGGATTTCATGAGTTTTGTCATGGTCTGGTTGTTTATAAAATATAATATGTATTTATATCGTTGGTTCTGGCACTCATAGTACAAGCCCAGAGCTTAGTTTGTGATCAGAGAAATATGTGCGTAATAAAAAAAAAAAGCTTTACCCTCCAGCTAGTAATATTGGGGGGTTAAAAGAAATACTTTATCAGGAATGTTAATATCTCGGTAAGGGACGGTACTACATATAGACTTAAAATTTGGTTATTGAATACACATTTGAAAATAAATAAAAAAAAAATTAATTTCTATCAGAGTAAAAATGTTTAGGGCTAGTTTCCATACCGTTCTATATCTATGTATAACGGTATATTCTTGAAATTTTGTAAAAGGAATGAAAATGTTTTCTGAATAAATATCATCACGAATGCCTTACGGCGCCCGAGACCGCCTAGACGGCCTCAGGGTACCCAGCGGAGGGGTTTTTAATCCCACTTGGTATGAGTCTACATCGGAAAAGTGGCTAGCTTGCCTCGATTTAGATATTTTTTTAGCTATATTAATACCTTGGCAAGGCAAAGATACTACATACAGACTTGACATTTGGTACCCATTTGGAAATAAGTTAAAAGGTGTTTTAACAGGTTTTGAAATTTGGTTAAACACGTTTTAATTGATTTTCAAATGGGTAGCTACCAAAGGAACAAGCGATGGTGTTAAAGTGTTTAGAGGTGTTGTTTACGATACCGCTCTATATTACTGGAATAAAACTTAAAAATTTGCATGTAGACTTATTTTATAAATATATGTTTCACTTTAAAAAAAAGAGGAAGGCGGGGAAAGGTATAGACCAGCTAACAATTCGGAGGTGGGATGTTGGTCATACAATATGACTAGAAAGAAAATCAAAGGCTAGAATATATAAACCAGAGTATAATTAATAATTTAATATAAAACAAATGTCGAACTAATATAACATAGCATCGCATCAAAACACTACAGCGAAATTGAATTCGACACAATTACCTCAGTAATACGTGTGATTGAATTACTGGAGTGTGACCTCCTACATATTATTAATATATTAAACAGATTATTCAATATGGCGGCCATATTGGAACGTATTGTTGATTTGAATATTAGCATGTATTGGATGTAGGTGGATTTGCAAATTACTACAAATTTTATACATTAGGTAATTTTAATTTTAGGTATTATTTTTGTCTATGCTAAAAACAATGAATGCTCTTAATAAATTTTATGTATCACTGCTACTCTGCATCTATCTGATCGTAAGCAGACCTAAAAAAATCCATGAATGCGGTCAATCATATGGTTTTGTGTGGTTTAACAGCATTAATCTCTTCCACTATGCCGGCTAAATTATGTTACAAGATGGCCAAATACGTATTTGCATTACAAGTCTATTTTAATAGCATCGCCAATTTAACTGTCCGTTTCGTAACCGCACCCTTAAAGAAGTAGTGACCTCGACAAAAAATCGATGCAGTAGTCTCCTGAAAAACGGTGAACCCACAGAGTAAATCTGAAAGATGGCTAGGTCTCTTGACGGTTCTTGGATTTGTATTGGCGGCGTTAACGACCCTGGTATGTTGATCTAACGAAGAAGAGATCTACCTCCCGCTTAAAAATTACATATAGGGTGTAAAATGTAAGAACCATCGAATGATAGACAAAAACTTCTACTGACCACCTCCGTAGATTAATAGTTGCAACTTTAGCGTTATATCCGGAGGTCGTGGGTTTGATTCCTACCCATGGCAAAATAATACCTATTAGTATTTTTTCTGTATAGTTTGTCAAGGTATGGATGTTTGTAAAATATAATATGTATTATATCGTTTTTTCTAATAAACCAGTACAAGCCTAAAACTAGTTTGTGACCAGAGCAATATGTTTGTAATATCCTTCATATTATTATTATATATATATCTTCACGGGTGCCTTACGGCGCCCGAGACCGCCTAGACGGCCCCAGGGTACCCAGCGGAGGGGTTTTAATCCCACCTCGTCGTAGCCGATGGTATGAGTCTACACCGAACAAGTGGCTAGCTCATCGCGATGTTTTGAATAGACTCAATAAATAGTTTCACAAGTTGGTATAGTGAAACCGGGACCGACAGCTTAACCTGCTCTCCAAGGCACTATAGTGGTGTTGTCAAACAAATGCACATAATTTTTTTAATTAAAAACTCATTGGTACGCACCGGGATTGGAACCAGGGAACTTAGTGTTTTTAAGTCCAAGGTCTAACCAACTCGGCCACCACGTACATAATTATTATTCATATTATTATTATTATTATTATTAATTACCTTGCTTAATGTTACCAACAGATGAAATTATTACCAGTTCATAAGTAGTACCTGTTAAACCCTAAATTCCAAGATACAAACAAATCACAACCTTTGGAGTTCAGTAGAATACCCCCACAAGAACATGACAATAATTATCATGCAATTTCAAATTCATGATCAAATTTAATTTCTGTAAACGGAACAAGAACTATTTTTTTTATTTTTTTTAATCCGAGCTCAACATGTGACCCTGCATCCACCTGATGTTAAGCAGTATGCAATATCCATGAATGATAGCAACAAGCGGATGCATACAGGTGCACCGCTGGTTGCCATCATTATGCCGGCTTAAGATGCCTATTCACGCTTCGTTTAAAGGACTCTAGGTTATAAGAGGAAGGAAACACGCAAGCTAGTAGGGCATTCCACATTTTAATAGTACGGCAGATGTATGAATCGCCAAAACGATTAGTACGAGTTGGTACATCCGCCACGGTATACATATGCATTTTGCAACCAGTGCGTGTTGTCCTGTAACGGAAAGGGGAAGGGGGAATAATGTTAAAAAGCTCTTCAGAGCACTGTCCATGGTATAGGCGGTAAATTACGCTCAACGATGCCACATCCCTGCGAAGCTGCAACGGCCAAGGTTTTATTGAGCTTTTCGTCTTCAATAATTCTAGTCGCTCGCTTCTTTCTTCGTCGCTTTCTTCTATTTTTAAGATTACGAGTGCAGAGCCCTTAAACTAAAGACCTCAAAAGGCTACTTCAGTGTAATCAAAAGAACTTACCTATCCAAGTGTCTTCATTTTAAGGACACTGCATTCGTTTACATGTTGAGTGTTTTTTTTTAATCAGAAAAAAATGTTATTTTCATTTTATACATACTTAATTGAAAAAAAAAATTAGGCTCTGCAGTCGCAGATTTAAAATAACATTTTTGTCGGTCATTGTATCTATAAATCTTTCTGTTAAAGATTTTTTTAAACCAGATTTGTTTAAATATTAGAAATACAAAAGTATTTATTACAACAGAAATATTTTTTACGTACAATTACCAACATAAAAATAATAATTAAATTACGACTAACAGCCAAGTTGCAATATTGGAAGTATTTTTTTAAAACAGGTGCAGATGCAGAACTGAGCATATTTCACTCTCTCAAAGCTTGGCTGTTAGAAAATGCCTAAGGCATTAAGCTCGCTTATGTACAATTTTGCGTAAAAATGATTTTTGAATAAAAATAAATAGGTATGTGTGTATAGTCGTCAACACGACTGCAGAACCCTTAAGTTCTGTCCCCCAGTTTGTATCTAAATAATATTTTTACCTATAATTAGTTTTCTTTAAATAAGCAAACTAAATGAAGACTGAAGTCCAAAGCAAAAGTTGTTTACAAGGAAAAGCCTCAAACTTTAATTGCTTTGCTCTGAGTTGCAGAGTAAACACCCGAACAGAACACAACCTTCACTATGGCTACTATATATACCTACTAGGCGCGGTCTTAAGCAGAGTTTATACAAAATTCTTTAGCTGTCTTTGTAAACTTCAAAGTCCTGTTTAAATCAGATTTAGAATGTGACACCGTTTAGTTTAATTATATGTACTTGCTTGGAAAAAATCACTAAAATATTTATTTTAAAAAATCCGTTTCACACTCTATTTTATTTTATTCGAATACCATTATAACAAAACTCAGGTGTCGATTTAGCCGGCTTATATCTGACCCGCTCATTTTGGCATCTTTCAGAAATAATAATTTTTATATATATAGTAGTATTTATTATAATATTATTATTTTGTAGTCATTCTAATTACTTATTTTTGCTATAAATCTACTAAAATGTCATATATCTTATCTTTATTGTTATAAAAGAATTGTTAAAATATTCAACGGGCGGGAAGCGTTTTAAAACTCAAAAAAGTTCTCAAAAAACAGCAGTATTTGAGGAGGCCATATTTATTACGGTACGTAAAACGTTATATATATTTTTTGAGATTTGCTAGACACTAAAAAAAGCAAATCGCTAAAATATAAAAAAAAACGCAGAATAATAGTTTTATTTTCACGTACGTTTTTTACTCTGTGCTAGAAGAGTTGCTCTATGAATAGTTGGTAAGGTCTTTGCCGTCAAAAGAAACGAGATTAAGAATCTTCAATCTTATTGATGAATTTATTTATTGTACGTGACGCTATTAAGTTACTCGGGAACAGCGGACTGAAGGTTACACGCTCTTTTACTTTATTCCAACATATCTGTTCTATATATACCTTAGAGTGGGATCAAAACCCCTCCGCTGGATATTCTTTAGGCTGTCTAGGTGGTTTCGGTCGTAAGTAAGGCACCCGTCATGATATTACATTTTAACATCTTTTCTATGAATGTATCTGTTTAAACATAATATGTTTTTATATCATGTTTTATCAATTTGCACTTAACATGGTTCAGTTTAGTATTCCATATGTTACGATATAAAAAGAAACTTTTAGTATTTTACAGTTTAAATCTTTATAAAGGTTATAATAGGTTATTATCTATATTAACTTAACGCTACGACACTCTTAGAAGCCGATCAAAAGTTTGAAAGAACGCTAAGCGAAAAAAAGTAGTAATGCGATTTCTTTTAAATTCCACTAAGTCATAAATCTAACATCATAAATTAAATACAAAAATCTAAAATTGTTTCAAGATCAAATAATAATCTATGTTTAAAATAATCTAAGAAGAGAAAATTATACCTAAGAAGGGATATAATCATTGAATCGAAGAAATACAGAGTAAAAGAACATAATATTAATTAACTAGGTCACAAAATATGTACATGCCAATGAAAAATACTATATTTTATACAGTAATACCGATCTATATTAAAATTAACATAAAACAACTAATTACTGTATTATTTACAAAATTATAAATTAGATTGTAAAACATTGGCGGCTTTAGTAATGTTTGCAGATGTAACATTGACTTTTTAATGAAAATTCCGTCCTTTTACCAAATTTATTACTACCGTCTCCGTGGTTTAGTGGTAACCCCATCGGCGTTGTATCTGGGAGTCCTATGTTCAAATGCCCACTTATGGTAAAACAACTTTACTAAGTTTTCAGCACAGTTTACCATGGTCTAGATATTTATAAAATATACATTTTGTATTGTAATCATTCTACTTTGATCAGCTAATCACCAAGCCTTACACTGCTGATAGCCTCCGTAGACTAGTAGTAGCGCCTTTGGCGTTAAATCCGGAGGTCGTGGGTTCGATTCCCACCCATGGCAAATAAATATTAGTACGTTTTTCTGTACAGTTTGTCATGGTCTGGGTGTTTATAAAATATAATATGTATTAATTATATCATTGATTCTGGTACACATAGTACAAGCATAGAGCTTAGTTTGTGACCATAATAATTTGTGTAAATTCCTACATATTATTATTATTATTTATTTATTATTATTTCTTTATGTGGTGGATTATTGCGTGTGTTCGTTTGGTTACTATATATATTATATTCTTATACAGAAACACGATAGGCAATACTTTTTAGCCTCGCTCCATCAAGCCGACACCCAATTTGTAACCGCATCCTAATATGAATCTTCTTTGACGATATTCACTCCCTGCCTGAAAAGATTTCGAAGACTGATCCTGATAGGTAGATTATCTTTACCATCAGTTGGGTAACTTAACCGGTAAACCCGTGGCCGGTAACCACACTTTCGATTGCGTTAATCATAATTGTTAACCGAAATCTTAAGGGCATCGGGAAGCTCATTGATAGCTTCATATACTTAATTAATCGTTTTAATTCATATGTTTTCCTTTAAAACATTAAAACATACATAGATTATAGATATTTTAATAATTATTACGATATTATTTGAAGGTATATTAAAACATTTATACAAAAGTATAATATTGTATATTTATAGTATTAATATAAAATAATATTGTTATTGTACACGTATGTTTTCTTTTAATATTTAATTTTTATATATATTTTTTTATTTAAAAAGCTTTAGTGCCCTTTGGAACAAATTAAGCAGTAAGTTTTTACCTACTAACTTAGTTGTGGGTAAAATATATATAAAATTATAAGTATACTAATAAAGGAGTATACTAATATTATACATACATAATAATACTCACTACATATACATATCAATACTTATGTTAATAATATACATACATAATAATAAAATAGCAATTATTACAGCAACAGCACAGTATTACAGCAGTAACATTACCCACCATAATATTATATATAATATAACATTTCAGATATTGGCCCTGAGGCCACATCTTTCCTTTGATTCTGTTTCTTTTAACGGTACCGATTGATTGTCGAAATCCTTTATGTATGCTACGACGACACAGAATTCTTAAAGCCTCCAAGCGAAAAGTAGCTTCAATACAAGGAAATAGAGTGCATGACTTCTTGTTGATGATTGATTCTCCGGTTCATCGGTATAAACTTGCATTAGCTTTGTGAGAGCCTTCTTTAAGATGAGTCCAACTTTACCGTGAAAAAAAAAATACGGCGCTGGGCGGTTTTTGAAATTATCGTATGGATGCTATATTACCAGACGATATATGCAGTTTCCTTGCACTTTAATTGAAAGTTTTTTTTTCATAAAACTAACATATATTTTTTATAAAATGATTTGTTCGATAAAAATCGTGCAGCGTACATTGGGTCCGACGCCGACCAAAATGTCCGACTAAAAGGTTATATTTCCCGATACGATATTTTGACAAGCTAACGTTTCTGTTATAAGATACAGAATGATATGATCGCTGGTCACATACAATGCTTTAGCACATTTACGCATATAGGGTCAAATGTAAACGAAAACGCTTTCAATTATTACATTGAGTTATTCTGTATAACTCTAACAGGCGTCAGCTGAAAATCAGTGCTTTATCCTAGAACGATGTAGCTTATACTGAGCTGATTACCTTTTAGTCGCCACGCAACACACTCCTGGTAAATAATTAATTTCATATGTTAATGTTTGTAATTGTATTTGAATATATTCTATTAATTGTCTATGTAATTGTGTTGTAAGCGAAAATAAAGTTTTTCTTTCTTTCTCTCAATAACATATTTTAATACTTTTTAACAACATTTGACACTGATAATTCAAAATGGCTGTCATTGACCATATACTATAAATGGGTTCCAAAGCATGCAGAAAGTTTTAAATGTTATATTGCAGAGATAATTGGAAATGTTTCCATTTACCTCTGTTTACATTTACCCACTTTCTATACCATGGCTCTTGTATCAGATACAACGATACTTATACCTACACAATCATTACATTTTATAAACACCCAAACCATGACAAACTGTACAGAAAAACGTACTATATTTTTTTTTCCATGGGTGGGAATCGAACCCGATATAACGCTAAAGACGCAACCACTAGCTTACGGAGACATAGTCGTACAGTTATATTAATAATTTTATTAAGAAATAATTATAATAAATCTGACCCACTTAAGTAGATGATACCCAACTAATTATTAATTAAGTATGTAGCCAGGCTTAATAAAGAAGTGCTTATTTTGCTCCAAGAGGAACTGTGTACTAGTGTGTACTGAGTATGTAAATTAGACTTAAGCCCGTACCACGACCAAGTTCCCACGTTCCCTTACTTAATAATATTATCATTAATAATATGTGTACCTTAGCAAAATTATAAAACTGGCTTAAAATAATGTTTATAGAAACTTAGACGTCGATAAATATTAGTAAGTACCTACTTATTAACAGTTGTTCTCTATAATAATATGTTTTAAGTAGATCTCTATAACTTTGCTAGGCCGACCGGTCTCGCCCATACAGATGCAAAAACCGTCAAGTGACCTTTTATTGTATTAAGGCACGGCATGTGACTTTGTATCTACCAGATGGAGAGCAGACCTACAAAAACCCAATTGGGTAGATCAATAATTGTTGTTAAATAACATTGATTGCTCTCACTATCCCGGCTAAATGATGCGATTACGAAATGGGCGGTGACAGAGACGAATTGCATTATACTCGTAATGCAATTCGTAGGTATACTTTAATACCCTCGCTGCCTTATCGTCAATACACACACCCGTTTCGTAATCTCGCCGCCCTGAAAGTCCTACTGAAGACCTCGACAAGAAGTCTATTAAAAGGTAGTGTTACTAGTAGTAGCGCCTTTGGCGTTAAATCCGGAGGTCGTGGGTTCGATTCCCACCCATGGCAAATAAATATTAGTACGTTTTTCTGTACCGTTTGTCATGGTCTGGGTGTTTATAAAATATAATATGTATTATATCATTGATTCTGGTACACATAGTACAAGCATAGAGCTTAGTTTGTGACCATAATAATTTGTGTAAATTCCTACATATTATTATTATTTATTTATTGTTATTTCTTTATGTGCTAGATTATTCCGTGTATTCGTTTGGTTACTATATATATTATATTCTAATACAGAAACACGACATGCCGTTTTACTGCGCAATCTATCGTGATATCTGATATTCAGAATTGAAGGGTGGAGAAGGGCGGCTTAACCAAGAAAACACATACACGTTTTTGTTTTTTGTCTCTACAAAAATGCCTGTAAAGGATTGCATGAAATAAATAGTTTTACTTTGACTTTGACATATACTCCTCAATGTTTTCTGCTCCATAAATATATTTTCTGGTGTTACGATCGAACGATCATACCTAATTACAAAGTAGGATAAATATTTTGTTAACACATAATCCAAACACGTCTTCCAAACTTTTACTGACTGACTGACTGACGTACTGTTTATGTTATTTTTAGCAAATTGTAGCGAAGTAAAAACGGTAACTGTTAAATTTAGTTTTATGAACGCTTACGTATTTTGCATTTTAATACTTTTTCAACTTTGACGGATTGGTCAAGGTTTTTTCAAAATGCAGCGACTCGTTTTTCCTTTGTAAATATTGACTTTTACCCACCATTTTTATTTTTATTGGAGTACGGTAGGTGACTTTGTTATGTTATGGAAACTTTGCTATGCAAAAGCGTCAAGTGATCTAGTCATATTACGGTTTTAGTCTGCGGGTTCACCGGCTTAGAACACTACCGCTACGATTTCTTGTCGAGGTCTTGAGTAGGACTTTCAGGGTCGTGCCGTTACAAAACGAGTTATTAAATTGACGACAATGCAGCGAGGATATTAAAATATACCTACTCGTAATGCAATTCGTCTCTGTCACCGCCCATTTCGTAATCGCATCATTTAGCTGGCATAGTTAGTTCGATCAATGTTATTTAACAACAATTATTAATCGACCCAATTGGCTTTTTGTAGGTCTGCTCTCTATCTGGTAGATACAAAGTCACATGCCGTGCCTTAATACAATAAAATGTCACTTGACGGTTTTTGCATCTGTATAGGCGAGACCGTTCGGCCTAGCAAAGTTATAGAGATCTACTTAAAACATATTATTATAGAGAACAACTGTTAATAAGTAGGTATAAAAAATAATCGACGTCTAAGTTTCTATAAGCATTATTTTAAGCCAGTTTCATAATTTTGCTATAGGTACACATATTATTTATGATAATATTATTAAGTAAGGGAACGTGGGAACTTGGTCGTGGTACGGGCTTAAGTCTAATTTACATACTCAGTACACAGTTCCTCTTGGAGCAAAATAAGCACTTCTTTATTAAGCCTGGCTACATACTTAATTAATAATTAGTTGGGTATCATCTACTTAAGTGGGTCAGATTTATTATAATTATTTCTTAATAAAATTATTAATATAACTGTACGACTATGTCTCCGTAAGCTAGTGGTTGCGTCTTTAGCGTTATATCGGGTTCGATTCCCACCCATGGAAAAAAAAATATAGTACGTTTTTCTGTACAGTTTGTCATGGTTTGGGTGTTTATAAAATGTAATGATTGTGTAGGTATAAGTATCGTTGTATCTGATACAAGAGCCATGGTATAGAAAGTGGGTAAATGTAAACAGAGGTAAATGGAAACATTTCCAATTATCTCTGCAATATAACATTTAAAACTTTCTGCATGCTTTGGAACCCATTTATAGTATATGGTCAATGACAGCCATTTTGAATTATCAGTGTCAAATGTTGTTAAAAAGTATTAAAATGTGTTATTGAGAGAAAGAAAGAAAAACTTTATTTTCGCTTACAACACAATTACATAGACAATTAATAGAATATATTCAAATACAATTACAAACATTAACATATGAAATTAATTATTTACCAGGAGTGTGTTGCGTGGCGACTAAAAGGTAATCAGCTCAGTATAAGCTACATCGTTCTAGGATAAAGCACTGATTTTCAGCTGACGCCTGTTAGAGTTATACAGAATAACTCAATGTAATAATTGAAAGCGTTTTCGTTTACATTTGACCCTATATGCGTAAATGTGCTAGAGCATTGTATGTGACCAGCGATCATATCATTCTGTATCTTATAACAGAAACGTTAGCTTGTCAAAATATCGTATCGGGAAATATAACCTTTTGGTCGGACATTTTGGTCGGCTTCGGACCCAATGTACGCTGTACGATTTTTATCGAACAAATCATTTTATAAAAAATATATGTTAGTTTTATGAAAAAAAAACTTTCAATTAAAGTGCAAGGAAACTGCATATATCGTCTGGTAATATAGCATCCATACGATAATTTCAAAAACCGCCCAGCGCCGTATATTTTTTTTCACGGTAAAGTTGGACTCATCTTAAAGAAGGCTCTCACAAAGCTAATGCAAGTTTATACCGATGAACCGGAGAATCAATCATCAACAAGAAGTCATGCACTCTATTTCCTTGTATTGAAGCTACTTTTCGCTTGGAGGCTTTAAGAATTCTGTGTCGTCGTAGCATACATAAAGGATTTCGACAATCAATCGGTACCGTTAAAAGAAACAGAATCAAAGGAAAGATGTGGCCTCAGGGCCAATATCTGAAATGTTATATTATATATAATATTATGGTGGGTAATGCTACTGCTGTAATACTGTGCTGTTGCTGTAATAATTGCTATTTTATTATTATGTATGTATATTATTAACATAAGTATTGATATGTATATGTAGTGAGTATTATTATGTATGTATAATATTAGTATACTCCTTTATTAGTATACTTATAATTTTATATATATTTTACCCACAACTAAGTTAGTAGGTAAAAACTTACTGCTTAATTTGTTCCAAAGGGCACTAAAGCTTTTTAAATAAAAAAATATATATAAAAATTAAATATTAAGAGAAAACATACGTGTACAATAACAATATTATTTTATATTAATACTATACATATACAATATTATACTTTTGTATAAATGTTTTAATATACCTTCAAATAATATCGTAATAATTATTAAAATATCTATAATCTATGTATGTTTTAATGTTTTAAAGGAAAACATATGAATTAAAACGATTAATTAAGTATATGAAGCTATCAATGAGCTTCCCGATGCCCTTAAGATTTCGGTTAACAATTATGATTAACGCAATCGAAAGTGTGGTTACCGGCCACGGGTTTACCGGTTAAGTTACCCAACTGATGGTAAAGATAATCTACCTATCAGGATCAGTCTTCGAAATCTTTTCAGGCAGGGAGTGAATATCGTCAAAGAAGATTCATATTAGGATGCGGTTACAAATTGGGTGTCGGCTTGATGGAGCGAGGCTAAAAAGTATTGCCTCCTAATGCAAATTCATTTTTGCCAGCAACTTAGGGTGAGGTTTTGTTTTCAAGGACTCCTTATGTTGGGACTCACAGTCTGCCTGCCTGTAGCATGAATATCTGATCCGATTTACTTGTTGTCACATATTTTTAATAGATGAGATAGGTATTTAGAATATTTTATTTTATCTATAGGTATCAATAAAAAATATAGCAGTTGTTAGTCTCGCTAAAATTGCGTATATTTTATTGCAACCAATAAAATATACGCAATTTTAGCGAGAGCCTTTGGCGTTGTATCCGGAGGACGTGGATTCGATTCCCACTGTTTCCCATCCATGGAAAAGCAATATTAGTACGTTTTTTCTGTACAGTTTGTCATGATCTGGGTGTTCATAAAATATAATATGTATTATATCGTTGTTTCTGGTACACATAGTAAAATTTGATCTACATATTATTATTAATCAAAAACGGCTTGACTGATTGGAATCTTACTTATTCTTTCATTTACTTTAATACAGGGATGGTTTAAAATGAAAAAATACAAGGAAAATACTAAAGAAAAGCTAAAAAAATATTAAAAAGACATTTTGTATGTAAAATGATACACTCTTAGAAAAAAAAAAATCTAAGGTTGTACTTCGCGGTTCTTTATTTGAATCTGTCATCTGTTACTATATATTTGTTTTTATATATTATTTCATCAGTGTGGAAAGGCAAAGATCTTTCGACCCTATACAGCCTAATTTTAGTGATTGTAATATAATAACTGTCACTATTTAATTTAGCCATTTCCCATGCGATTGGCTTTTGCGAGAAGTTTGCGGAATTAACTTGGAGTTTCCTGTTTCGCATACGCACAACACTAGGTGATACTCTTTGTAGGTCATACAAGTTCACCGGGTCAGTAAATAGAAAATAAAATTTCTTAAAAATAATATGCTGCCCCCTTAGTTGGTGAATTTTGATTTATTTTAAAGATGAAGTTTGCAATATATAAATTAGATCTAAATAAGGGAGCTGGCAGTGATAATATACCCCATATATTTTGGTATAACTGTGCTGAAGCTCTTTGCCTTCCTATAGGTATTATTTTTAACAAATCTCTTGTCGAAGGTATTTTCCTTGATCACTGGAAAAAGGCTCACATAGTACCAATCCATAAAAAGCAATCCAAATCTATAATAGAAAATTATCGTGGGATATCGATTTTAAATACTATTGGTAAAGTCTTCGAAAAGTTTGTTTACGACGCTATTTATCCGGTTGTCACCCAAGGTATTCCTATAACTCAACATGGATTTTTAAAAAACCGATCCACTATTACAAATCTTGCTAGTTTCTCCAGTTTTATTTTGCGAAACATGGAGAGGGGTGGGCAGGTCGACGTGATCTATACGGACTTCGAAAAAGCTTTCGATCGTGTTGATCACGTCATTCTGCTTCAGAAATTACAGTGCCTTGGAATTCACGGTGACCTCCTTAGATGGTTAGAGTCCTATCTGAAAAACCGATCACAAGCGGTAGTAATGGGTGGTTATAGATCGGAATTTATACAAGTACCAACAGGAGTCCCACAGGGCTCGCATCTCGGTCCGCTTCTTTACAACGTTTTTCTTTACGACATTGGAAACTGTTTTAAATACTCTTCTCATCTTCTTTACGCTGACGATAAAAAAATATATTACAAAATTCGAAACATTGATGACTGCAAACTAATGCAAGATGATTTAAATACATTACATAAATACTATAATAAAAACAACATAAATATTAATGTAAATAAGTGTCAATGTATAAGCTTTACACGTAGGACGAATCCCATCAAATTTCTATATAACTTTAATAACATACCCATCAACAGAACAAACACGGTTCGAGATCTAGGTGTGTTATTTGATTCAAAGATGTTATTGTCAGAACAGATTGACTCAGTTGTATGCAAGGCATATAGAAATATGGGATTCGTCCTGCGTAGTTGTAAGCCGTTCAACGACCTATTTGTAGTAAAAACTGTTTTCATTGCTTACGTGAGAAGCGTTCTTGAATACGCTTGCCCTGTGTGGTCCCCCCAATATGCAATATATAGGAATAGACTGGAAGGTATCCAGAAGACATTCATAAACCACCTAAACTATCTATCTAGGGCTTCTTCAAGCTCATATATTGAAAGCTGTCGTAAACATGAGTTATTAACACTCGAAGAAAGAAGATCTACTCTGGATATGTGTTTTCTTTATGATGTGATTCAGGGACGCTTGGATAGTCCAGAGTTGGTAGCGGGTCTAAAACTGTGCACACCGCGCCGCCGCACCCGTCACACCTCTTTGTTTAGTGTTCCGCAGCATCACACAAACTATGCTTCTAATAATGTTTTTTCACGTATTTCTCGCGATTACAACAGGACATTTTCGGACATTGATCCTTTTATATATAATAAAAAATCATCCTTTAGAAAGGAAGTTATTAATTTAATTTTATCTAGAAATATTTATATAAAGTAAAGGTGTCCTATTATCTATCAATAACTATTAATTATACATATTCATTGTTTTTTTTGTTGTTACTATTATTAACTCTAATATTACTGTAGGTAAGTAATGTATTATGTCTTTTAATATTTAATTAATTTGTACACTTAGTAATTATAAACAAAAAAAAAATGTTAATCAGTTTACATAATCTGAAAAGCTTTATATAGCCATACTTTTTGTTATTATAATGTTATATATTTTGTTAACTTGTATCGCTGTTAGCTTTGTAATAAACTTATAAATAAATAAATATTTGTATCTTACTAATATTATAAAGATAAAATAATTTATTGTTTGATTGTTCCAAAAACTCAAAAACAATTGAACTGATTTTAGTAATTCATTCACTTATAGAAAGCTCTATATTAAGCTACTCCTAAAATACAAATAAAAACCAATTTCTTGACATATTTAAAAGGTTCGTACGTTTTTGTAAGGAACCCTAAGTGCACCAGAATCCCCGCTTGACCGCTTTTTGTTTTACGGAACCCTAAAAATAAACCGCGAAGATTATAATTTGAAAGCTTTTACTTAACAGTTAAGATTAAATTAACGGATAATGAAGATCTTTCAATACCTTTCTTCATTATTAAATGAGTTTCTATAATGGAGACCACTTCGAGACTTCCTTTGGAAAATTTTTGGACACTTATTTCGTCGAGTTAGTGTCCTTTATAAATAAGGTTCCTTTAGATTTTTTTATTAGGAAAGTAAGGTATAGGTACTCTTATACAAACCTTAAAACGACTGAATGCCGTTTTCAATAATCTTAACGTAACTTAAAAAAAAAAAGTTTTTATAGGAGCTCGGCTTGTGACCTACCTAATGGAAAGCAGTATGCAGGTCCAAGAATGAATACAACCAGCACTTAGAACTGTGTTGTAAGGCTTAAATAAATATTTATTGTTAATAAACCGCCAGTAACAATTGTAAAGTAAACACTTGACCTTAAAAGAAAAAAAACTTACATGTTTTGTTAACTGAAAAGAAACACAAAAAAGGTAAAATAAATATTGGGAAAGTACAAAAATAGTACAAAAAAAATAAAAACTTGTTCTTACAAATATATTGACCCTTAAACTTTGTGATAATAACAAACAATACGTCGTTGGGACGTACATTTCGTATAAAATATAGACCTAGTGTAAACACATCCTTATCTACACACGTGGCGATTCTTTCAGAGTGTCACTTGGAGTGTGAAAGCCGAAATAAATTCAGTAACCTGAAATATATTTTTGTGAATGTCTTGCTAAGGATTTCTAATCTTTTTTTGTTCACCTTTTCTGAAGTGTATTGATGATATTAATATTTTAAGACTTTTCTGTTAAGGGTGTGCTTTTTTAGCAAAAGAAAATTAAAATTCAGATTTCGAACCGTCTGTCTATCTGCATCATGAAGATTTAATGCCTAAAATCGCCTTTGCGAACGTGAGAACATAAAATGGCCGCAGCCAAATAGATGAGAACAAAAAGTATTATAAGCGATCGCTGAACGTTGATTCGTTGAAGTGAGAAGAGAATATGGCGGCAATGAACACGTTTGACATTTGGTTTTTAGGCGATTTCAGGCATTGGGGCGGTTTCATATATTAGTCTTAGTTTTTTAATAAGACAGTTGGTAATGATTATTAGAAAAATGTTTTATTTAAACCGGGGAGAGGCGTCATGAAAGTATGAATAATATAGAAGTGTATAAATTGTAAAGTAAACATGTCTCGTCCCCACTCCATTAAATCTAGATACGGAAAGGAGATAAGTAGCTACTTTTTGTTTTAAATTTCGAACGAAATATCAAACATAATCTATTCTCACTTTTGAGAATTGATTATGTTTGATTAGTTAGCAAGCTACTAGGCCATCTTTTGGTTTTAGTTTATGGGTTCACCGGTTTTCAGGAGACTATTGCATCAATTTACTGTCGAGTTGGTAGTCTTCTTTTAGGGTACCGTTACGAAACATCATTTTAACCGAATCGACTTCATTTATCAACTTTCTGGGTCTGCTTAGCATCAGTTACGCTTTAATAAAACTTAAATTCTATGTTGACCCCCACCGGGATTCAGTTCAACTTCTCTATCAAAATTAAATACCATTAAAATATTCTTAATTTTTTCTACAATTTTTTTTTGAGTAGGTACACGTCTACTAACAATATAAACTAAGCCCTAACTCAAAGGCATAAAGTTAAAATATAATAAACAATAGATAGTTGGTAACCGTGCTACGGTCGTCCACGTACTCACTATAAAAGGTTTTAGCTATAGTTTTAAACGCTACACCGTTCAAAGGCCATTTTAAAAGTAAAATCGTAAAATAAAACGACGGTACTACCTACCTTGTGCATCTCTAAATGCTGGACAAAGGTGCGGAAACCTTAGTACGTGTTCAAAGAATTGTCGTTTGTTACCACAGACTATAAAAGTTAGGAGTTGCGCGGAATGTTACTGGAAACGACCTTCCTATATGGCTTTTGCGGATTTTAAATGTGTTAGAGTCTAACTATAAGACTATTAAAATAGGGTATAACATGATGTATTATCTTTTTAAATGTAACGCATTTCTTAGCAGCCTAAAGAATGCGTTGCACCAAAGTGTCCGTTAAAGTTTTTTTTTTGGAGCACAGCAAATGACCTGTGGTTGTAAGTAGACCTACCAAGTCCATGAATGGGGTTGATCAATAATTGTTGTTAAAGAACATTGATCGCTGCCACTATGCCGGCTTAATGATGCAATTACGAAATGGGCGGCGACAGAGACGAATTGCATTACGAGTATAGATATATTTAATGTCCTCGTTGCCTCAACGTCAAATTAAGCACCCGTTTCGTAGCCACACTCTGAAAGATAACTACCACCTTGACAAGAAATCGATGCAGTAGTATCCTGAAAACCGGTGAACCCCCAGACTAAAACTGAAACTCCAAGTGCTCCAATAAAAAAAAATGAGGCAATATTATAAATAGTATAGGTAATTTTATCCTTTCACGCTACTGTACGCTGCTCAAGGCTATATGGGTTTTTCTCACTAGTTGAGGAATTTATGTCATGAATAATACTAGTTATTAAAATAAAAGTTTAGGTGGTCCTATCTATTTAATTAGAAGACCTCCGTGAACAGTCTCTGAGTGTAGTAGTCATGACAACCGGCTAGTGGCACTTCGTTCCTTCCTTGTGTAAAGTACTTCTACTTTTTTAAAGTACCAGTGTGCTTAGTTGTGAACTTTTTCATTTAATAAGCTAATTTAGGCTACAAAATTTATAAACGGCTTTTTGGAGTCACTTATAGCGGTTTCAATATTCAATCTTTCTTTTTTTGTGGACTAGTAACTACCGCTGTTATTATTAATTATTATTTTTAGCCTTTATTTACTGATAATTAAAGTACAATTTAAATTCAAAAAATATTGGTAAGTTTAATGACAAATAGACGAAGGCCTCCTCTAGCATTTTCCAGATCTTCTTATCCTGGGCTAATCTTAGCCATGTGATACTAACGCCGCTACTTCAGTACAACTTTCAATAGATTTGACGATTAAGTAGCATAGTATTAAAAAGTAAACTTGTAATGCAAGTTCACCTTTGCCGCCACCCATTTCCTAACTGCATCATTTAGCCGACATAGTGAGAACGATCAATATTGTTAAACATCAACGTATTGTTCGACCCTATTCATGGAGTTAGTAGGTCTTTTTACCACCAGGTAGATACATAGTCACATGTCGTTCTCCATAAGTAATAATAAAAAATATGGTTGGTTCCATCCATCTTTTGTTGTCCTGCGAAGCCCAGGACACCATTTTTTTTTTCTTCATAAAAAGCCATTTGTATATACCATATTAGATTTTTATATGTATATATATATGATTTTTATTTTTAAAAATCGCGTTAAGTTGGGATAAATAAGGATGTCAAATATGTATTCAAAATATATTCGTATATGTATTCAAAACATATTTTTAAATTATCTCATTATTAATTAATTCGACAGAATTTTATATTTATGTAAAAAACGCATTATCTCAACAAACAAATAAGTATATATATTATTTTCGTTATGTAAAGGCGTTTTTTTACTTATATAGAGGTAATGCGTTTTTTTACATAAATATAAAATTCTTCACTATACCAACTTCTGAAACTGTTTATAGATGGGTCTATTCAAAACATCGCGACGCGCTAGCCACTTGTTCGGTGTAGACTCATACCATCGGCTACGACGAGGTGGGATTAAAACCCCTCCGCTGGTACCCTGGGGCCGTCTAAGCGGTCTCGGGCGCCGTAAGGCACCCCTTGATGATATGTATGAATGTACTCGTATGTATAAAATTCTCTCGAATATGAATTAAACAATTCATTCACACAAATAATATATATTAGGAAATCGCTACCATCAATTTGTATTGATTACAATATTTATATTTATATTTAACTGATCATCATATATAAGAAATATATTAATTTAAACAGATTTAAAAAAAAAAAATTATTTCATCCAAAATTTAATTATTTTATTAATTTTTATTATTTCGTCCGAGCTTTATAAAGATAACAAGGTTATGAACGTGTTCACATCAAAGTACGCGCAATATATACATATATTTGGCTTTATGGTCGAAATATCTTTGCCTTTCCAAAATCGTGGAAAAATATATATATATATTTAAAAAAAACTCTTAAATGGATTACTTTTAACCCTAGGCCTTATATAACCCAAGCTATATTTAGATTCGATCTTATTACTTACCTTAAGCACTTTTATATTATGTACTTACAATATGTAAGGAATACTATCCAAACATATCATCTTATAAGTATTAAAAGAAATTAACTGAAATATATTCACTTTGAGAACTATTCCTACATGCCATAGGATTGCTTTTTGTTCAGCAATTTATAAAATGAAAGAATAGCTATATTAGTAATACCATTTCACACATCCGTCGTGGCCAAATAGAAAATGTAATTGATGACTGTAGGGTGACCAAATAATATTGTTTTTCAATACAGTTGCTCGAAAAGGTGTACTTTCGATGGCAGTACATATGCCTCGAAAGTTAATTATTACGCACGTCGTGCGATTTTGTTTACAGTTCTTTCCATATGACTCGAAAGTTGATTTTACCGCACGCCGTGCGATTTGTTTACAGTTTTTATTTAAGTATCTATTTTCTCGCAAATGTATTGAAACACGTCTTTAATTATTATCAATAGCGCGTTTTTACGGTTCCCACTTTGCTTTTTTCGTAACAGAACTATTTGAGGGAAATTTATAATTAGTTTTAAACTATGCAATTGCACGCTAATGGTTATAAGTTTTAAGCCAGCATTTGATTTATGGCATAAATAGGTAAAGCCTGGTCACCCTACAACTCATCTTGAACTTGTAGGTTAGTTCTAGTAAAGCTTCTAACAGATCAAAGTATGATTGAAAGTATACCAACTGTTATTATCTGATATTAAAACGTTCTCGGTACCGGTGAGGATCCATTAGAAATACATTTCTAAGGTGATATATTTTACTCATGTGTCAATGACGGCAGAGATTTTTATTCTCACCCTGTCGTCGCCGATGTTATTTCTTTCTGAGTCTACACCGGACCAGTGGACCTTGTCGCGGTGTTTATATAGATTATTAATAATAACCCATCTACATACAGTTTCATAAGTTAATATGACTTAAACAAGAATCGACAGGTTAAAAGAAAAAGCATGGCATATGACTTGTATCTACCATATAATAAGCAGTTACTAAAATGGTCGATTAGTAAATTGTGGTGAAAAGCATTGGTTGCTCCCACTATACCGGCTATACGGTTTCTTAATGGACGGCTACAACGGTAAATCTGCATTACGAGTATTTTTTTTTTTTTTTTTTAATATGTAGGACAAGACTGAAAGATACTAGATCACATAACGGTTTTTACATCTATATAGGCGGTGGTAACGAAAGCGGTCAGATGGCCGAGCAAAGTTTAGAGGTCTCTTTTCCACCTAAGCTCTCCGAAACTAAATTTTCGTTAATATTGTGGTATTAAGTCTCTGATATTATAACATGTATGTTTTACACATGTAAACCTTCAGATCATCTTGAACTTTAAGGGCTTAGTTATAAAGCAGTTAACAGCTTCACCTTCAAAAATTGCTACGTCATTATATCGGTAAGGATCTATTGAGAACACATTACCTATAGGTGATATATTTTCCTCATGTCATTAATAAATCATGCTCACCCTACAGCTCATCTTGAACTTGAAGGATCGTTCTGATAAAGCATCGTTCTGATAAAGCATCCAGATAGATCGAAGTATGAATGGAAGTAACAGCTGATATTTTCACAATTTGGTACGTCATTACATGGTACGATACGTTACATAGGTATGTAAAATATTACCTATTTTTGAAACAAGTATTTTTACATTATACAAATCGTCGTAGCGGTTTTATTCTATGGGTTTATCAGACCGCCTCCGTAGACTAGTGGTTGTGCTTTTAGCGTTGTATCCGAAGGCCGTATTGATTCCCACCCATGGAAAAAAAATATAAGTACGTTTTTCTGTACAGTTTGTCTTGGTCTGGGTGTTTATAAAATATAATATGTATTATATCGTTGTTTCTGGTACACATAGTACAAGCCTAGAGCTTAGTTTGTAACCAAAGCAATATGTCTAAATTGTCCACATATTATTATTATTATTATTTTAGCGCAGAAACGATTTTACTAAAAAAAATATTTGTTTTGTTCGCAAATACTTTCCTTAAATTGTTTTTCATTATTCTGTAACAGCATTAGAAACACTGCCTCTATACACTGCCTTTTGGCCTAGTTGGTGTTTGAATTTTGTATATGAGTTGTAGAAATAACACTTCAGGTGTTATTTCCACCTCAATAATAAACCTACAGAAAAAACGTACTTTTAAATATTTTTTTGCCATGGGTGGGAATCGAACCCACGACCTCCGGATACAACGCCAGAGGCGCAACCACTAGTCTACGGAGGCTGTCCAAATAATGTTTAAATGTTTCAAGAAGTTTTCTGGAAATTATAATAGTTTATATGAAATCTATACAGATTTAATTACCTATTTAATACCTCATTTAGTGCTAAAATGGACACATTTATATAACATTTGTGCAAGATTCCATGCTTCTAGACCCACCCGGTTGTACGTTGGGAAATTCTAAAACTATAGAAAATTACAGAGGCAAATAATACAATAAAAAAATAAGTACTTATACAATCTATATAACTCTAAAAAGTATTTTATCCGGCTTTAGCAGTTGACATGTAAGTAATATAAATACTAATACTAGGTATCTACATAGAAGAGTATTAAGCGAAGTCAGGTAAAACTTACAACGTCTTTTGATATTGAAGCAATATCTTATTATTCACAAAATATAGCGCCCAAATCCCTACTCTAATATACAAAACTCATATTTTTCATATTACCATATGTTCCCTGTAATATTCGTTACTATTTTCTCTATCTATTCAAGTAAATATTTATTTTGGATGAAAAATCGTGAAAAATTCTATGATTCAAAAGCTTTTATTAAAAATATTATATCTACCTAAATAAATGTTGACGATAAAGTAAACTCTTAATGCAAATTCGACTTTATTGACATCATTATTGTACATGAATGAAATGTCAAATGTGTCCGTGTCCGCCATTTTCTTTTATCACTTCCGGTTATATTTTCTTATGTTTCTATTGGATCGCGAATATCTATTGGAGCCACATAAAGTCCATGAATGGGGACGCTGCCATTCATGGACTTTATGTGGCTTACCACTAGGTGAATACAAAGTTACATGCAGTGTTCTATTTTTTTTTAAGTTTTTTTAAGTATCACAGAAACATGATAACAAACCATTTTTTTTTAAATCGCCGCGATACATTTAGGTACATAAAAAATATAACCGAAAGTGATAAAAGAAAATGGCGGACATGAACACATTTCATTAGAAATTTAACCGAAACGAAATGCTCTTACTATATTTAAATGTTTGCAAGCGAGATAAGCGAGTTATACATCTGCGATATAATTTACAAATAATTTTAGGACACTTCCTTATTAGATTTCAATGTAACAAAATTTACGTTGTCCCAAATTAGAACATCATGGTAAATCCGCATAAAATGTATTTTTTTTATTTACGAAAAGCTAAAGAATAATAAAAAGAAAAGAAAGGTATTTTGTTATTTATACTTATCCGTTTGTTAGCGTTACCTTTAGGCGGTAATAGTGTTTATTTTGTGATGTTTGTTCTACTTGGGTTTCATTCTGCGAAGCTTTGTGTACTTTAGCTCAATCTGGAAATAGTTGTGTGATATCTAGGACTAACAAACAATGATGATAACCATTAAATTGTGAGGTGAAGGGTAAATATGGTCGCGAAAGACCGCGACTCTTGCTAGTATATTGACTTGACCAAACTCGATTTATTTTTAATACATACATACATACCATCACGCCTATATCCCAGTTATGGGGTAGGCAGAGAGCAATGTACGCCACTTCGTACGATCCCTACATACTTCACTAGCTTCCTCAACATTCATACATCTTTTCATGCAGGCGCGTCTATTTCGGAGACTGCGAATTTGTCCCTTTCTCAGAATATCTCCTATTTGATCCACTAACATTCTCGATTTTTGTTTTATAAATTATTTTAGTTAATCGTTCATCACTCATACGTTCAACGTGGCCGAACCACCTTAGCATACCTCTTTCAATCTTCGATACAACATCGTCTTCCGTTCCACTTCTCTCTCTCAATATTCCATTTCTAATCCGGTCTCTGAGGGTCACACCACACATTTTTCTTACAGACCTCATTTCAATTGCATTAATCTTACTCGCATGCTTCTTCTGCCATACCCATGCTTCACTTCCATACATAAGTGTCGGTAGGAGAATACTATTATGCAAAATTTTTCTAGCAGTTTTAGCATTTTAAATGCATAATTTTAAATCTATACTTCTATACTAATATTATAAAGCTGAAGAGTTTGTTTGTTTGTTTGTTTGTTTGAACGCGCTAATCTCAGGAACTACTGATTCGAATTGAAAAAATATTTTCGTGTTGGATAATCCATTTATCGAGAAAGGCTATAGGCTATATAACATCACGCTACGACTAATAGGAGCGGAGTAACAAAGAAAAATGTTGCAAAAACGGGGAAAAATTATTCCTTTTAAGAGCGTACGCTGCGTAAACGGTTAAATTTAAACGCGCAGACAAAGTTGCGCGGGTCAGCTAGTTGTATAATATAATATAACAAAGAGGTGTGAGTTTGTAGGGGGTAATCTCTGGATTTACTGAACCGATTACACAAATTATTTAAGTGTTGGATAGCCCATTTATCTAGGAAGGCCTTATAGGCTATACTATCACGCTACGACTAATAGGAGCGGAGTATCAATGAAAAATGTTAGGAAAACGAGGAAATATTTGATATTTTTGAGAACTTCTGTTGCATGCGCAGACGAAGTTGCGTGGGTCAGCTGGTATATAATATAGGTACAGTTTTTTTGTTATAACAGATTTTTATTATCGAATCCCGGTGTGTACCAATGAGTTTTTAATAAAAAAAAAAATTGTTTGGCAACACCACTATAGTGCCTCGGAGAGCACGTTAAGCTGTCGGTCCCGGTTTTACTACACCAACTTGTGAAACTGTTTATAGATGGGTTATTAAGTTTAATCAATACATCGCGACGAGCTAGCCACTTGTTCGGTGTAGACTCATACCATCAGCTACGACGAGGTGGGATTAAAAAACCCCTCCGCTGGGTAACCTGGGAACGTCTAGGCGGTCTCGGGCGCCGTAAGGCACCCGTGATCTATGTATGTATGTATTAAACCCTTTTTCACATCAACCTTTAATCTTTTTTTACTTTTACGTCTAGGTCATAAAGAATTCAAAATTTCGAGTAAATCGACGCAGTAGTTCTTGAGAAAAAGAAGTCACATGAGTCTCATCTTTGCTTTCTTTTTTTTATTAGCAACACAATTTCTAAACACCATTTTATTGTTTAACATTTACAGATTCACGTTACAATTTATTTTTCCAAACAATTTCGGGTTTACGTTTGGCTTTACGTACAAGTTCTGACGCCTTTCTAAGGTAATTCGATATAAGGAAAACACAGGATATTGAATACCAATATTTGTTTTGCGAGTCTAAAGAGTGCCTTTAAGCATGCGTATAATATTTGAAAGTCACTTTGTCAGCGGGGCTTTTTGATGCTCAAAGAAAAAGCCTTTCACAGCCCCTTACGGCAATTTATCTTTTTATATTTATATTACATAACCTAGTTTATTCTGCCTCTAGTTTCGTATGCGTTAATTTAGGGGTTGTCAATAAAATTATTCATTTATAGTTAGGGAGCTGTCCATACGATTTAGTGACTGGTAAAAAAACCGCCTTCTGGGCATGAAATATCGTTCTTTTAGTGTTGCCCCAAGTAGCTTGAATAGTTTTCGATTTTCCCCGGGGTAATAAATAAATAATAAATCATTTATTTGCTAGAATATGGGTACATGTTGTTGAAAATTTGTTTGCTTGATCCCACATATTCTACCACACGATGACGTGCAAAATATATAAAGATTTTTTTATCTTTTATTAAAATTAAACTTACACTATCACTGTAATAACGCCATAGTTATATTTACACTGACACTGTAATTGTCACACATCAACATCAGCACGGTCAGCATTACAAATAGACCTGTTTCTAAAAAAATATTTTACAGAGTTGTCCAACTTATATGAAGCAATAATTTCTGCAGACGATTTTTGAATGATCCAAATAGTAGACTATTAAATGATTTAGGAAGGTGATTATATATACGAATTGCCATGGCAAATGTATTTGATTGGCATAAATGTAATCGTACTCTCAATGTCCGGGAGGCCAAGTATTTTCTCATACCTCTATTAAGCCTTAAAAAGCCTAAAAGGTTTCTAAAAAGGTCAGTCGCCTCACACATCGGTTTTTTGAGCATAAAATTCAAAATAATTTATTTCCATAGGTCACTGCATGGTGACCACTTGAACAGGTCATTTCTTTTTTAACATACAAGTCAAAACAATACTTGGCTCATTAGTACACGGGGCAAAATAGAAGTAAAACATCCATGAATTAGTAAAACATGATAGAAATAAAGCTAAACTTGTAAGAACCTGGCGATAACACAATAATAATAGTCTCAACAAAAAAAAAATTAAACATGTTTACTCTTTTCTCCTCAATAATCAAAACTGTTACCATTTCTTTTTTTTTCTTACTGTAAGTATGCGAAATTATTTATTTATGTATGTATATATATATCTACTTATTTATGTATGTCTATATATTATTATGTATGTAAGTTTATGTATACTCTTAAATGTTATTATAAATTGCATTAATTAGCACTCTGCCTGTTTTTGGTCAATCTCCCAAAGGTTAGCTGGTAGATAATGCCTAAGGCATTAAGCTCGCCTATGTACAATAGTATTAAGCTTTTGTGCAATAAAGAATTTTTCATTCGTTCATTCATTAAAACAAAATATAATAACAAAAAAAAAAAAAAACTTATAATAATATAATAATTATAACTTGACAGACAGAGTATATCCAGGTTTATATTTACCGAAATATATAACCAGCAGACGGTTTCCGGATCAGTCACAAACTGACTGGTTTTTAAAGACCGGACTTGGCCTGGTGAAATAAGAAAATTATATCCTGACTACTTGGTTATTTTATTCGCGGTGGCTAAGTTGCTTAAATTAGACCATAGTCTAAAGTCCAAAGGTGAGTTTTTAATTAAAAATAGTGTTTCAGATACAAAGTTTACAAACTTAATTCTATCCAAAACACCGTGGCTTTAGCTTGCCACTAGTTAAGTGTATACTCATAATATCATCGGTTATCGAGTTGGGTACCTTAAGGCTGTCTAGGCCGTCTCGGGCGCCTCAAGACAGCCTTGATATGATTGTGGATGAGTAAGAAGAGAATTCAAACCTTTACCTCTACTACTTCATCAGCCGTCGGAACTCTTATGGAGCATGTTTCCAAGATGGCGCTAACAGGAGCATATAGTATTTAGTTGAGTAGAGAGAGTAGTGAACACAGTACAGGTGAGAGTCGAAAGGCCTTTAACTTCGCGGTTTCAAGCCCGGGAAAGCTGTAGTTCATTCCCCTGTCTGGGTAGGATGGATAGCTAAGAACATTGTCTTTCTGTGTGTGGTTGCGCACAAATATTCTGCCGAATCGCCTATTGTAGGGATTTGTGTCGTGATTTTTTAGAGGATCTGTTATTTAAACTATTATACTGATAATATTTTTAATTCTATCGTTTCGATTACTACTTTTTCTGCAACAGCAGGTATAGGTACTTAAGATTTAAGTCCCTGAGCCCCGTCAGATCCGCTACTATAGCATTTTTTTGTCAGGGTTTTTGGTCTCAATAAGTTTGCTAGGCCGACTGACCGATTTTCTTTAGGGCTGCGGTTACTAAATAGGTAGTTTAATTGACGATAAAGCAGTGAGGATATTAAAAATAGACTCGTAATGCTTCATCTTTGCTAATTTCGTACCCACATAATTTAAACGGCACTAAACGGTAAGAGATATCAATGTTGTTAAATAACATTTTATTGATCGGCCCCATTCATAGACTTTTTAGGTATGCTTACCATAACATAGATATAAAGTCATATTCTGTGAAAAAAAATCAAAGTTTTACTAAATAATCGCTAGGCATACGCATAGGCTAGGTCTACCTACAGGTCTACTGTAGGTAGACCTATTATGCCATACACGTTAAGCTAAACTTTAACTAAAATGACGTAGTTGTCTGCCAATTATCAATGTCACCAGGTTTGCATTACGTCACAATTGCATTATATCGATTAAAGTTTAGCTTAGTTTATCCCGCAGGTATGTCATTATCTTTACGCATTTTTTTATAGATTTTTAACTACATACATACATACATACATACATATCATCACGGGTGCCTTACGGTGCCCGAGACCGCCTAGACGGCCCCAGGGTACCCAGCGAAGGGGTTTTAATACCACCTCGTCGTAGCCGATGGTATGAGTCTACACCGAACAAGTGGCTAGCTCGTCGCGATGTTTTGAATAGACAAAATAACCCATCTATAAAAAGTTTCACAAGTTGGTATAGTGAAACCGGGACCGACAGCTTAACGTGCTCTCCGAGGCACTATAGTGGTGTTGTCAAACAAATGTACATAATTTTTTTAATTAAAAACTCATTGGTACATACCGGGGTTTGAACCAGGGACCTAAGTGTTTTTAAATCCAAGGCCTAACCGATTCGGCCACCACGTATATATTACATTTTTAACTAAAATAATAAATACCATCACGGGTGCCTATTTGGCTCCCGAGAACCGTTTTAAACGGCCTCAGAGTACCCAGCGGAGGGATTAATCCCGTCCTCATTTCGCCGATGGTATTCGGAGGCAACACCTAACAAGTGGCGAGCTTGTTGCGGTGTATATGATGAAATAGCCTCGTTGTATAAAGCGGTCACCCAACCCAGGCCGGCCTTGTTGTCATCTGCTTAACCTTGTTATCAGTTGCGCAGTGACTTAACCACTAGGCTGAGTCGCTTTTTAAAAAAATACTTTTTAGAATAAAGAACCATAACTTTATAGACTATAGGCTCGTGTCAAAAATTGATGGGTTATTTGAACCACCAGGTGACCTATCTAGAACGATATAAGGGCATAAAATAATAAGATTCAGCACTATGCCGTCACTTGTAAGCTGTCCAACTGAGTGCAGGTGAGAATTCAAAAGTACAGGTAGAGTGAGTACATTTTGGTCATATATTTTTGTACGGCATTCTTACCATCGATAGCTCCATGGATAATAAGATAACGCGCAGTGCCGTAAAAAAATGGTGCGCCATAAAGTTGTTTTTTTTTAGGTTTAGAATATTATCGACCATCGCTCGTGTTTTATTTCAAATTCCTTCAGTACAGTAGCCGCTAACTTGTGGAACAAATTGCCTCTTGTTATAAGAAATGCTCCAAATAGATTTATTTTTAAGAAAATGGTTTATGAGCACTTTGTAACTAAATCCCAACAACTGTCGAATTAGTCATTATACTGTTTATATATTAATATATATATATATTGTATGATATGTAGTATATTATATGTGTATAATACTTGTATATGTAAAGCATGTGGGTATATATGTATTTATTTATAAATATAAATAAATAAATAAATTGTATTGCACACTACCTAAACTTAATGTTCTAATGTCCCGAAGGTTTGAAAGTTTAATAAATAAATAAAATATTCGACATTATAATATGTCATATTACTCATAACACTACGTGCTTATACATTTTATATATAAAATCGCATACACATCCACTCTTAGGATCCTCCGGGCTGGTAGTCAACGGCAAGGTAATGGTATACCCCTATGCATATGCCTTTGTATTTGTACTTAAAAACGTATACTTTCCATGCCGTTGATATACCGTACCTTCGCCAGGTATTAAAAAGGGATTTCACAATATTATACGATAGTAGTTAATTATAAAGTTTAGCGAAAGTTTTTAATTAATCCTGCTGCTTAACATCAGACTGCTCGTTTCGTAACCACACCCAGAAATTAAACTTATAGCTTGAATATAAATCAAAAACGGTGAATCCCCAGAACGGTATTATAATTTTACGTGGTGGCCGAGTTGGTTAGACCTCAGACTTAAAAACAGTACAGTGGGTACCTATGATTTTTTTAATTAAAAAAATGTACAGTTGTTTGATCTCGAAGAGCACGTTAAGCTGTCGGATCCAGTTTCACTATCCAACCAACATGTGAAACTGTTTATGTTTATTTATAGATTATTAAATCTATCCAAACATCGCGTGTAGACTCATATACAATCGGCTACGACAAGGTAGGATTAAAACCCCTTTGCTGGGTACCCTGAGGCCGTCTAGGCACCCGCAGATGCCGTAAATGATATTTAATAATTATTTAAATACCATCACGGGTGCCTATTTGGCTCCCGAGAACCGTTTAACGGCCTCAGGGTACCCAACGGAGGGATTAACCCGTCCTCATTTCGCCAATGGTAATAAGCAATCATTAATATATGAATAAACCTTAATCGTTATCATCATTGTCATCATCATACCAGCCTTTCACACGTCCACTGCTGGACATAGACCTCCCCTAAGGATCGCCAAAAACTTTAATACTGGATAAATAATAATAAAAAAATGCCATACATATAAATATAATCTTATAATTATTATCTGAAGAACTTTTTCATCTCATTCCTCCTTCTCCTTTCCGATATAGGACTTCACGAGCGGGTAACAAAATGCATGCATATACTAATTTGGTGATTCGTATATCTGTCGCACTATTAAAATGTGGAATGCTCTACCTGCTAGCGTGTTTCCTTCTTCCTATAATCTCGAGTCCTTTAAACGAAGCGTGTATAGGCATCTTAAGCCGGTATAATAGGTGCAATCAACGGTTACTTAGATCGTAATTGTTGGTTGCATTTTTTCTTGCCTTCATACTGCTTTCCATCAGGTAGATGTGAAGCCTTATGCCGAGCTCTCATATAAAAAAAAAATAAAAAAAAATATTGACTAAATAACCTTGAAGTCTATGGAACGATTTTATTTGCAGGAATTTTAAGAAATATCTGTGTAATATAAAATATCTATTAATAAAGTATTTAATAACGATCAGTACAGAAGTATTTGTGGAATGTTTATTTTCATAGCCTCATATTAAACGCTTGATTCATGCAATATGTTTGGTACAGTCGTCTACAAATATTATTGTAAAACAAATTAAAATATAAAAATGTCTGATAGTTACAAATAAATATGTAATTTAGGGCCAAATCGACTAAAAGAAGGCATAACTTATACCATTACATTATTTGACATTACTATACCGAGTATAAGTTATGCCTTCTTTTAGTTGAACCGGCCCTTAATTAGAAGTTTTATGTTTTCATCAAAAAAAAAAAAATACTAAAAATAAATATTCAAAAATTCAAAATTTTTCAACTATTGTTTTTATTCTTTCATTACTAGTTTCATTTTATTTTTCTACTTACCTTCATAACTGGGACACTAAAGTCCTCTAGGGCTTCTTGATTGTACATTTAAAAAATGTTTTATAAGTTCTCTACCGATGGGCATCGCTAGGTTATAGATTGGTAACAATATTTTTAACTGTTTGTGGTAAATAAAAATAAAAAATAATATAAATGTAAGATCTGTTATCGACTGTACTATTTGAGATAATTATTTTAGATATTTTGTAATAAATATCTATGTAAGAATACGTATAGCAGGTTTCAAGTATCATGTTTTTTAACCTCTGAAGTACTGATTCTTGGAAGACTTGAACATAAATATTTTGATAAAGGTTAAGGATAAATATTTTGATGAAGGGTTTGGAAATTCAGAAGTTATCTATAATTGTCTAACAAATTATTATTAGAAATTAAAATCAATTTATTTCTAACCGCTTGATATTGAATTAATTAAACTTTGTCAAACATCAAAATTGTACCTCCAATATTTCCATAGTTATTATTAACATTATAGATAGAGCAATGAATGGTGATATAAAATATCATGCGCTTTCATTGTACATGTACATGCGTAGGCGGCATTACTCGTAAAAATAACTTTAGCTTATTAATATTATATAGAAATAGATCTACGTCTTAATAAAATTGTTATAAATAATACTGTATATATTATTTATATTGACTTTCTAGTAGGTCATCATAAGTTTAATCCCTGAGAGAGAGACAATGTTCTTAGCAAACCATGGATTCACCGTGCGGGTGCCGGGTCCATCGCGTGGTTGAAAGGCAGGGGAATGAACTGCAGCGTTCCCGGACTTGAGACCGCGAAGTAGGTTTAAAGGCCTTTTGAACTCTCACCTGCACTGTGTTCACTACCCTCTCTACTCAACCAAATATTATATGATCCTGTTAGCGCCATCCTGGAAACACGCTCCATAAAAGTTCCGACGGCTGTTCTCGGAAGGCCAAGATCCTTCAATAGACGGCGCAAAGACTTTGCTGGAATTCCTCTTGCACCAACTTCCACTGCATATACTAATGAGATTATTATGTAATATGTATATTTGTTTGACAATACCACTACAGCGCCTGACTTTCAGCACTTCGTCTTTTTCACTAATTTTATTTGGAATCCAATGTGCGGCGTGTACGTAATACGCCTACAAACGAACAAACAAACAGAAAAACATTTTTTTATTGTTTTATTCTTACTTAACATTTTTTGCAAATCTTTAATGTCCGACACATAAAGTTTGCGATTTTATTATATGGATTGAAGACATGAAAGTAAGGATAATATACGGAACGCCGAAAGGATTAAAATAGCCTATCGGCCGAAATGTCAAACATGTTTGCTGCCATAATCTGTTCTCAGTTTAACCAAGTAATGCTCAATGATTGGTTATACTAATTTTTTTGTAAATTTTTTGGTTTTACATGTGCGATCTTCTGTTCTCACGTTTGGAAAGGCGATTTTAGGCCTTAGGGCGGCTTCCTATTCTATTACACTTGGTGACTTTGAAAGATTGCACTTTGCGAGACATGGTTCCATGAGAAAAATTCTTCGATTTGATCAGTAGAGCCTCATATTACAAACTTTCAAATTCACCCTGTATACCTCAATATTAGAAGATTACATTTTGCGGCCTCTAATATATTTATTTATAAGGACACTAGTTGTCGGACATTACCCAATTAAGTAAAACAACTCGGTAGTTAAAGGCCATCTAATTCAATTTTCAAACTAACCAAAGATTGTGGTAAATTACTAATACGGCAACAAATTTAAACTGAGCACTGAGACCTAACCATAATTTTATTTATCTTTTACTGGTAAAATTATACCTAAAGAAAATTGTTAATAATACACATCATCACGGGTGCCTTACGCCGCCCGAGACCGCCTAGGCGGCCCCAGGGTACCCAGCAGAACATTTTATTAAAAAATATTTTCAATGTAACCCGGGGGATGAACTCGTGACCCAAAAACTATTTCTTAAGTTACTATAAAAAGGTTTTAGTCGGTATGTTCATCGGTTTTTCAAATCAAATCATTTATTTTATGTAAATCTTTACAGATATTAAAAGAGACCTCTGGAGATCCTCGGTCCGGATATTTTTTTAAACAAAGAATATCACTGGCAGTACAGCGTGGTAATGCTGCCAGTGTTATGGGTACTTTCGGGCCGGGACGGGGTTTGGATATGGTGGATATAGGATATTATTTTTTTATTATTTATTGTTAAATTTTATTTTAGGTATTTTTATTTGTTTTGACATATTATTATTATTATATATATAAACTCTAATAGTAAAAAGTTTTAATCCCACCTCATCGTAGCTGATGGTATGAGTCTACACTGAACAAGCTTTTGAATAGACTCAATAGCCCATCTATAAATAGTTTCAAAAGTTCCTATAGTGAAACTTGGACGTGGTAATTTATTTATTTTTAACTTAGATCATTGTTTGGCTCAATACATCAATTTTGATACATATTGCTGCTTAACACTGATGAAAACTGGTTAATGTGATGTACATTATAAATGTCATCCATCCATTGCTTCCGGAACGTATGCATTTTGATTACAAAATCGTATTGTGTTTACAACAAAAGAGAATGAATTCAATGAAATAATAATTTAATTAATATTTTATTTATCTGCATAATACGACTCATTGTTTTAGTTCTCTTTATTTCATTGAAATCAAATTGGAATTTCAACAAACATCAGTGATCGCTTTGACTTCATTTTCCATTTTTTATTTATATTACATATTTTAAATAATAAGTTTTATTGCAGAATGAAATGCCATAATGGGATTTTAATTATGTTGCTAATTAGTTTAAACATCTAGTAGGAAAAGCTTGTGAGTGATACAAAATGTGTGTGTGGTTTTAATATGTGTATTCGTATAAATGTATTTATATGGTTGTGAGAGTAGTGCTTATAAAAATATAATAGTATGTAAAAATATAATGTTTTAATTAGCGAGGCTTAAAATAGAAATATCAGATAGCCTATATAACCTACCATAAATAAAAATAATTATTTACATTCGATTATCTAAAATATAAGTTGCCCCTTTCATAACTTAATTTGGATGAACAAAAAGGATCTATATCAGAGATTTTTTTATTTTTTTTATTTGAGCACGACATGTTACTTTGTATCTACCTTGTGGTGAGCAGACCTACAAAGTCCATGAACGGGGTCAATCAATAATTGTTCTAGTAGATTTAGAATACCAACGGCTACGACGCCGCGACGTGGTGGGAATAAACCCCTCCGCCGAGTACCCTGAGGCTGTTCAGGCTCGGCCGACGTATTCACATATAGTCTGCGTAGTAGTCACACGTAGTCCGCGTAGCCTGCGTAGTAGCCACACGTAGTACGTTGTTTCAAAGCTATTATAGACATATTTAATTATACCTTTTGTAATAGCATTGACATATTGTACAATACTAGCAGTAAAATTATATATTATGTTTTTCTAACCGTGTGTGTTTTTTGTTTCAGGTAATATTGGCAGAAAAACACTTATTAAAATATACGGTAATTTTATTACAAACACGATCTTAATCATTTAACAAGCATAACGTGCTTTCCCAGGCACTTTCATGATGTTGTCAAATTAACATTTTATTAAAAAATATTTTCAATGTAACCCGGGGGATGAACTCGTGACCCAAAAACTATATCTTAATAATAATAATAATGTTTATTCATTTACCAAATTTACTCAATTTTACTGTACAGCTGGGCTGCTCCTTGTAAGTTATAATAACCTGTATTAGGAGCAGCCCGTCTCCTCAGTATTTATAATTAGTTACAATTAATTTAATCTTAATCTATACAGTTTTTTTTTTTTTTTTGTAATACAAATACACATTTCATTAACTAAGCAAGTATTATAAGAATGAATATAACATCCAGACAGTAGGTAATTGCTATGTTTTTCTAACTTTGCAATGTAACAATAATAAACACAATATAAGTAGGTATTAGTTTTAGGAATTCAGTATTAAGCTATACAAATAGACAATATCTTAAGTTACTATAAAAGGTTTTAGTCGGTATGTTCATCGGTTTTTCAAATCAAATCATTTATTTCATGTAAATTTTTACAGATATTTATGAATAGTAAAAAAAAAATATCTTTAACAATGAGGCCTTAGAGTGCATTTGGTTAGGCAGCTATTCATTAACAAAAGAACGACAAATATTTATTAAACCTCGATATCAAATTGAAATGGAAATCATAATATGAAAAATACTACCAAACCGAACACAAGCAAGCAGACATAGTGGAATCAACCAATTGAAGCAAGCACCATTACTACTATTGGTTGAGAACATTCTTGGGCGTTACATTGCCACTTACCATCAGGTAGATGTAAGGTCACATGGCCTGCTCTATTAAAAAAAAAACACACTACAAAACCAACTAGTGTAAAACTAGGTGGTTAGCTGATTCCATTGACCTGTCAATCATTATCTGCCATACAAGAGAGCCACCAAGGCGACCAACTTCACCGACCATATCAATTTTTTTAAAAGACAAGCATCTATTTCTTGTCGAGGTAGGAGTCTGTAACCGCATCATACAGCCCGCATAGTGGGAGCTATCAATTTTGTTAAATTAAAATGTATTGATCGACCCTATTAATTTACTTTGTAGGTATGCTAACCGTCAGGTAGATACAAACTCCCATGCCGTGCTTCGACAAAAACTATAAAAATTTGTTTGTTGTGGTTTCCTATAATTTATTGCAGTGTTTTGAACATTTATTACAATTATAGCTTTCTTTGTAACCATTGAATTGCTCACAGACATTTAACACTGATACGGTTATCCCAAATTCACATTTAAATATAAAACCAATAACAATATTTTCTATAGCTTCCCTAGTTTTCTTCGACTATTGCTTTCTAATAAATGGTGTCCATATTCCCCCTTACGTCGTAAAATAACCTATAAAGTGGGGATAACCGGGCAATCATCCGTAAAATAATGGGGGAATTTGGAATTTTCACTAGAACGTTAAACTATATGCTGTAATAGTTTTTCCTGAGCTATAAGCCCACTTAATAATAATAACAAAGCCTCCTTATTCCAAACACAAAACAAGTTGTATATAACGATATTTACAGAATTATATATATATCTTTAATAAGTACCTATACATACAATAGTGTTAGTATATCTACTATGCAAGCTAAGTAAAATAATTTTAGTTTTATAAGTGTTGTCTATAGAATGTTTAATATTATAAAAGTTTAGACTCGATTTAGGTAAAGGCCTCTGACTGATTTTACTATTTTTCATCTCATTAATTCATATAAGGTATTTTCAATAGATAGAGCAAAACAGCCATCATAGTATTTTTTTAGTTTTTTTTTTAACTTTATAAGTGGGCTTAGGCTTAAGACCACTACCTGTCTACGTCTTTCGCTTATTAATATATAAGTCCACTTATAAAGTTTAAAAAAAAATACTAAAAAATACTATGATGGCTGTTTTGCGGCGCCCGAGATCGTCTAGACGTCCTCAGGTACCCAGCGGAGCGGTTTTAAGCCCACCTCGTCGTAGCCGATGGTAGGAGCCCGTACACATGGCTAGCTCGCCACGATGTTTGGAGAGATTTTTGATTAAATAGATTAGTTATTGATGAAATAGTTTTTTTAATAGATATCTAGACGGAGATATCCAAGTTAGAATATGTGCTGTTCTTATTTTTTTATAGAAGCACAGCTTGTTACCTTGTATCTACCCACAAAGTCCATGAATGGGGTCTATCAATATTATTATATTTACCATCCTATCATATTCCGAGCTGTTTCCAATAAATATTCAAAAACTTAATAGTCATGTTTCGGTTTTAGTCCATTATTTCACCGGTTTTCAGGAGACTTCTACATCGATTTATTAACGAGTGGTAGTCTCCTTTCGGTTACGAAACGAGCTAAATTCGACACTAAAGCAGAACTACGAGTCTGCTTTAATAGTCTAAAGCAGACTCGTAATAAAAAAATGTATTTATCGCCTACTATTTCGTAACCGCTTTATTTAGCCAGCATAGTGGTAGCGATCAATACTGTTAACCAACAATGTATTGATTGACCACATTCATCGATTTTCTAAGTCTACTTACCGTCAGTTAGATACAAAGTCAAATGCCGTGCTCCAGTAAAGAAAATACTTTTCTAGGACTACAATATTGACAGCCTCCGTAGACTAGTGGTTGCGCCTTTGGCGTGGTATCCGGAGGTCGTGGGTTCGATTCCCACCCATGGCAAATAAAATATTACGTATTTTCTGTACAGTTTGTCATGGTCTGGGTGTTTATAAAATATAATATGTATTATATCGTTGCTTCTGGTACACATAGTACAAGCCTAGAGCTTAGTTTGTGACCAGAGCAATATGTGGAAATTGTCCTACATATTATTATTATTAATATTTTACTACTAATAAACAAATTGTCGTTGTAAAGAAAAAAAAAAAAAAATATTCGTTTTCCATTGTGATATATAAGATAAGGAATTACAGCAATTACTTAACCACACACTTTATGTTATGAATAATATAAAATAAAACCTACATGAAGATAATTTCAGCGGGTGCGCAATATAATAATTTGCGTGTTTCCCTCAAATATCGTTTCTCGTCCCACTGATCTTTTGCGCGCTTTTATGAAATTTTATACATTATCTACCGTATTATGCTCTTTATGAATCTCGAAGGGATTTTAACGCCTTAGGTATATTGCTATTTTATTATACTACATAATTTTCTTTGTGAACGAATTTTCAATGTATATTTTCTATTATGTTTTTTTAAATTGTTCTTTTTAATAGAATAAAGGTTTTTCTTGTGCGGTGGCATGAAATTGAATTGGACGGATGAAATATTGTTTTGCTTGTTTTTTTTTTAAATAAGAAAATATAATAAAATTTGAAGTGAACAGCATTATGTACTATAATAACTATTTATTATTTTAAGTTTCCAGTAAGAAACAGAATTGAGTATACTTCGGTCACTAAAATAACAAAGCCATCGTGAAGATAGACTTTTGACAATGACAGAACTCTATTTATCTCTGTTCCATACTCCAAAAGTTTAAGGACTCCTAATGCTAAGCAATAGAAAAGTAATTGTGAACCAATAGTACGTTCATTAAAGTACTAGCTGACATGCACAACTTCGTCTGCGTAAATTTAATAGTTTACGAAGCGCACGCAACGGAAGCTATCAAAAGGGAAAAAAAAATCCCCGTTTTCCCAACATTATTCATTGATGATCTGCTCCTATTGGTTGTAGCGTGATGTCATATATGCCTCTTTGATAATTGTGCTATCCAACACTAAAGAATTTTCAAAATTGGTTCAGCAGATACAGAGATTACTCCCTACAATCTCACAAACTCTACCTCTCTATAACATTAGTATAGTTAGTAGAGATAAACGCGGCGCGTTTAAGTAATAATTTCTGACAATGACAGAATACCATTTATTTTCTTGCTCACATGGAATAGATGAGTAAGCTGTATATACTCGTATGTGCGCAAGCGACAAAAATATAACCTTTATTTTTTCTCTTCACTTTTAGTTTAACGGGCGCCGTAAGGCACCCGTGATGATATGTATGTATGTATACGAGTATATATCATCACGGGTGCCTTTCAGCGCCCGAGAACACCTAAACGGCCTCAGGGTACCCAGTGGAGGGGTTTTTAATCCCATCCCCTCGTAGCCGATGGTATGAGTCTACACCAAACAAGTGGCTAGCTCGTCGCGATATTTAGATAGACTTAATTGTTTCACAAGTTGACATAGGGAAACTGGGACCGACAGTTTACCGTACTCTCCGAGGCTCTATAGTGGTGTTATTGAACAAATGTACATACCTTTTTAGATTAATAAAAATACTCACTTTAATTACATTTCATAATTACTTTAATTACATTTATGTCACCCCCGCGTTACATAGGCCTTACTTAGTTAAAATTACTTCATAAGAAAATTATCAGCCATCTTAGTATTATATATACAACTCTAATATTCAAAGCTTATTATCTAAATCTTCTGAGACAAATGAGATATTTCGTTCTTTAATTAAATAAATCTACAGGCGGGACTTTTGATGTAACGAAATATTTCATTCTAATTTTCGTCTCATCAGCTTTACTTTAGTCTTATTAATTTTGATTAATATCATTTACTTACTATTGGGTGAATGTAATAGAGACTCGGATTAATAATTAATTATATGTAATAATTAATTATATGTAATAATTAATTATATGTAATAATTAATCAACTTACCTAATATTAGAAGATAAAACCTTAGTAATAAAATTATATCATAGGATATACCTTTACATTTCGGTGATCATATATAGGTATATTATTTTTCGTTGCATAATAACCTACTAAGAATCAGAAAAATCTGTCCGCAAACTTGTGAGATAAGGATGTTTTAGTAATATACCTACTGGCATATTTCTTAAAAAAAAATATAGGTAACGGTAAAAAATTAAAGATAAATCGTGTTTAGACCCGCAATATTTATATATT
Source organism: Monopis laevigella (assembly GCA_947458855.1). Lineage (NCBI taxonomy): Eukaryota > Metazoa > Arthropoda > Insecta > Lepidoptera > Tineidae > Monopis > Monopis laevigella. The sequence continues at coordinate 4,727,678 of OX381577.1, read as the reverse complement.
ATTTAATAATCATTAATTACTTTTAAAATAAGCTATCTTTTTCTTTCAAAATATCTACAATTTTCCACAACATCACTACCCATTACAAATTTCAAGATAAACGGACTAGTCTGAGTTCTCGAAATATTCATTCGGACCTTAGTTACTACCTATATGAATATAGGTAGTAATAGATATGAATATAGGATTTAAAAAAAAATAGATGAAATAATCATTATGCTAAAAAGTTTTAATTTAAAGTCCCAGTTTTGAATTCATCGATTCCTAAATATTGTTGGCATATTAAAACAACATTTTCAGATTAATTAATTGTTAAATAAACTCGATCAACCAAGTTTATGGCAGAACAACACGATCGAGTGATTCGTGTAAATACCGTAGGAATTACTCAAACAATAATTATTACCAAATAGATTGGATTTATTTTATTATAGAGCATTGAAATTATTAAACTTTTGAAAATAAAAATAATATGTAGGAAAATTTACACATATTTCTCTGGTCACAAACTAAGCTCTAGCCGTTTACTATATCTACCAGAAACAACGTTTATTGACATATTATATTTTATAAACACCCAGACCATGACAAACTGTCCAGAAAAAGTGTAGTATTTTTATTTTTTTGCCATGGGTGGGAATCGAACCCAAGATGTCTTGATTGACATCAATGGTTATTGAGTCTATTCAAACATTGCGACGAGCTAGTCACTTGTTCGTTGTAGTCTCATACCATCGGCTACGACGAGGTGTGATTAAAAACTGTCTCAGGCGCCAAAGGCACCCGTGATGATATAAATATACTAAGATTATAAAGCTGAAGAGTTTGTTTGCTTGGTCGAACGCGCTAATATCAGGTTCGAATTGGAAAATTGCTTTTAGTGTTGTATAGCCCATTTGTCGAGAAAGGCTATAGTCTACATAACACCACGCTACGACTAATAAGAGCAGAGTAACAATGAAAAATTTTGTAAAAATGGGGACAAATATTCATTTTGAGAGCGTACGCTGCGTAAACGGTTAAAGTTGGGCGGATCAGAGGTTCTACCATGGGTTTGCGCATTGTAGAAACGTAACGTATTCATTTACGTATACGTTACGTTTCTACAATGCGCTAACCCATGTTATGTATGGTTTGCGCATTGTAGAAACGTAACGTATTCATTTACGTATACGTTACGTTTCTACAATGCGCTAACCCATGGTAGAGCCTCAGGGCAATATTTGTGTAATTTCCTTCATACTAGTATTATTTTAAATGTGTCAGTTATTATGTATCTTTTACAACACTATATTATATTATGTAGTATCGGTTAAGTTCATATTCAACACACTATATTTGTTCATTGCTATGCAAGAAAATGATTACTAAGTAAGTAATAAAAACATAAGTATGAGTACATTAATATGGCTGCTTTAACGTCAAATCTGCCACCCTTTTCATAACTGCCCTCTGAAAGAAGACTGCCAACTCAACAAAAAAAAATTCATTCGAGTAGATACTTGTGAACCCACTGACTAAAACGGAAATATGACTAGGTCACTTGAGGGTTGTAGGCGATGGTAACCAAACCGTCGGTCGGCCTAGTGAAGTTAGAGAGACCTTTCATTAGACGTATTGTAGATGTATGTATATGTATCATCACGGGTGCCATACGGCGCCCGAGACCGCCTAGACGGCCCCAGGGTACCCAGCGGAGGGGTTTTAATCCCACCTCGTTGTAGCCGATGGTATAAGTCTACACCGAACAAGTGGCTAGCTCGTTGCGATGTTTTGAATAGACTCAATAACCCATCTATATACAGTTTCACAAGTTGGTATAGTGAAACCGGGACCGACAGCTTAACGTGCTCTCCGAGGCACTATAGTGGTGTTGTCAAGCAAATGTACATAATTTTTTTTTAATTAAAAACTCATTGGTACACACCGAGATTCGTACCAGGAACAATTCGAATTAGACGTATTGTTTTTAAAATAATTGTATAGAAAACTCAGAACATTTATACGAAGTACAAAAAGTTATTTTTAAACCTTTATGAGGAAATTCATAGTATAGGAGTAAGAACTTTGACTCGGTAACTAACAAAAAAAAAATCAAATAAAAATAAGTACATTTACAATATATATTATAATAATATAAAATATATTATGTTTACCCTTACATGGAAAGCTTAATGGTAAAAATATTTACTCATACGATGACTGCGTACTTCAAACAAACTTACCCAAACTCGCTGAAGGGAACGAAAATTGATAAAATTAAAAATTACCAAATTGAAAATACGATTATACCTACATTATACTTAAAACAAATTTGCTAAATATTACGAAGTTTAATCGCTAATCATGTAATAATTAATTAGATATTTCATAATTAATTAAGAAGTTGTTGGGAATTAGCAGATAATTCCATGCTGTAGCAAATGTAAAACAGTCGGAATTTAAAAAAAACGTCTGGGTTTGTTTTTTTTTTAGATGCTTGACTGGTCTTTGGAATCTACTGACCACCTAGTCTTACACTAGTTGGTTATGTAGCGTGCGTTCGGGTGTGTAGTATTTTTTCATAATGACGTATCTAAATATTAAATGTAAATATCTATACTAAATTTAGTCAACACTGGTTGTTACTGTACCTTACCAATTACTTCTGTACATTTTTTATAGTTAAGAAAGAGAGGGTTCGCCTAACTTAAGTACCCTCTACCTTATATTAATCTTATGTAAAGGAGACCGTTCATCCGTGTATGGACGGCGGTTGCGCTAAAAATAATTTTGTATAATTACCAAAATTAGACAGAAAAGAGGATAAATATCATACTTTTTTTTTTTTTTACAAATGAGCAGACTAGAAAAACGCGTCTACTTGTTAACGTATAACGTATTCGTATGTTTTTATGTAATTGATTAACCCAATATGTTATATGAGGCCGTATTATTTTAATTAGGGAAATGGGTACAGTATTATAAGTAAAAAAATATAAATACTTGTATTAATAGTTTTCAGTTTCGGATAGCGAACATTGACGGGGTGTACATTACTGCGCCTCGTGATAGATAATTCAAACGGAAATCAATATATTACTAATAAAGTGAAAAAACGAACCCCACAAAATATTTCAACGAGTTAAATGTAAATGTCGTTTAAAATATAGCCATGAATTATGAATAATGTTTTAAGACCATACTACTTCCCTTTATAGCGCAACAGCTTTTGGTCAGTCTCCTTTGTTACCAAAAAAAAACATTTAAAATCAATGACACAAATTGCGCATTTAATTTCCATATCAAATATGTTCTTTTGCTGATGAATTATTAATTAGCCTAATCGAATGCACTCTAAGTTAAAAGCATTGTTAAAATCTTTTTCTTTTACTCTTTTTAAATACATGTAAAGATGTACATTAAATAAATAATATAAATTCGCTTATTCAGAGGAGTTTATATAAGTCGACGCGCAATTTTTAAGGCCACAAACAATATAAGCATTAAAGTTCAGCGTATTCCCTAACGACGTTCTATGTACAAAGTGTAATTGCGTGTGAAGTACATTTCGTAATAAATAAGTCAGAGTAGCTTTTACTCTACACACGCCATGTTTGTCTACGTTGTTCCATCGTATGAAGCAATACATTGGAATTTTCTGTACTAGACTGACAAATCATAAAATATGTATTTTATTAAATACATTATTTTGTTTTGACATAAATAATGAATGAATATAAATAAGGTTTTAGTTTTGGAGCAGTCCAATACTTTTTCTATTTTATGAAATGAATACATTTTTATATTATTTTAAACTTAGTTCAAATGTTAAATTAATGATTATAATATATATATATATATATATATATATATGCGGTCTTAATATGGTCGTCGGTCCACCTTATGTGTTAATAATAAAGGTCACGCATCGGCAAGCGCAACGTAGGTTCACACATAAGGTGGACCGACGACCATATTAAGACCGCAGGAACTTGCTGGATGCAAGCCGCTTCAACCGGTCCTTTTATAGACCTATTACATAATATTATTAAACACATATGTCACTGGTCCCTAACTACAGTTTTTCATGGTCTGGGTGTTTAAAAAATATACTTGAGTATTTTTGTTTCGGTACACATAGCGTTTAATTATATTTTTATTAAGCTGTAAAATAATAATAGATTATATTTCAATTTAGAATACGATTTTGTACACGTACAAAAAAATATCAAATAATGAAATATTATTTCTACATAGATTAGTAAATATAACAAAAAGAAAAAAGTACCTACTTACTTACTATTTTATTAAAATTAATCTAGGTAATAATCTTTATTATAATGGTCATAATCTTGCATTGTCAGTTTAGTACTGGGAAAGTCCAAACGTATGAGTTAACCTCTATTACAAGTCGCAAGGGGTTATAAACGGAGTATGAAGAATTATTTATTGCTGAAGTAAGAACAGTGTCGTAGCATTTTAAACCTTATTTCAGAGACATAGAGTACTAGTGTAAAAAATATTTTTTTTCCGGCCATTGTACTTACATAAATTATAATATTTTCTTTCTGTTAGCGTACTGTACAATACATTAATCTCATATTTATATAATATTTATTAAGGATATAAAGAGTGTTATAGGTATATCTTAAATTTAAAGTATCGAAATTATTGCATTTTCCTTGAGGAAAAATAAATACGCACATATACGTTACTTCGTTCGCACCCCTTTCAGTGTTAATTTTATGGTATTATACAGGGTGACTTTGAAAGGATGTACTTTGGGCTAATATGAGGTTCTCCTGATCAAATCCAACAACTTTTTCAAAGGAACCATGTTTCGCAAATAAAAAACCATGTACTAAACGCATATAGAGGTAAACTTTTATTTTTAAATTACCTTTTACATGGTATATATATAAATACCATCACGGGTGCCTATTTGGCTCCCGAGAACCGTTTGAACGGCCTCAGGGTACCCAGCGGAGGGATTAACCTGTCTTACATGGTAATTTAAAAAAATACTGAACCGATTCCTTTTTTTTTCATAAATAGGAAGCTACATTATTCTTTTATAATATAGGCTAAGTATAATAATCTATACTAATATTATAAAGCTGAAGAGTTTGTTTGTTTGTTTGAACGCGCTAATCTCAGGAACTACTGATTCGAATTTAAAAAATATTTTCGTGTTGGATAATCCATTTATCGAGAAAGGCTATAGGCTATATAACATCACGCTACGACTAATAAGAGCGGAGTAACAAAGAAAAATGTTGCAAAAACGGGGAAAAATTATTCCTTTTAAGAGCGTACGCTGCGTAAACGGTTTAATTTAAACGCGCAGATAAAGTTGCGCGGGTCAGCTAGTATTTTAATAAAAATAAGTTTTTAGAGCAAAATAATCGTATTAGAACTTGTACTATTATTTCTTCTGTGGTACGATTAGTAAATTAATTCGGGGAAAAAAGCTGAGCTTCGCGAACTTTGGCGTAAACAGAATTAAAAACAATCTATAAAAACATCAGTCATCATTAAATCTGAAAAAATGATTTAGAAATAATAATATTATGAAGGACAATTCACACATATTGCTCTGTACACTAACTAAGCTCTAGGCTTGTACTATGTGTACTAGAAACAACGATACTAATACATATTATATTTTAAAAACACCCATACCATGACAGAAAATGATGTACAGAAAAATGTACTTATATATTTTTGCCATGAGTGGCAATCGAACTCACGACCTCCAGATACAACGACAAAGGCGCAACCACTAGTTAACGGAGGCTGTCTCAAATTATTACGTGAATACTTTAGTACCCAAGCTAAGCGATATATTCCGATAACCTTGTATTTCACAGAAGGATTTCCAGTTTTACCGATTTTAAAAATAAGTTTTAACTGTGATAATGATACCTTTTTATTATTATTAACTTAAATTAATGGCCTCTACGCGTGAGCGTAATTTTGCCAGTGTCGAGTGGGTAGATTTAAAAAAAACTTTTTAATTTTCAGTAAAAGAGGGATAATAGGATGGAAAGGAATTGGGAAAGGACTAGGGTAGAGAAAGGAATGGCGACATGACCGTATGCAAACATACGGTATAGTCCTGCCAATGTCGAGTGAAGAAGAAGGAAAAATCTACAGTAAAATGGGTACCGCCATTTTACTGAAGATTGTGGGATTATTTGAGATAACACAAACACCGAGATCACTGCGTAAATGCTACACTTCTCACACTTAATATTACTATACGAATGCTTATTCTACAAAATTAGTACACTTTTGCACAATAATATTCAATAAAATTAAATTTGAAAAATATAATATAAACACGCGTCCACAGTGTTCGGGCTACCCTAAAAGAATCAATGATACCTTTAAAATTACGATAATTTGTGATAAACAAACCTTTTGGCTAACTTTTGAGTTGCAATAACATTAAACTTATATGCTTTTTGAGCACGAATGACGTCACACAATGGCGACTAGTGATATACCGATTTTTACTGCGGCCACGTTTAAACCCTTTTATTTTTGCGTTATTACCCTTTAAAAAATGTTTAATATTTGTTTTTAGGGTCTAATGTAGTTACTCTATTAAGTAATGAAATAATAAAAAAAAATATGCATATCCCTATTACAAATAATACCGAAATATTGAGCTACAGGCGGCCTCCTTCATTTACGATTTTGCACCTTATTTCTTAGTACACTAAAACTAACTCGGCATGGAATATCTTCCGTTAATAAACTGTACATAGAAATGTACATATATTTCTAAAAATTAATCACAAGTATAAATCTACCAAAAACGCTTACAGTAAGCCCATTTAAGAGTGGAAAAAACATAATAAACATTTACTACGGAATTAGTTAAGCTAATATTTCATTTAAGTTACCGGAACAAAACCATATTCTCGGTTTACTAGGCGTTGAAGATTTACCACAGTTACGGTTTGCGGATAGTACTTGGCAGGATAGGCATAAATCTCGACGCCTAGTTGGTTACTTGCTAAAATTAATTGTTGAACCCTAAATTCTTGTCAAAATATAATGCTTTACCGTCGTTTAAGGAGGGATAACTGTACTTAAGTTATAGCTATGTACCCTATTAAGGATTTGTTAATTCAGAACGTTCTTGGCTATTATTAAGGTGAAGAGTGTATATTATATTATATATAAATTTATTATACATATTATGGAACGCTTTAAATAAAAAAACAGTTTTCAGGAGAAAGACTACCACCTCGACAAGAAATCGATGCAGTAGATTTCTTGTCGAGGTGGTAGTCTTTCAGGGTTGCGGTTACGAAATGCGTGGTTGAATTGACGATAAGGCAGCGAGTATATTAAAATATATACGTAATGCAATTCGTCTTTGTCGCCGCCCATTTTGTAATCGCATCATTTACGAGAGGTATGCCCTCAACAGCTATTTGTTACTGGTGCATGTCATACTATAGCGGGCGTTCGAGCGCCACTACGAAGACTAGTGCAGTCATACAATGACAATTTCTGCAAAATTGACATTTTTGCTCTGTCCGCTTATAAGTATAGGTCTTCTTTAATACAAAGACTGCGATCTGGGTGTGGTGGTAGTAATTAACATTTACTTACTTTTAAATTACCCTTTCTAGTATTCCTTTTATTATATTATATATAGCTATATACTTACTTTATTTATTTATTCACCTCTTAAGTAACCATATTATTGTTCTTATTTATGTAATGTATATTTGTGTAGCTTCTTGGTATATTTAAAAAAAGAAATGTTTGTACCTATTTATCAAGTTTTAGATGTTTTTGTGAGATTTTGTATAAATAAAAATTATCTTTTAATTTTTAATTGTATTTATTAATGTTGTTTTAATATAATATTGTTTTAACATATTTTGTAATTAGTAGCTCAGTCACAATTCTGTATAATGTATCAGTGGATAACGATGTGAATTGTGCAAAATAACTGTTTCTTATTGATATAATTTGATGATTCTATTTTATTGTGCAATTGTTTGTTATTCTTAATAAAGTAAAATAAAAATAAATAAATAAATCAATTGCCCGTTTAGTAACCACGCCCTGAAAAGAGACTATAACCTGAACAATAAATTGGCGCAGTTGTCTCCTATGAAACGGTGAAACCACAGACAAAAACCAAACTACTGATGAAATCGAACAATATTTTTAACGGAACCAAATGTCGCAAATAAAAAGTTTGTAATTTATATGGAGAAGCCAAACATTTTTTTATTTGCGACATATGGTCCCATGGGAAAAGTTGTTCGATATGATCAGTAGTATATATAAGCGACGCAGACGTCGATATAGCATATCACCGGGATACAAAATTTAATTGAACTGGCAAAGCAAGTTGATAATAAATTGAGTGTACAAAGAAAAACGTATGAACGCTAATGATATAGAAAAGTTATCGACAACAAAAGTTGGGAGCGCTAAAGTTATACCAACTACATTACGGTGTTTGATTAGTTCTATCGTAGGTCACCCGATAAAAGTTCTATGTTGCAGTCAAATTGCCAACCTGGACAGTGATCCAACTGACTATTTAGTAGTGGCGTGCACAGGGTTTTAGTATAGGGTAGGCAGAATATAAAGTATACCAAAAAAAAAATGTTTTGAATTGATGACTTGTCGCGAAATATATAATTTCTTGACATAGTAAATATGCGGACGGGTACTTGAAACAGCATTAAACAAAACCATTACTTATTATTAAAATGTTTTACACTAAATAAAATTATTAAAATTGTCACCATAAACGTCTAGCGCGCAACTAATAATGCGAAAGCGAAAAAAAACTATACCTTTGAAGTTAAAAAATTACAAAAGAGAAATATCACAAAGCTCCACCTACATGCATGCGATCTCGCTCTGCATGCGTCATGTGTCTCATGTATATTTTCATATTAGTACCACTAAGGACTCCTGCGCTAAATAGTATTTAGTATATTGGTCAGTCATATTTTATTACAGACATTTTTGGAAGTTTACTTCTAAGGGCCGGACAGACGTTCGAGCAAGTACGCGTACTTGTGGCTCGGCAACTTTACTCGCCCGTGTGTTATCCTAAGTACGCGTAGTTTAAAACTAACGAGTAAGTTCGTCGGCGATCCAACATGTTTGAAATTTTGCTCGTAGCCCGCTGTCTGTCATCACCACGAATCGCGAGTTATGGTTTTGTTTCGGCAGTCATGGTATTTGGCATTTATTCTTTGTAATTTTTAACCGACGGATTTTTTTAAATGGACATGTCGCGCGCGTTACTTTATGAGTAAGCTTCACGTGTATCACCGCGTCGTGCCGAGTAAGTATGTATATAAATATAACTTTAAAACCGCGATTTTAAGCTCGTACGTCTATCCCGGTCTTTAGGATTTAGTCATTTTAAAAATAAGACATTTTAGTTTTCAGACTAAACCTTTGATAAACGTTTTTTTTTCATAATTTAAATTCATATATAAACACACTCCTACTATACATATATATATATATATTATTTTATTGAAGGACCGCAAAGACTACCACCTCGACAAGAAATCGATGCAGTAGATTTCTTGTCGAGGTGGTAGTCTTTCAGGGTTGCGGTTACGAAATGCGTGGTTGAATTGACGATAAGGCAGCGAGTATATTAAAATATATACGTAATGCAATTCGTCTTTGTCGCCGCCCATTTTGTAATCGCATCATTTAGGCAGAGTGGGCGCGAATGTTGTTAAAGAAATTGATTGATTTTGTAGGTCGTCTCACCACCAGGTAGATAAAAAATCACATGCCGTCCTTCAATAAAATAATATATATATATATATGTATAGTAGGAGTGTGTTTATATATGTATTTAAATTATGAAAAAAAACGTTTATCAAAGGTTTAGTCTGAAAACTAAAATGTCTTATTTTTAAAATGACTAAATCCTAAAGACCGGGATAGACGTACGAGCTTAAAATCGCGGTTTTAAAGTTATATTTATATACATACTTACTCGGCACGACGCGGTGATACACGTGAAGCTTACTCATAAAGTAACGCGTGCGACATTTCCATTTAAAAAAATCCGTCGGTTAAAAATTACAAAGAATAAATGCCAAATACCATGACTGCCGAAACAAAACCATAACTCGCGATTCGTGGTGATGACAGACAGCGGGCTACGAGCAAAATTTCAAACATGTTGGATCGCCGACGAACTTACTCGTTAGTTTTAAACTACGCGTACTTAGGATAACACACGGGCGAGTAAAGTTGCCGAGCCACAAGTACGCGTACTTGCTCGAACGTCTGTCCGGCCCTTAGAAGTAAACTTCCAAAAATGTCTGTAATAAAATATGACTGACCAATATACTAAATACTATTTAGCGCAGGAGTCCTTAGTGGTACTAATATGAAAATATACATGAGACACATGACGCATGCAGAGCGAGATCGCATGCATGTAGGTGGAGCTTTGTGATATTTCTCTTTTGTAATTTTTTAACTTCAAAGGTATAGTTTTTTTTCGCTTTCGCATTATTAGTTGCGCGCTAGACGTTTATGGTGACAATTTTAATAATTTTATTTAGTGTAAAACATTTTAATAATAAGTAATGGTTTTGTTTAATGCTGTTTCAAGAACCCGTCCGCATATTTACTATGTCAAGAAATTATATATTTCGCGACAAGTCATCAATTCAAAACATTTTTTTTTTGGTATACTTTATATTCTGCCTACCCTATACTAAAACCCTGTGCACGCCACTACTAAATAGTCAGTTGGATCACTGTCCAGGTTGGCAATTTGACTGCAACATAGAACTTTTATCGGGTGACCTACGATAGAACTAATCAAACACCGTAATGTAGTTGGTATAACTTTAGCGCTCCCAACTTTTGTTGTCGATAACTTTTCTATATCATTAGCGTTCATACGTTTTTCTTTGTACACTCAATTTATTATCAACTTGCTTTGCCAGTTCAATTAAATTTTGTATCCCGGTGATATGCTATATCGACGTCTGCGTCGCTTATATATACTACTGATCATATCGAACAACTTTTCCCATGGGACCATATGTCGCAAATAAAAAAATGTTTGGCTTCTCCATATAAATTACAAACTTTTTATTTGCGACATTTGGTTCCGTTAAAAATATTGTTCGATTTCATCAGTAGTTTGGTTTTTGTCTGTGGTTTCACCGTTTCATAGGAGACAACTGCGCCAATTTATTGTTCAGGTTATAGTCTCTTTTCAGGGCGTGGTTACTAAACGGGCAATTGATTTATTTATTTATTTTTATTTTACTTTATTAAGAATAACAAACAATTGCACAATAAAATAGAATCATCAAATTATATCAATAAGAAACAGTTATTTTGCACAATTCACATCGTTATCCACTGATACATTATACAGAATTGTGACTGAGCTACTAATTACAAAATATGTTAAAACAATATTATATTAAAACAACATTAATAAATACAATTAAAAATTAAAAGATAATTTTTATTTATACAAAATCTCACAAAAACATCTAAAACTTGATAAATAGGTACAAACATTTCTTTTTTTAAATATACCAAGAAGCTACACAAATATACATTACATAAATAAGAACAATAATATGGTTACTTAAGAGGTGAATAAATAAATAAAGTAAGTATATAGCTATATATAATATAATAAAAGGAATACTAGAAAGGGTAATTTAAAAGTAAGTAAATGTTAATTACTACCACCACACCCAGATCGCAGTCTTTGTATTAAAGAAGACCTATACTTATAAGCGGACAGAGCAAAAATGTCAATTTTGCAGAAATTGTCATTGTATGACTGCACTAGTCTTCGTAGTGGCGCTCGAACGCCCGCTATAGTATGACATGCACCAGTAACAAATAGCTGTTGAGGGCATACCTCTCGTTGAGGATGTGTAGGTACGCGGTAGCATAGCTTATTGTTAAGATCGATGCAGTCATACTTATTGTTACATAAACCATGCAACGTCATTGAGTCTAAAAGCCATCGTCTATTTTCAAGGCTCAAAACAGAGTATTTTTCTAATAGCTTATCATACGTTAACTTGCTATGAAAACATCTGTAATGCATGGTTCGAAGGAATTTGCGCTGAACACCTTCAATTTTATCAATATATTTTCTAAAAATGGGGTTCCAAACTTGCACCGCATACTCAAGTTGAGATCTTATTAGAGACGTATATAATTGCATATATGTTGTAGAACGCTTGAAATTAGTGGCCGCCCTCATTACAAAACCATACATTTGGAATGACCTATTAATTACATTTTCAACATGCATATCAAAGTGTAATTTGGAGTCCAATTGATTTGACGATAAAGCAATGAGGATTACTCAGGAATACTCAAGATATAAGAGTAGACTCGTAATCTTAATTCGTCTTTGCAATCGCCCATTTCGTAACCCCATTATATTTTTTTTAAATAAACACAAGAAAAAATAAATTTAGGTACGTTTTGAAAATAAAGGCTATCATTTAACAATTTATTAGAGGGTTTAAAAATTCTTATAAATTAGCACTTTCCTTTAGTTTGCCGTTACTTTTCACCATTTGATTCTTATAAGCGACACAATCAGCTGGTGCATACATATTATACAGGATTATATTTTTTTCCCCAAAATCTTCTGGGATCTTTTCCGACTAGGAATATAAAATTTAAAAAATTTAATATTGCAGTTTTAGTTTTTGAGCAATTTTCATCTATTCCCCGTATAATAAGATTTGGCCTTGAAGGCACACTAGAAAAATTCACCCTGTACATATACTTATGTATATATTTTATCATTAGATTTATATATTTTGTAAAAGTTGTCTAATTTAATCAAAAAAGTTTTGGGTAAAGGAATATTTTCTGTGAAAATATCAGTCTAATACGAATCTAAATAATACATTTTCTGTCCAACAAATAAAATTAGGAATTTCGCTAGAAAACTGTTCTCTTGTGACCCCAACATTTTAAATGTGACATCCCAGATCAGGCGTTATAATATCAAAAACATTGCCAGACAAATTAAAGAATGCTGCAGACTTCATATTTTTAGATAGGAATAAATTATTTAATATTTTTTCATGAGTTGCATTTTATTGATATACTAGCTGACCAGACTAACTTTAACCGTTTATTTATTTAATTTTTGGTACACAAGCAGATCGCAGTCAAATGATCGGCATCAATTATAAGATTAACAATAAATGTCTAGACTGCAATCCAAATTAGTGCACACAACATGCTTAAACAAAGCGTTATCAGAAACGTGTCTAGAATACAAAGTCAGCCTCTGCTCAATTCACCCACTTCCGCGAAATTCACAAATAACGAAAACGTAAAGATAAACACGACAAAATGGGCAATCCGAGCCGCTGCACAGTCGAGTTCCAAAAACGCTCACCACTCTAAGAATCATACCTAATTGCATGTATGAAAATATGACAATAAATATCTCATTACAATACACATATAGACCTCAGATCAGTACTTTACTGATCTGAGTATTAGTCAATGACATTTTATTATCTAAATCATTTTAAGTGATCTTTAGTTCCCTTTAAAAATTATGAAATGCCAATATATCAATTTACACGGTCATTTGTTTACAACGTATCGGTGTAAAAGGCTGTGTTTTCACGTTTGTCAAAAATAATTATTGGTCTTATTAGACATATCTAAAATAATTTAAGTGAACTATAGCTCCTGTATCTTTGCCAACCCTAGGCTAGCCGTCAGCAACCCTTGTCAAACTCTGCAATGGCAACATATGAATTTACACGGTCGTTTGTTAACCTCGGGCTGAAAGGCTGTGCGTGTTGGTGACGATTGTCAAACATAATTCTTGATGTATGAATTTTATTGTGATTTGTTTTTGTTATATTTCATCATTTTGACTAATTATTTTGTATGACGTTTATTTGTTTTGTATGCTATATTATCGTTTAAATCTTGCTGTGAAATTCGCGAAAAATGCATGAAACATTTTTTTTAGTTTGGTATTTGAAGCTGGTTTTAGTGTTTATTTTTTTTCTACATATGTGTTTATATTACAGAGAGGAAAATTTATATACGCTTAGCTTATTATAGTATGTAGTTTTATATTTACTTATTTTTTGAGTCATATAAGGTAACTAGTTTTATAATTGTGAAAGTTTGTATGTTAGGTATTTATTTATAAAACTTTATTGTATATTACGTCAATGATTGCATAATACCATCATGCTGTTGGGCACTGTCTGACAGTCAAACCTTCGGGACATTTGAACATTAAGTTTTCGTAGGTGGGCAATAAAAAATATATTTCTTAATAATTCCAAAACGTGTTAACCGATTTGTATGAAATTTGGCTAAAAACTGGCTGGGTATTGCCTAATAGCTACCTACTTTATATTTTTGCTATAAAAAATCCCTTGCAGTTACCGAGACATAAATGTAACCAGTCCGTTTACAATTACTGTGGGTGAAATTCGAATTTATATAAAATAGAGTCAGTTTTCTACTAAGTATTTAGAGATATTTACTACAATAAAACATATAATCTCAACCTCCAATCCTTAAGCAATCTCGCTTCTAAGTCCCGCTTATCATCATCATACATCAGGTATCTTTACTTACCCAAAACGAATGAATCGCCCGTTTTCACCAAACAAATCTGTACCCAAAAAGTGACTTTCACAAAAACCCTTTTCAACTGTCTCTTTTTAACAATTCATCTTTCCATTTTCGCGGGTTTATGATTATATGATCCGGTGTTCCGCAGGGGGATACTTTTACACCTGCTTTTTGAGATATATCTTTGAAATACTTTTTAAAAAAGTTCTGTAGTGAACTTTATAACTGTAATTAAAAACATAATTATTTTAAAATTCTAAGAAGCACGAACTCGCTAACGAATATATATATAATTTTCTTAGTTTAACTATATTGGTAGTAACTCAACCGCTGGGTACCACGAGACCGCGTAAGTAATGGGATGTAAAAATATAATTAGATACTTCTCATTTATACTATATTAATTATACACTTATACTTACCTCAAAATACCATCGTAGAAATGAGGTCGGGTTACTCCCTCCGCTGGGTACTCCTGAGGCCGTTTAAACGGTGTTCGAGAGCCAACAAGGCACACGTTATGGTATTTATTTATTATACTTCGCATTTGTGCAGGACTTCTTAAGCTTATTCATGTATAAAATTTTGTTTGCGGTATTAGGATAGGCATAATAAGCCTCCAGAGAGACCCTCTATCTCTCACTTCCATCACTATTAATAGCAAACAGATAACATAATAGTATAAACATATTATATATACCTGGTGCATAATAAAATGAAATTGCAAAGTATATTACATAAAAAAACGAATATATTAAGTTGTTCCCTGTGTTTCAAGAACCAGTTATAACCGCTGATTAATTAAAAAATGGTACTAATTTTTTTATAACTTCTACTAATTTACATAGACCAAAGTATTCTGTTCCCGAACTAATGTGCGTATTTATAAACGCTAGCTACTAAAACTCTTTTGTCTCTTTTTATTACATGTAAAATGGAAAAAAATAAAGAGACCATTATGGACCACGTATATGGTCCATAAAACCGTGTGTAACTGTGATTTGACCAGTCTTTTTTTTTATTAAAATTTTGAATGTTTAGACAAATTGCAATAGTACCTAATTATTAACAATATAGTGAATAACTATATTATAAATAACTACTATTGATTAATTTAAGAGAAGTTTTAGTTATTTTTATTTCATTATATTCACTAGATTTTTACCAGTGGAATTAATTGCCTTTAGTAATCAGACGAGCGCCATCTTTAAATATTCGCAAACAACTCTTAATCACGCACTGTCTGTGTATTTAGACAGTGCGTGATTAAGAGTTGTTTGAGAATATTTAAAGATGGCGCTCGTCAGAACAACTGATCAACAGCATATATCTTGATCTTTTGTATGTATAGTCAGTATCTATTCTCCATTTTATTTGTGTATAGTGTAGGTAACTATATGTATGTTTGTAAATATGTTTGTATTATGATAAATTGTATATATATATACATTGATTTATAAATCACCCGACGTTGATTGATTTATGAAACTAATATAAATATTAGTTTTTTTTTAATTAAGGACCCGACTCATCTTCGTATACAATCTTAAAGGTTAGCTAGTAGATGATGCCTATGTCATTATCTACCATTTCGCCTTTGTACATAACTTTTGTTTACTGTGCAATAAATAAGTATATCAGTCTACTCCAGCCTAGCGCACATTTTTTTTATATACATATATCTCTAGTAAAAGACCGACAACTTTGTAAGGTATGCACTTTATAAGATTGTACGAAGCATCTTTCGTTCTCCACTTCCTGAATAAACTGTGCAAAAGATTTACAAAACGCGTTATTCCAAAATTTACGATCCTCGAGCATAATAAAATTCGTATTTTTACTAAGTAAATAACGTTTTCTGTATTAAAAACTTCGTTGAACCAATATTAGTTTAGCCGCTTTATGTAGAACATTCGCTGACTTATACAAATATGAGAAAAAAGGTTCTATTGAGTTTAGAAACACATATTATACTCGTATAAGGGAATATTTAATTCTTATTGAAATCACTTTTAGAACATCTAATACAACGAGTATCTATCCCATTTTTCTTATAATAAGTATTTAATTAAGTAAGTACCCTATTTTTATCCATGTATTTCAATTATTCCTTAAAGGGAAATGCTCAAATGCTATAAAACTTCGGCCCATAATAAACACTCAAAAATGTTGGAGAAATCGTTAGTATAGACTAAAATAAGGCATTATTTGACAATCAAATGGTTTACCTAAAAGTAGAAAGAAAACAGTTATAGGGAAAACAATATTTACTAATGCTCGTACAAAACAAACAGTCATTTGAGTTCGTTTCAGTTAGTCGTAGGCGTCTTAATTTGTACTCCAATAAAAGGAAATAATGACACCGTGGAGTCCTACAGAAAGATTAAGGTTCAGTAATGATGCCTTTAGAATACTGTTTGGACTGCATAATCTACTTGCCATTAGGGATGTGCAGTCACATGTCAAGCTCCAATAAATAAAACAATAACTTCTTACTGATTTTGATTTTTACTTTTCCTTAACCTCAAATGTATTTTTGAAAACGTAATTAAAAAATAAACAAAGATTAAATTTCTCCGGCCTCAAGGGGGCCCATGAAGCAAGTCAGAAACCTACATCTCCGATTATGAGTATACTTCAAACCCAACAAAAAATATAGTAATAAAACAAGATTTTTAGATTGGCTCTTTAAAAAAAACGTAATAACAAAAGTTGCCTCGATAGAACAAAAATAATGTTACCTCCACTTTTTTAATATATTTCCTATTACTTCAATATGGGGCAGATTATAAAGCCAAGTTTTTTATAAGTTATGGATATATATAAGTTCTAATACATGGCCTAGCGTTTTTTTGTAAAATTCTAAATATTATGAAAGTTTTAGCAAAATGCTGTATTTTTTTCAAGAATTCCGCCCGAGATTTTTTTTGTGTCTCACGGCACGCTTTTTAACAGGGCTCTTTACAGTCTCCCAAAGGTTAGCTGGTAGATAATGCCTAAGGCATTAAGCTCACCTAGTTTTAAGTTTTAAGGTTTTGTACAATAAATAATTTACATTCATTCATTGTCAAGACCTGACCTTATTGTACTATAGGCCGTTTTAATCGTCAGAAAGTTTTTAAACAAATAACTTATTAGAGCAGTAAAAATTTGACAATTCTTTTTACATCTTAACTGTCGAATAACTCTAAATGATTAATTTCTTAGTTATTAAGGTAAAATTTGGTATATTTCGAATACAAAATATCTCAAATTTTACCTTTGACGATTGATGCAAAGGCTCTACCATGGGTTTTCACATTGTAGAAACGTAACGTTATGTGACGAAGTCCTACCTACAGGTATAAATTGGCTGTGAGGTAATGAAAACAACGTACATACAATAAAAATAAATATATATATTAAAAGAAACCTAACTATTTAAAATTTATAAAGAGCGAAAGAGAGAGAGAGAGAACTATAAGAGAATGGGTTCTATCAACACCCAGATTATGTCATGGGAAGAATGCTACTGCCCTGATTATGGAGATCGGGGAGGGCAGCATCCAACGTCCTTCAGTGGCAGGCCAGGCTCCGGGCAGCGGTCGGTTATGGCCGGCTATGACAGGCCGTGATCTGCTGAGCAGACGGTGTCCAGGCTCCGGAAAAAGAATCCAGGCTATGACCAGCTGGGATGTCTGAAGATGGTAGCAGACAGGGCTTCGGAAAAAAAGTTCCAGGCCAGGTTCTGCCGTAGTTGTTTGTCTCCCTCGACTTGATTCTCCACCTCGGACTTGATTCTCCACCTCGGACTTGATTCCAAATTAATGTTGGAACTCCGAACTTTGTGCGTCACTATTATATGTTTTTGTAACTAACAAATTATTACAAACACACACTCGCGATCTTAGCAAATTATCAAAATAATTTACGTATACGTGAGCAACAACCAATAGGATCGCTTTATCGCGTTTAAACGAATATGTTACGTTTCTACAATGCGCAAACCCATGGTAGAGCCTCAGTTGGTATCCAACTCATTTAGTAGTAGAATAAAATGAAAAAAAAGTTTATCTCTATATCAAACTTAATACTACAAACAAGGTTGGGATGGGACCATAATAGTGTCTTGCGTCAGACCGCTCTTCTTTATCAAACTTAATACTACAAACAAGGTTGGGATGGGACCATAATAGTGTCTTGCGTCAGACCGCTCTTCTTTATCAAACTTAATACTACAAACAAGGTTGGGATGGGACCATAATAGTGTCTTGCGTCAGACCGCTCTTCTTTATCAAACTTAATACTACAAACAAGGTTGGGATGGGACCATAATAGTGTCTTGCGTCAGACCGCTCGTCTTTATCAAACTTAATACTACAAAAAAGGTTGGGATGGGACCATAATAGTGTCTTGCGTCAGACCGCTCTTCTTTATCAAACTTAATACTACAAACAAGGTTGGGATGGGACCATAAT
The DNA here is from genome assembly GCA_947458855.1 of Monopis laevigella. NCBI lineage: Eukaryota > Metazoa > Arthropoda > Insecta > Lepidoptera > Tineidae > Monopis > Monopis laevigella. The sequence continues at coordinate 4,708,596 of OX381577.1, read as the reverse complement.
AGTGTCTTGCGTCAGACCGCTCTTCTTTATCAAACTTAATACTACAAACAAGGTTGGGATGGGACCATAATAGTGTCTTGCGTCAGACCGCTCTTCTTTATCAAACTTAATACTACAAACAAGGTTGGGATGGGACCATAATAGTGTCTTGCGTCAGACCGCTCTTCTTTATCAAACTTAATACTACAAACAAGGTTGGGATGGGACCATAATAGTGTCTTGCGTCAGACCGCTCTTCTTTATCAAACTTAATACTACAAACAAGGTTGGGATGGGACCATAATAGTGTCTTGCGTCAGACCGCTCTTCTTTATCAAACTTAATACTACAAACAAGGTTGGGATGGGACCATAATAGTGTCTTGCGTCAGACCGCTCTTCTTTATCAAACTTAATACTACAAACAAGGTTGGGATGGGACCATAATAGTGTCTTGCGTCAGACCGCTCTTCTTTATCAAACTTAATACTACAAACAAGGTTGGGATGGGACCATAATAGTGTCTTGCGTCAGACCGCTCTTCTTTATCAAACTTAATACTACAAACAAGGTTGGGATGGGACCATAATAGTGTCTTGCGTCAGACCGCTCTTCTTTATCAAACTTAATACTACAAACAAGGTTGGGATGGGACCATAATAGTGTCTTGCGTCAGACCGCTCTTCTTTATCAAACTTAATACTACAAACAAGGTTGGGATGGGACCATAATAGTGTCTTGCGTCAGACCGCTCTTCTTTATCAAACTTAATACTACAAACAAGGTTGGGATGGGACCATAATAGTGTCTTGCGTCAGACCGCTCTTCTTTATCAAACTTAATACTACAAACAAGGTTGGGATGGGACCATAATAGTGTCTTGCGTCAGACCGCTCTTCTTTATCAAACTTAATACTACAAACAAGGTTGGGATGGGACCATAATAGTGTCTTGCGTCAGACCGCTCTTCTTTATCAAACTTAATACTACAAACAAGGTTGGGATGGGACCATAATAGTGTCTTGCGTCAGACCGCTCTTCTTTATCAAACTTAATACTACAAACAAGGTTGGGATGGGACCATAATAGTGTCTTGCGTCAGACCGCTCTTCTTTATCAAACTTAATACTACAAACAAGGTTGGGATGGGACCATAATAATGTCTTGCGTCAGACCGCTCTTCTTTATCAAACTTAATACTACAAACAAGGTTGGGATGGGACCATAATAGTGTCTTGCGTCAGACCGCTCTTCTTTATCAAACTTAATACTACAAACAAGGTTGGGATGGGACCATAATAGTGTCTTGCGTCAGACCGCTCTTCTTTATCAAACTTAATACTACAAACAAGGTTGGGATGGGACCATAATAGTGTCTTGCGTCAGACCGCTCTTCTTTATCAAACTTAATACTACAAAAAAGGTTGGGATGGGACCATAATAGTGTCTTGCGTCAGACCGCTCTTCTTTATCAAACTTAATACTACAAACAAGGTTGGGATGGGACCATAATAGTGTCTTGCGTCAGACCGCTCTTCTTTATCAAACTTAATACTACAAACAAGGTTGGGATGGGACCATAATAGTGTCTTGCGTCAGACCGCTCTTCTTTATCAAACTTAATACTACAAACAAGGTTGGGATGGGACTATAATAGTGTCTTGCGTCAGACCGCTCTTCTTTATCAAACTTAATACTACAAACAAGGTTGGGATGGGACCATAATAGTGTCTTGCGTCAGACCGCTCTTCTTTATCAAACTTAATACTACAAACAAGGTTGGGATGGGACCATAATAGTGTCTTGCGTCAGACCGCTCTTCTTTATCAAACTTAATACTACAAACAAGGTTGGGATGGGACCATAATAGTGTCTTGCGTCAGACCGCTCTTCTTTATCAAACTTAATACTACAAACAAGGTTGGGATGGGACCATAATAGTGTCTTGCGTCAGACCGCTCTTCTTTATCAAACTTAATACTACAAACAAGGTTGGGATGGGACCATAATAGTGTCTTGCGTCAGACCGCTCTTCTTTATCAAACTTAATACTACAAACAAGGTTGGGATGGGACCATAATAGTGTCTTGCGTCAGACCGCTCTTCTTTATCAAACTTAATACTACAAACAAGGTTGGGATGGGACCATAATAGTGTCTTGCGTCAGACCGCTCTTCTTTATCAAACTTAATACTACAAACAAGGTTGGGATGGGACCATAATAGTGTCTTGCGTCAGACCGCTCTTCTTTAACATTACAACAACACATTATTATTATAAATATATATTTTACACAGATTCCATTAAAAGTAATAATAACTATGAAAAACTAATAATAATTGTGTTATAGTTTAAAATATAAATTTATAATGTGTTTGTTTTATGTAGCGTGAAGTTTAATCGTGTGCGTGATGTGTGAATTAAAAGTGTATAGTACAGAAATGAAGAAAGAACCAAAAACAAAAAAATATATAAGAGAAAAATAAAAAGAATAATACCCTGAGATTGGCTAAAAAGGATATGCATCCAGCGGGGTGAGAAGGAACTTTATTTAACACTTTCGCTTTCGTCATTGGAATCGTTTTCGTCTTGTCTATGGTCAGAACCTGTATGAATAATATACGCAAGTGCTGTAATGCATCTTCAAAATTATTAGGTTGATGATTTTTCTATTGAATTCTTCAAAGAAACGAATAATTGATATTTATCTCTTTTCTAAAGTTGAATCGAAAGAATTATGGTACAGTATTAATAATTTACATGATCTGTTACAGCACTTCCGTATATTATTCATACAGATTCTGGCCATAGACAAGACGAAAACGATTCCACTGACGAAAGCGAAAGTGTTAAATAAAGTTCCTTCTCACCCCGCAGGGCCGTAAAATGAATATTAAAAAATGTATAATATTTTTTAACTTATAATATTAATTAAAACTCGAGCAAAGGTTTGTAGTTACAGACTCTGTAGTTTAAATTTGTATCCGGCGACACGTGTGTGAAGTCTTCGTACCGCCTTTGTGTTTTGGGCTAACCGGTAGAGGTAATTGTGTCTTGGTTGGTATGCATAAGTTTGAGAGACGAGACAAGACAACGTCTGTGGCAAGTTGACAAGACGCAGTCAGCTGTTCAAACTCTGTTATAATTACGTAGTAGTTTAGCTGACTCGTCCTTACTAGATTAACAAAGAAGGGAACGCTTTAAAAATATAAAACAATAATTTATTTTCTCAGTAGAATGTATTTTATATACGTGGTGGCCGAGTTGGTTAGTCCTTGGACTTAAAAACGCTTAGGTCCTTGGTTCGAATCCCGGTGTGTACCAATGAGTTTAATTTTTAAAAAATATGTACATTTTTTTGACAACACCACTATAGTGCCTCGGAGAGCACGTTAAGCCGTCGGTCCCGGTTTCACTATACCAACTTGTGAAACTGTTTATATATGGGTTATTGAGTCTATTCAAAACATCGCGACGAGCTAGCCACTTGTTCGGTGTAAACTTATACCATTGGCTACGACGAGGTAGGATTAAAAACCCCTCCGATGGGTATACTGAGGCCGTCTAGGCGGTCTCAGGCGCCCTAAGGTACCCGTGATAATATTTAACAGCCCCTTTCATAAACGCACCCTGAAAAGACCACCTCGCCAAGCAATTAAGCATGATTATAGTTTATAATGGTTTTGTTTGTAGTTAATTTAATATAAAAAGTGGCCTCTAGCACTTAACAAGTGGCGAGCTTGCTGGGGTGTTTATGATAGTATAGCCTCGTTGTATAAATCGGTCACACATCCCAGGCTCGGGCTTGTTGTCATCTGCTTAACCTTGTTATCAGTTGCGTAGTGATGGTTAAGTCACAAGAATAACAAGGTTAAGCAGATGACAACAAGCCCGGGCCTGGGATGGGTGACCGATTTATACAACGATCTAATAAGCTCGCCATTTGTAAGGTGTTACCTCCGAATACCATCAAAAATAAAGATGGTAAAATAAGGGTGGGTTAATTAATCCGCTGCCTACCAGGGTACCAAACCCTGAGGCCGTTTAAACGGTTCTCGGGAGCCAAAAAGGCACCCGGGGAGATGGTATATTAATTTTATATAAATGTAGGTATATAATGTAATTTTATATCTACCAATATTCGAATCTTCGTTATAATTATATTTACCTACTTGCAAAATCATTTTTAGGGTTAGCAAAAAACTGTTTTACTGTAATTCTGCCAGTATCCAGTAAAAATTATTTTACTGGTTTTCTTTCATAAATGTAAGACCTGTCAGTCTATCAAAAGATACCCTTACTTCATTGCTGCTGCAACTCTATCATAATATTTGTCCTACCGAGTCAAAGGTGACCTGGAATACATTACTGAATTTGACCGGACTTGTGATGAATGTTGTTTCAGACACTTCATGTAATACATATGTATAATGAAAACCATGGCTTTGTGAATTAGTTAAATCAGCTACTCAAATAACCAAGTCAAATATTATTTTTAGTCCTGTTTATTCAATAGAAAAGTAAAAAGCCTTTGAAAATTTGGTAACGATTATATATATAAGTATACCTACGTATATCTAGCTTTTTATTGTATCACTTAGATTTATTATTTTGTCAGAATTTCAACTCTATAAATAAATATAGGTAATATAGAATTATTTTTAATTTTTTAGGGCCGATTTTTCAATCGCCAGATAAATTTATTCAATACATAACTTGTATGGAGAAAGAATTAATATTTAGACAGTTGTTCATACAAGTTAACTAATAATAATAATATTAATAAAATTATTTATTGACACACACAAAATACACATAAATACATTTTAAAAGAAAAACTACATCAAAAATATTAAATTTATGTACCTGATATTTACATTTACAAATTACTGTTGATCTCTTGCTCCTGTACTGTCGAATAATTTTATCTGACGATTGAAAAATAAGCCCTTAAAATCTAAGTGAGATTTCACATAACATTTCACATACAATTAGATAAAGCAGCGAGGCTATTATTAAAATATATTCGTAATGTAAATTCGGGGATACAAGTGACTTTATATGCCTCATTTTGCATGCTCATTTTTCACATTTTACACGCTCACATTTCATAAAAATGTTGTAAGTACCGCAATAGTTACAAAGTATATGTAGTGAGCGTAAAGTAATTACCTATACTCAATTAAAAGCCAATTATTTGCGATATCAGCCTGATTAACCTAAATTATCGGCTGCGTAACAGAATAATTACTCACCAACATTCCAGATACATATATACACTGTTTCTATTATACATACACACACGCTAATACTAGTATACACAAATTCACACGTACACATACACACACGCATATATTTTTTAGGAAGGCCTCTATAACTTTGTAGGCCGATCGACCGGACTCATTACAACCTACAGATGCAAAAACCATCAAGTGCCCCTAGTCATGTTTCGGTTTTAGTCTGTGGGCTTACCGGTCTTCCGGAGACTACCACCTCCACAAGATTTATGATTTATTGCCGAGGTAAACGTCGTAAACAAGATATTGACTTGGCTTTAAAACAGCGAGGATATTAAAATAGAGTTGCAATCAAATATCTCTTTGGCGCCGCCCATTTTGTATCCGCTTCATTTAAGCGGCATAGTGGGAGCGATTAATATTGTTAAACAATATTGTTATGTAATGATTGGCCCCATTCATGGACTTTGTAGGTCTGCTTACCATCAGGTCGATACAAAACCACATGCCGTGCTCCAATAATAAAATAAACAATACATTTGTACTTGCACTATACACTCATTAAATATATATAATAAATAAATAAAAATCTTTATTGTATCAAAAAAATATGTTTCACAATATTTTAATAAATACATAATTTCTTCCTGGTGATTAGAACTCTTCTCTCTAAATCTCTTCTAATTACTCTCTATTAAAGTGTTAAAAGTTATAAATGCTATTTTTTACTATTAGACTGCAGATTAGTATGTTTTATTTTTTTTATTTTTTTAGTATTTACATTATTAGTTTTACAAAGGAAATCCCACCAAACATTAAAAAAAACTGCACTTCGTTTGGTTTATACCAAGCGATGGCAAGAGGGACAGCATGAGCTAAGTACCCTGGAAGGGTCCGGGGCAGTATTTAGTATGGGATGTAACTTGCGCATATATTTTTACACCCTTTCACGGACCTCGATTAAAGTTGGTGCTGCTTATTTAGTCGAATAGTTCCATTGACCAATCAATCTTATCTGCCCTGTAGTGGTACCACCGCTTCACAGAGACGACAATCCTAATAGACTATATCCATGCCCCAAATATACACTATAAGTAATAATTAATGAAACAACAAGTAGAAAAAAAATATTAATTAGGGCGCAAACACTGACCGCAAGTCGATCCCCCGAAGACAAAAAACTCTGGCTTTCCACGCGTACCTGACCATCAGGGGAGCATGGCCAACTTATGCTTATAGATGATAATTTATCCTCATTCTAATGAAAAGAACACCTCATAGTAGATAAACCATTTTACAATATGGAAGTAGGTACAGAATCATAGAACACCACAGCTTCTCAATGACGACTTTTGCGAAACCTCCGCTTTCAATATAATAATTAAACAATGCGTGTCCAGAGAAGATCCAAGGCCCCCCACAGCAGCACCCAATCACGGACGTAACGTATGTGTCAGCCATACTCCTGCTCAGCCAAGCCCTCAGGGCGCAGACAAGACCCCGGCACACGTATGTATTTAAAACGTTTGGGGTTAAAACCATGTGGACCGTCAGCACATTAAATTTATAAAGAGATTTCGAAGCGTTTGATCGAAACATAATTGTTCACCAAAGAGTTGGCTCGTTCCCCGGTTAGCGTATTAGTCTGGCCATACAGAGAGGGAAATGCAGCCAGCCTTATGGCCACATTTCCTCCTGAAAACGATTTAAAAGAAGTATTTTTGTTATAATATATTATATAATTATTTTTTGTAATAAGCATCTATATTTAAGATGATTTTATTTATTGACATTCTGTTTTTTATCAATATATTATATTCTAGCTTTTATATTAATAAAATAATTAAATATATAAGTAATTATCTTAATAGTTATTATATTTCCAAAATTAAATTTAATATCCCGATAAGGAATTTATAAAAACAAATAATTATTGAAATGTAATTTAAATAATGTTTTTAAAACTTATTCATTAAATTAACAAGCGCCTCCTATCTCTCGAAAGTTATGACAATTCAATTTGTAATTTCAAAGTAAGCATTCGTATCCCCATTACAATTATAATTTTTAATTAAATAATTATATTAAGCTTTACACAACGGAAATTGGTGAAAATTTTAAAACCTAATTCCAGGAATTAATTTAAAAGTCCTCACTGAAAATGACAGAAATACAAAGGCGTTTATTTCCTAAAAACTGTTAACAGAGTGCAAAAGCTAATTAATAGCACGACCTAATTGTCAATTTGTTCTCTTTATTATTACCCTGTTAATTAAAAAAGGACCCTTCACTTCGTTGACGGCATGTCGTATTGCTACATTTTACATTTTGTAATATTGCGCTCAACGCAGGTACAAATTACACGGTATAGCCATTCATTATTTTGCCTTTGATATGTAAAATGTTCATCAAATTGATGCTTCAAATCAAAGCGGCATTTAACTGTAAATATAGGTAACCAGCTTCTATTTACTTGTACCTATCTAGATTTTAGTTAATAATTATTTACTTACCAATGATATAAGTGTACTATTGTTACATTTATTATGTTTCTTTAGCTTCACGCCTGGTTCCCTATGGGGTAGGCAGAGACAACCAAGCACTACTTGCACTGTGTGTCTAAAATCAAAAGGAATATTAATAATAATGATTATATTATAATATGCTGGTAGAAAATGCCTAAGGCATTAAGCTCGCCTATGTACAATTTTGTGCAATAAAGAATTTTAAATAAAATAAATAAATAAATGATATAATATAAACAAGTTTGATAATGAATCCACGCATGAATCACTATTATACACTATAAAACTATGCATTCACTCATACCCACAAATCCTTAGGTACACAAATAAAAACATAAACTTGCACACTTTCACACCACAATCACACACACTACATACAAGCACACACACCGTATACAGCACACACACACATATTTATAGGCATATACACTTAATGTAATAAACACTTGTCTGCTGCGAATGCCTTGGTCTGTTGCGACCAAGGTACTCGTATATGTTCGACGTTTGACGTTTGCCCTTCACCTCGCTTTTATATATCGTTCGTCATTCTTTCATTGGTCATTCTTTTTACATGCTAAAAATAACGTAGAGATAGATCTCTAAAATAGCACTTTACTTCGCTGCATGTCAATTTGTTCATCATGATTAGTCGATTTGGTCACTTGTTTATCCAACACATCACACACATCCTAACAATTAGTATAGGGCGTTCAGTTTTAAATTAGCGGCCCCAGCCTAGTGGTTAAGTCACTGCGCAACTGATAACAAGGTTAAGCAGATGACAACAAAGCCGGCCTGGGATGGGTGACCGCTTTATACAACGAGGCTATTTCATCATAAACACCGCAACAAGCTCGCCACTTGTTAGGTGTTGCCTCCGAATGCCATCGGTGAAATGAGGATGGGTTAATCCCTCCGCTGGGACCCTGAGGCCGTTTAAACGGTTCTCGGGAGCCAAATAGGCACCCGTGATGATGATGGTAACGTTCTTTTATTATTTCATATTCTTTCGTTAATTTTTAATTATAGGTATTTTAATTACAGGCAGTTTAGTATATTATATAAAAAAACCGTACCATTACGGGTTATCAATGGTTTTACGCCGATAAATGATATTGTCAGTCTACACCGATTAAGTGGCAAACTTATCGCGATGTTTTACTTAGAAATAGATTTACAAGTTGGTATAGTAAAACTAGGACTGGGAGCATATTTCTGAGCTTCCGTTGCGTGCACTGCGTAAATGGTTAAAGTTAAACAAACATAACAAGCTTTTAAAATACTATAAAAAAAAAGTTATTATTATTATATTTTGGTAAAAAAAATGGCGTCTACGCGTTACGCGTAATTTTGCCAGTGTCTAATGGGTAGTTGTGGGTAAACTCATTAAATATTATTTGTGAAAGAGGGCTAACAGGATGGGAAGGAATCGGGAAAGGACTAGGGTAGAAAAAGGAATGGCCACATGACCGTATGCAAACTAAAAAAAAATATAATAATACGGTATAGTGATGCCAGTGTCAAGTGAAGGAGGAAATAATCGACAGTAAAATGGGTACCGCCATTTTACTGAAGATAAAGGGATTCGTTGAGATACACCGGGTTTAAACCCACGATCTTCGTATGTTTTATTTATCCTATAACCATGTTAAGGATAATGGATGAAACCAAATTATTCATATTCTTGGACCTTGCTTTAGGTGGTAGGTAAGGTAAAAAATATACCTATTTTGTATTTACAATATCATAGTAAATAGTTATTAATTATTTACATAAGCTAAGTGTTATGTTAAAGGTTAATCTATACAAACCTCTTTGAGCATATTATCTTACATAGTTTGAACGTTTAAATTCATACCTTATGACTGTTATTCCATCAAGGAATAGCAGGACATTTCACACCTTAGTAAAGGAAATCAACCGAATCCAGGCCCACCCTAAATTTTATCTCCCCTTAAAGATATTTCGACTAAAAATAATTATATAATTTTACAAATATTTTGAGAAATTATTTCAAAATTGTACAGTGGGGATATTTTACTAAATTAATTAAACTTAATTTGAACAAAATAGTACGCCATCTTTAAATTGCTTCTTCCTGTCAATGTAGACTCGCGAGGTGAATAGTTACCAATAACGAAATTATTGATAACCATAACGAAACTATTTATTTCGTATTGTTGGTTAAATAGTTACATTTTAAATTATTATTAATTGTTATTAAGGCTGTTGTGTGGAGTTGCACAAAGTGTCCGTTAAAGTAATTGTAACGATTAAAGTTAAAAATGGCGTCAAATGTACCAGTTGTCATCCGACTTTCAAATTAAAACTTTTAATTTAACGCCATTTTTAACTTTAATAGTTACGATTATTTTAACGGACACTTTGGTATAACTGGAACTATATATTATTTATAATCGAAACATACTGACAAAACAAAAACGGGGTTGTTATGAAAAATAACCAAAAAATGCATTTTGGTGAAATCGTTATTTCCAAATTCACTGTCAGACACTTCAATCTTATTTAGTTCTTTAGCATAATAACGCCTAGAGTGATAGTTCAACAAAGTAAAACATAAATATTTAAGAATGGTACCCACTTGTTGATGGCATATTCGCATTCTAGGCCTTATTATTTTAAGCTAAATTGGTGTATTGATAAATACAGTTTTTAGCAAATATAAAAAAAAAACTTATTGCCACTTTAGTCTTTAGTTTGTATAGTGGGCGATTATCTTCTGTTGTCATGTTTAGAAAAGCGACTTTAGACCTTAATAAAAAAAAACCAATATTGCGAGCAAGTTCTAAAAACCATTTTGTAAGATTTTGTTTACATGCTTTTGGTAGAACATAAATATTTAAAAAGTAAGTATGGCATCTATATATAGAAAATAGATAATAGTTACTTTTAATTTTTGAACGTAATGTCATGTTCGTTGCCGCCATAGTTTGTTTTCTTTCGTTTTGGGTTTGTATAGCGGATAATTATATTCCGTTTTTATGTTCGAAAAGGCGATTTTAGGTCTTAAGGCTCTTTCCTTTTACATACTTTGTCTCTTTCCTTTTACATTATTTAGTTTTTACGATTAATAAATTATGTATTAATCGTAAAGACTAAAGAAACCGTTTTATACAATTAAGTTACTGGGCTTTACAATAACGAACGTTATTAAAACTATAAACGTCTAGTCATCTAGCACAAGTCAGCACAACACTAATATTCGAGCGAGCGATATCAATATTATTAATTCAGTGAATTCTATGGAGTAAATTGAAAATAGAAGCAATTAATTGCGTGCGCGTCATTTTTATTTGCCAAATTAAGTGATCGTGGTTTGTTATTTGAAAGAAGTTTGTTTTGTGCGGCTCATAGGTGAAATGAGCAGGACTGCCAGGGACATGGATACCTCCGCTTGTCTGCTTGGACTAATCAATTAGTTGTAAGTTTCCTATTGTTATTCTGTAATGTTACACATCAGACCGTGAAATACGCTATCGCTGATTTCTAACACACTAACAATATCTATCCAATTCACTGACACCTTTAGACGTAATTACTTTAGAAATGTAACTACTGTACCTATCATAAAAACAATAATAGGTAACCTGTTATATAATATTTATGATAACGAAATATGTAGTGTAATTAGTATGTAGTAAACGGATTTAAAACTTAGAATAAAGGCTTGATTCTTTTAAAGAAATGCTAGGGTGAAATGTTGTTTTTATGTTGTTAAGTTCATTACCAAAAATGTTGACATACCTAACTTAATATGTTTCTTTACCAAACCAAATGTGAATTGTTAACATCAAAATCTAACATTACAGCAATGATTTTGTGTTACTTTTTGACAGATGTCTATTTACATCTAGAGGGAATGTTCCAAAATTCATATATATTATTAACACATGCAATCTCTTGGCAAAAAGAAAGAGATGGAGGTACATGTTTTAAATGTAAGGATTGGTGGTGCTAGTTTATGATGTTATCCACATTAATATCTGGCACGCACAGAAAGTAGTTAATGCTAATTGGGTTTTTATCTTTTTTTCAGATGACAGATCTATCTAAATTATGTCTGCAATGTTCAAGGACTCAATATGGAAGATGGTATTCCTCCACAGAGAATTTTTGGTCATACAAACATATGCTATAGTTGTGGTTTTTCAATGTTAAGGTCAAGAAAACCCTCACATGCTATTTTAGATAACTCAAATGTAAGAGATATATTTTTAGAAAGGATACCAACATACCAAGTATGTAATAACTTAATTAGTACAAGGAGACAGTAGAGTTGAAAGTGATTTTTGTAGAATTTATTTGTTTAAAAATAATCATGTTTTTTGTTTTTAGGTGTCATTCTTTACTCATGTGTGTCACAACTGCTGGAGGAGTGTAAGAAGGCAAATCCAGAGTGTCTCAAGTATTACACAAGTAATAGCAGGCCCTTCTATAGGTGACATATTGTCTGAAAGCGATGATGATATTCAAATTATGCATGAAAACTCACCAGAATCACAACAGGAAACTGTGTCGGTAATACCCGCAGCACCACCTTTACCAGAAGAACCTATGAATGTCCCTGTACTAATAGACTATTTGGAAACACTGATTTTTCTGAAAATGTCCAACTAGCTATTGTAATTTGCGATGGAACTTACCAGTATATTCAAAAAAGTTCTAATTATGGCTTCCAAAAAAAGACATAGTTTACACAAATAATTTAGTTAAGCCATTTATTCTAGTTTGTTGTGATGGACATATCATTGATATATTAGGGCCCTATGCAGCAATAGACAATGACGCTGGCATTATGAGTAAAATGTTTAGAAATGAACAAAGTCCAATGTTATTATATTTTAGGGAAAATGATGTATTCCTTATTGATAGAGGTTTTAGAGATGTTGTAGAAGAACCGGAAGATCTGGGGCTTAGAAGACATATACCTGAAATCTTGCAAGGGGGGTGAATTTCAATTATCATCACAGCAAGCAAATAATTTAAGGTGTGTGACATTGTGTAGATGGGTAGTTGAGGTTGGAATGGGAGATTAAAAAGATACTTTAAATTATTCAGGCAAGATTTTTTAATAATGCCGCTGTGCATTTCATGGAGGATTGTAAATAGCAGGAGCTTTATTAAACAAATTCCATCCGGTAATCACAGACTCTCCCGATGCAACATACATGCTAAGTAATAATCTTAATAGAAGGCATGTCATATTTGAACAAATTAATAGTGATGACCTAATTTGGAAAACTTTCCTCTTCTTGATTTAGTAGAACTACGTAAAATAAGTTTGGGAATTTACCAGATAAAGCAAGCTAGGTCATATTGTGGTGAACATTTGAAAAGACATGGCAGGTGTACTAGAAATATCAAATTATTTAGAAAGGTTGAATGCACCTCCTTCAGAATTAAGTGGAGACAATTATTTGTAAAGATGTTGCATTCAATCTCGCCATATAAGTGGAAAAAAGTACTATTCTTATGTGTTGGTGAGCAATGACCGAGATGTTGTAAATACAGCCCAAGCTATTGTAGGCTGTAACTGTCTTGTAGGTAGGCGCACTGGGTTGCTGTGCACATGTTATGAGAATTTTATGGTTCCTTGGCCATGCTCGCCATGATATAAATGAGATGATACCTCCTGCCCCATTTCTCGATCATATTTTAGAAAGTGAATATGAATGGTAAAATAAAATTATAAATACAATAAAAAAACTTGTTTTATTTATTATATTACATTTATTGTGCCTACTAGTTTTGTAATAGTGATTGTATTTTTAGGCAAGTATCCATTAAAGTGAATGTTAGTACAGATTAAATGTAGCCTTTAGTACACCGACGCGTTCGTAGGCGGCTGCGAAATAGAGAAAAAACTAAGTTATATGGCAGTGTTTTGCATATGCTATGTCTCATTCTATTATATAGCGAGATTAATTAGTTACGTCCTTGTCGCTACTGTTCCGCTGGTAACTGCGGAATGATCGGTACATAGACGCAGACGTTCGCTAGTAGTGTTTCTCATCGCAAGGCGTCACTATGCGTTCTGTCGGGACGGACAGATTTTCGCATAATGGAAGCCAAAATATTGAAATATTTTTGAATTTAATTCGAAACTATCCCGAATTATATGCAGTTTAACGCGTAGATTACAAAATAGCGTATAAAAAAGAGGTGGCACGGAGAAAAATTCAAGAAAGTTTGTTTTATGCACCTCGATTTAGCGCTTTATCTTTAATTCCGAAATTAGCAACAATAACTCTTCCTTTTAAAGCGATGACTGGGAGGACATCCTCAAATTACATATAGGTAAACCCAAAGTCCACCAAAGCTATAATGACATTTTATTGCTAAAAAAGCTGCTGTGTACTAACGTTTCGCTACCGTAATAGTTTCGCAGAGATTCGCTGGCGCATACGGATGCGACAGTGTATTAAAGGCGTTAACGTAGAAAATACTGTCAGTATATGAACATAGAGTTGAAATCCCCATACATCAAACAGGATAATAGTCATATGAATGACCATCAGAATAAAACTGATATTTTCATAATCTATTATTATTTAAGAATATGTTGGCGAAAAGTTTTAAGATTGTAATTTCTAATTTTATTGCATAGAGCAAATACTTTAGATATTTTAAACGAGAACAAGAATCGTTCAACACTGCTCGGTAATTATTATTATGGTTCTTTTAATAAAAAAAGTATTAAGGAAAGGTAATATAACTTAGCATGATAATTATTAAAAAGCAGCTGTTGTCGTAACTTCATAATACGCTAGTTAAAACTTCGCTTTTCAACCACCAAAAATCCGCTATAAGCCATACTACGTTTAATACAATAATAAGTATTAATTTTCTTTACACATCTGTGTTGGCACTTTGGCAGTAGACGATGCTATTGTGATCTTTGCTTCCCGACTTTAAAAATATTGTCCGCCATTAAAAGTTTTTTTTTTAAAAGATAATTCGGCTTGGATTCCTTTTAAAACAGGCCGCCGCTCGATAGTTTAATTAATTGTTTTCTCTGAAACGCACCTGTCGAATTTCGTATAATTTTCAAAATATGAAGATATTAAATAACTTAATATTTCTGTAAAATTTTCTTTGCGGGGAGATGAAGAACTACGGAGAAATTCATGGGCCTAGCTCCCATACAAAAACGGTTGATCTCCCTGTCCGTGGTGAATTATTGCAGACCCTAAATCATTTTCGATTCTTCTTAATTTCCATTTTTCTCAATTTTCTGACAATTCACTACAATCTTAATTATTTATTTATGCATAATTCTTGGAGCAGTTAGTGACATACAGTGTTCTAACATACACAAGTTGATAAATCTCATCTTCTTTTTTAAATTAGGGTACGGCATGTACCTGATGGTAAGCAGACCTACTAGTTCTACTAATCGTTCAATACTTTGTTGTTTAACAGCATTGGTCGCTCCCACTATGCTGGCTAATTTATGCGGTAACAAACTGGACGGTGACAAGACATTGAATTTGCATGATTCCATATTTGTATATTAATGTCCAACTGCAGGAGTTGAGGTCTGACATTTAGGAAAAGAAGTTTTTACGTAAATTTAGGCAGTTACTACACCCACTACCTTATTTCTGTAATAAAAATCTTAGAAATAAATGTGAAAAAAATAGGCAACCCTTGCCACATTCTAACCAGGCGAGTGGGTAGCTTGGCGAGCTTCAGTCTTATCATCTAATGTACTACTAAAACCTATTGTACATACCGGAAACCAACCTGAGTCTTTCAGAACTCTAGTCGACGGTCTAACCAGCTTAGCATCACTTATTTATTCTACCGTAGCTCTTGTGTTCTCTTTATAGCTATTCTCGTATCATAATAACTATGAATCGTCAATATCTTATAGTTAATCAACTTAACCATCAAATAGGTTGACAGTACATAGGTCGTTTCAAATTGCCCTAGTTAATTGGCGAGAAATTACGTCATTGCTATTCTCTATAATATCTGATATAGAGTGCCATAGAGTTCTAAAAAGGAGGAAGAGAGTGTGAGAGAAATCATGTGAGTTCCTTGTTCCTTTAAAATCTTTGGTGGAAGGAAGGTCTCTATATCTTCGTTAGGCCAACAGACCGGTCTCTTTAACAGTTCAACACCGGCCATACAGATGTAAAAATGACAAATGCCCTAGCCATGTTTCGGTTTTAGTATGTGGGTTCACCGGCTTTCAGGAAATTACTGCATCGATTTCTTGTCGAGGTGGTAGTCTCCTTTTAGGGTGCGGTTACGAAATGGATTGAATTAACGATAAGGCAGCGAGTATATTAAAATATACTCGTAATGCAATTTGTCGCAACCCATTTCGTAATCGCATCGCCGGCATAATCATAATCAGCCGGCATAGTGGGAGCGATATGTTTAAGAACAATTATTGATCTACGCCATTCATGGACTTTGCAGGTCTGCTTACCACCAGGTAGATAAAAATTCACTCCACTAAAAAGATAATTTAAAAAATCTCAAATTCTAAGATCCTGTCTTAAAAAACGTGTTCCATAAAAAAGTTTCGACGGCCGATCTTGGTCGGCTAACTCTTTCAAAGACGATGCAAAGTTTTTGCTGGAATTCCTCTTCCACAGATAAAGTTTAGTTAAAAATTAATTTTTAGTAGTGTCATTCTTGAGATCATATACAAATACTGTTTACCTTGATTGTGGTCAGTTTTACAAGTGTCGCTGATTTAAAACACCGATAGTATACTAAGATATCTGGTCTATGCGCTGATGAAAGTGCTAGTTCTTCTGCAATTATATTTTCCGATGGTATTCAATGAGCATTTCTTATTAATCAGGTTTGGGTAAAAATAGGAAACTCTTGTCACATTCTAACCAGGCGAGTCTTACTTTAAGTTTTATTGCGTTGGCCCTTTATTGCAATAGTAGTTAATCTTGCATATTGTTACAATAATCGAACAGATCAATTAGTTTTTGATTAATGATTGTTAACTATGCTTAATAGTATTAGATATATTATATTAGTATAGTCCTCGGTACATCTCATCATCAGCCTATTGCAGTCCACTGCTGGACATTGGCCTCTCCCAAGACACGCCACTGATCCCTATCCTCCGCTCTTCGCATCCAGTACATTGGTACATCTATCCAATAAAATTATAAGCTCTACAGAAGTTCAATATGGCTTCGCCGCAGGAGGTCGCCATCTCACAACGTAACAACAAATTGAATTGAAACCTACTGAGAGTATTTCCTTACAATTTTATGTCATCTTTATTATCCTATATTACTTGCGTGGTAATTCGCTTATATTGTCATACTTCATGTATACGACCATATACTTTTTTCATAGATCAATCTCTTATTCACCCAAGTAACGTCTGTTTTTTTTCTATTCTATTCTAAGCCCCACAGTTTTATCCGCGTTTAAATTGTCTCGTATTCGCTTAGCGGTTTTGGGACTTGTTTTTAAATTCGATTCCTGAGGGTCGTAGGTTAATGTTGAATAATCTTCATCAAGAATTAGGCTATCAATGTAAAAACAGTTTAAATAGCGTAGAAATATCGAAGCTTGATTAAAATCAAATACATGAAATCACGCGCACCTCTTAGCCACATACGAATACTAATCTGGAGCTAATTCGGGCCCGTGCCCTAATTCGGGATACCACGTGTATAAATACAGTAGCGCCATCACAAGTGCATGCCTCCTGTTCATCAGCAGGGACAGCCGCGGTACAGGCTGAAAACCTAAGCGGGCCAACTACGCCAGTGTTTTAAGCTTCTTTGAATTTCTAGGTTTTGCAGTAGAAAGTTTTGGCGTGTGGTTCTACCGATGCCAAAGATTTTAGACAATGTCTTTCTAAAATATTAAAAGAAAAGACCGGAGAACAGCGCGTCGGAGCATTCTTTCTTCAAAAGGTAATGCATAGAAATTCAAAGGTGTAATGCCGCCAGCGTTCTCAGAACACTACCACTCTCTGCCGGTCTAGAGGAGTACTATCGCCTATAGGACGAATACCTCTATTATTATTTAAATGTATGTAAAGTTTATACACTATTAATTAATTTTGTATATAAAATAAATGATTAAATACCCTGTATATTAGAAAGTACATTACACAAAAGCTGTTGATTTCGATATTTTTTCGTTCTATTGGATTTGATCAGTACAATATTTATTAGCTTTCTCTCGACTTTGAAATCTAAGTTGAAAATATGGAATCAAAAAACAACAGCTCTTTTGAAATTCATGAAATTTATGACAAAACTTTTGACGTCTTATTTTTCATGGTTTATTTGCGTTGAATTATAGTCGTCCTGCTGCTATTCAAAAATATAAAAGAACGAATGAAATTATTCATGCTTGTTTTCCTACGATTGATTCCTTTGCGAATGAACTGAAAATAGTTTCTTCTACTTCAGAGGAACTCACTCTTTTATTGGTGCAATAAAAACTACCCAATCCAAAGTTGGAAATTTATATTGGTTATATTTGCAAAACTAAAAGTAAATAGATAGCGCATATTTTTTTGTAATATTAAAAACTCACCTGTCTACAGCATATAAGAAGTAAGAAGATATCTCAAATCTAATTGCTAGCGCAAATTTTCAAGGCATTAAAATTAAAGATGCGTTTCAAATGCACCAACGTTAAGAGGATTTCAGGTTTATGCCAGATAAAATGATAAAATGCTGAAAAGATGACTTAAAATATCAACTATAAAGTAAAAAAAAATATATTTATGAACTTATAATTATTATTATAAAATAATAATATATTAATGAAGTAAAACTTCATTGTTATTTTAATATAAGTACCCAAGTTATCTTCATATACATACATATACATACATATAACATTTATTATGATAGATACTTTTTGTTTAACAAAATTTAAATTTAAAAAAGGGACGTGTCTTATCTTAGATAATCTATCATGAATTCTTTGTATATATAATATTTTTATTTATCGTTTATGAGTATCTAATATTTCTATTTATACTTCACTAATTCAAACATATTATATTTAACATTTTATTTTTACATATAGTCTTAAATACTCACCATATAAATACACATATTCGAATACATATGCACACACACACTCACTCACTCATGCACACAAACACTCACTCATGCACATAGACACTCACAAGCTTTTCCTACTTATGTGTAAACTTATTAGCAACATAATTAAAATCCTATTATGGCATTTAATTGTGTATTAATGTTTAGTATTTAAAATATGTATTTTATGCTGTGGATATTTTGTTTAATGAATAAAATAAAATAAAAAAATATAAAAAATCTTTTTGGTGTTTTTTAGGACTTTTTTGAAGAAACTCTGAAATCTCCATACCCTCATTTATATAATAATAATAATATGTAGGCACAATAAATACTCTATTTTACCCTATACAATTTCTAAGTGACAGACATACATGAATTCTATAAACGTTGATATAATTTTTTAGCCTATTTGGAGTCGTACTGTAGCTCTACCATGATTTTTGGTAACTGTGTTTACTATTGTCGCTAGTAACTATAGATAGGGTTCAACCAATGCAAAGCAATTTATTTTTAAATAAACCTCTATTATTGGTTGATCCTATTTTACTTGCGACAATTTTGCCAACTGTGTTAACTTTTGCCAGTTGGCAAAAGTCATGGTACTGAGGCTCGTTTTCGAATACGTATACGTGAACAACAACCAAAGCGTCGCTTTATTTTTGGTAACAAGTATGAATAATGCGATCCTATTGGTTGTTGCTCACGTATACGTATTTGAAAACGTTACGTTGCTACAATGCGCAAACCCATGGTAGAGCCTCTGGACTATTCTTATAAAAGAAACAATGTAGAGATTTAATTTTATTTTACTACTATATAATTTGCTAGATGTGCCCCGCGGTTTCACCTTCCTCAAATCGAAAATAACATACATACCATTTTACTTACTGATACTCGTAGATAATGCAGCTTTCTACAGACGAATGTTTTTTTTTAAATCGGGTCAGATTTTTTTGTGTTTATCCGAAACAAATAATCAATTAAATATTTTCTTTTTATAATTATTAATTTACCTATAGATATTTTTTTTTATATAAAAAAGAAAAATTACCACTTGTTGAAGTGCATTAAAATTTTTTAGATATTTATATTAATATAAAATAAATCTATTAAAAAAAAATACCTCTTCTTCAAGAGCTTTCAAACAACATTTTACATTTCGTTTTTGAATTGCAAAAAAAAACAAAATTTTAAATAATTGTGGTTTCTATTCATAAATATCATTCTAAACCTGTAGTTATATTATTTTATTTTTCCGTCTACAACATCCCTTCTTCTGACCTAGTTTTAACTGAAAACTTTCGATCTGTTTTGGATGAGAGATCTGTGAATTTTAGACGCAATCCTTCCCTACAAAGTCTGTCTAAATCTCCGAGAGATCAAAACAGCTTAACTGTTCGTTATCATGGCATTTGAGTTGGGAGGTGGATTTAAGACAATTTGATACTTAGCTCAATTAGGTATATAATTTTTATATTATTTATCTCTCTTATATTATATTATAAGATTTGATTTTTTTACAGTCATTTTGTTCACTTTAATAAAGGGGTTTTTTAAAAAGAAAAATAATAGGGAATTCTTTCTTTATCATAACAAAAGCTAGTATATTAATAATAATATTAAGCAATATCGAGTAAGTATATATATCTAGTGGCGACTGCGTGCTGGAGGACGCAGCAGAGGCAGGCCCCCCACAAGATGGACCGACGACCTGAAAAAGGTCGCGGGAAGCCGATGGGTACAGGCAGCGCAGAACCGGTCGTTGTGGCGATCCTTGGGGGAGGCCTATGTCCAGCAGTGGACGCGCGAAAGGCTGGCATGATGATGATGATGATTAAGCAATAATGTAAGTAAAATGATGGTACGGTTATAGTGATAGATGACAAAATAATGATAAAGATCAATTTATAATAGCTTTTGTATATATGTTATAGGGAGAATTCCCTATTATTTTTTCTTTTAAACCACCCCTGTATTAAAGTGAACAAAATAAAAAATCATTATGTATCGACTACAATTTCCCGTGCGACTGGCTTCTGCGATGACCATAAGACTAGTCGTTGGAAGTTTGCGGAATCAACTTGGAGTCTCCCTGTTTCGCGCACAACTACATGTCACGTGTTCGCGCGTCGGAAAGCCGTCATCTTTGTAGGTGATACGAAGTTCACCGGGTCAGCTAGTTATTTTACAATTGACAACATGTTCTATTTATATATTAAATTAAAAAAAAAACATTTCTTTGACTACACCATTAGATGACCACAAGACTAGTCGATGAAAGTTTGCGGAATCAACTTTGAGTTTCCCTGTTTCGCGCACAACTACATGTCACGTGTTCGCACGTCGGAAAGCCATCAGCTTTGTAGGTGATACGAAGTTCACCGGGTCAGCTAGTTATAATACAATAGATAACATGTTTTTTTTTTTTTTTTAAATATGTACATTACATTATATTGGTACACTTGGCGGCGATATAAACACTGTCATTTCAGATTTGGAAAACATCACTTCTTCCTTTTCCGCTTTAGGACTTGAAGTTAATTTTTCTAAATCTGAAATTTATAATTGTAGCGATAGTACAAATGAAAACATAAAGATTTTATTTCCGGGTATCAAAATAATAAATAGTGAAAATTTTGAACTGTTGGTGCACCAGTCACATTAGATTCTGTTCCAAATTTTATTGAAAATAAAATTTCCAAATTAAAAATCCTCCATGATCATTGCCTCATATTCATTCCCATATTGCTTATACATTATTAAAATTTTGCTTTTCCATTCCCAAATTTACTTATTTAATAAGGACAACACCTATTTGGAAATTTCCAAATTTAATTTATAGCATAGATAACAAATTGAAATCTTGTGTTGAATTGGTTTTAAATATCAGTTTAACAGAATCTCAATGGAATCAGGCGTCACTCCCTATTAGATACGGTGGCATCGGAATCCGCAGAGTTTCGGATGTCTGTTTACCTGCCTTTATTGCTTCTTGTTATGGTGTCTCAGAGCTAGTCACTACTATTTTACCCGACTTAGGTGCAACCTCTGAGATTCCATATATACTCGAATCAGTGGAGGCTTTTAGATCGACGTCTGAAATTCTGCCGGAGATCCAGTTGTCTTCACAGCGTCAATGGGACACAATAAATATTAAAAATAATTTAAACAACCTTTTGTCAACACTTTTAGGATCCGATTTAGCTCGTCTTAAAGCCTCTATAACACCTGAGTCTGGGTTATGGCTGGATGCACTCCCTTCTCCTTCACTGGGTACATTTCTAGATGACCAGTCGTTAAGAATAGCTATGGCATTACGGTTAGGCGCGAACATCTGCCAACCTCACCAATGTAAATGCGGAGTGCAAGTCTTAACGAACGGCCATCATGGATTAAGTTGCAGTAGAAGTGCTGGGAGATTGCCTCGACACCATAACCTTAATGACATTGTTCGCCGTGCTCTGACTTCAGCAAACGTCCCCTGTATTATTGAGCCCCGTGCGTTAAGTAGAATAGATGGAAAACGCCCAGATGGGTTAACGCTTGTGCCGTGGCAGAGAGGGCGAAGCCTTATCTGGGACGTCACTTGTGTTGATACATTTGCGGCATCACATCTTCAAGCCTGTGTAGGCTCAGCTGGGGCGGCTGCTGAGGCCGCAGCCAAGGCGAAACATACAAAATATCAAAATTTAAAATCTGATTATTTATTTGTTCCATTTGCTGTGGAGACAACTGGGGTTTGGGGCTCTGAAGCCAAGGAATTCAGCAAAAAGCTATGTGCTCTTCTAAATGAGATCACTGGAGATTCCCGGTCCGGATATTTCTTTAAACAAAGGATATCACTGGCAGTACAAAGAGGTAATGCTGCCAGTGTTATGGGAACCTTCGGGCCGGGACAGAGTCGGGACATAGTGGATTTTTTTTATTTTTTTATTATGTAGTAATTAATGGGTTAATTTTATATACCTAAACATATACAAATAGTGTAATATGTATTATATCGTTGTTTCTGTACATTTGTTTGACAACACCATTATAGTGCCTCGGAGATTACGTTAACTTATCCAGTTCCACTATACTAATTTGTGAAACTGTTTATAGATGGTTATTGAGTTTATCCAAATATCGCGACGAGTTGACAACTTGTTAAGGGTGGACTGAGAATACTATCGGCTACGACAAAGTGGGATTAAAACCCCTCTGCAGGGTACCCTGGGGCTATCTCGGCGGTTTCGGGCGATTTGAGGGTAGTTGGGACAAGTAGGCATATATTTTATTTACATTTTTCTTTTTTTTTCAGGTACGCGATAATCTATTGTAGTTAATAATATAGTCCAAGTCTCAAGAAAAAGCTATATTATAGTTAAGTAAGTATATTATGTATATACGAGTATATTATTACTACTTAAGGCCCAATTGTTATATCTATATAACCGACACGCGACGACATTAAATTGACGTAGTGATTAAATGTTTTTTTTTACTAGACTCATCCTGTGACTTTATGGAAAGCAGTATTTTGGAACTCCGCGTTCTCCATACAAAATACAAATGAGCTTACGCACTTCCAATAATACTCGATTACTGTTTGTCGCAAAATTAAAATAATACTTTTGTCTTGTAATTTCTCTTAAACTTCGCTCATATTAACGATGACGATTAAAACCGCTACTTCGCATTAAGTAACTGGGTAACTCATTTTAAAAATCATCTTTTAAAATTATCCGTATACTAGTGGTTGCGCCTTTGGCGTTGTATACGGAGGTCGTGGGTTCGATTCCCACCCATGGCAAAAATATATAAGTAGTTTTTTCTGTACAGTTTGTCATGGTCTGGGTGTTTATAAAATATAATATGTATTATATCGTTGCTTCTGGTACACATAGTACAAGCCTAGAGCTTAGTTTGTGACCAGAGCAATAAGTGTAAATTGTCCTAAAAAAAAAAAAAAAAAAAAAAATCTCGTAATGACGAAAATATACAGAGAATTAAAATAAAAAAATAGACCTAAAAACTTATACTATAAGGTAGAGTATTATTATTACTATTTGTTGGTCCCTAAATGTTCAATTTTGTAAGCAAAAGTTATAAATAACAAAGGATTGTTGTAAGAAAATAAGGAACTAATATAATTTTAAAGGTATTAATATAATATTATTTCCTTCAGTCAAAGCTAATATAAAGGAAAGGTTGATATTGAATTCGGTCTGGTAAATCTTTAACATGATAATTTTGCGATAAATAATTGATGTTGTCATGAATTATTCGGACCATATTAGCTCATTCTTATCAAATATTTGCATTAAAAGGAATCAGGGATTTCTTGGTCACGTTTTCATATTCACGTTCAAGGCAAATTTTAGGGCCACCATACACTCTCGCAGATTGTTTTCAACATGGTGAATTTGAAAGGTTGTACTTTGAGCTAATATGATGCTCTACTGATTAAATCTAACAAAGTTTTCCATGTGGTCATTAGTAATTTGTATGGAGTAGGCATGTATGGAGGATTAGTAGAATCTCATTTTAGACGAAAGTGGCTTTGAAAGGTAGGTAACCTTTCAAAGCCACTAGTGTATATTACTAGCTGACCCGATGAACTTTTTATTACCTACTAAGATGATGGCTTTCCGACGATATATGAATAAATAGTAACGTACTAAAATTTTGGCTAATTGGTCGAAAGATCTTTGCCTTGTCACACTGGTTGAAGAGTAGAAAAAACAAAATAGTGACACATGGTAGATCAAAATAAACAATCACCAAGTATTCCGTAAGTTTTCATACAAAATTACTTTATATTATTTTTTGCTTTTCTTAAGTATTTTCCCCTTTTCTTAAGTATTTTCCCCTTTTTTTTTATCCACCTCTGTATTAAAGCGAACAAAAAAAAACTTTTTTTTTTTTTTTATAATAATATGTAGGACAACTTACACATATTGCTCTGGTCACAAACTAAGCTCTAGGCTTGTACTATGTGTACTAGAAACAACGATATAATACATATTATATTTTTTCAAATCGAGCAAGCTGTTTTTAAGTTTTAGCGAGACTAACGAACGGCGATTAATTTTCATATATACAGATTTGTAATTAATCGTAGGTAGTCCCATCCTTCAGCTACTATAGGTATTAGACCACCACAAAGTTTGTTATTTATAAAGACTGTAATACTTTTTATAGATGCCTAAGGCATTAAGGCCCTACTGACCGGTCAGTTATGTATTTAATTGAAACAAAATTGAACTTCAAGAAGCTACCTGGAGCCGACTATCGAAGCGCATAACAGCTGACTGATTCCGTCCGCTGTCGCACAAAAAATCAGCAAAACTATCAAAAAATAAAATGTTAAACAAAGTTTGATTCGTTTTTTGAATTCTCTTTCTATCGGTGTAAGTTTTGTATTGATGAATAGTTTGGTATAAAAGAAGATGCAGCATCCTAATATTTTTTGTTATTTTTAAGCTTTGTTTGTTATTTTTTTTACTTTAATAATAATAGGAATATAATAAGTATTTAGCTACCAACTTGTAACGGAGAGTCCAGTTCATATCACTGTATTATTGTTATTATTTTCCCCATGGTTTAAATAGGATTAGATGGAGCTTAAAAAACCCTTAAAACACCAAAAAGCCGTAAAGAACGTAAGAAACGGCCTTTCGCCTTTGTACAAATATATTAGCACAATAAAGAATTTAAAATAAAATCAAAATATATACGACTACGATACCACTTATAAATATAATTGGTCGATGACAAAAATATCTGACACAGAGTGTTTTAACATAGAACTTTTTATTACTATTAAAAGCCTATGAAACCTATAAGATCAGTGGCCTTATTCCGAGCTTGCAACCGCTAATCAGGACAAGACGTTGCGTAAACTATAACTATGGAAATATAAGATCTATTCCAATGGTTATGTAGTATGTATTGTTGGCAATAATAATGCCGTCATCTTGAAATACACGAATTCTTCGCAAGTTTGAACATGTGTGGAGCATTGGAATTTCAACTTTATAATTAACAGGATAGAACTTATATTTCAATACCTGTACTTTACGCAAAATGCGTGGCGGTGTACGTATCAAAACTTGGAATAAAGCCCCAAGTCTCCTAAAAACAATTTATTTTTTCAACTCCTTAACATTACAAAGGATTACAAGATCAACTGCTTTATCTTAGATATTCTAAATATATTTTTAAAACTGATCCAGCTATATATATATCTAGTGGGAGTTATTGTAGAAGAAATCACAGTAAATCTTTGCACTATATTTTAAATCTATGCTATCTTCTCATGGTCTTAAGCCTATTTTTCTGTCACAAGTCCGGATCAAAGATTCTCTTCCCTGCATAAGGGATGCAGGGAAATACCTTTTTATTGATTTTGACTTCATCAGACCTACAAAATCCATGATCAATGCCGCTCCCACTATGCCGGCTAAGTGATGCGGTTATGAAATGGGCGGTGACAAAGATGAATTTGCATTACGAGTCTACTTTAATAGCCTTGCGCTACTTTATGATCGAACTAACTGCCTGTTTCGTAACCGCATCCTGAAAGGGACTACCACCTTAAATATAAATCGATGCAGAAGTCTTCTGAAAAGAGGTGTGTGCGGAAACTAAAACGGTCACTTCATGGTTTTTGCATCTGTATGGGCGGTGTTAACTAAACCGATCGATCGGTCTAACGAACTATAGAGACCTTTCTCTCATCTAAAAAATCATAAAGTCGGCACCGATGTATTCACAAAAACACTTTTTCTTAATCTGTCTTACCAGAAATAATTTTTAAACATTTTTTATCGCTGATAGTTTTTTTTTATACGATTATTTTCTTGTAGTAAATTAGGGAGTGTATGGACCCTTTATGTGGTCAGAACTTCCTTGACTCTCAGTTTTCATGCATAAAAAAGTCGGGATCACTCTTGTGAATTATTCATCGGATACCTTAGTGCCGCTACTGACCGGATAAAAGACCTTAAAATACCAGTTAGATAGCGCAATAATTCTATCAATATATTCTATAAAGTGTATAAGGCAGCGAGTTTATTAAAATATACTTGTAATGCAATTCATCATTGTCGCCCCCCCATTTCGTAGTCGCATCATTTAGCCGGCATAGTGGGAGCTTATTGCTTAAGAATAATTATTGATTGACCCCATTCATGGACTTTGTAGGTCTGCTCATCACCAGGTAGATTCAAAGTCACATGTCGTACTGTAATAAAAAAAAAACACGAAATTATGAATATATTTATATATGGTAGTGATTTAGACACCTTGTAAGGTAGAAAACACAAATATGTATTTGTCTTACATGAAAATGTATTCGTACATATGGAAAAAAGATAAATATCGCTTGTCGTTTCTTTTACTTTTCGAACAAAATGAATGAATATCTACAATATTCTGGTCTGTGTTTGTTTTTTTTTATTTTGGGTATGTATTTCGGACGGCCATATTCTATTCTCATGTATGGAAAGGCGATTTATCTAAACACTACCTAATAAATTATTTCCATGCTCCTGTAAAAAAGTCTGGAAAAAAATAGGCCAATTTATCGTTGGTTTTCTTATTTAGTGAAATAGATATAGATATAGATTTGGTCTGATGATATGATGTATAAGCCAATAATTAATATTTAATATATCATCACGGGTGCCTTACGGCGCCCGAAACCGCCTAGACAGCCCCAGGGTACCCAGCGGAGGGGTTTTAATCCCACCTCGTCGTAGCCGATGGTATGAGTCTACACCGAACAAGTGGCTAGCTCGTCGCGATGTTTTGAATAGACTCAATAACCCATCTATAAACAGTTTCACAAGTTGGTATAGTGAAACCGGGACTGACAGCTTAACGTTCTCTCCGAGGCACTATAGTGGTGTTGTCAAACAAATGTACATAATTTTTTTAATTAAAAACTCATTGGTACATAGCAAGCAGGGACCTAAACGTTTTTAAGTCCAAGGTCTAACCAACTCGGCCACCACGTATATATATAAGCCAAAGTTTCATCAAAATCTGTTTAGTAGTTTTTGTGTGAAAGAGTAACAAACATCCATATGTATTATTTCTCATATACTTTCGCGTTTATAATATTATCGTAGGAAGTAGCAGATAGCATAGTAGGATAAGTAGGTAATGGATAGGAAAGTATGAAGTAGGATAACAGTTTGTAGTCAAAAAACTTAACTTTTAAATGATAAGCTATTATTTTATCGGCCTCTATGTATTTCATATGTAAATCTATGGTCAAGACCTTTTTGATATACTACCTACAGTAAAGGGCGGTAAAAGTTTAAATATCCTGAATTGGGCAAGTTGACGAATAGAAAATTAAGTTTTCATTTCTTTTTTAGACTCAAAGTTTTTTTTTATGTGCCTATTGTTATAGTTTGGAAAGGAACTCAATTTGAGGCAAAAATATCTTTTAGGTTTGCCAAATATTAACAAAAGATTTTTTAAACCATTTTTGTACCTTTTTATCGTAAAATAGAGCTATAATTAAGGTATCCATTAATTAAATATAATATACCTTAGACTTATAAACACTTAGGTCCCTGGTTCAAACCCCGATATGTACCAATGAGTTTTTAATCTAAAAAAATATTAATTCATTTGTTTAACAACACCACTACAGTGAGCACGTTAAGCTGTCGGTCCCAGTTTCATTATACCAACTTGTGAAAATGTTCATAGATGGGTTATTGAGTCTATCCAAACATCGCGACGAGCTAGCCACTTGTTCGGTGTAGACTCATACCAGCGGCTACGACGAGGTGGGATTAAAACCCCTCCGATGGGTATCCTCAGGCCGTCTAGGCGGTCTCGGACGCCGTAAGGCACCCGTGATGATATGTATGTAACACAGGAACAATTGAGCTCCATACGAATTGGACTTTAGTTAGTTATTATAATAGACTTTTTAAAAGTTTATCGCATATAAAGGGTCCGCCAAATAACTTTTTTTTGTTGAAAATGCTATAAATATTTTAGCCGAGGCAGCCATTTAAATGAAACTATTGTCCATCATTAACCGGAAGGATTGTACTTTCAAAAATTTTGAAAAAATATTCAGTAGTTTTTTTTTAATAGCATTTTCAAAAAAAAAAGTTATTTGGCGGACCCTTTAGAATGAAGTTTCTATAGAACATAGTTGGGTATATTATAATGACATAAAACTGAATTAATATATTTTCGATTTAATTTTTACCTTATATATGTATATATCATCACCCCCAGGGTACCCAGCGGAGGGGTTTTAATCCCACATCATCGTAGCCGATGGTATGAGTCTACACCGAACAAGTCGCTAGCTCGTCGCGATGTTTTGAATAGACTCAATAACCCATCTATAAACAGTTTCACAAGTTGGTGTAGTGGAACCGGCAATATATGCTGTTGTCAAACAAATGTACATACATTTTTTAATTAAAAACTCATTGAACACACCGGGATTCGAACTAAGGACCTTAGTGTTTTTTAAGTCCAAGGTCTAAGTCTAACCAATTCGGCCACCACGTATATTGATGTGAAAAAATAATTACTATGGCGGTAGGTGAGGAGCGGCCACATGTAAGTGGTCCGGAGCGAGATGGAACCTAAATATGCCCTTGTTTCTATCTCAACTGGTTTTCGAAATATCGGTCGCGACCCAAATAGTAATGGATCACGGCATACAGTATAAGGGTTCAGTTTTCCCTGAGGTCGTGAGTTTGATTCTTACTAATGGCTAATTATATTTCTAAATAAATTTTTCTGTACATCTTTCTAAGGCCTAAGTAATTAATATGAGTATGTATTAGTATCGTTGTTACTGGTACACATAGTACAAGCCTAGAGCTAAGTTTGCGACCAGAGCAATATATGTAAAATGCCCTATTTTATAACTATTAAAGATTTCTACTTTATTAATTACGTTAAAGAAGTTTTGTGTTTATATAATATTTACCTGCGAAAACTTGTTAATAGCTTTAAGTTATTTTTTAAGTAATTTACATTGTTCTAGATCTAGCTGATAGTTTTCCAAAACTAAATATATAAATAATTAATTCTTTATTTACCATCGAGAAAAAAGCCCCACTGCTGTGTACCCTAAGACCGTCTAGGCGGTCTCGGGCGCCAGTCAATATAATATTGGAAGACTTAATTTTTTTATTATATCTTTTACTAAACCGTAAACATTTTATAATCTTCAAAATTAGAGTGAAGTCTAAAGTCGTTAAGTCCTAATACGTATATTACGTGATCTCGAGATGTTATCGCGACATAATCGTGGTTGATTGACCGACAGTGACGAGATTAAATCGGGCCCTTAATTACATATGAAATTGGATTTAGCAATAATCCACGGTATTAATGGTAATCAAGGTTTTTAGTTCTGTAGCTCTACCATTTTGTTTACAATCTTTCACTTACTGTATGAAACGAACTGAAACGTGGTCTCTCACTATGGGCCTCATTTGCAAGCTCAAAATAGCACAAGGAGCTATGGAGGGGGGCTATGCTCGGAGTCTCTTTGCGAGATTGAATCAGAAATGAGGAGATCTGTAGACGAACCAAAGTTACCGATATAGCCCACGAATCAGCAAGTTGAAATGGCAGTTGGCAGGGCACATAGCAAGCAGAACTGATGGCCGATGGGGCCGTAAAGCTCTCGAATGGAGACCAAGACACAAGGTGGACCAAAGCCTTATTAAGACCGCAGGAACTCGCTGGATGGAAGCCGCTTCCAACTGGTCTTTTTGGAAATGTATAGAAGAGGCTTATGTCCAGCAGTGGACGTCCTATGGCTGTTTATGAGGATGATGATGACTTACTGTACCACCAATAGGAAGTATTTATTTGTACTCTCAAAAAAATAAAGCGATACTATTGGTGAATCCCTACAGTTTAAACTGTACAGTAAATGAAAGATTATTTAAGGGCACTGCATTCGTAATGGCGAACTCCGCGTTCTCCATACAAAATTAGCTTTCGCACTTCCAATAATACTCGATTACTGTTTGTCGCAGAATAAAACAGTAATCGTCGGTTTTGTCGGTCATTGTATTTATTAATCTTTTTGTATTGGGACATTATTTTTATTTTTTTCGAAATCAGAGGCTCTACCATGGATTTTTGGGTTGTACCAACGTAACGTTAAAACGTGAGGAACTAGCAATAGGATCGCTTTATTAAATCGCGATATCTAAAATAAAGCGGCCCTATTGGTTGTTGCTCGCGTATTAACGTTACGTTGCTACAAAGTATAAACCCATGGTAGACCCACTGAAATAAAACTTTTTTAATCTGATACAAAAAAAACCCACAATAGAAAGATTTTTGCGTACAATTACGAACATAAAAAAAATTAACTTCGACCAACAGCCAAGTTGTAATATTGGTTTGTATGAGCGTCAAGTCGACTCCAGAGGCCCTACTTGGGTTTGCGCATTGTAGCAACGTAACGTATTCATTTACGTATACGTGAGCAACAACCAATAGGATCGCTTTATTTAATTCTGTTACCAAAAATAGTACGGCCCTATTGGTTGTTGCTCACGTATACGTATATGAATACGTAACGTTGCTACAATGCGCAAACCCATGGTAGAGCCTCTGGGCCCTTAACAAAAAATAAAGGTAGATTTACTGTAAAGATAAATAATTGTCGTTTTAGATAGCTTTATGTTCTACATTGTTTATTTTGTTATAAGAGCACAGCAAATGACCTTGTATCTACCCGATGGTAAGCAGACCTACAAAATCCGTGGATGGGGTCAATCAATACATTGTTGTTTAACAATATTGATCACTCCCAATATGGTGGCGGTTATGAAATGGGCGGCAATAAACATGTAATTGCTCATATAAGTCTATTTTAATATCCTCGATGCTTTATCGTCAAATCAATCGCCTGTTTCGTAACCGCACCAAGAAAAGACTACCACCTCAACTAGAAATCGATGCCGTAGTCTCCTGAAAACCGGTGAACCCAAAAACTAAAACAGAAACATGTCTAGCTCACTTGACGGGTATTGGATCTTGGTAACGAGTAAACTGTTAGCCAGTAGGAAGGTTATTTGTCCAATCGAAAAAAATAAAGCTATCCTATTGGTGAATCCCTAAAGTTTAAACTGCTCAGTAAATATATATTGTGTTCTATATACTGGTTATTTTTTTAACTATGATAATATTTTTTGATGCCTCCAGTATCATTTTTTTTACCTATTTAAAAAAAAAGATAGGTCCTAAGTATTTTTTTCTTCAAAAAAAAGTCCGAAAAAAAAAATTATATTAACAAACGTCTATATGCTTAAAATTACTTCTACAAATACATAATAAGTCTTCGTATCTAACAAGTAAAACACAATTAGACAAGTGATAGGCTTTAATTCGTGAGTTTAGTATGAAAGTTTGTACTTTAAGTTATTTATCTTTATATTTTTATATAGGCGATAATATAAATACTTATATATATATATATATATATATAAGTATTTTATATAGTAATCACTTTGTTTTATACTCAGTTACGGTATTGCCTACCTCACTTATTTACTGCTTTGATTGTCTCAGGTTTAACTGGTAGAGAATGCCTAGCGGCATTAAGTCCGCCTTTGTATTTTGTATGCGATAAAGATTTAAATAAATAAATGACAGGATGTTTAACAAAAAATCATAGAAGATTTACTGTAAACGTAAAAATAATTGTCGTTTTAGATACCTAGATTTATGTTTTTTTATGGATTAATGCGTTATTACAGTGTCTTTTTTTAGGATGCAGAAAGTTCTAGAAATAAAGAACGAAAAACTATTTAAACGCCTCGCACAGAATAAACATAAATATAATTACATTATTACGTAATACCTATATAGTTAATTAACAAAATAAATAAGAACTACGACAAGGTGGGATTAAAAACCCCTCCGCTGGGTACCCTGGGGCCGTCTAGACGGTCTCGGGCGCCGTAAGGCACCCGTGATGATATATATATATATAAATAAGAGACAGCTTTCGGCGTGGTGACAAACAGAAAATCAGCTCTGCGCATTCTACAGCGAGTATGCTGCTTAGCGCTGGTACAGTATCAGCTGATACCTTCGATTCGAAACGGAAACATGACCTTGTCGGTTTTAGTCTGTGGGTCCATCGGTTTTCAGGTGATCACTGCATCGATTTTTTTTTTCAGGAAATGCACGATGTATTTCCTGAAAAAAATATCGATGTTAGTGAACCCACATACAGTTTAGTATTTGATAACGCTACAATAAATTGTCTTTTTTTTTGTCATAAAATATTCCGCAGATTACATAAAATTTCCGCGCTGACCTTACGTAACTGCTAGTGTTGCCAGAAGTCATGTATTTCACGGGACTCTCGTCGATTTCGGGCGTAATTTTAAATGTCCTACCGGGATTGACTGTCCCGTATTTCACCCGTGCGCGATTTGTTGCCAATCGCGCTACGGCCGACAAGTACTCATACGCAACTTTCGTACGAAATAAATGTACCCCTTGCTTAATAAAAAAATAATGATCATTTTAAATTATGATTATAATTGTATTATAATTTTCTTAAAATAAGTTAATCCTAACTATTATCACGTTTTTGTTTCAGCAGAAATCTCTTTATTTTTATTTTAAATATCCCGGAAAAAATAAACTAAAATCCTGGTATTGGTCGCGATGATGGCAAGAGACCCGATGGTATGACGTTGATCCCATGGGAGCGGGGCCGGGCACTTGTGTGGGACGCCACGTGTGTCGACACGCTAGCCCCCTCTCACCTAAGTGGAACAGTCAATAAAGCGGGGGCCGCTGCGGAGAGTGCAGAGGCCTTCAAACGGCGCAAATATGGATCTATAATGAAAGATCACATATTTGTGCCGTTTGCAGTAGAGACTCTAGGCCCATGGGGCCAAAGCGCTAAAAAATTCCTTAAGGACATAACACCTCGTCTCATAGCGTCCTCTGGTGACAAGAAGGCTGGCTCATTCCTCGCTCAAATAATTAGCATTGCGATCCAGCGGGGAAATGCAGCCAGTGTTCTTGCCACCATTCCACGCGGACTTGATCTATATAAATACTGGGTAATTAAATTTAATAAAAAAAAAACTTATTATATTTTTGAATAAATGATTCAGTAATTTTGAGTTATATTTATTTAAAATTATGACATTACAGAAAGATTTTTATGCACAATTACCAACATTAAAATAATAATTTAACTACGACTAACTTAGCCTAGTTGTAATATTGGACGTACATTTGAATGGGGTCAACACGACTGCAGAGCCCTTAAGGTATTATTTTTAATTATTGCTGTTGTTTCGTTTGTGTGAACATAAATAAATACATTTCTCTAATAATCTTTGTTCATGTTGACGTTGACGAGCGTTGACGGGAGGTTTTCATGTTTTACCGATATAAAATTAAGTTTTAACCGTGAAAATGATACCTTTCAAATAGTGAACAAAATATATGAAGACCATTTTATTGGTATTTGTGTGGGACTCAAAATGTAATTAATATTACTTCGCTCGATCGAAAACAAAATCCTAAGACAATGCTTTTTAAATCATTTTGTATCAATCTTCGACCACTACGTCAAAATAAGAATATGCTAAATAAAAATACACATCTTATACCTACTAAAAAGATGTGGGATTATATTTTATTATAATGGCTTCAAATATTTTATAATCAAAATTATAGTAAAATATTGAGCCGCAGCGGCCTAATTGATTTACGAATTTGAACCGTAATTCTTAGCACTAATTCGACCCGGAAAAACTGCCGTTAAACAACTTTCGGTCCATACTGCCATAGTGAAGCCTCTAAAGGCTGCTATGCTATAGGTAAATTACTACAAAAGCAAGTACAGCAATAACCCTTAGAACCTTATCTAAATTAGCAACAACTTTGACGCTCAACATAAACGTTTCTTGTCAAACAACTCGCCGTTTAATTTAAAACCAACTAAATATATTATAATATCTACTGCTTAGAGTCCGCTAGAGTAACACTAGTAGTTCGTTAGTTTTAGTTTTGGCAGTGGGTAGTGAATTTTACATGGATTTGGTTTCATTAATACTAATATTGTAATAAAATTTGCAGGCTACTTTATATATTATTGGCCCTGGAGCCGACTTGACGTCCATACAAACGTAGGTACTTCCAATATTGCAACTTGGCTGTAGGTCGAAGTTTTTTTTTTTTTATGTATGTAATTGTGCATAAAAATCTTCCTGTTGTGTGTTTTTTTTTTTGTATTATATTTTTTTTTTTTCTGATTGAGAAAAAAAATAAAATATCCAACACAGAAAGATTAATAAATACACTGACAAAAATATTATTTTAATTTTGCAACAAACAGTAATCGAGTGCAAAAACAAAATTTGTATGGAGAACGCGGAATTCGCGATTACGAATGCAGTGTCCTAACAGCTTTTGCCCGCTACTTTGAATTAATAAGTTTGAAAAAACAAAAAGTTTAGTAAGTACCTTCCAAATCATTTAAGTAAAAAAAAAATCCTAAAAAAAGACATAAAATGTCAACTATTAAACAAAAAGAAAATCCTCAAAAGGTAAAAGTAAATTCTAAAATATTTTAATGCCATTTTAAATATACTTTGCTTATCTACTTTCCTCATACAGCATTATTCTCTATTTGGTGTATTTAAAATTGTTTCCTAAGAGACTTTCCTAAAAAACAAATCCAGCTATATCGAAAAGTGATATACCTATATCTTATGTCTTTCCCAGGGTCTTCAAAAATATCCATATCAAATTTCATCTAAATCGGTTTAGCGGTTTAGGCGTAAAAACGTATCGAATAAAAAAATCCTGGAGAACACCCCTCACGAATTTATCTACTTATTTATACACAGACGCCCTCTATCTTAGAGTTAAGTTCGAACTCTTCTAACTTTACTGTAACATAGAGTTATTATAAGAAAGCACATAGAACTTGCTTATCTCAGTGGTTAAGTCTGGCCTTTCCGCGAAAGCGAAGATCGTGGGTTCGAGCCCGGACCGGGATTTCTTTCAATGGATTTTATCTTTAAAAAAATATATCAGCCTAGTGGTTAAGTCACTGCGCAACTGATAACAAGGTAGCAGATGACAACAACGCTGGACCTGGGATGGGTCCCCGCTTTATACAACGAGGCTATTTCATTATAAACAACAACAAGCTCGCCACTTTTAAGGTGTTGTTTCCGAATACCATCAGGGAAATGAGGACGGGTTAAAAACTGTCCACTGGGTACTCTGAGTCAGTTTAAACGGTTTTCGGGAGCCAAATAGGCACCCGTGATGGTATTTATTTATTATCACTACATAGTATAAAATAAAGTCGCTTTCTCTGTCCCTATGTCCCTTTGTATGCTTAAATCTTTGAAACTACGCAACGGATTATGATGCGGTTTTTTTTAATAGATAGAGTGATTCAAGAGGAAGGTTTATATGTATAATAAGAAGGTTTATATTTAGTATCAGCATTGCACCCGTGCGAAGCCGGGGCGGGTCGCTAGTTTATTAATAAAAAAAAACAATAATTAATAAACTTTACTTTCATGTCCCGTTCGGTTTTCTCTGTAAATATTTCATAAAATATATACGTGGTGGCCGAGTTGGTTAGACCTTGGACTTAAAAACACTTAAGTCCCTGGTTTGAATCCCGGTGTTAACCAATGGGTTTTTAATTAAAAAATCTATGTACATTTTTTTGACAACACCACTATAGTGCTTCGGAGAGCACGTTAAGCTGTCGGTCCCGGTTTCACTATACCAACTTGTGAAACTGTATAGATGTGTTATTGAGTCTATTCAAAGACTTGAGCTAGCCACTTGTTCGCTATAGACTCATACCATCGGCTACGACGAGATGGGATTAAAACCCCTCCGCTGGGTACCCTGGGGCCGTCTAGGCGGTCTCGGGCGCCGTAAGGCACCCGCGATGATATGTATGTATGTATGTATATCATAAAAATAAAGCGGTCTCTACGCAGTTATTGTAAGCATGACGTTGGAAGTCTTAAGAGAATTCAGCGCAATTTGCGGAGAGTTTTCACGAGGGACCAAGTCGCGTTAACGAACTGGGTTATCTAATGAACAACTGATTAACTTACCCTACGTGTGTACAGTCAATCAAATACATTAGTTAGGTTAAAACAAAATCGTAGAACAATGTTCTACAATAAAACCTATAAAGAGTACGTACATTTTTTACACCTTTTGAGTAGTTTCAATAGCTCAAGGCGAGTACAGAAGAAAATGGCGTTGAATAAAGGAGTATGGTCATTCTGGCCCAACCGTAAAAGCTTAGCATTCACACATGATACAAGATATGCTTACTTAATAAAAGATAATTTAAGCATTATTTTCCAGTATTCATAATAATTTTAGAAGTTGGGGAAAAAAAGTTCTGACAACTTTTGTTACGTGCTGATTCTTCTGCCTTTTCTGTATATACGAGTATGTTTACATTATGCAAAAAAAAAATGCTTTATACATTAAAAAATATTATTTTTGCTTATCTGGATTGAGATTTAACAAAATAAAGAGAGATTTTACATTATTTTGAAAGAAAAAGATAAGGCCGTATAGTATTGAATGCCCTTTGTCCATTCCAGCATGAACAGAATAAACATTAATAAAAATATATATAGCGACGATATGTCGATCGACTTGCATCCAGTGCTATGTCAAAATAAATAATTTTAAAAAAGAGCGACGATATATCATCCACAGATTATATATGGTTTTCTCAAATATAGAGAAGTCAAAGGTCTCTATGAACCATACAGCTAGGTCAGATTATATAATATTATTCTGTCAGTGCTGCAGCACAAGGAAACACTACTAATAATTTTGCGGATTAATAATTCGCGGGCCGAAATTGTTCGCTATACTAACCTAATAACTACTCATAACATAACCTCAAATTGAAATTCAAATGAGAATAACTTTTTTCTCACAACTTCTCGAACTTCGATGTAATTAACAATTTTATTATATGTATTTTCCTCTATCGAACTGGATAGGTTTCATTTTTGAACGCGGCTTCTAAGCCTGGGTCTGAAAATGCATGGGCTACGTGCTATGGGACCGTTCTTCTTTACTAATTCGTTAACTACGACATTACTACATGCTTGATATTTCGTTTTTGTTTTTTAAAGTGCACAACCTCATATTTTATATTAATTAATTGCAATCTTTATACCTTACTTCGTCTATATTAATGAAAATTTGTTATTGGTTTTATGATAATGTTGTATCTTTTATGTACTATTTTTTTTTGTATCGCTGTTGATTTTCTTGAAATAAATAAATAAAGACTATATGTAACATATTAAATGAGAGATATATAGACTTTAGACATATAAGAGGAACATATATATTATGTATTGGTGCAAATTATCTCAATAAAATAATTAACGTGATTTCGTTATCTCCCTCTTATGTTAGGGCCTGTATTTATATGCCAACTTTAAAAAAAAAAAAAAAAAATTTGCATAGTAAATATAAATTATTTTAATGCAGTTTTTTGTAATTTTAACATATCCAACTTTGCTTTTATACTACTTCTTTATATCTAATTAATTTCTTTTTTTAAATACTCTTAAAACAAAAAAAATACCATGTATATATGAAACTTCTATAGCTATATAAAAAAATTACCCATTGTCCTTCCTAGGGTCTTATACTATCTCCATAGAAAATTTCATCTGAATTAGTTCAGCGGTTAAAGCAGACAGACAGAGTTTCTTTCGTATCTATAATATTAATATGGAAGTATGGATTCAATATCAAATAGTATGACTACGAAAATAAGGCCGACCGACCGGACTTGTTACCACCCCACCGCCCATACAGATGAAAAACCGTCAACTGACCTAGTCATGTTTCGGTTTTAGTCTCTTTGGTTACCCGGAGACTACTGCGTTAATTTCTTGTCGAGTAGTCTTCTTTCATGGTACGGTTACGAAACGGTCGATCGATCCGATCTGACGATAAAGTAGCGAGGATATGAAATCAGATGAGGATTCGTAATGCAAATACGTCTAATGTCCATGTCGCCGCCCATTTTGTAACCGCATTATTTAGCCGGCATAGTGGAAGCAATGAAATCAATACATTGTTAAACAACAATGTATTGACCCAACCTATTCAAGGACTTTGTAAGTCTGCTTAACATCAGGTAGATAAAAAGGCACTAGCCGTGATCCATAAAAAAAGAAGTAACAAAGCTATTGTGACGTTTTGCCACAGATATTTAAGTTTTACTGGTTCAAAAAAAGATTTTAAAGAATTTTCGAAGGACCCTATAGAATAACATATGTCTTTGCCTCAAATAGTCAATAAATCAGCACTCACCAATTAACTGCTTGCGTAGGAACATATAACATCACTTTTTACACATTTTACACATATTTTTATTATTTTTCACACGGTGAAAACTATTTTAATTAGTATTTATTTAGCACAAGTTTTTGCGTTTATTCGTCCATTACAGTTTTTCTAGACTGCTCGCGCCCTCTAGCGGAGGCGGCGAGTATAAGTTCGAGCGTTCCGTATAACGCAGTAGGTAGGAAGCGCCAACCACCATGACCATTGTAAAGAGGCAAAGACGAAACACCCCCCACCGAAAGCATCATGATGGTTTCAAGTAAATAAAATTAAAGAGTATAAGAGATAAAAAAAAAATATTAAAAAAAAATTTAAAAGGATATCTAATTTAAATAAGGTAGAGGGCTTAGTTTATTTGAAGGCCTAACCAATGTACCCTTGTTGGTACGAAGTGTTACAGAACGGACTATACCGTCGGCACCAGGATGGACCTGCTCCACACGAGCTAGGGGCCAGTTACACGAGGGCACTTGGTCGTTTTTTACTAAGACTAAGTCTCCGATATTTAAATTAGGGGTGGAGGTGAACCACTTAGCACGTTGTTGCAGAGTGTTTAAATATTCACATCTCCATTTTTTCCAAAATAACTGACTACAATTTTGGATATATTGCCAACGTGACAATCTGTTAATTGAAGTATCATCGTTCAACTCATATTCGGGTACAGAATTCATAGCTTTCCCTATAAGAAAATGACCTGGAGTTAAAACATTAAACTCATTAGGGTCGTCCGACAATGGACTCAATGGCCGAGAGTTTAAAATAGATTCTATTTTACAAAAAATAGTAGTTAGTTCCTCAAACGTTAAGGATTTATCGCCTACAGAGCGTACAAGCAGATATTTGGCTGATTTTATTCCGGCCTCCCAAAGTCCCCCCATGTGGCTAGCAGTAGGAGGATTAAACTTCCAGTCTATTTTGCGAGTTGCACAGCCATATTGGATGCTACTGTTTATAGATTTAGATGAAATAAATCGTTGCACTTCCGTAAGATGTTTCTTAGCAGCCACAAAATTGGTACCACAGTCCGAGTACAGCCGCGAGCACAGGCCCCGACGTGCTACAAATCTGTCTAATGTGGCTAAAAAGCAATCCGCAGATAACGAAGAAAGAACCTCTAGATGCACGCACTTGGTGGAGAAACAAATAAATAAACATAAATAAGCCTTGGAAACTTTAGCATTTCTCCTTAGGCTTTCTTTAATATAGAAAGGCCCACCTATATCTACACCTACGTGCTCAAACACTTTATTAGGCAACAATCTTGATGATGGCAACGCACCCATCTCAGGTTGAAGAAGAGGTGGTTTGTTTTTAAAACAAACCATGCACTCTGATAGCACCGATTGTATGGCGCTGCGAGCAGCCACTATTCAATAATTTTGATTAAAAATATTATGTAAAGTTCTCGGCCCTACATGTAGGTATATTTTATGATAGTTTAAAATTAAAAGTTTAGTAAAGTTACTAACTTTAGGTAATAGTAACGGGTGTTTAGCACCATACGACAGATCAGACTGACTAAGGCGACCCCCCACCCTAAGGAAGCCACGGGCATCCACGAAGGGGGAGAGTTTCCTTAACGATGGTATATAAGTTGCACCGTTTAACAAGGCATTTATTTCATGTGCATAGTAGGCACCTTGCACTAATTTTATAAGTGCATCATGAGCGACTCTCAAATCGTTATAAGTTAAATTGAAAGAAAAATTGAAGTTATTTTTGGTTTTAAAATTTTTAAATAACATTATAATTCTAGCTATCGTTCTTTGCAGCTTGCTAAAAGACGAAAATTGAGCAAATAATCTTTCACAAAATTCAAGTTTAGTTTCTTGATTTTTATACTTACATGCGGTTAAATTAAAACTATTTGTATTTAATTTTAACTCAGGGATTTGAGATTCGCTAGCGTAAGCATATTTAGAAATAGGCCAGTCAGCTGTTCTATCATACATCCATGAGGGACCCTTTGACCACTGGTCGCTGATAATAACAAATTGGCTAGGGCATATTCCACGGGAACATACGTCTGCCATATTGTTTTCAGTACCTACGTGGTACCACCGATGCGGCGGTATTACATCTACAATTTGAGTAACACGGTTACTAACAAACGTCTGAAGCTTATAGGCTTCTGTATGGATCCACGCTAGGACAATAGACGAGTCGGATAACGCAATAATTCTATTAATTTTAACTCGCGCCATAGTATTACAGACATACTTCATCATTTTACTAAGTAACACTGCAGCCATCAACTCTAGTCTGGGAATCGTTACAACTTTTATCGGCGCGACTTTAGACTTTGAAAATAATAATCGAACCTTAACCTCGTCATTATTTTTACTAACAACATAAACACAAGCAGCATAACCGCGGGTGGACGCGTCGCAGAAACCTACAAGCTCGCATTCGCTTTGGCCCGGGAGCAACGCATGACGCTCGATGCTGATCTGACGAAGCAGAGGGAGCTTCGAGATATACTGTAGCCACTGCTCACATACCTCCGGAGGCAACCTGTCGTCCCAGCCGAGGCCGAGTTTCCACAAGTCTTGCATAATACATTTCGCAACGAATGTACACGGCGCGATAAAACCCACGGGGTCATATATAGCAGCTAACAATTTTAATACTGATCTTTTTGTTGTAACTTTATCAGATTGATTCACAGAAAAGTAGAAAACGTCAGTCGATGGTATCCACTGCAAACCTAACACCTTAATAGTGACGTCATTGTTGTCCTTAACAAACGTAATTGGACATTCACGGTGGTCAAGCGGAACTCGCGCGAGCAGCTCAGCTTTATTACTAGACCACTTCTTTAAAATAAAGCCACCGCATTTTAATAAATTTATAAGTTCGTCCATTACCGAACAGGCCTGAGAAAATGTTTCACAGGACCACAGTGCATCATCCATATAGATACCTTCACGAATAACGTTTGCCGCCGAAGGGAAACGGTCGCCTTCGTCGGCGGCTAACTGCAGGAGTGTGCGAATCGCTAAAAAGGGCGAACAGCTAAGTCCATATGTGACCGTTTTTAATTCGTACTCCGCAATCGGTTCATCATCTTTACGCCTATATAATATGTGCTGGTACATACGATCGCTAGGTCTTATCCAAATAGCGCGATACATTTTACAAATGTCGCTCGAGAAGCAATATTCATAAAGCCGAAAATTTAAAATAATTGCAACGATATCATTATAAAGTTTAGGTCCGGTTAACAAAATATCGTTAAGTGAAACGTTTGTCGATGTCTTTGCAGAGGCGTCGAATACTACTCGCAAGGGCGTACTAGTACTACTGGGTCGACGTATAGCGTGATGAGGAATCAAATACTTAGCGCTGGTACCACTGTATAACTCCATGTGACCGAGGGACTCATATTCGTCCATGAAGTCTTGATAAGCGCGCTTCATGATTGGTTCGCGAGCTAGACGACGCTCGGTGTGTCGCAAGCGGCGCACAGCAGCGACACGCGACTCCCCGAGCGGCGGTGGCTCGGACACAAACGGCAGTGGTACTACGTAAGAACCACTTTTATCACGATAATGATGATTAGTGAAAATATCCTCAGCCAGCTGATCAGCGGGGCTCGACGGCAGGCTACATGGTAGCTCTTCGATCTCCCAAAATTGGCGCAAAGTTATATCCAGCGACTGTTCTTCGCCGGCCAGATTCGACAGACTACATAGTATATTTGAATTACTATTTATTTTTGAATATAATTTCCCACTAACTACGAAACCCAAAGCTGTATCGAGAACGCTAGGTATATCGCTTTTTATCAAAATCGGTTTAGCATTTATTAAGTCCGGCACGATATCGTTGCCTAACAGAATATCTATTCGAGAACGTTTATAAAAATATTTATCAGCTAGATTAAATTTATTATATTCGTTGATTATATTTTTCGGAATATCAACATTAGGCATATCAGATGATACCTGTGGAACGACCACCATGTCCACCGTGAAAGAGGGAACGTCCGAAAATCGCGGTTTGATAGTACAGGTGACCATACCATGAGTTTTCACCACCTCGCCGCCGAGCCCACACACAGTGAACGGGCACTTAGATCGGCGAAGTCCCAAACGTTGGGCACAATCGAGGGTGATAAAGGAACTCTGAGCTCCAGAGTCCAGGACTGCACGGCAGTCCCGGTGGTCCCCGGCAAAGTCATCGACAGTGACGTGAACGCGCGCCGTGCCCAGCACTACACCATATTGTTCACTCACGGAGTGTAATGATGTGTGAGGGTCACTCTCACTCACGGAGTGAGAACTGACGAGAGCCTGCTGGGGAACCGACGCGGTAGCAGACGCCGAGCCTGCCACCTCCTGATGCAACAGATAGTGGTGCGGTAACATACAAACACCACAAGTCATGTCGCTTTTGCAGTCATTTTGAGTGTGATTATCTTTTAGACAATTGAGGCACAAATTTAATGTATTGACACGGTCAATTCGCTTGTTTACGGGCAGTTTACGAAACTCCTCGCAACGATATATTAAATGACTATTTTTACAATGAGAACAAACATATTTATTAGTAATATTCTTAATATTATTTGAAGCAATTTTATTATTATTTGTAGTTAAAACCGCTTTAGATACTTTGGAAGACACGATTTTATTAGTAGTTACGCGTGTTTGCATTTTGTTATTATGACTTGACGATATAGAACAGGAGCTGACGTTAGGAAAAACATGCTCTAAAACTTTGACTTGGTTATTAACAAATTTTACAAGTTCGCCAAAAGAAGGTAATTCGCCTTGATTGCGACCCTCCTCGAATAGTTTACGTGTATGACTATCGAGTCCACGTAACGCGATGTGACAGAATAAATAATCGTCTAAATTTTTTATATCTAACGCCTTAATTGCTCGTAGAGAATGATCGAATGTCTCGATAAATAAAGTAAGATTTGTAGACGTATCCCTTGTCAAAGGTACAAAATTAAGCATCTTATCCAAATACCTACCGATCAAAGCTCTCGGGTCATGATATTTATCCAATAAACTTTGCCATACCAGACGATAGTTCGACCCCGTGATCGGTAAGTTTTTAACTATATTAAGTGCCGGTCCCTTGACACAGGACAAAAGATAATGAAATTTATCTATGTCGTTGAAGTCACGATTATGCACTAATGACAAAAATGTATCGTAAAACGTAGTCCAATTTTCGATTTCACCATTAAATTCAAAAAGTTTTATTTTAGGTAATGATGGCCGAACAACATTATCACAATTGGACGTGTTCATTTTTACGGTGGGCTCTCGGACTATGTC
Organism: Monopis laevigella; assembly: GCA_947458855.1. NCBI lineage: Eukaryota > Metazoa > Arthropoda > Insecta > Lepidoptera > Tineidae > Monopis > Monopis laevigella. The sequence continues at coordinate 4,664,075 of OX381577.1, read as the reverse complement.
ACCATATTTTATTGCTACTACCTTACATCGATAATATAATTCGTCAAAACTTTCCAATGCCTGATATGATGGTTTCACAGTAGGTGTTAGCTGAGATTCAATTGAAATAATTTCAATAACAAGTTTTTCAAATTGTTCCCTTAATGTATCTAACTCTGAACTCTGTACCATAAAATTCTGAATTAAATCGATGTTATCTTCAGTTAACGTTTTTGATAAATTATAAAGACGTTGTAATTTCCCGAACATGTATTCTTTCCTTAAAGTTAATGTTTCGAAAGATACATGCGATTTATCATTAGTTTTCGACATTGTGAATATATTTTTAAAATAACAAAGGAGTAAGAAAAATTAATAGACTCGCCCAAGTGCCACGCGCTAACTACAAAGTTGGGTTATAAATTACGTGAAATTGAGAAAAAATATATTTATTATTAGAAAATTAGGAAAATCCGACTCGAAGGCCAGAAAATGTGACGTTTTGCTACAGATATTTAAGTTTTACTGGTTCAAAAAAAGATTTTAAAGAATTTTCGAAGGACCCTATAGAATAACATATGTCTTTGCCTCAAATAGTCAATAAATCAGCACTCACCAATTAACTGCTTGCGTAGGAACATATAACATCACTTTTTACACATTTTACACATATTTTTATTATTTTTCACACGGTGAAAACTATTTTAATTAGTATTTATTTAGCACAAGTTTTTGCGTTTATTCGTCCATTACAGTTTTTCTAGACTGCTCGCGCCCTCTAGCGGAGGCGGCGAGTATAAGTTCGAGCGTTCCGTATAACGCAGTAGGTAGGAAGCGCCAACCACCATGACCATTGTAAAGAGGCAAAGACGAAACAGCTATTGTAAGCATTATCTAGCTAAATAGTAATGATATATCAGATAAAATATAAATACATATTTAAATGGATTAAAGGTATCATATTTTATGAAAGTACGCCCCTGCCAACCAGGTAAAATATTTAAATAAGTAATAGTATTTTTTTTAATTCGGTATCCTAACAAAATATAACTACTTTTTTACATTTCAAAAAGGCACAGACAGACGCTTTAAAAATATTTTGTTGAATAATGAAAAAACGTATCTACATGGTCGGATCTCTGAAAGTAAAAAAAAACTTTAGCTGCAAGCCCATCACCAGTCAATAGGTACCAATCTTTATGTTTTATTTTTGAAAAAGGAATATTAAAATTCGGTTAGAAATGTTCAGGATATTGGCAGATGTCCAGAATTTCAGCCGAAACATACTTCCGGTAGCAAAGCAACAACCCTTTTTTTTACTCGGCAAAACGCCAATCCGGCAAATGATAGAAGTAGACTATAATAGCGGATATTAAATTGTTGACCCACTGTAAAAATCTATACATATATGTAAATTAAATAAAACTTCTGTGGATCAAATATCAGGCGGTAAAATTTTGAGGAGAAAAATATAATTATAAACTCTCAACACGTATAAAATTCAATACTAATTGACTGGAATCAAGTTTGTATAACCTTGTTATTTCGGGCCCTACCGGGAAGCCACGTCGACAAACCGATAACGCGTCGATCGATCAAATGCTAAAATCAAATGTATTTGATTTGACGTTTTTCGTCGATCAATTTCTACCCATAGACTACTTTTTCTATACATTTTCGTCATCGCGTCGATCGGTTTGTCGATGTGACTTCCCGGTAGGGCCCCAGAGGCACTCTACCATGGGTTTGCGCATTGTAGAAACGTAACATATTCATTTACGTAAACGTGAGCAACAACCAATAGGATCGCTTTATTCAATCCTGTTACCAAAAATAAAGCGATCCTATTGGTTGTTGCTCACGTATACGTAAATGAATACGTTACGTTTCTACAATGCGCAAACCCACGGGAGAGCCTCTGGTCAAACCTCGTCTTGGTCATGCTCGTCGGCTCTTTCATTCCTTCATCCAATCTATTAGGCATCGTAGTCTTCGCTTTATGCCATGCGGCTTAAAATATCTAGTTGGCAGAATACAAATTTTATTTTCCAATATGCATTAATTTGGTTAACCCGACACTATACCGAAGATATCCCGGAAGTCAGCCTGTATGAGATTAGGATGGCTCTCAAACAGTTAAAAAACAACAAGGCACCGGGTGATGACGGAATCACGTCTGAGCTCCTGAAAGCTGGTGGCAAACCTTTGCTGATGGCTCTCCAGAAGCTATTTAATTCCGTCATCCTCGAGGGCAAAACACCTAAGGCATGGAACAGAAGCGTGGTGGTACTCTTCTTCAAAAAGGGTGACAAAACCCTTTTGAAGAACTACAGACCCATCTCGCTTCTGAGTCATGTCTATAAACTGTTTTCGAGGGTCATCACGAATCGTCTCTCACGTAGGCTTGACGACTTCCAGCCTCCTGAACAAGCCGGATTCCGAAAAGGCTCTAGTACCATAGACCACATCCACACATTGAGGCAGATTATACAAAAAACCGATGAATCAGCTCCTGTGTCTAGCTTTCGTGGACTATGAGAAAGCCTTCGATTCGATAGAAACATGGGCGATGCTTCAGTCACTCCAGCGGTGCCAAATTGACTACCGCTATATCGAAGTATTAAAGTGTTTGTACAAAAATGCCACCATGTCAGTTCGCCTCCAAGACCAGACCTCAAAACCCATCCAGCTACAGCGAGGAGTGAGACAGGGAGACGTAATCTCCCCGAAACTTTTTACTGCGGCATTGGAGGATGTCTTCAAACTCTCGGACTGGAGAAGATTTGGCATCAACATTAATGGCGAGTACATCACCAACTTTCGATTTGCCGATGATATCGTAGTCATGGCTGAAACCCTGGAGGACCTCGGCATAATGCTCAATGATCTCAGTGGGGCTTCTAAAAAAGTGGGCCTAAACATGAACATGGATAAGACCAAAGTCATGTCGAACGCCCATGTTATACCCACTCCTGTAAAAATAGGAAGCTCCGCACTCGAAGTTGTTGACAATTATATATACCTAGGACAGTCAATCCAAACAGGTAAATCCAACTTCGAGAAAGAGATCTCTCGTCGAATCCAACTCGGCTGGGCAGCATTCGGGAGGCTACGTAATATCTTCTCGTCCCAAATACCGCAGTGTTTAAAAACGAAGGTGTTCGAGCAGTGTGTGTTGCCAGTGATAACTTACGGATCAGAGACGTGGTCGCTTACTATGGGCCTCATGAAAAAGCTCACAGTCACACAAAGGGCGATGGAGCGCGCTATGCTCGGCGTTTCCTTGCGGGATCGTACTCGAAACGATGAGATCCGCAAAAGGACCAAAGTAACCGACATAGCCTCCAGAATCGCCAAACTTAAGTGGCAGTGGGCAGGCCACATAGCTCGCAGAACGGACGGCCGTTGGGGTATTAAGGTTCTCGAGTGGCGACCGCGTTCTGGAGGACGCAGCAGAGGCAGGCCCCCCACAAGATGGACCGACGACCTGAAAAAGGTCGCGGGAAGCCGATGGATACAGGCAGCGCAGAACCGGTCGTTGTGGCGATCCTTGGGGGAGGCCTATGTCCAGCAGTGGACGCGCAAAGAAAGGCTGGCATGATGATGATGATGATGCATTAATTCAAGAAGATCTCATTCATTTTTAAACCAAATTTAGATATGTTAGTAAATTTACCACTCCTTTCCATAATTAACTTTTCAGATAATTGCTACTTTGATGTTACGGAAGAGCTACTAAATAAACTCGATGGTCTACTTAATCTATACAAAGCGAATGCTTCGTATTTGGCTTGCGTAAATATGACCATGTCTCCAGTTTCCTAATGCAATTAAAGTGGCTTATTAACTGATTTCGCAGAACCGTACATTATTTCGCCTCTCTCAGTAGTAGCCCTTCGTAGTTACGTATCTTAATACTTTGGTGCAAAAAAAATAGGTCCCTATCTGAACTGGTTAGGTTTTATCAATAAATATATACGAATATTTTAAAGGTGCAAAGATACTTTATTATCTCAACACAGCTCTAACACAGGAAAGCAACGCCACATACTATGATATACATGGTGAGTTTGAACCATTGTACTTTTGGCTAATTTGAGGTTCTACTGATCAAATCGAACAACATTTTCATGGAACGATGTGAAACATAAGTTTTCAAGAAGCAAAAATGGCAACACTATAAAACGAAACAAAAATAATTTAGGGGAATTCCCTACAAGTTGGAATTTGTTTCAACTGAGTTGCCATGATTATTGTTATGTTGGAATACGTTATATATAACGTCCTCTTGTATCTTTGTATATAAGCAACGTTTTCAATTACTATCGCACCATACTTTACTACGTTCTTCTGTCAGTTATCAACAAATAGGTTAAAATTCCTTCTAATACTTCTACTAGGATTTCTTAGCTCGTCATTGAATTAAATTATCATTAGTCATCAGGCAAACGCCATCTTTAAAATATTTTTAAACAACTTTTGTTCACGTTCATTCTCAATAAATGGAACCAATCTACAATTTTGTCTTTTTTGATCTTTTGTGACTTTTATATTAGTATCGATTCCCAGTTTTATTTATGTTTTTTTTTATTTTTATTTCAGCTGCACTCATTGTCGGCACTGCAAGACCTATAAAGTCCATGAATGAGATCGCTCAATTCATTATTGTTCAATAGAATTGGTCGTCCCCGTTGTCCCACGAATTTTCATAACGAGTCCACTTTAATATCCTCGCTGCTTTATCGTCAAATCAACTGCCCGTTTCGTAACCGCAACTTGAAAGGAGACTACCACCCCGACAAGAATTCTATAAATGCCGCGTTGCGAGACCGCAGACCATAGTGCGGGCAGCATTTCGTGGCAACATCAAAAACCAGCGAAGCCGCCTCGCGTTTCAACACAGTCGTTTTTTTTTTGCGATGCCAAAATGCAGCTCTGAAACGATCGGTGTTAGTTTTTGATGTCACTTTTTGACAAGAAGCAACTATTTATAATTAAATAATTTAAATTAATAATTTTACTACCTTTATAATAAGTGTATATATATTTTAAATAACTATTGTTTAACTGCAATAATTTTAAAATATTACAATATTAACTAATAACCTCAAACTAAATCTACCAAAGCTGAATTTACTTGTATCATATATTTTTTTTAGGTTTCATCGATTTTTATAACTAAAACAGATATGAAATAGATACATGTAAAACCTCAAACACCTCTGTCAGAAAGTAACATAAACAACCATCTTTTAACTCGAGGTACAATTGCTAACTTTTCATGTCATGTCTGATCGCGGAACGATTCATGGTAACTTGAATTGCTAAAATCTCCATACGACTTGGGCTAAAAAAAAACAAAAATTCGTGGCAGCGATGCTAAGGGCGGAACGCGGCCATAGTAGAATCCTAAAAACTGGTAAAATTTGATGTCAAATATGATTATATATAATAGTTATGCAATGAGAGGTTTAATCCCCATGATTAGATTAAAATATATAAAAACGATTAACGATTATGATTAGAGTATATAAAAACTTTTTTTTATATACTCGTAGATACCTACTTAAGTAAACAGACATTCTAGCATAATCGTTTTATAAGATATATTGCTATAAAAGGCGTGGTGGCCGAGTTGGTTAGACCTTGGACTTAAAAACACTTAGGTACCTGGTTCGAATCCCGATGAGTATCAATGAGTTTTTAATTAAAAAATCTATATACATTTGTTTGGCAACACCACTATAGTGCCTCGGAGAGCACGTTAAGCTGTCGGTCCCGGTTTCACTATAGCAACTTGTGAAACTGTTTATAGATGGGTTATTGAGTCTATTCAAAACATCACGACGAGCTAGCCACTTGTTCGGTGTAGACTCATACCATCGGCTACGAGGTGGTATTAAAACACCTCCGATGGGTACCCTGGGGCCGTCTAGGCGGTCCACCGTAAGGCACCCGTGATGATATGTATGTGCTATAAAAAGTACCGTGCTCCTAAAAAACCGTCAGTCCAAACATAATATATGTAGGTCCTATAAATATTTTTTTTTAACATACGAAATAATATTAAAACTCTTACAAACATTATATTAATAAGTAAGAGTTTATTTATAAAATATTAAAAAAATATATATACCAACCTTTTTTATACGGAAAAAAAGGTTGGAATTTTTCTTCTTTAATGTGCGGATAAAAATTCTTGGGATTTTAATTGGACGGGCTAATCTCCGCATTGTGTTCCCAAAAATCCGTTGAGAATTCATCTGGCCTTTGTAAGCAAGATTCGTGGCTACGTCATTGATTTCTAACAACTAGACTGATTTTTTTTAATAGAGAAAGACATGTGACCCTACATCCACCTTATGGTAAGTGGCAATGTAACGTCCAAGAATGTTCTTAACCAATAGTAGTAATGATGCTTGCTTCAATTGGTTGATTCCACTATGTCTGCTTGAGAAACTTATTCACGCCGCGCTTAAAGGACTCAGAATTAAAGGAAGAAGCAATTAGACCTGATTACCTAAGTCTGCAAATCATCTTCTTAGTCGCTATAAGCTTCACAAATCATTCCTCTCTCAATGCTGCTCTCCTGTTATGGATATGATTTTGTATCAATACATTGCCGATCCTACCAAGATTCAGAAGATACCTATAGGTAAGTACAGAGCCCTGCTACGCCCAAAAAAAACAATTTAAGAGAAATGGGAACAAAAATAAATCTATTAATCCGCTACCAAACTTAAGATGGGTGACCCTTAGTTAGGTAGCTGGGCTAATGTGAAGATTTCCTGAAAATTTCATCAAAATAGGTGTAGCCATTTTTTAATACACATGATCTATTTATATATAGAATAGCTTTTGAAAAACTATTTTCAATATATTTTTTCTAAAATTATATATATCATATCTCTGTACCGTTATTAGTACCGTTCCTATTTAGTGGAATTAAAATTCGATATGCTACTATAAAGAAAACTATATTTGCATTTAGTTGTATTTTGGATTTTTTTTATTATTATTTTTTGCGTATTTATCTCTAAATTCATATATATTATTTATTTATTTATTTATTTAAAACTTTATTGCACAAATTTAGTACAAAGGCGGACTTAATGCCGCTAGGCATTCTCTACCAGTCAAACCTTTGGGACAAATTAAGCAGTAAGTAGTAGTATATAAAGTGTACGTAAAACGCCATTTACGTAATATTACATATACATGGTCGATCAATACATTGTTGTATAAAAGCATTGAACGCTCCCACTATGCCGGCTAAATGATGCGGTTCGGTTACGAAATAGGAGGCGACATAAAAAAGTTTGCATTATATGAGTTTACTACAACCTAATATATAGGTCACTTTACGGCTTTTGAATCTGAATTGGCGGTGGTAACGAAACCGGTCAGTCGGTCTAGTGAAGTTGTAGGGATTTGCTTGTACTTAGAAAAGTTAATAATTAAAGAGCCAGTCAGACTGTCAAAGTCATAAAATTATATATTTTGATCGATAACTAATATATACCTACGCATTTATAAAATGCATAGGTATAACCTAACATAAGTTTAACAATATAAAATCTCGTCAAAAATGTATATTAAAGTCAGTGGAGGTGCGGGGTGCAAAAATGTATACTAAAGTCAGTGGAGGTGCGGGGTGCAAAAATGTATATTAAAGTCAGTGGAGGTGCGGGGTGTAAAAATGTATATTAAAGTCAGTGGAGGTGCGGGGTGCAAAAATGTATATTAAAGTCAGTGGTGGTGCGGGGTGCTAAGTCAGTGAAGGTGCGGGGTGCTAAGTCAGTGAAGGTGCGGGGTGCAAAAATCAGTGGAGGTGCGGGGTGCTAAGTCAGTGGAGGTGCGAGGTGCAAAAATGTATATTAAAGTCAGCGGTGGTTCGGAGTGCTAAGTCAGTGGGGGTGCGGGGTGCTAAGAATTGCTGGTGCGATGGTTTTATTTTATAGTGGACTGTATGCGAAAGTTCCTAGCGGTTGTTTGGTACACTGTTAAGGTAGAGGAATGTGACGACAGTCGAGCTGCTAGGGCAGAACAATAAAGAAATGCAACTCGAAAAGGAAAAAGCGCACAAACTTCTAACACGCTGAGTCGATTGTGATGGATGGCACTTTCAGAGTCCTTGGTGCTGTTACCAGGCTTCAGCTCCAGGTGGAATCCTTTCCACCTGAGGAGCAGACCAGCCCAGACAGGTGGTCAGACGGCTAGGTCTATGGACGTGGCAGTCGCGGAATTTTACACAAAACGACACAAATCACAAACACAATTAAACTGTTTGTATTAAGAAAAGTATTCTCTTCTTGCGGGCGTAGCTCAGTGGCCAATTTACGTTCTAGAGGAATCAATCACTTTTACACGGCGGTTCGCAACTTAACGTGCGCTTGCGGGTCAGGAACTTAAGAATGAACAACGAATGGTGGGGAAATTAAACATGAACCAACCATTTTTGAATAAATAAAATGACCTACCTACATGATAAATAATTCGCGGGTGATTCAAATATGAACGGCACAAGCAGTTAGTATATTAAATAATATATTCATCATCAGCCTATCGCAGTCCACTGCTGGACATAGGCCTCTCCCAAGACACGATCCCTATCCTCCGCTCTTCGCATCCAGTTTCTATCAGCTAGATGGACTGATGACCTGCACCCTCCGCAGGTCATCAGTCCATCTAGCTGCAGGGCGTCCTACGTTACGTGCGCCAAGACGTGGTCTCCACTCCAATATCCGCCTGCTCCAACGGTTATCCGAATAATATATAATATCTATGAAATTACAGTTCTGAAATACTTACTCTAGAACTTTTCTCTTTTAAAATTATAAAGTAATTTCCTTGATGTTTAATATTTCCGCCAGCCTGCTTTATTATGATTGCCGGTCTAGTAAATGACACTTCAATGTTATTATCTGTGAGTAGGAACAACAATCTGTGGAGATCCTGTCTGGGTAGCAAATTTATTTGCCACTGAATAAAGCCAATAAGACTTCCTTTTTTGAGATATTAAATTATTATTTTATGAATCATATTATTTATTTATCTTTTTTTCTTTACACGGCATATAACTTGGTATCTATCTACGTGATGGTAACCAGACCTACAGAATCCATGAATGGGTCGATTGCTATGCGTAATGATGCAGTTACAAATCGGGCGGCGACAAAGACGAATTTGCATTACGAGTCTACTTTATCGTTAAATCAACCGCTCGTTCCGTAACCGCAACCTGAATCGAGATTACCACCTCGACAAGTATCGATGCAAGTAGCCCTTAAACTGATGACCCTACAGACTAAAACCGAAACATGACTAGGTCACTTGGTGTTTTCAATATCTTTAAGCCAGGAACACTATAGGGTAGGCAGAGACAGCTGAGTGCAACTTCTCAGAATTCTCCATATTCCTTTTGCCTTGTCTACATTCATAACTCTTGCATGAATGTATTTCCGATTTTGCAAACTTTTGCCATTTTGATCATGAAACGGTTGCATTGGTATATCGCGGCCACATTTACCCTTTACCTTGCATAACTGGTTCATCATCTTTACATCATTTATTATTTTTACTATGTTAACTACTAAGCCAGCGGAGCTTCCTTATTTCCATGCCTGTACATTCTTTCAGTCCCTTAATTGCGTATTAGATCTGTTATTTTAACACATACGATGTAACATTCGTCGCAATACATCCTATCCTGATATACCTGAGGCTCTACACCATGGGTTTGCGCATTGAAAAAACGTAACGTATTAATTTACGTATACGTGAGCAACAACCAATAGGATCTCTTTATTTTTGGTAACAGGATTGAATAAAGCGATCCTATTGGTTGTTGTTCACGTAAACGTAAATGAATACGTTACGTTTCTACAATGCGCAAACCCATGGTAGAGCCTCTGACTTCCATACAAAAATGTCGGAATAAGCACTGCATTATGAAATGTCTTGCCGTTCCACTAATATTTAAACTGCCTGTTATATATTGCAATACGCCTTTGACACTATTGTTTTAATTTGCTTTCTTTTTTATGTCATTCTATAAAATATATATACTATCCCTAGTAAAAACCCTAAACTTATAAAAAAAATTATAAGGTATTTAGAAACTGGCGTCCGAGCCACTTTTTCTGGATAATTACCAGGATATTTTTATAGCTACTATCTTATGCTGGAAATATAACCTGAAATCAATTTGATCTGCTAACGCCTGCAGCCCTACCTTATTACTGGATACAGCTGGCCTGAGGCGTCACTTGTTTAGGCTTTAATGAAACAGGAAATCTTATCAGAAATATTACTTCGTGAACTATAGTTTTTTTATCCATTTTTTTTCTTTATATTATTATACGTGGTGGCGAAAGCCCACACTATAGTAGTAAGTTTTCTAACTATTAATTTGCGTTTGAGTTAACTAAAATTATTATAGCACAGCGCCTCAACCGGAAATTTTGTGAACTATAAATGCGAGCGTATGATCGGTAAAAATGTTAACGCAGTAGTATATAGTTAACTCGAAAGTAAACTTTAATAAACTCAAACACTCTTTGGCTACAGAGGCTCTACCATGAGTTTGCGCATTGTAGCAACGTAACGTATTTGTATAAGTGAACAACAACCAATAGGATCGCTTTATTTTTGGTAACAGGATTGAATAAAATGATCCTATTGTTTTTGCCCACGTATACAAATACGTTACGTTGCTACAATGCGCAAACCCATGGTAGAGTCTCTGTATCCCCGGTTTAAATCCTAATAAGTACTAATACTAGTATACCAGTGTACTAATGCGTTTTTTTAATATAAATATCTACCTACCTCAATAAATCAGAATATTTTAAACCTATAACTAATTAATTTGTAAATATTAAATTAAACGATTTATATATTTTTTACTATCACACTGAATAATATTTTTTACTATCGCACTGAATAATATTTTTTACCATCACACTGAATAATATTTTTTACTATCGCACTGAATAATATTTTTTACTATCGCACTGAATATTATTTTTTACTATCGCACTGAATAATATTTTTTACTATCGCACTGAATAATATTTTTTACTATCGCACTGAATAATAATAAAAATTTTTACTATCGCACTGAATAATATTTTTTACTATCGCACTGAATAATATTTTTTACTATCGTTCTGAATAATATTTTTTACTATCGCACTAAATATTTTTTTTTACTATCACACTAAATAATATTTTTTACTATCACACTGAATAATATTGTTTACTATCGCACTGAATAATATTTTTTACTATCATACTGAATAATATTTAAAACTAGCTGTGCCCCGGGGTTTCACTCGCGAATGGTGCATTTTTTTCTTCAAGTAACTAAAACGTTTGACATATTTACCTTCAAATTAATTCTTATGATGTCCAATTTACTTAACATTTGAAATTATTATATTTTATATCTTGTTAACCCTGTATCCAATACCGGCCTTAGTCTCTTATTTCTTAGAAGTTAGTGTATCGATTTAATTGAAAAAAAAAAAGGTTTGTAGGTATTTAGTCAATCATTGAAAGTAAATTAATATAGTTCTCAAAAAGTAAAAGGTTTTCGAGAAAATAAAATAAGCAAATCGAAACCCTTCGCAAGCGAGTTTTAGCACTTGGCTTTTTTTTTTAATTCATGATATATTTTGAATGAAATTAATTAAAAACGTAAACTATAATTATTGGTATTTGGATAAGGATAAATATATATAACTTGAATTGTCCAACGTGCGTTAAAATAGTCGTTAAGTTTTCTGATATTTTCCTATTATCTGGGCAACTTTTTTAATTTTTCGTTCCGTATTCTACAAAGTATTAGAAAACATTTAAAAAAAAGATAAATAAAATATCCATTAATTTATATATACGTAATGAAATAATATTTTTAAAAAAAGTGAGTCATTTTTATTTGTACAGTCGCGGATAATAAATTCTGGCTCTAGAGATTTCTTTTTTAATTAGAAGTAAAAGTACTTTTAGTTGAAGACGTAGAAAAGATCTGTCTACATGAGTCAGGAATGATTCAAGAAATAGTTAGTAGACAACACTAACATTTTTAAATATGTAGAAATGGGACCCGCTTGTAACCCTGTAAGTCCGTTAAAAAGCACTTTGAACATTTTAGACACTTTACCTTTCCGTCGAACTTCGTATTAAATTATTTAGTTTTTAAAATTCTGCTTTCGAATAGCGTGTGAAAATTTTGTAATTTGCTCTTGACATATTTTTAAAAATAACATTTACTAATATATAATTTTTATGCGAAAAATTTTGTAGGAAAAACATGCACTAACTACAGCTGAATCTTTTATACAGGTTGTAACAAAAACTTTATATACAAAGCTTTACAGGGTGTTTTACTCGTGACCCTTGTATATGGAGCAATCTGTATTCAACAAATCGAACATTTTAGTGGAGAAGATAGATATTAAACCAATATATGAAATAGCTGGTTTGGTTTTTCTTTGATAAAGATGGTCTAATAGTGAAAGTTGTTCATATTCACACACTTCTAAAAAGTATATTATTATATTTATAGTAAATAAAAAAACACCTACGAATTTTATTAATTTAGTTAAAATAACAAAATACATACCTACAGCATGTATGAATGCATGTTTGCCTGTAGGCTTCAGACATACATACATCCTTTACTAAATAATAATAATAATATGTAGGATATTATACACATATTGCTTTGGTCACAAACTAAGCTCTAGTCTCGTACTATGTCTACCAAAACCAACGATATAATACATATTATAATTTATAAAAACCCAGACCATGACAAACTGTACAGAAAACGTACTATTTTATTTTTGCCATGGGTGAGAATCGAACCCACGGCCTCCGGATACAACGCCAAATGCGCAACCACTAGTCTGCGGAGGCGATAAAATAAAAATAGGATACGTAAGAATGGTAATAATAAGTTAGATCTATTCATGTAAGTGTAAAGAGTGGATAGACTAGAGCTTATTGTTTTTATTTTCGCATAGTTGGTCCTATAGTGAAAGTTGTTCATATTGATAAGTAGAACACACGTATTATATAGAACTGTATTAGATTTTATGAACTTTGACCTATGTAATATAATTTAGTACAAAAGTTCAAGATACTACAGTTCAATAAGTTTTTGTAATATTACATTTTTTTCAGTTTAGCTATCAATTGAGTTAAGCCCTTTTACGGCACAGTGTCATCAATCTTCAGACTTTCACTGAATTTTGTTGAGTGCTATCCCAAATTGCTTTTTGTGTCAAGATCTTGTGAAGAAAACATAAGAAATTATTCTAAAACATTACCCATGTTAAAGGTAAGTATTGTGAATCGTATAAAAATAATTTATCATACAAGTATAATATATTTTTAAAGAATGAATAAAAAAAAATTAATGCTGAAAAGCTTAATTACTTACGAAAGCATTATCTACCTGCAAAACCTATTTTAACTAAAGTGTCCTTCAAGGACTCAATAAGATTTTATGAATGAGGCCATATGTCTTTAAAGATGTCCTAGGTACTTTCAAAAGCCAACCGGGTATATATTATCCCAGACGGTTTTATCTCTCGCTTAGGATGTACAATTTTTGTTATCCAAATTCCGAAAAAATGGAAATCAGTTGGAGCAAGTTCTGGTGAGTGTGATCTGTGTCAATGAGGTTCTAGTCGTAACTATTGTAGTTTTGAGACGTCGAGAGTGAATGCAGTAGAGCAATTAACAATCTCGGTTTATGTTCGTGCATTTAAAAAAAAAGTTTTATATTTGATGGTATTTATTTATTTATATAAATAAATAAATAAATACCATCACGCGTGCCTATTTGGTTCCCAAGAACCGTTTAAACGGCCTCAGGATACCCAGCGGAGGGATTAACCCGTCCTCATTTCGCCGATAGTATTCGGAGGCAACACCTAACAAGAGGCGAGATTGTTGCGGAGTTTATGATAAAATAGCCTCGTTGTATAAAGCGGTCACCCAGCCCAGGCCGGCATTGTTGTCATCTGCTTAACCTTGTTATCAGTTGCGCAGTGACTTAACCACTAGGCTGGGGCCGATTTTTAAATCTGGTACATTAATTTTATCAAAACAAAATAAGTTCGTAATCGAAAAATAATAACTTAAGCAAGGCTTACGGCACGAATAGTAAATGACGGAACGGCGCTAAGTGAAATCCCGCCATAAATAAATTAAAGCAATTGGAAGCCACAAAGGCTTTTAGAAAACCGTCATGCTTTAATGTTTTAATCCTCTAAATTTACTTGCCGAAAGGCACTTGTCTCCGAGACAATGGACCAAGCTCTCAGGTCAAGATTAAATGGGTTCCATTTAAGAATTTAGAGCTGAAATTTCTTATTTCATTTCTTTATCTTCAAGTTATTTATATTAATTTTTATTGTAGCAAGAGATTAGTACCTACGTTATTTAAATTTCCTATTCTTTTCCATTTTTCCGCTCGTCTATTATTTTACTTGATGTATCTTCGTATCCTTACGGTGTCTGAAATCGAGCAAACGGTCCAAGTCTCTAGAAGTCTAGACTCTAAGGCTGAGATTAATAGTCGTTGCTTAGCACGCACTAAGACTTAGCTATTGCCTCGGATTGTCAAACTGCATATTATGCATGAAACTTTGACAGTGGGATGCAATGACCACATTATGATTACTTTATTTATATTGCCTATTAATTTCAATCTTTTCGCTCGTCCATTATTTTTACTTGATAAATATTCGTGGGTTCATACGGAACCTTTAGACTCTAAGGGTAGGATTAATAGCCATTGCTTAGCCCAAGGCATTGCTTTTCACAAGTTAACTATTTTACTATGCAGTTTGCAGTGCGTCGAAGCTCGTCGCGTTATTTAAAAAAAAAATTTATTAATAAGATATATTCTTTAAAAAAAACCTTGAAAATTAATAATATTAACAGTAACACTTGTTTGCAATACTTCAGCTAAATTATCGATCTATTCTTTTCATGTTTCAAATCAAATTTAAAAGTTCTTGAAATAGATTTGCGTGAAGCCTACAACGATATGAATGTCAAAATCATTCTGTATAATGAAAGGAAATGGAAGTACTTCGGCGATTTGTTACTCGTACCATTGCAAAAAAAAAAAAAAAATTATACATAATCTTTTGATTAAAATCCAATTAGAGGTCTGTCAAAACACGGAAATCCTTTTCGTCCGTCCGTGTCTGTTATTTCATTTAGCCTTTGTTTCAATGCAAACTAAATTTAAATTTAATTTCGTATTCATTATACATCCAACAAGCGGCTTAGCCGAATGTTACTTAAATATTTTGCTTTTAATTTAATGTAGGTAGATTTCTTTTTCTATTAGCCTCTTTGCCTACATATTAAAAAATCATTAGTTAAATTCCAACTTCCGTTATAATCTTATTTCTGTTTTAGTCTGTGCGTTCGCCAGTTTTCAGGATGCTATTGTCTTGGTATTCTTCTTGGAGGAGTTAAGAAACGAGCAGTTCATTGGTTGATGTATTGTAAACTCGTCTTTGTCGTCGCTCATTTCGTATCCGCATTATTTAGGCGGCATAGTGGGAGCGATCAATACTTTGAACAACACTGTATTGATCGATTCCTTTAATGGACTTTGAAGGTCTTTTTACCATCAGGTATATACAAAGCGTCATGTCGTCCTCCGATAAAATCAAAAAACAGACTCCTCTGCCATCTAGTATTAGAAACTAGGATTTTTAACTTCACTCATATAGAGTTATTAGAAGAAAGCTAATAAAGGGCGTCTCTGTATAAGTAGATAACAAGCAATGACAAAATTCGTGAAAGGTGACTGGAATCTGGTTGGCTCAGTGGTTGAGTGCCTAGGACTTTTCCCAATAGAAGGAAAAGTTCTAGGTAACAATTAAGAACTTATGATGTGGGTGATGCAGGGTAATATTATGTGAATGATAGGCATTAGCAAGTTACGGCTAATACCATCATAACCGACTGCTTTAGGTAAGCAGAGAGAAGAATATTTTTTGATTTGTTCGGCAGTCACATGTTTGAAATCAAAGTTGCCATTTTAATTGGTAGATGATGTTGATAATAATAATAATAATAAAAGTTTTTACTAACAAAAATCTAACTAGGTAGGTACACTACATGATGCTCCCTTGGCTACGGCCCGTGGGCATCATTATAAACCCCTTCATAAGCGTGAAGATTAAATATATAACTAAAATAATAATAATAGTATATAGGACTAATTATACATATTGCTCTGGTCACAAACTAAGCTCTAGGCTTGTACTTTGTGTACCAGAAGGAACGATATAGTACATATTACATTTTATAAACATCCAGACCATGACAAACTGTACAGAAAAAAACGTACTAATATTTTTTTTCCATGGGTGGGAAAGCATTTTTTTCCATCGAACCCACGACCTCCGTATACAACGCCAAAGGCTACGGAGGCTGTCAAATACAGTTAATATAGTGAACCATATAAGTTAGTCTTTTATGGGCCCACCCGCTGAACAGAAAAAAAATGTCCTTAGTTATGTTCCTTGTATAAACTACAACAACTTTGTGTCTAGCCCTGGTTTATATAAAATGTTGAGTAGCAAAATTTACTTTAAGAAATTAATACGTGTTAAGTCAGAAACAGCGTTATAATAATAAATACGGTAGAAAATTGGAGGCGCTTCGAAGAAGATTGTTTTAAATTAATTTGTTTGGCGAGGTCTAGGTATTTGTATTATGATCCTTGAAAACGAGATGGGTCCGCTGAGTAAATGGAAAAATTATTTAAATTAATTTATTTCCCCTTGCCTTACAAATGTATTCTGTTTTATCCTCAACGTATTACATTACATGTTAATTACTTACCAAAGAAATTAATTACTTTACAATAATAATAATAGTATTAAATACCTACTAAAAAACTGTCATATGCGAAAACACGTCTCTTCCAAATATTCAGATTCGTTTACGGTGTCAGCTGCTCGCCAGTGGAATTTGCTTCCTCTGACTATAAGATCAGCCCCTTCCATCGGGGTGTTTAAACGCTTGCTCACTGCTCATTATCTGAACGCTTAAACCAGATCCTCGTGACAATTTTTGTTTGGTATTGTATGTATGTTTATGTATTACATTTATTATATTATATACAGTATTTAAGTAGTTTAAGTATTGTTATGCATCTAATGCATCATTGTTAAAATTATATGTATATCCTTCTATCGAAAGTTCCGCACCCTAAGCATATTTCACTCTCTCAAAGGCTAGCTGGTAGAAAATGCCTAAGGCATTAAGCTCGCCTATGTACAATTTTGTGCAATAAAGAATTTAAAATAAATAAAAAAAAAAGCTAAAATCTTTATCGGCTGTTATTATAATTTAATTTATAGTTTTTTGTTTGCAATTCATTATTATACCTCCTTACAACGACAACAAAATTTTATGAAATATTTAAATGAAATATATATTTCAATCTATAAATATGATTACCTATTATATTAGTACATCTAATTACAGTGTCTTGCAAAATTATCATTATCCCAGCAAAAAATGAGCTAAGTAGAAAATGATGAACACAATTAAAGCCAGTAGGTTGGCAGCAGCGATTGTTCACAATTTTACAACTACCCTCAATTTGGGACAATGCCAAAATGTCGCCCAGAAAAGTTGTATATACGAGACAAGTAATTTTCCACTTGGAACCGGCCTTGTATTGTCTATCTATGTTGTTTGAACGTCATTTTAACTTTTGGTATTACTCAATAAAACCATGCAGGGGCCTTATTCCGAGTTTACAACCGCTAAAGACGACAAGACGTTGCGTAAACTATAAATATTGAAATATAAGGGGCTTTATTCCGAGGTTTGACACGTTCACCGTCGCGCATTTTGCGTAAAGTACAGGTATTGAAATGTAAGTTCTATCGTGTTAATTATCAAGTTAAAATTCCAATGCTCAATACATGTTCAAACTTGCGAAGAATTCGTGTATTTCAAGATGGCTGCATTATAATAGCCAACCTAATACATGCTATATAACCTTTGGAATAGAGCTTATATTTCCATATTTATAGTTTGCGCAACGTCTTGTCGTGATTAGCGGTTGCAAACTCGAAATAAGGCCCAAGCTCTATTTCAATGGATAAATAGTCTGTATTAGGTTGGCTATAATAATACCGCCATCTTGAAATACACGAATTCTTCGCAAGTTTGAACATTTCTGGAGCATTGGAATTTCAACTTTATAATTAACAGTATAGAACTTACATTTCAATACCTATAAAATGCGTGATGATGAACGTGTCAAAACTCGAAATAAAGCCCCTGGTCTTTTTGAGATTGTCAGATTTAATCTTATATTAGTTAGAAGAGATAGAACTACCTCCTTTATCTAGTTGTAATGCCATTTTCGTTGTATGGGGGTCGAGGGTTCTATTCCTACTAATGTACCTATGTATCATCACGGGTAACTTACGACGCCGAGACCGCCTAGACGGGTGTTTAATCCCACCTCGTCTTAGCCGATGGTATGAATCTACACCGAACTAGTGGCTAGCTCGTCACAATGTTTTGAATAGACTCAATAACCCATCTATATACAGTTTCACAAGTTGGTATAGTGAAACCGGGACCGACAGCTTAACGTGCTCTCCGAGGCAGTATAGTGGTGTTGTCAAACAAATGTACATATTTTTTTTAATTAAAAACTCATTGGTACATACCGGGATTCGAGCCAGGGACCTAAAGTCTTTTTAAGTCCAAGGTCTAACTAACTTGGCCACCACGTATACTATTAAGTAATATATTATGACAAAATTATATTAAGTAGGTTATACGTTTTTCTGTACAGTTTAAAAAGGTCTGGGTGATATATTATTATATATCATCAGCCTTGTTAGCAGTGACAAGACAGATTCTTATTCCAAGTTTACTAAAAATATACTTGCTGCTTTATCAAGTGTCCGTTTCACAACAGCACCCTGAAAGGGGACTACTAACCACCTCAATAAGAAATCAATGCAGTAATCTCCTGAAAACTGGTTAACCCACATACTAAATTAGAAACATGACTTGGTCACTTGACGGTTTTTACATATGTAAGCCCGGTGGAAACGAAACCATTCCGACGTATTAATTTTCAATCCACATCACTTTCAGTAATTGGATGCATAAATACCATCACGCTTTATCCTTATACGTGATATACGTGGTGGCCGAGTTGGTTAGACCTTGGACTTAAAAACACTTAGGTCCCAAATCCCTATGGATGGTTCAAATCCCGGTGTGTACCAATGAGTTTATAAATTAAAAAAAAATGTACATTTGTTTGACAACACCACTATAGTGCTTCCACTTCCGTGCTGCCGGTGTGGATAGAGCTTTGGAGTGCACGTTAAACTGTCGGTCCCGGTTTCACTATCCAACTAATGAAACTGTTTAAAGATGGGTTGTTGAGTCTATTCAAAACATCGCGACGAGCTAGTCACTTGTTCGGTGTAGACTCATACCATCGGCTACGACGAGGTAGGATGGAGGTATGGAGAGGTTTTTACTCCACTGGGTACCCTGGGGCCGTCTAGGCGGTCTCGGGCGCCGTAAGGCACCCGTGATAATATGTATGTATGTATGCTTTATCCTTGTTAAGTGGTAGAGAGAGAGAAGTATAAGCAACTTTGCGTGATCTCTACATATTTCTCCTCATGCTTGCACCGATTCATACAGGTATCTCTATTTTAGACTTATTATTTGCCCTCTTTTAAATAATATTTTTAGATTAAATTTCTTATTGTGTTATTTTTTATCTATAATTATATATTTTGCATATAAATTTATCTTTATGCTATTCCAAAACTCGTTAAATATCGCTTTATCTATATTTTAATGCTCTGAGAAAACAGTCCAATTACTATGGCAATATCTAGAGAACAAAGAGGGTGCTAAACATCCTAGCTTTGTGAATCTAGGCCATCGTAACGCGGAGTTATGGGCGTACTAGCTTGTTTGATAGGTAAGCACATTTTCTAACATAACTTGACAAATCAAATGACTGTAAGTATTGTAGTTAGAGAGCTGCCAATATGATTTACTCACTGGTAAAGAACTCGGTCTGCTAGGCATGAAATATCATTCCTACTGTTGCCCCAAGTAGCCTGGATATTGAGCTTCGGGGGCATCCCGGACCTTAGCCATCTGCGCGTCTGCATGAAAAAATACTTTTTTCATACTTCTAGTAAGCACAGCCTAAAAGCGATTTCTGGATCAGTCACCTCACTCATATGATACTCATAATGAATGACACGGTTTTTTGGGCATAACTCTGGATTTTGACCTCATTCGCGCTTGTCAGAAGGTATATCCAGAATCATACGAGTATCTAACCAGCAGACGGTTTCCGGATCTGTCACAAACTGACTGGTTTTTCAATACCTCCACTCCTGTTTCTCCTGGACCATGGCCAGGAGAAATTCTTAAACTATATCCAGGTTACTTGGGGCAACACTAAGAATTATATTTTATTCCCAGCAGACGCTTTCTTTACCAATTAATAAAGCATATAGGCAGTTCTATTTTAAAAACCTGACGCTACTAACGAACTCGTCTGCGCAATTCTATTTTTTCTGAAATCCGTTCTATTTTTTTTTTGTTACATTATTGGGTAATTATCTAAAATCCCTAATTTAAAAAAAATCCGGTAATTAGGATTTTCTTTGGATATTTTTGTTTTTATAGTGGAAATTTCAAGCTTTATTACCTTTCTGGAAAATCCAGTTTTTTGCAAATATTTTATACCTAAATAATACTATATTACCAAATATTGGTAAAATAAATTACAAAAAAAGAAATTAAGGGTTTCTTGAAAAAATACCCATAGCACTCTAGCCGCGTTGAATAGCTATGGATATGTTTTGTCGTAATATCTTATTATTGTTTTGCAATATAAATTTTGCAATCGGAAATCAAGATTGGCCTTTGAAACAAATATACTCGATTAAATAATTAAAAAAAACACGTTAGTTAAATAATAAAATAAAATTAAGATATTTTATTTACGTAAGTATTCTATTGCCTACCAATACTGCGTGAAAAAATAACTAACACTATGAACTTGAATTTATTTTTGTATTCCGATCGTTTCTTCATGAATTTTATTACCTACACCACCCATATATCGGATTTTTTATGTATGTAACCGTATCATTTGAATACTGGTTTGTGTTTTGACTGTACTTTTATTTATAGGTCAAATACGTAGATTTACTACAAACTATTTAGTAACGGATGTGTATTTTATAAATAGTATTTATTAGGCGTATTATTTAATAATTATATATTAGATCCGGCTCAAAGGACCATTAGTGAACACAGATTTAACAAAGAAACTTGTAGTACTTAAATAAAAAATATATTTGGGAGATCAAAGTTTTTAGATGGGATTTTTAGGTCCATAACTTCGCTAGGCCGACCGACTGGTCTCATTTCCAACCCCCACACAGATGCAAAAAGACCTAGTCATGTTTCGGTTTATTTTAGTCTGTGGCTTCACTGGTTTTCAGGAGACTACTACATCGATTTATTGTTGAGGTCGTAGTTGGACTTTGTCGAATACCGAACTCCGATAAAAAAGTTACAGAAACCAAAAGTCAATAGTTGGTTAGATTTTTGGATCACCTTTTTATTATAACTAGGCACATATGTTTCACAACACTACATTTTTTTATCGGGTAGCATATTAAGCCATCGGTTATGATTCTATAATACTTTCTGTTCGAATATAATGATGCCAATTATTAGATATTACTAATATATATTCTCCAGAATTACTGATCGTAATAATATATCGAAAGTATACAGCTTCAAAGGGGTAGATTAGATTTTTAATATACATGTTATCAACTTTTTTACCTTCCAGTCCTTATTCTAATAGCGGAGTAAAACTAAAAAAGTTAATATATATATATATATATATATCATCACGGGTGCCTTACGGCGCCCGAGACCGCCTAGACGGCCCCAGGGTACCCAGCGGAGGGGTTTTTAATCCCACCTCGTCGTAGCCGATGGTATGAGTCTACACCGAACAAGTAGCTAGCTCGTCGCTATGTTTTCAAATGAATGTACATACATTTTTAGATTAAAAACTCATTGGTACACACCGGGATTCGAACCAGGGACCTAAGTGTTTTTAAGTCCAAGATCTAACCAACTCAGCCACCACGTATAAGTTAATATGTAAATTGAAAATTTTAATATTTTCCTTTAAAGCTGTATAACATACAAAATTTACTTATAAAAATATTTTGTTAACAAAATAAACTCTTTGGTCCTCTAATAACTCAAAGAGATACCAAAGTAACTAACTGAAAGCTTGCTGAAAGTTGAGTTTACAGTGAAAAAGCACTTCGGTCAGAACTTGAGTTGACGAAGAAATATGTGGTTTTGTTCTGAAAGAGTTATTGAGACGGTGGAGTTATTTCAAAGTCTTAACTTGACTTATCTTGTGATAAAGTAAATAAAATCACAAGGCGGTTGACAAAGCCAAAGTCAAAATATTTGTTTTTCTGTAAACCCTTATTAAAATTTATGATAAGTCATTGTTTTCAATTTTAGAAATAAATAATTACTATACTTGTTATAAATTGAAAAACTATTTTTCTTGTGAAACTGTGTTTATAGATGGGTTATTGAGTATATTCAAAACATCGCGACGAGCTAGCCATTTGTTCGGTGTAGTCTCATACCATCGGCTACGACGAGGTGGGATTCAAAACCCCTCCGCTGGGTACCCTGGGGCTGTCTAGGCGGTTTCGGGCGCGGTAAGGCACCCGTGATGATATGTATGTACTTGTTATAAATATAGCCTGAGACTGTCTAGGGTTTTATTTCGCGGTGTTTAGTATAGACTCAATAAGCTATCTGTAAAAATAGTTTCACAAGATGGTATATTGATGGTACATAACGTGCTCTTCTAGACACTTATAGTGTTAAGTTCTAATTACTTTTAATGAAAACATATCTATATTATTTTGTTTTAGGAATTAATTAAAAAATAAAATTTTTTAGTGTTCGAATCTGGAATAACGAAAACCGGAGTCACCGCGATAGTTTGTATCGTTTTTTTATTGGTTACTTTTGTATAAATCTTTTTGCTTCCTATTTCACTGGATTTAGAGCCTAGAGAAGCCTCATGTAGAGGGCACCGCGATCGTCGATTGACGTTTTTGAATAGGAAATGTTTTTGGTTTCGGTCACAAGGCAGTAATCAATGTGCATCAAGCATCAATAAATTTATTTCAGTAGGTACCAAAAATATTGATACGTTTCAGTTTATGTTGATCAAGAATTTGGGGTCCATTTTAAAATCTAAAATGGCGGGCTTGACTTTATTAAATAAATCGAAATAGGACTCGTTATGTAGGTTTTTGGGTGAGCCGGTCACAAATATGAGGCCCACTTTAAAATCCTAAATGGCGGACTTGACTTTATTAAAAAAATGGAAGTGGGACTCGTTATATAGATTTTTGAAATACCTAAAGGGTATTTTTTAGTCTCAAAGCTTTCAAATACCCTTTGGCGGTTCTATAGGTCTTTTTATTCTGATGCAGGACTATAAAATCTAAGAATGGGAACAATAAATACACAATTGTTTAATAGACCTCCAATGGTCGCTCTCATACTTTATTAGCAATAGCAACTATGAGTGTAATAAATTATCACCCTGTATAATTTATTATACAGGGTGATAATTTATTCCAAGATGGCACCAATAGGATCATATAGTATTTGGTTGAATATAGAGAGTAGTGAACACAGTGCAGGTGAGAGTTCCAAAGGCCTTTAAACCTATTTCGCGGTCTCAAGTCCGGGAACGCTGCAGTTCATTTCCATGCCTTCCAATCTCGTCTCTCTTAAAACAATAGTACGACTACGGACTCCAGGGGCCTGATTATAAAACAGCGACAGCGATAGCGGACTGTCAATGCGTTAATAAATTGAGTTGTCATCGCTCTTATTGCCAATGCAATAAAGTCTATGACAGCAATTATGATAGCGATCTGTCAAAATTTCGTTTTATAATTAGGGGGCAGTTCACCTCGAATATTTTTCTTACTAGTTGATCAAATTGCTGAAGATAATTAATAAGAATCTACAAGTAAAGTTATCTCATGGACAAAAAATATTATTGCAATTGTATAATATTTTATAGATATTGGATAATATGATATGTAGTAAATAAAATATCAAGATGTTAAAATAATATTATAAAAATTTACATGCTAAAAGGTGATATGTACCTACATACACCCTATATTATAAGACCTACCTATGTTGGCATATTTTAAGTAAATAGAGACATTTTTAAGTACTTTATTGAGTACTAGAATCGAGTCAACTAAGACTCGAGCACCAAAATCGAACGCCAATCGAATGTGACGTACTCGAGTAAAATAAAATGAGTATTCGAGTAAGCGAGTCCAAAGCAGGACTCGAGTCCGACTTGAGAAAGCAGAGAAAGAGGGGCAAACCTCCGCTACCAACCTGACACAGAAATATTCCTCGATTGTACCTACAGTGGTCCAATCCCTGTACCAGCAAAAAAAAAAGCGTGATTTACTAACTCTGCTTCCCCTAATTAACCCAAGTGTTAAGAGATTTCTATAATAATCTCTTGTTAAACGATGCACGGGACACCCCACCCTTTATAGGATGGTGATGGATTTGATGGAGATATTGATTATAATAATATGTAGAATAAATTTCCTAACTTGTTTTAATAATTACTGTTTGATTTTTATATATTTATCATAAAGTTTTAAGTTTGGTACATTGCTATTTTATTAAATTATTGCCCAATGCCTACGTGAAGTAGATATAAGTAAAAAATGATATAAATACATCTAGACTAATACCACTTGGCACATATTTTTTTTAAATATGTGACAAGTGATATAAGTAACTTTTTTATTAAAATTAACAAGAATTGCATGATCAATTTAAAGATATATATTAAACAAATAAACTTTACTTAAGAAATAGTGGCCTAATAAATAAAATACACAAGTTATGCAACATGCATTTCAAATGCGTACCCTTTTTCACTAATATATTTAATTCAAATGATTGGTGAGAAAGAACATAAATTAACTTGAGTTTTTTTTTCGGCTGGATATAAGTCATTTTTTTTTTATTCGTTTTGTTTATTAAAATTTTATGATTGCCATTAGAAAAAGCATCATTTTTATTGTGATTCTACATATTTAAGAACTTTCAAGCTATAATAAAACAAAAGTTATGTCAAAATAAGTTTGGTTTTTTCCTGGTGCTAAGTGTTTTTTGCTTCTCCTGTAAAGTTGCATTTTAAGACTTGTATCTGTTTTCACTAGAGGCACAGATATTACCCTACACAACATTCCCGAATGCTGTAAAGGGTAAAAAATAAAATTAATGTGCTGTAAAAGGTTTTAAATCTGCATTCTCTATTTTATATCTAAAGAATATAACCGCTTGTTGCTTTCTTTTATTTATTTAAATTAAAATACAATAATATGGTTCGGCAACAAAATAATATAAAAAAAGTAAACGTTCAAATTGCATTCGGTCGACCGCTTTGTCATTTATCAATATCCATTAAACGTCGAATCCTTTCGAATTTATGTCACCCTGGTCCCATAAATCAATTTATGTCAGAAAACTTTTTTTACGTAGCGTAGAAAATATTTTTTGGTAAATATCTAAAGAGGGATAAGTATTGTAAAAATAGTTTATTTTTACCATCTAAGCATTCCCGTAGGTGTGATCTTTTTTTATAATATTTATTCACAAGAAGCATTAACCTCTACAAAATTTACTGTAGCACTAATTAGGTTGTATTAGAATATCCTTGGTCAAGGGCCAGGATCATAATGGTTAATTTTTAAATTTAGATTACAGTAGAAAGCGGCTGAATTATCGCATCAAGATAAGCGATAGAAAAAGCCAGAAGACAAAAAAAAAACAGTAGAAAGGCATAAGGAATTTTAATAATATATAAAATCATGACGATTAATTTAATTCAGATAATAATAATACCTATGTAGAACAATTTACACAAATTGCTCTGGTCACAAACTAAGCTCTAGGCTTGTACTATGTGTACCAGAAATAAAGACATAATACATATTATATTTTTATAAATACCCAGACCATGGCAAACTGTACAGAAAAACGTACTAATATTTATTTGCCATGGGTGGCAATCGAACCCACGACCTCCGGATTTAACGCCAAAGGCGCAACCATCAGTCTACGGAGGCTGTCTCTACAGATGGTCTAACTACAGTAATATGCTAACTATTAATATAATCTTAACCGCCTAAGTTATCTACTCTTTAGATAACATTGTATCCGTCTCTGGAATCGAACCCACGATCTCTAGTGGGTGCAATTTCCTCTTAAGCACAGAAGAAATAATAGTACAAGTAACTTAAGGCAAAACAGTAATAGTACGTTTTTCTGTAAATACCATGGTCTGGATGTTCAAAACTATGTGTACACATAGTACAATTCTAGAGCTCAGTCAGTATGCGACCAAGTGCATATATGTAACTTTTTACATTTTATGTAACTAGTGAAAAATATATCCGTAAATTTAATTTTATGAGTTTATAAATTATTTTTTGTATGTTATCTATTAAAGAAAAATATTATGATTTTTTTTAATTGTAGCACGGCATGTGACTTTGTGATCTATCTGTTGGTGAGCAGACCTACAAAGTCCATGAATGGGGTCAATCAATATTTGTTCTTAAACAATATTGATCGCTATAATATACTCGCTGCCTTATCGTCAGTGCATGTGCACCCTGAAAGGAGTAATCTCCTGAAAATCGGTGAACCCACAGACTAAAACCGAAATATGACTAGGTTTCGGTTTGACTTGCGGATTTTGCATCTATATGGGCAGTGGTAACGAGACCGGTCATTAATTAGGAAAATGGAGGGCATTATTAACAGCATTATTATTATTATTAAACTTTTTTTTTACAATGTGAGTCATTACGTAATCGTAGTGTATATGCAGTGCTTCACCGACAAACCGACGGAAATTACAGGTGAAAGCTATTTTGAATAAAATAACTTAGGGTATATACGAGTTACTCGTTTTATTTTGATTCATATACGTAATAGCCTGGTTAGAGCACGTAGACTAATAAAAGGAATATATATGTATAGGTAATACTAGGTCACGAGTTCAAACCCTGGCAACACCAATGAAGTGCCTCGGAGAACACGTTAAGCTATTGTTTTTGCGTTATTTTTACCTATTTTATTTTAGTTCAATATGCAATTATTTTACCTTTTGCATATAAGAGTATAAAGTTATATTTTATAATAATATAATTTTATAATATTTATATACAACAGTAGAAAATAATATATACAAAAATAAAATAATAAAAGAAAAATAATACAAAAGGCGTCGAAATAAAGGAAAAAGTATTTTTTATAGGTTTTCGAATACAAAAGTTTTTTTAACCAATCGTACAGTTCCGAAACTCATAAAACTTGTACTAAGGGTGTATTTTGCAGTACCAATCTGTCCTATTTCTATACCTATAAAATATAAAAATATATTTGCTCGCCAATATACTTTTTAGATTAATTTGATATTTTTTTAGTAAAATAAATAAATATCATAACCGCCTAGAAGGCCTCAGAACGTCGCGTCGTAGTCGATGTTTTTTTTAAGTCTAAGGTCCAACCAACTCAGCCACCATGTAGGTATATTTATTTTTTTAATCTAAATAAATAATATGTATTAATTATAAAATTATTTTTTTATAATAACAATAAAGTAAAACAAAACACGGTGAAATTCTCCATTTATGATGGATAATATCTCTAATATTATGTAGTAAGTTCGCTTCTAACTCAGTAGGTAGGTAGGTACTTCAATTTTGTTTCAGTCTGGGTGTTTATAGGTTATCTTTAATGTGTACATTAATTTTCAATTAGTGCCAATATTTTTGGTTGGGCCTTTATAATACCTAAGTAATTTCTGGCCGAAGCAATTAATCATATTTAGTTTAGGTATATTTAAAAATGCATGATGTACCTGTTAAAAAAATAATATAATTAAAACACTTGATGCAATAAATTATATAAAAGGATAAAAAAGAAACCCGTGAAAATAATATGAAATCTTTTTCTTTTCAACACCATATCGCAATAGAATTGCTATTGTTATTTCTAATAACACCGTAACAGAAAAACCCTTTCGTCGTACACCTGAACAACGAAACGACTTTCAATTTCACTTTCCCGGGTTCTGGATTCTGTTATTCGAATTTGATTGATTCAGCTTCTCGTATTTTGACTTGTATTTTTTTTGTTATATGAAAACGCATTTTAATATAAATATAAGTTTTATAAAATAGTGAAATCCGTATGATTACATAATCAATGACCGTACAGCAGTTGATGTTATACCCTACCTCACCTTTTACAGCTGCAGCTGTAAAAAGGTATAAGTCCTGATGGCCATACTTCAATAAAAAATCAAATATTGTAGTTTGACAGCTGTGTTATCCTTTTAACGGAATTATAGTTGAATTTAAATTAAAGTATTATTTTTATTCATTTTCTATTTTACGAATATGTATGTTTAAATGTTTACAGCATACAAACACTGTACTGAACCGTGATTGGTCTTTATATATTAGGCAAATTGTTACGTTTTATCTTTATCCAACTATACAAAATACCTTTTTACCACGTATAATATTAATACCTTTATACCCACGTATTTTTTTACCTCTTTTTGTCGCTCTTATAAAACAATGAAGAGACTGCAAACAGTAAAAAAAGGACTCCAAAACCACTCAATTTTATACTAAACTCATTTAAAAGCATTTTATTTATGCGGTACTCATTTATTCCATTTTAACCATAAAGTCGTTCATAAATAAATAAAATTATGCAAATAAAAATAAAATATGTTAAAATTCATTTTTATTATCAAATTTATCTCATAACTCTACCTAGATATATAACTCACTATACCCACTTTAATGAGGGTTCCGCGCTTGAAATGCAATAAAAACTTTTGATTTCCCGTTCGAAGTTTAATTTTGCTTCAAAATGGCGCCGACTTTTATACTTATTTAAGTTTAATAACGTTCAAACGTAACATATAATTAATTTCATGTCGACATTAATGGTGTATTTATGCACGAATTTAATATTATAACGTTGAGCAAAATATTGTTTGCAAGCATTAAGAAAGGACGGAGTGCAGTTGAAATTTAAATTTATACTTGGCGTTTCAAATTTATTCTAAATCATTATTCCTTTCCATGCATTTGAATGAAATACGTGGAGTGCTTCTATAACTTTGCTGGCTGTTCGGTTTTGATTACCACCGCACGAGCCCTTAAGATATAAAATAACAACGTCAAGAAAGCTAGTTATGTTTTAATAAACAGTGTGTTTATTAATACTGATATATGAAAGTTTGTAGTGATAAATTTTATACGAACGATGTATGTATGTAGTAATTCAATTTTCTCTAATATATAAAAATACTACGTACTAATATGTAGTTAAAGGTTGACTACAAATTAGTGACATTTTCTCTAATATGCAGTAAACATTTGAAAACCATGTTCGTTTAATCTCAAAGTTTCATAGAGCGTAGAAAATTCTCCAAATTGTTTTCTTTGCTTAACAATATCAGTTTGTACCTAGTCTTATTTCCTGATATTGATACTTCTACCGTGGATTTTCTTCTAAGTACATATTAATAGTAGGACAACATACACTTACGCCGTGGTAACTTTCAGCGTGCAGCTACAAAAACGTTTCTTAATTATTTTTATGATAAAGCAGCGAATAATTATTTATAAAAAATACCATCACGGGTGCCTTTTTTTTTGGCTCCCGAGAACCATTTAAACGGCCCAGCAGCGGAGAGATTAACCCATCCTCATTTCGCCGATGGTATTCGGAAGTAATAATCATTTATTATACTAAAAATACTCGTTGATTCATTGCAAAATTCGTAAATTATTCTGGGGCCGTCAGTTTTTAACTGCATAATTAGCCAGCATGTTATTAGTACGAAACTACCAATACCATAAGCAACATCGTATTAATTAGTCGTCCCCATACATTAACTTTACTAAATATAGTATAAGTTTTGAGTTACATACCGTGCTTAAAAAAAAATAGAAAGGTAACCTGGGGCCTTGAAAACTAATCGCCTTCAGTCGAAAGGGATACATTTTGATAGTTGGCAGCGAACGTCACGCCTAAAGACTGAAAACCATGGAGATAAAGATAAGAAAGCCGCCATGGGCCTTGAATCGCCTTTCCAGTTGTAAAAAAAAGAGAAGATGGCCGCTGCCATACAAATAAAAAAAAGTGAGAATAAAAGCAATACCTAAGCGTTGATTGGTTGAAATGAGAACAGAATATAGCGGCAACGAACTCGTTTGACATTTCGTTTTATAGGCCATTTAAGGCATTAAGGCGGTTCCATATATTATTATTAGTTTCATTCTAAAAACTGACAAAATCCATATTAATTTGACTGATGACGGTTCCATCGATGGAATCGTCAAAATTTTTCTAAGGGCCCTGCCCAGAGAAAATTTAGAATTGGATATACTTATTTGTATAGAAAATACGACAATATTATAGGCCCAAGTAAATATATAATTTAAAATAAGATCGCATACAAATGGACATACAAGAGATGTTAAAATTTACGTATTATATTTATAATAATAATTTAAAATTAAATAGCAACAATCTATATTTACTTTGCGTTAGAGTTCACAGGCATCCTAATCGACTGTAATAAAAAAGTAAAAAGTTTAAGCTATTTTCACACTTTTTTATACACGCCAAAATAATCTCTACGTCTCTTCGTTTAAAGTCCATTTCAGCAAAAATGTTAATTATGAAAATTTAACTTGCACGGCCATGCGACGATTTGCTAGCCTAAGTTCAAGTGAATAATTAAACAAGGTAAACTATAAATATTTAAGTTGTGAAATTAACTTTATCCTCGTTTTTATAAGGCTTATTATCCAATGGAAGACATATTTTGTTGCAGAAATGGACTTTATTACAGACGAATAAATACCATTTTAGTTCGTTCTTAGGATTTGAGCCTCTAGCATAACATTTACTTGTTGCTCTAAATCCAAATAGATTGATTCGGTTAGGAAATCGGCTTGTAGTTGGAAATTACAACGCGTAAATAAATGTTTGCATTGAAATTTATGTTGTTAGATTTCAATTCATAAAAGCAGTACGTTTTAGTAGCTTAATAAATCGTAGTTAACGTTTTTGTAGCTAAATAAATATCAATTGTAATAGAAGAGTAACAAACGTTTAAATATTGCACTGTTATTGAGAAAGATTTGGGTACTTCGGCTTATTTAAAAATTTAAAAGGATTGCCGTTCAAATTCTGTATTTTTTTTATGAGTTTATTAGTAATGAATATTATATTATAGACACATATGATTTATATATAAATTTATACTCATTTAGACTTTATGGTATACTAGCTTTTTCTTGCAGCTTCGCACGCAATTATAAGTTTTAAAAAAATTACAAAAATAAGTTTCTATCTAAAATGGTTGCTGAGACTAAAATATTTATGTAAAGACTTTCCTATATACGAGTGCATAGCAAATAGGTATATAAATAGTTACATAGGTAGCGAGACCAACTTTTTTTGTCTCTTGAATATTATACTCAATTAAATAAACAGGTACAGATTAAGTCCCGACCTCGTTATCATTATATAGTCGACTCAGTAATACACAATAAATATAGTTAAAAATAAATTAATGCCAACTATGGCGTCTCAGGCAGCATAGGATAGCAATGATAAATAAATAACAAATGGAGTTTATGAATTTCTACAAACATCTAACAAAACTAATCTAAGTTCATTTTATGAAAAGTATTGTGTTTCTGAAACCATTATTACAGAAACTTTATAACTTCACTCGTCTATTAAATTTTCAATTAAAATTCTCAGATTTCAAATCTTTTGTGCGAAATTGTAGAATTAAAGGGATTTTCTTCTCAAAATAATAATCACTAACAAAGTATAACTTTTAACAAAATATTTTGGCTTCAAAACATACTTAAATATTCAAGGTAGAAATAATATTGGTAAAAGATTATGCCGATTTAGTCTAGCCTAGTCATAGTTAAATCCTCCATTAGTGTCAAAATTTAACTGAAAAACATTTCTTAATTACACTATACTATACCTATCATAAATTCCATTTTTATTTTTCAACAATAAGATACAGAAAATTTTATTAATATTTTTATTATTAATGGTATACATAAATGATACCTCTATCGTTGATTGCATATGCGCCACCAGGCTTTCATGCTAGGCTCATATGTATTAATATATCTGGCCGTGGCGCTGTACCGGACAAAAATACGTCAAGTTTATATTTAACGTTTTACCAGATTTTAAATGCAACGATATTTTACACCTATCATAAATTCCATTTTTATTTTTCAACAATAAGATACAGAAAATTTTATTAATATTTTTATTATTAATGGTATACATAAATGATACCTCTATCGTTGATTGCATATGCGCCACCAGGCTTTCATGCTAGGCTCATATGTATTAATATATCTGGCCGTGGCGCTGTACCGGACAAAAATACGTCAAGTTTATATTTAACGTTTTACCAGATTTTAAATGCAACGATATTTTACAGCTGAAATTATTAACATGTGACCCTTTACAGCTATCGTTTTGTTAATACCGTATAATATTATAATTGATACATACATATCATCACTGATCCCTTATGGCGCCCGAGACCGCCTAGACGGTCCCAGGGTACCCAGCGGATGGGTTTTAAATCCCACCTCGTCGTAGCCGATGGTATGAGTCTACACCGAAAAAGTGGCTAGCTCGTCGCGATGTTTTGAATAGACTCAATAACCCATCTATAAACAGTTTCACAGGTTGGTATAGTGAAACCGGGACTGATAGCTTAACGTGCTCTCCGAGGCACTATAGTGGTGTTGTCAAACAAAGGTACATATTTTTTTTAATTAAAAACTCATTGTTACACACCAAAAATCGAACCAGGGACCTTAGTGTTTTTAAGTCTAACCAACTCGGCTATACGTATACTCCATTTTATTGAATTACATTATATTTAAATTTATTCTATTATTTACATTTAGGGCGACTTTCTCAACAAAAATAAATATGTTTAAATCCCTGAAAGCGTTTACAGACTGCCAAAGTCACAAAATTGTTAGATGATATTAATACTTAACCAATAAACGTACTTACCTCACGTTTGGTAATTATTATAATTGTAGTTTAATATTTTCTGCTTTTTCTCAGTAAATATATTTATGCAATATTTTTTTTTGTATTTAAACACGTGCACTGCGCTTCATCAATATTCAGTAGGTAGGGACATTTTGTTGTACTGATATTGTTGGCACGATGCGATGACATGTATCTGACATTTTCATTAAATTTTCATCATAAAAATCATATGGAAATACAAGAGTTTGCATTTGATATTTTTAATTATAAAAACTAATTTATAAAAATGAAGGATGCATTATTTCTTGTGACTTTTAAAGTTATTTGTGAGATTTTTCTTTTAAGACATAATAACTTATATTTGGTATTGTATTACCGTACTGGTTTTATTTTTTATATGGTGTACCATGAGTTTTATCTTCCCTATGGGTAAAAAAAACTGTATTAGTTTTAGTAGGTATTTATAACCCGTAAATAACCCAGTTTAATAAGCTACAATTATTTTAACTATATACACAACAGTAAGTATATTAATTATAATAACCGTGGTAGCAATAAATCTCTAGCCAAAGTCAACATATCGGCGATATATACAGGAGAAGTTAGTGACTTAGATTAACCAATATTTGACTTTTACAATGTATTAATTTATTTTAAATCAGACTTAATTTATTTTATACGAACCACGGCCGAAACTTCGATTCATAAACCGCTACATCAATATAACGTCGCGTCGGTTAGGTACTATCGGCCAAATATGTTGCCCGACTGTACCTATGGTTGAATTTCATTTGCAAGTCATAAACCAATATGGTAAATAGTTAATATGGATAATTTTTCCTTGCAGAATATTCTCACAGTTAACGCTATCTATATCATGATTTATTGTAGTTTACACTTTACTCAACCTTAAGGTGCTATCAGACGGTTCCCTTCCTTCACTCGGAGGAATGATTCATTTTTCTTTCATTCCATGTTCACACGACACAGACAAAATAACATAGATGTGAACGTTTCTGGTCTTTTTGCGAAAATGTCATCCAACGAGGTTGTGCACTGCAGAACAAAAACACGTATCATAAAATAACCGAACTCAAGTAAACATTTTCTCCGTGTTCAAATATTTAATTTTTCGTTTATTCAAGTAAAAAAATTCAAAATCGTTGGATTGGTTCACTAATGAATTCATTCTTTAGTTCGTTCACTTTTGATTCATTTTGTGTTCAGAAGTTTCACTTTAAGAGAAAGATAAAGAGTGAAAAACAAAAAATAATAAAAAGTAAACCGTCTGATATTAACTGTAGCGATATTTTGATGACAACTTGATGACTATTCTTGGTTCTTGGCCGACTGTACCAGCAACCTAAAGCGGAACATTGATCAAAACGCAGTTTAGCTTATATCCGTCACATATGTTAACGTAAATCAATATTTCCTATCAAACTAGAGCTGTATTTGCTAATAAATATGATGGCCGACATCGATGACATTACATTCCATTTTGCGATTGTAATGATTAATCATGATTTATACGTTATCCAGTTTACTACTAAACATATTGAATACATTTTAATCTCATAATTATAGTGTTAGGCCGATCTGACCGGTTTAACCACCGCACATATAGATGCAAAAACCATCAAGTGACCTAGTCATGTTTCGGTTTTAGTCTGTGAGTTCAACGAGTTTTAAGAGATTGCGTCGAGTTGTGTCACATTTTTATTTTTTTGGATTGACACATACTACGAGTATATATATATAATTAGAACGCGGCATAGGACTTAACACCCACTTAGTATGTTATTTGTATTCTTTGCCTTTTTATGGTAGAATCCTAACCCCTGTTTTGTTTTTGTTACAGATACTTTGTTACAGCAACATGTTCTGAGATCAAATAATTTAAGGTAACTTAACTTGGCTTAACTTAACTTTTAGTTTAAATATTGTAAAATATAAATAAAGACATTACAAAATTTATATTATTTTTATTATTGAAGCACGCATAAATTCATGTGCCTTTGTCTTTGAGAATATCTGAGAATAAAAAACTCTTTTTTTTTTAAATTCTTTATTGCACAAAATTGTACATAGGCGAGCTCAATGAATAGGTTCGATCAATACATTGTTGTTTAATAGGATTAGTCGCTCCCTACTATTACCCGGTTAAATAGTAACGAAGCGTGCGGCTACAATGACAAATTTGCATTACAAATCAACTTTAATATATATAAAATACTAGCCCTGCGGTTTCACTCACGATACATTTCAACCGACCCGGCTCGCCCGAAACGCGATTATTTTTTTATCCTAAACGCGCAAACTTAAAATAGTAGTTAAGTTTTCTGGAATTAGTGCGCAATTATCTTTAATAATTTTATAATGAATAGTGATTCAATATTATACAGGGTGACTTTGAAAGGATGTACTTTGGGCTAACATGAAGTTCTGCTGTTCAAATCGAACAATTTTTCCCATGGAACCTTGTGTCGCATGAAAAAAAAATGCCTTCTCCATACAAACTAGTAATGTTTAAATAACCAATTGAAAGGATGTACATCCTTTCAAATTCCTCAGTAAGAAACTAACTTCCGCGTGGCTTGCATCATCATACGACGATTTAAAATACTATACATACTGCAGTATTTATTTGTAAACAATATTTTAGTTTTTCCTTCAGGAGCTAGAATCACCACTCATTGAGCTTACTCTGAAGCAAGCGATGTATAACTAACCGTGTGAAAAGTAATTCTCTCTTAAGTAAAATTATATGAAGCCTTGAAGGGCGTTACACTCATATTGACTGATTGATATACATGGTGACTTTGAAAGGATGTACTTTGGGCTAATATGGGGTTCTACTAATCAATATGAACAACTTTTTCTATGGAACCATCGGGGTGATTACGAGCACAACGCTAAGCTAAACTTTAATCGATATGATGCAATTCTCACGTAATGCAAACCAAGTGACATTGAAAAAATTACAAAATTGACAAACTGTTACGTCATTTTGGTTAAAGTTTAGCTTAACGTTGTGCGGCGTAATAGGCCTACTGGTATCGCAAATGAAAAAAAACATTGCCTTCTCCAACTTGTAATGTAAAAATGACCAATTTGTATGGGGCAGCCAAATTTTTTTTTCATTTGCGACACTTGACCATGGGAAAAGTTGATCGATTTGATCAGCAGAACCTCATATCATATTAGCCTTTGGGCTAATATGATATGTACATCCTTTCAAATTCAACCTGTATATCAGTCAGTGAGGACTTTTGTTTTTTGATGTTTTTCATAAAAAAACTTATACATCCCATTTCACCCCTGTAGGGGTTGATTATCGAAAAATCCTAAAGTATTCATTTTAAAGAGTTTTCATGCAAAGTTTTACACCCCCTTATTGGTGGAATTAAAAAAAAACTCTTAGTGGATCTAACACAAATGTCTCTAGGACCAGCGGTTTAGGCTGTGCGTTGATATACTCGTATAAGTCGGTCAATCAGGGCTTTGAATTTTATATGTATAGATCTGTCTCTATTTCATTATTAATTTATTGTGGTCATTTTAGTAAACAGTTTATATGAACCGCGACGAGCTCACCACTTGTTCGGTGTAGTTAATCAGAATATTACTGACGGCTACGAGGTAGGAATAAAACAATTTACTTTATGGCTGCCCTGCTCGCTTTCTTTAACGCCCGCCATAACTGCATCATTTGGTCGGCATAGTGGTAGCGATCAAAACTTTTGTAGGTCTGCTCGCTACCAGGTAAATACAAATGATCACGTAACGCCAATTATAAATATTATTTATTACGTTAACGTTGTATAGAAATATAACTTTGTTTTTAATAAGTATATTTACTTATTTGTAAATATTTTTAAGTCTTATTAGTTTTCAACAACCTTTCGCTTATATTTTTCGAGGCACTATACTGAGTTATTTTGTCAAATAAATGTACATATATTTTTAATTAAAAAGTCATCACACGATTTAAATCTAAGACGTAATTGACCATAAAACAGTCAAATGACCTAATCATTTTTCGGTTTTAGTCTGTGGGTTCCGGTTTACTGGGACTGCATCGATTTATTGTCGAGGTGGTAGCCTTCTTTCTTGGTGCGGTTACAAACGAGCGACTGATATGACATTAAAGCAGCAAGTATATTAAAATAGACTCGTAAAGCAAATACGTCTTTGTCGCCACCCATTTCGTAACCGCATCATTTAGCCGGCATAGTAAGAGCGATCAATATTGTTAAGCAACAATGTATTGATCGACTCTATTCATAGAATTTGTAGGTCTGCTTAACATTAGGTAGATACAAAGTCACATGCCGTGCTCCAATAAAAAATAAAAATAACTAGGCCACCACATATTATTTATTTTGTTTAATTTATTTTATGGATTCACCGTGCAGGTATGTATGGGTGCAACTAGTCGAGCAAGGGGGTGAATGCACTAATTTAACAGAGGCGAATCCAATTATAATTTTATTTTTATAAGTACGCAAACATCATTCGAACTTGACCGCTTTTGTATATAAATAAATATCTTACGGCGCCCGAGATGATATATTTTTTAAACTGGGACCGACAGCTTAACGTGCTCTCCGAAGCCCTATAGCGGTGTTCTGTGTATTTTGATATATCATCTTTCTTTAGGTGGGTGGTTTCTATAATATGTAGGACACTGTAACAAACTAAACTCTAGGCTTATACTATGCTTATGATTCAAAGTCAAAGTCTTTAAAAATATTTATTTCATGTAAACCTTTACAGGCATTTATGAAGAGTCAAAAAAAAAAGTGTATATAAGGTCCTGTGTGCACTTGGCCAGGTCGCCATTCCTCCCACAGACAAATGTTGAGAACATAATACAAAATAAACAAATTGTAAAATATTAAACTATTGTCCTTGCGGGAGAAAAAAAAACCCAAGCTAGCTACGCCCCAAATATACATACTTTAATATAGGTAATCAAAATATACCTACAAGTAGATAGATGGAAGGTATCTTTTAGGGCGCAAACGCTGATCACAAGTCGATCGCTTCAGAGACACCCTGGAGAAAAAGGTACCAGCAAGTAAAAAACTCTGATGATCCACATGTACCATCGGAGGAGCATGGTCCTGCATGGTTATTGACTTAAACCTATGCTTATAGCATGTGGTATATACTCTCATCCTACTGAAGAGCACGCGTTTATCTGGGAGCATTGCTTGTTTATCTGGGAGAGAAGTATCTAAAATATCGCTAAATCCTCACTGACCGATCTCGTTACCAAATCCCATATATAGATTTTAGCCTGTAGGTTCATCGGTTTACAGGCGACTACTATTATCGACGTTGATCTATTGTCGAGAGGTGGTAGTCTCCTTTTAGGGTGCGGTTACAAAACGACCTATTTTTTTTTTCCTTATTTAATCAAACAAAAAAATACAGAATTTTACAAGTATTTCTCAGCCAAACTATATAAATAGTTTGTCGGCAGATTGCTCTCGCTACATTTTTTGGTACTTAATTCTAAAACAATTTTTTCACCACAACACAGGGAATCCTAGTGTGGTGACTAGGGTTCTATATCAACAAAACTAATACTTATATAACTATGTATATTTTAACACGAAATTTTTGTCATGTTTTTCTGAAACTTCGAATAAATAAATAAATAAGATTTTTTTTATTAATTGATTTATGATAAAGCATGGAGGGTATAAAAATAGACTCTAATGCAAATTCGTCTTTGCTGTCGCCCATTTGGTAACCATTTAGCAGGCATAGTGAGAGCGATCAATGTTGTAAAACAATAATGTGTTGATTGACTCTATTCTAGGACTTTGTAGGTAGAATTATAGTTTCATGTCTTTCTTTATCTATATCTATACTAATATTCTTATAATATTATAAAGAGATAAAGTTTGTGAGTTGGTGAGGTTGTAATCTCTGGATCTACTGAACCGATTTTGAAAATTATTTTAGTGTTGGATAGCCCATTTATCGAGGAAGGTATAGGCTATATAACATCACGCTACGACCATATAATAGGAGCGGAGCATCAATGAAAAATGCTGGGAAAACGGGTAAAATTTGTTCCTTTTGAGGGTTTCCGTTGCGTGCGCTGCGTAAATGGTTAAAGTTACGCAGGCGAAGTTGCCTACCACCACCTAGTATATATATAAATGTTGATTACTCTGAAGCCCTTCAAATAGATAAACAAAGTAAGATGTTTATGTACATCTTAACTAAAAGGCAGAACAATAAATTATACCAACATCTGTGGAAATAATTAAAGAATAGGTTTTCCCGAGAGTTATTTATTACGAAAGAAAAAGATTCATTACAAAAATGATTTTCTGAGTGAGCATCCATTTTTACAAACCATTTGTTATTTTTTTATCATACAACCATAATTGGAAGAGGGAATTTGAGGCACTCTTGGGGGTTTTAAAAGGTTTTTCGTTTGCTAATGAGCCCATGCTTTTTTTGCTTTTTGTTTGTAAATGCCCACTTAGCTCACAATGCATAACATTATGAAATCTCAGTTACTTTTTATTTAAAAAATTCTTTTACGAGTATTACTAAATTAACTTGATAATTTTGATATTTAAAATAAAATAATAACAAAAACACCAGCGGCGGATCCAGGTTTACTTTTTTTTGCAGGGCCTTTTGACAAGCTTTTTGCAGGGCCTTTTGACAAGCTTTTTGCAGGGCCTTTTGACAAGCTTTTTGCAGGGCCTTTTGACAAGCTTTTTGCAGGGCCTTTTGACAAGCTTTTTGCAGGCCTTTTGACAAGCTTTTTGCAGGCCTTTTGACAAGCTTTTTGCAGGGCCTTTTGACAAGCTTTTTGCAGGGACTTTTGACAAGATTTTTAGTGGATTGTTTGCAATAACTATTACAAAATAGTACGTTTTAAGTAACTTTTGGTGGTTGGGAGAAGGGGGCATAGTCCCCTGGGCCCGCCTTGTATCCGCCACTTAGTTTCCCAGTTTCACTATACCAACTTGTGAAGTTGTTTATGGATGGGTTATTGAGTCTATCCAAAATAAATAAACATCATCACGGGTGCCTTACGGCGCCCGAGACCGCTTAGACAGCCTCAGGGTACCCAGCTGAGGGGTTTTTAATCCCATATCGTCGTAGCCAATGGGTCTACGAGTCTACACCGAATAAGTGGCTAGTTCGTAGCGATGTTTGGATAGACTTAATTTATTTTATTATTTATTATAAACAGTTCACTAGTTGGTATAGTGAAACTGGGACCGACAACTTAACATGCTTTCCGAGGCACTGTACAAGAAGCCTTGGAAGGTTGTACTTTGGGCTGAAATAAGGCTCTACTGATGAAATGAAACAACTTTTTCGATGAAATCATGTCACAAATTGAAAAAATAAAATGGCTTCACAATTTTAAAATAATCAATTTGTATGGAGAATTCTATTTTTTTTGTTAAAGTTGTCCATGGGAAAAGTTGTTAATTTAATGAGTAGAGCCTCATATTAGCCAAAAGTAATATCTTCCAAAGTCAGCAGCCTGTATAGTGTTTTTTTTAATTAATAGTCGTTTGGTTCCCACCGGGGTTTGAACCAGGACCTTAAAACTGTTAGTGTCTCAACTCGCCCAAAACGTATATTAAAAGTTATGGTAAAACTATATATAAGTGACAATTGTTAAAAAAACACCCCTTCACTGGTGCCCTTTTAGCTCCTGAAAACCGTTTAAACGGCCTCAAGGTACCCAACAGAGGGATTAATCAGTCCTCATTTCGCCGATGGTATTCGGAGGCAACATCTAAAAAGTGGCGAGCTTGTTGCGGTGTTTATGTTGGTATAGCCTCATTGTATAAAGCGATCACCCATCCCAAGTCTGGCCTTGTTGTCGTCTATATATTAAATATAACTACCATTTTAATATAAGATTAATTATGTGGGAGAGAGACAATGTTCTTAGCTATCCATTGCTTCACCGTGCGGGTGCCGGGTACCATCGCGTGGTTGGAAGGAAGGGGAATGAACTGCAGACCGCGAAGTAGGTTTAAAGGCCTTTTGAACTCTCACCTGCACTGTGCTCAATACCCTCTCTACTCAACCAAATACTATATGATCATGTTAGCGCCATCTTGGAAACACGCTCCAGAAAAGTTCCGACGGCTGATCTCGGAAGGCCAAGCCTCCCCTTTTTTAATTAAAAAAAATAAACGTATACATTATTTTATATTACCTAAGGTCTGCAGGGAAATGTTAGTATAATCCTAGGTTTAACAGGATTAACTACACTAAAATCCTTGGTTTATGTAAATAAAATAACATGAAATTGGGAATGATCCCCACAAAATTAAACTATACCCAAAAACCGCATCCCGGCCGCAGAGTTTCAAACCCGCATTTCTAGTATATATTTTTGATATCTGCTATTTCGTGACATTTCACAGCAAATGTTATTTGCTCGGCTTATTATGATAATTTTGAGATTTAATACTATTAAAAATTAAACGAATGTTTATTGAACATTTTAGTTAAAAAAAATCTGAATTTTGTAAAAAAAAATTAAAGTAAACTACCCAACTATTATGTAAAATAAGAAAAAAAACATTAATAATAATAGGCCAGATAGACTCAAACGCTAAATAAAAGTTTTATAATTCGTGACTGTCTATTCGTTTCTTATCTTACCATTTAAAAACTATTGGATCGATTTGCAAACGCTTTATTTTGCTTGATTTCTGAGGATATTATACGCTATTTATTATATTAATATGCTTACGAGATATATCGGAAAAATACAGAATGTTTGTGTTTTAAGACTCTCGTAAGAAAAGTATAAAAATACACCTATGAAAGCTGTTACATAAATAAAGAAAAGTTGGGTAGGTAGGTGCTTTTATAATGATACAAAAAGTTGGGTAGGTAGGTGCTTTTATAATGAGACAAAAAGTTGGGTAGGTAGGTGCTTTTATAATGATACAAAAAGTTGGGTAGGTAGGTGCTTTTATAATGATACAAAAAGTTGGGTAGGTAGGTGCTTTTATAATGATACAAAAAGTTGGGTAGGTAGGTGCTTTTATAATGATACAAAAAGTTGGGTAGGTAGGTGCTTTTATAATGATACAAAAAGTTGGGTAGGTAGGTGCTTTTATAATGATACAAAAAGTTGGGTAGGTAGGTGCTTTTATAATGATACAAAAAACTATATAGGTAGGTACACAACTAGTTTTTTTCTTTTAAAGTTGATATTTGAAGTCATGTTTTTAAAAATATCAGTGATTACAGTATTAAGTAAAACCAGATTTTTTGCATATTTGTTTAACTTTAAAGTTAATACATACATACATACTTAATTCTTAAATTTTATTGGCCTATAATTTACATTTTTAAGAATTTTATGATAAACTAGCTATGCTCGCGACTTCGTCCGCGTGGAATAGTTATTTTTTATCATACAAACTTTCATCACCTATTTTATCCCCTTGGGGGTAGAATTTATCAAAATCCTTTCTTAGCGGATGCCTACGTCATAACATCTATCTGCATACCAAATTTCAGCCCGATTCGTCCAGTGGTTTGGGCTGTGCGTTGATAGATCACTATGTCAGTCAGTCAGTCACCTTTGAGTTATATATAATAATAATAATATGTAGGACAATTTACACATATTGCTCTGGTCACAAACTAAGCTCTAAGCTTGTACTATGTATACCAGAAGCAACGATATAATACATATTCTATTTTATAAACACCCAGACCATGACAAACTGTACAGAAAAAGCGTACTAATATTTTGTTGCCATGGGTGGGAATCGAACCCACGACCTCCGGATACAACGCCAAAGACGCAACCACTAGTCTACGGAGGCTGTATATATTTAGTTTTTTTTTTTTAAACATTACGTGTTTAAAACTGTATCGTGTTTAAATCTACAGTATAATTTATACTAAGGGCCTTAGCACAACAGCATCGATAGGCTCGATAAATCGACAAAATCGATACATAAATTCATTCATAAACTTCATTTTATCGACTGTCAAACTATATCGATGTGTTTATGCTAAGCCACTATGTATGTATACATAATATGGGTATACATAGCGGCATTAAGTCCGCCATTATACTCTTTTTGTGTAATAAAGTTTTTAAATAAATAAATAGGTATAGTGTACGGAACCCGTCAGTAAACGAACATTAATAGCACTTG
This sequence comes from Monopis laevigella, assembly GCA_947458855.1. NCBI lineage: Eukaryota > Metazoa > Arthropoda > Insecta > Lepidoptera > Tineidae > Monopis > Monopis laevigella. Next base: position 4,620,567 of record OX381577.1, on the reverse strand, counting down.
ACAGCTTTCGTTATATTCCTACCGTTCGTCGCCTCCAGAATTAATCTCGGAATGTTGCAAGGCGATAGCTCATTCATTAATAAAGCCCTTTCTTACGAAACCGGGTCTGTTGCCTTTTTCCTTCTTTTGCCTATTTTTTCTTACAGCAACAAGATATTAGTTATTTTGTTATCTTTCAGGAAAAGTAAACAATATAGGAAAGTTAATTAAAGAATATGAAATGTATAAACAAACCTACCTATTTCATATAACGAATGTTTTTAAACTAGGTAGGTATTAATATCTTGGTAAAAGTGTTTAAGCCTTCTTCTGGTAATGATATTACAGATGAAAAAAAAAAATCATTTGTATAATTTATTAGTAAGATATTCTGCTATAAATTATAATTACAGATATGGCGCTTGAAGTACATTTCTACTTTTTACAAACGCTCAAAAACTATAGCCATATAGTAATTATACAATATTTTACATAGTTTTTAAAAAACACTTAAGTAAAAAACAAATGTATCAAAATACTATAAAAAACAATTAAACACAAAAAAGAATTTTATACTGGATATTAAAGTACTAGAAATATATAAATACGTCCACCCGCATTCTAAGACGTTTTCTCAACACAAAACTTCCTTAAAGAATACCATATCCGTCAAAAACGTGTCAAAGTTTTGACAGTTCGAGTTTCTTAAGGAATTCTGAGGAAATTCCTGAAGTTTGAGAAATATTTTGAAATATATAGCAGTCCTAAGGAAATTATGACTTGAACATCATCATCATCATCATCATGCCAGCCTTTCGCGCGTCCACTGCTGGACATAGGCCTCCCCCAAGGATCGCCACAATGACCGGTTCTGCGCTGCTTGTATCCATCGGCTACCCGCGACCTTTTTCAGGTCGTCGGTCCATCTTGTGGGGGGCCTGCCTCTCCTGCGTCCTCCGGCACGCGGTCGCCACTCGAGAACCTTAATGCCCCAACGGCCGTCCGTTCTGCGAGCTATGTGGCCTGCCCACTGCCACTTAAGTTTGGCGATTCTGGAGGCTATGTCGGTTACTTTGGTCCTTTTGCGGATCTCATCGTTTCAAAAACGATCCCGCAAGGAGACGCCGAGCATAGCGCGCTCCATCGCCCTTTGTGTGACTGTGAGCTTTTTCATGAGACCCATAGTAAGCGACCACGTCTCTGATCCGTAAGTCATCACTGGCAACACACACTGCTCAAACACCTTGGTTTTTAAACACTGCGGTATTTGGGACGAGAAGATATTACGTAGCCTCCCGAATTCTGCCCAGCCGAGTTGGATTCGACGAGAGATCTCTTTCTCGAAGTTGGATTTACCTGTTTGGATTGACTGTCCTAGGTATATATAATTGTCAACAACTTCAAGTGCGGAGCTCCCTATTTTTAGAGGAGTGGGTATAACATGGGCGTTCGACATGACTTTGGTCTTATCCATGTTCATGTTTAGGCCCACTTTTTTAGAAGCCCCACTGAGATCATTGAGCATTATGCCGAGGTCCTCCAGGGTTTCAGCCATGACTACGATATCGTCGGCAAATCGAAGGTTAGTGATGTACTCGCCATTAATGTTGATGCCAAATCTTCTCCAGTCCAGTGACTTGAACAAAGACCTTAGAATAGGTACGTGTATTAGTACTTATGACTAAACGCTTCGTACACAACCGTTGACCGTTGTCAATATCGATTTATCCTTCTTTGACAGATAGTAACCATATAAACAATCCTAACTTCAGTGCAAATTTAGGTATAGTCAGTGGCATATTTACATTAGGGCCAATTGGGCCATTGCCCATGGCGACTAATTGTAGGGATGGCCCTGGCCGATGTCAAAAATCTTGCGCGATAAAAATAAAAGTTGATTTAAGTCGCCCGGAACAAGACTGAACCTAAATATGCCCCTGGGTATAGTTACTATGGTACCTATCGCCAAACGAAGGTAGATCGATTTTTGAGAAGGTTGGTTTTTTTTTTTTTGGAGCACAAAAATAGACCCATAATAAAGCATAAGGCCCAGTTCCACTAATAACCAAATTGTGAATTCGTCTGTAGCAAAGATGAAAAATCATCTATATTTTGTATACTTGTCACGTGTCCAGCGATACTACGCAGTTCCGAATAATCAAGGACTTCTGAAAGAAGACTTACAAATCTCGTAATTGGTAAACAAAAAACAACATTATAATTGTTTTTTTTATTTTTTATTTCAAAGTAAATTTTATGTTTGATTTTGGTTTGTGAATTTGTAGGTATTCTTTGTTTATATTTAATTAATGGAAATAAAATTAGTAGGTGGATATTTATTAAATATATTAAAACGCGTGTACTTAGGTAAATTTAGGATATTATTACTTATTTAGTTCAAATATTTTTTTCAAAGGTTCTTCTATATAATTTGTCAGATTTCTTCAATGATGAAAAAAGAAACATTAAAGTTTAAATTGATCTAATTTTATGCCGGAATTCAGCTTTTGAAATACTTATTGGCTAAAATATCTTTTTATGGAAGAAACAGTCATTTATCTTCAATTTTTTTAATAAAATTTATACTTTAGGTATTTTTAGTAAGAATATACCTTAACCCAGGGGTGCTCAAACGGTCGATCGCGAGTGCTTTTTGAGTAGATCTCGAAAAGATTTTTTTTTTTAATAAGTAGGTAACTAAACTACAAAAAAATATTACGTAATAAAATAACACTCTGCTAGCGGCAAAAGGCGACTTTATCAAAGGAACGCGCGGTACTTGTCAAAGAAAAGCCGCGTTTTTTATTTTTGCCGCTTTTCTAGAAATTTCGGGCGGCGCGTTTGGCGGGAACATTCGAGACTATCGTTCACGCCGATATAAATGTTGCGCCTGCAGGAATTAGAGTCATTCTGAATTGTAACTTAAAGGCGTCGTCGAATTGTAACTTACTACGTCGATACAAAGTTTATTATTAAATAGTACAAAATGAGTGCAGCGAAGAAATCTAAAACGTATCATTTTAATAACGATTGGAAGGAAGAATTTTTCTTTTGTATGGTGAAGGATAAGTGCATTTGTCTTATTTATCGTGCGTCAGTTGCAATACCTAAACGTGGTAACTTAGAGAGGCATCATAAAGCGGTTAAAAAAAACTATAAAAAGAATTTTCCGCCACAGAGTGAATTAAGAAAACGAAAAGGACGTTATTTGATATCTTGGTTGAAAAAAGAACAAACCATGTTCACAAGACCAGCCAAACAATAACAGCTGCTACGATCGCGTCATTTAAAATATCTCATAACACAAAAACACAAACGAAACACAAAAAAACCATTCGAAGATGGATCGGTTGTGAAGGAAGCATTTATTGAAGCGGGTGAGTTTTTATTTAGAGATTTTAAAAATAAAACAGAAATCATGTCTGCTATTAGAGAACTTCAGTTATCTCTCCCTACTGTCACAAGGCGTATTGAAGTCATGAGTCAGGACATGGCAGATAAACTAAAACATGATATCATGGAATGTACATACTTTTCTTTACAGTTCGACGAATACACCGATATGAGAGACACTGCCCAGCTGTGTATTTTTATTCGGATGGTATTCAATGACATGTTGGCTAAGGAAGAATTTTTGACGATCATTCTTTTGAAGGGGAAGACCCGTGGCGAAGATATATATGACGTTTTCTTCAATTTTGTAAAAAACTACAAGCTACCAATATATAAATTTGTGTTACAACCGATGGAGCACCAGCAATGACTGGAAACAAAAACGGTTTTGTGGCATTGTATCGAGCTAATGAAGATTTCCCTTATTTTTTTTCATTCCATTGCATTATACATCAACAAGTTTTGTGTTCAAAAGTTGGACGGATGAAATTATGGGCATTGCAACAAAAATTGTGAATTCCATCCGTGCACGTAGCTTGCAACGGCGACTCTTTAAGTTGTAAGATAGGGAGTCAGCTGAACACACTGATTTAGTTCTTCACACGGACGTCAGGTGGTTGAGTCGCGGAAAATCCTAGACAGGTTTCAAGAATTATTGCCCGAAATAACAGCTTTTCTAGACAAAAGAGGTGATGACACTCAGATGTTGAAAAACGAAAAATGGCTGACTGATTTGGCATTTTTGACTGACATCACTATGCACTTAAACACCATTAACTTGGAGCTTCAAGGTAAAGGAAAAACTATTATTGAGATGATTAGCGCAGTAAACGCATTCAAAAGTAAATTGCAACTTATGATAGATCAACTGAAAAGAAAGGATCTGAAACATTTTCTGTTTTTGAAAGCAAGGATTCCTCAGTTGAATTATGATACATATGAGGCTGAATTATCAAATATTTTGGGACAACTCGAAATGTGTTTTTATGATTGCAGTAAATTGGCAAATATAGCATAATTTATGAGTTATCCTTTTTCATGTAAAAACATTGAGGAATTAGCTACTGAAATAGCAAGTCTGTTTAATATGAACTCATGTTCTGTTGAAAATGAGTTGGTGCAGATTATATTAGATATCTCAAAGCTACAGCATCTAATACAAATTTCTGGTGTTTTATATCTGAAGATAAATATCCGAATCTAAGGCAAATTGCCCTTCAACTGACGGCAATGTTTGGGTCAACTTACTTGTGCGAGTCTGCATTTTCTGAAATGAAGATAATTAAGTCAAAATATCGCAATCGACTAACTGACGATCATATGTCATCATGCTTGCGATTAGCACTCAGTGGTTACGTACCATCTTATGAAAAGTATGCTGAGGACATGCAGTGCCACGCTTCAACGTCACTCCTTAGTTAAGTTTAACACCATATGTAACTCTTTTGTTTTGTAACAACCAATAAACTCGCAATTTTGAATAACTGTGAGTTCTTTCATTGATATTGTAGAGAAGAAATTAACTTAACCTAACCCAAACCTTGACTAAAATAATGTATATTGTGCGGAAAGCTAATATCTATATATGCTACGGTACACCCTACCTAGGTAGGTAGGTAGGGTGTATCGTGTATGTACGTCGTACACGTCGATGCAGGGTTGTCGTACATTGTACGACAACCCTGCATCACACATACTTGCAGCCTCTCAGAGTCGATCGTAAGTAGTCTAAAAATATTGAGGTAGATCGCCAGCAGTTCAAGTTTGAGCACCCCTGCCTTAACCTTTCTTAATCGTCGTAATTACCTCGTCTCCTTTCAGGGTGCGGCACGTAACAGACGTTTGATTTTATAGTAAAGCAGTTTAGTTTGCAAACTTATAATACAAATTCGTCTTTATAGCCACCCATTGTTGTAACCGCATAATTAAGCCGGTAAAGTCAGAGGCAACCGAAACTGATATTAAACAATATCGTGCAGGGGCCTTATTCTATCAACTATATATCAACGTCGTATTCAGAAATTAAAATTTGACACCTTTTACATGGGAAATATATCAAATTTTAACTTTGACATGTAGTTGATATAAAATTTATTTTACTGGCATAAAACAATCCCCCTGGACTTCTCCATTTATGTGTGTGGTGGGTGATGTTTTTAAACAAAATAAACTATTTCCTATAGATTTAATAGGTACCTAATATTTACTAGGGTAAAGTAAACAGGTTGAACGTGGCTACCATGCCTTGCCTATCGTATTAGTGATAAGGTTATGTACTCGCCATAAATTGATGTTTTAAAATCACTATGGAGCGTAGGCTATTACAGTGACTTGCTTTTACAGCAAGGCAATGGTAGCCTGCTATGGGTGTTCTATACATGCTTTTCAGTATGATGACAGTATATTGTCATAAATGCTGTAAGCATAAGTAAATAGCCATGCTCCTCTGATGATACGGTACGTGTGGAACGCCAGAGTTTTTTATTACTGGTACCTTTTTCTTCTGGGGGTATTGACTTGCGGACAGTTTTGAGCCCTGAATGATCCATTTTTCTACTTATATATAATTTATTACCTATAATGGATATTGGGGGCGTAGATATAGTCTGTGAGGTTGATCGCTTCGGTGGCACCTTTACAGGGCAAATAATGTACAGCCTTGTCAACTTTAAACGAAAAAGAAAATATCAAAAAGTAATATAATATCCAATTCAATATATGACCATCTCCGGGTGCCTTTTTGGCTCCCGACAAACGCTCCCGTTTTAAACGGCCTCAGGGTACCCAGCGTAAAAATTAATCCGTCCTGATTTCGCCGATGTTATTCGGAGTGAACAAGTGGCGAGATTTTTGCGGTGTTTATGATAATAGCCCCGTTGTATACGCCGGTCACCCATCCCAGGACCGGCCTTGTTGTTAAAAGTTAATACATGGTGATTTTGAAAGGTTATACTTTGAGCTAATATGATTTTCTACTAATCAAATCGAACAACTTTTCCCATGGACTCATGTGTCGCAACTGAAAAAAAAAATGCCGCCCATACAAACTAGTAATGTTAGAGTCTCTTACTAGCCCAAAGTACAACCTTTCAACTTCATCCAAATAAATAAAATAAAAAATAAATGTTATTTATTGCAGTTTTACGACATTTAATACATCTTTTTATTACTTTTATTTCTATTTGGACTATTTTTAAGAGTTCTAAAAAATGCAAACCCGCTGTAGAGATATTGAAATATTATTATACATACATATCATCACGGGTGCTTTACGGCGCCCGAGACCGCCTGGATTTTTCATCTCGAATAATAAATTTCACCCCAACTCTTTAATATGCAAATCGGAGTTTTCATTCTTTTTTTCCTGAAAAATAAATGGATCATTGTGAAAAAGATTAATTTAATTGGAGGAAAATTGAAATTTCCAGTTGAGTTTTTAAGCAATGTCTTTATCGTCAGCTACAAACTTCACTTAGATAAGATCACTTCCAAGCACGCCATCCCTATGTAAGTTTTTCCCACACAGATTTTAGATATTTAGGTGGAAGGAATGTCTCTATAACTTCGCTGCTAGTTGCAAAAACAGTCAAATGACCTAGTCATGTTTCGGCTTCAGTATGTGGGTTTACCGGTTTTCTAGGGACTACTGCATTGATTCCTTGTAGAGGTGGCAGAATCCATTCAGGGCGCGGTTACGAAAATGGCAGTCGATTTGATGATATTAAAGTAGACTCGTCAAATGCAAATTCGTCTTTGACGCCTCCCGTTTTGTAACCGCATCTTTTAGCCGGCATAGTGGGAGCGACCAATGATGTTAAATATATGCATTAATCGTCCCCGTTCATGGATACAGCAGAAATCACGCTTAAAATGCCGACTAAAAATTGTCAAAATAATATTTTATAGGCGTCCATTTTTTTTTATTACTTATAACGTTATTATTTGTTTTATTACCATAACGTCTATTTCGCTATTTATGGGTAGACAGAGAATAGTATACGCAACTTAGCATAGCTATCATTACGTAGGTATATTTTTTTTTATCTTAAATTGAATTTAACCATATTTATGTGCTTTCTATCTGTGGTTAAAATTTCTAATGTAATTTTCTATCTTTTCTATCTATATCATATGTATTTTTCCAACGAAGGTAAAATACCTTTATATATTATATTTTGAACGCAAAAATGTAAACGCAATCTTCCACATAGTCAGACAGATATATAATTCTCCAGAGGATTTATATTTTTAGCTCAATCTGTCGCCTTCTAAGAAACTTTTCATTGATTTTCCAAAAAACCTGAAAATGAGAGAGAATTTCCCTAGAATTAAAAAAGAACTATAGATATGTATGATTAATTCCCATACCAATATGAACTTTATTATGAAATATCTTCGCTAGACCAAACCGTTTCTGCCACCAAGTGAATAGGTACATACAGAATTACTTGTCATATCTAATATTAATAAAATGTGGCCTTGAGTAGGAACAGAACTAACAACCTCTAGATTCAACGCCAATATGCGGTCATATATTATTATGCAATATTAGTTATGTCAGCTATGTGACACATACAACATGACTAAAGTCTGTTCCACGAGAACTGATATACACAAGTATGTAATATCGTTTCGATGACGCTAAATGTCTATACTAAACAATGTAAAAAAACAATTTAAATAAACAAAGCGACATTTTATGGTACCGGTCGGTGTTTAACCATGTGTAGAACTTGTATTGTCTGTTAAAATCTGAAGACTTCACTATCAGATCTTGTGGAATGAAGTTTAGATCACTTCACAGTTTCTGTATCTGTATTGGCGGTGGTAACAAAACCTGTTAGTCGGCCTAACGAAGTTATAGACCTAATAATAAATTATCGAAGAAAGTTATAGTATAAGTTATAGTTTATATAAAATAATATTCTAATAATCTTGACTTAGGTCCTCCCCAAACTAAATCCTGGATCCTAATTAAAATCTAAACTTAGACAGCAAAGCCGGATGTAAAATGAATTGAACACACGATTGTAATACCTATGTTAATATCCGGTGTTCTTGTACCCAGTATCAAATGCACTTAAAGATGATAAACCAGCTAAATCAATTTGAACTTTCTACACTTAATATAAGATCTATATTTACTTTCCTACTTTACTTTACTTACGATTATAGTACGCTAACGACGACACATCGCACATTATAAACTTTTCGAAATCGATTAAAAATTTTGAGGACTTCTGAAGTTAATTTTAAGTTGTTGAAGATGCTAATTCGACATGTTTTTCCGTTTATACAAACAACTAAGTAATTAAAGAAATTTTAACGAGTTTTGAACAAAGTTCAGTCTTTATGAAATTTAATATTATGAGTAGAATCGGATCGGATAAAAACTTTCATATTTTTTTTCTTTTGCTTAATTCTTATGATAAACTATCAGGTACATCGGTCTGATATGAAATTTCAAGAAATATCAAAATAGTCGAGTGCACGTTTCGTAACCGCACCCTGAATGGAGACTACTGCTTCGATTTCTTGTTGAGGTGGTAGTCTTATTCATGGTGCGGTGGCGAAACGGGCGATTGATTTAGCGAGAATATTAAAATGGACTCGTAATGCAAATTCGTCTTTGTCGCCGCATCATTTAGCCGGCATAGTTGAAGCGATCAATATTGTTAAACAACAATTTATTGATCGATCCCATTCATGGATTTCATAGGGTGCTTACCAACAGGTAGACAGATACAAAGTCACATGCCGTGCTCCAATAAAATAAAATAAAAATACTACCTCTTCAACAATAAATCTAAGCGTCTCCTGAAAACAGATAAACTGAAACATAGGTCACTAGACGGGTTATGGATCTGTATGGACGGTGGTAGAAAAACCGTTCGGTCCTCCTCCTTCTAAATATTGTACATATCGCCTTTTACATTTATTTATTTAGCTATTTCTAAACAACTTGCTAGATAAAAACTAAATTTTACAAAAAAAAACTTTAGTCATTAGATACAATTTTATTTTTCTTGTTACAGTTATGAAATGAGCTTCGCATAATAAAACCAATGAAATATTAATGAACAAACAGACAGAGATTTTAACAAAACTTTTTCTACTTTGGTCCCATTAAGTCGTCTAGACAGGATAACTCTAAAATCGATGCGCCGCGTTTCTTTTATATGATAAAGAAGACACTTGAAGCCTGAATAAACCCCCTTTTAGGTGTCTTTTAAGACAGATGTTGGTAGCCATTTTATGTCTTTTTCGTCGCTTTACTTTCTAACAGTTATTTTTATGGTTTAAGCACTTTTTTGAGGGTTTATCTGTGATTAATCTTTTTTTTAGTAATACCACCTTAATTAACTACTACAGATAGTAATCAGACCCAAAAATTAATTAAATGGGGTCGATCACTACATTGCAGCATTGTTGTTTAAGAGCATTAGTCGCTCTGTTTTATTATCTGAAAGGAGACTACCACCTTGATAAGAAATAGATGCAATAGTCTTCTGAAAACTGGTGAACCAAAATACTAAAACCGAAACATAACCAGGGGCCTTATTCCGAGTTTGCAACTGCTAAACACGACAAGACGTTGCGTAAATTATAAATATCGAAATATAAGTTAATTATCATATTATTATTTCAATGATTATATAGTCTGTATTAGGTTGGCTATAATAATGCCGCCATATTGAAATACACGAATTCTTCGCAACTTTAAACAAGATTAGAGCATTGGAATTTTAACTCTATAATTAACAGAATAGAACTTATATTTGAATATTTATAGTTTACGCAACGTCTTGTCGTGTTTAGCGGTTGCAAACTCGGAATAAGGCCCCCAGGCTACTTATCAGTTTTTGCATCTGTAGGTACGGGTGATAGTTACAAAACCGGTCGGTCGGTCTAACTAAGTATCATTTAACCTTCCTCCGACCTACAAAAACAAACTTTTTAGTATAAACATATCACGGACATTCTACTCAAAATATAGTATTTTTTTTTAAACTCTTACTTGCGAAATTAATCTAGTGCTACCATTAATCGGCAGGCAATGCGAGCGAAGAGACGCGTAGAATGATTTCAGTGAATAAAATGTCCATCGCGAGATATACGAGTATATGCAAAAGTAATGGTTGTAGCCGGAGACGATGTCACGCGCACTGCCTGCTAAAAGCTTTCAAAATGTATCTCGAAGTGTCTATGAGATTTCAGATTAAAAGGGGTCAAAGTTTCAAATACAAATACAAATCATTTGTTTACCAAATATAATATTAGTCTTACATTAACAGTGGTCCCCACACTAGGCCAAGCCTGTCCTGTGGGGCCTTACGAGTTATAACAAATTGATTTAGCATTTGATACAAGGAAAGTTAAAACATAAGGTAGGTAATTAAAAACATGTATATTAAATAAAAACATATAGGTACATATTAACTTATATAGAAAAGAACTAGCATATTAACTTTATTAAAGTAGCCAGCATAAACACAGCTTACCTTTAATATTGCACATATTTATTCAGGTTAAAAACATAGGTAAGTTCGTAAAAATAAATTATATATACACAAAAAAAGCGGCCCCAGCCTAGTGGTTAAGTCACTGCGCAACTGATAACAAGGTTAAGCAGTTGACAACAAGGCCGGCCTGGGATGGGTGACCGCTTTATACAACGAGGCTATTTCATCATAAACACCGCAACAAGCTCGCCACTTGTTAGGTGTTGCCTTCGAATACCATCGGCGAAATGAGGATGGGTTAATCCCTCCGCTGGGACCCTGAGGCCGTATAAACGGTTCTCGGGAGCCAAATAGGCACCCGTGATGGTATTTATTTATTTTATTTATACACACAATAAACAAAAATACACATAAGATGAATACCATTTTATACTGTTCGCATTTTTTTATTTTTTTATATGTTTGATTTGAATAATATCTAAAGCATTTCAAATCATAACGAACAGTTACCATGCTATGTTTTACCACACAATTATTATTTGCGGCACTCACTGCGTAGTTTATTTGACTAATTATCCACTTGGTCCAATGAACAAAATTATACTTAATTAAATTTAATTAACAAAATCATTAATCTGAGAGTATATTTAATTAAAACGTACTTGAAATATGTTACATAATATTTTATATAGGAAACGAGTGTTATTAAGGACCTTCATTGTTCATTTATCCCCTTAAGGCTGAACAACTGCCAATGTGTATTACTATTGAAATCTGTGATGAAATAATTGAGAAAAAGGTAAATACCACTTTAAATTAAATAACTTAAATATGAACTGCAAATTAAATATTTTAAACAATACAATTTATTTAAAGAGTTATTATAAACATATATTTCGTATTCGAGAGAATTTCATATTTAGGTAAAACATGCATTTTTTCTTTATTTATTTACAAAAAGGTGGCACATCAAATAATAAATACACTTTAATAACGAAGACTGATATATAACTAATGTGACTTTTTAACAGTTTTTTAAATTCAGTAAATTTTGTTGCTTCTCTGACACTTTGTGGTAAATCATTATATAGCTGTATCCCTTCAAACAGCAAATTTCATCATTAGCTCCTCTCATACGTTCATACGCTTAATACATTTAAAATGTAACGTCTCTCTTTTTTGTGTCCTATAACTTATAACTAGAGAACCACTTATACGATATTTTAATTGCAGATATATTTTCTGGCCAAAGACATGAGTTTTTAGCGTTAATACGTTAGGAATGTGTACGTTCTACCAAAAGGAAAGGTTAATTAGACCGGTTTTTTTAAATACCCTATTGGTGGATCCGCACGTATTGACATTACGTAAATAGAATAGCAAAAACGTATGTTAGAGCATTACGCTATGGATTTTATTACGTTAGGTATCATATTTTTTGCGCTAGAGCCATGCAAACAAATCAAAAGGAATTAGAAATAATAAAAAACTATAACGGTTGCCTTACGGAGCCCGAGACCGCCTAGACGGCCTCAGGGTATCCAGCGGAAGAGATTTGAATCCCACCTCGTCGTAGCCGATGGTATGAATCTGCACCGAACAAATGGCTAGCTCGACGCGTAGTTGGTATAGTGAAAAAAATTAAATACACTTTATAGAGTACCTAATAACTAAGCAGCATTGCTTAATGTTATAAATATGCGTAGTGTAGTATTTGCGATTTCTACATTCCAAGAAGGAAAATATTGGATATATAAAAACTTTATTTGGTTTAATAGGGACGGGCAGAAGATAAATTATTTCACTTAATTGAATCCGCCACTCACAAACTACATTACCTACCAAATATAAAACCTATTATTATTAGGGTACCGTCACTAATCTGACAAAAAACATAAAGACGCTCGCACACGACAGACAATTGGTCAGAAAGGAATAAAATCCATTTGGGTTCACCAGTTTTCCGGAGATGGTCATCGATTTATTGTCAAGGTGGTAGTCTCCTTTCATGGTGCGGTTGCGAAACGAGCATTTGATTTGACGATAAAGCAGCCCACTTCATAACCGCATCACTTTGCCGACCCTATTTATGGACTTTGTAAGTCTACTTACCACCAGGTATATACAAAGTCACATGTCGTGCTCCAATGAAAAAAAAAATAACTTAACGTCCGACAAAAAGTCTGTACCTAATACAAAACGACAAGACGAGACAGCTTTCTTAGTTTCTGAACGTTTGTTCCGAAATAATTATTCTGTATGTTGCCACTCACTGATTTGCGCGAAACTTTTAATTGATGTCAGACCAATTTATAAATATGCGCAAATTGGTAAAAATTGGGAGGTGCCCATGAATCTTAATCGCCTTCCAGTTTTAAGAACAGAAGATATACAAATAGCCATACAAATTTTAAAAAAGTTAGACCATAAGCAATCTGATTGAGCGTTGATTGGTTGAAGTGATAACAGCAACCACAGACAACGAACTGATACGATGGGCAGCAAGGCAGCGATGCGTAATCATGGTAAACTATTTACTTTACCTCAGGAATAATATTTTATATTTTTTTTATATGTAGGACAATTTACACATTGCTCTGGTCACAAACTAAGCTCTAGGCTTGTACTATGTGTACCAGAAGCAACGATATAATACAAATTATATTTTATAAACACCCAGACCATGACAAACTGTACAGAAAAAGCATACTAATATTTTGTTGCCATGGGTGGGAATCGAACCCACGACCTCCGGATACAACGCCAAAGACGCAACCACTAGTCTACGGAGGCTGTTACCTGCTAAATAGCAATGGCAAATACATAGTTTATTTTTATTTTTTATAATAACACAGATACAAAGCTGTCTGCTGTCTTATGGCCTTGTTCATAAAAAACTTATTGAGTACTTAAAGAACACATTAGTTAAAATAGTTTATTGTCTCTTTTACGCTTATTTATTTTTGTTGATAGAAAAAGAGACAAACCCTACTTCAACTACCTCATATATAACATCTAGGTAGATGTTTATTAGCATGAAGGTAGGATTTGCATGTAAATTTATAACTTAGGTATATTGTACTAAACCCTAGTATGCTAGATTGTTTTTATTCAATTTTACTACACGTCTAGAAAAATAAAGATTTATTGCAAGAGAAAAGTAATAAGAGAGAATTCATAAATTTTCCCAACTTTGCGGAGGTATTTACGGAGCTTTACCTATAATTATCTTTTATTAATTGTGAAAATTTATTATCGTGGTTTTAATTAATTTTCATTATATTTTACGGTTCTGTTATTTGTGCGGTTTTTTGTAGAAATTCCTGTTTGTTTTTAATTGCTGTATTATTATTTTAATACCTATGTAATTCTGTAGGTATTTCACTCAGTTTTTTGCTTTTTTTTCAGAACAATTAATTTAAAAATCAATAGGAGTTTTTTAAACAGAAAGATAAATTACTCAGCAGGCTTTTCAATTAGTTCCCTTTCTTTGATTATTTTAAACATAAATGATTTTGCTAAACCAGGTATAGTATAACCTCTGTTTTCTTGTCTTTTTTCCAAATCAATATATGAAATAAGTGAGAAAACATAATTTAGATCAAAACTGGAAACTAAAAACTAAATAGCTGTTATTTTTTATCTATAAAATCTTTTATTCTGTGTAGCTAAATTACTATTTATTTAGCTATTACCGTTGTAATAGGGTCTCAATTTATATAATTGATATAAATTGTAATTGTGAATCCACGCCTTTTTTGATTTATTGAGTTTCTAAAAAACTTGTTATATACATGGTGGCAGAGTTGGTTAGACCTTAGACTTAAACACACTTTAGGTCCCTGGTTCAAACCCCGGTTTTGTACCAATAAGTTTAAAATCCATCAATGTATGTACATTTGTTTGACAACACCACTATAGTGCCTCGGAGAGCACGTTAAGCTGTCGGTCACTATATCGAGACGAACTATCCACTTATTACACTGTGTATTAAAAACCCCTCCGCTGGGTACACTGAGGCCGTCTAGGCGGTCTCGGGCGCCGTAAGATATCCGTTTTGATATACATTATATAAAACTTGTTTTTATACTTAAAAATTAATAATAAGACCTGCCCGATATTTTAAAAATAATTTATACTAGATACGTCAACAAAATAATTTATACTAGATACGTCAACAAAATAATTTATACTAGATACGTCAACAAAATAAACAAGGATAAAGTAAGTATTGAACTTTAGCTTCTATTGTCCTAATAAAAATCTGTTAAAATGGTAAAATTTTAATTAACATCAACAATAATAATATGTAACACTAAACTGCTTGTTGTACCTTATGATATTTACATACATACATACATATCATCACGGGTGCCTTACGGCGCCCGAGACCGCCTAGACGGCCTCAGGGTACCCAGCGGAGGGGTTTTTAATCCCACCTCGTCGTAGCCGATGGTATGAATCTACACGGAACAAGTGGCTAGCCCGTCGCGATGTTTTGAATTTTCTCAATAACTCATCTATGTTTCAGTTTCACAAGTTGGTATAGTGAAACCGGGACCGACAGCTTAACGTGCTCTCCGAGGCACTATAGTGGTGTTGTCAAACAAATGTACATTTTTTTTTAAATTATGATATTTGTAATAATATATAATTGTTATAACTACTTAGACCTCACACTTTTAATTAAAAAGTAAAATATTTTATAGGTAGGTATTACCTACTAATTTGTTAAAGTGTTACTTTGATTAGATAATAAGAAAAGAAATGTGGGGTTGTTTGACCCATCTCATGCTACGTGTTAAATATTTTAACCTTACGCTCACCGGATTAACAATTAGCTGATTGTATGTTAGTTTATAGAGAGCAGCGAAGAAAAAAGAACTAACACCCGTATTCTAAGACGTTTCCTTAACTCCACTCATCACTCAAGGAGCGTCTGTCTCAACTTGCTTTTTATAGTTGACATTTGGTGGAAAGAGACAGACGTTCCTTGAGTGTAAAGTGGAGTTAAGGATACGTCTTAGAATACGGGGGTAAGTAGCTAAAATGTAAATTCTTAACCGCAGCACAGTGCGCCATTGGTTCATTGTCATAACCAACAAAGCCAATCTTTGTTATATGAACTTTCGATAAAAGCTGGAAAACACCCTATTGACATTTGGTTGTCCCTGCTCATAGACTAGACAATAAATCTACAATATGTAAGTCTGTGAAACTTCAGAAATTAAACCCTATAATTTAGAAGAACAACGCGTATGTTCTGATTTATTCAATTGTCCAAACGAAAAGGATTTCGTTTGGACAATTAAATAAATCAGAATTAAATAAAGTATGGGCCCAATATGGAATCCTAAAATCTATTAAAAAACTCGTAATGCAATTCGTCATTGTCGCCCCCCATTTCGTAATCGCATCATTTAAGAAAAATTATTGATTGACCCCATTCATGGACTTTTTAGTTCTGCTCACCACCAGGTAGATATAAAGTCACATGTCGTGCTCCAATAAAAAAAAAACATAAAAGTTATATTATATAAAAATTCAATGTTTTACCAAAATAAATGTTTTATGTTACATATATTTAGTTTCTAGGATTGAGACATAAACTTTATCGGTGAAACAAATTTTATTACTTTATTATTTGCTTCAAAAGCTATAATTTTTAATGATTTATATTCGACTGTGGCAATCTTACGCATATATTTTAGGACACATCTGTTAGGATGCGGATATCCCTATGTTTATGTAGAGTTATTGATCTATCTTAGTTTATGTAGAGTTATGTTATCTTGGTGTTTATAAGATTAGCCAATCGTATTTCAAAAATAATACGGGCTTTGAGCCAGTCCGTAACGAGCTATATAACCAAGTTATACTTAATTTTTATATAAAAACCGTTGGACGATATAATAAACGTTTTGGTATAATAAAAGTTATGTTTTTAAGGCGCCAAAAAAAAAATAAAGATGGTGATACACCGCCGGTACATTTTATTTTAAATAAAAATATAGATATTGTTCAACTCTATAAACCTAAGGTATTACCTAAGTCAAAAAATCCAAGGTATACGCTCAGGTTAAAAAGTGTGTATGCCAAAATAAAAATAATTAATAATAAAAAATACGACAAATAGGTCATAATAATATGGCATATCTATGGAAAGCTATCACTTTTCTTATTTTTAAGTCTATTTTTAATATACTTGTATTTCAGTATACATGAAAGGTTGTTAAGAAAAAAAAACCATTATTCGAACAGTCTTGTTTTTCCCCTGTATTATGTTATTCTATAAATCTACTAGAATGAGAACAAACTTTCATACCAAAAGCCCTCTTTAAAAAGTAAGTACCTATCTATAATAAAAGGAATGTTGCCAAACTTTTTTAATAAACCCCTTCGCCACAAGTCCGGAAATTTTCACGCTAGCAATACAGCTACGAGCCCTTGTAAGTTTTAATAAGGTGTTGGTATTATAATCATAATATAATAGGAATGTTTAATTTAGGAAAAGTTGGTGAATAACTAAAAGGAAGAAGAAGATTGCAGCTTTTTAATAACTTTTACAATGGAGAGATGTAGGTATTTATGTTTGTTTAAACGAGTAGGTACCGAGTTTTTAACTCCCTTAAAAATATATTATTAAATAATTTTAATAAAAATATATTTATAAATAATCTATTGATGGTTTTTTATTATAATTAACTATTGCTTGAGTGTTATTATTATACAGACAATATCGTTTTGTTTTTATTGAAGCACGGCATGTGACCTTCATTATTCTATACGTGTTGATAAGCAGCCCTACAAAGTCCATGAATGGGGTCGATCAATTCATTGTTGTTTAACAACATTGATCATTCCCACTATACTGGCTAAATGGTGCAATACGAAACGAGCGGCGAAAATTTGCTTTATAGAACCACCCGACTCGTAACTGCACACTGAAAGGGGACTACCACATCATCAAGAAATCGATGCATTAGTCTCCTGAAAACCGGTGAACCCATAGACTAAACTCGAAACATGACTAGGTCACTTGGCGGTTATAGCATCTTTATGGGCCGTGGTAACAAAACAGGTCGTCCCACTTTAATACATATCTTAATATTAGTAATAATAAAATAGACTTGAGGGTGTCAGATTAAGTTATATAAGAGTGTATAAGTGTATAAAGAGTTATTTGAGGGTAGCCCGAAGACTGTAGACCTGTGTTTCTGTTATATTTTTCATATTTAAGTTTAAATAGCATATGTTTGTGCAAAAATATATTAATTTTGTAAAATAAGCATTCATGGTGATCTTAAGTGTGAGAAGTGTAGCATTTACGCAGTGATCTCAGTGTTTGTGCTTTCTCAAATCCCTTTATCTTCATTAAAATGGCGGTATTCATTTTACTGTTGATTTTTTCTACACTTGGCGTCACTATACTATATGTTGCATACGGTCATGTGGCCATTCCTACTATCCTAGTTCTGTCCCTTTTCCTTTTAATCTTATTATCCCACTTTTACTCCATAAATAAATAAATATAAATATCATCACGGGTGCCTTATGGCGCCCGAGACCGCCCAGACGGCCTCAGAATACCCAGCGAAGGGAGTTTTAATCCCACCTCGTCGTAGCTGATGGTATGAGTCTATACCGAACAAGTGGCTAGCTCGTCGCGATGTTTTGAACAGACTCAATAACCCACCCATCTATAACCAAATTCACAAGTTGGTATAGTGAAACCGGGCCGACAGCTTAACGTGCTCTCCGAGGCACTACAGTGGTGTTGTCAAACAAATGTACATTAATTGTTTAATTAAAAACTCATTGGTACACACCGGTATTCGAACCAGGGATACTACTACCAGGGACTAAGTGTTTATAAGTCCAAGGTCTAACCTGCAACTCGCCCACCACGTATATATTTAGGGATCTCCTGTTACACAGGTCTCTTGACTTAGCACAGGGGTCCCAACATCCAAACAATGTAATATTTTGTTAAATAAACAATTTTTAATTTTTAATTTAATTTAATTTTAATAATTTTTGCATTTTTTTAAGCTGTAGACGCAAACAAAAGAAGAGTAAGAAGAACTTGTATGGAGAATGAAGAAGTTTGACAGTTCTTTATACAAGTTAGTTTTCATATAACCTTATTGAATGATTGAAAAATGAACCTTAGTATAGATTTATATCTTTGCCAAATACAGTTCAAAGAAATTATTCCATATGTTGTGTCGAATCCAATATAGATTTTGTATATGACCAAAAAATACCAATTAAATATGGAGCCCAAATCAAGAGATCATTGTAGATATACACAATATCTTAACAAAATATGTATAACTGGCGCTGATTCATTTAACATTTCATCATCATCATCATCATCATGCCAGCCTTTCGCGCGTCCACTGCTGGACTGCTGGTTCTACGCTGCCTGTATCCATCGGCTTCCCGCGACCTTTTTCAGGTCCTCGGTCCATCCTGTGGGGGGCCTGCCTCTGCTGCGTCCTCCAGCACGCGGTCGCCACTCGAGAACCTTAATGCCCCAACGATTTAACATTTAAGTGTATCTTTTACAGAACTCCATGTTCTGTGAAAAAATCCTAAATACTCGAAACAAATCCGACATGAAAAATTATTCATTCGGTACAATATTTCAGTGTTATTTATGTCTTAATTAACACTAACACAAGAACCAGGTGAAATGTGTAATTGTAGCCGACACGCTATACAGTAATTAATTCATGGAATAAATGTTTGCTGAGAGTGAACACTTAAATATATGGATAAGTCCTTTCTGTAACGACATGCTACACGCTTGTGAACACACCCATGAATTTCTGTATAAATATTTTAAACAAGTAGTAAAGTAATTCAAAAATCTTACTATGAGACAGATTATCTAATTCAAAACTGCGCGTCCCTCGGACTGCGGATATCGGACGTTCAGTTCTGGATTACCTTCATCATTTATAGATTTTGCACCATTAGGCTGCTTTTCCACCAAAGATGTGCTATGCAGCTACGATGCTATCTGACCGTAAGATGTGCTGCGAAGATGCGCCGCCGCAAGGTAGCTGTTTCGAGAAAGATGCGCAACTCGAGCTATGCGATGTATCGACAGGCACGGGGAGCACGATCCATAGCACGTATGCATAGCACGCATCCACAGCACACATCAATTCATATAAAAAACATACCTTAGTAGATCCCGTTGCCATGTGGACCGATGAATATGATTGGTGGATATCAAACGCATCCATAGCAACGTAGCATACTGCATAGCACATCTCATAAGCACACATTATTTAACATCGAAACATTTAATGGAGGAACGCACAGTTTCACATTAAAATGATCTCCACTAAGTGTTAAAATATTTAAGCATAAACAGTTATTTAATTACATTGAAAACATTAAGGCAATAAATCTTAAATATACAAAAAAAAACTTACATGCAAAAAATATACAAAAAAAAACTTACATGCAAAAATTAACCTTTTCATACGCCCTGAACGTGTTGAACATGGCTTTAATGTCAGAAGCAGATTTAAAAAAACCTCACAAACGACCAGCGTAATCACAGTCTCATTAAGGCAATGACGAAGTAATTTTGCTCTTAGATTGAGAACCCCAGTGAATTTAAAATCGAGCAAACCTTAAAATATTTCTTTAATTTAAGTTGGGGAAAAACGCTTTTTTGTTTTTCATTTTGAACACGAAGTAATAAGAGAATTGAGAGTTTTTTCATTTATTTATTTATTTATTTAAAAACTTTATTGCACAAATTTAGTACAAAGGCGGACTTAATGCCGCTAGGCATTCTCTACCAGTCAAACCTTTGGGACAAATTAAGCAGTAAGTAGGTAAAATTATTGGTTGGTTTAATTTTATTTAGATTCTATAAATCTAAATAAAATGGAATTGCTAAACAAGCTTTTTTAAGTGACCACACTTTTTTTATGGAATCTATAGAAGTTCCTTTAAAAGTTCTTCTCTGCTTTTTAATAACATTCTTCATATTTCATTTCATTTAGATTTATAGACATGGATTTGCTAAACAAGCTATTTTTTAAGTGACCACACTTTTTTCTATAGAAGTTCAAGTTTCCGTGTTTTATTTTTAAATATTATTTTAGGTCTCTATAACTTCGTTAGGCCGACCGACCGGTCTCGTTACCACCGCCCATACAGATGCAAAAACCGTTAAGTGACCTAGTCATGTTTCGGTTTTAGTCTGTGGGTTCACAGGTTTTCACTAGATTACTGCATCGATTTCTTGTCGAGGTGGTAGTCGCCTTTTAGGAAATGGGTTGAATTGAGGATAAGGCAGCGAGTATATTTAAATATACTTGTAATGCAATTTGTCGCCACCCATTTCGCAATCGCACCATTTAGCCGGCATAGTGGGAGCGATCAATTTTGTTTAATAACAATTATTGATCGACCCCATTCATGGACTTTGTAGGTCTGCTCATCACCAGGTAGATACAAAGTCAAATGCCGTGCTCCAATAAAAAAATAAAAAAATCGTCATTTATAAATGGTCATATTTGTGGAAGTTATAGTCATAGCAATCTATATATACATATAACATTGATGTATTAAAACAAAAATAGAATATAATATTTTTTGATATATATTTATACAGGGGGCTCATTTTGATGTATGTACAGAATATTGGTATTTTAAGAGTATCCTATTAAGTTTTATAGCAGATACAAAAAAGTATTTTATTATATATATATATATTTATATATATTTATAAAACTCAGGAAAGTTTCGACTGTCGCAGTAATACGATACGCAAGGCGTGGTAGCCATGGTTAACGTGTTTATTTTACCTTAGCAATAATTTAATAGTTTGTTTTATTTTTATTTTAATATAACACGCACATAAAGCTTCATGTATTTTAAAACAAAAAACATCATAATATCATAAGAATATGTTATATGATACGTTATTGTATACTATGATTATTATTTTATGTTAATGCGTTTAATTTTGACAAATGCAATATTATATCTTTCCTCTATAATTGTATTATATGTTGAAAAATAATTAAATAATCTGGTAAAGAACTTAAACCGAAGAGAAGTTTTAACTTTTAAGAACCTTTTAAAGTCCTTTCAGCTCTTCTTTGTAAACGTTTAACACAAAAGCTATTTTATTACATTATATATTGAAGAAAGGATTGTTCATACTTTAAAGACATTGTCTAATTGACAATATCAAAATTTGATTTTAATTATAAAATGAAGTAACGGAGTCCCTATAGGTTGTTAGCTTAAAAGCTTCTATTAATGATTTTCCGTAAAACACTTGTAGGGATGTGCTGTGTTTCGTTTATAAGATTATCGATATACTTATAAATAACAAATACCGTAGAGAAAAACAAACAAAATATTGTCAACAGTAAAAACAACTTCATTGTATAAAAATCTAAATTCAAATTTACTGCGACGAGGTGACCATATTTTCGGTGTAGGCTCAGTCTACCATCGGCTACGACGTTATAAGAATAAAACCCCACCGATAGGTAACCTAAAACCGTCTAGGCGGTCTATTAGAAAATATTATTAGTACCTTTTGATGTATAGTATACTAATTATCTATTAGTATCGTTTTCTCTGGCACCTGCCTAGTTGGTATAACATTACAATGAAGTACTCAAAATATATTTATATTTTTTCTTTATATTATTATACTACTTAGTAAATGGAAAATACAAACAATGGTTTTTTAATTAAAAGATAATTTTTATTTTATTATTTTTCATTGAGCTTTTAGGTAAGTTTTATGGAATCTATTAAATATCGATATTCGACTACAACTAGCAATCACCCCATCCCTAGAGCCAAGTTAAGTTTTGCGGTAATCTAAATGGCGATTTGTGGCGACCGCTTTTCATAATCTTTTGATATAAAATAAACTGAAAAGTTTGTCAATTTAGAAGCTAAATATAGAAAGTTATTAATCGTTAGTGTAAATAAGAGAAATTCGTTTAATAAGTAAAAGTTATAGTTATTTTTACTCATTTACCTGCTTGGCTGAACGTAACAATTTGAATCAAATTTTCAGCTGAAACTTTAATGAGTGGGGTTTGAATAACGAACATTTTTTTTTTTATTTAATAAACAATCCTTATACCTTATATTTTATCTTATTAACTTGTGTGTGGTGAGTAAATAAATAGTGCTTTGTGCTGATTTCCAGGATGAATCAACATTTATTAACCTAAATTTTATACATAATTTAATTGCTAATTTATTAGAAATATATATTTACCTTAGGGCGGCTCCCTATTATATTCTTCAAGTAGCATAGTGGAAATACTCGTTTAAGGAGCCGCGATTGGATCTCGAAAAAAGAAGATGGCTGCCACCATACAAACTCAAAAAAAAGTAAGAACATTAAAAGCAATCACTGACCGTTGATTGGTTGAAATGAGAACATAATATGGCGGCAACAAACACGTTTGACATTTCGTTTTATAATCGATTTAGGCATTAGGGCGTTTCCATATATTATTCCTAGTTTCATGACTAAACGTTCCGAAGTAAACAGAACACCTATTACTACTTGAATCTACCTTCATATTTCTATACTACATACAGTCATTTAGATTTCTCTTTTTATATAGGTACTAATGTATACATTTTTATTTTTGTTTCAGATGCCAAATTGCTAATGGATTTAATAGTTATTTTTAAGGTAAGTCCAAAAAAGAAATACAGCCCATTAGGCTAAAAGAAAAAAGACAAAAGTTTAGGTATATATTTTATCCCGAAAATACAATTTAAAATAGGAAACTGATTTTATTATTATTGGTTTTGGTACTATTGACATACCGACCGGACTCCTTACCACCGCCCATACAGATGCAAAAACCGTCAAGTGACCTAGTCATGTTTCGGTTTTAGTGTGTTGGTTCACCGGTTTTCAGGAGACTATTGTATAGTTTTCCTGTCGAAGAAATGGGCAGTTAATTTGATAATAAAGCATCGAAGCTACTAAAGTAAACTCGTAATGCAAATTCGTCTTTAACGCAGCTCATGTCTGCTTACCACCAGATAGATACAAAGTCACATGTCGCGCTTCAGTAAAAAATAAAAATAATAAAAAAAAGTTGCTGTAAAGCCGTTGTAAAATAAAACTTCTAACTCAAAGTTATTGACAACTTTATTAATAATTATTTTACTTAATAAATAAAAGAAATAAAAGAAAATTCAAGCTTATTTAGTTAATAGAAAATATACCAAAATATTTTGTAACTCACCAGTGTATTAAATAAGTATATTAAATGACTCGCATACCAGCCTAAGTGCAGAAAAAAGGTAAAATAAAGTGCCACGCAGCAAGCCATTTCTCGCACACCCTGTATATTGAAATAAATTCGAGCTCTCAAGGCGCCCGTGTTACTAAATCATACTCAACCTTATGTACTGGGATTTCAGAACTAGGGAGGTGAAATAAGAGTTCTGAGCCAATGATTCAAATTATGTACAAAAAAGTTTTTTTTTGGAGCACGGCTTGTGACTTTGTATCTACCTGATGGTAAGTAGACCTACAAAGTCCATGAATGGGGTTGAATTTTGTTTAACGATATTATGTCGGCTAAATGATGCGGTTACAAAATGGGCGGTGACAAAGACGTATTTGCATTACGAGCCTATTTTAATATCCTCGCTGCTTTATCGTTAAATTTGTTGCCCGTTTCGTAAATGCACCAAGAAAGAAGACTACCACCTCGATAATAAAATAGTTAACGATACAGTAGTTCCTACCTAGTAAACCGGTGAACCCACAAACTAAAACCGAGACATGAGCATAGGCAACATAGGCAGTTGCCTATGGGCCTCCACCACAAGGGGGCCGCCATCACACCACAAAAAAAATCTATAAAGGCTCAGTAGAAATAAAAAAATACTGACTTTTGTTACAAATAGTTAGACGAAAAATCTATTTTTTTCTTTGAGCGGGAAAAGTTAACTTTTAAAAAGCGAGATCAAGCAGCACGAAATAAGTCAGATGAAAAATAATTTAGCTTGTAGGTACCTAAGTTTAATTTTGAATAAATGTTATATTAGCCAACTTATTCAGTTGCTCTTTTCTTTACCTTGACCGTAATAGAAATTGTCAACAATTAACTACAAACGATTTGAGGGCCTCCACCACATGCTCTGCCTATGGGCCGCCGAAGTCTAAATCCGGCGCTGCGAGTAGGTATATAATAAAACAAAGTTTCCGCATCTGTCTATCTGTTTGTCTGTACGTTTGTCGTCTAAACTACGCAACGGATTTTGATGCCGATTTCACCATTATACCTATAGGTAATTTATTTCCGGAAGGTTTATATAATACAAACTAATATATACTGAAATACATATAATTAGTAGTAATTCGTGCAAAGCCAGGGCGGGTCGCTAGTAATTTATGTTTTCCAAAAAAATTACTTAAAAATAATAAAAAACTTATTTTGTTAATATCATAAGAAAATACATATTTTTTTATAAGTAATAGTTTTATGTGCAAGCGGCGTTCTAGTCGGCCAGATTCGCTTCTTATCGTCTTTTTTTCCATTTATATATATATATACCTATATAATATATACATACCTATAATATTTTATACTTGCCATGGCGTTTTTTTTATACATTTTTAATACTCAACGGTGTCAGTATACCATAGAATAATTGGTAGTTCCAATTATTCAGTTTTTATGATACTCCGATGTATATGAAATAAATAATATGTATTTGATTATGCATCATTAAGACCCTAACCTGTGACCAAACATTTAAAGTACGAAACTACAAATCTGTGATAATTTTTGACTGTGACCAAATTACACGAACTCATTGGTGCTACGTCGATAAACCGATTCACCCCAAATCAAATGACATGTCATGTGGCGCCGCCCGCCCAAGAAGTATCGCCTTCAAAACAAATTTCTGCTCATTTATGGCGGACATTTGCAAATCGTTTGACCTCGCCATTACAAATGTAGCTCATCATATATGTAAGAGACCGCTCACTGCTCAGTTGAGCCGGAAAAATATAAAGCCTTATATTTTGGTTCGTTTTCGTTGCTAAGTATGAGGTATATACTCACCTAATCGTGGTTTTATGTAGTTACGAGTTAACTCAGCTCATTTTTGTATAAATATTATTATTTGTTTATTATAATGAAAATATATTTTTTAAATGCGTGGAGATTGAGTTGGATAGATCAGACTTAAAAACATTGTAGTTTAATGGTCACAAGTTACCATAAACACCGCAACAAGCTCGCCACTGGTTAGGTATTGCCTCCGGATACCATCGGCGAAATGAGGACGGGTTAATCCCTCCGCTGGGTATCCATTTAAACGGTTCCCGAGAGCCAAAAAAGCACCTGTAATGGTATTTATTATTATTTATTTAAGTTAAACTCCGGTGTGTACTAATGAATTTTACGTAAAAAAATATGTACATTTTGTTTAATAACACTAATAATAGCTCTGAGAGCACGTTAAGCTGCAGGTCCCAGTTTCACTATACCAACTTGTAAAACTGTTACAAGTATACCTATACAAACACCGCAAAGCTTGCTGTAGTTCGGCGTAGACTCAGGCTAAGGACTCACGAAGCTGTATTCTCCCGCGGTGGCTGACAGGCTTTATTCCCTTACTCACGAGACCTGAGGTCTGTGCGGTCCCACAGCCGTCGCGGTTGCGTTTATCGCTCGCAAACTTGGCGGGCGATAATCGCAAGATAAGCGGTTATTTACGATCAGATTTTTAAGTTAAGTTCCTCGACTTCAATATTCATTTTGTTGACAAACGTGCACAGACCGTCACGACGTCGCGAGTCAACAAGTCACTGCAAAATGGCTATCCACCGCGGTCGCCCGTCAACCTATCGCAGAGCGTGCGCGTGCAACCCGAACTCAGTCGATTCCAGTAGTTTATAGTATAGGACTTTTATATAGGACAATTTACACAAATTTCTATGGTCAAAAACTAAGCTGTAGGCTTGTACTATGTGTACCAGAAACAATGATATATTACATATTATATTTTATAAACACCCAGACCATTACAAACTGTACAGAAAAACGTACTAATATTTATTTGCCATGGGTGGGAATCGAACCCACGACCTCCGGATTCAACGCCAAAGGCGTAACCACTAGTCTACGGAGGCTGTTTTTACATCTTTTTATTATAAAAATAAAAGAAAATAAATTCTAAGGAATCATTACTGTCGTAATTCTAAAACCAAAATCGTATTATTTACCGCTTTAATAATCCAAATGTGTTATCTTTCATAAAATATTTCTCACTAAGAATATATATTTTCAGAAGTCGGAAGGTGCGACAAAATCCAACATATCAAAACGAAGAAAACGTTACTTACCTACGCATCAAATTTACAAAATAAAAATACAGAAAGCGCATAAACTAAATATTATAAATATTCTGTATACCATGTGTTTATTTATTTTGTGTCTGGTACACATAGTACAAGAATATCTATGTGTATTTCTATCATCATCATTTTACTATTTATATATATTTTTTTTTTCACGGGTGCCTTACGGCGCCCGAGACAGTCTAGACGGCCCCAGGGTACCCAGCGGAGGGGTTTTAATCCCACCTCGTCGTAGCCGATGGTATGAGTCTACACCGAACAAGTGGCTAGCTCGTCGCGATGTTTTGAATAGACTCAATAACCCATATAAACAGTTTCACAAGTTGGTATAGTGAAACCGGGACCGACAGCTTAACGTGCTCTCCGAGGCACTATTTTACTATTTGTTGTGTATATATTATGTGTATGTTGGATTTGATGTATATATACTGCTTGATGTATATATACTGCTTGATGTATATATACTGTTATCTAAATAACAATCTAAATCTAACAATGGCCAAAGTTTGGTAAATTTTACTACTATATATTGTAATGTGCTGTAGATTTTTGTATTGAAATTATTGCTGCAATAATAATTATGTATTGTATGTAATTACTATAGATTTTAATGTACTCGTATTTAATGAAATGCAATTTCTCATTATTAAAAGGTTTCTTCATGTTATGATTTTTAGGACGGATTCATAGTTAAGTGTTAAATATTGATAGTTTAAAATAAGAATAGTTAAATAATTTATATTTAGATGTAAGAGTGGTGCGTCCTGAATATCAGCGCGTGTGATACTGCAAAGTATCCCGCGCACAAGCTGAGGACGTAGCCAATTCAATATAATAAAAATAAACAAAATTTTAATAGCCTAAGAAATTATATTATATATATATTTTTATATGCCTAAATATTTTATATACCTGCTATAATGTAATTTAGATTTAAGTATTTTGTTTTATTTTATTTCTTGAATAAATTATATTCTATTCTATTCTAATCATAAATAAATAATTATAATAACTTGTTGTTAACTCTCATTTATGACAACTACCTGATTGGTCCTGAATTACCTGGTGGTTGGCTGCTAGACAATGCCTAGAGGCATTAAGTCCGCCCTTTTGTAATAAATAAATAAAATAAGAATAGAGATTACTTTATGACTAGGACAACATGTGTAATATGTTCTACATATTACATTATTTATTTAGCAGTTCTACTTTTTTAAACACTAGTATAAGTTTAGACATAACCTCTGTCGAATTATTTATTTACTATTTATCTAGTACTAGCTTATGTCAGCGACTTATTATACCGTGCGTTATTAATATTTATTTCGGGTTTCTGGTACACATAGTACAAGAATAGAGCTTAGTTTGTGACTAGCCAGGGCAAATTGTGTGAAATGTCCTATATTATTTTTATTCCTATCAAATCCTAGTTTTTTTTTAAACACTAAATAGTAGCTATAGATATAATCTCTGTCGTTTTTATTATATTTTATTATGATAATAAAATGTGTTAAGCGGTCTCTATATTATATATTAAAGTTTTATGCTCATAACGCTTTAAGAGAAAATTGCGTACCTTAAAATGTATGAGAACAGAGTTCCGCGTACTTTCCTCTCTACATTCTAACCCTTTGTACAACAGTACCTAATCTATTTTTCATGTTATTTTGAATTCTATAGACCCTTTGTCGTTTTAATAGTACTACTCTATATTTATTATGTGCTGTGGTAAAACTTACAAAAAAAAACTAATTTTATATTATGTTAGTAGCTGTAGCAACTTCGTGTGCGTTTAATAATAATAATAATAATAATAATAATAATATGGACAAATTACACATATTGCTCTGGTCACAAACTAAGCTCTAGGCTTGTACTATGTGTACCAGAAGCAACGATATAATACATATTATATTTTATAAACACCCAGACCATGACAAACTGTACAGAACAACGTACTAATATTTTTTTGCCATGGGTGGGAATCAAACCCACGACCCCCGGATACAACGCCAAAGGCGCAACCACTAGTCTACGGAGGCTGTCTGTATTGTGTATTATAACAAGACAACCGTCACCGTTACACCCCGTCACGCGTGGCACTATGAGGGTTTTTATAACCATTTTTTGAAGTAAAGTCAAAGTCAAAAATATTTATTTTATGTAACCTTTACAGGCATTTATGACAAGTCAAAAAATATATATATAAGGTCCAAATGTGCATTTGGCTAGGTTGCCATTCCTCCCACACATACACAAACAAAAATTGAAAATATAATAAAAAAATAAACGGGTAGTAAACAATTCAACTATTGTCCTTGCGGGAAAAGAAACAACCAAACCGAAGACATCCTACATAACCAACTAGTTTAAGAATTAGTGGTTAAAATAAGCTTCTTAAGTTTAGTAATTCGTTTTACTAAAATGCTATTAGTGGTTTTTGAGTGACTCGCGCAAACAAACCGACAAACAGACAAAAAAAAACATAGAATAATTATTTACCTTATATAATAATTATTTAAAATTTAAATATTTATTAAACAGCGAATATCACTGGCAGTACAAAGGGGAAATGCTGCCAGTGTTATGGGTACTTTCGGATCGGATCAGAGTTCGGATATAGTGGACATGTAAATATTATTATTACTCGTATATTAGGTAGGTAGTCAATTTTATTTGTTAGGTCTTTTATTTTTAATTAGTTTATGTTAATACTTATTTATATATTTTTACCCATAACCTATTATAATTTAAAATTAGTCTATTACTAATTTTTGGCGACAATCAGTATTATTTTTGGGAGTAATACCAAATATTGTTAAAATAATAAAAAATAACTTGTATTTTCATGAAAGTTTCTTTGCTATTGTTTTGTTATTATAATATATCTTAGAATTAAGTTTATAACTATGGAGTTAAGTTACACTAATACATAATTTATTCATAGAAAACAACGCAGGGTCTAATTCAATAAGTTTTAGTAGAACCTACCTTACTTGGAAAATTGTGTTTTGGAGAACAACTGCTAAGAAATTCATACCTTACTCAGTTTGAGTTTTAAACTTAATTTAAACTTGTAAAGTAGTTAGTAAATATGGGAAATGTGAATATATAAGTTACAGAAGTTTACCTCGTGGCTTCACCTTCAAAATGAAAGGCGACCACAATGAATTTTCAATACATCTATAATAATATCAACTTTAATATCGTCACTGATTTACAAAATCACTGAATAGTCACTGAGTTAAAAAAACGACACCGACAGCAGCCATCGAAACTTTATTAAATTTAACGCCACTACACCTACATGTCCAATATGAGACTATACTACTTCTATTTTATTAGATCTATTTACGAATTATAATTTTCAAATAAAATAAATAAATATGTACACGGGTCGCCGTAAGACACCCGTGTACATATTAAGGTCGTCTAGGCGCCCGGGACCGCCTAGACGGCCTCACGGTAGGTTCCCAGTGGTTTAATCTCACCTCGTTGTATCAGTCTACGCCGAACAAGTGGCTGGCTTAATATACACAAACATATAATTTTTAAAATGTTAAATGTATCTTTGTAAGTTTTATTTAAATTTTGTATCTTTTTGTATAATAATATAAGGCATATTCACGCTAACATTTATTGCAAATATTATTATTATTTTATTTTATATACTAACATTTTATTTTATAAGTTTATACACAACGGAAAAAGCTAAAATTAAAGATTTATTAAAAACCTATTATAAATAGAATTCATGAGATTTATAGAAAAAAAATGTAGAACACAAACTACCTATATAGAAATATGAAGAACAAATAGAATGCACAGATTATTAAACACTCTATTATCTGAAATGGTAAATAATGAATTGGGTAAAGGACTTGTTTCCAAACCATAGTAATAATAAAAAAAACACTAATTTTCTGACTGGGAGTAAAATTCCTTCCGCTGGGTACCCTGAGACCGTCTTAGCGGTCTAGAGCGCCGTAAGACACCCGTATGGTACTTTATACAAAAAAAGACATCTGTATTTAATTTCTACACAAGTCGGTCACATTTTCCCTACTCGTGGTAACATAATTCGAGTAAAATTCTCTCCCTTAAACTTTATCGTTAGGAAAATTTAAGCTTTGAATTTACCCACTTCACCTTAAGCATTTAACACTAGATATTTTAGAAAGCGTTTTATATGTTGCACATAAATACATGATACAAAATGTCATAAGGTTCAAAATTTTGTATTTTACCACAAATACGAGTATAATTAAACTTTTATAATGTGATTTAAGAGCGGAGTCTGATCAAATAATTCCCATACATTCACAAACTTTTGGTCCTAACTGTTACCCCCCACTAAACATTCATAGATTTTTATGAGTTTT
This sequence comes from Monopis laevigella, assembly GCA_947458855.1. Lineage (NCBI taxonomy): Eukaryota > Metazoa > Arthropoda > Insecta > Lepidoptera > Tineidae > Monopis > Monopis laevigella. The sequence goes on along the minus strand of OX381577.1, from coordinate 4,588,939 downwards.
GGAGGTGTTACAAATAAGACTCGTATGTTTTCCTTTTTTTAAAGTTTGGTATAGGAAAAAATAATATCTACTCCTGAAAATCCAAAAATATCGCAAAAAAATCCCTCACATTAAAATAATTCCTATAAAATATCAAGGCAGAAAATTAAAAAAAGGAAAACATACAGTCATCATTTATTTTCTGTCTAATAAAATGAGAGCATTTTTTTCAAATCCATTAAAGTTTAGGGGGAGAAAACAGTTATTGCTCGAAAGTCATTTTGTTGCCTAAATTGTAGGTATAATCTCATACGTGCTCTTTCTCTTTTTACGGGTTGGGGGGGAGGTTTACATAAATGTATGGAAGGGTTACCGACTCACCGTCATGCGCGGGGAGAGGTAATACTTTGCAGTTAAATCAGCATGAGCATCGAAGAGCCTCATCAGACACTCCTCGAATATTTGTATTGAAAACATATCATGAACAAAAACAAATGGTTGTTATTTATTTAGTATTTTTTATTATAGATTCATTTTATCGTACGTATCGTGACCAGTAGCTCTACTATAAGAAATCACTTACAGTTTTTACTATAGTCGATAATAACTATAGATAAATAATGAAATGAATAATTTACCAGTCAAAATAAGACAATCACCAAATAGAGTCATATTTAAAAAAAGAGTATATGATTACTATTTAAATTCATAGGTAGTTTTTATTTATCATTCATTATTCTATTCCTTTCCACTTTGTTACTTCTCCATTCTCATTTTGTAGTTGGTAGTATTGTGTATATGTAGTTTATGTATGTATATATATATATAAGATATATTTAAGTAGTGTATAATAGATTGTAAGTATTTTATATAATATTCACTGGTTTATATACTCAGATACTATATTGCACCTACCTCACTTATTAACTGCTTTTACTGTCCCGAAGGTTTGACTGGTAGAGAATGCCTAGCGGCATTAAGTCCGCCTTTGTATTTTGTATGCAAAAAAGATTTAAATAATAAATAAATAAATAATAAACATTTTGGTTGAGCTCTCTACCAATGATTTTAAGTACAAAATACTTACTCAAAGAAAACTGAAACATTATAATTTCAACGGAATATGACACGTGCGCTTATTTTAATGTAACGAATGTGGAATTTAAACCCATCATAAAATATGTAAGATAATGGTGTAGGTATACCTACTAAAAATAATACCCATTTAACTTATATTATGGTAAATTATTTTATCTTACTTAATAACAATTTCAATAGGTAATGGTTCTTTTAAACCATGGAAAGTATGCGAACTTCAGTACAAAGTATTAATGGAACGCGTTTTCAAGATGGCGCTGGCAGATTCGCGTATTCTTGCTAATGTTAGTTACACGAACGCCGCCGCGCCGGTTAATCGAAAATAGATTTTTAACTAACTCTCAAATACTTTATAAACAACTGTCAAAAATATTAACATGACCCTTGAAAATCTGCCAGTTTTAACTATTTGAGATTACGACGTATTACTTTAAAACTTTTAAAGGACCCGGACAATGGAAAACTGTACAAAAAACGTAAGTACGAACTAAAAGAAGTTTAACTCGATGGCGTTTACATTCACTGTTAATGTAAAGTTCTTACGAATTCAACAGAAGCTAAAACTGTATTCAAAAAAGCATTTTCATGTAATGTAACATTCCGGCCAATGCTCAATTCTTGGAGCTATACATATTTGTCTGTACACTTTAACTTGGTCTATGTTTTTCATTGGAGCACGGCATGAGACTTTGCATCCACCTAATGTTAAGCAGACCTATAAAGTCCGTGAATAGGGTAGATAACTACATAGTTGTTTTTGATCGCTTCAACTAAGCCGGCTAAATGATGCGATTACGAAATGGGCGGCAACATGGAGCATTATGAGTCTTTTAATATCCTCGCTGCTTTATCGTCAAATCAATCGCCCGTTTCGTAACCGTACCATGAAAGGAGACTACCACCTCCATAAAAAAATTATGCAGTAGTCTCCGGAAAACTGGTAAACCCACAGACTAAAACCGAAACATGACGGTTTTTGCATGTGTTTGCATGTAACGAGTCCGGTCGGTCGTTAGCGAAGTTATAGGTCTTGCACAGGAAAATTGGTGTTTATAAAATGTAATATACTCGTATATCATATTAATAGGTACCTACCTACCTATATCTTTAGTTAATTTCCCACTCATGGCAAAATAACAAGTTTTTTTTTCTGTGTTTGCCTCGGTTTGGTCTCAGGGTTTATGAAATAAGGTTTGTATGAGTATTGTACACGTAGTATAAGCCTAGATCTTAGTTTGTGACCAGTTCAACATGTGGCTAAAGTTTCGTGTATTATTATTGCTATTATAATGATTTATTATATTTATCCGTGATTATTAGCATCGTTGTGTTTGAAACACATTCGCTAAAAACTTTAACAGAAGATGGCTGCCATATAAATCCAAAGCAAAAAAATGGCGCCAAAAATGATTACAAGAAGTGAGAACAGATTATGGCAAACTCAGTCACTATATTTAAAAAAAAACTAATTAAACGATGTTTACGTCTTTTCCGTGTTTAAATAAATTTATTAATTTTTATTAGGTCAACTTAGAAAATGTTTCTAAACTTAGAAATGGTTTTCAGGAGACTATTATATGGATTTCTTGTCGAGGTGCCTCCTTTCAGGGTGCGGTTATGAAGTGGGTAGTTTAATTCACGATAAGGCAGCGAGTACATTAAAATATACTCGAAATACGTCATTGTCACCCCCCATTTCGTAATTATTTAGCCGGCATAATGGGAGCGATCAATATTGTTTAAAAACAATTAATAATACAATCATAGACTTTGTAGGTCTGCTTACCACCAGGTAGATATACAAAATCACATATCGTGCTCCAATAAAATAAAAATGTTCCTTCCCTATTATTAATACTTCCATGGGCACTCCATGGGTTTGAGGCAAATTAAGTTCTTTAGAACGGTTAAAAATCGTTTTTAGTATGCATTTTGGCAGTTCACAGCATTCATAATCGCTTATAACGAGCTACGTGAACACGCCCGAAAAGCTCATTGCATGTACGGGTACTTAACATTAAATTTTAATGTTCTTTTACGTGCTCGTATCTTTAGTCGCCGAAATACTGCACAAATTATAATATATATTACATTAAATTATATATTATATTAAATTCCATATATTTTTTTTACTTATATTTACTATTTATTTAATAAATTAAATTAAAACTACGAAATATAACTACAAATAATTCCTAAGAATAAAAAACCTATGTAAAACATATAAATTAAAAATATCATCTAAATTAGTGCCGTGCGGTGCCCAAGATTAATATTAAATATAAGCATAAAATTTGTGTTTGTATTGTCATCCATCTTTTGTTTTCGTGCTTGGAAAAAAAAAAAATTTTTTTTCGATATTTTTCCTCTTACTCGCTCGTGTTGCAACTAGATGGCATCTTTTTCTTTACCTAATTCATTTGTTTTTATCCCCCTCCCTCCCAATTTAACTGCATTCTAAAAGGGCAAATTACATACATAATATAAGAGTGCTTTTACTTGAAAAGATAACTAACAACAACAAGTGACACACCCCATAAAACTTATTGCATAAAATAAACGGCTTTATGAACAATAAACTTCACTTGCACTGCACTATCACACGTTTTGACATAATATCACTTCTATAGAACTAATATTAGAGCTCAATTTGTATAGTCAATTGTTTAAAAAGCTTGCAAAAAGTGTTGGCAACGGTTATATTTTTTGCTGTTTTATGTGTTTAAAATTGCGTCCATATTCTGTTTCTCATAACGGAAACGTTAGCTTATCAAAATAACGAAACCCTCTAACAATGGCATTACACCAGGGAAACTAATAAAGTCACGCACTCTCTTTGTTGGTATTTCAGGTGCTTTGGCTCATACTTTTCTAGTAATTCGTGTCGAAAGGTAACGTTAGATTGTCGTTATTTTGACAATCTAACGTTAGATTGTCAAAATAAAGGAAACAGCAGCCATATTCTGTTTCCTTTAAAAGTATCGTTAGATTTTCAAAATAATGGAATTCTCAAACAATGACATTACACAATCAGTTACACAAGAAAAACTAAAACAGTCACGCACTCTATTCATTGGTATTTCAGGTGCTTTTGGCTCATACTTTTCTAGTAATTCGTGTCATAAAGGTAACGTTAGATTATCATTATTTTGACAGTCTAACGTTACCTTTAAAGGAAATAGCGGCCATATTCTGTTTCCTTTAAAAGTATCGTTAGATTTTCAAAATAATGGAATTCTCAAACAATGACATAACACAATCAGTTACACAAGGAAAACTAAAAAAGTCACGCACTCTATTCATTGGTATTTCAGGTGCTTTGGCTCATACTTTTCTAGTAATTCGTGTCGAAAGGTAACGTTAGATTGTCATTATTTTGACAATCTAACGTTACCTTTAAAGGAAACAGCAGCATATTCTGTTTCCTTTATAAGTATCGTTAGATTTTTATAATAACGGAATTCTCAAACAATGACATTACACAATCAGTTTCCTTGTGTAGGAAAACTAAAAAAGTCACGCACTTTATTCCTTAGTATTTCAGGTGCTTTGGCTTGTATTTTTCAAGTTTTTTGTGTCGTAAAGGTAAAGTTAGATTGTCGTTATTTTGACAATCTAACGTTACCTTTAAAGGAAACAGCGGCTATATTCTGAGGCTCTACAGTGGGTTTGCGCATTGTAGCAACGTAAAGCATACGTGAGCAACAATCAATAGGGCCGCTTTATTTTTGGTAACAGTATTGAATAAAGCGATGCTATTGGTTGTTGCTCGCGTATACGTATACAAATACGTGACGTTGCTTCAATGCGCAACCCATGGTAGAGCCCCTGTTTCTTTTAAAAGTAACGTTAGATTTTCATAATAACGACAATCTAACGTTAACTTTATGTACAATAGACACGACACGAAATATTAAAAATAAAAACGTTCAAGCCAAAAGCACCTGTAATATTATATGAGGGAATAGAGTGCATGACTTTTTAGGTTTTCCTTGTCGCTGATTGTTTAATATCATTATTATAGATTTTCGTTATTTTGCCAAGCTAAATTTCCGTTATTAGAAACAGAATACGACCGCATAGTATGCAATAAAAAACAACAGGCTGTTGATATTGTTAAGTGGGAAGGAAGTCTCTATAACTTCCCTAGTCGATTTCGTTACCACCCGATAGAGATAAAAAAACCGTCAAATGACCTTTGTAATTCTTTTTTTTTTGAAGAAATATAACATTAAAATTTTAATAGTACTTATATATTACAAGGTATGTTTGTGGTTATATCTAGTAATCTTTCATATCTAGTAATGTCGTAATCGCATCTTTAGCCGGCATAGTGGGAGCGATCAATGTTGTTAAGCAACAATGTATTAATCCGTTCAATTCATGGACTTTGTAGGTCTTACCAATAGGCAGATCAGACAAAGTCACTGCCGTGCTCCAATAAAATATATCTCTGGATAAACAAAGATATCTGTAGATAGCTGTATTTTCGCACAGTGGCATTAGTAGAGAATATCATGTTCAAACATTAAAATAATTTGTCTGTATCCTCCTATCAGTAGATAAGAGGCGTGATAGTATAATGTAAAGTTGATTTTGTACTGATCCCTCACCAATTATATGTATATCGTCACCGACCGCCTAGACAGCCTCAGGGTACCCAGCGGAGGGGTATTTTTAAACCCATCTCGTCATAGTCGATGGTATGAGTCTACACCGAACAAGTGGCTAGCTCGTCGGGATGTTTTGATAGACACAATAACCTATCTATAAACAGTTTCACACGTTGGTATAGTGAAATTGGGACCGACAGCTTAACGTGCTCTCCGAGTGGTGTTGTTAAACAAATGTACTTTTTTTAAAAATAAATACTCATTGGTACACACCGGGATTTAAACCAGGGACCTAAGTATTTTAAAGTCTAAGGTCAAACCAACTCGGCCACCACATAATGAAAAAGAAAACTTGATAAGGGAATTTTGGACTATTGAAACTATTGCTTCGACACGAAATCGATGCAGGCTCCTGAAAACCGGTAACTCCACAAGCTTAAACCGAAATATGACTAGGTCACTTCACGTTTTTTTCATCTGTATGGGATTATAAGGAGTCCGATTCTTATTATCTATTTGTCACTTAAAATCTTCGTATTTTAAAAAATAATTGAGGTAGATATCTAAAAATGCAACACTTTCAACAAAATAAAATACCCGGCAATTTGTTTATTTTTCTTATTTTTCCTGTAAGCCAGCGCTTACCGCTTAGTCTCGGTGTGACAAGCCGACATTTTTATTTTTTTGAGGGAAAATTGTCAACCGCAGGTAACACTGACAGGGTTGCCAACAATAACTGTCTTATGGGGTAAATTAAAAACGTTTTCCAGTTTGTATAGATTATTACGTGTTTTGTGATGTATTTATGCGTATACAGATGCAAAATCCGTCAAGTGGCCTAGTCATTTTAGATTTTAGTCTGTGGGTTCAGCTGTTTTCAGGAGACTATTACATCGATTTATTGTCAAGGTGCTAGTCTCCTTTCCTGCTGCCCCTCGCTGCTTTTTTATAAAGCAGCGAGCCTATTAAAGTAAACTCGTAATACAAATTTGTTTTTGGCACCGCGCATATTGTAACCGCATCATTTAGTCGGCATAGTGGGAGACCAATGCTGTTAAACAACAATGTAATTATCTCCCGCTATGGATTTCCATTCATGGATTTTGTAGGTCTGCTTACCATCAGGTAGATACAAGACTATTTTATGTTTTTGTTACTGTTCCAGTAAAAAAAAAATCTAATAGTCGATGTAAAGTTCTCTAAAACATCGACATATCAATGGTATGACGATATTCCGGTACTATATACCGGAATATCGTTATTTCATAAATAATTAAGTATATATTTTTATGTATTATTTTTTCAAAAGCTGATAAATAAAAAAATAATAAAAAAAATACCATCACGGGTGCCTATTTGGCTCCCGAGAACCGTTTAAACGGCCTCAGGGTCCCAGCGGGGGGATTAACCCATCCTCATTTCGCCGATGGTATTCGGAGGCAACACCTAACAAGTGGCGAGCTTGTTGCGGTGTTTATGATGAAATAGCCTCGTTGTATAAAGCGGTCACCCATCCCAGGCCTGCCTTGTTGTCATCTGCTTAACCTTGTTATCAGTTGCGCAGTGACTTAACCACTAGGCCGGGGCCAAAAGCTGATCCACTTCAAAATTAAGAAGACATTCCAATGATAAGAAGGAAACTTAAATTTTAATTACAATTTTTTGTACATAAATTATTAGTACATTGTTTTTTTATCATCAGTATCATCATCACGGGTGCCTTACGGCGCCCGAGACCGCCTAGACGGCCCCAGGGTACCCAGCGGAGGGGTTTTAATCCCACCTCGTCGTAGCCGATGGTATGAGTCTACACCGAACAAGTGCCTAGCTCGTTGCGATGTTTTGAATAGACTCAATAACCCATCTTTAAACAGTTTCACAAGTTGGTATAGTGAAACCGGGACCGACAGCTTAACGTGCTCTCCGAGGCACTATAGTGGTGTTGTCAAACAAATGTACAAAAATTTTTAAATTAAAAACTCATTGGTACACACCGGGATTCGAACCAGGGACCTTAGTGTTTTTAAGTCCAAGGTCTAACCAACTAGGCCACAGTTTTTTTTTACGTTTCCGAAAATCGATTTTTTTTTAATATCGATCATCCCTTCCTCCTACACTACGGCAACAAATCGCCCACATCGGTAGCGATGAAAAGGATTATTAAGAGTCCAGAGGCTCTACCATGGGTTTGCGCATTGTAGAAACGTAATGTATTTCAATACGTATACGTGAGCAATAACCAATAGGGCCGCTTTATTTTTGGTAAGAGGATTGAATAATAATAATCCTATATCTCATACGTCCATACAAACGTACCTACTTCAAATATTACAACTTGGCTGTTAGTCAAAGTTTAATTATTATTTTTATGTTTGTAATTGTACGCAAAAACCTTTCTGTTGTGGGGAAATTATTATTTTAATTACAAACAGTAGTCGAGTAATACTGGAAGTGCGAAAGCTATTTTTTTATGGAGAACAGTTAGGTCGCTGGTTCGAAACCCGGTGTGTATCAATGAGTTTTAAATTAAAAAAAATGTATGTACATTTGTTTGACAACACCACTATAGTGCCTCGGAGAGCACGTTAAGCTGTCGGCCCCGGTTTCACTATGCCAACTTGTAAAACTGTTTATAGATGGGTTATTGAGTCTATTCAAAACATCGCAACGAACTAGTCACTTATTCGGTGTAGATTCGAGTCATACCATCGGCTACGACGAGGTGGGATTAAAAACCCCTCCGCTGGGTACCCTGAGGTCTTCTAGGCGGTCTCGGGCACCCGTGATGATATGTATGTATGTATGGAGAACGCAGACTTCGCGAATGCGACTGCAGTGTCCTGAAGAGTAGGTATAAAGTACCTAATATCCTCGCTGCTTTATTTTAAAGTATCGCGCGGTTTCTGTAGCCTTCCTGTATCCCTTTGTATATAAATATTTCTTACAAAGATTTCCCTGGAGAGCTTTCAAGTATCAAGGACGTAATTCAATTCAATTCGTTTTTTATTCATTGGTCCGACCTGTTATAATAATAATAATAATATGTAGGACAAATTACACATATTGCTCTGGTCACAAACTAAGCTCTAGGCTTGTACTATGTGTACCAGAAGCAACGATATAATACATATTATATTTTATAAACACCCAGACCATGACAAACTGAACAGAAAAAACGTACTAATATTTTTTGCCATGGGTGGGAATCGAACCCACCCGGATACAACGCCAAAGACGCAACCACTAGTCTACGGAGGCTGTCGAATGTTGATGATTGATTAGTTCTAATAAAATTGCATTTAAGTGAGATTATTACCTATTAGAAAAGTTAAGGTTCTGTCTGTCTTACTTTACCTGTTACATCTAGGTGGTAGATAGATCTTTCCGACCGGTCTCCGCCCATACAGAAGCAAAAACCGTTGACCTAGTCATGTTTTGGTTTTAGTCTGTGGTTTCACCGGATTTTAGGAGACTACTGTTACGTTTTATTGTCGAGGTAGTGTGTCCTTTCAGGGTGCGGTTACGGAAGGGGTAATTGAATTGACGATAAGGTTGGATATAAATATAGACTCATAATGCAATTCGTCTCTGTCACCGGCCATTTCGTAATCGCATCATTTAGCCAACATAGTGAAAGCGAAAATTAAAAATACATTGGTACACACCGAAGTTTTAACCGGGGATATCAACTAGTGTTTTTAATTTTTAGGTCTTACCAACTCGGCCACCACGTATATAATAATCGAAATATTATAATGTATATAATATGTATAAAACAATGAAATATCAACGAAATATCCTATTATTGATATGATAAAAAAGAACACTGAATAGTAAATTTTATCTACATTTGAGAACTAAGATGGCCGAGTGGCTCTAAGTTAGAGATCGAGCTTACCCAGACCTACCCTTCTCATCTTATTATCTTTAATTAAACTTTAAAACAAACTTAACCTTTCAAAATATATATAAACAAATCTAAAATAATTTATACATAGAAACAGACTTAGTTCTAGGTAAATGGAAAATAAATAAATAATAAAAATAAACATTAGGAAAAGCCCCTCCAGGCAATTCAATTATTACAAGCCAGTATTGAACTGTTTTTTGACAGCAAACAACTTTAATATACGATAGAGAGGGCACTTTTAAATCTTTTATATTAACATACGTGTTATCGTACGTTAGGTTGCGTAGTATAATCGCAATTAATAATAATAATACCTAGTGTTGGCGCCGCAGCAGCGCCATCTCTGTAATGCCGCCTGCAACGCAGTCATCTGCGGCTATATTCACTCTTATAGGAGCTACGTCTCAGCTCGCATACATTAAAACCTCATGTTATTAATAATATATAAAACCATGTAAAGTAGAAGGTAAATATACAGTTTTTGTAACATTTTCCACATATTTCCCTGGTCACAAACTAAGCTCTAAGATTGTAATACCTGTGCCAGACCAAAAACAACGATACAGATAAAATTTATAAGTACCCATAACAAAGCAAATTGTACAGAAAACGAACATATTGTTTTCTAATTAATTCAAGTTACAACTTACTTAACCCATTAGCGATTAATTAAATATATATTATCTAAAAAAATACCTAGTCATCCTCTAAATGTAAATGTCCTAAACACATACATACATATCATCACGGGTGCCTTACGGCGCCCGAGACCGCCTAAACGGCCCCAGGGCCCGGAGGGGTTTTAATCCCACCTCGTCGTAGCCGATGTTATGAGTTTACACCGAATAACTGGCTAGCTCGTCGCGATGTTTTAAATAGACTCAATAACCTATCTATAAACAGTTTCACAAGTTGGTATAGTGAACCTGGGACCGACAGCTTAACGTGCTCTCCGGGGCACTATAGTGGTGTTGTCAAACAAATGTACATACATTTTTAAATTAAAAACTCATTGGTACACACCGGGATTCGAACCAGAGACCTAAGTGTCTTTAAGTCCAAGGTCTAACCAACTCGGCCACCACATATATCCTAAACAAGATAATGTAAATGTCCTAGTCGTCCTAGTCTGAGCTCTATAATAATTCCCCGTGTAACTTGAGAAATAGTATAATTCACATATGCCATTGCCTATATACTTATATCAAAAGCTTTTCCCTAATCAAAAAAAATCTAACGAAACTACAATCAAAAATGCTTTCCAATCTAAAATAAATTGAAATACGATAAAGATTATTATGGGAATTTTCAAGAACTCATAAAAAATACAGATAAGTTTTATTTTGAGGAGAAAAAAAAATTCTATTTTTGTTGTGGCCTCTATCAGCTATGTAACCCATGAAAAAAGGCAATTTCAGACCGAAAGTTAAAAAATTGATTGAATTTTTTTTTTTTGTGGAAACTTGTTTTTATTAATTTAATAATAACCTACTTCTTAAAACAATGTAATAAGCATTTCCACTTAAGTTTATTAAAAATCTGTTAAATTACATTCATTTATTTTTGCAAATTTATTTAAATAATGAACCCTTATTTTTATCGACTTCAACGAAAGAGGATTTTTTTAATTCGACGCGATATATTATTATATTTATATATATTTGGGAATATTACTTGATTATTATTTAATTGTTTACGTGTATATGTGCATATATTTTAATTTATATTATAATTTCATTATGTAGGCGTCGCTTTCTTGTCGACTAACACAGTCTACTTTTAATGCTGGGGCTACATTAGCGGGCTACGGCGAATATTCGTGATAGCGCGATGAGTGTGGTCGGGTAGATCGCTGCAGTATTCGGACGAAGACGATGTATTATCGGGGCGCTGTGATGTATGTAGGCGCGGTGATGTAGACAAGAACATCGCGTGAGCCCGAACACGATGTTTTTGGCGCGACAACGCGACACGAATCTTCGCCCGCTAATGTAGCCCCAGCATTACAGAGTAAGCGTAACTCTTCGACGACATCGTTGTTTTTTCATCAGTCAAGATTTAGTCAAAGGCAGACTCTGTTTATAAAAAAAAAAAGGTATAATACGCTTTTCTACCCTACTCCTACGTGTGAATTTTATTCATTTTTACTTTGAAATTGGACGTCAAAGGGAGGAATGGTTTTGTGAAATTTTTTGTCTTGTGAATGACAAAAAAACACTTAAATTTTATGTTTCAGAGAGTTTACGAAGACATTTTTTCCTTTTTGTGTAAATAACTAAATTGTATTTTGATCCTTGATTTATTTTGTTATTCCCTAAGTGTGTACCTAACTGTGTAGGTTTTTTAAATGATTACCTAATATGAAAAATACTTATGTTTACTATAAAAAAATGCAGAAATTTTCTACATACATACATATGCCACGGTCACAGGTGCCATACGGCGCCCGAGACCGCCTGGACGGCCCCAGGGTACCCAGCGGAGGGGTTTTAATCCCACCTCGTCGTAGCCGATGGTATGAGTCTACACCGAACTCAATAACCCATCTATAAACAGTTTCACAAGTTGGTATAGTGGAACCGGGACCGACAGCTTAACGTGCTCTCCTAGGCACTACAGTGGTGTTGTCAAACAAATGTACATATTTTTTAAAAATTAAAAACTCATTGGTACACACCGGGATTCAAACCAGGGACCTAAGTGTTTTTAAGTCCAAGGTCTAACCAACTCCGCCACCAGAAATTTTCTACGTTAGTTTTATACAACGTGCACTCAAATTAATGCAAAATGAAAGACTAATTTGTCCTACTCGTATTATTGTTAATAGATTTGATTTCAGTAATTTTTTTTTTTCTCATGTATTCCTAATTATGGCGTAGGGACGTGACGACCCCACCGCCCGCTTTTGCGCAGTCAGTCAACCGAACGATGGCGGTCAAACCATCCAAATCATGGTCGGAAGAAATAATAATACGGTACGGGCAGCAGCGCATCGTAGTAAAACTTTCGACCCACTGCGATCGCCAACCCGCTTGCCAAGCGTGGCGATTATGGCATCCCCCCCCCCCCCCCCCCCAATATGAACGACAATAATACAAAACGGCCCCTAGTACCCGGCGGCCCCGCTATTCCTGGCTATGGTAGCGGCCATGATTACAGCGGGGCAAGGGGTGCGAAGAATCTCCGGCGGAGCCCAAACTACCACAACAAACGAACACTGGCCCTGGCAACATACAACACACGGACACTGCGGACTGACGAGAGGGTGGTCGAACTAGAGGAAGTATTGAGCGGGTTACACTGGGATATTATTGGATTATCTGAAGTCCGAAGAGAAGGTGAAGACTCGATAATCCTGAAATCCGGTAACCTGCTCTATTTCCAGGAGGGCGACCAACCGTCTCAAGGTGGTATCGGGTTCATCGTCCACAGGTCTCTCGTGAACAACGTTGTCAAAATCGAGAGTGTGTCGACAAGGGTGGCTTACCTTATACTCAGAATAACCAAACGATATTCGCTGAAGGTCATACAGGTATACGCCCCGACATCGACACACCTCGACGACGAGGTAGAAGCCATGTATGAGGACATCAGTAGAGCCATGCGTAGCTTCAAATCTCATTACACTGTTGTCATGGGAGACTTTAACGCGAAGATAGGCAAACGAAGCGAAACCGAACTGAGAGTGGGGCAATTTGGTACAGGCAGTAGAAATCCACGAGGTCAGATGCTTGCGAACTTCATGGAAAAGGAGGGACTGTATTTGATGAACTCCTTTTTCAAGAAAAAACCACAACGCAAGTGGACTTGGATAAGCCCTAACGGTGCCACCAAAAATGAGATAGACTTCATCCTGTCGACCAGAAAGCAAATATTCAATGATGTCTCAGTGATCAATGAGGTGAAAACCGGGAGCGATCACCGTTTGGTAAGAGGCACATTGAACATCAATACAAAGTTTAAAAGGTCACGATTAATGAAGTCTACGCTCCGGCCGGTACCTATTAACACCCAAAACCCCGAGCGCTTTCAGCTGGAATTAAAAAACCGCTTCGAATGCCTATGCGAGTACACAGATGTGGACGAATATAATGACAGGGTTGTGGAAACTGTCCACCAGGTCGGAACGAAGTTTTTTAAGATCCGATCTAACAAAGGAGCTAGAAAGATCTCCGACCATACTTTAAAGCTCATGGAAGAGAGACGCGGAATGGCCATGCAATCTTCGTCTGACGCTTCTAAAGTAAGATTGCTCAACAGACAGATCTCAAAGTCCTTGACTCGCGACATACGGCAATTTAATACAGATCGTATTAAAGATGCCATTGAGCAAAACAAAGGCTCTAAAGTATTCGCAAGAGATCTGTCTCTCGGCCAGAGTCAATTAACGAAGCTGAAGACCGAGGACGGCAGAGTTGTCGCCTCCAAACCAGAGATTATGGCGGAGATCGAAAGGTTCTATGGACAGTTATACACAACAACACGGCCTCCTGTCAAAAACCTGGAAAATGATCCAAGAGCCAGGTTAACCCGACACTATACCGAAGATATCCCGGAGGTCAGCCTGTACGAGATTAGGATGGCTCTCAAACAGTTGAAAAACAACAAGGCACCGGGTGATGACGGAATCACGTCTGAGCTCCTGAAAGCTGGTGGCAAACCTTTGCTGATGGCTCTCCAGAAGCTGTTTAATTCCGTCATCCTCGAGGGCAAAACACCTAAGGCATGGAACAGAAGCGTGGTGGTACTCTTCTTCAAAAAGGGTGACAAAACCCTTTTGAAGAACTACAGACCCATCTCGCTTCTGAGCCATGTCTATAAACTGTTTTCGAGAGTCATCACGAATCGTCTCTCACGTAGGCTTGACGACTTTCAGCCTCCCGAACAAGCCGGATTCCGAAAAGGCTATAGTACCATAGACCACATCCACACATTGAGGCAGATTATACAAAAAACCGATGAATATAATCAGCCCCTGTGTCTAGCTTTCGTGGACTATGAGAAAGCCTTCGATTCGATAGAAACATGGGCGATGCTTCAGTCACTCCAGCGGTGCCAAATTGACTACCGCTATATCGAAGTACTAAAGTGTTTGTACAAAAACGCTACCATGTCAGTTCGCCTCCAAGACCAGACCTCAAGACCCATCCAGCTACAGCGAGGAGTGAGACAGGGAGACGTAATCTCCCCGAAACTTTTTACTGCGGCATTGGAGGATGTCTTTAAACTCTTGGACTGGAGAAGATTTGGCATCAACATTAATGGCGAGTACATCACTAACCTTCGATTTGCCGACGATATCGTAGTCATGGCTGAAACCCTGGAGGACCTCGGCATAATGCTCAATGATCTCAGTGGGGCTTCTAAAAAAGTAGGCCTAAACATGAACATGGATAAGACCAAAGTCATGTCGAACGCCCATGTTATACCCACTCCTCTAAAAATAGGGAGCTCCGCACTTGAAGTTGTTGACAATTATATATACCTAGGACAGTCAATCCAAACAGGTAAATCCAACTTCGAGAAAGAGATCTCTCGTCGAATCCAACTCGGCTGGGCAGCATTCGGGAGGCTACGTAATATCTTCTCGTCCCAAATACCGCAGTGTTTAAAAACCAAGGTGTTTGAGCAGTGTGTGTTGCCAGTGATGACTTACGGATCAGAGACGTGGTCGCTTACTATGGGTCTCATGAAAAAGCTTACAGTCACACAAAGGGCGATGGAGCGCGCTATGCTCGGCGTCTCCTTGCGGGATCGTATTCGAAACGATGAGATCCGCAAAAGGACCAAAGTAACCGACATAGCCTCCAGAATCGCCAAACTTAAGTGGCAGTGGGCAGGCCACATAGCTCGCAGAACGGACGGCCGTTGGGGCATTAAGGTTCTCGAGTGGCGACCGCGTGCCGGAGGACGCAGGAGAGGCAGGCCCCCCACAAGATGGACCGACGACCTGAAAAAGGTCGCGGGAAGCCGATGGATACAAGCAGCGCAGAACCGGTCATTGTGGCGATCCTTGGGGGAGGCCTATGTCCAGCAGTGGACGCGCGAAAGGCTGGCATGATGATGATGATTCTTAATTATAATTTTTCATATGTTTTTATTGATATAAAAACAGATGAAGATTTAATCTCATTAAACCTAAAATCCTGCTTAAATAAACACTATGATATTTATACGAATATGCTTTTGTAAACAAATTCCGCTTGTAATTAATTATAAACTCTAGGCTTATATTAATTATTAACTCACAGCCGAATTGGCGCATTACATGTACCTACTTTAAACATATTTGAGGCTTCGATAAACATAAATACTGTGTAATAAGGTTTTACTTTAATTTCAATTAGGTACATTTTATATAAAATATCTGTGTTATATAGATAACCTAACGTCAAATTTTGACAGCTCTCTGAATTCCAAAATAAATAAGAGAATCAAGCTGGATTATTTTTCCTGGTTTAAAAAATATAGCTACATTAACACGCACTGGTTGCAAAATGCATATGTATACCGTGGCGGATGTACCAACTCGTACTAAACGTTTTGGCGATTCATACATCTGCCGTACTATTAAAATGTGGAATGCTCTACCAGCTTGCGTGTTTCCTTCCTCCTATAACCTAGAGTCCTTTAAACGAAGCGTGAATAGGCATCTTAAGCCGGCATAATGATGGCAACCAGCGGTGCACCTGTATGCATCCGCTTGTTTCTATCATTCCTGGACCTTGCATACTGCTTAACATCAGGTGGATGAAAGGTCACATGCTGAGCTCTTATAAAAAAAAACTATCTTATTGTTTTTTTTTATTTGGAGCACGGCATGTGACTCTATCTACCTGATGGCAAGCAGACCTAGAGTCAATACATTGTTGCTACATGATGCGGTTACGAAATGGATAAAGACGTTGTTGCATTACGAGTCTATTTTAAAGTTCTCGCTACTTTATCGTCAAATTGATCGCTACTTTCGTAACTGTACCAAGAAAAAAGACGACAACGTCGACAAGTAATCGATACAGTAGTCTCCTAAACACCGGTGAACCCACAAACTAAAACCGGAACATGACTAAGTCAAAGTCAAAAATATTTATTTCATGTAAACCTTTACGCATAGACAAAAAAATAACTATATTTAGTATAAGGTCTAAGTGCACGCTTGTTTAGGCACATGCATACATAACAATAAATAGAAACCAAAACGAACACACACCACATAACCAACCAGTGTAAGACTAAGTGGTTAGCTGGTACCATTGACCTGTTCATCGTTATCTGCCCTGCAAAGGTGCCACCGAGGCGACCAACCTAACAGACTACATCTACCCAAATATCCACTATAAGTAATAATTAATATAAAAGTACGAAAATGTATCAATCAGAGCGCAAACACTGACCGCATGTTGGTCCCCCAGAGACACCCCGGAGAAAAAGGTACCAGCAAGTAAAAAACTCGGCGTTCCACATATGTACCTGACCATCAGGAGATATGCTTATATACTAGCTCATTTGACTAGTTCACTTGACTACGATTGCAGTAACAAATCGTAGAGCCTTTGATATACGAAATCTACAAGTTATTGCTCAACAGACAAATTATAATTTTAAATATTAAAGGGTTAGTACAGTTGCCAGAATTTAGACCTAAATAAATAGCCTGTCTGTCTCAATTTCAGGCCTTTTCTTGAACATAGTCCAATTTCCATTATTTATTTATTTTCGTCGAACAAAAGCCCAGCGTTTAGGAGTTCTTGGTAGTGCCACTTTGATCTACATATAAATGTACGAAATTTACTCAAACCCACCTATTTGTTATGTACATGTACAATATAGTTATGTACATGTATAACATAGAAGCTAGCTTTCTGGGCCTCCTATACAATATCAGTAAAATTATCTGCTAATTTGCATAAATTTTTCTATCTGATTTCAGCCATAAATTGTTTTAATAGAATTAATAAAAAATATAATAATAATATGTAGAACATTTCACACATATTACAAACTAAGCTTTATATAGGCTTGTACTATGTGTACCAGAAACAATGATACTAATACATAAGTACTATATTATTACCACCCAGGTCAAGACAAACTGTAAGTACGTACATTTGTGTTATAGGAATCAAGCCCACGACCTCGGATGCAACACCGACAGTGTAACCACTAGACCATTGATTATACTTTGATACCTTATCTTAATTTAAGTATTAGCACTTTTATTATATACTAGCTGACCGGCGTAACTTCGTCTGCGTAAATTTAACCGTTTGCGTAGCGCACGCGACGGAAGCTTTCAAAAGGACAAATTTTCCCAACATTTTTCATTGTTGCTCCGCTCCTATTGGTCGTAGCGTGATGTTATATAGCCTATAGTCTTCCTTTATTAATGAATTTTCCGATACAACCTCACAAACTTTATATACCTCTTTATTAGTATATTAGATTTATAGCTTAAAAACACAAACACACAAACACAAAACAAAAAGACTTTTATGTACCTGGTTTGAATCCCGGTGTGTACCAATGAGTTTTTAATTAAAAAAATTAAGTACATTTGTTTGACAACACCACTATAGCGCCTCGGAAAGCACGTTAAGCTGTCGGTGCCGGTTTCACTATACCAACTTGTGAAACTGTTTATAGATGGGTTATTGAGTCTATTCAAAGCATCGTGACGAGCGAGCTATTGTTCGGTGTAGACTCATACCATCGGCTACGACGAGGTGGGGCCTGGGTACCCTGAGGCCGTCTAGGCGGTCTCGGGCGCCGTAAGGCACCCGTGATGATATGTATGTATGTATGTAGATATATATCTAATATAAAAAAGTGCTCTTATAAAAATAGTACTAAAACTCAAACAAGTTTTCCTCAAATATATTTACAAAAACTATTTTTTTCTGAAAATAAAGCGTATTAAAGGTAGTCATTCATGTCTGTGACACATAGCCACACATGGGCTATCAATCACTCCCTTGACGCCCTCCGTGATGGTATCAGTCAGCTTAGGCGGCGAATATGCGAAAATGTTTTTTCTTGTCAAGTATTATGGAATATATAAAAAAATATTTCCTGTCATACTAAAAAAACTGTCAAGTTTGATTAAAATACATGGTGAAAGGTACCGTCACACATACATCTTAATAACACATGTCTTACGGATTAAGAAGGGAAGTCTGACTTGACACACAATTATATAATAAATAAATAATCATCACGGGTGCCTTTTTAGCTCCCGAGAATCGTTTTTTAAATGTGTCAGGGTACTCAGCGGAGGGATTAATCCGTCCTCATTTTGCCGGAAGCAACACCTAACAAGTGGCGAGCTTGTTGCGGCGTTTATCATGATATAGTCTCGTTGTATAAAGCGATTACACATACCAGATCCGACCTTGTTGTCGTCGTTTAACCTTGTTATCAGTTGCGCAGTGACTTAACCACTAGGCTGGGGCCAATCTATACTCTATACTAATACTAATATTATAAAGGGGAAAGATTTGTATTTTTGTATGTTTGTAATGAATAAACTCAAAAACTACTGGACCGATTGCAATAATTTTTTCACCATTAGAAAGCTGCATTATTCAGAAGTAACATAGGCTATATAATATCACGCTAGTTGTGGAGCAGTAACCAAAAATGTTTTAAAAACGGGGGAAAAGTATCGTTTCTGAGGCCTTCCGTGGCGTGCGCTGATCTTAAGTCCCCCCGTGCGAAGCCGGGACGGGCCGCTAGTTATAAAATATTTATATTATTAAAATATTTTAAGTACCATCACGGCTTCCTTGCGATCATCATTCTGACTGAACAAGTGGCAAGCTCGTGGGGTGTCAATAAACCATCAATAAATAATAATAATAATATGTAATATGTAGGACTCTTTTATAAGTACCAAAATATTTTTTTCGTGATATTTTGCGATGTCAAATCAAAGATCATACAAATCGGTTTAACCGTTTTGAAGATTTCTATATTGTGAGTTACATTTACACCGGTATTTATAAAGACTTATTAAATTCTAGAAAAACACTTATAGAATGTCTTATCTCTTTTTATTAGCAACAAAATGAATAACGCATGTTAAAGACGCAAAACCTAAAGTAAAGTGTTCTTTAAGGTCTCAATAAGTTTTTATGAGTAAGGCCATAATACCTATTTCATCAAATTCTATCTAAGGATAGTTGTGGCGCGGTGATACTTAGCGTTTTATAATAACAGGCTGAGATAGATTTAAGTCCACGAAAACGAAGTCGCTGCCACAATTAATTGTAAACATGTGTTCGGACTCAATCGAGGGTTTCCGTTTAAAACGTTCAGGGACCGGAAAACGGTGTACCTCTACGACGAATTACCCCGTGAACTTTTTACCCAATTCAATTGCTATCCTACACATTTAGGTAACCCTTTTGAAAGGGTAAACCCTATGTTTAACAGCTTAGCATGTAAGACTTACCCAGCAAATCTATGGTGCAATGCTTTTTGAACTTTGGAAGACGGAGGAAGAAAAAAAATAAGTTGATGGTTATTGCAGTTGATTAACATTGAACATTTGGCTGACATAAAAAATATTTAAGCAAAAATTACTCTTATTTTATTATTCATTAATATCAAAATCGTTTAAAACTTTTAAAACGCTGTGTTTTATTTTGTTTAAAAGCCCGCCGCATACACAACTTGCTGGTATTTACAAATAGGTATAATTTAAAACAAACAACCGTCATTATAGGAGTTTAAAACACATTCCTCAATAGTATACCAAGTTTAAGGAGGGTTAACCGTAACCCCCGAAAATAATGGAGGCTTGTCCGTCCGTACATCGTTCCTAAACATATTATAACACATAACTAAAGAAACCAGCGGCCACATTCTGTTTCTTATAACGTGATCGTTAGATTGTCAAAATAGCACATTCCGTTATTAGCGCTCTCTCCTCCAATCAGCGAAGGTTAAAAAATTACTCTGATTGGACACATTCTGTTTCTTATAACGTGATCGTTAGATTGTCAAAATAACGACTTCCGCTATTTGCGCGCTCTCCTCCAATCAGAGTAATTTTTTAATCTTTGCTGATTGGAGGAGAGAGCGCTAATAACGGAATGTGCTATTTTGACAATCTAACGATCACGTTATAAGAAACAGAATGTGGCCGCAGTAACTATAATTAACGATACTTTGTTTCTAAAATCCAGCTAAAGCGTTTTTAGTTCACACATATTGCGGGTTGATTACGCGCACCACGCTAAGCTAAACTATAATCGTTATGATGCCACTACTGATAATAACCTATTTAAAATTCCGTCACATGCCTCTACCAAATATTCTGACTCATTTACGGTGTCAGCTGCTTGCCAGTGGAACTTGCGCCCCCTGAACATCAGACAGTCTCCGTCTCTCGTCATTTTCAAGAAATTACTCATTTCTCACAATCATAATTTAGGTTTAAACAGACATTTATGTATTTATTTTTGGTAATTTATTTATGTATTTTATGTGGTTGTATCTATGCACCCTATATTACAATTTTCACTCTCCTAAAGGTTAGCTGGTAGATAATGCCTAAGGCATTAAGGTCGCCTTTGCAAACCTTCTTAGTGCAATAATGACAGCCTCCGTAGACTAGTGGTTGCACCTTTGGCGTTGTATCCGGAGGATACATAAAATCCAGCATACACATAATATATACATACACAACAAACTGCAAAATGATGATGATAGAAATACACATAGATATTTTTGTACTATGTGTTCCAGACACAAAATAAATAAACACATGGTATACAGAATATTTATAATATTTAGATTATGCGCTTTCTGTATTTTTATTTTGTAAATTTGCTGCGTAGGTAAGTAAGTAACGTTTTCTTCGTTTTGATATGTTGGATTTTGTCGCACCTTCCGACTTCTGAAAATATATATTCTTTGTGAGAAATATTTTATGAAAGATAAAACATTTGGATTATTAAAGCGGTAAATAATACGATTTTGGTTTTAGCATTACGACAGTAATGATTCCTTAGAATTTATTTTCTTTTATTTTTATAATAAAAAGATGTAAAAACAGCCTCCGTAGACTAGTGGTTACGCCTTTGGCGTTGAATCCGGAGGTCGTGGGTTCGATTCCCACCCATGGCAAAAAAATATTTGTACGTTTTTTCTGAACAGTTTGTTATGGTCTGGGTGTTTATAAAATATAACATGTATTATATCGTAGCTTCTGGTACACATAGTACAAGCCTATAGAGCTTAGTTTGTGACCAGAGCAATATGTGTAATTTGTCGTACATACATATTATAATAAAGAATTTTAAATAAAATGCCATTCTGAGGTAATACAAACTGGTGAAATTGTGAATTGACAGACAACTAAATCTTTCCATTAAAATTTTGCTTAACGGTGTACGGCGTACGACTTAGTACTATGTGTGTGTATACCAGGAACAACAATACTAATACTTATTATATTTTATATATTAAGTCCAGACCATGGGAAACTGTACAGAAAAGAGTACTAAATTTGGTTTGCATTGAGTGGAAATCGAACCCACGACCACCGGATACATCGCCAACGGCTTAACCAGGGTAATATAAGTGAAATGTCCTATATATTATTTTTTGTCTTTTAGTCATTATAAAAAAAAACAAATAAATAATTTGATTATAAATGATATTTAATGAAACGCTTGCTCACAACTCATTATCTAAATACTTAAACCAGATCCTCGTGAAAATATTTGTTTGGTATGTCATGTATGTTTATGTATTGCATGTATGTTTATGTATTGCATGTATTATATTATATACCGTATTCAGGTAGTTTAGGTATTGTTATGCATCATTGATAACATTATATATATTTCTTTTTTCGAAACAGTTCTGCACCCTAAGCATATTTCACTCTCTCAAAGGTTAGCTGGTAGAAAATGCCTAAGGCATTATTATTAGCTCGCCTATGTACAATTTTGTGCAATAAATAATTTTAAATAAATAAATAATAATTAATGATTTTACCCGTGATGATATTTATTTATAATTATAAATGATTCGCCTAAATTCGTATATATTCACAGATAAATGTAAAATTCAATTTAAATCTTTGGCTTCAGAGTAAAAATAGTTGTATAACATTGGTCGAGTTTGAATGAATCAGCTCCTAATTGAATAAAAAATCTAAAATCAGTTTTTAACGCTTTCTATTCCAGTGTTACCGAAAAGTCCGTATGTTCACATGAGTTTGGGTAAATTCTTCGGGTACATTTCGGGTCTAGGCTTTGGGAATGACAAAGTAAATACACAACTAACTTTGTAGGATTTGTTCTGTTCGGACGGTTTCAGATCGGGCAATATATAAGATTTTTAGCTGTTTACACGGTTGTTACAAAATATGACTCTCTAAAGGCCTGGAAGGGCACGTTCCAGTAAAGCTCCTATAGCTTTACTGGAACGTGCCCTTCCAGTTCCACTCATACCAAGTTTTAATCGTTCCTAATAAAATTTATATAGGTACCTAGAAGTGGTTTCTATAACTTCAATAGGCCGACCGGTTTTGTTACCACTGCCCAAACATATGGGAAAGCCGTCAAATGACATAGTTTTAGTATGTGGTTTCACCAGTTTTCAGGGGCCTACTAATGTGGAATGCTCTACCTGATACCTGCTTACGTGTTTCTTCCATCCTATAACATTAAGACTAAAAGAAGCGTGAATCTTAAGCCGGCATAATGGTTGAGACCAGCTCTTACAACACAGTTCTAAGTGCTGGCTGGTTCTATTCATTTTTGGACCTGCATACTGATTTCTATTAGGTAGATGTGGGGTCACATGCCGAGCTCCTATAATTAAAAAAAAAATCACTGTTATCCGGCCTAGCCACGTAACCAATTAGAAAATAGTCAGTCAGACAAAAGTCTTTTAAAATATAATTTGTTTTGAATTTTTACTCCACTATGATTCACCAATGCAACTGCAGGATTCCACTGATAATTCACATGCATTCTTAACTCCAATGAACTATTACTTACATATACAAAGTCACATTCCGTGCTTTAATAAAATAAATAGCTTTTTCATTTTGCGTCGGAATAGGATCAGACTTGCGTCCGTCACGTTTTCAGGGACTAACACAATTTGTTGATTCCAAAACTCTGAAACACCAATTAGGACCGACTATTAATTGTATAATAAATATGCTCGAATCGTGGACTGACTAAATACACAATTCAACTAAATATTGTACCTTTATGATGTTTCATTTTAAAGTTAAACAAATAATAGAGAGTCAATGTTCCTAGCTTTCCATGGATTGTCACAGGTGATCGCGTGCTTGGGAAAAATAATCGAAATCGGTTTAGTAATTTTGAAATGTTACTTTTATATACATATTATACTTACCTTACTACTTAATACTAGATAATTTAAAAACTCGTTTTATAACCTACTAGGTTTTTAATAGTGAAATCTGTTTGATTTTCAACATGACTTTGGTGTATTTTTTAGGCAAAATATTGAAGAAAATAGCTTCTTCTTTCATATACCATAAACCTTTATTAAACCGTAGACGTTAATATAACATACGTATTTTTAAAATGTTTCATTTCCGCTTTTACGTGAACGAACATATATCTTATAAGTGCTGAACATAGAAAAATCAAAAATACTAGAAAAATGGAGGCCGCATCATTGTAACTAAAAAAAATACACTGTGCAAACTAATACGAAACCATATCAAAATGCGTTTAAAATTAGGTTAGCTGTTTTATTGTAACTATTCAATTGATTCTCCCTTTTATTATCGTGAGATAATAATATAGAATTCATCTTATTAGGTACTAAAGTAGTACCTAGTAATGTAAGACCATTTTCAAGAAATTACTCATCTCTCATTATCATAATTTAGGTTAGGTTTAAACATATATTTATGTATTTATTTTTGCTATATTATTTATGTATTTTATGTAGTTGTATCTATACTGTTTGTGTATTTTGATTTCTCTTTACACTAATCTATGCACCCTATATTACCATTTTCACTCTCCTAAAGGTTAGCTGGTAGATAACGCCTGAGGCATTAAGCTAGCCTATGTACAAACTTTTTAGTGTAATAAAGAATTTTAAATATAAATGAATGTAAATTAGGTATCCAAATGAAACAGGATAGTGTGTGAACCCGGGTCGTAAGTCGTAACATGTTTATTAATTAACTAATTAAAACCTACTAAATACCTTGTACCTATTATAAATCTTTTGATTTAATAAAAAAAATACAGTTTAAAGTAAGATGACATTTAATATCATATAGCAACCTTAACATAAAACTACCTAATACTGTCTACTAATTTGTGAGTTGCGAGAAAAGCAAAGCCATTGTTTATCTCATTTATTTTGCCCATCGTACTTTTGTCGCTGGCTGGTGTAAATTAAATTTTTCTCTTCGTCACAATGAAACATGCCTTTCCTTATTTCGTCAGGAAAATTTGTCTATATAATTATGTTTCAACGGCTGTTTTTAAATGTTTCTTTTATTTAAGTTTATTACTTTAATTTATTTATTTGTACCTACTTAATTTATTTAATTTGTAAAATTGAAGTAGGAGAAAATCTTAGAAATATTTATTTTTAATAAAGTACTGTTTAATTTCTTAAAAAGTATTTCGTGAATTTTTAAGGGTTCATTCATTTTCTTTCAACGCCATCAATATATTTTTGGCTTAGTATTTTTAACAAAGCTTTTAAAATAATGAGTAAAAAACATTTTAAAAATGTTTTATTTTTCAATACAAAAGCTTTTTCTTTGTTTTCCCTTTATTATACTTTTTGTCAATAAGTTTAATAGCACATACAATTTGTACGGACAGTGGCGAGTGAATACAATGTTCACTGTCCTAATAGTACATATACAGTTTGAATTTGAAAGTTCGTTCTTTGGGCTAATTACCTATGAGGCTATACTGATCAAATCGAAAATAAAACCTATGGAACCATGTGACGCAAATGAAAAAAAAAATCCCCTTACATACCTTCCCCATACAAATTGTTGATTTTAACATTACTAGATTTGTATAAAGAAGGCATTTTTTTTTATTTGCGACATATGGTTCCATAGGTCTAGTCATGTTTTAGTTTGTGGAGTTACCAGTGTTTAGAAGACTAAATTTCTGCATTGATTTGTTGTAGAGGTAGTAGACTTCTTTCTAGGTTCGGTTACAAAATGAGCGGTTGTTTTGACGATAACGCAACGGGGATATATTAGTAGACTTGTAATGGAAATTCGCCTTCGTAACCGTCCACTTTGTAGCGTACCCATATCATTAGGCCGGCATAGTGGAAGAAACCAATACTTCTAAACAACATTGCATTCGTATTCTCCATTTATGTTTTTAATTATCAGCTCAATTTTTTAAATTTAATAAAAAGTAGGTTAGGCAATGTTTTCTAGATTCGAAAGTTCAGCGAAATCTAAATCGAAATCCTGCGTAGTGGGGCAAACCAAAAACGATTATTTTCTTTTGCCTCACCTCGTATACACTCTCGTCCGGACGTTAACATGGCTGAGGAATTACATCGAAGACTGGTTTAATTATGATAAAAATACTTTATTTTTAGAGAATTTTTATTATTTCACAAAATTAAACACATCATCGATAACTACACAGTTTTATAAAGATTAACCTTCTTCTGTTAATAGGTAAACTACGATGAATGGCTCTCAACGATAAAAAAAGAAGTATAGTATATACGTTTTTTTACATATAGGGTGATTATGGCATCAATGACGTTAAGTTTTGTCAGTCATAATAATAAAAAATACATATGCACGAGGCGCGTTGCTAAGTGTGCAATAATCGGACCTTGGGCCTTATTCCGAGTTTGCAACCGCTAATCACGACAAGACGTTGCGCAAACTATAAATATGGAAATATAAGCTCTATTCCAATGGTTATATAGTACGAGTATACTGAATGGCTATTATAATGCCGCCATCTTGAAATACACGAATTCTTCGCAAGTTTGAACATGTATGGAGCATTGGAATTTTAACTTTATAATTAATAGGATAGAACTTACATTTCAATACCCATACTTTACGCAAAATGCGCGACGGCGAACGTTGCAAAACTCGGAATAAGGCCCCTGTTACTGCAGCCACAAAGTACGAAATTTTTATAACATACTTTTTTTTCATTAAAAATGAGGTGTAGGTATAAAAAAATTTACTATAATTTTTAACCTATACTTTTCTTTTGTTAACAGATCCAAATGCAATCAACAAGAAGAACTTAACAACCTGACATCCTCAATAACCCCCAAAAAATGATAATCACAAGATAACCGTAAAAATGACGCATCTCAACAGTCATCAAGAGTTCAACCATTCTGTCATTAACCTCAAATCTGGCATTAACTTTGACCACGGGTTACGGATAGCCGACGATGCTACCCGGGTCTATGGATCTAACGACGTATTTAATGACCCCTTATCGACGACGCCGAAGATTAATTTTAGTTACTATGACAACGAAACGCTTCCAGAATATTCTAATTTTACAACAGAAGACTATTGCAAAACCAATCATACGCATGTGTATTTGAATGTCACATGCGAGTTTCCTATAAGTTACGCAGAACCTATGTATGGGTAAGTTTTATCTTCTTATTGTTATTTTATTTACCTTCATGCTAGGTCTATTGCGGGGTAGAAGAGAATGCCGTGTCTTGGGAGAGGCCTATGTCCAGCAGTGGACTGTGATAGGCTGATGATCATGATGACGTTATTTGCTGATGACAGCACATCAGTATTATTTGTAGATGAAAATATTACTAACCTAGAAAGAATAAACAATACTTTAACGACAATTATTCAATGGTTGACTTATAGGATTTACTTACCTTTATAGGATAATCTTGTATTAAATTTTTAAAGATAAAAATGCAATTAAAAATTTCCTGGTGTCGGGACTCGAACCCATGAACCTCGCTATCGCGGCAAGGCGCTCAACCGCTGAGCCAACCAGGTTCCAGTCAGCCCTCACGAATTTTGTCATTGCTTGTTATCTACTTATACACAGACGCCTTCTATTAGCTTTCTTGTAATAATTCTTATACGAGTGAAGTTAGAAGTCCTAGTTTCTAATACTAGATGGCAGAGGAGTCTGTTTTTTGTTTTTACTTTTTTCAGTATTTTATATTTATGTATTTTTATAAATTCCTTTATAGGATAATCTTATATTAAATGTTTAAAGATAAAAATGCAATGAAAAAAATCCTTGTGGCGGGACTCGAACTCACGAACCTCGCTATCGCGGCGAGGCGCTCAACCGCTGAGCCAACCCGGTCCCGGTCAGCCCTCACAAATTTTGTCATTACTTGTTATCTACTTATACACAGACGCCTTCTATTAGCTTTCTTGTAATAATTCTCATACGAGTGAAGTTAGAAGTCCTAGTTTCTAATACTAGATGGCAGAGGAGTCGTTTTTTGTTTTTACTTTTTTCAGTATTTTATATTTATGTATTTTTATAAATTCCTTTATAGGATAATCTTATATTAAATGTTTAAAGATAAAAATGCAATGAAAAAAATCCTTGTGGTGGGACTCGAACCCACGAACCTCGCTATCGCGGCGAGGCACTCAACAGCTGATCCAACCAGGTCCCGGTCAGCCCTCACAAATTTTGTCATTACTTGTTATCTACTTATACACAGACGCCTTCTAATAATTCTTATACGAGTGAAGTTAGAAGTCCTAGTTTCTAATACTAGATGGCAGAGGAGTCTGTTTTTTGTTTTTACTTTTTTCAGTATTTTATATTTATGTATTTTTATAAATTCCTTTATAGGATAATCTTATATTAAATGTTTAAAGATAAAAATGCAATGAAAAAAATCCTTGTGGCGGGACTCGAACCCACGAACCTCGCTATCGCGGCGAGGCGCTCAACCGCTGAGCCAACCAGGTCCCGGTCAGCCCTCACAAATTTTGTCATTACTTGTTATCTACTTATACACAGACGCCTTCTAATAATTCTTATACGAGTGAAGTTCGAAGTCCTAGTTTCTAATACTAGATGGCAGAGGAGTCTGTTTTTTGTTTTTACTTTTTTCAGTATTTTATATTTATGTACTTTTATAAATTCC
Organism: Monopis laevigella; assembly: GCA_947458855.1. Taxonomy (NCBI): domain Eukaryota; kingdom Metazoa; phylum Arthropoda; class Insecta; order Lepidoptera; family Tineidae; genus Monopis; species Monopis laevigella. The sequence goes on along the minus strand of OX381577.1, from coordinate 4,560,211 downwards.
TTTATAGGATAATCTTATATTAAATGTTTAAAGATAAAAATGCAATGAAAAAAATCCTTGTGGCGGGACTTGAACCCACGAACCTCGCTATCTCGGCGAGGCGCTCAACCGCTGAGCCAACCCGGTCCCGGTCAGCCCTCACAAATTTTGTCATTACTTGTTATCTACTTATACACAGACGCCTTCTATTAGCTTTCTTGTAATAATTCTTATACGAGTGAAGTTAGAAGTCCTAGTTTCTAATACTAGATGGCAGAGGAGTCTGTTTTTTGTTTTTACTTTTTTCAGTATTTTATATTTATATATTTTTATAAATTCCTTTATAGGATAATCTTATATTAAATGTTTAAAGATAAAAATGCAATGAAAAAAATCCTTGTGGCGGGACTCGAACCCACGAACCTCGCTATCGCGGCGAGGCGCTCAACCGCTGAGCCAACCAGGTCCCAGTCAGCCCTCACGAATTTTGTCATTATTTGTTATCTTCTTATACACAGACGCCCTCTATTAGCTCTCTTCTAATAACTCTTATACGAGTGAAGTTAGAAGTTCTAGTTTCTAATACTAGATGGCAGACTCCTCTGCCTACATATAAAAAAAAAATACATATAAAAACAACACACTTATATAGTTTATCTTATCGTATCTTATTGGTTTTTGGGGTTGACATTAGTCAAAAACACTTCGACCCTTTTGGATCTTTTGTGTGTTCCCCATTCCTATTATCCACACACCTCAGTATCGTCCCCAAATATGTTGTTGACATATTTAAGGACATCACTAAGGTCGATTAGCCTGTAGCTTTCTGGATCCGGATAAGCCTGTCCTAGGTATTTTATTCTTTGGATGGCCCTAGCGTCACAGTCGCACAGTAGGTGCCGCATGGATTCGGGCTCCTTACCACAGAATCTGCATGTGGGATCATCTCTTACTCCTATAGTATAGAGGTGCTTGTTGGTTGTATAGTGTCCTGAGAATACTCCCACCAGTAGCCTTATTTGACTTCTGTTGAATTTCCATATCTTATCCAGGCCTATTGCCCTCATACCAATGAATTTCTTGGAATGTATTAGGCCTTGCTGCGTTAACCACCATCTTGTGTGTTTGTCCTCAGCAAACTTCTTCAATGCATTAATTATTGTTATGTTGGGTATGCCTATAAATGGTTCAGGTCCAATTAAGGGAGTTTCTGAACCCATTTTAGCCAGTTGGTCTGCCCTTTCATTGCCTTCGATGCCCATATGTCCCGGCACCCAGGCCAGTCTTACCCTGTTGTTCCTGCCGATTTTATTCAACAGTTTAACACATTCCAAAACCAGCCCAGATCTGGTGTCATACGAGCTCAAAGCTTTAAGTGCTGCTTGGCTGTCGCTGAGAATATTTATGTTTTCTCCATGTGATCCCATGTCTAGGATCTTTTTTGCAGATACTATTATCGCATACAGTTCTGCTTGGAAAACTGTAGGGTAATGTCCCATGCTTACATGAATATCATGACCATTAGTATGTATTCCTGCACCCGTTCCTGACTGCATCTTTGATCCATCAGTATACCAGTTTTGACATTTACTGTCGGGTTTAGAACCATTTTCCCATTCGTCCCGTGACGGGAAATATGTTTTGTAGTTCCTTTTAAAGATTCGAATAGTCGAAATATTGTCAGTGCACATTTCAAGAATCCTATCGAGATTGTTGTCAGTTTCCATCCTAGTGTGAATAGTTTGGGGCATATTTGGATACCACACTCTATTATTCCGTAGTCGGTAAAGTGATTTCCTTGCCTCCATTTCTATTATCACGTGTAAAGGTTTAAGATTTAATAGTACCTCCATAGCTGCCGTCGGTGTTGTTTTAAAGGCACCTGAAATAGACATACATGCCAATCGTTGTAACTTAGCTAGGTCCTTTTTACAGGTATCAAGCTTAGTCCGTGGCCACCACAGCATACTTCCATATGTTAGTATCGGCGTTACCATGGTATTGTATATCCACTTCACCCTTATATAGTTAGTCAGCCTGCATGGAAATCTTGCGTCAATTATAAGATATGGTATAATATTTTGGGGAAATTCTACTGATAAAGACATTATATTTAATATGTTGTCATTTCTCTGTATGTATTTGTATGAGTGTGCAGTATTTGTTAAGTGTAATATTGAACTATTCAAATTTATCATCACACACACATCACATCATCACGGGTGCCTTACGGCGCCCGAGACCGCCTAGACGGCCCCAGGGTACCCAGCGGAGGAGTTTTAATCCCACCTCGTCGTAGCCGATGGTATGAGTCTACCTACACCGAACAAGTGGCTAGCTTGTTGCGATGTTTTGAATAGACTCAATAACCCATCTATAAACAGTTTCACAAGTTGGTATAGTAAAACCGGGACCGACAGCTTAACGTGCTCTCCGAGGCACTATAGTGGTGTTGTCAAACATTCAAAACATATTCAAATTTAGTAATTTTTAATTTGGTATTTTTCTAACTCGCTCTAAAGATACATAAAACTAAATTATTTAATCAAAGTATTTTCCAAATGGCCCTTCCGATATAGAACAAAGTACCCACCGGAATACGAATTATTAAAGACTAGCTGTGCTCGCGACTTCGTCCGCGTGGAATAGTTATTTTTTTATCATACAAACTTTCATCCCCTATTTTATCGCCTTGGGGATAGAATTTATCAAAATCCTTTCATAGCGGATGCCTACGTCATAACATCTACCTGCATGCCAAATTTCAGCCCGATCCGTCCAGTGGTTTGGGCTGTGCGTTGATAGATCACTATGTCAGTCAGTCACCTTTGAGTTATATATATTTAGATATAAATACATTTAAGGATTCGCTGTACTTAACTGTAAATGTTCCTAAAAAAAATAAGTACGTACTATTATGGCAGCCAGATGTAAGTGATCCGGGGTTACACTAAACCTAAATTCAATTCAATTCAATTCTTTATTTTCGGTAATTAGGCTTATATATTTAGCACTTTTACTAGTCACAATAACACAATAAAATAAAATATCTACATTATTTACATAATAATAATATAAGCTTGGAATACTGGGCAGCACATTGCAGTAAATCAGTATGTAAGTAAACAAAGAATAATTTATAAAATAAACAAAGCTTAAACTATTAGCTGCTGTATAGAGGCATTGACCAAAATGTAAACCTAGGTAGGTATAACTAGGAATATAAAAATAATAATAACATCTAACCTACATAAAAACAGTACCTAGGTACAAAACACAATATAAATGACCGGTAACATTATTAAATTGTCACAGTCAAATTACTAAAATAATAAATCAAAATGAAATAATAAAGTAAAATAATAAAATAAATGTCTACATAAAATAAATGTCAAAAACAAATAGATTTTTTATTATACTGTCACCATTAATTAAAATATGTAAAGATTTACATGACAATACGCCCCTGTAAATCATAATATAGTAATGTAATATACGAGTATTCTGCTCCCTTATTATGAAACGATATTTTGGCAGATCGCTATCGTTATCAATTGCAATCGTAGCCTTTATTGCATTGGAAATAAGAGCGATGGCAAATCAAATTATCAACGCATTGACAGACCGCTATCGCTTTCGCTGTTTTATAATTAGGCCCGTGTTCATAACTTATTTATCTGCAATTTATTGTGTATTATTTTAGATTGTTTAGTGATAATTCCCTACTATTGATAAAAAGGTGGAATGCCTTGCCTGCGTGCGTTTTCCTTTCTTCCTTTAAACCAGAGTCCTTTAAGCGTGGCGTGAATAAGTTTCTCAAGCAGACATAGTGGAATCAACCAATTGAAGCAAGCACCATTGCTACTATTGGTTGAGAACATTCTTGGACGTTACATTGCCACTTACCATCAGGTGCATGTAGGGTCACATTTCCTGCTCTATAAAAAAAAAAAAGCGTAATTCTTTGTATGCTCAAGGTCAATACATGGCTGACCTAAATTTTTGTTGAATTCCCCCCCAAAAATTTTGTAAACCACAATAAAAAAAAAAAAATTGAAACTGAAGTGTACCTACCTACTGAACGAATATACGATTTTAATCACATTTCTTTTTCTATCATTACAGTAGTTATTTAAGCCGCCATTAATAAGATTAATTGGCAAAATAATGTTTACAGGTATGTAGGTAATTAATTAGCCAGTTCAAAATTAATGTTAGGTATATGTAGATTTAATGACGCATATTGGCATATATGATTAATTTATGACGTTGTATTTACCCAATAACCTACGTGAATCGAAATATGAAAATTTTAATTGAAATATGTTTAATATTATATATATATATATATATATATATATATATCTTCACGGGTGCCTTACGGCGCCCGAGACCGCCTAGACAGCCCCAGGGTACCCAGCGGAGGGGTTTTAATCCCACCTCGACGTAGCCGATGGTATGAGTGTACACCGAACAAGTGGCTAGCTCGTCGCGATGTTTTGGATAGACTCAATGACTCATCTATAAACAGTTTCACAAGTTGGTATAGTGAAACCGGGACCGACAGCTTAACGTGCTCTCCGAGGCACTATAATGGTGTTGTCAAACAAATGTACATAAATTTTTAAATTAAAAACTCATTGGTACACACCGGGATTCGAACCAGGGACCTTAGTGTTTTTAAGTCCAAGGTCTAACCAACTCGGCCACCACGTTTAATATTATAATTATTAAAATATGTTTAAAGCTTTATTTTTATATACGTAATGGCCAGGGGCTTTACCGGGAAGCCACATCGACAAACCGATCGACGGGTCGATGGATGATAATGTATAGGAAATATTGTCTGTGGGTAGAACTCGATCGCCGAGAAACGTCAAATCACATACATTATATTTTCGCTTTCGATAGAGGTACTTCATTTGCCTTCCTGGTAAGGCAAATGATCCCAGTTTCACTATACCAATTTATGAAACTCTATATAAACACCGCGCGAGCTTGCTACTTTCGTTATTTTAACAAGTTAAGCGCTGTTCTTATGTTTAGACAGGCTATTTTCGGTCTTAGGGCACTTTCATGTGATTCATACTTCAGATATAAAATTCATGGCCATTATACTTTATTTATTATTTTAACATAGTACTAGATACAAGTCCATCGGCCGTACTATCATTGTACTTAATACGGGTTAAAACTGTTTTTAAACTTTTAGAGTAAAGTTCTGAATGAAGATAAATCAAGAGTGCATTCAAAAGTTTCGAATAAACAAGTTTTATAAATAGAAAATTTCATTTGTTCTCAGTGTTCTTATAATGCTACTATAAGAAGCCACATTTCAACTATAAACTTAAAAGTTCCAGTTATTATTTGATTATTATTTGTAAGCATTAGGTTTTTCCTGTCATTTTTACTATACAAACTTGTATTCATTGCTCGTTTGGGGTAGATTTTTTAAGTTTATATCTGCATTCAATAATTACGTAACTTCTGGCCTATTTTACTTGGAATTTATAAATTTTGCAAAGGGTTGACAAGTACCCAGCTCGTTACGCAGTTACGATAGACTTAGCATTTGATCTTGATGCCCCGCACATAAATACTATATAAAGGTGTAACTTAAAAATAATGTGCTCATATGAAAAAAGAGTCTAAGTAAAAAAAAAATTATATACTTTAAAAATTATCACGATCATCGGGCCCGCAGGTAGCCGCCCAGGCTACCCGAGTGGGGTTTTATTCTCAACTCGTGTTAGCTTCAGTATTCCTATTCTGCTTCTACCCCTAGCAAGTAGCCGTCGCGGTGTTTTGATAGACTTGACTAGAAATAATATCATAAGCTGTTATATTTAAACTGAGACCGAAATCTTAACGTCTCTCATTACCGTGGTGTATCAAATGTTTTTTTTAATATACACTTTTTGGTAGTTACACCGGACGGGGTTTAAACTGGGGACCTAAACAATGTAGTCTTTTTAAGTCTAAGGTCTAACCAATATGACCACCATATACTAAAATAATTACAGAAAGATATTTTGACAATAAAATTATTGACAATAATATGGTCATTAAATAACATTGCGGTCTCTGAATTTTACCCATCCTACTTCTCGCTTTGCTTTAAATTGCAGGGAATAGCGAACGTCGAACAATTGTTCGTTTTCGGACATTTATGGGGTAACCTAAAACTTTTGTTTGTTTTTCTTGTGTGCTGTTAGACCATATTGACTGTAATTAACGAAAAACCTGCCCTTCCCAGTAAACAAACAAGCAATATTTTCTGTTTTAATTGACCTTGAAACACTGCGTGTGTCGAGCTATGTTTTTTTAAGTTGGTACCGCCTTTGATATTATATTGATTAATGTCATATTGATTATTAAGAGCTCAACATGCTGTTAAGTAGTCAGATAGGTAGGTATACCGCCGGTTTTCATTATTATACCGTATTCACGGTTCGTTTAAAGGACTCTACGTAATAAGAGGGAGAAAGGGATTCCTTGAGGGTAGCCCGAAGACTCTACAGTCTTCGGGCTACCCTCAAGGAATCCCTTCGTGTGTCATATTTTTTATAGTTAAGTTTATAGGATATTATTGTGCAAAAATGTACCAATTTTGTAGAATAATATTCCGTGGTGATCTTAAGTGTGAGAAGTGCAGCATTTACGCAGTGATCTCAGTGTTTGTGCTATCTCAATGTATCCCTTTATCTTCAGTAAAATGGCGATACGTATTTTACTATAGGTATTTTCCTCCTTCACTTGACACTATACCGTATGTTGCATACGGTCATGTGGCCATTCCTAATTCTAACCTAGTCCTTTCTATCCCACTTTTACTGTACTACATTACTATAATTATAAAAATCTACCCACTAGACATTGGCGTAAATTATGCATAAAGCGTAGAAGGCCATTTAAGTAAAAGAAGAAGAAGATAAAGTAACCCAAGCTAGAGCGTTCCACATTATCAAAGTACAGCAGATGTATGAATCGCCAAAACATTTAGTACGGGATGGTACAATCCGCCACGTATACATGAGTATGCATGCAATTTGCAATCAGTGCGAATCTTCCTGTAACAGAAAGGGGAAGGGAGAATAATGTTGAAAAGCTTTTCAGAGCACTGTCTAATAGTATAAGAGGTAAAATAGGCTTAACGATGCCACATTAACGATTGCAGCGGCTCCATCTTATAAAATTATGGAATCAATAAAAAATATATAAATACTAAAAGAAATAACAAATTTTCCTCTGCCATCTAGTGTTTAAAACTAGGACTTCTAACTTCACTCTAATACGGAGTAATTAGAAAATATTCATAAAGAGAGCGTTTGTAAAAATAAAAAAAGGTAAAAAGCAAAGATAAAGTCCGTAAAGGTTTACTCGTACATGGGGCCTTATTCCGAGTTTGCGACCGCTAATCACGACAAGACGTTGCGCAAACTATAAATATGGAAATATAAGTTCTATTTCAATAGTTATATAGTATGTATTAGGTTGGCTATAATAATGCCGCCGTCTTGAAATACACGAATTCTTCGCAAGTTTGAACATCTAATGAGCATTGGAATTTCAACTTTAAAATTAACAGGATAGAACTTATATTTCAATACCCGTACTTTACGCAAAATGCGCGACGGTGAACGTGTCAAAACTCGGAATAAAGCCCCTGATTGATTCAGCAGTTGATTACCTTGTCGCGAAAGTTCGCTTTGTTGTCCACCAAAAAATTTTGAACACCGGGGTTTGAACCGGGGACCTAAATACTAAAGTATTTTTAAGTCTGAGGTCTAACTCGGCCACCACGTATATTCTGAACACCCTGATAAATAATTTATAAAAATAAAAATACTATGTAGCTTGTGGATATCGAAGCTTTATACACGCGATGAATTTAGGTTTATAATTTTAAAAATAAACCTTATAAAGTACCAATTTATAAACTTTAAAAACCTTTGTCCACAGATACATAGCACCGTTCCTCCTAGCCACAACTATCCTAGCCAATACCCTTATAGTAGTGGTTCTATCAAGACGCCACATGAGAACCCCTACCAACATAGTGCTGATGGCGATGGCTCTCTGCGATATGTTCACCATGCTCTTCCCTGCACCCTGGCTCTTCTACATGTACACCTTTGGGAACCACTACAAGCCTTTGAGTCCAGTCAGCGCGTGTCAAGCTTGGAATTATATGAACGAGGTATGTTCAACTTGGAATTATATGTAAGGCACCCGAGACCGCCTAGACGGCCCCAGGGTACCCAACGGAGGGGTTTTAATCCCACCTCGTCGTAGCCCATGGTATGAGTCTATACCGAACAAGTGGCTAGCTCGTCGCGATGTTTTGAATAGACTCAATAACTCATCTATAAACAAAAAAAAGGATTTTTTTTTATTTGATCAGTAGAACCTCATATTAGTCCATAGTACCATCTTTCAAAGTCACCCTGTATAGGTTTAAGAATCGTACGGATGCAAAAGAATAAAAAAAAAAATTAACTTCAAAAGTGTATCTCCTAAAATACGTTTTAATTCTTTAAAAAAAGACAACAAAAGGGTCTTGAACCATCGGAATCGGTGCCAATTGTAAGTCAATTCAATTCCCATCGCAATAAAAGCACTATATTCTTTATTGTCGGTCACACAATATCAACTGTGAACTGTATTCTAAAGAAACAAAGCTGTTCTGTTGCGATTTTAGCAATTCGTTTGTTTTTTTCTGAGTTGCTTTAACAACAATTACGTCATAGAATTAAAAATGCAGTATTTAAGTTTAATAGACCTTCGGCCAACTTTAAGCTTTTGAAATATTATTTTTTGAAACGAGCTTTTTATTTTTAAAACAACTCCTTTATATGAAGATAATATGACTTTAAACAAACTCATGTAATTTCTAAAAAATATGTTTAATCATGAATATTGAACTAATTTAACACACCTTTAAGGATCTGTAATAACTCTATTAATAAAAAAAACGTATTTAAATCGGTCTATTCATTTTGGCGCTACGATGCCACTGTTATGCCCGATTTCACCAACTCTTAGGGAGCCCCTAACTAAGTTAAGCGACAGTTAATGACAGTTGTTTCATAGCAAATATGTTAAAATTCTTATTGGGCTCCTTTAGAGTTAGGGATTGTTGGTGAAATCGGGCATTAATCAAACAGACTAAGGGACAAACTTAATAAAAAAAAAAAAAAAAAACACATTAATAATTAAACACCAGTTATATCATTAAACCTTTAATACTGTGTGATTTTTCTTACAGTGGTTTTTTATATTGTGTTCTATGATGAAAATAGTGAAACACATATTTTTTCCTTTTTGTGTCTCCCATACAAAAACAAATGACTTGTAATTTATACAATGAAGGTCTACAAATTACTACCCCATTATTAAAATCCCACTTTTTTAGTCGGGCTTATAAATGAGCTTGTTCGTTTAAAGCCATATGATTCCTACTCATGTGTTGATAAAAATGAGCTTGTTCCTTTAAAGCCATATGATTCCTACTCATGTGTTGATAAAAATGAGCTTGTTCCTTTAAAGCCATATGATTCCTACTCATGTGTTGATAAAAATGAGCTTGTTCTTTTAAAGCCATATGATTCCTACTCATGTGTTGATAAAAATGAGCTTGTTCCTTTAAAGCCATATGATTCCTACTCATGTGTTGATAAAAATGAGCTTGTTCTTTTAAAGCCATATGATTCCTACTCATGTGTTGATAAAAATGAGCTTGTTCTTTTAAAGCCATATGATTCCTACTCATGTGTTGATAAAAATGAGCTTGTTCTTTTAAAGCCATATAATTCCTACTCATGTGTTGATAAAAATGAGCTTGTTCTTTTAAACCCATATGATTCCTACTCATGTGTTGATAAAAATGAGCTTGTTCCTTTAAAGCCATATGATTCCTACTCATGTGTTGATAAAAATGAGCTTGTTCTTTTAAAGCCATATGATTCCTACTCATGTGTTGATAAAAATGAGCTTGTTCTTTTAAAGCCATATGATTCCTACTCATGTGTTGATAAAAATGAGCTTGTTCTTTTAAAGCCATATGATTCCTACTCATGTGTTGATAAAAATGAGCTTGTTCTTTTAAAGCCATATGATTCCTAATCATGTGTTGATAAAAATGAGCTTGTTCTTTTAAACCCATATGATTCCTACTCATGTGTTGATAAAAATGAGCTTGTTCTTTTAAAGCCATATGATTCCTAATCATGTGTTGATAAAAATGAGCTTGTTCTTTTAAAGCCATATGATTCCTACTCATGTGTTGATAAAAATGAGCTTGTTCTTTTAAACCCATATGATTCCTACTCATGTGTTCATAAAAATGAGCTTGTTCTTTTAAAGCCATATGATTCCTAATCATGTGTTGATAAAAATGAGCTTGTTCTTTTAAAGCCATATGATTCCTACTCATGTGTTGATAAAAATGAGCTTGTTCTTTTAAAGCCATATGATTCCTAATCATGTGTTGATAAAAATGAGCTTGTTCTTTTAAAGCCATATGATTCCTACTCATGTGTTGATAAAAATGAGCTTGTTCTTTTAAACCCATATGATTCCTACTCATGTGTTCATAAAAATGAGCTTGTTCTTTTAAAGCCATATGATTCCTACTCATGTGTTGATAAAAATGAGCTTGTTCTTTTAAAGCCATATGATTCCTACTCATGTGTTGATAAAAATGAGCTTGTTCTTTTAAAGCGTGTGTTCAAACAGTTCATTTCCATGCAGTTTTTTTTAATAAATTATATAAAAAGTTTACTTTACATTAACATCAGCAACATACAAGGCCCAAACACTTATACAATATTTTACCTCTCCCTTGATATCGCAAAATGGCATGGAATAACAATGTTGTATTTCATTCCTTACATTATTAGTCTAGATTTCCAGCTCCTACAGTTTTCGTCAGACCGTCGAGATAGAATGTAGGCGTCCTACATTACTTGGGCATAGACAATGACTTGTCTCTAATCGCATCGGCTCTAACATTAACTTCGCCACTATCTCCTATATTTATTGCTTTGCCTGTAACGTTTGTAATGAATCAGTGTTTTTCGGAATAAGGGTCAACAAATAAAAGGCTGTCAGTAAGTACAGGGTCCATGTTACGATTGTTGCAATTTTATTGTGATCTACGTCATACGTACTGTACGCCAATGCCCTGTTGTACGCCAATGCCCTATTTCTCGAGAGACCCCCTTCTCTCTACTTTAAATTGTTGCTTGCATTGAGCTTAAGAATTTATACTGACAAATAGAGAGCGCATATTGATAAATTTTATCCTATCCGCAGCGCACGGATACTCTTAAAATTCCCAACATTTTTTATTTTAACTATAATTTTAAATGAACTTACGCAAAATAATGCCTGATTCAATTAATTATACAACATTTTTCATATATTCTCCGCTGCTTTTGGTCTTGGCGTGATGTAGCAACACTAAAATAATTTCAATCGGTTTAATAGGTCCAGAGATTAACCCCTACATCCTCACAACCTTTACTCTTTATAATATTTTTATTTTATTTTATTTAGGAAAACAAACAATTGCACATAGAAACTTAAATATAAAACGTTTTACAATAACATTTGTTACAAACACCTATTAACTAAATTAGTATTCGAATTTAAAACAGGTACGCAGTAATCGTCTGTAAATTTTTATTAGTATAAGTTAACTTGTACGCTTTTGCTACCCGTTCGCTCAGTCAGTTATAGTTGTTAAGCTATTTATAGGCACAGACAGACAGAAAATCTGACTTTTTTAACGAAACAGTCTTTATTACCAAAGTATTCACCATTATTTGCAGTTTCATTGCGTAAACCGCAATTATCCATACAATTCGCAATGTTTCATCATCTAGTCTATTAGTTGCCAATTTTTATTTAACATTTTCTGTTTTGATATGTACTATATGTATTATATTGTATGATTTATATAAGTAGTATATTAAGTATTGAGTGTATGTTTAAGTATTTACATGTAATATTTAAGTAGTTTATATACTATTCGCTATATGTCTTTAAATTGTTATTTATTTGCTTTTGCACCCTATGCATAATCTTCCACTCTCTCAAAGGTTAGCTGGTAGAAAATGCCTAAATCATTAAGTTCGCCTATGTACAATTTTATTTTGTAATTTTGTGCAATAAAGTATTTTAAATAAATAAATAAATAGTCTAGGTGTTTTGAGATGCACCATATGATAAATCTATACTAATCTTATATGAAGATTTTGTTTGAACGCACTTATCTCAGGGTCTCCTGGTTATTGTTGGATAGCCCATTTATCGAGGAAGGCTATAGGTTGCATAACATCAATGACCAATATGAGAGGAGTAAGAATGAAAAATGTTGCGTAAACGGGGATAAATTATTACTTTTGAGAGCATACGCTGCGTAAACGGTTAAAGTTACGCAGACAAAGTTGCGCGGATCAGCTAGTATATAAATAAAATTTCACGCGAGCTCCCTAAATAAGAAACATATTAAACCTGTTTACATGACAAATTGCATTACGAGTATATTTTAATATGCTCGCTGCCTTATCGTCAATTCAACCCAATTCGTAACCGCACCCTGAAAGAGGACTACCACCCTGACAAGAAATCGTTGCAGTAATCTCCTAAAAACCGGTAAACTCACAGACTAAAACCGAAACATGACTAGGTCACTTGACGGTTTTTGCATCTGTATTGGCGGTGGTAACGAATAAAATGTTTTTATTAAGATGACATTTTATGTCATGTATTCGTAAGGAATAAATTTAGGCTTCTGCATATTTTTACTTTATACTTTTAAAAGATTTCCTCTGTCTATTATTCTCGAAATAGACTTTTTTATTTCTATCAGACAATTGGCTCGTAAATTGACTGGGAAAGTATTTAATTTGACTACGACATTGTTTCCTAGGATTTATTTACCCGGGTATTTCGTATTACAATGGATAAGAAAAAATGCTTCGTCTATTTAGACTGATTTGTTTACCTATATCTATACTAATATTATAAAGAGAAAAGATTTGATTGTTTGATTGTTATGAATAAACTTAAAAACTACCAAACCGATTTTTTAAAAATACACCTATAGCAAGCTTCGTTTCAGCGAGGAAAATGGACTATATTTTATTTTTGGCCTGAAGGAATATCTTTTAAATTAAACGGCAGGTTAAACCACGTAGTACAGCTAGTTTTTTTTTTTCTTTTTTTATTGGAACACGGGATGTGACTTTGTATCTACTTGGTACCAATACAATGTTGTTTAACAGTATTGGTTACAAATGCTATAAATGGGAAGTACAATGTTGTTTCAATTTGGTTACAAAATGCGGCTATAAAGACGAATTTGAATTACGAGTTTACTTTAATATCCTCGTTGTTTTATAATCATATTCAATTGCCCATTTCGTAACCTCACCCTGAAAGGAGACTACCACCTTGATATGAAATCGATACAGTAATCCTACAAACTGGTGAAACTACAGACTAAAATCGTAATCGAACCGGTTAAGATAGCGAATCAAAAGAGACTGATACCAAAACTCTTTCAATTTATACTTGGAAGGCAGAAAGTATTAACACCCTGGTTTAGTATTCATAATGAACGCTCTACTTCATTCTTTCTATCAAGTTTTCTTCGTTTATTTCCTCTCAAAGTGCAATTGCGAAGAGTTCCTAAGAATGCATGGAGTCGAAAAGAGAACGGTAGTAAATTAAAGGGAACTGCTGCCTTTATAGCGGTTTAGTTGTATTATCTACTCATATCAGATCCTTTTCCTCTTTGTAATTTGAGGACAAAGCAAGGATGCCCTTCGGAGTCTGAAGTTCGAATTGACGCCTATACAAACGTACTTCCAAAGTTACAACTTAGCTGTTGTTAGCCGAGTTCAATGGTTATTTTTATATTGATAATTGTACCTACGCAAAAATCTTTCTGTTGTGGGTAATAAATATTTTTGTATCTATTATATTATAAAAAAAAAACTGAACTCGAAAACAATAAAAAAAAACACAGAAAGGTTAGTAAATACAATGACCTAAAAAAATGTTATTTCAATTCTACGACCAAACAGTAGTCGAGTACTACTGGAAGTGCGAAAGCTCATTTTGTATGAAGATCGCAGACTTCGCGATTACGAATGCAATCTGAACTCGTAATGCAAATTCGTCTTTGTCGTCGCCTATTTCGTAATTATATCATTTAGCCGTCAAAGTGGGAGCGATCAACGCTCTTAAACAATAATATATTGATCAACCCCGATCATGGCGTTTGTAGGTCAAAATATATTGATCAACCCCGTTCATGGCGTTTGTTAGTCAAAATGTTGTAATAAACAAATTCTACACCTATCGAACAACACGAGTTTTGCGAGTTATTGATCTTTCCAGTTTATATAAATAAATAAATACCATCACGGTGCCTTTTTGGCTCCCGAGAACCGTTTAAACGGTCTTAGTATATCCAGCGGAGGGATTAACTCGTTCTCATTTCGTCGATGGTATTCGGAGGTAACACCTAACAAGTGGCTAGCTTGTTGCGATGTTTATGATGCTATAGCCTCGTTGTATAAAGCGGTCACCCATCCCAGGTCTGCTTAACCTTGTTATTAGTTGCGCAGTCACTAAGATGGGTTTTTTTTCCAGTTAGTAAAGACATTTTTTAGGTTATTTAAATTCCAAATACCATCGGTGAAACGAGGATGGGTTACCTCTGCTGAATACCCCGAGGCCGTTTAAACGGTTCTCTTAAGCTCAAAAGGCACCCGTTATTGTATTTATTTATATAAATACCGGCGCGACGTCTCGAAACTTGCTAAATATTCAAACAGATTACCTAAGTTACCTACTTATTTCTTGTAAAAGTTGGTATAAGACGACTTGTTTACGATAAAACAAGTAAAAACAAAAATGTCCAAAGCAAAGCCTTACATTGAAGTCTGCAAAAGAAAAAATAACACGTCCCAAGTCCTGTGATCGCTGGAGAGAAAAGATATTGGATGCGCACTCCAAGTGACTTCACATGAGACCACTTATGTTGTCTTATTTTAATAGAGACCGCAAAACTGAGATTCTTTGGTATATATTTTAGAAACTAGTAAATTTGTATATAATAATGTCAAACTACAAAACATACTTCGTTACTAAATAATTCAATTTCACTTTGGTTTGAATAATTATTTACTTTAAAAGTCTGTGGGTATTTAAGCACTTGCAATGGCCCAATGTAAGACTAATTAATGATCGCGAAGATTTTTTTACTCGACAGCCCATTATTAATAGTGTACAAAATTGTACATAGGAGTTTAATGCTTTCAACCAGCTAACCGTTGATAGGGTTAGTAAGTATAATTATAATTAGTGAAAATCAAATGATCAATTTTATCATGCATTGAAATCCAATACTAGGCAAATGATCTGTCTATTTATTATAAAGGCCCTATTCACGGAACTTAAACCGAGATGTCGAAAACGAAAATTTCAGCACATTTTCTTGTGACAAGGGGTTCTTTTAATCCTGTGAGATGACATATCTGCTACCTAGGTTTTGCTAGAGCTTTATAAAAATATTGTATGAAAACTTTATCTTGGGCTTAGAAAAACTTTCAACTTGTTAGGTATTATAAAACATATATTACCTGGCATGCATTAGCAGTCCACAGATTCTTCACTGTTGGTGTACCTACAGAACTTACAGAATAGTGTATAGTGTCAGGGGCGTATTTAGGTTCAGTCTCGCTCCGGGCTACTTACATCAATTAGCTAGTTAAAAAGGAGCGTTCATACTTTTATAGAGCCCTGGGCAATGGCCTAATTGGCCCATACGTAAATATTCCACTGAGTGTAGTGTACTAGTGGTGTAAGGTACGGGTACTCAAATTTAAGCCGCCTATACGGCCTCAGGGCATTTTATTTCCATCTCTTTGTACCCGATGCAACGTCGTCTCGGTGTAACAAACAAGTGGCATGCTCTTTCGCACACACTTTAAAGCTGCCATAATATTGATAACTCTCAAGAGTCGCATGCACTCTGGTAGCTACTCTTCCTCGACATTGCATATTACTTGGGTAAAAAGTGGTTTTATGCCATAATTTTTTTTTTTTTATAAATTCCTTATCAGTATAATCTTATATGGGCGAACTCGAACTCACGATTCTCGCTTTCGCGGCAAGGTACTTTACCACTGAGCCAATCAGGTTCCAATCACCACTCACGAAATAACTAACTTTTCTTTAATATAGAGTTATTAGAAGAAAGGACATAGAGGGCGTCTACCTTGCCTCGAAAGTAGTAGTAGAACTTGTAGTGAATCTTTGCCCTAAACAATTTTAATGTGAGATTTTTGTTTTTTCAGGTAATCCCAGCGATGTTCCACACGGCCAGCATATGGCTCACCCTAGCCCTCGCTGTGCAGAGATATATCTACGTGTGCCACGCACCGGTCGCTCGGACTTGGTAAGTATTGGTAACCCACCATCATCTTTCCCGTACACATACCGTTGGTAACATACCTTCAAGAACTAAAATATTCCAGCGATCATACTTACCTTTGTCGCACAATAAAAAAATGGAATGCAATGCCAACGAGTATCTTTCCTTAATCTTACAATTCCAGGTTTTTAAGCGAAGCGTGAATAAAGCACTGCTTAAGTCAACATAGTAGGCTCCACCAACATCGATGATGCCGGGAAGTCCCATGAAATACCGATCTACACGTCGATCGACCGTAAACGGAAATCAAATGTATTGGATTTGACATTTCCACGACGAACGATCTACGATGACGATGACGATCGAGTACTACCCTATAGACAATATTTCCTATACATTTGTATCCATCGACACGTCGATCGGTTTGTCGGTGTGGAATTGCAGTAAGGCCCCTGGTGCCTATTCATGGACTGTATAATCTACTTAGCATCTCAGAGATATGCAGTCACATGTCGAGCTCTAATAATTAAATTAATTAAGTATATACTTGTACCATAACGAGTGCCTTAAAGCGCCTAAGGCTGCATAGACGGAGCCAGGTTACACCCAGCGGTGCGGTTCTCACCTGGTCGTAACCGATCTTCCGTACCGAACAAGTAGTCTGCCACTCGCGGTGTTTTTATGGGACCCAGTTACCCAAACAGTTTCACAAGTTGGTATAGTGAAACTGGGACCAATAGCTTTACCTGCTTTCCAAGGCACTATAGTAGTGTTGTTAAAGAAGTATTTACAACAATAATAGATACATAAATATTTTTTATTAAAAAACTTATTGGTCTGGTAGGTACCAATGTTTTGAACCGTGAACCTAAAAACTGTAGTGTTTTTAAATCTAAGATGTAACCATCACGGCCACCACAGAATTACTCTAACAAATAAATATTGTCATCGTATCAAGCATGTGAAACGCCTTTAGACAAGTAGCTAGACAAGTGATTTGTAAACCTTCTTTGTACTTCAAGTCATTTTATCTTAATGTTTTTCTATGGACGATACTAAAAGGAAAAAACTACTTTCACCATAGGTCACTTTATAAAAAATTTAACACTTTGATAAAAAAAAACACCCAGAATATTTTTCATATGACTTATTTTTAATTTAATTTAAAATACTTTATTGCACAAAATTGTACATAGGCGAGCTTAATGCTTTAGGCATTTTCTACCAGCTACCCTTTGAGAGAGTAAAATATGCTTAGGGTGCAGAACTTTTCAAAAAATAAATAAAAATAATCTTTACATAATATACTGTATATAATATATTAAATGTAATACATAAACATACATACATATTATAACTAATTCAATATTTCATAGCATAGTCTGATTTGTCTTGAGTATGTTTTAAGATATAGGCCTCTTTAAATAGCCTCTATTTCGCCTTGTCCTTGGTAGTTTTTGTCCATAAAGCTTCAAATTTTAGATGTGAAAATGAGGTTAGGGAATTTGGTGGCGCTTTATGGACATGAAGGATAGCGCGAAGCTGAGGTAGTACTAGGTATACTTATACTTTTTTTTTATATACTACTTAAACGACTATGGTCTATTTATTTATTAAACTATCAAGTAACTTAGTTATGTCACTTTTAGTCTATGGTTTCACCGGTTTTCCAGAGACTACTGTATCTTCGATTTCTTGTCGAGGTGATAGTCTCCTTTCATGGTGTGATTACGAAACGGGCGATTAAATTGACGATAAAGTAGCAAGGATATTACAATAGACTCGTAATGCAAATACGTTTTTGTCGCCGCCAATTTCATAACCGCGTCGATTAGCCGGCATATTGGGAACGATCATCATTATTAAACAACAATTCATTAATCTACCCCATTCATGGATTTTGTAGGGATGCTTACCACCAGGCGGCATGTTTTTTAAAGTAAAGTTTTCGGCAAAGCTATGGGCTTTTAGTCAAAAAGTATAAACAGCAAAATTACGCCTATAGTAGATAACTGTCAAATTCCTATTTAGCGACATAAATCGCCTCGCTAAAAGGCAATTGATTCCATCAAAGGAATCGCCTGGACATTAATTATTAATATTATTTTAATATTAAAAATGGATGGATTTTGTTTAAAATATTAATAGAGCCAATTATAAATTTAAACCTCTCGCAACTAAATATAGCTTTCTCTACATTAATGCAGCAATAATGGATTGCTTAAAATAGCAACTGTAAGCAAACGTTTCGTGAAATTTCACGTAATTCTGACGTCATTGTTCTCTGTAAATAAACACAGAGACCTATATTTAGGTGCCTGTTAAAATAGTGATTTATACCTGTATGAATTATTTTGATTCAAAATAGCTTTGTTTTCACTAGCGCTGTATCTGAAATCCAAAATTGAACCAGTAATCTTCTACTAGAATGCAGCTACAAAACGAACTGAAGATGCTGTAGTTTTTTTTTAACGACAATGATGTTTTATTTATACAAAGGCAAAGACATGAGCCATACAGCCAAGTCTGCAAATTATATTTTCTTCATTTTACAAACACGTGCTACAATAATGGGATGGCGGCCATTATTGCAAGCTATAGCGGAGTTAGGCGACAACACGAAAAGTCAGGTTTTAAGGTTTATATTAAGTTTTTCATACTTATGTTTCTCTTTAATATTTCACCAAATCACCAACACTTTCAAACAACAAACTATCACGGATACAAAAATACAATAAAAAATAACATAGCCAAAGGGCCAAAGATCTTTTTTTTATGAGATCTCGGCATAATTATGACCTCAGAAAGATGTTCTGTTGGAAATCAGTATGAAGGACCAAGAACCAATGCAAGCAACAATTACGATCTACTTAACCGTAATTGAACCCATTCGGCTTAATCTAAACGCTTCGTTTAAAGGACTCTAGGTTTAAGATGAAGGAAACACGCAGGTAGGGAGAGAATTCCACGCTTCAAATAGTGCGACAGATAGACGAATGTTTTTTTTGTGCCAGTTGGTAGATCAAGCGGAATTGTAAATAATTAGATATTATTTTATTTATTTCAGTAGTTCCAATCTGTCGGAAAGTCATAGAAAGCATGTCGTGAGATTCTGTATCCATCTGGTGGCAATCATATTAATGAAAGGATGGGATACCAACCGACGGGTTTCGTTACCACCGCTCATACAGACGCAAAAACCGTCAA
Organism: Monopis laevigella; assembly: GCA_947458855.1. NCBI lineage: Eukaryota > Metazoa > Arthropoda > Insecta > Lepidoptera > Tineidae > Monopis > Monopis laevigella. Next base: position 4,540,572 of record OX381577.1, on the reverse strand, counting down.
ATGACCTAGTCATGTTTCAGTTTTAATGTGTGGATTCGCCAGTTTTCAAAAGCCTACTACATTATTAGTCGACTTTGAGGGTGCGGTTACAAAACGGGCTGTTGATTTAGCCATAAGCACGCAAATATATTCAAATAGACTCATAATCCAAATTCGGTAGTGACAAGAAATCTATTGATCATTCCCATTTGTTCAGAATTTGTAGGCCTACAATATTTATGTAGTACCTACGTGTTGCCTTATAATCACATTACTGCTAGTAGTGAGTAATAATATCATAAACGCGTAAATTTCTTATATATTCTTCAGACGAGCGAAATTCTATTAATACTTTTATGGCTGGAGTAATTTTATCTTCGCAACTTATATTGGGTAACTGATAGCAGTTCGTCATACTAACTATTAGAAACCGCAAAAAAAATATGCTTTTTTTTAAGTACACGCATGTGACCTTGTATCTACCTGGAAACTTACAAAGTCCGTGAATACATTGAAACTTCATCAATACATTGCTATTTTATCGCATTAATCACTCAAACAATCTCGGCTAAATGATGCGGTTACAAAGACGAATTTACATTACGGTGTACTTTAATAACCTCGTTTCTTTAAAGTCCAATTAACTGATGTTTCTTAACCGCATCCTGTAAAGCGACCTAGTCATGTCCACCTCGATAAGAAATCGATGAAATAGTCTCCTGAAAACCGGTGAACCCATGGACTAAAAGCGAAACATGACTGGTCATTTGACGGTTTTTGCTCCTGTATGGTAATTGTAAAGTGGTGGTAAGTGTAAAGTGGCATATTAAGCTTTTCTTTATTATTATTTTTTAGATATAAAATTCTGAATTGCAGTTGTAAAATCATAGTATGTCTATGGTATTTATCTACCGTACGTGTCTATGCTATTGCAAGCTCTATGGGTTCTTTGTTCTTGTAGCTACATAAATAAATATTTATTACTTTCTTATGTGTATACGTGATGTATGTTGTGGCAATTTTGGTAGTATGGTCGCCAACAACCCTCGAGGCTATTTCAGTACTTTAATGACCACTCTACTTAAATATTGAAGGTAGATATCTATCTCCGCTAGACGGACTGACTGCTTTCGTTACCCCATACAGATGCAAAACCCGTCAAATAACCTAGTAGTATTATTATTATTATATAATAGGCGTATTGCTGATATGCCTATATCAAGCACTGGTGTATAGTTCTTATTTTTTTATTTATTGTCTAGTTTGTTAGTTAATAGCCACTTGTCCAGTTTATTCTTAAAAGTGTTAACAGTAGAGGAGTTGACCATGTCCTGTGGCAGCCTGTTTCACATATTCACCACTCTGTTGCTAATAAAGTTAGATCCAACATTTTTGCTACTAAGTGTTCTTGACAGTTTCATGTCATGGTCACGACGGGGAAATATAGAATCATTGAAATGGCCAAGTGGGGACAATAATATTTGACTGTGAGGATTTTAAAGGTCTCGATCAAATCTCCACGTGATAGGCGGTCTCTCAGCGTTGGTAGTTTAAGGATCTCAAGCCTTTCTTCGTAAGTCCTTTTCCGCAAGCAGTAAGGTAATTTCGTTGCCCGTCTTTGTACACTTTCAAGCTGGTTTATATCCTTCTTAAAATACGGATTCCAGGCTTGGAACCCATATTCCAAAAGTGGTCTAATGAATGTTTTATAAATTTTGAGGAATATGACTAGGGTAATTTGCTGGAATGATTTCCTGATTGCGTAGAGAAGTGAGTTAGCACGCTTAACTATGCCATCTATATGTTCAGCCCACTTTAGGTTAGTGGTAACCACTATGCCAAGGTCTTTCTGCATCTGTACTGGAGTGATTTGAACATTTCCTAAATTATATTCAATGTTGAGATTGTTTGGACCTATGTGTAGTACAGTGCATTTAGACGGATTCAGTTTGATTATACAGGTTTTTGTCCACTCTGATATACGTTCCAAATCTTACGATAATGTTCCACTATTAACCAAAGGGTTCCCAAAATATTTGACGTCATCGGCGAAGAAACAGGCCTCTGATTTTATTACTGTACAAAGGTCTGTAATGTATATTCCAAACAGTGTAGGGGCCAACACAGATCCTTGTGGTACTCCGCTAAAAACATCTTTAGTTACAGAATGATAGTTTCCAATTCTAACTTGGAAAGTTCTACCTGATAGGTAATTGCTAAGCCAAGTCAATAAATTCCCGCGGATACCAAAGTGTTCCAGCTTAATCAGCAACCGTTTATGAGGAACCTTATCAAATGCAAGTTCAAAGTCGAGATAAAATACATCAACTGGAGACATCTTGTCCATCTGCTTAGACATGTTAGCAGATTGGTCACCGTTGAACGTCTTTCCACAAAACCATGTTGTTGATCAGCAATGATGTTTTCACTGGAGAGAAACTTTTTAAGTTCATCACATATAATGCGCTCCATACATTTACAAGAGATGCTGGTGAGACTTACTGGACGGTAATTAGCAGGTTGAAGTTTGTCCCCCTTTTTAAATATTGGTGTGACCTCCGCATGTTTCCAAACCTTTGGCAATTGCCCTGAGACGAATGATTCCTCCATGATCGCTGCGAGATATGTTGACAAAGTTTCAGAGCAGTTTCTCAGGATTATCCCAGGAATACCATCAGGGCCAGTCGCTGATTCGGTTTTAATTTTATTAAGTACCTTAAACACTTTCTGTGGTGTGAAATCAATTTTGGTTAGTGATTTTTCGACTCTGATTACTGTAGTTACTGCAATATTATCTAGTTCAGGTTCACTAGAGTATGCCCTTTCAAATTCACATGCAAAGGTATCAGCATTTTTTGTTAAATCAGTGACCAAATTGCCTAGGGAGTTCCGGATTGCAGGAGGTACTGAGACTTTGGATGTGATACAGCTGCGAAGATGAGCATAAAATGGCTTATTACCAGAATCAATGACTTTAGATTCATATTGCGCTCTGAATTTCCGAGTTTCCTTAACGCACTTGTTATTGCATTCTCTGAAGGCTTCATATAGTGGTTCACGCTTATCCTTAACATATGCATTCCAAAGCTTTTTCTTATGTTTGACTAGTTCTAGTATGTAATTATTTATCCATGGCTTGTTATATTTCTATGTTTTGGTTTAACTCTGTGGTGGACAGGTTTTCAGAAGCACCAATTTCTCGACAAGGTGGTAGCTTCCTTTCAGGGTGCGGTTACGAAATGGACTGTAGATTTGACTAAAGCATTAAAGTGGACTCGTAATGCATTGAATTGATTTTATAATTAAAAAGAACTGTATTTTTCCTATATAAGTCACCATAGTTAATATAGTCCAAATCCGGCCGGACATTAACCAAAAAATCCTGACATGTCAGAACAAATCCTGACGAATGGCAATCCTATATAGTTTAACTAATTTAGGAGGCGCGTTGTTTGAGTTATTTTCGTTATTTACATACAAACATACATATCATCACGGGTGCCTTACGGCGCGGCGCCCGAGATCGCCTAGACGGCCCCAGGGTACCCAGCGGAGGGGTTTTAATCCCACCTCGTCGTAGCCGATGGTATGAGTCTACACCGAACAAGTGGCTAGCTCGTCGCGATGTTTTGATAATAGATTCAATAACCCATCTATAAACAGTTTCACAAGTTGGTATAGTGAAACTGGGACCGACAGCTTAACGTGCTCTCCGTGGCACTATAGTGGTGTTGTCAAACAAATATACATAATTTGTTTAATTAAAAAAATCATTGTTACATCCCGGTGGGATTTGAACCAGGGACGTAAGTGTTTTTAAGTCGAAGGTCTAACCAACTCGGCCACCACGTATGTGTCGTTTCGTTATTTAACTTTATAAAAATTATGTAGTTTCAAAGCTCAATGGTTAAGCAACAAAACACTATTATTCATTAATTAAATAGGCTTGTTACTTTTAAAATTATTGGATTGAAAATGGAATAGCATGTAAAAACACAAAAGTAAAAAACATAAGAACTATTTATTTAATGAATCGATTAATAATAATAACAATAATATGTAGGACAATTTACACATATTGCTCTGGTCACAAACTAAGCTCTAGGCTTGTACTATGTGTACCAGAAGCAACGATATGATACATATTATATTTTATAAACACCCAGACCATGACCAACTATACAAATAAACGTACTAATATTTATTTTTGGTATTTCCTCGCTAGCTAGCTAATAGCTAGATATTATAAGATTTCGAAGGCTATTTTGCATCTATTTTTTATCTTTAGTACTGAAAACTAGAAGATTCTATTTCGTCAGCCGTAAGTGTAGTTAAAATAAAAGCACGTAGTTATATATACATACTCGTATATGCCCCAGAAACTAACTGAACTTCGATTAGCTTTCGATCATTGAATACGGTCCAGTTTTACGACTCTAATAAAAAATCAGCAAATAAAATATCAGTGTAACACTCGTTTTACGACTTGATCGACGTATTTTATTGGGTGACGAGACGTTAAAAAATTGGCTGTTAACGGTTTATTATCAAAGTTAGTAATCGATTTGTAAATATCGATATTAACAGTTCCGAAAATGATGTGAAAGGCTCTAAGTTCAAACATTTTGTTAATTTAATTATTTATTGGGTTATTAAAAAAATCATTAATTAACACAAAAACAAGTTTATGGTAGTAGATAATCTAGATGCTCTTTAGTTATAAATAGGATACTAATAACTTTGCCACTTTTAATATTTAGGAACCAATATTAGTTTTAAATTATAATTTAGAAAAAAAACACTACTTTCCCCTGACTTGAGAAGTATACAGTTTTCGATCAGATAAAACGTAATATGAAATAAACTAAAAGAACATTTGACAAAGAGCTCACTAACACCTTAGAGCCATTGCAGCTTCGTAGAGATGTAGCGTCGTTGAGCGTATTTTACCGCCTTTACCATGGACAGTGCTTTGAAGAACTATTTAATCTCATCCCCTTTTCCCCTTTCCGTTACAGAACCTCACAAGCAGGTAACAGAATGCATGTGCATTCTGTGGCCGATGTACCAACTCGCACTAAAAGATTTGGTAATTCGTACATCTGTCGCACTATTAAAATGTGGAATGCTCTGCCTTCTTGCGTGTTTCCTCCATCCTATAACCTTGAGTCCTTTAAAAGAAGCGTGAATAGGCATCTTAAGCCGGCATAATGGATGAAACCAGCTCTTGCAACACAGTAGAACTGTGTTGTAAGAGCTGTTAGTATTCATTCCTAGACTTGCATACTGCTTTCGATCAGGTAGATGTAGGGTCACATGCCGAGCTCCTAAAAAAAAACATTATTATATGGTAAAAAGTATGGAGAAACCGAGATCAAAACTTCCTATCAGCAAAATTAATATTTGTATAGTTAATGATAAACTCACTAGATAGTTAGTTAATTCTGTACAAATGGTAATTGGCCAATAGTTTGTGGTAATGAAAGATAAGTAAAACTACATTTTTTTATTATGATACAGGTGCACAATGCCCCGGGTGATAAAATGCCTGATCTACATCGGTATCGCTGCCTTCCTTCATCAGCTGCCACGGTTCTTTGACAGGCAGTATGTTCCTCATGTCACTGTCTGGAGAGGACGCTTCGAGGAGGTTTGCCGGGTAAGCATTACATAGGTTTATACCTTGAATATCCTTCCTTAGGGAGGAACAGTCAGTATCGGTATCAATAGCTTCTTCTACCCGCTACTGAAATTCTTTGACAGACAGTATGGTCCTGGCGTCACAATCTGGAGAGGACGCTTCGAGGAGATTTGCCAGGTAAGCATTATATACGTTTATACCTTGAAAATCCTTCCTTAGGATTGAACAGTCAGTATCGGTATCGGTAGCTTCTTCTACCCGCTGCTGCAATTCTTTGACAGACAGTATGATCCTGGCGTCACTATATGGAGAGGACGCTTCGAGGAGGTTTGCCGGGTAAGCATTATATAAGTTTATACCTTGAATATCCTTCCTTAGGATGAAACAGTCAGTATCGGTATCAGAAGCTTCTTCTACCCACTGCTGAAATTCTTTGACAGACAGTATGGTCCTCGCGTCACAATCTGGAGAGGACGCTTCGAGGAGGTTTGCTGGGTAAGCATTATATAGGTTTATATTTTAAATATCCTTCCTTAGGATGGAACAGTCAGTATCGGTATCAGTGGCTTCTTCTACCCGCTGCTGCAATTCCTTGACAGACAGTATGATCCTCGCGTTACTGTCTAGAGAGGATCCTTCGTGGAAGTTTGCCGGGTAAGCATTATATAGGTTTATACCTTGAATATCCTTCCTTAGGGAGGAACAGTCAGTATCGGTATCAGTAGCTTCTTCTACCCACTGCTGCAATTCTTTGTCAGACAGTATGATCCTGGCGTCACTGTCTGGAGAGGATGCTTCGAGGAGGTTTGCCGTGTAAGCATTATATATGTTTATACCTTGAGTATCAGTAGATTTTTCTACGCGGCTACGATTGTTTTTTATAAAACATATGATCCTCGCGTCACTGTCTGGAGAGGACGCTTTGATGAGGTTTGTCAGGTAAGCATTATATACCTACTTTGTTATATTCTCCCTCAGAAAGGAATGGTCGGTATCACTAGCTTTCTCCACTATAGTTCTTTAAGAGAAATTGTTTCTTCCATTATTGTCACTTTGAGATAAGTTGTTAGTTAAATAAATATCCTTAATAAATGAGAGTCATAAGTTGTCAATATTTTTTTGAATTCATTATGTAATCAATTACTGCGTTTATTCTGTAAAATAGGCTGCTTCGCATACGTTAAAACGAAACTCAATGCTGTAATGCACAGTAAATGTATGGCACAACACTGTTCATTGTTGACAATTGATTTAGCAAGCCTCAATAGGTGCTTTTGGCTTGTCTAAGTGAAGCAACTATTTGGACTCATGACCTAGATGTAGATTGTAGTATTTCTATGATGTGAGAAACTGAAAAAAAAATACTAGATTTCTTAAGCCTCATTAGAAATTCATTCACAAAAATAGTCCCCAGGCAATTTAAGGCCTAGATCTTTTAAGACTTTATTAATTTTCAGGTTTAGGCTTTAAGGTTCCTGGAGACGCGATCGCGAATTCTCGTTCTCTATATAAAATTAGCTTTCGCACTTCCAATAATACTCAACTACTGTTTATCGCAGAATTAAAATAATATTTTTGTCGGTCATTGTATTTATTAATCTTTCTGTGTGGGTTATTATTTTTATTTTTTTCGAAATCAGAAAAAAAACTTTTTTAATATTATAATACAAAAAAAAAACAATAACAGAAAGATTTTTACGTACAATTACGAACATAAAAAAAATAATTGAACTTCGACCAACAGCCAAGTTGTAATATTGAAAGTACGTTTGTATGGACGTCAAGTCGACTCCAGGGACTTTGACTTTCAATTTCATATGAGTGAACTAAAGCAGCGAGGATATTAAAGTAGAATCGTAATACTCGTACAAATTCCTCTTTTATTTTTTTTTATTTTTCCAATACGTTTTGTATAATATATTAATCCTTGGATCTCAATCTCATTTATGGAATTTATAGTCTGCTTATCACCAGGTAGAAACAGAGTCACGTGCAAAGTTAGTAATTAATGTTCATCACTGAATAATATAGTACTTTTCTTTTTCAGATACAAATGGCACCCTGGGTACAAACATTATCATTAGACGTATACTTCATCTCCTACTACGGTTTTCGGGTCTTATTCGTCCACCTTATACCGTGCACCTCCCTCGTGGTCCTCAATTTCCTCCTCTTCAGGGCCATGAGGAAAGCACAACTTAACCGTCAAAAACTCTTCAAAGAAAACAAAAAATCTGAATGCAAACGTCTGAGAGATTCCAACTGCACCACCCTGATGTTAATCGTTGTGGTCACAGTCTTCCTTTTAGTAGAAATTCCTGTAGCCGTAGTCACTATTCTACACATCATATCAAGTACTATTGTAGAAATCCTAGACTACGGTATCGCAAATGTTCTGATACTCATAACGAATTTCTTCATCATAGTCTCTTACCCTATTAACTTTGCCATTTACTGCGGTATGTCTAGGCAATTCAGGGAAACTTTTAAGGAACTGTTTATTAGAGGTGCTGTGACAAATAGAAAAAATGGTTCTAGCAGGTATTCTCTGGTCAATGGGCCCCGAACTTGTACTAATGAGACTGTTTTATAAAATGGGTTCTAAATTTTTTTTTTTTAAATCGGTGTTGTAATTTCAAATAACTAGCGAAATCTCATTTGAGAATCTCTGTTACTACTCGCGGTATGAATGCGTTAAAATATTTTTTCTAACTCTGTCTTGCTACACCGATATATGCAAAGCGAGAATGAGTAAGCTAAATATACGATTCATAAACATGAGCTGAAACTCTGTTAGAATATTATTTATTATTTAGTTATGTATTTTAAGTTTTAGTAATTTATTTTTATATTAATTGCATATTGGTGTTTTTTTTTTAATTTTTAATTGAAGATACTTTTAAAAGACTTTTCGGTTACCTAATCAGGTTTAAATATTTGTTTTAATTAAAGATTAATTAACCGAATAGTCTGAATAATGACGAGCCCACATTATGAAAAGTATCTTTAATTATAAATTATAAATGTAAAGTGTAACTGATATCAAAATATAGAATAAGATTTTGTAGTACCCATTTACTTATTACTTTGTAAATATTTATCTAATAATTATTGAAAAAAATGTGTTATTCTATGTAAAGATTAAATGAAGATTTTATGTAAATAAAATTTGTGAAAAATATAGAGTTGATATATAAAAATATACTAAAAGTGTGTTTATGATATAAATAATGATTTGTACTATTTATTGTTAACAGATATAATTATTATATTATAACAATAGTTTAAATGCTTCTTATGAACGAAATGTTTGTGTAAATTATATTAATTGATGTTAATTTGTATTTTATGTAATGTTGCAAGATATAATGATTTTTTGATTGTCAAGACCATGGCGAATAGAATCATTCAAATATGTTATAATAAATAAAATAATATAATAGAAAAGTAATTGTTTTACTTCATTCATACCCTAGACAACCTTAATATGCGTTAAATTGAATGAAGTGAATGTAGCGGCAAGCGTCCGGATGGCCTCACACTCATCTCTTGGTCGGAAGGAAAATCACTTATATGGGACAAAATCTAAATCTAAAATTATTTATTTCATGTAAATCTTTACAGATATTTATGAATAGTCAAAAAAAAATTTTAACATTAATGTATAGAGTGCGTTTGGTTAAGCTGTTATACAGGCTGTCCCAGAAATCAATGTCAAGCCGAAAACGGTTGATAGGCTAGGTGGTGACAGTAATCAGAAAAATTAAAATAAAATCTAAGTAAAGTACTGTTCATATTATTGACATTAAGAAAAAAATTAGAAAATTGTCACCCTGTGATGATCTTTTAAGTACTGTTTATACTTTACTACAAATTTATACTATATATATTGGCGTTTCTGACGACTCTGGCTTTCTTCTGGACTAAACTTATTGCGTGATTGTAAAGTGTGACTGCCACCATGCCATCTCGGTACACTGTTCGAGAGTATGCAAACATGCACCTCATTTAAACTTATTGCGTGATTGTAAAGTGTGACTGCCACCATGCCATCTCGGTACATTGTTTGAGAGTATGCAAACATGCACCTCATTTATGTAAAATGAAGATGCAATGCAAGTTCTGCAGCTAGACTTTATCAAGAGAGATATCCAAGCGCTGAACGTTATCCGGATCATCGAGTGTTTGTGAATGTTCACCGGTCACTCTTAGAGGGTCGATTTCCACATCAAATAGCTAGTGAGGAAAGACCCCTCATGCCCTACGAAGACACAGTTCTACAAGAAGTCGCACAAGATCCTAGTACCTCAGTACGTGGAATTGAAGTAAGGACAGGAGTGCCCAAAAGTACCTCTCACCGATTTTTTTAAATTATTTTTCTGATAACTGTCACCACCTGGCCTATCAACCGTTTTCGGCTTGACGTTGATTTTTGGGACAGCCTGTATATATATATAAATAAATAAATACCATCACGGGTGCCTATTTTGCTCCCGAGAACTGTTTAAACGACCTCTACCCAGCTGAGACATTAACCCGTCCTCTTTTCGCCGATGGTATTCGGAGGCAACACCTAACAAGTGGCGAGCTTGTTGCGGTGTTTATAATAAAATAGCCTCGTTGTATAAAGCGGTCACCCATCCCAGGCCGGCCTTGTTTTCATCTGCTTAACCTCAGGGAGTTGCGCAGTGACTTAACCACGAGGCTGGGGCCGGTTTTTTATATAACCATTATAGATTAAATAATAAAACTACCCAACCGAACACACGCTACATAATCAAATAGTGTAAGACTAAGTGGTTAGCTGATTCCATTAACTATCCGATTATCATCAGCCATACAGGGGTGCCACCGAGGCGACCGACCTCACCAACCATATCTACGCCTTAAATATTAATTCTTATATTATTATCATTATATTGGCTCTAGATATTTTGAAATGACCATCAATCGCTTTAACATAGTTATATTGATCGGTATCTTTAAGAGCGTAAACACTAGTTGTAAAGTCGACCCCAAGTCGAAAATGGTACCAGTAAGTAAAAAACTCTGGTGCTTCACACAAACTAACAGAGGAACATAGCCATTGAGTTACCTATATGCATATAGCTAATTGTAGCACACTTAAAATGCTCTTATCCTACTAAAAGCATGCGCAAGACCCACTTGTGTGGATATCTATACGCCATCATACATTTCGGCCACATCGACAATCCCTGGCTTAGTCACCAGCATGGCTAAGTCACGTAAACGGCTGAAGTACAGGGAATTAATACCAAATTTTCATTTCGTAGCATTTGGGGTCGTAACTTCAGGAACCTTAGGAACCCGGAAAACAGTGTCATTGGAATGTGGAGATCCCGAATGCTACGACTATTTAAAACAAAAAAATCAGCATTGCCATACAAAAATAACATGCAGCGTATTAGGTATCCCACCAAGTGGCGCCTCATTAATATTAATAATAATATGTAGGACAATTTACACATATTGCTCTGGTCAAAAACTAACATATATTATAAACGATATAATACATATTATATTTTATAAACACCCAGACCATTACAAAATGTACTAATATTTTGTTGCCATGGGTGGGAATCGAACCCACGACCTCCGGATACATTGCCAAAGACGCAAGACCTCTCCCTCTAGTCTATGGAGGCGTCAATTTAGATTTAGTTTAGTTTTTTTTTTCTATTTTTTTTTTGGAATGTTTTGTTTAAAGATCACACATGGTGAAAGTCGAATATTGGTTAATTTTCGCCACCCAATTCTCTTATAAACTTTTCGTTGACATTGCGAATTAACCACTTCCACTTCTTCAAGCAATTTAGACTAATATTTTTTTATAATTTGATCTAATAATAATATTTTTTTTTATGAAAAATAAACATTACCTATGTGGAAGCATCATAACAACTTTGCTACCCCTGTAGGGCACCCAAGAGAGTGATAAGATACATTGGACAATCAAAATCTATTTTTTTATTACCGACATAGCTATTGTATTCGTACAAGATCTGATTGTTTTTTTTAGTGGCATCGTGTAATTGTGCCTTTGATAAATAGTTGAGTTTTTTTTTACCTATAGTAGATTTAAAAAACTAGTTGTCGAATTAATACAAAATCTCATAAGGTACCAAAGGGGAATAAGGGCCAGCTTATTTTAAATCGCTTTAAATCCTTTTTTATTAAAAGTAATTATTTTATAAAGCCGGCAAGTGTTGAGACTTTAAAGATACATTAAAAAATATACTATATTAGTTTCATCCACCGTAATTAAATTGATTGTGTCCTTTTTATCCATTTTATTTAATAATATTGTAATTTCACATACCATAATTGGTGGAATATGCGATCTAAAAAATAATTTTAACATCATTTGTGTACCCTATTCCGTGAATAAAATATTTCATTTCATTTCATTAATATAATATCAGAAACAAAAAAGTAGTACTAGATAGTCTATTAAAGGCCGGGTTGTTTATTAAGGCCCAAGCTCTTTTAAATCTTTTCAAAAAACCATGAAACGATATTATATATTTTATTGAATGCATTTAAATGTATACACTTATCAATTTATACTTATATTAGGTTTATAATATTTGTAGGAATAGTAATTTTAAGCCAAATTACCTTTTAACAAAAACCGGGCCTTATTATGCGATGCATGTGGCCCTTATTATCCGCGCTTTTTTTAATATATTTTTGTAATAAGAAATACTAAGGATATGGATTATACTGGATTGATCTTACCTTTAGGCTTCCATGTATTTTGTTTCTTCTAATATTCAATAATATAACACCAACGTAAATCGAAATATTTCAAATGGCCCTTATTATACTCTGGCCCTTATTACCCTCTGGTACCTTACTACCTTTTAAATGTTTTAATATGGTTCTTATTTTTTTTTGTAATCATATTTCTTATTAATAAGTTATAAAAATTGTATGTTTTTTTCGATATAAAAAAATAATTTGCGAATATTTGGAAACACGCTGTATATTCTACTATACCTATTTTATAAAAACCCAAATCATGACAAACTTTACAGAAGAACGTACAAGAAATTTGTCAGGAGTGGGAATCGAAAGCACTACCTTTAAAGGCGCAACTACTAGACAATGGAGCCTTATATCATATTTAATTTTTATTATATTAAATAAAGATAACATTGGAATGCTACGAAAACTACCTGCTACGCCGTAGAAGACGATTAAAGAGGAAGTCGCCTTTGACAATCAATACAGTCAGTTTAATGTTATAGATCAGTGTTCTTCAATCTTTTTGATAATGCGACCCCCTTACAAGTTAAAAAATCCTTTAAATTTTTTAGGCCGCTAGGATTATTAACTTAACATCAGAAAAATAGAACCACGTTTTGAAAAATAAACACTGAAATTGTATTTTTTATTGTAGCGTAGAACATAAACTCCCTAGGGGTCGCGACCCACAGTTTGAAAAATACTCTTATAGATGATAATAAATAAAGATGGAATAGATATTCTACGAAAAACTACGATGCTACGTCGTAGTTAGTAGAAGCTATCAAGTAATGTACTTTAGAAGTCGATCGATATGAAGACATCATTACAAAACAGTCAGTTTAATGATATAGCCAGGAATATAATAGTAGGGTTGTAAAGGAATGCAAATTAGCTTTTATTAGCCCCTTTTTCTGGGTTTTCCTATCGGGTCGAGACGTCCAACTTGAGAAAGCGTCTGTATATATACAAGTTGGCTGTTAGTCGCAGTTATTTTTTTCTTGTCGGTGGTAAATAATAATCATAGTAATAAAAAAATAAAAAATAAATAAAAACTATTTAAATTATTTTATTCTTCATTTGAAATAAATCAACTAAAAAAAAATAATAATAATATGTAGGACAATTTACACATATTGCTATAATATGGTCACAAACTAAGCTCTAGGCTTGTACTATGTGTACCAGAAGCAACGATATAATAATATATTTTAATACATATTATATTTTATAAACACCCAGACCATGATAAACTGTACAGAAAAAGCGTACTACGACAATGTGCTTTGGGCTAATATGAGGCTCTATTGACCAAATCAAACAAAATGTCCCATGGAACAATGTGCTTTGGGCTAATATGAGGCTCTACTGACCAAATCAAACAAAATGTCCCATGGGACAATGTGCTTTGGGCTAATATGAGGCTCTACTGACCAAATCAAACAAAATGTCCCATGGGACAATGTGCTTTGGGCTAATATGAGGCTCTACTGATCAAATCAAACAATTTTTTCCATGGGACAATGTGATTTGGGCTAATATGAGGCTCTACTGACCAAATCAAACAAAATGTCCCACGGGACAATGTGCTTTGGGCTAATATGAGGCTCTACTGACCAAATCAAACAAAATGTCCCATGGGACAATGTGCTTTGGGCTAATATGAGGCTCTACTGACCAAATCAAACAAAATGTCCCATGGGACAATGTGCTTTGGGCTAATATGAGGCTCTACTGATCAAATCAAACAATTTTTTCCATGGGACAATGTGATTTGGGCTAATATGAGGCTCTACTGACCAAATAAAACAAAATGTCCCATGGGACAATGTGCTTTGGGCTAATATGAGGCTCTACTGACCAAATCAAATAAAATGTCCCATGGGACAATGTGTTTTGGGCTAATATGAAGCTCTACTGACCAAATCAAACAAAATGTCCCATGGGACAATGTGCTTTGGGCTAATATGAGGCTCTACTGATCAAATCAAACAATTTTTTCCATGGGACAATGTGATTTGGGCTAATATGAGGCTCTACTGACCAAATCAAACAAAATGTCCCATGGGACAATGTGCTTTGGGCTAATATGAGGCTCTACTGATCAAATCAAACAATTTTTTCCATGGGACAATGTGATTTGGGCTAATATGAGGCTCTACTGACCAAATAAAACAAAATGTCCCATGGGACAATGTGCTCTGGGCTAATATGAGGCTCTACTGACGAAATCAAACAAAATGTCCCATGGGACAATGTGCTTTGGGCTAATATGAGGCTCTACTGACCAAATCAAACAAAATGTCCCATGGGACATAGTGCTTTGGGTTAATATAAGGCTCTACTGACCAAATCAAACAAAATGTCCCATGGGACAATGTGCTTTGGGCTAATATGAGGCTCTACTGACCAAATCAAACACAATGTCCCATGGGACAATGTGCTTTGGGCTAATATGAGGCTCTACTGACCAAATCAAACAAAATGTCCCATGGGACAATGTGCTTTGGGCTAATATGAGGCTCTACTGATCAAATCAAACAATTTTTCCCATGGGACAATGTGCTTTGGGCTAATATGAGGCTCTACTGACCAAATCAAACTAAATGTCCCATGGGACAATTTGCTTTGGGCTAATATGAGGCTCTAGTGACCAAATCAAACAAAATGTCCCATGGGACAATGTGCTTTGGGCTAATATGAGGTTCTACTGACCAAATCAATCAAAATGTCCCATGGGACAATGTGCTTTGGGCTAATATGAGGCTCTACTGACCAAATCAAACAAAATGTCCCATGGGACAACGTGCTTTGGGCTAATATGAGGATCTACTGACCAAAATCAAACAAGATTTCCTATGGGACAATGTGCTTTGGGCTAATTTGAGGCTCTACTGATCAAATCAAACAAGATTTCCCATGGGACAATGTGCTTTGGGCTAATATGAGGCTCTACTGACCAAATCAAACAAAATTTCCCATGGGACATTGTGCTTTGGGCTAATATGAGGCTCTACTGACCAAATCAAACAAAATTTCCCATGGGACATTGTGCTTTGGGCTAATATGAGGCTGTACAAAGTTTTTAAAAAGAAGTGTTTAAAACTGAATCGCTTACTATATTTTATCCAGGCTGTTTCTTATTATACTATATACTTGATAATTAAATGACATTACGATTGTTACACTGCATTCGTAATCGCGAACTCCGCGTTCTCCATACAAAATTAGCTTTCGCACTTACTCGATTACTGTTTGTCGCAGAATTAAAATAATGTATTTTTTAATCATTGTATTTTTAAACTTTTTGTGTTGGGTTATTATTTTTATTTTTTTTTCTTAATAAAAAAAATACATAATCCAAAAAAGATATTACCCACAAAGATTTTTGCGTACAATTACGAACATAAAAAAAATATTGAACTTCGACCACCAAGTTGTAATATTGGAAGTACGTTTGTATGGGCGTCAAGTGTGTGTTCTGCTTGAAACTTGATGTAGCATTCGTGTACCTATAGAAAGAAAACCTTTATGTTTACTATGTAAACTAAGCTTCCATGCGGTACGCAAATGTAACAAGACCGGTCACGCCTAGGCAATAACGTAGCGTTGGCTATAATTTTACCCGACAGGGTAATCAAAGGCGCCTGGACTGAGAGATAATTACTTAGCTTACTTTAGTGTTTGGATAGAAAGCGCAACGAATTATTTACTTCTTTTTTTTGTTCGAGCACGGCATGTGACCTACAGTGTCCATGAATGGGGTCGATCAATACATTGTTGTGATGTTTGACAAAACTGATCGCTCCCTCCAAATGTTGCGCTTACGAAAAGGGCGGCGACAAAAAAAATGCATAATGAGTTCATTTTAATATTCTCGCTGCTTTATCGTCAATTTAACCGCCCGTTTTTGTAACCGCATCCTAAATGAACACTACCACCGCGACAAGAAATCGATTCATTAGGTGTAGTCTTCTAAAACCGTTGAACTCATCGACTAAATCCCTGTATAGGTCTTAATATATTCTTATAACCGAAGTGAATAACGTAGCGTTGGCTATATTTTTTATGGGAGCATGGCATCTGCCTTTGTATCTATCTGGTGGAAATCAGATCTACAAAGTCCATGAATGAAGTCGCATGCATTAGGTTCATGAAAACCGGTGTCCCACAGTTATATTAAAGTAAACTATAATTGAAAATTCGGCTTTGACGCCGCTCCTTTAGTAACCATATTTAGCAAACATAGTGGGTGTCTTACAGTATCCGAGACCGCCTAGACGGACTCAGGGTACCCAGCGGAGGGGTTTAAATCTCACCTCGTCGTAGCCGAAGTCTACCTTCACCGGCAAGTTAGCTAGCTCGTCGCGATGTTTGTACTAAAATAAATAACCCATCAATAAACAGTTTCACAAGTTGGTAAGGTGAAACTGGGACCTACACCTTAACGTACTCTTCGAGGCACCATAATGGTTTTGTGAAACAAATGTTTTTTTTTTTAAAATAATATGTAAGAAAATTTACAGATGGTCACAAACTATGCTTTAGGCTTGTACAACAGCATCGATAGGCTCGATAAATCGACAAAATCGATACGTATCGATAATGAATGTTCATTCATAAACTTTATTTTATCGACTGTCAAACTATATCTATGTGGTTATGCCAAGCTCCTTTGTGTACCAGAAATAACGAAATTAAAAAATTAAAAAAATATTATAAGTAAATTTATTATATTTTCTTAATTTTAATGTCATACGACTGAAGACGCCATGAACGGCGAAATATATCGTAACCAAATAAAATTGTGTTTTATTTATATTATTATATAACTATAATGCTAGTAGAAATAACGAAACTATTACACATATTATATTTTATAAACACCCAGACCATGACAAACTGTAGACGTACCAATATTTGTTTGCCATGGGTGGGAAACGAACCCACGTACGGATACAACACCAAAGGCACTGGTGGGCGATTCTCGCGCTTTCGACATTCATCTCGATTCGAGATTTTTAAACGAAAAATCACTAAATATGTGATTTTTCGTTCAATATTTATATATTTATTAACTAATATTAATTATTTATTTCGTTCAATGTTCGATATTTTTGAACGAAAAATCACATATTTAGTCATTATTCGTTTAAAAATCTTGAATCGAGATGAATTTCGAAAGCGCGAGAATCGCCCACCTGGTCTAATAGATGCGGTCAAATTAAAAATACTTTGGTACCCCGGTGTGTGTTTCTGTCAGAACTATTTATATCTTAGCGCTTTCTATAACTAGTTAGTTAGCCAATGTTAGCATAATTAAACAAAGATAAGTGTGAAGTGGATCAAAGCGGTTAATCAACTACCCAGTAGCGGTGCACGGATGGTTGACCGCCCCGGGGCTCTAGAGAAAAAGCAGGCGAGGCGACATGTCGCGTCGCCTCAGTCAAAAACGTATGTATTTTGACAGTAGGCGTGAGGTACGCTGTCACCTGCCAAAGTCTATACAGTTTTGATTGAAGGCGACACGACATGTCGCCTCGTCTGATTTTTCTCTAGAGCCCCAGGACTCCAGACAAGAAGGGCGCCGATGGATCTTTGTAAATATACAGAAATGTTAAATAAATTCTGCACTTTATTGGTATAGAAAGATGGGCTTTAAAATTGTAAATTATCCAACATGTTATTATTAATTAAAAAATGCAGTATGTACATTTGTTTGCAGCACCACTATAGTGCCTCGGAGATGTTAAACGGTCCCAATTTAACTATACCAACTTGTAAAAGAGTAGACTCATACCATCGGCTGTCACGAGGTGGGATTAAAAACGCCTCCTGGGTGCCCTGAGGCCGACTAGGCGGTCTCGGGAGCCGTAAGGCACCCGTGATAATATTTATTTATATTATAGAAAATGTACACTCAAACATAAATGGGGTTAATTAATTGCTGTTTTGATTGTTCTCACTATGTTTATTAAAATACAGTTACGAAGCGAGTCGAGAAATTGAAACCTTCTTTAAAAGCGACTTTAGGAATTTGTCTTGTTAATCTAAAGGTGATGACACTACCCTCATAGACACTGATTGATACAATGTAACATTTTCAGACAAAACTATTTTTTATTCTGGCTTTGTATATCTGATGGTATGCGAAATCCGTTAAGTGGTCTAGGCATATTTCGGTTTAGGCTGTAGGTTCACCGGATTCTAAGAGACTACGCAAGGGTCTCTTGTTGTTGAGGTGATAGTGTATTTTCAGAGTGCGGTTATGAAGCGAGCAGTTAATTTGACTATATACCAACAGGATGACTTTGAAAGATTGTAATTTAGGCTAATATGAGATAATAATCAAATAGAACAACAACTTTCCAATGGAACCATGTGTGCAAAATAATGTTTTCTCCATACTATATGGAAGCATAATATATGGGGAAGCACACTTTTTTTAATTTGCCACCAATGGTTCCATAGGAATAGTTATTCGAATTGATCAGTAGAGCCCAAAGTACAACCTTTCAAATTCATCCTGTATAATGCGTCTTTGTCGCGATCTATTTCATAACAGCATCATTTAGCATTGGAATGCTGTTAATAAACGATGTATTAATTGAACCTATTCATGGACTTTGTTTCTGTTTACCATCGGCCGTGTTACAATAAACAAATAATATGGTTATATTCTATTGCAACAAGGGCCGATGAATGGACTTGTATCCAGTGTTAAATATGTTAAAGATTTTTTTTGTTTAACTATTGTTACAACTAGTGTTTTTGATTAAATCTTAGCGCTTTCTATAACTGGTTACTTTGTTGTTAGCATAATTAAACAACGCTAAGTGCGAACTAGATCAAAGCGGTTAGTCGGCTAGCTTTGTTTAGAACCACCTACTTGTAAGGTAATTATTGACTATGCTTAATTAGTAGACAATATGCTTAACGTATTATAAGAGCGAAGCGATCTTTGTGACGTCATACAGTCGGTTTAACCCAGTTTATGATGCTAGGTATTGTAACGGTTCGTCCACATACACCTCGTATTTTTATTAATGAAACTTTTCTATATAAAATTAATTTCAAGAAGTATGTAGCGAAAGAGAGGAAAGGGCCGGATTAGTTAGGAAGCGAACGACAAATTAGGTGACTTGAATATTAAAATTCAATGAGTGTACTACGAGCTAAAGAAATTAATGACTGATTATTTTAAATTCAGTAGAAGCTGTAAATTTAGTGGTCGCTGTTAGACTTGGGTGAGTGATTTTAGTTTAACTGTTTTGATATTTCCATATATTTTTGTATTTGTTATACTTATGATGCTAGTGTGGCGGAAGAATCGATAGAGGGCAGCACCGTCGCGTCAAATAACTAGCTCGTGTGAGCCCCTTTCCGGTAGTGAAAAAACACTCGGGGACAATCTTAGAGACGGACACTTGTTCAGCGACAGACACACACGACGCGGCCCGGCCACTCGATTGTTCTGCCGTACCCAAAACTCGCGCTAAAATTTAACGTCTAAATTAGTCAGTAAATCAGTGATGTTGTGTATAAAATAAACGGTATAAGTGAATATGCATTTTATTGGGGAAACCCAAATCCCCATAGTGGTGACCCCGACGTTGCGGTGCCGAGACGCCATGATAGTCGCTACCGCCATTGCGAGTTAAAGTGAAGTAAATTCCAATTCCTATAGTGGCCGGGCCGCATTCAAAAAAATGCCGCGCCGTTTTTAGTTACGTGAACTCTGTGCGGCCGCGCATCGTGACGCGCCTCGGGCAGCAAACTTTGCCGAGACTGTGTCGCCGGCCGGAAAACGTGTCGCCAGCTTTGCGACCGCGCCGCTGCCCCGAGACCGCGCCGCTGCCCCGAGACCGCGCCGCCGCCCCGAGACTGCGCCGCCGCCTCGAGTCCGCCCCCGTCGGCTCTGCGACTGCCGCCGCCACGAGACTGTGCCGCCGCCCCGTGACTGACGCCTCGCCGCCCCGCGACTGCCGCGCCGTCGGCTCTGCGACTGCGCAGCCGTCCCTACGAGAGCGCCGCCGGCCCGTGACCGCCACGCCGCCGGCCCTGAGACTGCGCGGCCGCGCCGAGACCGCGCCGCCGCCGGCCCGTGACCGCCGCGCCACCGCCACCTGACCGCCACGCCGCCGGCCCTGAGACTGCGCGGCCGCCCCGAGACCACGCCGCCGGCCCGTGACCGCCGCGCCGACTGCGCCGCCGCCACGTGACCGCCACGCCGCCGGCCCTGAGACTGCGCGGCCGCGCCGAGACCGCGCCGCCGGCCCGTGACCGCCGCGCCACCGCCACGTGACCGCCACGCCGCCGGCCCTGAGACTGCGCGGCCGCCCCGAGACCACGCCGCCGGCCCGTGACCGCCGCGCCAACTGCGCCGCCGCCACGAGACCGCCACGCCGCCGGCCCCGAGACCGCGCCGCCGGCCCGTGACCGCCGCGCCGACTGCGCCGCCGCCACGAGCCCGCCGCGCCGCCGGCCCTGCTACCGTACCGACGCCGGATCCGCGACAGCGCAGCCGCCCCGGAGACCGCGCCGCCGGCTCAGCGACAGCGCTACGCGCCCTACAAGCGCCGGACTCTCTGTTTACGAACACTCAGTGCCGTGACATTTTTTATGTTAAGTGATAGGCAGACGGGTATTTATATAATTTATTAGTATTTTCTTCATTTTAATTATGCACATGTACCTTCATGTATATGGTACATTGTTGTTTTTTAAATATCTTAGTTTTAGCTTAATAGCTTTATTACTTTAATATTTTCTTACTTACCTGCTAAATCTAAGCATTTATTTTCTATTATAAAAACATTTCAAAATGGAAAACTCTACAGCAGAGGTTTTACAATCTTCAATAAGAGAGCTCCAAGCTACAAATGCAGCCTTAATGGAGCAAATAAAAAGTATTAGTGAGAAACCCACATTTGTGGATAAAACACCTGAGGTAGCTAAGGTGGTAGCAAAACTGCCACCCTTTTGGGCCGACCGACCCAACATCTGGTTCGCTCAGGTAGAAGCCCAATTCTCCATTGCTGGCATAACCTCCGACCAGACGCGTTATGATTATGTGGTGGCACAGCTGGATGCCCGTATTATAGGCGAGGTTGAAGACATCATCACCCGACCTCCTAGCACAGGCAAATATGACAATATTAAAAACAAATTAATTGATAGGCTTTCCTCATCGGAGGAACAACGTGTCAGGCAGTTGGTGAGCGACGAGGAGCTTGGTGAAAGAAAACCTTCCCAGTTCCTCCGACACCTTAAATCACTGGCCGGTCAAACATTAACAGATTCTAATATTCTGAGACAGCTTTGGATGAGGCGCCTACCCACCCAACTTCAGGCCATCCTTGCTGCCCAGGCTGAGCTGCCCCTGGACAAGGTAGCGGAATTGGCTGACAAAATCATCGAGGTGGCTCCAGCCATCGCAACACCTCCCCGATCAACATTTGCCACCACTGCCGCACCTGCTCCTGTATGGCCTGCTTCCTCGCCAAACCTGGAAGCCCGCCTGGACAGAATAGAAAAGCAAATCGCTAGTATGGCGATAACACCTGGTGCCCCTGGCCGACGGAGCAGTAGCCGTAGCCGTTCCAGAAGCAGGTCTGGCACCCAAAGAGATCAGGTATGCTGGTACCACAGGAAATTTAAAAACGAGGCAAAACGCTGCGTGAAACCCTGCAGTTGGAAGAACCAGGGAAACTTAGAGGGCAGTTGATTACGGCGAGCCTCAACTGCCACTCCGATAGCCGCCGACTTTTTGTCACGGAGCGTCTGTCCAAAAGACGCTTTCTCATTGACACTGGGTCTGACCTTTCGTGCTACCCCCATAAATGGCTAGCCTACAGACCACCAGCCGTTGACTATTGCTTGCAGGCTGCTAATGAGAGCACTATAAACACGTACGGTAATATTAAGCTTTCACTTAATTTTGGCCTTCGGAGAGAGTTCCAGTGGAATTTCGTAGTCGCTGATGTGAGCACAGCAATCATCGGGGCTGATTTTTTGGCTCACTACGATCTGCTTCCCGACTGTGCAGGCAATCGCCTGTGCGACAATAAAACAGGACTGTCATGCTCAGCTGGGACAACAAGCCATTACCACCCAAGCATACGCACCATCAGTATCAATAACGATATCCTATTGGAATTCCCTGCCATTACACGGCCTCCAGGTGCTGAACGCATAATAAAGCACTCCACAATGCACTATATTCAAACTACTGAAGGTCCACCAGTTTCTTGTAGACCCCGTCGCCTCGGGCCCTCGAAACTGACAGCAGCTAAAGCTGAATTTCAAAATATGATTAAATGTGGAACGGCCAGGCCGTCAAATAGCGCATGGTCATCTCCCTTTGCACAGAAACGTGACCACACCTGGCGCCCCTGTGGCGACTACCGCTCATTAAACGCTCGAACTGTACCGGACAGATATCCGGTTCGTCACATTGGAGACTTCAACCAGGCCATGACTGGCTCGACAGTATTTAGTACAGTCGATCTGGTCAAGGCCTACCAACAAATACCGGTGGCGCAAAATGACATCTGCAAAACAGCCATTATCACACCATTTGGGCTGTATGAGTTCCCCTTTATGACCTTCGGCCTACGGAATGCTGGCCAGACCTTCCAGCGTTTCATTGACGAAGTCGTCCGGGGGTTGGACTTTTGTTACGCCTACGTCGACGACATACTCGTACACTCGCGCGACCACCAACAACATGCGCAACACTTACGGCAATTGTTTACCCGATTGCAGGAGTATGGCGTCGTCGTCAACTCTGCTAAGTGTCAATTATCCAAACCAGAAGTCACATTTCTGGGCTATAGAATAAATGCTGCCGGAACGCGTCCACCGGTCGAAAGGATCAAAGACCTTCAGGAGTTTCCCCTTCCGAAGACCATCCAAGGAGTCAGAAGATTCCTTGGCATGGTCAACTATTATAGAAAATTTTTGCCCCGGGCCGCTGAGTTACAGGCCCCACTCATCACAGCAGTGTCAGCGACCAAAGGCAAAGGAGCGCAACCGTTTCTTTGGACACCCGAATTAGAAAAGCATTTCAATGCCTGCAAGGATAGCTTATCTCAGGCTACACTGTTAGCTCATCCTGACAGCAGCGTAAAGCTAGGACTATTCACAGACGCATCTAGCTCACATATTGGTGCGTGCCTCCAGCAATATGTCGGAGATTGGCAACCAATTGCCTTTTTCAGTAAAAAATTAACTGCCAAACAGGCCGAATGGCCTGCATATTACAGGGAATTACTTGCTGTGTACGAAAGTGTACAGCATTTTAGGCACATTTTGGAAGCTCAACACACTACAATTTTCACCGATCATAAGCCACTATTGTACGCTTTCGTACAGCGACGGGAAAAGCTTCCACCACCTCAGTTAAATCAACTAACTTTCATATCTCAATTTACCACAGATTTACGGCATATCAGCGGCGCCGACAACATTGTCGCTGACGCCATGTCCCGAATCGACGCAATTTCCTTGCAAGACGATTTGGCTGGTATTGCACAGTCACAGAAGGATGACGACGAGCTGCGCAACCTGTTGGGATCCACTTCAATGAAGCTCGAGCAGATCGCCGTCCCTGGTACGGATACGTCACTCGTATGCGATACGTCGACTGGCAGACCACGTCCGTACGTACCACCACCATATCGTAAAGCGACATTCGATCGCCTACACAACCTCAGTCACCCCAGCGCGCGAGCAACCGCACGCTTGGTGACTGAGCGTTATGTATGGCCAGGAGCACAAAAGGACTGTCATGCTTGGTCACGTATCTGCATACCCTGCCAAAGGTCAAAGGTGACAAAACACGTGAAATCCCCTCTCGGCCATTTTACCGGCCCTTCAGCTAGATTTCGGTACGTACACCTGGACATCATCGGTCCCCTGGCCCAGTGTAATGGTTACAACTACTGCCTCACAGCAGTGGACCGTTACACTCGATGGCCAGAGGTGTGGCCTCTAGTCACAATAACGGCAGAGGAAGTGGCCCAGGTATTTATCAACTCATGGGTATCTCGTTATGGAGTACCTGAGATTGTGACTACGGACCAGGGACGACAATTTGAGTCTAACCTGTTTACTAGACTCATGCAGTTCAGCGGTGCAAAACGCACAAGAACCACAAGCTATCATCCGTGCGCCAATGGCATGGTTGAGCGTTTGCACAGACAGCTTAAAGCTGCTTTAATGTGCAACGAAAGGTAATGCTGTGAGCCATGCATCAGGCATGGCTCACAGCATTACCTTTCGTTTTACTGGGCATACGAACTGCTTTTAAGGAGGACATTAAATCCACATCAGCTGAGTTAGTCTATGGCGAGCCTTTACGCCTGCCGGGTGAATTGCTTCATTGCCGACCACAGGACAACCGAGCTGACATCATGGATTTCCTCACACAGTTACGTAGGCGTATGGAGATCATACGACCCACCCCAGCTTCTCGACACACAGTGCAAAATACTTTTATTTTCCCAGAGCTAGCTACATGCACTCACGTTTTCCTCAGAGACGATTCAGTACGGCGACCGTTACAGCCGCCCTATACTGGACCTCACATAGTGCTCAAAAGATCAGAGAAAAATTTTACATTATTAATAAAAGGTAAAGAGACCACGGTCAGCATTGACAGGGTGAAACCTGCTCACATGCAAATTGATACCGCTGACGTTCCCCCATCCAAACCACCTATTAGTGACAACAACACCTCAGTTGTCCCACCACATAATCATGTCCCACCACATAATCTGGCCCCACCAGAACAGAAGTCATACACTACCCGTTCTGGTCGGAGGGTACGCTTCACTAAGCCATATGACACATGACCGTAGGGTATATCAAATTACGATTACATTCAGTCTAAGATTAAGTCTTATAAACTATTCTCATCAATCTATCTACTCTTAAGGTTAACAATAAGTTTCTTATCTTTTTCTTATATATAAGAACAATAAGTTAGATTTATTTGTAAATACTCGCAGATATATATTTTTTTTAAATATGTGTCTGCCAGTTCTCTATTGTTATAGATCTTACCTAATATGTCTCTAGTGTATTTCTCTTATTGGCTAATGTCTCTTATTGTGTAGTTATAATATTTATCTCTTTTAGAACCCCCGGACTTCTTTTCTCCCTAGGGGGGTGGTGTGGCGGAAGAATCGATAGAGGGCAGCACCGTCGCGTCAAATAACTAGCTCGTGTGAGCCCCTTTCCGGTAGTGAAAAAACACTCGGGGACAATCTTAGAGACGGACACTTGTTCAGCGACAGGCACACACGACGCGGCCCGGCCACTCGATTGTTCTGCCGTACCCAAAACTCGCGCTAAAATTTAACGTCTAAATTAGTCAGTAAATCAGTGATGTTGTGTATAAAATAAACGGTATAAGTGAATATGCATTTTATTGGGGAAACCCAAATCCCCATACTAGGAATTATTTATTAAGTTTCCAGGTTAAATGTTTTAATAGGGCTCTTCTTACAGACTATCGTTATTGTAGGTATCAATATTTTAATAGTGAAAGATTTCCTAGGTTTGGAAAATAGGCACATTTATTGTCTTAAGTAAGTAATATTATAGGGAATATTTCTCGTACATGGATATTTTATTAAAACAACTAGAATTAACTGAATAATATTCACTTATAATTTTTGTAACTCGCCGTTAAATGTTTACCAATAACTTAACATGCTATGAATTATCTAATACTTACTTCTGTTTATTTATCTTAACATATTCACTTATAAAGGTGTTAAAATAACAAACGTCAATGACGTTTGTCTAGTTGATCAATCTATTATAGAATAACTAGTTGATTATTGTTATTCTTGAGATTCTTCCGATAAATAATATTATTAAAACCTTTAAATATCTGGATTATGAAGGTGTGAGTTGGGCTAGACTTGGCTGTTGAACTTTATTATATCCTTTGGGATTTTATGCTTTTCTGATACCTTTTGATTGTACTGATATTCGTACTGTGTTGAACAGAAATACCTCTCATCGTCAATGAGCCTTTTACTCTAGCGAAAACACATTATTCCTGAATACCAGACTACTTACCTTAATATGGGTATAATATTACATATTATTCTACTACTGAAATTAATGACTTTATAACTAGTCATTTATTCAATTATCTCAATACAATATTACTATATTATTGGCATATTACTTATTACAGAATTTATTTGACTTTTGTCAACAATTTATGTAACTCTTTGTTATTAAAACTACCCCTACCTTAAACCCTACTATATTATTATTATCCTTCTAGAGAATTTACCAATAATATTGCCATATGATAAGATTTACCAATCAATTGCTACATTAATTTTATATCACCAATTTGCCTACTCTTTTATAGGATTGAGATGGTTTCCATTTAATTATGACTTTTATTATAATAAATCATTAATTGATTATCTGACGAGTTGACTTGTTATTTTATGTTCTTCCAAGTTAAGGATTCACGGACTGGTGGCCTTGACTAGTATCGGCTGTTATTTTAAACATCTGACCAATTTGGATTCTACATTCTTGTACTCTATACTGCCTACGCTATATTGAATACTTTATGAACAGAAGTAGTAATCGCCTTTTGAAATTCTAATTATATATTTTTGTATACTATGCAAGTGCATAACTATCCTGAATACCTACATACTTCGTCGATTTATTTTAACAGTTAACAAGTCATATCTGCTATAAAATACCATCGATTCCATGTTTATTTTATTGGTATCCAATGTGATTATTAATGTTCAATACAATTTACTTGGGTCATTTGGCATTGGTTTTCTTGTTCTCTCTTTATGATGGATTTAATTAAACCTCACCTTATATATTATTAATATATAATATAATGAATAACTACATTACCTTATTTATCTTCAACAATCACATTCTATATTATTTAATATACCTATCTCTAGTGATACACAGTGAAGTAGCATTTAATAATATTATGAAAACAATGCTTACTGATGTATTACTTAAATATATTTTTATGTGAATATATGATTTTATAAATGATAAATTTAACCTTCGGGTTATGAGATATTATACTCAATACATAAATTTAATGTCATATACATTCAATGATTTACATGATCAATTAAATATATACTACAAATTACAAAATAAAGTATAAACAATATATTCTTAAATGAATTTATTTACTGATTATTAAACAGTAATAATTAAAATAAAATAAAGAAAAAAGAGGAAGAGATACGGAGGGAGATTATATTTAAACATTAAACTCTACTATATTTGATACAATTAACTCTACTATTTTTAAAGCATTAGTTATAAATATTTACTATTAGTAATATCAATTCTAGCTCTAAAAGAACTAAGCGTTACTGAAACTGAAAAAAATACACAACGTAAAAGGGTTACACTAGACGATTGCATGGCTTGAAATATTATTAGATATAAGGTTCTATGATTATCTCACATCTACGACGTAGTTCGTAGTACGTAGTACGTAGTACGTAGTACGTAGTTCGTAGTACGTAGTAAGAAGTAAGGGTAGTACAAAGGCAAAAGGGGTAGTATTCACTATCCAGAGATGCAGTGATGCTCAGGGGGTGCGGGGTAGAACATCACAGTATAGATTCGGTATGTTATGAGTGTAAACCTATAAATATACCGAACCATCTTTATTAATACGATTGGTCGCTTATATATAATAACTGCTATATACTTATATAATGCGCCCAGCGATTTCACTCGCCGTTTAATTTAAAATAAATCGGATCGAAAATAAAATATGATAGCCTATGTTACTCGCAGTTAATTTTATTCATTTTTATTTTGACAGCCTCTGTTGACTAGTGGTTACGCCTTTGGCGTTGTATCCGCCGGTCGTGGGTTCGATTCCCACCCATGGCAAAAAAATATTAGTACGCAATTATAACAAAATGTTTAACAACTATATAATATGTATTATATAGTTGTTTCTGATACACATAGTACAAGCCTAGAGCTTAGTTAGTGACCAGAGCATATGAGTAAATTGTCCTACATATTATTATTATTATTAGTTAATTTTTTTTTTTAAACGGTTCAGTAGTTTTTGAGTTTATGCGGAACAAACAAACAATCAAATATTTTCACTTTATAATTATGGTGCCTAATTAGAATTAACTATAGATGATATACTTAGAATAAATATTTAACCCGTGGATATGATCGGTGAGGTTGATCGCCTTAGCCGATAATGCTTGGCAGGTCAATGGAATCAGCTAACCACCTAATCTTACACTAGTTGGTTATGATTATTGATGCTTCGCTCCTATTAGTCGTAATCTATTGTTATATAACCTATATTCTTTCTCGATAAAGGGCTATCCAAATCTCAAAGCATTTTTCAATTCGAACCACTAGTTTCTGAGATAAGCGCGTTCAACCAAACAAACAAACTCTTCAGCTTTACTATAGATTAAATCCTTGTACGAGAAAGCAATCTAAGTTTGTTAGGTTACCATTTGGTATCTCTCTAAACTATGCTTTGTTTAACCAGGAATACTGTTTTTATTTGAAAAATAAAAATAATTATAATATAATCCTGATAAGGCATTTATTAAACAGTAAATATAAGAAATACTTTAATTCAAAAATATTTCTCGTTTCGTGACTCCTTTGTAATTCTTCCTTTTGCTGTAGAAACCTTGTCCCAAGGCCAAGAAGTAAAATCTGGTGACCGTCGAGCTAAGTATTTTTTTCTACAAAAGATTAGCTTAGAGATGCAAAGGGGTAACGCAGCGAGCATACTCGGCACTATTGGTAACACAGCAGGGTTGGAAGAAATTTATTATTTATAATTATTATTTTTTTCTGTATCTTCTATTTTTTTTGAATATTTTTATGAAATACTGAAAAAATTAAAAACCCAAAACAGACTTCTTTGCCATCTAGTATTAGAAACTAGGACTTTTAACTTTACTCTAATATAACGGAATTAGAAGAAAGCACATAGAGAGACTCTATGTATAAGTAAATAACTAGAAATGACAAATTTTGTGAGGGGTGACTGAAACCTGAACCTGACTCAGTGGTTTAGTACCTTGCCACGATAGCGAGGTTCGTGCGTTCGAGCATGTGTTGCCAGTCATTGGCCGGCAGAGGGGAGGTTATGCTCCCTCCTCCAAAAACATTCGAAATTGACCTAAATTCTATCAATGTCTTAGTTTTTATAAGGTTACACTCGTAACTATATAATACAACTAGCTGTGCTCGCGACTTCGTCCGCGTGCAATAGTTATTTTTTTTATCATACAAACTTTCATCCCAAATTTTATCCCCTTGGGGGTAGAATTTATCGAAATCCTTTCTTAGCGGATACCTACGTCATAACATCTAGGCATGCCAGATTTCAGGCCGATCCGTCCAGTGGTTTGGGCTGTGCGTTGATAGATCACTATGTCAGTCAGTCACCTTTGAGTTACAAACACATTCTTATAGTAATATGTAAACACCACAATCTATATATGTTCAGACATTAATAATGTCCTTGTAAATAATTCCTATCCAAGTTTAAATTCCTATTTCCTACTGAACCCCTTGCCTGGTTTTAAAACGTAAAAAAAAACGTCATCGACGCGGTTCCGTGCTTGACCGCGAGAGGTCGCTAACATAACAAAAGAAATTATTATACGTGTACACATCGCTCCCGTGTCGGGTGATAAATAAATCAATAAAAAAGGCAGGTAAAGCCAAGTGATAGTGAAAACTGTGTTCCTAAAGAGACCAGGCTGCTCCAGAGGTATGTCCAGATCCTTCATTATTCCATTTGTTGTGTCTAGCAGAACCTAGCCATTTGCATAGATACATTTTTACTTGCCACCCCAATAATTGTGTCAAAATCACGTACAGCTGAGTGTCTACCAGCAGCCAAAGACCCATGTCCGTTCATTATTTGTTCCATTCGAGCCTGATTAAATTGGCAAAATCAATAAAGATATACAGTCCGCTAATAAAAAGTATAACGAGTGGGTATCTTTGGCTGTGGTTACTTTGCTTGCATGACGTCACAATTATTGTATTTTATTATTATAAATAATTTTGTGCTCGGAAATATATATATTAATGTGCATATTCATAAGTATTTTCAGTAAAATACCTATATTTTTGTTACCTAATCTTATATGTAAAAAACACTTAAGGGCGAATCCGTCTTGTTTTTAATTAATTATATTTTTTGTTTTGTAGTAAATTTATTTTGTTTTGTTAACATGGATAAAATAGAAACTCAACTTAAAGTGTTAAAATCTCGTCGTGAACATGTATTTAGATCTATACAAATTCTTTATGATCTATCTAAAACTGTATTGTCAGACAAGTCAACAATCACACAGTTTCGTGCGAGGTATAAATCATTAAATCGTCTGCGAGACGAGTATTATGAATTAAATGATGAAATAAATACTCAGTCTATATCATTAAAACCTGATACAGAACCACAGTCGCACGCACTTACTGCTTTTGATGATTTGTATTATTGCATAGAAAATGTTGCAGAGTCACTGTTGGAAAACAATGCTAGTACGAGTGTTTCCAAACCGAACTCAAATACTCATAAGATCCAAATTCGACTACCAAAAATCGAAACCCCGAAATTTGATGGTCAAGTCGAAAACTGGCAAACGTTCATTGACAGTTATTTGCCATTAATCCATAATAATTCATCCCTTACTGACATTGAAAGATTTCACTATCTTATTTCTTGTTTGTCGGGCCCCGCCTTAAGCATCGCGAAATGTGTACCGTTGACAGAATCGAACTATAGGGTAGTTTACAATTCCCTCGTAGATCGCTTTCAAAACAAGCGTATATTGGCCACAGCCTATATAGATAAAATTTGTCAGCTTCCACAACTATTGTCACCTACTTTTGATGGCGTAACACAGCTATATAATGTACTTTACGAATGCATTAATGCACTTAAGGCACTAAATATCGAGTCTTTGAGTGAGTTTGTGTTATTTTATCTCGCTGCTAGGTCGCTTGATCCAGACACTAGAAAGAGTTTTGAAATGCAAAATTTGAATGATATTCCTACTTATAAGGATTTATTATCCTTTTTACAAAATTATATTAAAATATTAGAGGTAACAAAAGATAATGTTCTTAGAACCGTGCCGTCTAACAATAAAAATAGTATCAAATTAAATAAACAAAATGTAAAAAAATCTTTTGTTACGTCTACTAAAACTGAAACCCCAGTCAAAAATTATATTTGCCCTTGCTGCAATTTACAACATAGCATTTATCGTTGTCAAAAATTACTGAGCTTAGATACTGCGTCTAGAAAACAGTTAATAATTAGTCTGCGGCTTTGCATTAATTGTTTACGCTCCGGCCACGAGAGCGAAGTATGTTCATCGAAAACCGGTTGTCTAACTTGTGGCGCGCGACACAATACATTGCTGCACGAGCATACAACTTCTAACCAAAGCGGCAATGTACTCGCAAGTGCTCCTGCACATTATTCACTACCAATCGCACACTCACAGGCAGGCTCGTCTACCAATTTGGCATGTTCACGCGCGGTGACACTTCATCCACCTAATATTAATCAAACAATAAAAATATTAGGAACCGCGATAGTGAACGTTCGTAATATTCACGGTGTGTACCAGCCAGTGCGAGTGCTGATCGATAGTTGCTCTCAAGATTGTTTTGTTACGAATAACTGTGCGCGTAGACTCGGGCTACAAACGCGTCGGTGTAATTTTTCGGTTGCCGGTTTGGGTCAAAATGTAGTTCAAAACATCAAAGGTGTTGCCTATTGTTCTATAACGCCTAAAAATAAAATATCACCTCAATTTGATATTACTTGTATCGTGATTCCTAAAATCACGTCGAAGTTACCCTCCGCTCCGATACCGTCATCAGTACGTAGCAACTTTAATAATTTAGTTTTAGCAGACGAATATTTTGATACTCCATCACACATAGACATGCTTCTCGGTGTAGAATTGTTCGATCAAGTGTATGACGGCAAACGGTTCGCGCCCGGTCCAGGCTTACCGTGCGCGTTGTCCGGCGTTTTCGGTTGGGTGGTCACCGGTCAGTACCGGTGCAATCTACCTTCTACCGACCAAACGATGCTCTCATTGGTGACGTCCACTTGAACCATCGACGTTACTCTCCGACGATTCTGGGAAGTCGAGGAGCCCCCGCACGCCCCTGTCGCTCCTGCCGCCGATGACGTCGCGTGCGAGCAATTATATCGCGAGCGTACCTATCGCCAACCCGATGGTCGCTTTGTTGTACCACTATTGTTGAAGGAGGATGCCTCCTTAGGTGACTCATACCGTCACGGATTAAATAGATTTTTAAATCTAGAAAAGCGCCTTGCTCGTGATTCTGATTTTAAAATAAACTATATTAAGTTCATGCGTGAATATGAGACGTTAGGTCACATGCAACCTACACGTCCAGCGGTCCTTGCTAACCGTACGCATGCATCGTATATCATACCATACCACGGTATAGTGCGCCCGAGCAGCTCTACTACTCCGTTGCGCGTGGTTTTTGACGCTAGCTGTCAAACTTCTAATAAATCTTCCCTAAATGATATCGTGTACGTCGGTCCGAAGCTACAAATCGATATTTTGGACCTTATAACAAAATTTAGATTACATTCCGTAGTTTTTACCGCCGATATAAGTAAAATGTATCGACAGATATTTATTCGGGACGAAGATAGGCCATATCAACATATTTTATGGCGAGAGTCTCACGACGCTCCCGTGCAAGAGTACGAGCTGAACACAGTGACTTACGGGGTCAGCAGCTCACCGTACCTCGCCATCAGAACGCTGCGCCAGCTCGCGGCGGAACACTGCGAACAATTTCCTCGTGCTGCCGAAGTGTTATGCGAAGAGACGTTCATGGATGATGTCACCACTGGTGCTTCATCACTTCAAGAAGCCATGCAACTTCGAGATGACATTATCAAACTTCTAAGTCTTGGACAGTTCGAACTGAGGAAGTGGAGCTCCAACAGCCCTTGCTTGCTGAAGAACATTCCTTCAGATCACTGCCAACATTCCAAGTCGTTTTTTGAAGAAGATAATGAAATCAATCTCAAAATCCTGGGTATTCGATGGGACCCAGTTGAGGATTGTTTTTCATATTCTGTATCGCCGGTTAATCCTAAGAATACCAAACGTTCGATTCTATCGACAGTGGCCAGAATATTTGACCCGCTTGGCTGGATTACTCCAGTGGTTTTTTCTGCAAAATTATTATTGCAAAATCTATGGCGTCAAAACTTGGATTGGGATGACGATGTCCCTCCTGAAGTATCCAAACAATGGCACGATATTTCGCAACAGTTACCTTATTTAACTAGGATAAAATTACCCCGCCTAATTTTACCTAAAACTTCAACTAAAATCAATTTAGTTGGGTTTTGTGACGGTTCGTCAAAGGGATATGGCTGCTGTATATATCTTTGTGTGCGTACCGGTAACCACTACGTTGTAAATCTGCTCGTCGGTAAATCGAGGGTAGCTCCTTTAAAAATCATAACAGTCAATCGACTAGAACTATGCGCGGCTGTGCTTTTAGCAGACTTGCTAAAGCACGTTCATACTTTATTAAGATCAAAAATTAAAATAGATAGAATAACCGCTTATACCGACAGTAGTACGGTACTATCATGGATTCATACTCCGCCATATAAGTTAAAACAATTCGTAGCACATCGCGTAGTAAAAATTACTGAAGCGGTTGAGCCGACGTTTTGGCGTCACGTGTCGACACATGACAATCCCGCAGACTGCTCCAGCCGTGGATTGATTGGCTCCGAACTCGTTGCTCATCCGCTGTGGTGGGCGGGCCCCGAGTGGCTCGCTCAAGACCCCGCGATGTGGCCTAACGAGGTCCTAAATGAAACCGAGTCACTACAGATTCCAGAACTGAAATCTGTTTTATGCTCTCACTCACTCGTTGTAAATAAAAAATATTCACTATTAGATATTATTGAAAAATACTCATCCTTCTATAAAATGCAACGCGTAATTGCATGGTGTCTACGGTTTATCAATAATTGTAAAGTAAAATCACCAAACCGTAATAAAACTTATCTTTCTCTTGCAGAATTAAATAATTCTTTACGTGTCATAATCAACCATACGCAACGTGATTACTTCGACAACGAGATAAAATCTATTCAAGCAGGTTTACCGTGTTCAAAGTCGATACAAAAGCTGTCCCCATTCTTGGACTCGGACGGTTTATTGCGAGTGGGGGGACGTATCGCCAACGCGAACTTACCGGACCTCGCTGTCCATCCTTTTCTCTTACCGAAGTCTTGTCATTTGTCTGCTCTCATAGTGGATTCTTTACACGCTACTTACTTACATTGTGGGCCCCGACAACTACAAGCTTGTATCCAACGCCGGTTTTGGATTTTAGGTATTCGACTCTTAATACGTTCCAGACTTGCCAAATGTGTCACTTGTTTTAAAATCAAACCGGTTCCGTGCAAACCAGTTATGGGTGATCTCCCGGAGACCAGGCTTCGTCCGGGCAGAGCTTTCTTGAATGTGGGAGTCGATTTCGGTGGTCCGTTTATTGTCAAAGAAAGTAGGCGCCGAAACGCTCGTACCTATAAGGCATACCTTTGTCTGTTCATCTGTCTCAGCACTAAATCCGTCCACTTGGAAGCTGTGACAGAACTGTCAACAGAGGCTTTTTTGGCCTCTCTTGACCGCTTTGTAGCTCGTCGCGGATTATGCGCAAAAATTATCAGTGACTGCGGAACCAATTTTGTTGGCGCGAATCGCTATCTTAACGATATTTACAAATTATTACGCAATAACAACGATCTCGCAGCCGCGTTTACGCATCGTCATATTCAATGGGAGTTTAATCCCCCAGGTGCACCCCACTTTGGGGGCATCTTTGAAAGTGGAATTAAATCCACCAAATACCATTTAAAAAGGGTAGTCGGTTCCCAGGTTCTTACGCTAGAAGAGCTTTTTACGGTCTTCGCCAAAATCGAGGCGATACTTAATTCGCGACCGTTATGTGTATTATCTACCGAACCTCAGGAATCGAATGTCCTTACACCTGAGGCTCTACCATGGGTTTGCGCATTGTAGAAACGTAACGTATTCATTTACGTATACGTGAGCAACACCCAATAGAGCCGCTTTATTTTTGGTAACAGGATTGAATAAAGCGATCCTATTGGTTGTTGCTCACGTATACGTAAATGAATACGTTACGTTTCTACAATGCGCAAACCCATGGTAGAGCCTCTGCCCCCTTAGCCAAGAGCATGGTCGCTTTTTACGCTCGAAAGTCGCAGAAGCTTGAAAGAGAGGGAGATAACAAATTTATTATCCTATTGGTGTATCTATATTGTTGTCTCATTTTGGTTATTTCTGCAACGATAAAAACGAAAGTGACGTCATCATCAAATGTCATTTTCATACAAAAGTTTCGTTAGCGTTATTTACGACTGCGCTCTTGGCTAAGGGGGCTGGCCACTTCCTAGTGGGCGGACCGCTCGTCGCTGTGCCCGAGCCTATACACGATGACACTTCATGTCCGCGTTCTCGCTGGATGATTCAAACGCTCACTCAAGGCTTTTGGCGCATCTGGCAGAGAGAATACCTACACACTCTGCAACAGAGAAACAAATGGTTTCAATCAACGCCAAATGTAAAGATGGATGATGTAGTGGTACTCGTAGATCCAAACCTACCACCCTTGCAGTGGTCTTTAGCTAGGATACATGAGCTACACCCTGGCTCTGACGGAGTGGTTCGCGTAGTAACTGTGCGTACTCCGAAAGGGCATTTCTTACGGCGCCCTGTCGTTAAGATCTGCCCTTTACCAGTAGGCTAAGCTAGTTTCATTTACTGATAGGTATCTTAGTTTTATATTCCTTTATTATATGTTATTAGGTTAAGATATTTTGTACTTTCCGAGCACCAAATTATATCATTTTATTTTAACTTTTTTCTGAAATCAGAGGATTTCAAGTGGGGGGAAATGTTCAGACATTAACAATGTCCTTGTAATTAATTCCTATCCAAGTTTAAATTCCTATTTCCTACTGAACCCCTTGCCTGGTTTTAAAACGTAAAAAAAAACGTCGTCGACGCGGTTCCGTGCTTGACCGCGAGAGGTCGCTAACATAACAAAAGAAATTATTATACGTGTACACATCGCTCCCGTGTCGGGTGATAAATAAATCAATAAAAAAGGCAGGTAAAGCCAAGTGATAGTGAAAACTGTGTTCCTAAAGAGACCAGGCTGCTCCAGAGGTATGTCCAGATCCTTCATTATTCCATTTGTTGTGTCTAGCAGAACCTAGCCATTTGCATAGATACATTTTTACTTGCCACCCCAATAATTGTGTCAAAATCACGTACAGCTGAGTGTCTACCAGCAGCCAAAGACCCATGTCCGTTCAATATACATACACTACAACCGCTCGCCACATGGCATTACTATTTTTGTTTTTGTTAAACGTAGACTAGTGGTTGTTACCTTTGGCTTTGTATCCGACGGTCATGGGTTCGATTCTAACCCATTAAAAAAAAACTTTTTCTGTGCAGTTTGTCATAATCTATCTGGGAGTTAATAAAATATAATAGGTATTTAAAACTCTTTGATTATATCGTTGTTTCTGCTACCCACATTCGTAGTACAAGCCTAGAGCTTAGTTTGTGACCAGAGCAATATGTGTAAATTATCCTATATATTTAATACTATCTTCAATAATAGTTTTGACAAAAATATATTGAAAAAAAAATTGACTGTGTTAAAAAAATGTATTCAACAATGTTACACAGCAAAGTGACTATATTTCGTAGTCAGCAAGTTTCGTAGTATTTTTTTAATTTATTGGAGCACGGGCTTGTGCCTTTGTATCTACCTGATGATAAGCAGTTCCACAAAGTCCATAAATGGGGTCGATCAATGCAATGGTTTTTTTTAATAGAGCAGGACATGTGACCCTACATCCACCTGATGGTAAGTGGCAATGTAGCGTCCAAGAATGTTCTCAACCAATAGTAGTAATGGTGCTTGCTTCAATTGGTGGTTTAACAACATTGATCGCTCCCACTATGCCGGCTAAATGATGAAGTTACGAAACCGGCGGCGACAATTTCCAACCGCCGGTTTCGTAACCGCACCCTGATAAAAGACTACCACCTCGACAAAAAATCTATGTAGTAGTCTCCTGAAAACGTGTGAACCTACAGACTAATGACCTTATCCATAAAAACTAATTAAGTCCTTCAAGAACACTTTAGTTATAGAAGGTTTTGTCTCTTTTATTTAGCAATAAAAATGAACATGGGTAAAGGAGACAAAACATTCCATAATATAGATCACTTGACGGTTTCTGCAATCTGTATGTTATTATATTAATGTATTCTAAGAAAACCAATACAAATGTAATTTTACTAACCTTTTATTTTATCAAGAAAACAAAATCAATTAACTATGTTCATACGAGAGAGGTGCTTATAAGTTCAAACTTGGTCCGGGATTAACTCGCTTCGTGCTCGGTGTTGCTAATGGTGGATGAACCAAAGACTACTTCTCCTGGCGATAATCCTCGGTTTTGTGCTTGTTTATATAGGCCCGATAAAAAAATATAAATAAATATATTTACAAGATCTCTCCTTATAAATTCATATTTAAATCTTAAAACTTTAAAATATTTCAGAATTACTTATTTAAATTTAAAGCTATTTATTTAGTATTTTCGTTTAAGTTAATTGAATAGATGTCGTTTTTTTTTAAGTATAATTATAAAAAAAACTTTTATTATTAAAATAACAGTAAGTTTAACTTAATTAGATTTGTGAAAATTTTATTCTACTAGCCAGAATACGAACCGGTTGATAAAAAAAAAAACTCATTGCATCAGCTGATAGTGTCGCTTATAAAGATTAA
This sequence comes from Monopis laevigella, assembly GCA_947458855.1. NCBI lineage: Eukaryota > Metazoa > Arthropoda > Insecta > Lepidoptera > Tineidae > Monopis > Monopis laevigella. The sequence goes on along the minus strand of OX381577.1, from coordinate 4,502,210 downwards.
ATTCTGGTAAGTAATATCTAGCGGCTAACTAAAGGAAAGTGTTCATTTTCAATTTCCAAAAGTCATACTTTACTACCGTGACTTTCATGTTTTGGTTTTAGTCTATGGGTTTACCGGTTTTGAGGAGACTTTTGGATCGATTTCTTATCGAGTTGGTGCAATAATACAGGGTGAGTTTTTATTTTCAAAATCAACCTTTTCGATTCCCTAGCCGGGAGATTTTTTTTTTTCAAAAATCTAATGATTTTTAGAGTTTTAGTTTTTTATAAAATCGGCCCTGAAACTCCATTGATTTCGCTATTCCAAGTAGTTTAGGAGTTGGCCTTGAAGGCACACTTGAAAAATTCACCTGTATATAGTTAAAATAAACCCCATTATTTGGTCTGAAAATAAGAATCTATTCGTTTTGTTTATTAATTAATTTGTTATCTTTTTTTACTCCCGTCGTCCACGGTAACCATCACATGTCATGTCCATGTCATATTATACTTTTTTAGAAGTCTTGGTCGTAATATAAAAGTCCAAGATTGTTAGGCGCTGCGACATCCCCACCCACAGTATTGGCACACCAATACTTAAGATGAGGAGAGGACGTCTAACTTACACAACTTCGTCACTGGTCGCTTATAAAGTCCATGTCCAGTCTTCACATCTGCCACTCGAACATGACCGTCCCTGCCAGGAAACACTTTAATAATCAGTCCACGCAGCCAAAGGTTTCTTGGCAGTTGGTCATCAGCGATCACTACCACATCACCCACCACTAGTGGTTGAGCATGTCTATACCATTTCTCACGTCTAGTTAGCGTGGGTAAATACTCTTTGACCCAACGCTTCCATAGTAAGTCTGATAAACGTTGCGAATCTCGCCAAGATCGTCGCAACAAGTCACCGTCATTGTAATTACCTATAGGCATGTCTGTATAGTCAGTTTTAGTCAGTAAGAAGTCATTTGGAGTCAGTGGTAAGTCGTCCATATGGTCAATAGGCACATAAGTTAACGGCCTACTATTCACCATAAACTCTGTCTCAGCGAGAATAGTCATTAATGTCTGGTCACTCGGATTCTTAGTCTTGAGCGTAGTCTTCAACGCAGTCTTGACGGACCGAATAAGACGCTCCCAGCACCCTCCCATATGAGGGGCAGTGGGAGCTATGAACTTCCAGGTTAGGTTTCTGATGCTTCCAAACCTTAGAAGTTCACCTTTGTCAATCGCAGCGACTGATTGTTTTAGCTCTCTATCGGCGCCTCTAAATGTCGTAGCATTGTCACTCCAGAGTTCCTTTGGACAGCCTCTGCGTGCAATAAATCGACGAAGAGCTAAAATAGCACTACTAGTTGTCAAGTCAGATACGAGCTCGATATGTATGGCCCTGACGGTGAGGCAAGTAAATAGAGCACCGTAGCGATTCTCGTGTCTTCGCCCTACCGTCACAGTCATAGGTCCAAAGTAATCGACACCTGTATAAGTAAAGGCTCTTCCTTTAGGTTCGAGTCTAATATGCGGTAACTGACCCATTGCAGGGGGTGCAGGTTTCGCTCGTCTATTCTTACACTCCTGACACCGATTCCACACAGACTTCACAGCATTTCGACCATTGATGATCCAATATCTCCGTCTGAGTGCATTATGCACTTGCTCGCGACCAACATGAGCAGCGTCTCTATGATACTGGTCCATCAAAAGCTGTGTGTACCTGTCTTTAGGGTGAAGAATTATGGGATGTCTAGTATGTTCGTCAACGTCAGCAGACTCAATTCTTCCACTAACTCGTAAGACACCGTCATTGTCTATGTAAGGTGTAAGTTGTTTTAACGAACTATTTTTATCTACACATTGATGTCGTTTTATGGCGTCAATTTCCGGAGAGTAATAGCGTCGTTGACTCTCCTTAATCCAGAGTAACTTGGCTATTTCTAACTCTTGACAAGTCAATTCACCTTTACACCTGGTGTCCGGATATTTTAAATTATTTATGAAGCGAAATGTCCAGGCTGTGCTTCTTACAAGTCTCCAATAAAGCGAAAACCTATTGTCATTAGGCAAAGAAATATTTAAGTCATCCGATACCGAGCAGATTAATTTAATCTCGATATCAGTCGGGTCTAGGGAAGTTGTTTGAATTTCCTTCGGCCATAAGCTTTCAGGAAGGCAAAGAAATTGTGGACCTGTCAGCCACCCTTTGTCTTTAATGAGAGTGTCACGAGTAGCGTCATCGGCAGAGTTCGATTCTGTCGGAACCCAACGCCAGTCACAGATGTTAGTCAGTTCTGCGATTTCGCTAACTCTATGAGCTACAAATGTTTTGAAGCGTCCGGCTTCAGATCGCAACCAACACAATACGGTCTTTGAATCAGACCAATAATATGTACAAGTGGTTGGTATATACTCTTTAATAAAATGGGCAAGTCATGCTCCCATTAAAGCTGCTTGCAACTCCAGACGTGAGATGCTCAAAACTTTAAGAGAAGCAACTCTAGCACGAGCCATGACAAAGGATACGTGCCATGAGCTGTTGGTAATAGGACTACGTAAATATGCCACGCTGGAAAATGCTCTGGAGCTTGCATCACAAAAAATATGAAGCTCTAAACGTCCGTCGTTGTCGCAGTTTTCACAACTCATCCAGCGTGGCACCCTTAAAGAACTAACTTTATACAAAATATTGAGCCAAGTCTGCCACCTGTCAAAGTGGGTATACTGAATTTGGTCATCCCAACCTATCTTGGACTTCCAAATGTCCTGAAGAAGTATTCTAGCATTTACAGTTATGTACAAAAGAAATCCGAGAGGATCAAAGACTGACATAATAAGTAATGACATAAGAACTTCTCGTTTTGTCGGAACCTTACAACCAGTTTTTATGTCATTGTCAATATTGTTAAAATTAAGTACGAACCTGAAGCAGTCCGAATCAGGATCCCAATTAACACCCAAGACCCGTTTTAACTTCTGTTCAGTCATGTCAGAAAGAACCTTCTGCCCTTCACCTGCAACCTTATCTACTGGAATATGTCGCAAAAGTTCTTCAGAGTTTGATGTAAAGTTTCGCATATTGAAACCACCTTGTGAGTGAATGTATATAACGTCGTTCATAATAGGCTTCGTCGATCGAGTCAACTGAATGTATGAAATCGTCAACATAATGGTTATTTACAATGGCATGAACAGCTTTCGAATATGAGGACTCGAACCTTTGTGCATTAAGGTTCTTAACATACTGAGCTGATGATGGTGAACAGACAGCTCCGAAAGTCATAACGTTCATGACGTATTCATTATTGTCCCAAATAAATCGCTGAGATTGTCTATCTTCTTCTCTTATGATGATACGGTGAAACATCTCCTGAATGTCTCCCATAACAGCAATTTTATAACGTCTAAAACCTAAAAGTAAGCCGGGCAATGATAGCAGAAAGTCAGGGCCACCGAGTAAAAAGTCGTTCAGTGACATGCCGGACGACTTCGCCGCACAGTCAAATACTACACGAATTTTATTCGGCTTATTAGGATTATATACAGAAAAATGTGGTAAATACCATGTCCGATTAGTTTTAATTAATTTATCATCGTCTGTAAGTTTAGAAATGTATCCCTTCTGTAGGTTCTCCTTAATCTTCTGTCTGTAACTGTCAAAAAGCTCCGGGTACTTAATAAACTTACGTTTTAAACTGTCATGTCTTTTTAGTGCTATAGTATAACTGTCAGGTAGGGCAGGTTCGTCGTGTCTCCAAAGAAGCCCTGTCTCCCAGCGCTCACCTACTAGTCTCGTAGTCCGGCGCATAATATCAAGCGCTCTCATATCCTCGCGAGAACGAGGTATGTCAGAAGAAGGCTTTGTACCAAAATCTTCAGTCGAAAAAGATTGCCGTATCATGTCGTTCAATTCGTCACAAGCGCACGTCTGTAACACTGTCACGTCATTTGGTATCCTACCTACCTAGCTTTGTCAAAGGAACCATAGGTGCATCGATCGGACCCTGGAAAAGCTGTCGAGTTACAATCAAATCGATGTTATCATGTCCTATCAAAAGTAAAGGTCGTTCATTGATATTTACAAAATCATTAACATCTATAAAATCATTTAGATATTCGTATTTACATAAAAGTTGTTTATAATTGCACCTATGTATAGGTAACGCTAGTCTACTTACAGTCCTTACACTATTTATTTTATATACACTGTCACTATTACGACCGCGAATAGTAAACGAGACGCGTTATGAGTCAATTTCCGTCGATGACATGCCTGATGCTCCCTGCAGGCGTAGATTGGTGGTATGTCCGGTCACACCAATCCGTCGGGCTAGCGTCGAGTCCATCAGGCTGACGGTAGCACCTTCGTCCAGGAGGGCTACAGTCTCCACGTCGCCGGCTGGTCCGCTGATCACAACACGAACGCACTTCAGAAGCAGTGAGCCGTCAGTCACATGGTTCACAACTGCAGCAGCCGTAGTCCGAGGTTCGGCATGCAGCATGGCGTGATGTACTCTATCACAAGCGGTACATTTTTGTTTCGTCCTGCAACCTCGCAGTTGATGTTTTGAAGACAGACATGAGAAGCATAGTTTATTGTTGGTGACATCAATAAACTATGCTTCAATACAATATATGCATCAATTCCTCTGTGCAGGTCTTGAGGACGTCATGGGAGTGACGTGTACGGCAGCGTTGGCGATAACCATAAGCCAATCAGCCACGTCAGTCAGCGAAACAGGGTGTATTTGATGTTCTTGTATATAAAATCCCCACTGTATTTTAAGCGTAGATGGAAGTTTGGCGATTATTTCTTTAATTAAAGTAGTATTAGTTAAGTGGCCTGATTCGTCAGTTGAAATCATTGTCGCCACAACGTTTTGTATAGAGGTGGCATATTCAATAAGTGAATTGAAGTCATCATGTCGGATTTCACGCGTTGAGCGTATTTTAGAGAGCATGAGTTCGATCAGATGTTCAGGTTGTCCAAATCTGAGTTTTAAAGTGTCTATAATTTTGTCGACATTAGTCGCGCTCATTAAAAGTGCGGATACGGCATCGCGCGCTCGGCCTTTTAGACATTTAGCGAGTCGGGCAATGTTTTCTCCGTCAGTATAAGTACACAGGTATGTCGTCATCTCAAATTGGCTGTAAAACAGCGGCCATTCCTCAGCGTCGCCAGCAAAAGTAGGTAGCTCCTTATACGAGGTTTGTCGTGCTAAAAACTTACTGATGTCTGAAGAATAATGGTTTTCGTCTGTTGTGCGCAGAGACGGGACGCGTGGAGCTACGGAACAGGTAGGCGCGCGATGTGATGATGAATTTTGTACAGATGGACAGCGTGATATTATGCTGTTATTGTCGCATTCATCGTCTATATTTGCAGTTTGAATTTCGAGTTCCCTCGCGATCAGATTCTTTTCGACTTCTGCCATCCGTCTAGCTGCCTCTAGCTGCATGTCGAGCAACCTTCGGCGTCGCACATTCGTGGTCGTAGAAGCGATGGATCGCGTCGGAGATGGTGGTCGTGAACATTGTTGTGAATAATTACCCGGAGCATCGTCGTCAGTCGCGCCTGCTGTCGGCACAGGTTGCGAGGGTTGGATAGCAGCGTCGTCCGTGGTCACTGCGATCTTTGTCCTACTTCGGGTCAACATTGTCGATAGTCGTCGGGAATTTTTTTCCATAGAACTAGTCGATCCGGCTCGAAGGACCACTTATTTGGTCTGAAAATAAGAATCTATTCGTTTTGTTTATTAATTTATTTATTATCTTTTTTTACTCCCGTCGTCCACGGTAACCGTCACATGTCATGTCCATGTCATATTATACTTTTTTAGAAGTCTTGGTCGTCATATAAAAGTCCAAGATTGTTAGGCGCCGCGACACCTATTTTACCTTTATTTTTTCATTACACATCTAACAGTTATCACTAACTAAATAATAATAATAATTCTTTATTCATAATTAATGTTTACAATTTATAATTTTAATTTACCGAATCCCATACTAGGAAAAACCTGTGCTATGGGTATTCGGTTTACAATTATTGAAATAATTACATATTACAAACCATGTGTACGTACTAAGCGTTTTAACGCTTAATATAAGTGGTATCTGAATGTAGTAGTGTCTGGAAGGTGTGTGTCATGTATGTTAATATTATGTTCTTGGTGGCGGGGTAGAAAGGCCGTGTATGTTGAAAGTTTAACTTTTTAAGGGTAAGTGGAGTGTATGTTTGTGTGGTGTGTGTTTAAGCTGAGGAGCATGATGATGTAGTTGGTAACGGGGTAATAAGTCAGTATAAGGTAAGGTGTTTGTCTCGGTATGAAAATGTGGTACATGTATGTTTGTGTGGTGTGGGGTTGTTCGTGTAGGGTGAAACATTGATTAATTAAGGATAAGTGGGGTGAATATTTGTGTGGTGTGTCGTTGTGTTGGAGGTGCATGTATTATAGAGGGGTTGTTCTGTAATGAATGCTTGTTGTTGGTTACGGGGTAGTAAGGCAGTGAAGGGTTAAAAGTTTGACTTTGTAGGCGTAAGTTGTTGTAAGTTAGTGTGGAGTGAGGTTGCGCTGAGATGCATGTTATGTAGTTGTTGACGGGTATAAGGTAAATGTTTATGTCTCAGTATGAGTGTATGTTGCATGTATGTTTGTTTGTGTGATGTGTGGGTGTGAAGGCGCTTATGTTAAAGTTTGTGACGGGGCAATAAGAAAGAGTTCTTATTCAAAATTGTAGTTAGGTATAGACCGAGTTCAGGATATATTCTTTTCATTACACAATAAGAGGTGTTTTCTGTTATTTTGTGATGTGCAGGATTTCCTCTGTTTCAATGTAGTCCTTTTTTAGTAGCCATTTATACAAAGTTTTTTTGCAAGTAAATTTTGACATGTCCAGTATGTTCAAAGTTTTATTCACCTTAGAGTAAAGAAAAGGAGCCATATGGTAATAGAACTTATTACAAAAAACAGTTTTAGTTTTAGGTATTAACCATTTGCTGTATCTCTTTGTTTTGCCTAATGGGAGTTTTGTTAGGTGCGCTATTTTATGAAATCTAACTACAATATTTTGAATGTAGTGTTGTCTAACGGTTAGGAGCTTACTCTCAGAGTACAAAAGGTTGGTAGGAAATCTAAATGGCTTATTGCACATTACTTTTATAACCGATCTTTGAGCACGTTCCAACTCAATGAGCACAGTTTTCCCCGCAGCTCCCCAGGTGGTAATGCAATATGTTATTAGAGACACGCATAGAGCATGATAAACTGTATTAATAGTTACCCAATTAGTTATAGTGCGTAGCCGTTTAAATATATAGATCAATTTACGGATTCTAGTTGTTAGTAATTGAATATGAGGTTTCCAGTTTAAGCTTTCATCAATTTGTACACCTAGATATTTGATGTTCTTAGCATGTTCTATTATTTCACAAGAACAGGAATCAGTTTTAGGGCAATTATTGTTATGAGATTTAATTATGTAGGTGTTAGGCGGACTAGATCTTTTTGAAATTCGGAAATGGATACACTTAGTTTTAGAGATATTCAAGGACATTAAGTTATCATCAAGCCACTTGGAGACAATGCTTAGTCCCTGTTCTGAGTTGCATTTGGTATTATTCCAAGTCTTTCCATAGAAAATCAATGCAGTGTCGTCAGCAAAGGTAATTGTTTGAGCCGACGCAATCTCCAAATCACACAGGTCATTTATGTAAATTAGAAACAGCGTCGGCCCCAACACACTACCCTGAGGAACACCAAAGCTAAGTCCAGAGATTTCACTTTTAACATTTCCCAATTTCACGAATTGTTTTCTGCCACTCAGGTAACTTGAGAACCAATCCAATGCAATTCCTCTGACACCCATATTTTCCATTTTTTTAAGTAGCAGTGGAATTGATACGGTGTCAAAGGCCTTTTTAAAATCTAAAAATATGGCTGTGCACTTGTATTGGTTATCAAGTTTACATGATATGACCTCCGTCAAAAGATTAACCGCTCCCTCAGTGGATTTACATCTTCTAAAACCAAATTGATTCTGCGATATAATTTTGTTTGTTTCTAAATAATCCAGGAGTCTAGAATTTACGACTTTTTCCAACATTTTAGCAGCTATTGTCAATAGCGATATAGGGCGATAGTTATTAAGGTCAGAATAAGAACCCGACTTGTGGATTGGACATATCTGCGCAATTTTCAAAATTTCAGGGACACATCCATTTGCTATGCTTAGATTTATTAAGTAGGTTAGTGGTTCCGATAGTATATGTCTCCCTTCCTTAAAAATTCTTGGTGAAACTTGGTCCCAACCCGGTGACCCATCCGGTTTGAGATTTGTTAAAAGCTTTAAGACCTCTACTGTATCCGTAGGCCTAATAAAAAGAGAACTATTGCCACAGTAAGGTTTTAAATTTAGATTACCCAATAATTCATTTTCTGTTCTATGCGTTCTCTTTAGAACATCATTACTCAGTTCGGTTCCGATAGATGTAAAATAATCATTTATTTTGTCAAGTGACGTCTTTGGATCATTACAAATTTCTAGAAGATCATCAGTTTTACTGCTGGTGTTTAGATTGCAGACGTTCTTAATCGCTTGCCACATTTTCTTAGGATTATTTGGATGTTTTTCTAATTCCGTTCTGTTATAGGAATCTTTTAGCATCCTTAATATTTTATGCGCAGTATTCCTGTAATTTGCATAATATGCTTTTAGTTCGAGGTCATACGGTCTTTGTTTAAGAAGTTTATGTAATTTATCCCGCTTCTTTATACACTTGACCAGGTTAGGAGTAATCCACGGTTTTATGTTGGTTTTGTTATGAGTTAGTTTATGATGAGTGGTGTGTTGTTTAATAGCATTTGTAATCACGTCAACAAAGGCACTCATTGCATCATTAGGTTTCTCAATATTATATATAGTATCCCAATTGCAAGCAGATAAGTCATTGAATACACTCTCATAGTTTATCCTATTTATGATTTTAGCTCTAGGCTGTATCCTTGTTAGCTGGGAACTGATATTTATAAGAGCAGTGTAATGATCAGTTATAGTCGATTCACAGACAAGAGCTATTGCGCTTTTGTTGGTTTTTAACATAATGTGGTCGATACAGTTGGATTCATGTGTAGCGTAGGTGTATGTAGGTAAATAACCATGAAGCGCAAGCAAATTCAGGTAACTTTCACTATTCCTGTCAGTATTATGCGGTTTTATGTCTATATTTATATCTCCAGCGACCACGGACGTTCTTGTTTGAGTGCTTTCAAGAAGAAAGTTAAGAGAGTTTAGAAATTTATCAGTGTTCCTGAAGCTCGGAGATCTGTATATTGCAGTAACTGTTATTTCATTATTTATTAATAAATTAAGGCAACTGCAGTCTTCCAAATTTGGTTCATTTATAGCTACTTTTAAATTACTTTTTACGAGAACTTCGATGCCATCATTTTTATTCTTATATTTAAGTGTCTCGTAATAATTGTAATTAGGAATTGCATATTTGACAGTATTATTTCTTAACCAACACTCAGTTAATATTATAATATCAACATCAAAATTGAGTAATGTTAAAAAAAACGTTAAGTTGGTCAAAATTTTTGGATATGCTTCTTATGTTTTGGGTCAGTATGGTAATATTTCCCGCTCTTAGGTCAAACTTATATTTACAAGATTTAGGGTTATCAACTTTAAAGCTGTGTACTAAAGGCGTGTTATCAATGTCATCTATTGTGTCGCTAACGTTAGTCATTGTTAATATTATTATTTTATGTAAACCTTTGCAGTAATGACAGCAGTAAATACAATAGTATACATATACGATTTAGTTTAGTGTAGCATGTGGTAGTGAGTAAGTAAGTAAGTAAAATTTTTTTTTTTTGTAAGGCATTAATTATCTTTAACAATTTGCTTACAACAAAATATAATACTAAAGTAAACACATTAACATATTTGATAATTGAACAAAAATTTATAAAAAATAAAATTAAAAAAAAATAAAAATATAGCGAAATCAATTAAATTAAATGTTATCTAATTACATCCTTAAGTTGTCCTCATATAATTAATTGACTAGGTTTAAAGTAATAAATACAATCAAAACACACACATGCAATCAGTAAATTTATACAAAACAAATATAATAATTTTATCATTAATTAAAACTTTTAAATATTAGGGAATTATTTTAAATTTTTGAGATTATTAAGAATATTTTCATTAATAATTTTAATTCTAGTACTACCTTCTTCTTTCCTTATAAAAATATTCCCGTTTGAGATCCAACAGAAACGATAATTATATTCCCTTATAAATTCCCTTGCTAGGTAATGCAGTCTTCTAGTGGCGAAGGTTAGGGATTCCGATATATAAATTGCTTTGCGTTGACCAGCGATGTTTAAATGAGTACTGTTTAATTTATTCTCTTTATTAGTTTTATTAAATTGCTTTGAAGAGTTCAGGAATGTATTTTTCTTTTCTACTGTAGTAAAATCAACAACTATAGCCCCGTGAGTATTGTTTTTTAAAAATGTCCTACGTATGTCCCGTACATCTATATTTTGAACTGGGCAACTTATAATGTTAGCTACAGAAGTTACAATTTTTGCTAATTCTTCTTGGGATTCAGTATGCGCTTTTGGAATATTTCTTAATTCTACGGAACTCATTCGGATATTCTTTTCTAGATAATCGATGTGATTGTTAACATATATTATATCCTTAGTATTCTTTTCAGTTTCCCTATGAATACAATTTACTTTAGATTCTATGTCTTCATACTTCTGGGCAAGCAGATCCACAGTTTTTTTTATTTCAAAGTTTTGTTCTTTAATTGCATTTATTGCAAGACATATTTCATCAAATTTTAAATCTTGTTGTGTTTTCAGTTCCAAAAATAATTTCTGGATCTCGCTCATAAATGGCTCAGGATTTTCAGTTGAGTCATTGCAACGCCTGCGTTTAGGTCTATTTGAGCTGTTGCATACAGGATTACTGTTTTCAGTATCAGAAACAGGTTCCGCAACTATCTGAAGAGGTGTATTCGGCGACGCAGGTGGTGAATGTCTCAGGGGCATATTACGATTTTTTGTTAATAATAAAGTTTATCAAAAGTATTTTTATATTTGTTCAATTATATAATAATATTCATAAACAGGTTGCACTTTAAATTGTTCCTCGTATTCAGATCATATAAGCGTGTAATTTTGCATAATTTCCTACTTTTAGGATTTGTTGCTTGTTGTTGAGTGCATTGGTATCACAATACTAGAGCAGGCGCACACCCTTAATGAATTAGTGAAGGAAATATACAAGAAGATTTCCTACAATTAGGTTAGGCTCGTTGGTGTATTTTATTTTTTTATTAGATTTGGAACGCACCTTATACCAGTCAGTGGCATTAGCCTCTATTCATATAGTCTGTGGTTAGCTGTCAGTTCATATTGTTTGCAAACAAACTAACCCAGTAAATGAAATGAGTGGGTAATAGGATAATAATCGTAAAAGTACTCACTCAAAGGCAAATATATGCATGTATAGATTTTATATTTCAATAAATTCCAAGATGAAGTGATGGCTTTACTCAAGATACCCGGTGTTCAATTGTGCAGTGACTCGCCAGCAAACTTTTTAAACACTTAAAACTCAGCAACTTCGATAAATTCAAGGCAATTAAATAATTTGTGAAGAGCTAATTGAGGTACGTGCAGTTAGTTTGACGTTTTTTGACAACTGAACTGCAAACTGACTGCATGACAATCAGTCCAATAGCTTTAAAGCGATAACTGTACAAACAAAACAGACACTAATTCTTAAAACGTTATTCCATGTCCTATTTATTCACGGATTTGCCAAATTTTTATTCTTCATATTTTTTTTATTCACTACTTTATTGTATAGATTATGCTTTTTATCTTTAAAAGCACTTACTGCGCCGTCCGCTATTGTATATCTTAATATAAAAAGAAAATGTGTACCTTGATAGAGACAATGCCGTAAGGTTGCGTCGATTAGTACGCACGCACGCTCTCGGCACGCGATAAGGTTTCTTAGTATTATCTAAAATAATTCCCTGAAAAGAACTCAAGAGTCGTTTGTAAGTAGGTAACTAAGGCGATGGCCGGTTTGCAGGTCCAATTGCCTGACCTATTTCTTTACGACTTCATGCAAATAAAAAATTGTCTTCGATTTGTTTAAGAATATTGTTTGTTTCTTTCAGTGATCGCATTTTTTTTTAAGTTCATTTTTTTTTAGGCTAAATGATGCGGTACAAAATAGGCAGCAACAAAGGCGAAATTACATTACCGTTTCTGCTTTAACTTCAAATTAACTGGTCGTTTCGTAATCATTCACTAAAGGAGACTACCACCTACCGGCAATAATTCGATGCCAGGGTTGGTATACGTCCTTTGATGTAAAGAATTAAGAACTTCTTTACATTAAAGGACGCCCTAAAAATAGAGTCCCATATTTTTAAATAAAGACTAAAGAATAATAGCCAATACTTAATTTTAATTTTATAGTCATTTTTATTAATAAATATCTAATTGACACCATAACAGAGCGTTTTAATGAAAACATCATCATCTCCTTATATTCATCCTTAATTCTTTATTTTCTACTAACAAATACTCTATAACACAAAACGGAAGCTGCTACCCTACCTACTTCTGTATTGGCGATGGTAAAAAAATCAGTCGATCGACAAAGGGAAGTTATAGAAACTACCTTCGCAACTAAAAGTTATGGAGACCTTTCTCCTACCTAAATGATCCTTTTAGATCTACGTGCTGAAATGCATCTGATGAAAGAGAAGTACACTAAATGAAAAAGATATGACATTAATTATTTTCTGTCTCACAACAAAAAATGCCTTTTCCCTTTTTGAGCGAAGCGAGAATAAATTCTACAAAAATATGTTTAATATAATTTTAAATTCTTTATTACGCAAAATTGTACATAATTTTAATTAATGCCTTAGGCATTTTCTACCAGCTAACCTTTGAGAGAGTGAAATAATCTGCTTTTATATGCAGAACTATTTTTTAAAATAGAAATAGACATAATATCATTAATGATGCATAACAATATTTAATATACGGTACCTATGTAATACCTAAAATACAAGCAATACCATACCAAACAAATTACCTTCTGTTATAGCACATTCATTGCCGCTTACCAGCAGGCTATCCATCAGTGAAGAGTTATATAATATGCTCTGTATAAAACATTTTTATTTTTAGGTGTTATAGATAGCTATATATTTTAGAAAATATTTTTACTAGAAAAGAATGTAGGTATTAATTCTATATCGACCCAAAAATAGGGCATCGGCAGACTGACATATTGAGTGATCGTAGTCCTCAAACCCTTCGGCCTTTTGAACATCTAGTTTTTAGATATCTATAGCTTATTTCTTTATTTCCTATACAATCTTTTACCGGCAAAAGATCAATGTGGTATGAACAGCAGTTGTTTAGATTTGGTTCGGTCGGTCATGCAAAGCTGTATGGTTTTTATCGGTTTGTCTGATTTGGCCAAAGCCTAAAACTAAATTAAAAAATAAACACCAGACGTCAAAAAAAATGGTCGAGATGACTTAGCAATAATTTAGGTTATATCTTCAAATTTAAATGGAAAACCCTATGTTTCTGAAAAACTACGTCTTAGACTGATGAAGACGTAGAGCTAAACGTAAGTGTATTGGGTTTGGTATTTTCGTGGCTGGTGTGACCGGTGCCCGTGAGGATCCCGGGTGGGATTTATTTCCGGCCACCGCCACATGAAGTAGTCTTTGGAGAGGGCTTTGTATGGTAGCCCCTGTGTTGAAAATAAAAATATAAAAGAATACATCTGTCATAATTTTGAATGTTGACTTCTGTCTTAATAAAATGTCTGTGTCGTGAACTTGTGCTTATTAGTTTTATTTATTTAATTGTGCCCTTCCACTATAAATCTATTGATATAAAAGCAGCCTAATGAGCTTCTAACAGGTTATGGGCATTCACCATAATTGGCGCAATTAAATTTGTCAAAAAACTCCTATATATTTGTGTGGTGCTATATGATGGCTTCGGAAGAATCCGCATCCACAAATATGTCGTTCTCCATCGAGAAATTGAGAGGGAGAGAAAACTACGAAACGTGGAAGTTTGCTATAAAGCACTACTTAAAACTTGACAGTCTGTGGTATGCCGTAGTTGGTTACCCAGAGGCCGACACGTCATCCGCTGAATCTCGTCTCCGCAAGGACGAGAGGGCATTAGCTAAAATAAGCTTGCTGGTGGATAAATCGTGTTTCCCGCATATAATTCATATGACGACGGCCAAAGAAGCATGGGATGCTTTGCAAAGAGTTTACGATGACAAAGGACTGAATAGAAGATTACAACTTTTACGAAAGTTATGTTCAGTCAAGTTGAACGATTTTATTACCATGGAACAGTACGTGAATGGCGTGCTATCTATAGGGAACCAACTTTCTTCAATAGGAAAACCCGTGGATGACGAGTTTCTAGGCGTCATTTTGCTCGAGGGACTACCATCAGAATATGACCCAATGGTAATGGCATTGGAACACTCGAACGTTACCGTTTCCAGTGATCTTGTAAAGACTAAATTGCTGCAAGACACAAAATGGAGTGAGATGAATGGCAATAAGTCATCCGATGCATGCCTATATTCAGGAAACAGGAAGAATATACCAACTGACCAAAAAACCAAGAAATGGTGTTGGAAGTGTAGGCGTACAGGACATACGAAAAAGGAATGCTGGTTTAAAGACAAGAATTTGACAGCTAACAAGGAAGATATTAAATCACCAAAAAATACAAGCATGTTAGCCTTGAATGTGAGCTGTGATAGCGAAATTAGCTGGTACATCGACTCTGGTGCGACTAGTCACATGACGGGGTGCAAAAAGTGGTTGAAAAACTACAGTGATATTGAACCAATTGATATCTCTATTGCGAATGGTGATAAAGTTCAATGTACAGGACTTGGTAATGTAGATGTTATTCTTTCTAATAATACTTCCAAAACTATAACTAATGTAATGTATGTACCTAATTTATCTGTTAATTTATTATCCGTAGGTGACCTCATAAAAAAGAATTACGTGGTTGTATTCGATAGTAATGGTTGTAAAATATTCGATTCCGATAGTTGTAAAATAAAAGGAAATCCGTCTATTACTGGTTCGATGTTTAAAAATACTTTTTGTCTTGACTTGTGTCAAAAAAATATGGCAAATATTGTAACAACTAAAAATGACGTAGAACTTTGGCACAAACGTATGGGGCATTTAAATGTAAATAGTTTGAAATTACTACGGAAATTAACCGATATAAAATTTAATGATAATATTTCTTTAGATATGTGTGAGATATGTATACAGGGTAAACAGTCTAGATCTCCGTTCAGCATAAATCCTGACACGAAGTTGGCGGAAAATATTTTAGATCTAGTACATACGGACTTATGTGGACCCTTACCGGTGGAATCATATGGAGGTAAGCATTATTTTCTAACTTTTATTGATGACCATAGTAGAAAAGTATTTGTATATTTTCTTAAATATAAAAGCGAAGTTGTTTCGTTTGTTAAGGAATTCATTCAAATGGTTGAAAGTCAATGTAGTAATAAAATTAAGATATTACGTTCAGATAATGGAACTGAATACTGCAATAAAGAATTAAACAATTTCTTTAAAAATAAAGGCATAATTCACCAACGAACAGTTCCATACACGCCACAACAAAACGGTGTGGCCGAACGAATGAACCGTACTATTTTGGATAAGGCTAGATGTATGCTTTACGACTCGGGATGTAATTCACAAATGTGGGCCGAAGCCGTGAATACCGCTGTATATATTATAAATAGATGTCCTACAAATAAGCTAGTTAATAAGATGCCTGAACAGCTGTGGACTAACAAAACTATAAAGCTAAATCATTTTAAAATATTTGGCTGTGATGCTTATGCTCATGTTGATAACCATAAACGTAATAAACTGGAACCTAAGAGCAGTAAATATATTTTCGTGGGTTATGATCTTAATTCTAAAGCTTATAGACTATTTGATACTAAAACTAAGTGTATAAAACTATCTAGAGACGTAAAATTTCTAGAAAACACTTTTTCTCAAAGATCTGTAAATAAAATCAATTTAGACCTAAGTGTTCCTATTCAGCTTACTGGAGGACAGTCTGAAACGCAGTCTATGACTTCTAACAATAATATTGTTACTGAAGTAGTAACTACTTCTGAAGTTGATGATATAGACGAAATTTTTTCAGATGCACTTGAAGATCAAGTATCTACATCGAATGATGTTCAACCCAACGAAGCTGCTTCTGTTTATAATAGCAATCAAGGTAGGAGATATCCAGTACGTGAGCATCGCGCCCCTATAAGGTATGATGACTATATTACTTATTTTTGTAATAATAGTTCTGAACCTAACACTTTAAAAGAAGCTCTTAGTTCATCTGATGCTAAATTATGGCAAGTAGCCATGCAAGATGAAATAAACGCTTTTGAAGAGCATAATACTTGGGTTCTGGTAGATAAACCTATAAATAAAAATATTGTTAAAAATAAGTGGGTTTACAAAATAAAACGTAATTCAGACGGGAAAATAACTCGATATCGAGCACGTTTGGTAGCCAAAGGTTTTACACAAAGGTATGGTGAAGATTATACGGATGTATTTTCGCCAGTTGTGAGGCACACTTCACTTCGAGTATTATTTTGTATAGCTACAGAATTAAATTTATATATTGAGCATTTAGATGTTCAAACCGCATTTTTGAACGGTGTCTTAAATGAAGAGATTTATATGTGTCAGCCTGACGGTTTTATAAAACCCGGCAATGAATCTAAAGTATGTTTATTAAAAAAGGCAATTTACGGTCTAAAACAATCTTGGTACATGCGAGTGAAGGAAGTTCTTTTGTCATTAGGATACAACCAATGTACAGTTGAACAATGCATTTTTGTGAAGAGGTCGGCAAAAAGTATTATATATATAGCTTTATATGTTGACGATTTCTTTATATTTTATAACGATCAAGAAATGGCAAATTCTCTTAAAAATACATTAGTTTTAAATTTTAAGATTAAAAATCTTGGCTGTATAAATAATGCATTGGGTGTAAATATTAAATATTGTTCTGACAAGGGGGAGCTAATATTATGTCAAAAACAATATATTCTAAATATCTTGGATAAATTTGGCATGGCAGATTGTAAAACTGTAAAAACTCCTTTAGAAACTAATTTAAAATTAACACCAAGTAAAGTTATTAACTACGATTTACCATATAGGGAGTTAATAGGGTCCTTAATGTATCTATGTCAAATGACTAGACCTGATATAGCTTATAGTGTTTCATATTTAAGTCAGTTTAATAACTGTTATTCTGAGGAACATTGGAACTCTGCTAAAAGAGTATTGCGTTACTTGAAGGGGACAGTAGATATGGGACTTGTATATAATAAAAATAAATCTAATAATAATAATTTTAAAATAACTGGATATGCTGACGCAGATTGGGCCAGTGATTTAGATTGTAAATCATTTACTGGATATATTTTCAAATTAAATAATAATGTTGTATCCTGGGGCTGTCAAAAACAGTCTTGCGTAGCTTTATCTTCCACAGAAGCAGAATATATCGCATTAAGCGAAGCTTCAAAAGAGTCAATGTATTTGATGGAATTACTAAATGAAATTTTAGGTACAGGTGATACTTCATTTATTTATAGTAGCAATAAAGATATTGAGCTATATAATGATAGTCAGTCGGCACAAAAATTGGCTCATAATCCAATTTTTCATAAAAGAACAAAACATATAAGTGTCCGGTATCACTATGTAAGAGAAGCTATTTCTCAAAATAAAATAACTTTATTATATCAACCTACAACAGATATGGTGGCTGATATATGTACTAAGGCTTTACCTTATGTCAAACATTCATACTGTGTTAACAAGTTATTTGTACAGTAGGCATATTATGTTATATAAGCAACAGATTACCTTTTAAGAGGGCGTGTTGAAAATAAAAATATAAAAGAATACATCTGTCATAATTTTGAATGTTGACTTCTGTCTTAATAAAATGTCTGTGTCGTGAACTTGTGCTTATTAGTTTTATTTATTTAATTGTGCCCTTCCACTATAAATCTATTGATATAAAAGCAGCCTAATGAGCTTCTAACACCCTGGTAGCAGCGGTTTGGCGCACTCATAGTAAGCCTTTGTTAGAAGCTTTGTTACTATCCCTTAGTTGGTTGCAGCAGGCGGTTTCTAGGTGCCAGATTCATCAGATTTTGCCTCGGGGATGGGTGTTGGGAGCGCCGCCGTATTGTACTTGTAAATTATAGCCAGTAGTACTTAGTTTCTAATGCATGTGATAGCTTAGTTTTAGAGTAAAATTGGATGCATGTAAATAAACGGTCACCACAAAATATAATTTGGTCTTTTATTTAGGGGACCTCAGCAATCGCCCACACACGCTTCCACTGCGCCTTTGTGCTAGATTCCCCTAGAGCAGTTAAGCGAATATAATCGATTAATACTATTTTCTTTATTGTTTAAATAATAACCAACATAAAACTAACAAATTTATGTATTTTTAATCATTAAATTATTTTAATAACTAAAATTTATTAAATTCCTAAAATAAATTAATTAATTAAAAAAATACCTAATTACTCGAAAATAACCCCCCCACATAGAACGCGCGGCATTGTGCCCACAGTCCGATTATAACCACTCTGTTATTTATTAGGTCTAATTAGGTTCATATTTAGTCAAGCTTTAAACTAGTTCTAAATTAGAACTTCTTAGAGTAGATATTATGCCACATCTACATAATCAACTTAAGCTAAACTTTATCGAAAATTCGGCTACTTGCCAATTGAAAAAAAAAATGATTGAACGAATTAAATACTGAAAAAAAGGTCTAATTAAATGTTTTTCAAGTATGTTACTGATTTCAAAATTATAATAAACCATAAATATATATATTTTTCGTTTCATTATATATCCTTATAACGTAAAAATATATCAAAAATCATCGAATTCTCGTCGAGGAGTTATTCTCCTTTCAGGGTGCGGTTACGAAACGGGTGGTTGGATAAAATACATTTTCCCCGCCGTCTCGTAACTGCATTATTTAGCTGGCATAGTGGGGACGATCAATGTTGTTAAACAACAATATGTTGATCGACCCATTCATGGACTTTGTAGGACTACTTATCATCAGGTAGATACAAAGTTACATGCCGTGCTCCAATAAAAGAAAACTTATAATAAAATGTTTATTTTTTATCGGAGCATAGAATGTGACTTTGCATGTACCTGGTGGTAAGCAGACCTACAAAGTCCATAAATAGGGCTAATCAATACGTTGTTGTTTAACAATATTGATCGCTCTCACTATGCCGGCTAAATTATGCAAATACGAAATGAGCGGCGACAAAGACAATATCCTCGCTATTTTATCGTCAAATCAATCGCCCGTTTCGTAACCGCACCATGAAAGGAGACTACTACCTCGACGAGAATATTAATGCAGTAGTATTTGAAAAAGCGTAGAACCCACAGACTAAAACCGAAACATGATTGGGTCACTTGACGGTTTTAATATAATTGTAATAATTAAACTTAGAAATATTCCCAAAATCAATTTTAAATTATCCTGCGAATTTATCCGTGATCTGGGAAAAAAAAAATATAGCAACTGGTGATCCTCTGAGCAAGGAGTACCTGGTTCAGAGGATCAGTATTGCTATCCAACGGGGTAACGCCGCTAGTGTCCTTGGTACCCTACGCCCATTGTCTCATTTCCAAATTTTTTAATATAGGTAATAATTAATTATTTTTATTTTTATAGGTTTATTATTCTTAAGTATAAAAACTAAAAATATATATAATAAAACCTACCTAATTAAATTAAATTAAAAATTTCATCAAACCTCTCCGATGCCGACGAATCACATGTTCCTAATATACTAGCGGCATTGCCGCGCTGAATTTCTAAAGAAATTTTTTGAACAAAAAACGCCCTGGCTCGATGGTCTCCCGACTTATCTATTAAAAGTTTTCCTAAGTTAAAAGTAAATTTTTTAGAGTCGGGAGACCACGGTCCAAGAGTTTCTACTGCAAAAGCTATAAAATTAAAATTTTGAACAATTGAACTGTATTTGTTTTTTTTTTAATTTTCTGCTTTAAGAGCTGCGGCACCGGAGGACATAGAGGTGTTTTTATAGGTAGGTATATTTTATTATATTTTTGTTTATTTTATTTTTTAGGCTTTTAATAATGTTAATTTTTATTATTTTGTATATTGTTAATTAATTTTATTGTAATAATTATATTAAAATAAATAACTGCTTGTTTAAAATTTTAAAGAAGAATTATACTTGTAAAAGTTAGTACAAGAGTAACTTTAATTCGTCTGTAATTTTGGCAATTGTATAATTTTGTTTGACAGAACAACATCCTTACTAAAAACGGTCGTAATATCTGCTTTTATACAAAAAGCAAAGCTAAACTTTGACTTGTATTTGGTCGTCAAACAGAAGAGGTCATGATTGCAAAATATCAAGTTTAACTTTATAAGTTCTAAATTAGATCTAATAAACGTGGGCATAATTGGGCTGGAACGCTGCACTGTAACTGCAGTGTAATAACCATGAAGCTAAAAAAACACGCCCTTAGCGGCGCGCGGACGGGCACGGTTTTTACCTTCATGGTAATAACCAATTAGAGTTGTGGCATCCTAGGACGGAATATAGAAAAATAAATTTGTTGTTTGAATGAGCACAGCTATATAATGATTTACTACAAAGTGTCAGAAAAGAATCAACATTTACTGAATTAAAAAAAAACTGTTAAAATGTCACATTAGTTTAACCGTATTGTAATTGTTTTACTTTTTTGTTTTTTCTATACTATTTATGGGTTCAACATGACAGGTCGACAAGCCTCTGATTTTTTAATTATTGTAGTTAACAATATGCGATTTATATTTGCCGGATGATATGCTACCTACAAAGTCCATGAATGGGTAGATATATAATCATTGTTGTTTAACAGCAATTATCGCACCCACTATACCGGATAAATTAAATGGGCGGCAATAAAGGCGAATTTGCATTACATTACAGGTTATTTTAATAACCTCGTTGCTTTATCGTCAAATCTACTGGTCGTTTCGTAACCACACCTTGAAAGGAGACTACTATATTACATGTAATCAATGAAGTAGACACAACAGGGTTGTTAATATTTTTGTATTGGAATAACAAAACGTTACGTTACCGAAGAATTTAGGAATCGGCCATTAGACCGGTGTGAAGTTAGCGGCCAATTTCCTAGCAGCCATTTCTTTTTGGCTTGTGTGAACAAACCCTTATGCTGCCAGATATGTGTGAAGTTAGCAGCCAATTCTATAGCGGCCGATTTCTATTTTATTTTATCCATTTATATAAAATAATTATAATAATAGGTGCCCTGCTGACATTTATTATTGCAGAGGCTGCACCAATCTACAACACAATAGTAGAGATTGTTTTACTAAAAAAGTTCAAGTAAAAATATAATATATTAATAATATAATAGAAAACTACTTATCATACCCACTGGAAATGATTTCCGATATTTTTATATTATAGGGGGGTTTTTTCTACCCCCTACATACCTTTTTAACCTGACCTCAGGAGTCGATGTTACAGAATTCTTCAATTAAATAACAATTTCAAGAAAAACTACCTTTCATCCCCACTGGAAATGATTTCCGATATTTTCATATTATAGGGGAGGTTTTCTTTTACATACTACATACCTCTTTAACGTGACCTCGAAGGTAATTCTATTAAAATTCTTCAAATACAACTCAGCAGTTAAATACCATATTCATATTTTCAGGTAAAACTACTTTTCATCCCCACTGGAAATTATTTTTGATATTTTCATATTATAGGAGAGGTTTTTCTCTACCCCCTACATACTTATTCAACCTGACCTCGGGAGTTATTCTTACAGAATTCTTCTATTATATAACAATTTCAGGAAAAACTACCTTTCATCCCCTCTGGAAATGATTTCTGATATTTTCATATTATAGGGGAGGTTTTCCTCTACATACTACATACCTTTTTAACGTGACCTCGAAGCTATTTCTATTAAAATTCTTCAAATACAACTCAGCAGCGAAATACCATATTCATATTTTCAGGGAAAACTACTTTTCATCCCCACTGGAAATGATTTTTGATATTTTCATATTATAGGGGAGGTTTTTATCTACCCCCTACATACCTTTTTAACCTGACCTCGGGGGTCGATCTTACAGAAGTCTTTAATTATATAACAATTCCAGGAAAAACTACCTTTCATCCCCACTGGAAATGATTTCCGATATTTTCATATTATAGGGGAGGTTTTTCTCTACCTCCTACATACTTTTTAACCTGACCTCGGGAGTCGATCTTACAGAATTCTTTAATTATATAACAATTTCAGGAAAAACTACCTTTCATCCCCACTGGAAATGATTTTCGATATTTTCATATTATAGGGGAGGTTTTTCTCTACATACTACATACCTTTTTAACGTGACCTCGAAGGTGTTTCTATTAAAATTCTTCAAATACAACATAGCAGCTAAAATACCATATTCATATTTTCAGGTAAAACTACTTTTCATCCCCACTGGAAATGATTTTTGATATTTTCATATTATAGGGGAGGTTTTTATCTACCCCCTACATACCTTTTTAATTTGACCTCGGGGGTCGATCTTACAGAAGTCTTTAACTATATAAGAATTCCAGGAAAAACTACCTTTCATCCCCACTGGAAATGATTTCCGATATTTTCATATTATAGGGGAGGTTTTTCTCTACATACTACATACCTTTTCAACGTGACCTCGAAGGTGTTTCTATTAAAATTCTTCAAATACAACTCAGCAGCTAAAATACCAAATTAATATTTTTAGGAAAAACTACCTTTCATCCTCACTGGAAATGATTTTTGATATTTTTATATTATAGGGGAGGTTTTTCTCTACCCTTGACATATATTTTTACCCTGACCTCGGGAGTCGATCTTACAGAATTCTTTAATTATATTACAATTTCAGGAAAAACTACCTTTCATCCCCACTGGAAATGATTTCCTATATTTTCATATTATAGGGGAGGTTTTCCTCTACATTCTACATACCTTTTTAACGTGACCTCGCAGGTATTTCTATTAAAATTCTTCAAATACAACACAGCAGCCAAAATACCTAATTAATATTTTGAGGAAAAACTACCTTTCATCCCCACTGGAAATGATTTTTGATAATTTTATATTATAGGGGAGGTTTTACTCTACCCTCGACATATATTTTTACCCTGACCTCGGGAGTCGATCTTACAGAATTCTTTAATTATATAACAATTTCAGGAAAAACTACCTTTCATCCCCACTGGAAATGATTTCCTATATTCTTATATTATAGGGGAGGTTTTCCTCTACATTCTACATACCTTTTTAACGTGACCTCGCAGGTATTTCTATTAAAATTCTTAAAATACAACACAGCAGCCAAAATACCTAACTAATATTTTGAGGAAAAACTACCTTTTATCCCCACTGGAAATGATTTTTGATAATTTTATATTATAGGGGAGGTTTTTCTATACCCCCTACATACCTTTTCAACCTGACCTCGGGAGTCGATCTTACAGAATTCTTTAATTATATAACAATTTCAGGAAAAACTACCTTTCATCCCCACTGGAAATTATTTCCTATATTTTTATATTATAGGGGAGGTTTTCCTCTACATTCTACATACCTTTTTAACGTGACCTCGCAGGTATTTCTATTAAAATTCTTCAAATACAACACATCAGCCAAAATACCAAATTAATATTTTGAGGAAAAACTACCTTTCATCCCCACTGGAAATGATTTTTGATAATTTTATATTATAGGGGAGGTTTTTCTATACCCCTTACATACCTTTTCAACCTGACCTCGGGAGTCGATCTTACAGAATTCTTTAATTATATAACAATTTCAGGAAAAACTACCTTTCATCCCCACTGGAAATGATTTCCTATATTTTTATATTAATAATAATAATAATAATAATAATAATATTTATTTATTTTTCTCATTACAAAAACATCAATACAACGAAATAATACAGAATCCATGTGAGACTGGAGCCCGAATTAGGCATAAGCCTGTATCTCGGGTCTCCAGGAACCCACCCTAGCATTACAACAATATTTTACAATGATTTCTTTATACAGCCACAACCTGCCCCTTCAGATTTAAAAAGGCAGGCAATAGCCATAAAATAATAACAAAATTTGATAATTAATAAAAATAATAATAAAAATAGGTTAAACAATAATTCTTATAATTGAATATAATATTAATTTAATTATTTCTATGAAGTATATAATAATAATAATATACATCCAACCAATCCCTTTACGAGTTGAGTGGATGAGTGTGTGTGATTGTGTTATGGTGTGTGTGTGTTAGGTGTGTGTGTGAGTTTAGTTGTGTATGTTTTGATGTATGTGTATGCTTTGATGTGTGTGTATGTTTGATGTGTGTGTGTGTGTGGGGTTAGGATTTTAGGTGAGTTATGATAGCATGAAAGTAGCGATTTATACATATATGTTTCTGTTAATATTATTTAAATGTGAGTATATGGTGATTTACTTATAATAATTTAAAAGATTTTCAGTTTCAGTATAATTAAGTGTAGAAAGCCATTTGGAAGTAGTTGATTTGCAGTTAAGTTTGGAGAGAGCGTATATATTATTTATTTTATTTATCTTATTGTACAAAAAACCCCCAAGGAAACAGAAGAATCGTTGTGCAAAAGTCGTATTGAATTTATGGCTAGGACAGACAATATCCTTACGTCTCTTGCTGGCATGACCATTAGGGTCATATTTTAGGAGAGAATGTGTCTTTAAAATGCAATTCAGAATAAAGAGTTGTCTAACCGTAAGAACGTGGTAAAGTTTGTAAAGATCAGAAGTAGGAAATCGATAGGGTAGGGAGTACCCAACTTTTAGGACTAAACGCTGGGTCCTCTCTAAACGAAGGAGCAGAGTTTTGCCTGCTCCACCCCAAGAAGAAACACAATAGGACAGAAGAGATTGGCAGAGAGAAAAGTAAACTATTTTAATTATGCTAGGATCTGCTACACATCGGAGATTTTTAAAGACATAAATCAGCTTACGTACTCTCTTTGTAAGTAAATCAATGTGGGTCTGGAAGGACAATTTAGAGTCAATATGAACACCCAAATATTTTATTGTATCAGTCGGCTGCAGTGAGGGGCAGGCGCAGTCACCACCATCGGGAAAAAAACAAGAGTGAGCGATTAAGCTATGTGGACTATGAGGAATACTAGCGGAGCGGATAGAAAACGGTATATATTTGGTCTTGCCACTATTTAGTGTAAGAATGTTCAATTTAAGCCATTTAGTAACTTTGTTAAATCCCTCCTGTGCAAAGGCATATGCCTCTTCCCAGGAGTCGCCACTGAAAAGTAATACAGTGTCATCCGCAAAGGTAATAATTTTTCCCTTTTTTAGTTGTAGCTCACATAGGTCATTAATATAAGTAAGGAATAGGGTAGGGCCCAAAATGCTACCCTGAGGAATACCATATGTGGTATAGGCATCATCACTGATCAAATGGTTGATTTTAACACTTTGTACCCTATTAGTAAGATAATCAGTGAAAAGCTGGAGCTGGATACCTCTCACCCCCAACCTCTGCAATTTCGAAATAAGAATGGGAACAGAGACCGTATCAAAGGCCTTGGCCAAATCGAGGAAAATTGCGATTGTCTTGTTTCCAGAATCAAGATTCTTCACCAGATATTCTGACAGTTCATGCACGGCATCATCGGTGGACTTGCCAGAACGAAAGCCAAATTGGTTAGATGACAATAAATTATTATTTTCTAAAAAAGAAGTCAAACGCTTGTTAATTAGTTTTTCTAGGATTTTCGAAAGCGCTGGTAGTATCGATATTGGTCTATAGTCACTGACAGAATCCCTGCTCCCACCCTTAAAGATAGGGAGAATCTGTGCCTTTTTAAATAAATTTGGAAAGTTACCAGACGACAGTGAAAGATTAAAAATGTGTGTTAATGGCCCAATTAATATATTTTTATATTCTTTGATAAAATTTGAGGAAATGCCATCACAGCCAACAGCACAATTGCTTTTTAAGGAGCAAATTAAAGAATCAATTTCACTGTCGTCGGTTGGAAGAAAAACAATCGAGTTGGGATTAACTGGAAGATTACAAGACAAGGTTATGTTTGCATCAGGGGTGAATTTATCAGCAAGATTGGACCCCACCTTAGCAAAGAAGTTGTTAATGAGGTTTAGAGAATTAGTTTGATTAGACGAAGATAGAAGCAAGTCGTTTGAGGATGGTTTAGATTGGTTAAGATGCGTTAGGTTCAGAATTGTTTTCCAAAGAAGTTTGGAGTTATTGCCTGCCTTGGATAGTTCACTTTTATCATGATTCCTTTTGACCTTTTTAAGTAAGTTATTGCAAAATTGTTTATATCGTTTATACGTAACTTGAAGAATTTCATTATGCTTATTTTCTTTTGCTTTCCTGTATAGAGCATCCCTATTACGCATACATCGTAGAAGACCTGGAGTAACCCAAGGCTTGATTATACGCCTACGTCTAGTGATATGTATTGTATAAGTGTTGGACGTAATAGCCTTTTGGAGACAGTGAACCAGTTTTTCTGTGGCAACGTTACAGTCGACCTCATCATATATAAATTTAAAGCTGATATTAAGGAGTTCTGTAGTAAGGCCAATCGAATCTGTTTTGGAAATATAAGACACTGGGCGATTAACACTCTTATCAGTTTTACCTAGACAAAGTAAAACAGAATGATGATCAGTCAGTGTATTTTTAATGATTAGTGTATGAGCTGGATTCTTAGTCTTAAGAAGAACATGGTCAAGGCAGTTGTCATAGCGAGTAGGTAAGTTGTGTGCCGGTAGAAGTCCATGGTATGCCGAAAGATTAAGGTAATCATCAGAGCGCTGATCACGGTTGCCTTCCTTAATATCTATATTAAGGTCGCCAACTATTATAATATTTTTACGGGATTTTAGGTTTATAAGGATTTGGTCCAGGGATTTTAAAAATAGACTAATATCAGTATGGGAAGGAGGTCGATAAAGAGAAACCAAGGCAGTGTCATTACCTAATTTTAGAATCAAACAGTTAGCATCCGCAAAACGAGGTTCTTCAATTGAGGCTGATATGTTATCCTTGACATAAAGGACAACTCCTTCATTTTGAGATCTGTTGTTAGAAGTATGATAACTATTATAATTGCTCAAAGATGGAATATGAGGGCAGCGTGATAACCAACATTCAGATAGGACGATAATGTCACAATCTATCTTTATCCGCTCCAATAAGACAAATAGCCCTGGCAAATTACAGGATATGCTACGTATATTTTGGTGGAAAATTTTGATACATTTATCAGGGCTTGGTATTAATGACATACATGACTCCGGGTCACAATATGCCGAATCCGAAACTGAAATTGAATCTAGATCTTTGACTAAATTCTTAGTATTGGTGTCCATTACATAAAAATGTTATTAATTAAACGAGAACAATAATAAATTAACATATGGATTTTGTAAAATATAATGAGGGGACGTAAATATAACAATATGTGGAGTAATAAATATAACTCATAATATTTGTAGAATGTGTACAGTAGTATATTTTGGCTACCAGTGTAGATTATTATTAGTGAGAGAATGTGTTTTGTGAGTGTATGTAAATTTGGAGTGTAAACGAAGTATACATTTTCATTGGGACATAGTAATTTGTGACTGCGAAATGTGTGGTATATTATATAGATAAGTGATAGATAGTGTAAATTATTAGTTAAGAGATTAGAGGAGCTTACAAATAATTTAGAATATTTAAATAGTTTAGTGGTGATAGCAAAATGGCATAATATGGCAAAAAAATAAACTTGCCTGTATTTTTTTATATAATTTGAACTATATGAAAGCATTAAAACAAAGTAATTACATTCAAAATAGACAGTTCTAGATAGTTTTAATGTCATTTCATGAAAATGGCTACATGGTTTCAATACATATACAAGATAAAGTTTGCTTATATTATAGGGGAGGTTTTCCTCTACATTCTACATACCTTTTTAACGTGACCTCGCAGGTATTTCTATTAAAATTCTTCAAATACAACACAGCAGCCAAAATACCTAATTAATATTTTGAGGAAAAACTACCTTTCATCCCCACTGGAAATGATTTTTGATAATTTTATATTATAGGGGAGGTTTTACTCTACCCTCGACATATATTTTTACCCTGACCTCGGAAGTCGATCTTACAGAATTCTTTAATTATATAACAATTTCAGGAAAAACTACCTTTCATCCCCACTGGAAATGATTTCCTATATTTTCATATTATAGGGGAGGTTTTTCTCTACATAATACATACCTTTTTAACGTGACCTTGCAGGTATTTCTATTAAAATTCTTCAGATACAACACAGCAGCCAAAATACCAAATTAATATTTTGAGGAAAAACTACCTTTCATCCCCACTGGAAATGATTTTTGATAATTTTATATTATAGGGGAGGTTTTTCTATACCCCCTACATACCTTTTCAACCTGACCTCGGGACTCGATCTTACAGAATTCTTCTATTATATAACAATTTCAGGAAAAACTACCTTTCATCCCCACTGGAAATGATTTCCTATATTTTCATATTATAGGGGAGGTTTTCCTCTACATACTACATACCTTTTTAACGTGACCTCGCAGGTATTTCCATTAAAATTCTTCATATACAACACAGCAGCCAAAATACCAAATTAATATTTTGAGGAAAAACTACCTTTCATCCCCACTGGAAATGATTTTTGATAATTTTATATTATAGGGGAGGTTTTTCTATACCCCCTACATACCTTTTCAACCTGACCTCGGGAGTCGATCTTACAGATTTCTTTAATTATATAACAATTTCAGGAAAAACTACCTTTCATCCCCACTGGAAATGATTTCCGATATTTTCATATTATAGGGGAGGTTTTTCTCTACATACTACATACCTTTTTAACGTGACCTCGAAGGTGTTTCTATTAAAATTCTTCAAATACAACTCAGCAGCTAAAATACCAAATTAATATTTTTAGGAAAAACTACCTTTCATCCTCACTGGAAATGATTTTTGATATTTTTATATTATAGGGGAGGTTTTTCTCTACCCTTGACATATATTTTTACCCTGACCTCGGGAGTCGATCTTACAGAATTCTTTAATTATATTACAATTTCAGGAAAAACTACCTTTCATCCCCACTGGAAATGATTTCCTATATTTTCATATTATAGGGGAGGTTTTCCTCTACATACTACATACCTTTTTAACGTGACCTCGCAGGTAGTTCTATTAAAATTCTTTAAATACAACTCAGCAGCTAAAATACCAAATTAATATTTTTAGGAAAAACTACCTTTCATCCCCACTGGAAATGATTTTTGATAATTTTATATTATAGGGGAGGTTTTTCTATACCCCCTACATACCTTTTCAACCTGACCTCGGGACTCGATCTTATAGAATTCTTCTATTATATAACAATTTCAGGAAAAACTACCTTTCATCCCCACTGGAAATGATTTCCTATATTTTCATATTATAGGGGAGGTTTTCCTCTACATACTACATACCTTTTTAACGTGACCTCGCAGGTATTTCCATTAAAATTCTTCATATACAACACAGCAGCCAAAATACCAAATTAATATTTTGAGGAAAAACTACCTTTCATCCCTACTGGAAATGATTTTTGATAATTTTATATTATAGGGGAGGTTTTTCTATACCCCCTACATACCTTTTCAACCTGACCTCGGGAGTCGATCTTACAGATTTCTTTAATTATATAACAATTTCAGGAAAAACTACCTTTCATCCCCACTGGAAATGATTTCCGATATTTTCATATTATAGAGGAGGTTTTTCTCTACATACTACATACCTTTTTAACGTGACCTCGAAGGTGTTTCTATTAAAATTCTTCAAATACAACTCAGCAGCTAAAATACCAAATTAATATTTTTAGGAAAAACTACCTTTCATCCTCACTGGAAATGATTTTTGATATTTTTATATTATAGGGGAGGCTCTACCCTTGACATATATTTTTACCCTGACCTCGGGAGTCGATCTTACAGAATTCTTTAATTATATTACAATTTCAGAAAAAACTACCTTTCATCCCCACTGGCAATGATTTCCTATATTTTCATATTATAGGGAAGGTTTTCCTCTACATACTACATACCTTTTTAACGTGACCTCGCAGGTAGTTCTATTAAAATTCTTTAAATACAACACAGCAGCCAAAATACCAAATTAAAATTTTGAGGAAAAACTACCTTTCATCCCCACTGGAAATGATTTTTGATAATTTTATATTATAGGGGAGGTTTTTCTATACCCCTACATACCTTTTCAACCTGACCTCGGGACTCGATTTTACAGAATTCTTCTATTATATAACAATTTCAGGAAAAACTACCTTTCATCCCCACTGGAAATTATTTCCTACATTTTCATATTATAGGGGAGGTTTTCCTCTACATACTACATACCTTTTTAACGTGACCTCGCAGGTATTTCTATTAAAATTCTTCAAATACAACACAGCAGCCAAAATACCAAATTAATATTTTGAGGAAAAACTACCTTTCATCCCCACTGGAAATGATTTTTGATAATTTTATATTATAGGGGAGGTTTTTCTATACCCCCTACATACCTTTTCAACCTGACCTCAGGAGTCGATTTTACAGAATTCTTCTATTATATAACAATTTCAGGAAAAACTACCTTTAATCCCCACTGGAAATGATTTCCGTTATTTTCATATTATAGGGGAGGTTTTTCTCTACATACTACATACCTTTTTAACGTGACCTCGAAGGTGTTTCTATTAAAATTCTTCAAATACAACTCAGCAGCTAAAATACCAAATTAATATTTTTAGGAAAAACTACCTTTCATCCTCACTGGAAATGATTTTTGATATTTTTATATTATAGGGGAGGTTTTTCTCTACCCTTGACATATATTTTTACCCTGACCTCGGGAGTCGATCTTACAGAATTCTTTAATTATATTACAATTTCAGGAAAAACTACCTTTCATCCCCACTGGAAATGATTTCCTATATTTTCATATTATAGGGGAGGTTTTTCTCTACATACTACATACCTTTTTAACGTGACCTCGAAGGTGTTTCTATTAAAATTCTTCAAATACAACTCAGCAGCTAAAATACCAAATTAATATTTTTAGGAAAAACTACCTTTCATCCTCACTGGAAATGATTTTTGATATTTTTATATTATAGGGGAGGTTTTTCTCTACCCTTGACATATATTTTTACCCTGACCTCGGGAGTCGATCTTACAGAATTCTTTAATTATATTACAATTTCAGGAAAAACTACCTTTCATCCCCACTGGAAATGATTTCCTATATATTCATATTATAGGGGAGGTTTTTCTCTACATACTACATACCTTTTTAACGTGACCTCGAAGGTGTTTCTATTAAAATTCTTCAAATACAACTCAGCAGCTAAAATACCAAATTAATATTTTTAGGAAAAACTACCTTTCATCCTCACTGGAAATGATTTTTGATATTTTTATATTATAGGGGAGGTTTTTCTCTACCCTTGACATATATTTTTACCCTGACCTCGGGAGTCGATCTTACAGAATTCTTTAATTATATTACAATTTCAGGAAAAACTACCTTTCATCCCCACTGGAAATGATTTCCTATATTTTCATATTATAGGGGAGGTTTTTCTCTACATAATACATACCTTTTTAACGTGACCTTGCAGGTATTTCTATTAAAATTCTTCAGATACAACACAGCAGCCAAAATACCAAATTAATATTTTGAGGAAAAACTACCTTTCATCCCCACTGGAAATGATTTTTGATAATTTTATATTATAGGGGAGGTTTTTCTATACCCCCTACATACCTTTTCAACCTGACCTCGGGACTCGATCTTACAGAATTCTTCTATTATATAACAATTTCAGGAAAAACTACCTTTCATCCCCACTGGAAATGATTTCCTATATTTTCATATTATAGGGGAGGTTTTCCTCTACATACTACATACCTTTTTAACGTGACCTCGCAGGTATTTCCATTAAAATTCTTCATATACAACACAGCAGCCAAAATACCAAATTAATATTTTGAGGAAAAACTACCTTTTATCCCCACTGGAAATGATTTTTGATAATTTTATATTATAGGGGAGGTTTTTCTATACCCCCTACATACCTTTTCAACCTGACCTCGGGAGTCGATCTTACAGATTTCTTTAATTATATAACAATTTCAGGAAAAACTACCTTTCATCCCCACTGGAAATGATTTCCGATATTTTCATATTATAGGGGAGGTTTTTCTCTACATACTACATACCTTTTTAACGTGACCTCGAAGGTGTTTCTATTAAAATTCTTCAAATACAACTCAGCAGCTAAAATACCAAATTAATATTTTTAGGAAAAACTACCTTTCATCCTCACTGGAAATGATTTTTGATATTTTTATATTATAGGGGAGGTTTTTCTCTACCCTTGACATATATTTTTACCCTGACCTCGGGAGTCGATCTTACAGAATTCTTTAATTATATTACAATTTCAGGAAAAACTACCTTTCATCCCCACTGGAAATGATTTCCTATATTTTCATATTATAGGGGAGGTTTTCCTCTACATACTACATACCTTTTTAACGTGACCTCGCAGGTAGTTCTATTAAAATTCTTTAAATACAACTCAGCAGCTAAAATACCAAATTAATATTTTTAGGAAAAACTACCTTTCATCCCCACTGGAAATGATTTTTGATAATTTTATATTATAGGGGAGGTTTTTCTATACCCCCTACATACCTTTTCAACCTGACCTCGGGACTCGATCTTATAGAATTCTTCTATTATATAACAATTTCAGGAAAAACTACCTTTCATCCCCACTGGAAATGATTTCCTATATTTTCATATTATAGGGGAGGTTTTCCTCTACATACTACATACCTTTTTAACGTGACCTCGCAGGTATTTCCATTAAAATTCTTCATATACAACACAGCAGCCAAAATACCAAATTAATATTTTGAGGAAAAACTACCTTTCATCCCTACTGGAAATGATTTTTGATAATTTTATATTATAGGGGAGGTTTTTCTATACCCCCTACATACCTTTTCAACCTGACCTCGGGAGTCGATCTTACAGATTTCTTTAATTATATAACAATTTCAGGAAAAACTACCTTTCATCCCCACTGGAAATGATTTCCGATATTTTCATATTATAGAGGAGGTTTTTCTCTACATACTACATACCTTTTTAACGTGACCTCGAAGGTGTTTCTATTAAAATTCTTCAAATACAACTCAGCAGCTAAAATACCAAATTAATATTTTTAGGAAAAACTACCTTTCATCCTCACTGGAAATGATTTTTGATATTTTTATATTATAGGGGAGGCTCTACCCTTGACATATATTTTTACCCTGACCTCGGGAGTCGATCTTACAGAATTCTTTAATTATATTACAATTTCAGAAAAAACTACCTTTCATCCCCACTGGCAATGATTTCCTATATTTTCATATTATAGGGAAGGTTTTCCTCTACATACTACATACCTTTTTAACGTGACCTCGCAGGTAGTTCTATTAAAATTCTTTAAATACAACACAGCAGCCAAAATACCAAATTAAAATTTTGAGGAAAAACTACCTTTCATCCCCACTGGAAATGATTTTTGATAATTTTATATTATAGGGGAGGTTTTTCTATACCCCTACATACCTTTTCAACCTGACCTCGGGACTCGATTTTACAGAATTCTTCTATTATATAACAATTTCAGGAAAAACTACCTTTCATCCCCACTGGAAATTATTTCCTACATTTTCATATTATAGGGGAGGTTTTCCTCTACATACTACATACCTTTTTAACGTGACCTCGCAGGTATTTCTATTAAAATTCTTCAAATACAACACAGCAGCCAAAATACCAAATTAATATTTTGAGGAAAAACTACCTTTCATCCCCACTGGAAATGATTTTTGATAATTTTATATTATAGGGGAGGTTTTTCTATACCCCCTACATACCTTTTCAACCTGACCTCAGGAGTCGATTTTACAGAATTCTTCTATTATATAACAATTTCAGGAAAAACTACCTTTAATCCCCACTGGAAATGATTTCCGTTATTTTCATATTATAGGGGAGGTTTTTCTCTACATACTACATACCTTTTTAACGTGACCTCGAAGGTGTTTCTATTAAAATTCTTCAAATACAACTCAGCAGCTAAAATACCAAATTAATATTTTTAGGAAAAACTACCTTTCATCCTCACTGGAAATGATTTTTGATATTTTTATATTATAGGGGAGGTTTTTCTCTACCCTTGACATATATTTTTACCCTGACCTCGGGAGTCGATCTTACAGAATTCTTTAATTATATTACAATTTCAGGAAAAACTACCTTTCATCCCCACTGGAAATGATTTCCTATATTTTCATATTATAGGGGAGGTTTTTCTCTACATACTACATACCTTTTTAACGTGACCTCGAAGGTGTTTCTATTAAAATTCTTCAAATACAACTCAGCAGCTAAAATACCAAATTAATATTTTTAGGAAAAACTACCTTTCATCCTCACTGGAAATGATTTTTGATATTTTTATATTATAGGGGAGGTTTTTCTCTACCCTTGACATATATTTTTACCCTGACCTCGGGAGTCGATCTTACAGAATTCTTTAATTATATTACAATTTCAGGAAAAACTACCTTTCATCCCCACTGGAAATGATTTCCTATATATTCATATTATAGGGGAGGTTTTTCTCTACATACTACATACCTTTTTAACGTGACCTCGAAGGTGTTTCTATTAAAATTCTTCAAATACAACTCAGCAGCTAAAATACCAAATTAATATTTTTAGGAAAAACTACCTTTCATCCTCACTGGAAATGATTTTTGATATTTTTATATTATAGGGGAGGTTTTTCTCTACCCTTGACATATATTTTTACCCTGACCTCGGGAGTCGATCTTACAGAATTCTTTAATTATATTACAATTTCAGGAAAAACTACCTTTCATCCCCACTGGAAATGATTTCCTATATTTTCATATTATAGGGGAGGTTTTTCTCTACATAATACATACCTTTTTAACGTGACCTTGCAGGTATTTCTATTAAAATTCTTCAGATACAACACAGCAGCCAAAATACCAAATTAATATTTTGAGGAAAAACTACCTTTCATCCCCACTGGAAATGATTTTTGATAATTTTATATTATAGGGGAGGTTTTTCTATACCCCCTACATACCTTTTCAACCTGACCTCGGGACTCGATCTTACAGAATTCTTCTATTATATAACAATTTCAGGAAAAACTACCTTTCATCCCCACTGGAAATGATTTCCTATATTTTCATATTATAGGGGAGGTTTTCCTCTACATACTACATACCTTTTTAACGTGACCTCGCAGGTATTTCCATTAAAATTCTTCATATACAACACAGCAGCCAAAATACCAAATTAATATTTTGAGGAAAAACTACCTTTCATCCCCACTGGAAATGATTTTTGATAATTTTATATTATAGGGGAGGTTTTTCTATACCCCCTACATACCTTTTCAACCTGACCTCGGGAGTCGATCTTACAGATTTCTTTAATTATATAACAATTTCAGGAAAAACTACCTTTCATCCCCACTGGAAATGATTTCCGATATTTTCATATTATAGGGGAGGTTTTTCTCTACATACTACATACCTTTTTAACGTGACCTCGAAGGTGTTTCTATTAAAATTCTTCAAATACAACTCAGCAGCTAAAATACCAAATTAATATTTTTAGGAAAAACTACCTTTCATCCTCACTGGAAATGATTTTTGATATTTTTATATTATAGGGGAGGTTTTTCTCTACCCTTGACATATATTTTTACCCTGACCTCGGGAGTCGATCTTACAGAATTCTTTAATTATATTACAATTTCAGGAAAAACTACCTTTCATCCCCACTGGAAATGATTTCCTATATTTTCATATTATAGGGGAGGTTTTCCTCTACATACTACATACCTTTTTAACGTGACCTCGCAGGTAGTTCTATTAAAATTCTTTAAATACAACTCAGCAGCTAAAATACCAAATTAATATTTTTAGGAAAAACTACCTTTCATCCCCACTGGAAATGATTTTTGATAATTTTATATTATAGGGGAGGTTTTTCTATACCCCCTACATACCTTTTCAACCTGACCTCGGGACTCGATCTTACAGAATTCTTCTATTATATAACAATTTCAGGAAAAACTACCTTTCATCCCCACTGGAAATGATTTCCTATATTTTCATATTATAGGGGAGGTTTTCCTCTACATACTACATACCTTTTTAACGTGACCTCGCAGGTATTTCCATTAAAATTCTTCATATACAACACAGCAGCCAAAATACCAAATTAATATTTTGAGGAAAAACTACCTTTCATCCCTACTGGAAATGATTTTTGATAATTTTATATTATAGGGGAGGTTTTTCTATACCCCCTACATACCTTTTCAACCTGACCTCGGGAGTCGATCTTACAGAATTCTTTAATTATATAACAATTTCAGGAAAAACTACCTTTCATCCCCACTGGAAATGATTTCCGATATTTTCATATTATAGAGGAGGTTTTTCTCTACATACTACATACCTTTTTAACGTGACCTCGAAGGTGTTTCTATTAAAATTCTTCAAATACAACTCAGCAGCTAAAATACCAAATTAATATTTTTAGGAAAAACTACCTTTCATCCTCACTGGAAATGATTTTTGATATTTTTATATTATAGGGGAGGTTTTTCTCTACCCTTGACATATATTTTTACCCTGACCTCGGGAGTCGATCTTACAGAATTCTTTAATTATATTACAATTTCAGGAAAAACTACCTTTCATCCCCACTGGAAATGATTTCCTATATTTTCATATTATAGGGAAGGTTTTCCTCTACATACTACATACCTTTTTAACGTGACCTCGCAGGTAGTTCTATTAAAATTCTTTAAATACAACACAGCAGCCAAAATACCAAATTAAAATTTTGAGGAAAAACTACCTTTCATCCCCACTGGAAATGATCTTTGATAATTTTATATTATAGGGGAGGTTTTTCTATACCCCCTACATACCTTTTCAACCTGACCTCGGGACTCGATCTTACAGAATTCTTCTATTATATAACAATTTCAGGAAAAACTACCTTTCATCCCCACTGGAAATGATTTCCTACATTTTCATATTATAGGGGAGGTTTTTCTCTACATACTACATACCTTTTTAACGTGACCTCGAAGGTGTTTCTATTAAAATTCTTCAAATACAACTCAGCAGCTAAAATACCAAATTAATATTTTTAGGAAAAACTACCTTTCATCCTCACTGGAAATGATTTTTGATATTTTTATATTATAGGGGAGGTTTTTCTCTACCCTTGACATATATTTTTACCCTGACCTCGGGAGTCGATCTTACAGAATTCTTTAATTATATTACAATTTCAGGAAAAACTACCTTTCATCCCCACTGGAAATGATTTCCTATATTTTCATATTATAGGGGAGGTTTTCCTCTACATACTACATACCTTTTTAACGTGACCTCGCAGGTAGTTCTATTAAAATTCTTTAAATACAACTCAGCAGCTAAAATACCAAATTAATATTTTTAGGAAAAACTACCTTTCATCCCCACTGGAAATGATTTTTGATAATTTTATATTATAGGGGAGGTTTTTCTATACCCCCTACATACCTTTTCAACCTGACCTCGGGACTCGATCTTATAGAATTCTTCTATTATATAACAATTTCAGGAAAAACTACCTTTCATCCCCACTGGAAATGATTTCCTATATTTTCATATTATAGGGGAGGTTTTCCTCTACATACTACATACCTTTTTAACGTGACCTCGCAGGTATTTCCATTAAAATTCTTCATATACAACACAGCAGCCAAAATACCAAATTAATATTTTGAGGAAAAACTACCTTTCATCCCTACTGGAAATGATTTTTGATAATTTTATATTATAGGGGAGGTTTTTCTATACCCCCTACATACCTTTTCAACCTGACCTCGGGAGTCGATCTTACAGATTTCTTTAATTATATAACAATTTCAGGAAAAACTACCTTTCATCCCCACTGGAAATGATTTCCGATATTTTCATATTATAGAGGAGGTTTTTCTCTACATACTACATACCTTTTTAACGTGACCTCGAAGGTGTTTCTATTAAAATTCTTCAAATACAACTCAGCAGCTAAAATACCAAATTAATATTTTTAGGAAAAACTACCTTTCATCCTCACTGGAAATGATTTTTGATATTTTTATATTATAGGGGAGGTTTTTCTCTACCCTTGACATATATTTTTACCCTGACCTCGGGAGTCGATCTTACAGAATTCTTTAATTATATTACAATTTCAGGAAAAACTACCTTTCATCCCCACTGGAAATGATTTCCTATATTTTCATATTATAGGGAAGGTTTTCCTCTACATACTACATACCTTTTTAACGTGACCTCGCAGGTAGTTCTATTAAAATTCTTTAAATACAACACAGCAGCCAAAATACCAAATTAAAATTTTGAGGAAAAACTACCTTTCATCCCCACTGGAAATGATTTTTGATAATTTTATATTATAGGGGAGGTTTTTATATACCCCCTACATACCTTTTCAACCTGACCTCGGGACTCGATCTTACAGAATTCTTCTATTATATAACAATTTCAGGAAAAACTACCTTTCATCCCCACTGGAAATGATTTCCTACATTTTCATATTATAGGGGAGGTTTTCCTCTACATACTACATACCTTTTTAACGTGACCTCGCAGGTATTTCTATTAAAATTCTTCAAATACAACACAGCAGCCAAAATACCAAATTAATATTTTGAGGAAAAACTACCTTTCATCCCCACTGGAAATGATTTTTGATAATTTTATATTATAGGGGAGGTTTTTCTATACCCCCTACATACCTTTTCAACCTGACCTCAGGAGTCGATTTTACAGAATTCTTCTATTATATAACAATTTCAGGAAAAACTACCTTTAATCCCCACTGGAAATGATTTCCGTTATTTTCATATTATAGGGGAGGTTTTTCTCTACATACTACATACCTTTTTAACGTGACCTCGAAGGTGTTTCTATTAAAATTCTTCAAATACAACTCAGCAGCTAAAATACCAAATTAATATTTTTAGGAAAAACTACCTTTCATCCTCACTGGAAATGATTTTTGATATTTTTATATTATAGGGGAGGTTTTTCTCTACCCTTGACATATATTTTTACCCTGACCTCGGGAGTCGATCTTACAGAATTCTTTAATTATATTACAATTTCAGGAAAAACTACCTTTCATCCCCACTGGAAATGATTTCCTATATTTTCATATTATAGGGGAGGTTTTTCTCTACATACTACATACCTTTTTAACGTGACCTCGAAGGTGTTTCTATTAAAATTCTTCAAATACAACTCAGCAGCTAAAATACCAAATTAATATTTTTAGGAAAAACTACCTTTCATCCTCACTGGAAATGATTTTTGATATTTTTATATTATAGGGGAGGTTTTTCTCTACCCTTGACATATATTTTTACCCTGACCTCGGGAGTCGATCTTACAGAATTCTTTAATTATATTACAATTTCAGGAAAAACTACCTTTCATCCCCACTGGAAATGATTTCCTATATATTCATATTATAGGGGAGGTTTTTCTCTACATACTACATACCTTTTTAACGTGACCTCGAAGGTGTTTCTATTAAAATTCTTCAAATACAACTCAGCAGCTAAAATACCAAATTAATATTTTTAGGAAAAACTACCTTTCATCCTCACTGGAAATGATTTTTGATATTTTTATATTATAGGGGAGGTTTTTCTCTACCCTTGACATATATTTTTACCCTGACCTCGGGACTCGATCTTACAGAATTCTTCTATTATATAACAATTTCAGGAAAAACTACCTTTCATCCCCACTGGAAATGATTTCCTACATTTTCATATTATAGGGGAGGTTTTCCTCTACATACTACATACCTTTTTAACGAGACCTCGCAGGTATTTCTATTAAAATTCTTCAAATACAACACAGCAGCCAAAATACCAAATTAATATTTTGAGGAAAAACTACCTTTCATCCCCACTGGAAATGATTTTTGATAATTTTATATTATAGGGGAGGTTTTTCTATACCCCCTACATACCTTTTCAACCTGACCTCAGGAGTCGATTTTACAGAATTCTTCTATTATATAACAATTTCAGGAAAAACTACCTTTAATCCCCACTGGAAATGATTTCCGTTATTTTCATATTATAGGGGAGGTTTTTCTCTACATACTACATACCTTTTTAACGTGACCTCGAAGGTGTTTCTATTAAAATTCTTCAAATACAACTCAGCAGCTAAAATACCAAATTAATATTTTTAGGAAAAACTACCTTTCATCCTCACTGGAAATGATTTTTGATATTTATATATTATAGGGGAGGTTTATCTCTACCCTTGACATATATTTTTACCCTGACCTCGGGAGTCGATCTTACAGAATTCTTTAATTATATTACAATTTCAGGAAAAACTACCTTTCATCCCCACTGGAAATGATTTCCTATATTTTCATATTATAGGGGAGGTTTTTCTCTACATACTACATACCTTTTTAACGTGACCTCGAAGGTGTTTCTATTAAAATTCTTCAAATACAACTCAGCAGCTAAAATACCAAATTAATATTTTTAGGAAAAACTACCTTTCATCCTCACTGGAAATGATTTTTGATATTTTTATATTATAGGGGAGGTTTTTCTCTACCCTTGACATATATTTTTACCCTGACCTCGGGAGTCGATCTTACAGAATTCTTTAATTATATTACAATTTCAGGAAAAACTACCTTTCATCCCCACTGGAAATGATTTCCTATATATTCATATTATAGGGGAGGTTTTCCTCTACATACTATATACCTTTTTAACGTGACCTCGCAGGTATTTCTATTAAAATTCTTCAAATACAACACAGCAGTCAAAATACCAAATTAATATTTTGAGGAAAAACTACCTTTCATCCCCACTGGAAATGATTTTTGATAATTTTATATTATAGGGTAGGTTTTTCTATACCCCCTACATACCTTTTCAACCTGACTTCAGGAGTCGATCTTACAGAATTCTTCTATTATATAACAATTTCAGGAAAAACTACCTTTAATCCCCACTGGAAATGATTTCCGTTATTTTCATATTATAGGGGAGGTTTTTCTCTACATACTACATACCTTTTTAACGTGACCTCGAAGGTGTTTCTATTAAAATTCTTCAAATACAACTCAGCAGCTAAAATACCAAATTGATATTTTCAGGGAAAACTACTTTTTATCCCTACTGGAAATTATTTTTGATATTTTTATATTATAGGGGAGGTTTTTCTCTATCCTTGACATATATTTTTACCCTGACCTCAGAAGTCGATCTGCTGAGTTGTATTTGAAGAATTTTAATAAAAATACCTGCGAGGTCACGTTAAAAGGGTATGTAGTATGTAGAGAAAAACCTCCCCTATAATATGAAAATAACGGAAATCATTTCCAGTGGGGATGAAAGGTAGTTTTTCCTGAAATTGTAATATAATTAAAGAATTCTGTAAGATCGACTCCCGAGGTCAGGGTAAAAATATATGTCAAGGGTAGAGATAAACCTCCCCTATAATATATAAATATCAAAAATCATTTCCAGTGGGGATTAAAGGTAGTTTTTCCTGAAATTGTTATATAATTAAAGAATTCTATAAGATCGACTCCTGAGGTCAGGTTGAAAAGATATGTAGGGGGTAGAGAAAAACCTTCCCTATAATATAAAAATATCAAAAATAATTTCCAGTAGGGATGAAAAGTAGTTTTTCCTGAAAATATTAATTTGGTATTTTAGCTGCTGTGTTCTATTTGAAGAATTTTAATAGAAATACCTGCTAGGTCACGTTAAAAAGGTATGTAGTATGTAGAGGAAAACCTCCCCTATAATATGAAAATATCAGAAATCACTTCCAGTGGGGATGAAAGGTAGTTTTTCCTGGAATTGTTATATAATTAAAGACTTCTGTAAGATCGACCCTCAAGGTCAGGTTAAAAAGGTAGGTAGGGGGTAGATAAAAACCTCCCCTATAATATGAAAATATCAAAAATTATTTCCAGTGGGGATGAAAAGTAGTTTTCCCTGAAAATATGAATATGGTATTTGGCTGCTGAGTTGTATTTGAAGAATTTTAATAGAAATAGCTTCGAGGTCACGTTAAAAAGGTATGTAGTATGTAGAGGAAAGCCTCCCCTATAATATGAAAATATCAGAAATCATTTCCAGTGGGGATGAAAGGTAGTTTTTCCTGAAATTGTTATATAATTACAGAAATCTGTAAGATCGACTCCCGAGGTCAGGTTAAGAAGGTATGTAGGGGGTAGAGAACAATCTCCCCTATAATATAAAAATATCAAAAATCATTTCCAGTGGGGATGAAAGGTAGTTTTTCCTCAAAATATTAATTTGGTATTTTGGCTGCTGTGTTGTATTTGAAGAATTTTAATAGAAATACCTGCGAGGTCACGTTAAAAAGGTATGTAGTATGTAGAGAAAAACCTCCCCTATAATATGAAAATATAGGAAATCATTTCCAGTGGGGATGAAAGGTAGTTTTTCCTGAAATTGTTATACAATTAAAGAATTCTGTAAGATCGACTCCCGAGGTCACGTTAAAAAGGTATGTAGGGGGTAGAGAAAAACCTCCCCTATAATATGAAAATATCAAAAATCACTTCCAGTGGGGATGAAAGGTAGTTTTTCCTAAAATTGTTATATAATAGAAGAATTCTGTAAGATCGACTCCCGAGGTCAGGTTAAAAAGGTATGAAAGGGTAGAGAAAAACCTCCCCTACAATATAAAAATATCAAAAATAATTTCCAGTGGGGGTGAAAAGTAGTTTTCCCTGAAAATATTAATTTGTTATTTTAGCTGCTGTGTTGTATTTTAAGAATTTTAATAGAAATACCTGCGAGGTCACGTTAAAAAGGTATGTAGTATGTAGAGGAAAACCACCCCTATAATATGAAAATATCAGAAATCATTTCCAGTGGGGATGAAAGGTAGTTTTCCCTGAAATTGTTATATAATAGAAGAATTCTGTAAGATCGACTCCCGAGGTCAGGTTGAAAAGGTATGTAGGGGGTAGAGAAAAACCTCCCCTATAATATGAAAATATCAAAAATCACTTCCAGTGGGGATGAAAGGTAGTTTTTCCTAAAATTGTTATATAATAGAAGAATTCTGTAAGATCGACTCCCGAGGTCAGGTTAAAAAGGTATGAAAGGGTAGAGAAAAACCTCCCCTACAATATAAAAATATCAAAAATAATTTCCAGTGGGGGTGAAAAGTAGTTTTCCCTGAAAATATTAATTTGGTATTTTAGCTGCTGTGTTGTATTTTAAGAATTTTAATAGAAATACCTGCGAGGTCACGTTAAAAAGGTATGTAGTATGTAAAGGAAAACCACCCCTATAATATGAAAATATCGGAAATCATTTCCAGTGGGGATGAAGGGTAGTTTTTCCTGAAATTGTTATATAATAGAAGAATTCTGTAAGATCGACTCCGGAGGTCACGTTGAGAAGGTATGTAGGGGGTAGAGAAAAACCTCCCCTATAATATGAAAATATCAAAAATCATTTCCAGTGGGGATGAAAAGTAGTTTT
The DNA here is from genome assembly GCA_947458855.1 of Monopis laevigella. Lineage (NCBI taxonomy): Eukaryota > Metazoa > Arthropoda > Insecta > Lepidoptera > Tineidae > Monopis > Monopis laevigella. The sequence continues at coordinate 4,458,140 of OX381577.1, read as the reverse complement.
ACCTGAAAATATGAATATGGTATTTTAGCTGCTGTGTTGTATTTGAAGAATTTTAATAGAAACACCTTCGAGGTCACGTTAAAAAGGTATGTAGTATGTAGAGAAAAACCTCCCCTATAATATGAAAATATCGGAAATCATTTCCAGTGGGGATGAAAGGTAGTTTTTCCTGAAATTGTTATATAATAGAAGAATTCTGTAAGATCGACTCCCGAGGTCAGGTTGAAAAGGTATGTAGGGGGTAGAGAAAAACCTCCCCTAAAATATAAAAATATCGAAAATCATTTCCAGTGGGGATGAAAAGTATTTTTCCCTGAAAATATGAATATGGTATTTGGCTGCTGAGTTGTATTTTAAGAATTTTAATAGAAATACCTGCGAGGTCACGTTAAAAAGGTATGTAGTATGTAAAGGAAAACCACCCCTATAATATGAAAATATCAGAAATCATTTCCAGTGGGGATGAAAGGTAGTTTTTCCTGAAATTGTTATATAATAGAAGAATTCTGTAAGATCGACTCCCGAGGTCAGGTTGAAAAGGTATGTAGGGGGTAGAGAAAAACCTCCCCTAAAATATAAAAATATCGAAAATCATTTCCAGTGGGGATGAAATGTATTTTTCCCTGAAAATATGAATATGGTATTTGGCTGCTGAGTTGTATTTGAAGAATTTTAATAGAAATACCTGCGAGGTCACGTTAAAAAGGTATGTAGTATATAAAGGAAAACCTCCCCTATAATATGAAAATATCGGAAATCATTTCCAGTGGGGATGAAGGGTAGTTTTTCCTGAAAATATGAATTTGGTATTTTAGCTGCTGTGTTGTATTTTAAGAATTTTAATAGAAATACCTGCGAGGTCACGTTAAAAAGGTATGTAGTATGTAGAGGAAAACCACCCCTATAATATGAAAATATCAGAAAAACCTCCCCTATAATATGAAAATATCAAATATCACTTCCAGTGGGGATGAAAGGTAGTTTTTCTTAAAATTGTTATATAATAGAAGAATTCTGTAAGATCGACTCCCGAGTTCAGGTTAAAAAGGTATGAAGGGGTAGAGAAAAACCTCCCCTACAATATAAAAATATCAAAAATAATTTCCAGTGGGGATGAAAAGTAGTTTTCCCTGAAAATATTAATTTGGTATTTTAGCTGCTGTGTTGTATTTTAAGAATTTTAATAGAAATACCTGCGAGGTCACGTTAAAAAGGTATGTAGTATGTAGAGGAAAACCACCCCTATAATATGAAAATATCAGAAATCATTTCCAGTGGGGATGAAAGGTAGTTTTTCCTGAAATTGTTATATAATAGAAGAATTCTGTAAGATCGACTCCCGAGGTCAGGTTGAAAAGGTATGCAGGGGGTAGAGAAAAACCTCCCCTATAATATAAAAATATCGAAAATCATTTCCAGTGGGGATGAAAAGTAGTTTTCCCTGAAAATATGAATATGGTATTTAGCTGCTGTGTTGTATTTTAAGAATTTTAATAGAAATACCTGCGAGGTCACGTTAAAAAGGTATGTAGTATGTAGAGGAAAACCACCCCTATAATATGAAAATATCAGAAATCATTTCCAGTGGGGATGAAAGGTAGTTTTTCCTGAAATTGTTATATAATAGAAGAATTCTGTAAGATCGACTCCCGAGGTCAGGTTGAAAAGGTATGTAGGGGGTAGAGAAAAACCTCCCCTAAAATATAAAAATATCGAAAATCATTTCCAGTGGGGATGAAAAGTAGTTTTCCCTGAAAATATGAATATGGTATTTGGCTGCTGAGTTGTATTTGAAGAATTTTAATAGAAATACCTGCGAGGTCACGTTAAAAAGGTATGTAGTATATAAAGGAAAACCTCCCCTATAATATGAAAATATCGGAAATCATTTCCAGTGGGGATGAAGGGTAGTTTTTCCTAAAATTGTTATATAATTAAAGAATTCTGTAAGATCGACTCCCGAGGTCACGTTAAAAAGGTATGTAGGGGGTAGATAAAAACCTCCCCTATAATATGAAAATATCAAAAATCATTTCCAGTGGGGATGAAAAGTAGTTTTCCCTGAAAATATTAATTTGGTATTTTAGCTGCTGTGTTGTATTTTAAGAATTTTAATAGAAATACCTGCGAGGTCACGTTAAAAAGGTATGTAGTATGTAGAGGAAAACCACCCCTATAATATGAAAATATCAGAAAAACCTCCCCTATAATATGAAAATATCAAATATCACTTCCAGTGGGGATGAAAGGTAGTTTTTCTTAAAAATGTTATATAATAGAAGAATTCTGTAAGATCGACTCCCGAGGTCAGGTTAAAAAGGTATGAAGGGGTAGAGAAAAACCTCCCCTACAATATAAAAATATCAAAAATAATTTCCAGTGGGGATGAAAAGTAGTTTTCCCTGAAAATATTAATTTGGTATTTTAGCTGCTGTGTTGTATTTTAAGAATTTTAATAGAAATACCTGCGAGGTCACGTTAAAAAGGTATGTAGTATGTAGAGGAAAACCACCCCTATAATATGAAAATATCAGAAATCATTTCCAGTGGGGATGAAAGGTAGTTTTTCCTGAAATTGTTATATAATAGAAGAATTCTGTAAGATCGACTCCCGAGGTCAGGTTGAAAAGGTATGTAGGGGGTAGAGAAAAACCTCCCCTATAATATAAAAATATCGAAAATCATTTCCAGTGGGGATGAAAAGTAGTTTTCCCTGAAAATATGAATATGGTATTTGGCTGCTGAGTTGTATTTGAAGAATTTTAATAGAACTACCTGCGAGGTCACGTTAAAAAGGTATGTAGTATATAAAGGAAAACCTCCCCTATAATATGAAAATATCGGAAATCATTTCCAGTGGGGATGAAGGGTAGTTTTTCCTGAAATTGTTATATAATAGAAGAATTCTGTAAGATCGACTCCGGAGGTCACATTAAGAAGGTATGTAGGGGGTAGAGAAAAACCTCCCCTATAATATGAAAATATCAAAAATCACTTCCAGTGGGGATGAAAGGTAGTTTTTCTTAAAATTGTTATATAATAGAAGAATTCTGTAAGATCGACTCCCGAGGTCAGGTTAAAAAGGTATGAAGGGGTAGAGAAAAACCCCCCCTACAATATAAAAATATCAAAAATAATTTCCAGTGGGGATGAAAAGTAGTTTTCCCTGAAAATATTAATTTGGTATTTTAGCTGCTGTGTTGTATTTTAAGAATTTTAATAGAAATACCTGCGAGGTCACGTTAAAAAGGTATGTAGTATGTAGAGGAAAACCACCCCTATAATATGAAAATATCAGAAATCATTTCCAGTGGGGATGAAAGGTAGTTTTTCCTGAAATTGTTATATAATAGAAGAATTCTGTAAGATCGACTCCCGAGGTCAGGTTGAAAAGGTATGTAGGGGGTAGAGAAAAACCTCCCCTATAATATAAAAATATCGAAAATCATTTCCAGTGGGGATGAAAAGTAGTTTTCCCTGAAAATATGAATATGGTATTTGGCTGCTGAGTTGTATTTGAAGAATTTTAATAGAAATACCTTCGAGGTCACGTTAAAAAGGTATGTAGTATGTAAAGGAAAACCTCCCCTATAATATGAAAATATCGGAAATCATTTCTAGTGGGGATGAAGGGTAGTTTTTCCTGAAATTGTTATATAATAGAAGAATTCTGTAAGATCGACTCCGGAGGTCACGTTAAGAAGGTATGTAGGGGGTAGAGAAAAACCTCCCCTATAATATGAAATTATGAAAAATCATTTCTAGTGGGGATGAAAAGTAGTTTTACCTGAAAAGATGAATTAGGTATTTTAGCTGCTGTGTTGTATTTGAAGAATTTTAATAGAAACACCTTCGAGGTCACGTTAAAAAGGTATGTAGTATGTAGAGAAAAACCTCCCCTATAATATGAAAATATCGGAAATCATTTTCAGTGGGGATGAAAGGTAGTTTTTCCTAAAATTTTTATATAATTAAAAATTCTGTAAGATCGACTCCCGAGGTCACGTTAAAAAGGTATGTAGGGGGTAGAGAAAAACCTCCCCTATAATATGAAAATATCAAAAATTATTTCCAGTGGGGATGAAAAGTAGTTTTCCCTGAAAATATTAATTTGGTATTTTAGCTGCTGTGTTGTATTTTAAGAATTTTAATAGAAATACCTGCGAGGTCACGTTAAAAAGGTATGTAGGGGTAGAGAAAAACCTCCCCTATAATATGAAAAAATCAAAAATCATTTCCAGTGGGGATGAAAAGTAGTTTTACCTGAAAATATGAAAATGATATTTTAGCTGCTGTGTTGTATTTGAAGAATTTTAATAGAAACACTTTCGAGGTCACGTTAAAAAGGTATGTGGTATGTAGAGAAAAACCTCATCTATAATATGAAAATATCGGAAATCATTTTCAGTGGGGATGAAAGGTAGTTTTTCCTGAAATTGTTATATAATTAAAGAATTCTGTAAGATCGACTCCCGAGGTCAGGTTAAAAAAGTATGTAGGGGGTAGAGTAAAACCTCCCCTATAATATGAAAATATCAAAAATCATTTCTAGTGGGGATGAAAAGTAGTTTTAACTGAAAATATGAATATGGTATTTGGCTGCTGAGTTGTATTTGAAGAATTTTAATAGAAATACCATCGAGGTCACGTTAAAAAGGTATGTAGTATGTAAAGGAAAACCTCCCCTATAATATGAAAATATCAGAAATCATTTCCAGTGGGGATGAAAGGTAGTTTTTCCTGAAATTGTTATATAATAGAAGAATTCTGTAAGATCGACTCCCGAGGTCAGGTTGAAAAGGTATGTAGGGGGTAGAGAAAAACCTCCCCTATAATATAAAAATATCAAAAATAATTTCCAGTGGGGATGAAAAGTAGTTTTCCCTAAAAATATTAATTTGGTATTTTAGCTGCTGTGTTGTATTTGAAGAATTTTAATAGAAACACCTTCGAGGTCACGTTAAAAAGGTATGTGGTATGTAGAGAAAAACCTCCCCTATAATATGAAAATATCGGAAATCATTTCCAGTAGGGATGAAAGGTAGCTTTTCCTGAAATTGTTATATAATTAAAGAATTCTGTAAGATCGACTCCCGAGGTCAGGTTAAAAAAGTATGTAGAGGGTAGAGTAAAACCTCCCCTATAATATGAAAATATCAAAAATCATTTCTAGTGGGGATGAAAAGTAGTTTTAACTGAAAATATGAATATGGTATTTGGCTGCTGAGTTGTATTTGAAGAATTTTAATAGAAATACCATCGAGGTCACGTTAAAAAGGTATGTAGTATGTAAAGGAAAACCTCCCCTATAATATGAAAATATCAGAAATCATTTCCAGTGGGGATGAAAGGTAGTTTTTCCTGAAATTGTTATATAATAGAAGAATTCTGTAAGATCGACTCCCGAGGTCAGGTTGAAAAGGTATGTAGGGGGTAGAGAAAAACCTCCCCTATAATATGAAAATATCAAAAATTATTTCAAGTGGGGATGAAAAGTAGTTTTCCCTGAAAATATTAATTTGGTATTTTAGCTGCTGTGTTGTATTTTAAGAATTTTAATAGAAATACCTGCGAGGTCACGTTAAAAAGGTATGTAGGGGTAGAGAAAAACCTCCCCTATAATATGAAAATATCAAAAATCATTTCCAGTGGGGATGAAAAGTAGTTTTACCTGAAAATATGAAAATGGTATTTTAGCTGCTGTGTTGTATTTGAAGAATTTTAATAGAAACACTTTCGAGGTCACGTTAAAAAGGTATGTGGTATGTAGAGAAAAACCTCATCTATAATATGAAAATATCGGAAATCATTTTCAGTGGGGATGAAAGGTAGTTTTTCCTGAAATTGTTATATAATTAAAGAATTCTGTAAGATCGACTCCCGAGGTCAGGTTAAAAAAGTATGTAGGGGGTAGAGAAAAACCTCCCCTATAATATAAAAATATCGAAAATCATTTCCAGTGGGGATGAAAAGTAGTTTTCCCTGAAAATATGTATATGGTATTTAGCTGCTGTGTTGTATTTTAAGAATTTTAATAGAAATACCTGCGAGGTCACGTTAAAAAGGTATGTAGTATATAAAGGAAAACCTCCCCTATAATATGAAAATATCGGAAATCATTTCCAGTGGGGATGAAGGGTAGTTTTTCCTAAAATTGTTATATAATTAAAGAATTCTGTAAGATCGACTCCCGAGGTCAGGTTGAAAAGGTATGAAAAAGGTATGAAAATAAAGGTAAAAGTAAAGGTATGAAAATATCAGAAAAACCTCCCCTATAATATGAAAATATCAAATATCACTTCCAGTGGGGATGAAAGGTAGTTTTTCTTAAAATTGTTATATAATAGAAGAATTCTGTAAGATCGACTCCCGAGGTCAGGTTAAAAAGGTATGAAGGGGTAGAGAAAAACCTCCCCTACAATATAAAAATATCAAAAGTAATTTCCAGTGGGGATGAAAAGTAGTTTTCCCTGAAAATATTAATTTGGTATTTTAGCTGCTGTGTTGTATTTTAAGAATTTTAATAGAAATACCTGCGAGGTCACGTTAAAAAGGTATGTAGTATGTAGAGGAAAACCACCCCTATAATATGAAAATATCAGAAATCATTTCCAGTGGGGATGAAAGGTAGTTTTTCCTGAAATTGTTATATAATAGAAGAATTCTGTAAGATCGACTCCCGAGGTCAGGTTGAAAAGGTATGTAGGGGGTAGAGAAAAACCTCCCCTATAATATAAAAATATCGAAAATCATTTCCAGTGGGGATGAAAAGTAGTTTTCCCTGAAAATATGAATATGGTATTTGGCTGCTGAGTTGTATTTGAAGAATTTTAATAGAACTACCTGCGAGGTCACGTTAAAAAGGTATGTAGTATATAAAGGAAAACCTCCCCTATAATATGAAAATATCGGAAATCATTTCCAGTGGGGATGAAGGGTAGTTTTTCCTGAAATTGTTATATAATAGAAGAATTCTGTAAGATCGACTCCGGAGGTCACATTAAGAAGGTATGTAGGGGGTAGAGAAAAACCTCCCCTATAATATGAAAATATCAAAAATCACTTCCAGTGGGGATGAAAGGTAGTTTTTCTTAAAATTGTTATATAATAGAAGAATTCTGTAAGATCGACTCCCGAGGTCAGGTTAAAAAGGTATGAAGGGGTAGAGAAAAACCCCCCCTACAATATAAAAATATCAAAAATAATTTCCAGTGGGGATGAAAAGTAGTTTTCCCTGAAAATATTAATTTGGTATTTTAGCTGCTGTGTTGTATTTTAAGAATTTTAATAGAAATACCTGCGAGGTCACGTTAAAAAGGTATGTAGTATGTTAGAGGAAAACCACCCCTATAATATGAAAATATCAGAAATCATTTCCAGTGGGGATGAAAGGTAGTTTTTCCTGAAATTGTTATATAATAGAAGAATTCTGTAAGATCGACTCCCGAGGTCAGGTTGAAAAGGTATGTAGGGGGTAGAGAAAAACCTCCCCTATAATATAAAAATATCGAAAATCATTTCCAGTGGGGATGAAAAGTAGTTTTCCCTGAAAATATGAATATGGTATTTGGCTGCTGAGTTGTATTTGAAGAATTTTAATAGAAATACCTTCGAGGTCACGTTAAAAAGGTATGTAGTTTGTAAAGGAAAACCTCCCCTATAATATGAAAATATCGGAAATCATTTCTAGTGGGGATGAAGGGTAGTTTTTCCTGAAATTGTTATATAATAGAAGAATTCTGTAAGATCGACTCCGGAGGTCACGTTAAGAAGGTATGTAGGGGGTAGAGAAAAACCTCCCCTATAATATGAAAATATGAAAAATCATTTCCAGTGGGGATGAAAAGTAGTTTTACCTGAAAAGATGAATTAGGTATTTTAGCTGCTGTGTTGTATTTGAAGAATTTTAATAGAAACACCTTCGAGGTCACGTTAAAAAGGTATGTAGTATGTAGAGAAAAACCTCCCCTATAATATGAAAATATCGGAAATCATTTTCAGTGGGGATGAAAGGTAGTTTTTCCTAAAATTGTTATATAATTAAAAATTCTGTAAGATCGACTCCCGAGGTCACGTTAAAAAGGTATGTAGGGGGTAGAGAAAAACCTCCCCTATAATATGAAAATATCAAAAATTATTTCCAGTGGGGATGAAAAGTAGTTTTCCCTGAAAATATTAATTTGGTATTTTAGCTGCTGTGTTGTATTTTAAGAATTTTAATAGAAATACCTGCGAGGTCACGTTAAAAAGGTATGTAGGGGTAGAGAAAAACCTCCCCTATAATATGAAAATATCAAAAATCATTTCCAGTGGGGATGAAAAGTAGTTTTACCTGAAAATATGAAAATGGTATTTTAGCTGCTGTGTTGTATTTGAAGAATTTTAATAGAAACACTTTCGAGGTCACGTTAAAAAGGTATGTGGTATGTAGAGAAAAACCTCATCTATAATATGAAAATATCGGAAATCATTTTCAGTGGGGATGAAAGGTAGTTTTTCCTGAAATTGTTATATAATTAAAGAATTCTGTAAGATCGACTCCCGAGGTCAGGTTAAAAAAGTATGTAGGGGGTAGAGTAAAACCTCCCCTATAATATGAAAATATCAAAAATCATTTCTAGTGGGGATGAAAAGTAGTTTTAACTGAAAATATGAATATGGTATTTGGCTGCTGAGTTGTATTTGAAGAATTTTAATAGAAATACCATCGAGGTCACGTTAAAAAGGTATGTAGTATGTAAAGGAAAACCTCCCCTATAATATGAAAATATCAGAAATCATTTCCAGTGGGGATGAAAGGTAGTTTTTCCTGAAATTGTTATATAATAGAAGAATTCTGTAAGATCGACTCCCGAGGTCAGGTTGAAAAGGTATGTAGGGGGTAGAGAAAAACCTCCCCTATAATATAAAAATATCAAAAATAATTTCCAGTGGGGATGAAAAGTAGTTTTCCCTAAAAATATTAATTTGGTATTTTAGCTGCTGTATTGTATTTGAAGAATTTTAATAGAAACACCTTCGAGGTCACGTTAAAAAGGTATGTGGTATGTAGAGAAAAACCTCCCCTATAATATGAAAATATCGGAAATCATTTCCAGTGGGGATGAAAGGTAGCTTTTCCTGAAATTGTTATATAATTAAAGAATTCTGTAAGATCGACTCCCGAGGTCAGGTTAAAAAAGTATGTAGAGGGTAGAGAAAAACCTCCCCTATAATATGAAAATATCAAAAATCATTTCCAGTGGGGATGAAAAATAGTTTTAACTGAAAATATGAATATGGTATTTGGCTGCTGAGTTGTATTTGAAGAATTTTAATAGAAATACCTTCAAGGTCACGTTAAAAAGGTATGTAGTATGTAAAGGAAAACCTCCCCTATAATATGAAAATATCAGAAATCATTTCCAGTGGGGATGAAAGGTAGTTTTTCCTGAAATTGTTATATAATAGAAGAATTCTGTAAGATCGACTCCCGAGGTCAGGTTGAAAAGGTATGTAGGGAGTAGAGAAAAACCTCCCCTATAATATAAAAATATCAAAAATAATTTCCAGTGGGGATGAAAAGTAGTTTTCCCTAAAAATATTAATTTGGTATTTTAGCTGCTGTGTTGTATTTGAAGAATTTTAATAGAAATACCTGCGAGGTCACGTTAAAAAGGTATGTAGTATGTAGAGGAAAACCTCCCCTATAATATGAAAATATCAGAAATCATTTCCAGTGGGGATGAAAGGTAGTTTTTCCTGAAATTGTTATATAATAGAATAATTCTGTAAGATCGACTCCCGAGGTCACGTTAAAAAGGTATGTAGTATGTAGAGGAAAACCTCCCCTATAATATGAAAATATCAGAAATTATTTCCAGTGGGGATGAAAGGTAGTTTTTCCTGAAATTGTTATATAATAGAAGAATTCTGTAAGATCGACTCCCGAGGTCACGTTAAAAAGGTATGTAGGGGGTAGAGAAAAACCTCCCCTATAATATGAAAATATCAAAAATCATTTCCAGTGGGGATGAAAAGTAGTTTTACCTGAAAATATGAATATGGTATTTGGCTGCTGAGTTGTATTTGAAGAATTTTAATAGAAATACCTGCGAGGTCACGTTAAAAAGGTATGTAGTATGTAGAGAAAAACCTCCCCTATAATATGAAAATATCGGAAATCATTTCCAGTGGGGATGAAAGGTAGTTTTTCCTGAAATTGTTATATAATTAAAGAATTCTGTAAGATAAGAATGATAAGTAGTTTTCCATTATATATATATTTTTACTTGAACTTTTATAGTAAAACAATCTCTACTATTGTGTTGTAGATTGGTGCAGTAATAAATTTCAGCAAGGCACCTATTATTATAATTATTTTATATAAATGGATAAAATAAAATAGAAATCGGCCGCTATATAATTGGCTGCTAACTTCACACATATCTGGCAGCATAAGGGTTTGTTCACACAAGCCAAAAAGAAATGGCTGCTAGAAAATTGGCCGCTAACTTCACACCGGTGGCCATTAGTAAGGTAGGTAGTGAAAGAAAATTAAAAACATAAATAAATAAAGCAAAATGATCTTTATTTTTAAGCCCAACACGCTTGACAACAATAGTAGTAGGTGAAATTCGGAAAATTGCTTTTCAGACAATAAAATAACAAGAATGTGCAGACAAATAAACTGATTGTTATCTGCTCTAGATCGATCAAAGGTATCACTCTAGCAACTCACTTTTATTTTTAACTCACTTATTTAAAACATATTACTCACAAAACTTTTCAGAATTTATCTACTGTAAAAATTTTAATGCATAGAGGCCAAATATAGTCGATGAGGTTGCACTTCTAAATGGCTGCTAACGATTAAAAGTCAATAGAACCAGCTAACCTTTCAACTTTCAAGGTGCGAAACGGATGGTTGATTTGACGATAAAGCATAGACTCGTAATGCAAATTCGTGTTTGTTGCCGTCCAGATTGTAACCGCATCATTTAGCCGGCATAGTGGGCGCTACGCCGGATCTATATTGTTAAACAACAATTTGTTAATCGATCCAATTCATGGACTTTGTAGACTTTACCATCAGGTAGATATAAAGTCGCATGTCGTTCCTCTCACTGGATATTGTTGGCTTTTCTTATATGCAAATCGATTCCATAATTTAAAGTACAATACGTGAAGGAACTTTTAATTTTTGTCCGGTGTATAGGTATTTTCTATGAATTCCTTTTCTGTCTCTTAAATTTTTATTCGTGGACCCTAAATAGTGTGGCCTCTCGTGTATATATGGAGTTACTTTTTTATATTTTATGAAGCCGAGGCAGCCACAAAAGCATTCTGAAAGAAGTCATGCCGCACAAGCTGCTCCAGTAAGTTATTAACATAACGCTCTATATTTATAATTGCTCTCTAATTATTTTGAAACTTCTGTGAACTCACTCAGTGAGTGAATGAGCTACCAGAGTAAGCCCATATAAGATTGCTTTGCTTTCGCATTATATGTGTCTAACCTACCTGTTGACTTATTTGTGAAGCTAGATAAACAAAAAAACAAACAATATTCGGACAACAGAGGAAAGTAATCTTTCACAAATAAATATTATCTTCAAACAACAAAATTAATTGAATTTATTTTTTTCAGGAAAAATCTATTTAATTGGTTACATGCGTTTAGATATCCGCTTGGAATATCTAAGGACCTATCTTTTTAATAAAACTTTTGATATTATTTATTTGACCGCCAACGTGGACTAATGCTCACGCCGTTTGGCGTTGTTTCCGGAAGTCGTAGGTTCTATTCCCACTCAAAGCAAAACACAAGTCGTTTTACTGTGGCTTGCGGTTGATCTATAAAATATAAATATATAATATAATTATGTACGAATATTAGTACCTATCGTTGTTTCTATTACACATAGTATAATAAGCCTAGGGCTTAGTTTATGACCTATATTTGTCAAATAACCTACGTACTATTATAATTATTAATTTGGATAATAGACATATAACTAATATGTAATTAATTACATCTCGAAGCAAGTTTAGGTTTAGAAAAAAATTGTTTGCTATACTATACTATAGTTTACTATAAAACAAATATACATTTTTATATTTTAATTTATTCCTGAATAATATTTTTCATAGGTCATTGAATAAGACACCGACAATTGATTACAAAAAAAAAGGATGCATGGAACATATATATATGCATGTACCTAGAGTATTTTGTAAATATTGTTGCCTGAAGACGCCCTAATAAGGCGAAATATAGCAAAAGTATGACTATTATATTATGTTTTATTTATGTATCTTATTCAATGACCTATGAAAAATAAGAAAGCAGCTACTGCAAATAAAAATATATAATTTAAATATTGAATAATATTTTAGTATACAAAATGCAAGTAGAGCAAGTTTAGTTTGGAATTATGGCCACAGTTCTGAAAGCTGTCAAAATTGTCGGTCGCTTTAACTTCAACTTCAAAGTTGCCGTGTTTGCTCGTTCGCTCAGCCCTTAGAATATAAAGGGGATAGAAATGACTTTAACGAAGCCACGGGAGAGATAGATGGAAATACACAAAATTATTGTACCTTTTTTTTACTGAAGCATGGCATGACACTGTGTATCCACCTAATGGTAAGCATGCTTGTTTCGTCAGAGACTACCACCTCAACAAGAAATTGATGCTAGTCTCATGAAAACCGGTGAATCTACAGACTAAAACCAAAACATTCCCACTTTATGGTTGGTCTTTACCATCCGACACCAAAAACAACCACTAAATTATATTATATATATAAATATACATTAATACATATTTATTTATTTTTTGTTTTATAGTTACCCAAACAGTAATACCAAGTATTTAATCCTATATCTGGGTAGTGTATTCACTAGGGATGGTAGATATGAAAAAGACATTGAAAGGAGAGCGAATGCAGGCAATAGTGTCAATAGACCACTAAGTTATTTGGTGGGTAGTTCAAATATTACCACAAAAGCAAGACTAGCGATTCATAATGCAGTGCTTGTCCCAACACTATTGTATGGGAGTCAGACTTGGGTATGTCAGTAGAAGGATGAAAATAGAATTAATGCTGTAGAAATACGCTCATTGCGACGAATGTGCGGTATTAAAATAACAGACCGACTCCGCAATGAGGTAATTCGAGAACGAGTGGAACTGAAAGTATAGGCATAAAAATGAGGAAGGGTATGCTCCGCTGGTTTGGGCATGTAGAAAGAAGGAGTGATGAAAGAAGGAGTGATGAAAGAATTACGAACCAGATATATAAAAGTAAGGTGAAGGGTAAACGTGGCCGCGGAAGACTAAGACACACTTACCATGATAAGATTCAAAAGGTTTTAAAATACGGTGCAATTAAAAGTCTCCGAAATCGGCGTGCATGTATACATGCGAAGAGTTATGGCTGTGGACGAGGCAAAAGCAGAATGTAGAGATGGAGACAAATGACACTCGGTTGTCTCTGCCTACCCCGTAAAGGACCTGGAGCCTTAGAGAAAAATTAGGCGAGACGACGTGTCGTGCCGCCTTCAATCAAAACTGTTTAGACTTTGGCAGGTGACAGCTTACCTCACGCCTACTGTCACTGTCAAAATACTTACGTTTTTGACTGAGGCGACGCGACATATCGCCTCGCCTGCTATTTCTCTAGAGACCCTGGCGTGAAGATAAATAATACCTATATAACCAAACAACTATATAAATAACAGTGTTCCGAAAACCGTAACGCCAGCTTTGTAGTATCTTACAAAATTTAATTAAATCGAGAACAACCATTGTCACAACGAATCACTGTTACAACTGATTTCAATTAATTAATATTAATTAAAGACCAATGGGCAGAAAGTGGGTATTCAATCACCTATAACCTACCTTAAATTTGCGATACAATTCCACACTTAAACCTTTAGACATAGAGTTTAAATTCATACATCAATAATTACATACTTGAATAAGTCTTCCTAGCAAACAATATAAAGTATTTTGTTTGATATTGAACTTTATGGGGTTGTCTTAAGGTGCTTAGTGTTTATTATGATTGGTTCTTCGGAACCTCTTATCTATAATCAATATTCTGGTTAAAGAACCACGAAGGATGTCCCTGAGGGACCCTGGGACAAGTTTCAGCAAATCTAATGGCATAGTTGATAGTTTGACTCAGTAGGGTGTGCATGTATTTTTTTTTTTTCAAAAAAGGAACTTTGTCGTCTGCCAGTTTGTCTGTCCGCATCAAATATCTCTAGAAATTAGTCCTAAAAACTGACATGAAAAGTCATAAGGTTTTTAGTGAAAAAAATCATTGCACCAACTAAGTTACGTGTAAAGAAAATTATTACAACATTGGTTATTTTAAAACTATTATTTTTTACTGTTTATTAAAATATAATTTTGTTTTTAGTTATAATTCCCGGCCGGCTGCAGCGACACTCAAACGCCGTAAATACTCACAAATAACTGCAGATTACGAGTTTGCGGCGCTTACGTTCGAAAAATCGTGGTCGTCCGACACTAAGGCCGAGTTGTACCAAAGTGTATGTTAATGTAATGTAACGATAAAAATTAAAAAAATGTACCAAATTTATTTTGCAGTTTGAATGACTGGTACAATCGACGCCATTTTTAATTTTAATCGTTAAATTACATTAACTTTAATTAAAAATGTTATAACTCAGCCTAAATCATTGATAAAAGACTTCGGGAAGAGACTGGTTCTCAGGTGACCCAAGAGCTGGCGCTGAACGCTGCCCAAAAACTTAGTATTGCAATTCAAAGAGCCAACGCTGCCAATATTTTGGGTACCATGACACATCGGTGTGGTGACCTAGACGATGTATTCGTTTTGCAAATATAGGTAGGTAATTTTTTAAAATTATATTATACATATTTTTTTTAGGTAATTTTTCTAATTAGGTTTATTTTTTTAAGATAATTAATAGTTTTCCTTATCAATTTTAATTTGAGATTTAATTGTGTTATAATTTTAAATTAATAATTAACGCCAGCGCGTCACCCTTAGAGAAAATGCAGGCGACATATCGTCTTGCCTGAATTTCTCTAAATACCCAGCCCTCACAATACATTTTCCGTAAGCACATTGAGGTATGTCCTTTAGCCCTATATCAGTAAATACCGTTCAATAGACATTTGTTGAGTTTTATGCTAAAAACTCTTGCACAATAGTCGCTTTGTTTTATGGTGCGTTATGCTTCCAATGATATATTTTGATCTGCCAATAAATAATTAAATTATCCCAAATTGCATCACAATCATGGTGACCCCAATCTTATTTTAAGCGGATCGTTTGAGAGAAGTTTATTCATCTGGGAAGGTGGTTTATGGATAGAGAAGTACTCTGGTGTTATGCTATCTTATACTATGTTTCAAATCATTGAGTAATTAATACTTTTTAACCGACTTCAAAAAAGGAGGAGGTTCTATGTTTGACTGATTTTTTTATTATGTATGTTTACCGATTTCTCCATCAATTGTGGACCGATTTTTTTAATTATTTTTTTATTCGAAAGAGTGAACTTCCGAGGTGGTCCCATTGGAACCAAGTCTGAATCCGGGGAAATCCACTCAAATTTCAAAGGCACAACATTGTATGTTTTTCAGTTATTTGTATAGATAGAGCATTAGATTGGTAACTAACTATATACCTATGAAGTATGCTTACTTAAAAATCTTACTTAAAAATGTAGCTGAATTAAATAAGTAATAACACAGTTAGTGCCGTGGCTCGGAGAAGTATTCGATTATCTGTACATACCTACCTATAATAAAATTGTAAATGAAAAAAATATGTATTTATTTATTTAAATGTTTATTGCATACAAAATACAAAGGCGGACTTAATGCCGCTAGGCATTCTCTACCAGTCCCACCTTCGGGATAATCAAAGCAGTTAATAAGTGAGGTACACAATAATAAATGAGGTAGCAACATGATTTTTTTTAAAATAGGGAGGGACTTTGATTAGGCTAGTTTGTTTGTTTGTCTAGTATTATTTAAAACAGGATCGATTTATATGCGTTTTTTTTAGTTAATAAGTGAATAGCTAATAGCTCTGGGGTAAAATAGGGTTTATTATAAAACATCTTCGATCAACAATCAAGGAGTTTAGACATAAAGGGTGTTGATCTGGGGCCTTATTTCGAATTGGCAACCGCTAAAGACGACAAGACGTTGCGTAAACTATAAATATGGTTATATAGGCTGAACAGGGACCCTAAAGGTGTAACCAACTCGGCCAACACGTGTGCGAACGTACGTACAAGTACTGAAGTTTTTTTTATTGGAGCACGGCATGTGACTTTGTATCTACCTGGTGGTGAGCAGACCTACAAAGTCCATGAAGGAGGTCAAATGATGGGATTTATAAATAGGCGGCGACAAAGGCGAAATCCATTTCGAGTATATTTTAATATACACCCTACCTTATCGCCATATGAAAGTCAAGAAAAATCCCAATAATAAGTTATTTAAATTGCTTTAAATAACTTATTATTGGGATTTTTCTTGACAGACTTATTTGCCATTCTATAATCAAATCAGCAAAATTTGATTACCAACGACAAAAGCTTAAAAAGAACATTCATGATCCTAAAAGAACATGGGACACAATTAAAAATATAACAAACCAAAAGATCCAGAAATTTTCCCCTGTTGACTTACTAGAAGGAGATGACAATGAAGCCCATTCGCTGTCGAAGGTAAACAACTATTTTGTGTCAGTTGGAAGACAATGTGATTAGGATCGAGTAAGTAAAATCTACACCTACATTTTCTTTATTTTTCCAAAAAAAACTTTTATATTACTGAAAACAACGTTTAGTAGTTAATTGACATTTGAGTTCGCGAATTGCTCCTGTACAAGTACAATTTCCTGTGCTCCTGGAAATGTGACAAATTAAGCGTTTTTTTAAATAATTTTAATCAAAAAAATAAGCAATTAAGCTATTTTGGTTTTATTATGGTACGGTTATGGCACAATTTTATTGATCTAAATTTAATTTAAAAGAATTGAGCTGCATGTTATAATGCAAAATTTTATATGCAAAAAGTCCTTGAGGTCACAAAACGAATCGACCTCCTTCCTCCGCAATCTCCTTACTTCCATCCACTCTACCTGCAGCTCGACATTCACAATTGATTAAAATTTGCAATTCTTATCGACAAAGCAATCAGATGTCCTGTGCAGGATGTCGATTCCTACTCCATCTGATATCGGTCGTTCATGAATATGCTAATATGTGTACCCACCCTCATACCCTGGTTCCTTTAACTAAAGTTTTCTGTCCATTCGAATCACTTGGCTGTGTAAGTCCTTTCCAGGACTTTTTATTAAGATTTGGTAATCTTGAGTTAGGACCGTATTTATAAATCTAATAATAAAAATATAAAGGAAAAATACACCTATTGCCTGGACACAAACTATGCTCTAGGCTTATGCTATGTGTACCAGAAACAACAATATTAATACATATTATATTTCTTAAACACCCAGACCATGACAGATTGTATAGAAAAACGTACTAGTACTTTTTGCCATGGGTGGGAATCGAACACACAACCTCCGGATACATCAAAGGCGCAATCACTAGACTACGGAGGCGGAATGTCAATATTAAAGTATGGTTTAAGAAATACTGACGGAACACCGTTTTGGGTAGCATTTATAACTATCAATATGGGACAATAATATGATAAGTATTCATATTTTTATTTTTAATTAAAAAAATCGTTATAGGTTAGCTGGTAGAAAATGTATAAGGCATTTCGCCTATGTAGGGTACAATTTTATTTTGTAATTTTTTCAATAAAGTATTTTAGTTTTTATGTTTGTGTAGTGTGGTGTTTTTAAGTCTGAGGTCTAATCAACTCTATGCGCCACGTATATTATTAAAATATTTACTAAATAATAAACACATTACATATCATCACGGGTGCCTTACGGCGCCCGAGACCGCCTAGACGGCCCCAGGGTACACAGCGGAGTAGTTTTTAATCCCACCTCGTCGTAGCCGATTGTATGAGTCAAGTGGCTAGCTCGTCGCGATGTTTTCAATAGACTCAATAACCCATCTATAAACAATTTCACGGGTGTGAAGTTGGCAGCCAAAATCTAGCAGCCTTTATAACCCGACCACTTTAAATAGGTTTTAAATAAATATTTGTTTATATATATATGCGATAATATATTTAAATGTTTAATAGGTACATAGTCTTAATATAATAATGAAGCATCATAAAAAAAAACTGTTAAAAAAAATCTTATATATTAACAATTTTATTTTACATTAGTTAATTAACCACTATATTTCGTTATATCGTCTATACCAAAACACGATTTAAATCAATTAATATCTAGAATATGAAAAAGTCACCTGCGTCCAATTCTTTCTAAAATCTCAAATAACTTATGAAAATCCTTTATATATTTAAAAAGGCTACTAGGCTTATAACTTCTATACTAGACATACAATATTAACTAAAATTGCTAAATAGCTAGAATACAAAACATAGAATAGTATAGACATAGCCATCTGCACTCCATTTTCCCTGAAATCCTGAAAAAAATCATTCATGTACTTTTGATTTTTTTCTTTCAACTCTAAAAAGTCTGCTAGGTTTACTACTTCCATACTAGACATAGGACCTTAATAAAAATTGGTAATTAGCTAGAAAATAAACTCTAAAATACTATAGCCATACCCACATGCGCTCCATTTTCCCTGAAATTCTGAAAGAAAAAATCAAAAACTACTTTATAAATTTTAAAATTTTGTTAACAGATTGGAGTCCTTTACTTCTACACTAGACATAGGATGTCAATGAAAAATGGTAAATACCTAGAATATAAAACATAGAGTAGCATAGGCATAGCCACCTGCGCTCCATTTTATTCTAAATTAAAAAAAAAAAAAAAAATTACTTACGAAAATTCTTCACATATCTAAAAAGGCTGCTGGGTTTATAACTTCTATACTAGACATAGAATATTAACTAAAATTGGTAAATAGCTAGAATACAAAATACAGAGTAGCAAAGATATAGCCACTCGCGCTCCATTTTATTCTAAATTACAAAAAAAAATCTTTGAATTAACTTACGAAAATTCTTTACATATCTAAAAAGGCTGCTAGGTTTATAACTTTTATACTAGACATAGAATATTAACTAAAATTGGTGAGTAGCTAGACCACAAAACATAGAATAGTATAGACATAGCCACCTGCACTCCATTTTCCCTGAAATCCTGAAAAAAATCATTCATGTACTTTTGTTTTTTTTTTATCAATTCTAAAAAGTCTGCTAGGTTACTACTTCCATACTAGACATAGGATCTTGATAAAAGTTGGTAATTAGCTAGAAAATTAACTCTAAAATAGTATAGCCATACCCACATGCGCTCCATTTTCCCTGATATTCTGAAAGAAATAATCAAAAACTACTTTATAAATTTTAAAATTTTGTTAACAGATTGGAGTCCTTTACTTCTACACTAGACATAGGATGTCAATGAAAAATGGTAAATACCTAGAATATAAAACATAGAGTAGCATAGGCATAGCCACCTGCGCTCCATTTTATTCTAAATTAAAAAAAAAAAAAAAAATTACTTACGAAAATTCTTTACATATCTAAAAAGGCTGCTGGGTTTATAACTTCTATACTAGACATAGAATATTAACTAAAATTGGTAAATAGCTAGAATACAAAATACAGAATAGCAAAGATATAGCCACTCGCGCTCCATTTTATTCTAAATTACAAAAAAAAATCTTTGAATTATCTTACGAAAATTCTTTACATATCTAAAAAGGCTTCTAGGTTTATAACTTCTATACTAGACATAGAATATTAACTAAAATTGGTAAATAGCTAGAATACAAAATACAGAGTAGCAAAGATATAGCCACTTGCGCTCCATTTTCCCTGAAATCCTGAAAAAAATCATTCATGTACTTTTGATTTTTTTCCTCAATTCTAAAAAGTCTGCTAGGTTTACTACTTCCATACTAGATATAGCATCTTGATAAAAATTAGTAATTAGCTAGAAAATAATCTCTAAAATACCACAGCTATACCCACATGCGCTATATTTTCCCTGATATTCTGAAAGAAATAATCAAAAACTACTTTATAAATTTTAAAATTTTGTAAACAGATTGGAGTTCTTTACTTCTATACTAGACATAGGATGTCAATGAAAAATAGTAAATACCTAAAATATAAAACATAGAGTAGCATAGGCATAGCCATCTGCTTTCCAATTTATTATAAATTACAAAAAAAAACTTTAAATTTACTTACGAAAATTCTTTACATATCTAAAAAGGCTGCTGGATTTATAACTTCTATACTAGACATAGAATATTAACTAAAATTGGTAAATAGCTAGAATACAAAATACAGAGTAGCAAAGATATAGCCACTTGCGCTCCATTTTATTCTAAATTATTTAAAAAAATCTTTGAATTTACTTACGAAATTTTTTTACATATCTAAAAAGGCTGCTAGGTTTATAACTTCTATACTAGACATACAATATTAACTAAAATTGGTAAATAGCTGGAATACAAAATATAGAATAGTATAGATATAGCCACCTGCACTCCATTTTCCCTGAAATCCTGAAAAAAATCATTCATGTACTTTTGATTTTTTTCCTCAATTCTAAAAAGTCTGCTAGGTTAACTACTTCCATACTAGACTTGATAAAAATTGGTAATTAGCTAGAAAATAATCTCTAAAATAGTACAGCTATACCCACATGCGCTCCATTTTCCCTGATATACTGAAAGAAATAATCAAAAACTACTTTATAAATTTTAAAATTTTGTAAACAGATTCGAGTTCTTTACTTCTATACTAGACATAGGATATCAATGAAAAATGGTTAATACCTAGAATAAAAAACATAGAGTAGCATAGGCATAGCCACCTGCGCTCTATTTTATTCTAAATTACAAAAAAAATCTTTAAATTTACTTAAGAAAATTCTTTACATATCTAAAAAGGCTGCTACGTTTATAACTTCTATACTAGATATAGAATATTAACTAAAATTGGTAAATAGCTAGAATATAAAATATAGAGTAGCAAAAACATAGCCACTTGCGCTCCATTTTATTCTAAATTACAAAAAAAAAAAAAAATTACTTACGAAAATTCTTTACATATCTAAAAAGGCTGCTGGGTTTATAACTTCTATACTAGACATAGAATATTAACTAAAATTGGTAAATAGCTAGAATACAAAATACAGAGTAGCAAAGATATAGCCACTTGCGCTCCATTTTATTCTAAATTATTTAAAAAAATCTTTAAATTTACTTACGAAAATTTTTTACATATCTAAAAAGGCTGCTAGGTTTATAACTTCTATACTAGACATACAATATTAAGTAAAATTGGTAAATAGCTGGAATACAAAACATAGAATAGTATAGACATAGCCACCTGTACTCCATTTTCCCTGAAATCCTGAAAAAAATCATTCATGTACTTTTGATTTTTTTCCTCAATTCTAAAAAGTCTGCTAGGTTTACTACTTCCATACTAGACATAGGATCTTCATAAAAATTAGTAATTAGCTAGAAAATAATCTCTAAAATACTACAGCTATACCCACATGCGCTCAATTTTCCCTGATATACTGAAAGAAGTAATCAAAAACTACTTTATAAATTTTAAAATTTTGTAAACAGATTGGAGTCCTTTACTTCTACACTAGACATAGGATGTCAATGAAAAATGGTAAATACCTAGAATATAAAACATAGAGTAGCATAGGCATAGCCACCTGCGCTCCATTTTATTCTAAATTAAAAAAAAAAAAAAAAATTACTTACGAAAATTCTTCACATATCTAAAAAGGCTGCTGGGTTTATAACTTCTATACTAGACATAGAATATTAACTAAAATTGGTAAATAGCTAGAATACAAAATACAGAGTAGCAAAGATATAGCCACTCGCGCTCCATTTTATTCTAAATTACAAAAAAAAATCTTTGAATTAACTTACGAAAATTCTTTACATATCTAAAAAGGCTGCTAGGTTTATAACTTTTATACTAGACATAGAATATTAACTAAAATTGGTGAGTAGCTAGACCACAAAACATAGAATAGTATAGACATAGCCACCTGCACTCCATTTTCCCTGAAATCCTGAAAAAAATCATTCATGTACTTTTGTTTTTTTTTTATCAATTCTAAAAAGTCTGCTAGGTTACTACTTCCATACTAGACATAGGATCTTGATAAAAGTTGGTAATTAGCTAGAAAATTAACTCTAAAATAGTATAGCCATACCCACATGCGCTCCATTTTCCCTGATATTCTGAAAGAAATAATCAAAAACTACTTTATAAATTTTAAAATTTTGTTAACAGATTGGAGTCCTTTACTTCTACACTAGACATAGGATGTCAATGAAAAATGGTAAATACCTAGAATATAAAACATAGAGTAGCATAGGCATAGCCACCTGCGCTCCATTTTATTCTAAATTAAAAAAAAAAAAAAAAATTACTTACGAAAATTCTTCACATATCTAAAAAGGCTGCTGGGTTTATAACTTCTATACTAGACATAGAATATTAACTAAAATTGGTAAATAGCTAGAATACAAAATACAGAGTAGCAAAGATATAGCCACTCGCGCTCCATTTTATTCTAAATTACAAAAAAAAATCTTTGAATTAACTTACGAAAATTCTTTACATATCTAAAAAGGCTGCTAGGTTTATAACTTTTATACTAGACATAGAATATTAACTAAAATTGGTGAGTAGCTAGACCACAAAACATAGAATAGTATAGACATAGCCACCTGCACTCCATTTTCCCTGAAATCCTGAAAAAAATCATTCATGTACTTTTGTTTTTTTTTTATCAATTCTAAAAAGTCTGCTAGGTTACTACTTCCATACTAGACATAGGATCTTGATAAAAGTTGGTAATTAGCTAGAAAATTAACTCTAAAATAGTATAGCCATACCCACATGCGCTCCATTTTCCCTGATATTCTGAAAGAAATAATCAAAAACTACTTTATAAATTTTAAAATTTTGTTAACAGATTGGAGTCCTTTACTTCTACACTAGACATAGGATGTCAATGAAAAATGGTAAATACCTAGAATATAAAACATAGAGTAGCATAGGCATAGCCACCTGCGCTCCATTTTATTCTAAATTAAAAAAAAAAAAAAAAATTACTTACGAAAATTCTTTACATATCTAAAAAGGCTGCTGGGTTTATAACTTCTATACTAGACATAGAATATTAACTAAAATTGGTAAATAGCTAGAATACAAAATACAGAATAACAAAGATATAGCCACTCGCGCTCCATTTTATTCTAAATTACAAAAAAAAATCTTTGAATTATCTTACGAAAATTCTTTACATATCTAAAAAGGCTTCTAGGTTTATAACTTCTATACTAGACATAGAATATTAACTAAAATTGGTAAATAGCTAGAATACAAAATACAGAGTAGCAAAGATATAGCCACTTGCGCTCCATTTTCCCTGAAATCCTGAAAAAAATCATTCATGTACTTTTGATTTTTTTCCTCAATTCTAAAAAGTCTGCTAGGTTTACTACTTCCATACTAGATATAGCATCTTGATAAAAATTAGTAATTAGCTAGAAAATAATCTCTAAAATACCACAGCTATACCCACATGCGCTATATTTTCCCTGATATTCTGAAAGAAATAATCAAAAACTACTTTATAAATTTTAAAATTTTGTAAACAGATTGGAGTTCTTTACTTCTATACTAGACATAGGATGTCAATGAAAAATAGTAAATACCTAAAATATAAAACATAGAGTAGCATAGGCATAGCCATCTGCTTTCCAATTTATTATAAATTACAAAAAAAAACTTTAAATTTACTTACGAAAATTCTTTACATATCTAAAAAGGCTGCTGGATTTATAACTTCTATACTAGACATAGAATATTAACTAAAATTGGTAAATAGCTAGAATACAAAATACAGAGTAGCAAAGATATAGCCACTTGCGCTCCATTTTATTCTAAATTATTTAAAAAAATCTTTGAATTTACTTACGAAATTTTTTTACATATCTAAAAAGGCTGCTAGGTTTATAACTTCTATACTAGACATACAATATTAACTAAAATTGGTAAATAGCTGGAATACAAAATATAGAATAGTATAGATATAGCCACCTGCACTCCATTTTCCCTGAAATCCTGAAAAAAATCATTCATGTACTTTTGATTTTTTTCCTCAATTCTAAAAAGTCTGCTAGGTTAACTACTTCCATACTAGACTTGATAAAAATTGGTAATTAGCTAGAAAATAATCTCTAAAATAGTACAGCTATACCCACATGCGCTCCATTTTCCCTGATATACTGAAAGAAATAATCAAAAACTACTTTATAAATTTTAAAATTTTGTAAACAGATTCGAGTTCTTTACTTCTATACTAGACATAGGATATCAATGAAAAATGGTTAATACCTAGAATAAAAAACATAGAGTAGCATAGGCATAGCCACCTGCGCTCTATTTTATTCTAAATTACAAAAAAAATCTTTAAATTTACTTAAGAAAATTCTTTACATATCTAAAAAGGCTGCTACGTTTATAACTTCTATACTAGATATAGAATATTAACTAAAATTGGTAAATAGCTAGAATATAAAATATAGAGTAGCAAAAACATAGCCACTTGCGCTCCATTTTATTCTAAATTACAAAAAAAAAAAAAAATTACTTACGAAAATTCTTTACATATCTAAAAAGGCTGCTGGGTTTATAACTTCTATACTAGACATAGAATATTAACTAAAATTGGTAAATAGCTAGAATACAAAATACAGAGTAGCAAAGATATAGCCACTTGCGCTCCATTTTATTCTAAATTATTTAAAAAAATCTTTAAATTTACTTACGAAAATTTTTTACATATCTAAAAAGGCTGCTAGGTTTATAACTTCTATACTAGACATACAATATTAAGTAAAATTGGTAAATAGCTGGAATACAAAACATAGAATAGTATAGACATAGCCACCTGTACTCCATTTTCCCTGAAATCCTGAAAAAAATCATTCATGTACTTTTGATTTTTTTCCTCAATTCTAAAAAGTCTGCTAGGTTTACTACTTCCATACTAGACATAGGATCTTCATAAAAATTAGTAATTAGCTAGAAAATAATCTCTAAAATACTACAGCTATACCCACATGCGCTCAATTTTCCCTGATATACTGAAAGAAGTAATCAAAAACTACTTTATAAATTTTAAAATTTTGTAAACAGATTGGAGTTCTTTACTTCTATACTAGACATAGGATGTCAATGAAAAATAGTAAATACCTAGAATATAAAACATAGAGTAGCATAGGCATAGCCACCTGCGCTCCATTTTATTCTAAATTACAAAAAAAATACTTTAAATTTACTTACGAAAATTCTTTACATATCTAAAAAGGCTGCTGGGTTTATAACTTCTATACTAGACATAGAATATTAACTAAAATTGGTATGTAGCTAGAACACAAAACATAGAATAGTATAGACATAGCCACCTGCACTCCATTTTCCCTGAAATCCTGAAAAAAATCATTCATGTACTTTTGATTTTTTTCCTCAATTCTAAAAAGTCTGCTAGGTTTACTACTTCCATACTAGACATAGGATCTTGATAAAAATTGGTAATTAGCTAGAAAATAATCTCTAAAATACTACAGCTATACCCACATGCGCTCCATTTTCCCTGATATACTGAAAGAAATAATCAAAAACTACTTTATAAATTTTAAAATTTTGTAAACAGATTGGAGTTCTTTACTTCTATACTAGACATAGGATGTCAATGAAAAATAGTAAATACCTAGAATATAAAACATAGAGTAGCATAGGCATAGCCACCTGCGCTCCATTTTATTCTAAATTACAAAAAAAAAACTTTAAATTTACTTACGAAAATTCTTTACATATCTAAAAAGGCTGCTGGGTTTATAACTTCTATACTAGACATAGAATATTAACTAAAATTGGTATGTAGCTAGAACACAAAACATAGAATAGTATAGACATAGCCACCTGCACTTCATTTTACCTGAAATACTGAAAAAAAAAATCATATACTTTTGTTTTCTTTTCTCAATTCTAAAAAGTCTGCTAGGTTACTACTTCCATACTAGACATAGGATCTTGATAAAAGTTGGTAATTAGCTAGAAAATAAACTCTAAAATACTATAGCCATACCCACATGCGCTCCATTTTCCCTGATGTTCTGAAAGAAATAATCAAAAACTACTTTATAATTTTTTTTTAAACACATTGAAGTTCTTTACTTCTATACTAGAAATAGGATGTCAATGAAAAATGGTAAATACCTAGAATATAAAACATAGAGTAGCATAGGCATAGCTACCTGCGCTTCATTTTATTTTCAATTACAAAAAAAATAAAAAAATAATTACGAAAATTCTTTACATATATAAAAAGGCTGCTGGGTTTATAACTTCTATACTAGACATAGAATATTAACTAAAATTGGTAAATAGCTAGAATACAAAACATAGAATAGTATAGACATAGCCACCTGCACTCCATTTTCCCTGAAATCCTGAAAAAAATCATTCGTGTACTTTTGATTTTTTTCCTCAATTCTAAAAAGTCTGCTAGGTACTTCCATAATAGATATAGCATCTTGATAAAAAATAGTAATTAGCTAGAAAATAATCTCTAAAATACCACAGCTATACCCACATGCGCTATATTTTCCCTGATATTCTGAAAGAAATATTCAAAAACTACTTTATAAATTTTAAAATTTTGTAAACAGATTGGAGTTCTTTACTTTTATATTAGACATAGGATGTCAATGAAAAATAGTAAATACCTAAAATATAAAACATAGAGTAGCATAGGCATAACCATCTGCTTTCCAATTTATTATAAATTACAAAAAAAAAACTTTAAATTTACTTACGAAAATTCTTTACATATCTAAAAAGGCTGCTGGATTTATAACTTCTATACTAGACATAGAATATTAACTAAAATTGGTAAATAGCTAGAATACAAAATACAGAGTAGCAAAGATATAGCCACTTGCGCTCCATTTTATTCTAAATTATTAAAAAAAATCTTTGAATTAACTTCTATACTAGACATAGAATATTAACTAAAATTGGTGAGTAGCTAGAACACAAAACATAGAATAGTATAGACTTAGCCACCTGTACTCCATTTTCCCTGAAATCCTGAAAAAAATCATTCATGTACTTTTGATTTTTTTCCTCAATTCTAAAAAGTCTGCTAGGTTTACTACTTCCATACTAGACATAGGATCTTGATAAAAATTGGTAATTAGCTAGAAAATAATCTCTAAAATACTACAGCTATACCCACATGCGCTCCATTTTCCCTGATATACTGAAAGAAATAATCAAAAACTACTTTATAAATTTTAAAATTTTGTAAACAGATTGGAGTTCTTTACTTCTATACTAGACATAGGATGTCAATGAAAAATAGTAAATACCTAGAATATAAAACATAGAGTAGCATAGGCATAGCCACCTGCGCTCCATTTTATTCTAAATTACAAAAAAAAACTTTAAATTTACTTACGAAAATTCTTTACATATCTAAAAAGGCTGCTGGGTTTATAACTTCTATACTAGACATAGAATATTAACTAAAATTGGTATGTAGCTAGAACACAAAACATAGAATAGTATAGACATAGCCACCTGCACTCCATTTTACCTGAAATACTGAAAAAAAAAATCATATACTTTTGTTTTCTTTTCTCAATTCTAAAAAGTCTGCTAGGTTACTACTTCTATACTAGACATAGGATCTTGATAAAAGTTGGTAATTAGCTAGAAAATAAACTCTAAAATACTATAGCCACACCCACATGCGCTCCATTTTCCCTGATGTTCTGAAAGAAATAATCAAAAACTACTTTATAAATTTTAAAATCTTGATAAAAGTTGGTAATTAGCTAGAAAATAAACTCTAAAATACTATAGCCACATGCGCTCCATTTTCCCTGATGTTCTGAAAGAAATAATCAAAAACTACTTTATAAATTTTAAAATTTTGTAAACAGATTGGAGTTCTTTACTTCTATACTGGACATAGGATATCAATGAAAAATGGTAAAAACCTAGAATAAAAAACATAGAGTAGCATAGGCATAGCCACCTGCGCTCTATTTTATTCTAAATGAGGAGTTTTCTTTTTGCCGGTTCCAAAATACTCCACTAGATGGCAGCAGGAGAGATATCCACAAAAACTGTCAAAAAAGGCAGTTTCTAGTCTATATTTTTATATAGACTACTCAAATATAGACTCTAAATTCTGTATGAATTAAAACAAAATTTTGGTATTGCAAGGCGTGTTATATTTTTACCATATTTTGTCACTTTTATATGTATCTACTTACTCGTTATTCTTGCTCTCTATAATCTTTAGTAGATACCCTGTCAAGAAAAACTTCGTAAAAAAGACTATGGTACCTTAGAAATTCAAATTTAATTACTAATATGATGATATTTAAAAGAAAAAATATTTCTTAAGTTGGTGCCGTAAGGCAAAGTGCTCAGGATATTAGTGTATATGTTAAACAAAGTTAAGTAAATTTTATAAATTATTCGTGTAAAGGTATTTTTTTTTCCTATTTACCCTAAATTTTGGGTGTATTTTGTATATTACAGCTATCTATTCTGACAGTTTTTGTAGATAGCGACAAAACGCCATCTGTTGCGTTAAATAATAACTACTGGAAAACTCCTCATTACAAAAAAAATCTTTAAATTTACTTACGAAAATTCTTTACATATCTAAAAAGGCTGCTACGTTTATAACTTCTATACTAGATATAGAATATTAACTAAAATTGGTAAATAGCTAGAATATAAAATATAGAGTAGCAAAAACATAGCCACTTGCGCTCCATTTTATTCTAAATTACAAAATAAATCTTTAAATTTACTTACGAAAATTCTTTACATATCTTAAAAGACTGCTAGGTTTATAACTTCTAAACTAGATCTAGAATATTAACTAAAATTTGTAAGATGCTAGAACACAAAACATAGAATAGTATAGACATAGCTACCTGCACTCCATTTTCCATGAAATCCTGAAAAAAATAATTCATGTGATTTTGTTTTTTTTCTCAATTCTAAAAAGGCTGCTAGGCTACTACTTCCATACTAGACATAGGATCTTGATAAAAGTTGGTAATTAGCTAGAAAATAAACTCTAAAATACTATAGCCATACCCACATGCGCTCCATTTTTCCTGAAATTCTGAAAGAAAAAATCAAAAATTACTTTATGAATTTAAAATTTTCTAAACACAAAATTTTAAAATTTATAAAGTACTTTTTGATTATTTCTTTCAGAATATCAGGTAAAATGGAGTGCAGGTGGCTATGTCTATACTATTCTATGTTTTGTATTCCAGCTATTTAGCAATTTTAGTTAATATTCTATGTCTAGTTTAGAAGTTATAAACCTAGCAGCCTTTTTAGATATGTAAAGAATTTTCGTAAGTAAATTTAAAGTTTTTTTTTTGTAATTTAGAATAAAATGGAGCGCAGGTGGCTATGCCTATGCTACTCTATGTTTTATATTCTAGGTATTTACCATTTTTCATTGACATCCTAATTCTAGTATAGAAGTAAAGAACTCCAATCTGTTTACAAAATTTTAAAATTTATAAAGTAGTTTTTGATTATTTCTTTCAGAATATCAGGGAAAATGGAGCGCATGTGGGTATGGCTATAGTATTTTAGAGTTTATTTTCTAGCTAATTACCATCTTTTCTCAAGATCCTATGTCTAGTATGGAAGTAGTAACCTAGCAGACTTTTTAGAATTGAGAAAAGAAAACAAAATATAAGATTTTTTTTTTAGTATTTCAGGTAAAATGGAGTGCAGGTAGCTATGTCTATACTATTCTATGTTTTGTATTCCAGCTATTTAGCAATTTTAGTTAATATTCTATGTCTAGTTTAGAAGTTATAAACCTAGCAGCCTTTTTAGATATGTAAAGAATTTTCGTAAGTAAATTTAAAGATTTTTTTTTGTAATTCAGAATAAAATGGAGCGCGAGTGGCTATGTCTTTGCTACTCTATATTTTGTATTCTAGCTATTTATCAATTTTAGTTAATATTCTATGTCTAGTATAGAAGTTATAAACCTAGCAGCCTTTTTAGAGATGTAAAGAAATTTTTTTTTTTTTTTTTTTTTGTTGCTTATATTATACAGAGTGAATTTTAAAGGTTGTACTTGGGGTTAATATGAGGCTCTACTGATAAAATCGAATAACTTTTCCTGTGATGGTTCCACAGGAAAAGTTATTCGATGTGTCGCAAATGAAAAAAATTGTTGGCTTCCCCATACAAATTGATCATTTTAACATTACTAGTTTGTATGGAGGAGGCAATTTTTTAATTTGCGACACATGGTTTCATGGGAAAAGTTATTCGATTTGATAAGTAGAACCTCATGTTAGACCAAAGTACAACCTTACGAAGTCACCCTGTATATCTCTGAAATTATGACTATTTTGGAAATATTTTGGAACTTGTCATTTTTTTACAGTCCATTTGCCCGACCTATAGGTATTTTTGTTAAATAGGATCTCTTTTAATTTGTAAGTATAATTTTAAGTTTTTCTTAATGTATTTTTTTTATTTCATTGTATTTTTTGAAAAATACAATTGGTGCCGACATTAGAATATCAGTAGGTAGACTACTTACTAATTGTGTTGATGTCATAATATTTGATTTGAAACTTTATAATTTCTTTATTATATTGGGTTTATAAAAAGTCGACTTATAGAACTGATTAAAACTTCCGGAAAAACATCCTAACAAATGTTAATTTAATGTAAGGAGTCGTAGTGACTTGTGTAGAATTTCTATTTTTTTCTTCAATGGTATGATCTTTGCGACACATGGTTCCATGGGATAAGAAATTCGATTTTATCAGTAGAGCCTCATATTAACCTAAAGTACATCCTTTCAAAGTCACCCTGTATATACCTATATATATATATATATATATATATTAATTTACAGCCCATTGGATTATAAGCTTATATACGTGGTGGCCGAGTTGGTTAGACCTTGGACTTAAAAACACTTAGGTCCCTGGTTCGAATCCCGGTGTGTACCAATGAGTTTTTAATTAAAAAAATTATGTACATTTGTTTGTTCACCACTATAGTGCCTCGGAGAGCACGTTAAGCTGTCGGTCCCGGTTTCAATATACCAACTTGTGAAACTGTTTATAGATGGGTTATTGAGTCTATCCAAAACATCGCGACGAGCTAGCCACTTGTTCGGTGTAGACTCATACCATCGGCTACGACGAGGTGGGATTAAAACCCCTCCGCTGGGTACCCTGGGGCCGTTTAGGCGGTCTCGGGCGTCGTAAGGCACCCGTAAAGATATATATAAAGAAATTTTGTAAGTAAATTTAAAGTTTTTTTTTTTATAATTTAGAATAAAATGGAGCGCAGGTGGCTATGCTTATGCTACTTTATCTTTCATATTCTAGATATTTACCATTTTTCATTGACATCCTATGTCTAGTATAGAAGTAAAGAACTCCAATCTGTTTAGAAAATTTTAAATTCATAAAGTAGTTTTTGATTTTTTCTTTCAGAATTTCAGGGAAAATGGAGCGCATGTGGGTATGGCTATAGTATTTTAGAGTTTATTTTCTAGTTAATTACCAACTTTTATCAAGATCCTATGTCTAGTATGAAAGTAGTAGCCTAGCAGACTTTTTAGAATTGAGAAAAAAAAAAAAAGTACATGAATTTTTTTTTTCAGGATTTCTTGGAAATTGGAGTGCAGGTGGCTATGTCTATACTATTCTATGTTTTGTATTCCAGCTATTTAGCAATTTTACTTAATATTCTATGTCTAGTTAAGAAGTTATAAACCTAGCAGCCTTTTAAGATATGTAAAGAATTTTCGTAAGTAAATTTAAAGATTTTTTTGTAATTTAGAATAAACTGGAGCGCGAGTGGCTATATCTTTGCTACTCTGTATTTTGAATTCTAGCTATTTACCAATTTCAGTTAATATTCTATGTCTAGTATAGAAGTTATAAACCCAGCAGCCTTTTTAGATATGTAAAAAAATTTCGTAAGTAAATTTAAAGATTTTTTTTTATAATTTAGAATAAAATGGAGCGCGAGTGGCTATATCTTTGCTACTCTGTATTTTGTATTCTAGCTATTTACCAATTTTAGTTAATATTCTATGTCTAGTATAGAAGTTATAAACCCAGCATCCTTTTTAGATATGTAAAGAATTTTCGTAAGTAAATTTTTTTTTTTTTTGTAATTCAAAATAAAATGGAGCGCAGGTGGCTATGCCTATGCTACTCTATGTTTTATATTCTAGGTATTTACCATTTTTCATTGACATCCTATGTCTAGTATAGAAGTAAAGAACTTCAATGTGTTTAAAAAAAAAAAAAAAAAAGTTGTTTTTGATTATTTCTTTCAGAACATCAGGGAAAATGGAGCGCTTGTGGGTATGACTATAGTATTTTAGAGTTTATTTTCTAGCTAATTACCAACTTTTATCAAGATCCTATGTCTAGTATGGAAGTAGTAACCTAGCAGACTTTTTAGAATTGAGATAAAAAAAGCAAAGTACATGAATGATTTTTTTCAGGATATCAGGGAAAATGGAGCGCAGGTGGCTATGTCTATACTATTCTATGTTATGTATTCCAGCTATTTAGCAATTTTAGTTAATATTGTATGTCTAGTATAGAAGTTATAAGCCTAGCAGCCTTTTTAAATATGTAAAGAATTTTCATAAGTTAATTGAGATTTCAGGAAAAATTGGACGCAGGTGACTTTTTCATATACTAGATATTATTCTAATTGATTTAAATCGTGTTTTGGTATAGACGATATAACGAAATATAGTGGTTAATTAACTAATGTAAAATAAAATTCTTAATATATAAGATTTTTTTTAATAGATTTTTTTTATGATGCTTCATTATTATATTAAGACTATGTACCTGTTAAACATTTAAATATATTATCGCATATATATATAAACAAATATTTATTTAAAACCTATTTAAATTGGTCGGGTTATAAAGGCTGCTAGATTTTGGCTGCCAACTTCACACCCGTAACAATTTCACAAGTTGGTATAGTGAAACTGGGACCGACAGCTTAACGTGGTCTCCGAGGCACTATAGTGGTGTTGTCAAACAAATGTACATATTTTTTTTAATTAAAAACTCATTGGTACACACCGGGATTCAAACCAGAGACCTTAGTGTTTTTAAGTCCAAGGTCTAACCAACTCGGCCACCATGTATATAAATAATAAAATACCTACTTGAATTAATTAGACGGAAATTTTCAAAGTAGGTAGCCTTTAAAAATACTTTGAAAATTTCCGTCTAATTCTAAAGTCTTCCTAGTTAATAATATTATTACATGGGACGCTACAATAGGTATAAATAAGTACTACAATAAAATCGACTCCACTTAATATTATATCCTTTCATAATAATAGGTAATATTAGGCGTATGCCTTCGTCCATTTCTTGAATAGAACATGAAATGTAGGTATACCCTCATCAGGAAATCACTCTGCTGGAAATGGTATAGCTGTCAAATCATGATACTTACACAATAATATAAACCTCGGCGGTTACTTAGGAACGAATTTATTTTGCTTTAACATCGTGTGCGTGTTATTTTAATACAAAAAAAATGTATTTACCATTGTTTTTACCTATTCTTGCTAGGTGGAAATAAAAAAAAAACAACACCTTTGACTGAAGATTTCTGTCACTATAAGGCTAAAAAATATATCGTAGTATTTGAAACAAAGATGTTTTTAATTTTAATTAATATATCTACTTACCTAAAATAAATCTATAATAAAAATATATATAAATAAAAACTAAGTTAAAGTAAATAACTTGACAAAAAATCTCTACTTTTAATTTTTTTAAATATACATAGTGACTTTGAAATGATGTACTTTGGGCTAATATGAGGTTCTACTGATCAATACGAACAACTTTTCCCATGGAACAATGTGCCGCAAATGTAGTGTTAAGGTTGGAGCAACTATTAAGTAAAACAATACCTGTGTCAGCTGGAATAAAAGTACTTAGCTATGCTCCACAAAATATTTAAAAAAAACAATACCTATTACAATTTTACAATTAATTGTCTTTGTCTTTTTGTGTACATAAAATATGTGCATATCTTAGATTAAGGTATAGAAGTGCATATAAATAATAACATCAGATGCGTGACATATTGTGAAAATATTTTTTGTAAGAAAGTGATTTAAAATCTAATAAATAAAGAATTATTAAGCTCAGACACGAAATACACTCCTGAAAGTTCTTGAAATTTAAATTTTATGAAACTCATACTAATAAAAAGGATTTTCCGTCGCTGTAATTTTATTATCAACATGAAGAAAATTTGCTTCTGAAAAAAAATCTTAAATTATTTAAATCTTAAATTCTTAAAGGAAAAACAACCTCTATAGCCTAGAAAGTTTCTGAGAAAAAGACATTTATTAATCCAAATATAAAAATAAACTTAAAATTAATTTACAGATAACTGGACCAATGCTATTTATTCATTTATTTGTTCCTACAGTTTGTTGCTTTGCCAAAACCATTTATTTCAAAAACATTTCAACCAAAAAAAACATTTTGATTATTTTACATTGTAAGTTGACTGAAACAGAGTATTGCGGTCCGGTTACAAAGAAATATTTATCAACCTGGCTAGAGTAATTTTTTTACTAAATAAATAATAAATAAATACCATCGCGGGTGCCTATTTGGCTCCCGAGAACCGTTTAAACGGCCTCAGGGTACCCAGCGGAGGGAATTAACGCGTCCTCATTTCGCCGATGGTATTCGGAGGCAGCACCTAACAAGTGGCGAGCTTGTTGCGGTGTTTATGATGAAATAGCCTCGTTGTATAAAGCGGTCACCCATCCCAGGCCGGCCTTGGTCATCTGCTTAACCTTGTTATCAGTTGCGCAGTGTCTTAACCACTAAGCTGGGGCCGCTTTTTTTTTTGTTTTATTTATTCACATTTATAACTGTTTTTCACACCCAGCTACAAAAAAACACTTTTATTTTGTAACTGGTTAGTAAACAAGAATATTACTTAAATCTAATTCTACTTTCGGTAGAAACTTACTAGATTGGTAATCATAAAAAATAAAGCCGACAACGAATGCCGTCATATTCTGGTTCTTACTTCTTAAGCAATAATATTTTTTGTTTGGGTTTGTGTGGCGAGCGATTATCTTCTAGAAGATAATGAATGACAATAGAATTTATCGTCATTTTTGGACAACCTTAGGCCACTTCCCTATAATAATAAAATATACTTCAATGGTAGATACAGATGAGTATTTAAGTAGCAGGTTTACTTTACTTAGGTAGTTAGTTAACTTTAAAATGAGTAATCCAAAGGCAAAACAGTCCGCCGCGCTGGTCCGTGCAAAAGTCAAAAAAGCTTTCCTTTTCTTTATAAGGTAAAAGCTGTGATCAAAGCAGAGCAAATGTTTGCACAAAATTTTTCTTTTTATGAATTTTTCATAAAAATATACTTATAAGTACCTATTTTTCTTACTTTGATTTTTATTTTTGATGGTAAGCAGGCCTAAAAAGTCCAAGAATAATTGATCGACCCCATTCATGGACTTTTTAGACCGATAGCTTCCACTATGCCAGCTAAAAGATGCGATTACGAAATGGGCGGCGACAGATACAAATTAAATTACGAGTATATTTCAATATGTATATTTCAGTACGAAACGGCTACTAGCCGCACCCTAAAAGACGACTACCACCTCGACAATAAATCAATGCAGTGGTCTCCTGAAAACCGATAGACCCACAGACTAACACTGAAACATGATTAGGTCACTTGACGACTTGATGGTTTTTTCATCTGTATGTATAATATATATTTTCATATTATAATTTTATATATTTTTTTAAAGTTAAAAATGCAATAAAAATAATCCTGGTGGGTGGGACTCGAACCCACGAACCTCGCTATCGCGGCATGGAGTTCAACCGCTGAGCCAACCAGGTTCCAGTCACCCTTTACGAATTTTGTCATTGCTTGTTATCTACATATATATATACACAAACGCCCTCTATTAGCTTTCTTCTATTAACTCTATACGAGTGAAGTTAGGAGTCCTAGTAATACTGATGGCAGAGGAGTCTGTTTTTTATTTTTACTTTTTTCAGTATTTTTTATATTTATGCATTTTTATAAATTCCTTTATAGGAAATCATAAATAGTATTGATTGCACAAAACTTAAATAACATTAAAAATAAACTTATTAAGGTAATAAAGATTTGAATTAAAACTACAAAAAAGTATCCTTGTGTTTTTTTGAGCTAGGAAATGGCCAGCTCTCTGGTTACCCGTGACGGCTACCAATCGTGAAGACAGTTCTTTAAAGATACATATCATCACGGGTGCCTTACGGCGCCCGAGACCGCCTAGACAGCCCCAGGGTAGAGGAGGGGTTTTTAATCCCACCTCGTCATAGCCGATGGTATGAGTCTACACCGAACAAGTGGCTATCTCGTCGCGATGTTTTGAATAGACTCAATAACCCATCTATAAACAGTATCACAAGTTGGTATAGTGAAACCGGAACCGACAGCTTAACGTGCTCTCCGGGGCACTATAATGGTGTTGTCAAACACTTACTTTTTTTGTTTTTTTGTTGTACTTTTTTTATTTATTTAAACACTCGTTGGTACATACCGGCATTCGAACCAGGCACCTAAGTGTTTTTAAGTCCAAGGTCTAACGAACTAAAAATTAAATACGTCAGTTTTGATCTCAACTCGAATGAGATCTCGCGGTGATTACCCCTCTGACCTATACACCTACAACATACGAATAATAATAAGCAGGACAATTTACACATATTGCTGTGGTCACAAACTAAGCTCTAGACTTGTACTATGTGTACCAGAAGCAACGATATAATACATATTATATTTTATAACCACCCAGACCATAATAAACTGTACATAAAAAGGTACTAATAATTATTTGCCATGGGTGGGAATCGAACCCACGACCTCCGGATACAACGCCACAGCCACTAGGCGGACACAATCAGGCATACTTATTATTATGTTTAATATAAAATGTAGCTAATTAATCTACGTAGGTAGGTACTTATTTTCAAGAAACAACGTACCCTTCACAAGCTATTTTCAGGCATCCTGAAGGGTTATTAAGAAAATGAGCGGGTATTTAATTTGAAAGGGTTACGATGTAAACTAAATGCAAGACCATGTTACAGTTAAATTACCTATTAGATAGCCGGCCATTTATAATACTAACTACTTAGTAGAAACATAGAAGAAATAATAGTACAAGTAGTAGAATCTCTACTGTAGAGATTCTACATTTAAATACTTATTGCTTGCGTCTTTTATTTATTGGAGCAAGGCATGTGATTTTGTATCTACCTGGTGGTAAGCATACCTGCAAAGTTCATGAATAGGGTCGATCAATACATTCTTGTGTAACAAAATTGGTCGCTTCCGCTATGCCGGCTAAATGATGCGGTTAGAAAGATGAATTTGCATTACGAATCTATTTTGTTTCGTAACCGCATCATGAAAGAAGAATACCACCTCGATAATAAATCGATGCAGCATTAGCCGGATAACCTACAGACATGACTAGGTCACTTGACAGTTTTGTATCTGTATTTATCATTACTTATTAAAAAGTAGCTCGTTTGTCGCAACATAAATTATTACCTGTGTGCAGGGGCGCCGACTCCGTGGGTGCTCGGGGGCTAGAGCACCCATGAAAGCTAAATAATAGGTGCAGGGCACCCATGACTATACATAAAAATGGATCAATATCCGGTTTTTTATGCATAGATGCTTGCTTACTTACTTACTAATATTATAAATGCGAAAGTAACTCTGTATATCTGTCTGTTAAGTTTTCACACTTAAAGCGCTAAACTGATATAGATGAAAATTGGTATAGAGATAGTTGAAGACCCTGGAAAGGACATATCCAATGTAACATTATTTTACCACCTTGCTAACATTTATAAAATGCTTCATCTTTTAGTCCCACATCTATATGTTTATAAAAGCCTGAGCACCCACGAGATAATCTAAAAGCCAGCGCCCCTGCCTCTGTGAAGAAAAAAAATCTATATATTGATTTTGGAGTTATTAAGTAAGAAACATAGGTATATGATATACTTTCCCATTTGTACGCATATACATGGTGACTTTAAAAAGTTGTACAATTTACACTACCATAACAAGAAAGAGAGACAATGTTCTACGCTATCCATGGATTGTCCGTGCGAATGCCGGGTCCATCGCGTGGTTGGAAGGCAGGGGAATGAACTACAGCGTTCCCGGACTTGAGTCTGCTAAGTAGGGTTAAAGACCTTTTAACTCTCCTCTGCACTGTGTTCACTACCTTCTCTACTCAACCAAATACATAATATATAATGATCCTGTTAGCGCCATCTTGGAAACACGTTCCATAAAAGTTCCGGCGGCCGATCTTGGAAGGCCAAGATCCTTTAATAGACGAATCAAAGACTTTGCTGAAATTCTTCTTGCATCGAATTCCACTATGCATAAAGTTGAGTTTTAATTGTGAGATCTTCTAGTAATTTCATTTGTGAGATCAAAGTATTTGTTTGACTTGGTGGTGTGATCTAGGAATGATTATTTCATACGGAACGATGAGTTCTATATGTATTACTTTCTTCAAATACCGAGAGTACACCAGTATGTCTGGTCTATAGGCTGAAACTGCTAGTTCCTCTGAAATTTTGTAATATAATATAATAAATGTGCATCTGGATTGAGAGATCTAATCAAAACCAAGCAAAATGGCTATGTTGGCATTTCGTAGCATAATGTAGAAACTTATATATGAAATATTTTAGTTTGTAAAGGCGAGGAAAAAAAGTTAGCGTCCAAAAATAGGAGCTCTCAGTCATGACGTTTTTGAAAAAATATAAAAAAATATTTTTAGAAGTATTTACTCTTATGTTATATTTTTTTGTACTAACATTCAGTACACACATCGTAAGAAATAATCATAAGAATTCAAAATATTTGGAGGTAAAATGAAGAAGATATAAGGCAAAAGATGGATCTCTCAATCCAGACGTTTTAAATTTAGTGATCCTTTGAAACACCATGTTAGGCTGAGTAGAAGCAGAAGTTAATTATTCCAGCATTTAATAGTACTTCTCGACATTATCGCAAAAAATAAATAAATATCCAAATGATAACCGTTAAAAAGTTATAGCAACTTCGTCATTTTTAAAACATCAGGACTGACTGATCTATATTTTCACATATATCTACTTTTACTTTCATCGCACGGAAGATCTAAAATTCTACGAATTATTAAAAAAACATCTTCTAAATCCTGGCATTTAAACAATTTGTGTAAAGATTGCACTTTATTAGA
Source organism: Monopis laevigella (assembly GCA_947458855.1). NCBI lineage: Eukaryota > Metazoa > Arthropoda > Insecta > Lepidoptera > Tineidae > Monopis > Monopis laevigella. The sequence continues at coordinate 4,418,552 of OX381577.1, read as the reverse complement.
TTTATAGATTCCAAATTTACTCATACAGCAGTCGTGTAGGGTGACAATGTTTTGTTTTTAATTTTTATGAAGCATGGCATATTATTCTGTAAATATGTATAGTTCAACTTTCATTTTAATGCAGTAAAATTACAATTTTGTGTAAATCAATGCTAAAAAAATACATAATAAACCATTTGATTTGCCTATTGATTTAAGTGTATGGATTTCATCACTACAAATTACTGTCACTGATGATGCCGCTCCCCTGGTGGGCGATTCTCGCGCTTTCGAGATTCATCTCGATTCGAGATTTTTAAACGAAAAACGACTAAATATGCCATTTTTCGTTTAAAAATATCAAACATTAAACGAAATAAATAATAAATATTAATTAATAAATATACAAATATTGAACGAAAAATGACATATTTAGTCATTTTTCGTTCGTCTATAATTTAGATATTAATATATTTCATTTTGACGTTTATTTAAGCACAGAATACTGGAATACTACGAGTATATTGTGTGAAGGTACTATGGAAGTATAAATATCAAGAAAATGCTGTAATCATTTTCACAAAGTACAAATTACTTGTTAAACGTTTCTCTGTGTCCAGTAATCCAATTTGGATTATCTCATTAGGGTTCCGAATTTATTTATTTTTTCAAAAAAAAGAACTCTTCTTAGGTGTCTGTTTGTTTGTCGGCATGAATATCTCGAGAACCGCTGGTCCGATATACTTGAAATTTGTGGTACTTATAAATATTATATATATATTTAGTAAAATATCTCCTAATAGGTGTAGGTGTAAAAGGGTCCAAGTCAAACATAAGCGCACGTTAGGCTGTCGGTCCTAGTTTCACTATATAAACTTGTGAAACTGTTTACCGATTGGTGATTAAGTCTAAACAAATACCGCTATGAGTTCGCCACTTGTTCAGTGTAGTGTAGACTCACAATTTGCTACGAGGTGAAAATAAAACCCCTCCGCTACCTTCGGAACACTCCGCGGGCGAGTTTTCGCACTTGTAATTTTTTTGTATTGACGTTGTGTCGCGGGTGGCTATTGTGTTCTCATTTTTAGACAGACTATTTTGGGGCTTAGGATACTTCCTGGTATTTATAATATAATTTTTTTAAAACATTATCGTTTTAAAGAAATTTAAAATGACTAGGTTTTAAATGTATGTGGCTTAAAAAAGTTTTTTTTAAACACATTATTAGTGTTTACGGGTTTTCAGGAGATTCGACCGTTATGTTACGGGATCAGTCTGAGTTTAGGTACCGCTTTTCAGGTAGCTCGAAAATTTGAGATCAGTCGTAATTATTACGGTATCCAGATTTATTTTTAAGGCATCAATCTATGGGTTTACCGTTTTTCAACATTAGTCTATGGATTTACTGGTATTAAGTAAACACTAAAATTTGTTTAGGAATCAATCTGAATTTGTATGGTTTGGCATGTGTTTATACCAAGTGCCAACAAAAAAAAACATGGTCACCCTACACGACTTGCTGTATGGGTAAAATTGAAATCTGAAAATATAATAAAGTGCAATCTTTACACAAATTGTTTAAATGCCTGGATTTAGAAGATGTTTTTTTAATAATTCGTAAAATTTTAGATTTTCCGTGCGATGAAAGTAAAAGTAGATAATATGTGAAAATATAGATCAGTCAGTCCTGATGTTTTAAAAATGACGAAGTTGCTATAACTTTTTAACAGTTATCATTTGGATATTTATTTATTTTTTGCGAATATGTCAAAAAGTACTATTAAATGGTCGCATAGTCAACTTTTGCTTCTACTCAGCCTAACATGGTGTTTCAAAGGATCACTCAATCTAAAACGTCTGGATTGAGAGATCCATGTTTTGCCTTATATCTTCTTCATTTTACCTCCAAATATTTTGAATTCTTATGATTATTTCTTACGATGTGTGTACTGAATGTTAGTACAAAAAAATATAACATAAGAGTAAATACTTCTAAAAATATTTTTTGATATTTTTTTAAAAACGTCAGGACTGAGAGCTCCTATTTTTGGACGCTAACTTTTTTTCCTCGCCTTTACAAATTAAAATATTTCATATATAAGTTTCTACATTATGCTACGAAATGCCAACATAGCCATTTTGCTTGGTTTTGATTAGATCTCTCAATCCAGATGCACATATATAATAATAGTATTTTGAATGTATCCACGAATATTTTCCAGTCAGGTGCTTTGTCCAGGATTGAGACAAGTTTTCTTGAGCCTCCTTTACAAAAGTAGTTAAATCTTTCATTTGTTGATAATCCTTTTAGCTTCCAGCATTGCAAATAGTTCCCAAAACTTTATCAAGTCGGTGCAAATTGCCTTTTTCAAGTCTTGCACCCAAAATATATATTCACCCGATTTATTATAGGTAATATATTATAATTTTTCAGAGTATGAATAGAATCCGCCACACGGCACGACAAAAAGTCCGCGGAGCCATTCGAAAATAAAAACATTAAATTGTGCCATCTATCGGTAAATTGTTAAACTATTTGAATAATGAATCTTAGCAATACCATTTAGTTTTAACTTGGTACTCATAGATGGCGCGTTAACAAAAAAAAATGAAAATTATATATTTACAGGATCTTTTTTACTAAATAAATTTCGCAATATTTATAGTGAGCAATTTTTAACATTTTTTAAATATTTAATAATCTATATGGTGGAACAAAATTCACTCAGAACAAAAACCCATCTTTTCCCACACAACAGCACTGTCAATGACATGACCACAGATTACAACGTCCATAGATTGTTATCAATACTGAACACTAAACTAGGGTAAGTTGATTTACCATAGAAACACGGCTTTTAACAAACTATTAAGAGAAATTAAATGCTCTCTTAATAGTTTATGTTTAGTTCTTTCAATTAGTTTTATTTTGTAGAACAAGGTTCTATGATGGGGGTCAAAAATCTTATTATTATTAGCTTAATTTAATGGCCTCTACGCGTGCGCGTAATTTTGCCAGTGTCGAGTGAGGGTAGAATAAAATTGTTTTTTTTATTATAAAGTGAAAGTGGGATAATAGGATGGAAAGGATTAGGGAAAGGACTAGGTTAGAATAAGGAATGGCCACATGACCATATGCAAACATACGGTATAGTTATGCCAGTGTCATGTGAAGAAGGAAAGAATCTACAGTAAAATGGGTACCGCCATTTTACTGAAGAAATGGATTCGTTGAGATAGCACAAACACTGAGATCACTGCGTAAATAATACACTTCTCACACTTAAGATTACTTATGAATGCTTATTCTACAAAATTGGTGCACTTTTGCACAATAATATCCTATAAACTTAACTGCGAAAAATATATTAGAAACACACAACTACAGTCTTCGGGCTACCCTCAAGGAATCGTCAAAAATCTTATGATGATATAAAAATAAAAATTTATAAACAATAATTTCTTTATTACTAAAAATAAATTTATTTCCTATCATGTCAATGTGTCTTCCGATCTTATATATTCCCCTATATCCGCCTGATGGAAAGCTATAGTTGCCAAGGGATCAGCATGCCTGCAGTCTATGGTTGAACGAGCTGCCACTCCGAAGCCTAGAGGAACATCCGACATAGAGTATATGACTACACCTTGATGCTTGGGAGTGTTTTCTGTTATTCTGCCTAAACCTGTAATATAAATGGAATTATGGTACAGTACTTAATTATTGATTTATTTTGTTTAAATTCTTTGTTGCAGTAAAAAAATATACAAAGGCGAGCTTAATGCTTTAAGCATTATCTACCAGCTAGTAACTGCTTGTTCATAACCGCACTATAAAAGGAGACTACCACCTCAACAAGAAATTGCCTCCTGAAAACGGCGAACCCACAGACTAAAACATGACTATCTCACTTGATGGTGGTAACAAGGCCATTCAGGAAACCTATTTATTATATATTTCTTGATAGGTTATAATAATAATATGTACAACATTTCACACACATTGCCCTAGTCACAGATAAGCTTAAGGTTTGTACTATGGGTATCAGGAATAACAATACTAATACATATTATAACCACCTTGGAAAGCAGTATAAAAAAATGTACTAATATTATTTGTCATGAGTGAGATCTGAATGCACAACCTCCAGATATAACACCAAAGACCATGGAGCATTCACATGCCCCCTACCATAATACTATATCAAACAGAAATACTAACCACTTTTAATTACATGATGTCCATACAAAAACTGTTGTTCTGAAGATGGTTTTAGCCAAATTTTATGTGGCGCATATGGAGCAATATATGTTAACGCTGTAATATGTAGTCTGAATTTGTTTGTTTTTGTAAATTTCCCAAAGCAAGTCCCGGCACAAACTAACTGATCAGGCTTTACAGTTTGCGCCAATTGAAGCAACTTCTCTGAAATGTAATACACACGGTCCTTTTTTTCTCTGAAGCAGTATGTACCATCTGGCCTGTCTATCAATAATTTCACGTTAACACCAATGCTGAAATAGAATTATTATGTTATTTTTCACCTAATTGAGTAATAATCTACCAAAAATTACAAACGCACTATTTTGTTAATTTTTCAAATAAAATTCTTGTCCGGTCCTCTGATAATACTTTCATTGTGTTTTATATATTGCACTTTACTCTTATAGAAAGAACTTAATTATCTTTCCCTTTAAATACTGCAAAAGATAAATTAAAAACACGTGTGTCGTGTTGTAAATAGACCGCGCGGTGTTTGTGTCAAAATTGAACGAATGATTTTAATAAAGTATATTGAATGAACGAAATATTTTATGTGTTATCATCAAATATGTACAGACATGCTATGTTTGGTTCTACAAAATAGGTTTACCAATCCACAACATTTCAAATTATTTACACCCTATTTTTATTTTTGATTATCATAGCATTAAAAATATAATACACGTATTTTTAGTTTAAACATAAAGTTTTATAATTAAAATGATTAAAATTCAATTTTAAAGAAATGTTATTTCTAAAAGAGCGTTATCTCCATTTAGAGGCTGTTATCTTTACGTCCAAGCTTGATAGTATTTTTAATTTAAATGCATCAACCGTAAATCTGAACTAAAATATGAACATGAACCTTGTATTGTAAAATCGCATTTTGTATATTTTTTGGCATCAATTTGATATAATATTTTGATCAGGAACGAGTTGTCGTCAAATATTTTGGTAAGTGTGAACTTTATGGAAATCAGGCCCCTGGGGCCTTACCAAAGAGCCAATCGATAATCGAATCGAAATACCCATCGAAAGCTAAATGTATGGAATTTGACGTTTCTCGGCGATCAGGCTCTACTCATAGAGTAAAATTCCTATACATTTTTACCGATCGATGCGGCGATTCATTAGCGATCGTGTTCTTTGGTCAGGCCCCTTGCTCTTTTACTTTGGTAATTCTGCTTTGTCTTTGGCTTACATCAATTTGGACGGATAAAAAATTGCGGGATACCGAGGGACACGTCTCCGAACATGCGGCGAGAAAAGAGAAAGAATTTCCTAGGTTTATGGATAACTAAACCCGAATGGCAATTTGTGTTGTGCAATAAAGGGTAAATGAAACTTCATGTCGTTGACTGCAGACAAGTCCCGGTCAGTGTAATTGCTATATTACTGTTGCGAGATATGATAGTGAGGTAACGAGATGACTACTGGAAGAACTAAGGATTTGATTGCGTTGAGGCATAGTTCTGCGCTCTTCCCCTGGATCCACTACTTTTTGAAACGAATGAATACTGTTTGAAATAAATAATAGTTTAAATAAAATTATAGGAAAAAAAAGGAAAAATATTTCTAAAATTGGAATTTATTTATAAAAAGTAAATTAGAGCTGTAGTTTTGGAGATATTTCATCTGGGATAGACAAACAGCAGAGTTTCATCAGATTTATATATATATATATATATATATAATTTAAAATCTTTTATCTAGTTTATTTTTCTTATCGATATGTTGTACTGCTAATCATATAACCATTTTGTTACAGTTAATTCGTCTGAGTTGTACTGTATTTTCTATCCGAATAATAATATTGTCAGATTGGAGATATTGAATGTACATATAGTTATATTTCAATATAATCTGTTAAAATTCATAAGATTAAAAGTCCGAATTCAATTATTTTAGTAGTGATCGAATGGCTAATCTTTATTTACAGATTATATAGTAATCCGCAATTTCTACACTTTCGTGTTTCCATTATTATTACACAGAAACCTATTATTGCAATTTCGAGTGAAAACACATTTGCAAAAGTTTAAAAACACCACAAAAACACAAACCACAACTGTCCCAAACAAACAAACTCATTAAAATGGATGCCGCCGCCACCGCGCACGATATATATATATATATTAAAGAGCGACGCATGCGACGCCTAACTCAAGCCTAACTATTTTAAACATAACTCTCAATATATTAGTACTAGCTGTCACGGCCGTGTCTTTATTACAGCACTACGCGATGTGTTAAGTTGTCTCCCCCGTATCACGTATTACTACTTTTTTTTTCTATCTTTTACGTACTTATAAAAGTGAAATTCAGATTTGAATACAATTATATTTAATGAAAATTATACTCACAAGTCATAGGAGACACCATGGTTCCACAAATCTTAAGTGAGAAATCGCCTTAGACAGTGTAACTGCACAATTAACTTTTTCTTTTTGAGTGAGTGGAGAACATCTTTGCGACATCAAACGATACCAAATGACGCCAATTACACGTGAACATGTTTTATATGTATATTGTATATGGCCAATAAGACCAAGTATTTTGTCAGAGGGGAACTCTTGCGTCTACATCCATCCATTGGTTATATGATTGAAGATACAAATGAACGATATACAGAAGGCGCGACAATAATATAAAACTTACATATAACGACAACTGTCACAGATGCAGCAAGGTCTATATTACAAATAGTCATATTTAAAAAAAAAAAACTGAATAGTAGGAATAATTTGTAATTTTTTTTTTTTGCATTTTTATACAATCCTAATAGTAAACTATTAACTAAATGATTTGTGTATATGATCGATTATATCATCATAACCGAATAATTTAATTTTTAGGTTAATTTAGTCCTTAAGGCACATCCATATTATTCATGCCGATTTATAGATTTAATCTGTGACAGTGTTGTGAATTAAATAACCTATCGACACAATTTATATTTTAAAATATCAATATACAGGGGCCTTACCTCTTGAGTATTGTGTTCCGTGGGCCTTACCGGGAAGCCACATCGACAAACCGATCGACGAGTCTATGAATAAAATTGTACAATTATATTGTATTATTTTGAGGTTTCAGTCGATGAATATTCTACTAAATATTATTAGTTTTTACTAACGAACAGGTTGTGGCAACAAGCTAGTTTGACTTTTTGACCAAATTGGAGAAAATTCTACACGAAATTCCGACGTTTATAATAAACATAAGTTAACGCAAATAACCAATCCAAACTACATATTTTATCTTTTAATTACTTTTGTTGAATTATTAGTTGTACAAGCTGATTATTAAATTGATATTTTCGTGATTTTCACAAGCTTACGGTTTTTTTATTTGGCCGTACAAACATAATATCGTTTTGTCAATAGGTATTGGTATGCTAATCCAAACTTAATAAATCTGTACATACTTGTTTTCTTTATCAAACTAAGATCATTCGTTCATTTAAATTGATACAAAACATCATTCGTTCAATCTGAAGCAGGTTTTCATAATTTCATTCATTTTATTCGTAGTAGCATTCGAACGGCGGGTTCTATTGTGTTGATGTTTCACGGTTCGGTAAGTTATTTTTTGCAAATTTTATTGTTGTTTAATAGGTACTTTAAGGCTACAAAACATTAAATATTTGTTATAATTTTACGGATTCTTTAATTTAATATAGGCTATTGCTATGTTTTAATTTATTTAACTTTTTAAAAAGTGAATGTTGTTGTTCTTTTTTGAATGTCACATGATATAAACAAACTCTTTTTAACGAACCACATACTAAACCTTATTATAATCTGTATCTGTGGTGCTTACCTATATATAATTTTCCCATGAGGGCTATTATTTATCTTGCTCCCGTAAAATCAAATTAATTGTATTAGAGCGAGTAAGAACTAGCGGAAATAAGTAGTTTGAGCTGTTTGCGACTGTACAATACATAGATACCTATTCAATTTACTACAATTTCTTGGTATTTCTCCAACTTTATTTTATTTGGAATTGGTCAGCAAATTTACATCACCTAAATTTAAAGTAACTATCATACCTCTAATTTGTTGTTTGGTATCTAATCTAGATATGTTACCTAAGTACCTGAGTAAGTAGGTGCCTTTTTTTTAAGCAGAGTTGATAACTGACTCAGATTCAATGTGTGTGTATGAACTATGATCCTTTTAGAATTATTTATTTACCTAGGTACCTACCTAAATATCTTATGTTTCTTACCACTAAACTAATAAAACTAGTCCATTAGTAGATATATTTTATACCTAAATCTGCAGATACATGTAGGTATTTATTTAATTAAACCAATAATCAACTGGCAAAAAATTATCTTAGTAAAGAGATCTTTCAAGCTGATGGAGCTAATAATAAAGTCAAGGTAAAATCTTTCTCAACAAAGGTGTAGGTATCACGTAACTGATTTGACAAAATACCTGAAAATATATACTATATTTTAATGAATCAATGGGCGCACCAGGGACGGTTACAGTATTTATTATTATATTTTTTTCGACTCGGGTCTTTTGTAAAGATTTATGTGGTATTTTTGTCAGAACTATTGGATAAGGTTTATAATATCCTCTGCCCCAGCATCCACGATTGACTAACACCGTGGCTTCTCTTATGTTTCAGCCAGACCAAACTTAAGTAATGCATAGTAAAAATAATAGGTAGTAGGTAGCTAGGTAAAATATATTAGGTCCCTCTGTTAGCTCACCCAATGAGGTCATCTAAATAACGTTCCCGACCAAACCCAGTAAACATTGTAAGTAATTAAAATACTGTAAGGATGGGGTGTGCCAGGTCACGTCCTTGACAGACACACCTGAAAAGTTCGTGTAATAAATATAATGTACTCGTATTTCCCAAGTTAAAGTTAAGTTATTCACGTAAAAATTTGCGTCCTCTTAGGTATTCTTTTCACTCATAATACCTACTGCAGGCTCTTGATTTTATAGATCAGAGGATCTACCATAAGTTTTTGCTTCGTAATGTTAATACGTAGTAAGAACCAATAGAAACGTTTTTTTTTAATAAAGTGATCCTATTGGTGGTTCTTCCCGTATAAACATTACTTTAATACGAAGCAAAAAGTCAAGAGTAAAAAAAATGCTAAAAATTTGCTAGGAGCTAGAGATGTAATGACTAGTCATCGGAAATTTGGGTGCAATTATACTGAACATAATTTTGTTTCCGATAAAAAATCGCCCTTCTGAATTCAAAAATATTATAAAAATACCAGATACACGGGTTTCTTTATATAAAAATATATTTAAAAAAATTCGGAAAAGCATTTTTTTCTCGGAATTAAATAAAGTTTAGACATTGCATACAAATTTCCGATCAATAGTAATGACTGTAAATGGCGACGCCTGCGCCACTCCTTATGCATGACGTTTGTCAGTCAAAGATACCTACCTAAATCTATGATTTGATTGATGACTATTTTTTGTGATCTAATATTTGCCTTATTCATGTTTTACCGAATCAGATCATTAGAAACTAAATAAAATGGGTAATACGATCTATAAATAATTGAAAAACTCAATTGGCCAAATTATAGTTCATATTTCATTGCACATGCATGACAAATAGTTCAAACAAACATCACTTTTAAGGTATTCAAACAAGGCCACTGATAACGTCCGCAAAATTGAATATAGTGCTAATTAAGCAGGTTTCAGTTGTAATCTACTATAATAACTCTATATAATAATATATATATATATATATATCTTTAATTTGGTTGATAGTGGATTACTTAATTCCAACCTTTACTTAATATACTGTTACACGAAGATTGCCATATAAGACATGAAGTATAACCGGAATATTAAGTAAAACTTCGACCACAGCCATAACTTTTCTTTAAACACGCATGCACATTAATATTTAATCGCAATACCCCTATTAAATATTGCGTTAAAATATGTTAAAGTATTATTTTGTTTCAGACGCCTTAAAATAAACAGTGTGATTTAATAAACTATGGCTGCTTTGACGTATCCAAAAAACTTTCGGGCCCACGGCTATGGATGGCATAGACAGGCTACTGCAGCATCAGCAGTTCATGGATTTCTTAAAGGTAAACAAACAAACAGTGCAACGTGTGAACTTAATCCGCACCCTAATAGAATAAACTAGTATAACTGCATATACGAATATATGCAAAAACCATCAGGTGACCTAAATACCGTCATGTTTTGGTTTTAGGAGATTATTGAATCGATTTTTGTCGTGGTGATAGTTTCCTTTTTGGGTGTGGTTACGAAACGAGTATCTAAATTGACGATAAAGCAGCGAGGCTATTGAAGTAATGCAATTGAGTCTTTGTCGCCGTCGCCAATTTTGTACCCGCATTGATAGCCAGCATAGTATGAGCGACCAAACCAATGTATTTATAGACTCTATTGATGGAATTTGTAGGCCTGCTTACTACCAGGTGGATACAAAGATACATTCCTTGCACCAATACAATAAAATAAAATTTTCATAAGGTGAAAGGGGTGAAAAATCTGATTCCGGTTACGTGAGTCTGTATCCTAAACTGCCAGGAGAGGATGACAGTGTGTTCAGTGTAGGAACAGCCAAGCTGTATCCCAGCTTACCAGCCGAGGAATATGAGAGCGGTGAAGTGGAAGCCGTTGAGGAAGAATCTTGCGAAGCGGTTAATGTTAATTTAATGGTAAGTTCTTTTGTTTATATACATTGACAATAAGATTATCATACAGAGTTCATAGTTAGTTATCTATAGAAATTTTAACGAAATAAGGGATGTGTTACAATTATCTATTATTGTATATCATACAACTTTTATATTGTTATATTAGGTGTAGTTTAAAAAGGTTGTACCTACCTATTTATAATTAAATTGTAATTAGACAAAAAAATATGATAATGGTAGTAGATCGGATCTAATTTAATACCAACACATTTCAAATTAAGGACACCTAAAACAAAAAGAAAATAGTAAGTATATATTAAGCATAATTTATAATTAACATTCGTTTGTTATACAAATTTTATTAAATTAAACTACCTAAATAGTTGACAAACGTTATCCATATTAGGTATGCTTTATTTAAAATTTCCATGTAGTTAACAAGCATCACTCTGATCTTAACTATAGAGCAATAATTAAAAGTATTCGGGGACTGCAGAACTTGTTTATTTTCTTGTTAAACGAGTTGTAAACAGATGTGCGAGATGTTGTGAAAATTTTAGCTTGTAATATACCATATGTTTCAGTTTATTAAGAAATCTAGTGAGTATCGGTACGAAAATAAATAATAACACTAACTATTTATGGAATTTCTTTTGTTATCATGTCATTTATGTAAATTGATATCTATTACAAAAATAGAGACATTATTATTATTTAAGTACCTATATTTTTATTTAAACCTTTATTGCATATAAAATATAAAGGCGGACTTAATGCCGCTAGGCATTCTCAACCAGTCACACCCGAAGGTTTGACTGGTTGAGAATGCCTAGCGGCATTAAGTCCGCCTTCTTTTCCAAAACAGCACTTTAAAAATAATAATTTTTAATTACTGATTTTATAGGCGTTACGTCATTTATATGACGTAACACGGAATTAATAATAATTTATTTCTAAATAAGAATTAAATACTTAATATTTCTATTCTACTGCTTTAATTTTACTTTTATTAACATTTACGCCAATTTAAGATAGTAATTATACAACCAATAGGTATTTACTTAAATATTGTCTTAACATATTTTGCACTATATATTTTTCCTTCCGCGCGATTTCATTATTTTATTATCGTAATAAAAATAAGTTATGCATATTATTAGCTTTAGTTGGAGTTTTAAAGAGTTTTTTCAAATTTTCCTCAATTTAATGTTAAAGTGGGATATAAATAACCTTGAGATGGGATCATTAAACTTGAAAGTCCAATGTGAATCATTGGTTTTGCTGAGTAGGCGTCTAAATTGGTAAACGCATAGCAGCAACGTAAGCAAGACGTTGTAAGTAGTGCCCTTGTACCTAATCTGCGTCATCGATTTTTCGTTTATCTCGAGCATATAGCATGTACGTAACTGTCATATAAGTATGTTATTTAACATATATGCATGCGCATGCGCAAATATGCATATATTATCCCTTTTTTATTATCTTTAATAGTCAAACAAGACTATTTAATTATTTCGAAGACACTGACACATTTAACTGTTTTAAGATTAAAAAAAATATAAATCGCATGTCTTATTAAAAAAAATCTATGTGACAATTTGCACGACTTATATCAATATGATATCAGCGAATATGTTTATTTCCAAATAGGTGAACATAAATGGCTTCTTATCTGAAGTTCTAATTTTACAGCATTTATAATAGTGAAATCTGCGTTCTCCATATAAAATGTACTTTCGCACTTTTTGCACTAATACTCAATTACTGTTTGTCGTAGAATTAAAATAATATTTTTTTGTCGGTCATTTTATTAATTAATCTTTCTGTGTTTGAGTATTTTTTGTTTTTATTCGAAATTACAAAAAATAAACTTTTAAATACGTATTATTATCATATACCTAATACAAAAATATTTATTACCTAAACATAATGATTTTTGCGTTCAATTACCAATATAAAAAAAAATACTTCGACTAACACATTTCTTGTAATATTTGAAGTAGGTACGCTTGTATGAGCGCCAAGCCAAGTCAGCCACAGAGCCCTTAAACAAAAAAAGCTAAGATCGTTCCTCTTAGAACGTAACCGTATGTGGTGACCCCTATAAAGGTGTAGAATCTGCCTTGTGTGTAGCTAGATGGATCTGATGACCTGTCAGTAGACCTTACTTAGAAAAAGTATGTATATATGTTCAAAAATAGACTGCAACAGGTTGATTATTTATTGTTGATTAGGATCATAAGTATCTTAAAAATTGCCACAATGTTTGTTTTAAAGAAGTATTCTTACAGTTAAATCTGCATTTCTTGAAGAAATAATAAGAACAAAAAATGGATAATGGTATATTCGATATCGGTACTAGTCTGCTTCCCAAAATATAAACAAACAAAATAGTAAACGATTTCAATTGACTCATATTGTGTAAACAAAATTTCATAGAAGATCTATTTGTAGGAATTAATTTAGCTACTGGCATAAGCCCAAAGAACTAACTGCTTCAAGATGGTTTATTTTACACGTTTAAACCGACTGCGGTGGGTTTTAGATACTATGAGACTTTTTAATTATTAGCACTAAAAAATTTGGTGATTCGTATATCTGTCGCACTATTAAAATGTGGAATGCTCTACCTGCTCGCGTGTTTCTTTCTTCCTATAATCTCGAGTCCTTTAAACGAAGCGTGAATAGGCATCTTAAGCCGGCATAATAGGTGCAATCAACGGTTACGTAGATCGTAATTGTTGGTTGCATTTGTTCTTGGACCTTCATACTGCTTTCCATCTGGTAGATGCCGAGCTCTCATAAAAAAAAAAATAAAAAAAAAATCAGTTGTTAAATCTGTGGCCTAAATTCACGTTTTCTCTGTGCCCACAACATACAATAGAAAAAAATACTTAAACGACTTAAACTTATTTTTTATAGATATTATCTATAGACACGTCAATTTTAAAATTAGAACGCCATTGTTTTATAAGTTACTAGCGGCCCGTCCCGGCTTCGCACAGGTTTGTATAACTTTAACTATATGCTCAGCGCACGCCACGGAAGGCCTCAGAAACGATACTTTTCCCCCGTTTTTAAAACATTTTTGGTTACTGCTCCACAACTATAGGACCTAGCGTGATATTATATATCCTATGTTACTTCTGAATAATGCAGCTTTCTAATGGTGAAAAAATTATTGCAATCGGTCCAGTAGTTTTTGAGTTTATTCATTACAAACATACAAAAATACAAATCTTTCCTCTTTATTATATTAGTATAATATAGATAGTATAGATTAGTATAGATTAGTATAGATGTATTTCTCTAGTACACCGCCTAGCGATTTTATATATTTCAATATATTTTGTAAGCTATAGCAAAAAAAACGGTATTTTTTTGAAGATTCTTTTATCGAGGTTTTATTTTATTCGCACGTACTGCAACAAGTATCCATCATTTCACGTACTTTATTTGCCTTTATACCTACCCGCTCTTAACATAACACCTATATTTCAATCATCAATTAGGTGCCGACAACAGTTGCTTTTAAGATAAAATGTGCTACCGAAGCACACATTCAGCTTATCAGTCATAAATACATACTCCGCTTATTAGGTCAAACTAAAAATGGAAAAATAATTAAAATTGAGCAAAGGTTATTATTTTGCAAAACCAAAGTAGGTATTCCCTGCCTCACTGTTATGATACGACTGGCTGCAGCCCTATACCTACCTACTATAACAACAAAAAAAATACTTTCGAAACCACAGAGTTACATTAATTTCCGGTACTTAATACAAAAGAATAATACCTATTTCGTAATTTAATGTAAAATATATAAAAACATGAATAAAACTTGTAAAGCTACAAAAGTATTCTCAGGTATTTAGGTTACGTCATCTATATTCTGGCAACAACTGTACATTACTATACGATCAAATTCAGCATGTCATTGACATTATGCGGATTCTCTGCAAAGAACAACATTTTATTTTAGTCGGATAGTAATATCTGCAAAGCAGAACGTGATTTCTACGGGCATGTTGTCGGTTCTATTTTTATTTAATTTAATAATAAAATATTAGACATTTAGTGATAAATTGGTGTTAATAATAAGGAAATTTATTTATTTGTGCTGTGTGTCTCTAAGAAAGTTTATAAATTTGTGTTTTAATAGTGTTTTTTTATAGGAATTAGTATGTAAGATCTTTAGATTTTAATTTGAACATTTTTCATTAGATGACCTCTTTTTTTTTGTAGAAGAAGTTGTTTTTTGTGTTGTTTAGTGCTTAGACGATATATTCACGTTTATTTTCTATTTAATTAGATATCTTCTAGGGTGCGACTAACCAAGTTCTATGTAATGTAAAATTTTGGAAAAGCTAGATAGAGGTACCTAATATTTTTTGTAATTATAATAAAGATTTTATATCACGATTAAATATATTTCTTTGAATACCCAGATAATGTACTCGGGTAATGAAAACATACCGGTGTTGTAGTTTTTTTTTTACAATATACTTACAGTAATAAAGTACAGATTTTTATTTGATATTATTTTGGATTATTAGATTTGTAAATAATTAATTTAATTGCTATATCTTATCTTATGGACACAAGTTCAAGATTTGTTTATACTAAATTGCACAAATGATAAGAAAAATATGTGTTAGATAAGCTTATTAGGTTGTAAATTTTGATAGCTAGGTATTTATTTGGCTGAACTTTACATTTGGTAGCCTGTTTTTCATTGAAGCAAATATAGGGACAAGGCTCAAAAATTAATTAAAATATGTCCACCTGCTTTGAAGCTATTCAATGACATTCAAGGAGATGAGTTTATTTTGGTGCCTGTTAAAGGAAAAGGGATCCTACTCATATTTATTACATAAATCAGTTTTATGTGCAAGAGAAATTTAAACTTAGTATAAACCATTTTTTAAAGGATCTTTTCTTTAACATTGCTGTTTGATTTTTTTATGGACACATTTTTAACACAGACAGGATCTTATATGTTTTGATTGGGTGGATAGAGTACTGAAGGCAGTGGAGATCAGTGTTAACCTCATAAGAGGTCTTAATGTTACTTCTCGGTCACAAGTCCTGAACACTGTATGCCTTTCTATCACACGATTGACACTGCACTATTAAGCCATAGATAACTATATATATTGATAACTAAATGAAAACCTTTTATTAATTATATATTATAAAAATATTAATTAATAATCTCTTTGTTTTGGTGCACATTATATAATAATAAAAATAGCCTTTATTCACTGCTATTTTTACCACTTACAATGGAGTATATGAGATCAACACTTTATCAATGCTAAAGTATTTAGCTTTAAGGCACTAATTATTATTATATTTAACTCTAACAATTTTACATCTAAATGAAATGTAAAGTCACATGCTCTAATAAAATTAAAATTAAAAAAAAATGTGATGATGTCATTTTCTTGAATAAAACACACCATTGTTATGTGTAATCTAAGCAAATGACCTTACATACATACCTGTTCTTATATTTTTTATTATTGCCTCTTAGCTAGCAGCTAGTGTGAAATAATAGGCAACAAGTCTGAATATTTTAAAGTATTTTAGGGTTCTTTTATGTAATGTACATGTTTAAGTAATTTGTACTAGGTATTAATAATTATTTAAATATTTAAAAACACAGCACAAATAACATAAAATGCCATTATTATTTCTATTTCTTAATAAATAATAATTCATAGTGTACCTACCCAAAAAAAAATGTATAAATTAACTAAATAATAAATATAAAGTCATAAAAAACCATTACCCCCACAATGGGTCAAAATGGGGGTACAGACTTTGGTGCCCTATTGTCTAGTGCAGGAAAACAGTTGTTAAATCAAGGGGGTCAGGCATTGCTACAATATGGGGCTCAGGCTATTGGAAATATTGTCAACGAAGTGTTCCAGAAGAAAGAGGCTGAACACAAACGGTTCTTGCCGAGCATTCAGGGATATAAGAAGGTATGTAATTTTACATTATACTTTTGTCATTTTACATTTATAGGTTCCCGTTATTGTAGAAATGTTATTATAGGATCTGTCTGTATGACTGTCTAGACCAACATCTTGAAGAAAAGGTTTTACCCTGAGATTAATAGTTGTTGCTTAGCAATAGCACTTAACACTAAGCTGTTGCTTTGGACTATCAAAATGCATAAAGAAAAACTAAATTTTGACAGTTGGAAGAAACAATTTGGGTTAAGCAATGACTATTAATCTCAACTTTTGTGTCCACAAGACACTTTAAATAATAATAATAAAAAATCAGCTTACATTTCTTACGTTCAGCTTACGTTCTTAAACTAAAAACTTTATATTATTTTATAAACTTTACTTTTGAAGAGCAGTTTGGCACTAGACCCTTATTTTGTTTTCAAGTGTGTCTTTTCAATTTAGTAAATTTTAAAAAACCTTTGTTATTTTGTTTAAGTTTTTTTAAGATTTTGATAGATATATGATGAGTGTAGGTTGGTTAACCTATGAATATTAATATTTATGATATTCATGTTATATATAAAATCATCTTAATTGGCCAAAACTCTCAGCTCTTAGTAAAATGGCCATATACAAAACTATCTCAAGCCAGTTTGGATATATGGGGAACAGCTTGTAGTAGCAACACTGAAATACTTGAAAGATTTCAAAATAAAATCATAAGAACTAAATTCAATATACCTCCACATGTAATCAATAAATATATGTATATGGGCATCAAAATAAAAACTGTAAAAGAGGAATTACTGCATACAGCATTCTATATCCAAAGAGGTTATATAAAAATGTGAATGAATTGGTAATGGAATTGCCGGGATAAGGAAGTCTACAATACTCGACTAAAGAGGCATAGCCTGCCAAACCTCATGGATAGATTCACAGGAAGATAGTTATAAATATAAAGAACCTTCAATAATACTGAGAATGAAAATATATACAGTGATCAGTCATCTGACTCACTTACTAAAAACAACAGTTGATTCAGGATTGAAAATGAAAGAAAAAATGCTACCATAGGAAGATTATTTCTGTGCCATTGATTAAGTCTAATGTAAACATTATACAATCAAAGATAAAATGTAGGATGACATTATGTACTGAAATGAGGATACTTATTGTTAAACTGCTCTACACAAATATCTCCGAGTACTTTAGAAATAGTTGTAGAGTGTAGAGTTCTGTTTATTCAATAAATATATTCATAATTTTGTAAATCCTCGAGAGAATCCCAACCATAGACTTTCTGAAGTCAGGTTTAACAGGTTTTAGTGATTGGACTGATTTGTCTTATATATATATTATTATATAGGTATATAGAACCAATGATTGTTTGAATGTAAGAGGAGCTTTTTTTTACCTATATAAGTAAGAAAAATAACAAATTTCAACAGATTTGTTGTGTAGGTGTATAACTATAGTGTTCTATCGCCCACACACTATACCTATTGACTATAGTGATGATGGATTATCATCAATATTACTATTACTTAAACCTACACTAAGTTCACTAGACTTCATTTGGCTTCGTTTATTTAGAGTATGATGCTAATAATAGATAAAGAAGTTTTTTTCTGTTTTATCTGTTACCAGTCAAAATATTTCTTAAGGGCTCTGTAGCCCTGGATTTAAACATACTTAATGTACTTCCAATATTACAACTTGGCTGTTATTCTAAGTTCAATTATTATTTTTATGTTGGTAATTGTACTCAAAAATCTTTGTGGGTTATAAATTTTTTTTTTAAATATTTTTGTATTATAATTTTTAAAAGTTTTTTTCTCTGATTTCCAAAAAAAAACCTAACAAAAAATATTAATAAGTACATTGACCGACAAAAATAATATTTTAATTTTACTACAAACAGTAATCGAGTACCTATTAGAAGTGCGGAGTGGGCATTTTGTATGGACTTCGCGGTTACGAATGCAGTGGCCACAAACCTTACGGAAAATCTTTGGGGATAAAATAAATATCCTATTTGAATTTCCAGGAGATATCCAACTAAATCTTAAATATGTGCTAAATATTGATTTCCGTGTTTTCGATCATAACATACCTAAGGGCAAACAAGCTTTTGACAATATAATATTAAATAGGTATCTAGGTTATTGGTACTAAACTAAATAGAACAAAGAAGCTTTACTAGCCTACCTATGAATATTTATGTTTTATAGTGACTGGTAAATAATCTCTAAGTAATCGTTAATGCGATTGATTCCTCGTACGGCCCACTTTTACGGCCCACTTTTTATTTTTCCTTCTACGGCCCAAAACTTGTTCCTTATATGACCCATTTTTATATTATTTAATTTATATTCCTCGTACGACCCAAAAGCTATTCCTCCTATGCCCCAAATAATAAAAATAGGTTTCTATTCCTGCTACGGTCCAAAATTTGTTCCTTATTCGACCCAACAAGTACAGTCAAAGGCAAATGGCCTTAATTATAAAAATCCATGGTGCTGTTTTTTGCCGCTCACCACACGGAAAACAAATCATATTTAAACAGACAGATACACAGGTATTCTAGCGTATGTTTTCCAGAAGTGTAGATAGACAAATAAAAATCACTTTATATTTAACAATCTGTTTAATAATAACAAGGTTTAATCACAATCAGTTCAAATATAAAATTCAACATTTAAGTATGTACAATGTACAATTTAAATTAGCCTAATATAATTAGTTTTCAAATTGATGAAAACTATAAATATCTCGGTATTTATGAACATGGTAAACACAATTATAATGAAATGAAACAAAGTATTAAAAGTGAATATTGTAAAAGAGTAAAAAAAATATGCAAACTAATTTAAATTCAAGAAATCTTCTTAAAGCTATACACATACGCAATTCCAATTATATTGTATTCCTTTGGTATTATTGACTACACTTTGAAAAATTTACAGAATCTGGATATCAAAACACGAAAAATTTTAACAATGTTCAAAATTGGTTAAAGGTAGTGAAATAGATATCATACAAACACTTCCAATATTTACAAGCATAAAGACATTACTTTATAATGCTCGCCATAAACGACAGGCGACAGAAAAAAAATGTTACTACGAGTATATAGAATTATAAAAGAAGCAACATATCATCAGCTCTATGTCAACAAACAAAAAGTGATGCCTATTGAATTATTATTAATATATACATTTTTTAAATTTAAATTAACTTATTATTAGGTATTAAAAATGTATATTTTAATAATAATTCAATAAAATTGACAAATTTTTTCTAAACATAAAGCTAATGATATGTTGCCACTTTTATAATCCGATATAGTCATATTAATTCTTTCTGACGCCTCTATGTCTTTTGGATGTCTAAATCGACTTGTCCCAACTCCTTGTAATATTTGTTCCCTGCGAGCATTTTGATATTTAGCGTCGTCACTAATCAATTTCAAAAATTGTAAAATGTTCATTTTTTTTGAATTTGAAAATTGACGATTTAAATTTGCATGCCATCCTTCGAGCGCATTAGTAGTTCTGTGCCGTTCATCGTGGACATTCCACTTTTCTGCATACTTATTTTCTAGCCACGTGTTGACAAAATAATCGTTGAATTTAATTATGCCATCTCCTTTAGGGCAGTCTTCCATGATGTATAACCATCCATCAGTCACAGATTCCTGAGGGATCAAAGCTAATGCTATACACATTGCAACATGTTTTTTATCAATTGCATGTTTTAAATTCAACTGTTTTGCTTTTTTCCATAGGGCCTGTGCAAAATGAAAATAACAACCTTTAATGTTAGCTTGCGGAAATACGAATTGTACAGCATTCATGACGGCCACTTCGAAGTCACATGTAAATTTTGTAAGTTTCCAGTCCGGTATTTGTGACCTAATCATTAAAAAAAGGGTTTTATATGTTTCCTCCTTTTTATTCGGTAGTAAAGCATATACCAGTGGCATAATATTTGTTTTTACCTCTGTGCTACCAAAATCTGCATGTATTGTATATAACTGATAGAATGGTGACACTTTACATTTAAATGTTCCGTCTCCAAAAAAATGATTATATGACTGCATAAAGGTCCGAGATTCTTTACAAATAAATGCAATAATTCTATTGCCAGTGTCATTTTTATCCCTATAATCGCACAATAGAAAATCCTTGTATATGTCTGGTATTTCAACATCGAAAAGTTTTTTAAACGATGTTCTTTTGACACCATGTGCTTTATTGCGAGCATTATAAAGTGATGTCTTCATGCTCGTAAATGATGGAAATTTTTGAATGATATCTATTCCACTATCTTTAACCAAGGTAAGTGTTTTTTTGTATAAACTAGGAATTGGGTCTCCTTCCAGACATGAGGCTTGCTTCTTACAAATGTCAACTTTTTTTCTTATTTCGTTGCTAGCGAAGTTAACTAAACACATATCATGAGGTAACTGTTTAAGAATTTGATTGTCTAAGGTTATGATAATTCCGTGACATAATCGAGTGGCGCATCGCCACACACTTGTTCCCTTTTTATTATCTCTTTTCTTATTATATTGATAACCCTCATGCAGTAATACTTGAGTACCTCTTTTAGATGTAACGAAGGTAAACTCATTATTTTGCGAGGTAGATATTTGTTCGTCCTGTGATGCCATGTCAAGAATATATTGTATACAGCGCACCAAGCAGCAACAAATAACTGAGTTAGTCTTCAGATAGCGCCAAACTCGACCTGCCTAAAAATATCATATAAAATGTACCTATAATATAAAATGACTTATGTTTCTAATAATAATGTGTAGATATAGTAAAATATAAAGTCAAAAAACATAGAAGTGAAAGAATAGTTTGAAACACAAGGTTAAACAAAATCATAGAAAAAAGTGATACGACTCAGGTGCATCCAGCGTTCCAAATAGAATACAATAGAAACCGCGGCACACAACTAGTAACTAATAAAAATACTTACTTTAATCCGTATAAGGCACTTTTTTTACACCAACAACATAAACACTGAGAGAGCACATTAATCCACAAAGACAAGTTCAGCAATGAAATGTAATAGCATAATATGGCACTTATACCCTTAAATATTTATTGAAAATTGTTTATGTGGTCAGGTAGTAGCCATTTTGTGTAGCCAATGTGGCTTTGTCTTTCGGCGACCGATGCGCTAAGTCTTCATAAAACTCAATATTTTCTATTGTTTTATCAGGTAGTCTTATTTTTAAGACTACCTGATAAAACAATAAAAAATATTTTTATTTATTTCAATATTTTCTATTGTTTTATCAGGTAGTCTTATTTTTAAAACTACCTGATAAAACAATAGAAAATATTTTTGCATTAGGCTATTGTATATAAAAGATGATAAGAAACTAAGTTTAAAACTTCTTTAAAATTAATACTTATTTAAAATTACAACTTTTGTATTTGTCTGTACTTTATTGAATTAAAAATGTAGGCCGTACGAGGAATAGATAACTAAACTGGGTCGTAGAAGGAAGAAATTTAGGTAAATATAAAAATGGGCCGAAAAAGTGGACCGTACGAGGAAACAATCGTTAATGCTAACTTATACTTACTATGATTCACAAAGTATCGTCATGAACTGATGTTCGCAAATACCTACTAATTATTTCCTAAAGCAAACGTCATACACTATACTTATCATAATATATGTTTTGTTGTATAATTAGAAAAAATATACTCACTAAGATTTTTTTAAAAACAACGCTTTAAGTTTTTTTTTTTCATTCTAAAAACCAAAATCTGTCACTTTTGGTAATATTTATTTAATTTATTTAAATCTTTATTGCATACAAAATACAAAGGCGGACTTAATGCCGCTAGGCATTCTCTACCAGTCAAACCTTCGGGACAATAAAAGCAGTTAATAAGTGAGGTAGTGCAATATAGTAACTGAGTATATAAACCAGTGAATATTTTATAAAATACTTACAATCTATTATACACTACTTAAATATATCTTATATATACATACATATACACAATACTACCAACTACAAAATGAGAAAGAAATAGGGACTGTTCCAAAATTCTAATATTATTAACATGTGCGATCTCTCGAGGAAAAGAAAGAGACGGAGATATGTAATTTGTGTATATTGCATCTCTTTCTTTTCCCCGAGAGATCGAACAGGTAATTTTGGAATAGCCCCCTAATAAGTACCCACACGAATTCGTTCCGTAATTTCAGACACCTAAAACTTTACACCCTAACAAAGATCACTGACTTGTAAATATTAACAAAATGGTTTGCCATTGTTGTTCTTTATTGACCTAACTGTAACGAGAATTTGGCACACAACTTATCAGTTGACATAAAGATATGCATGTTGACATATGTTAGTCATATTAGTCATTCAACTAGACCTAACTCAACAATATTAATACGACCTTGCGATAAGCCCTGCTGACTTCAATTATCTAATTCACACACTAGCGGCTTCCTTTGATCTTTGGTATGTCACTAGCGACAGTAACCGGTCCTTTTATGACCCCCGTTACCATCACACTTTATGGGCCCTGTCTCTTGGTTTGCACAGTCACCTGGGTCCTAGAGATTTTTGTTCATTGACATTGCACTACAATTACAGCGTATTCTAAACGAGATGTAAGTTATTGATAAAAGATAAAGGTTCCTAATTGGTTCATGTCTCGAGTGACCCTAGCTAGAGCGACGGCGTTTTTATTCTCAAAAAGTTGGCTTAACTATCATCATCATACAAGCCTTTCACGCGTCCACTGCTGGACATAGGCCTCCCCCAAGGATCGCCACAACGACCGGTTCTGCGCCGCCTGTAGCCATCGGCTTCTCGCGACCTTTTTCAGGTCGTCGGTCCATATTGTGGGGGGCCTGCCTCTGCTGCGTCCTCCAGCATATTAAGCTTAACTATACAGAGAGGAAATGCCGCCAGTGTCCTGGGCACTATTCCGCACGGCACAAATTTAGATTCTATTTTTATTTTATAGGGTTTTATTTATATTTATATAGGTTTAAATATAAATAAAACCCTAATGGCGATTTTATTTTGTTTATATTTTGAGAAATAAATTGTAATTCATTATGGGAAAAAGAAAATTTTATATATAGTGTATTAATTTATTAGTTATGAATTTCAGGCATCTTCTATTTATAATTTTATATGAATGTGAAATTTTATATAAATTTTATATGGTGGAATAAAATTTAAATTTATACTAATATAATAAAGAGTTTGTGTTATCTCTGTATCTATTGAACCGATTTTGGAAATTCTTTTAGTGTTGGATATCCCATTTATCTAGGAAGGCTTTAGGCAATATAACATCACGCACCGACCTATAGGAGCGGAGCATCAATGAAAAATGTTGGGAAAACGGGGAAAATTTGTTCCTTTTGAAAGCTTCCGTTGTGTGCGCTGCGTGAACGGTTAAAATTACGCAGACGAAGTTGCGCGTGAGAAATAATTTTAAGTGAAGAAGTTGGTGTACAAACTGAATCAACCACATACTTCAATTTCAGTACAAAAAATTCAAAATAGTAAATTAGTCAATAGGTTGGTAAGCGTAAGACCTACACAGTCCATAAATAGCGCGAAATTTTCAGTATTATACTACTAGAGATATTGATTTCTTATAATATTTCTTATGTCGATTATCAAACAATAAGATAAGTTTACGGTAAAAAGCCAATTTTTAGTCTTGTTTACAAATCATTCACCAATTAATTCATTTAAAATTCTTTGGCATTTTCTACCAGCTAACTTTTGAGAGAGAAAATATTCAATAATTAATTATTACATTTCAGGATTTAGTTTATGTAATTTTCGACAAGAAATCAATACAGTTTAGAAATTTCAGGAATACGAATTCTCTCCCAAAATCCTTTGTTGTCTGAAATAATTTAGTTAATAGAGTTATCTCTACCTAGAACACTGCAAAAGTAAAGTACACACTATTCCTTCGTATTAAGGTACAATTCACAGCGACAGTACCCGTTTCTGACACCGTACATCGGAAACGAAAAGTTAGGCAGACGGTGAGTGCGTTCTAAAGTCCAGACTAGTCTAGACTGCCAATGACCTGGTATTGATCAAGTTTTTAAATGCTAGGTCTCAAACGATTCTTATAATGTTTATGAATATTTAATAGATGCACGGGTTAGTAATTTTGCCTAGTATGCCATAGAACAAATTAAATGCTGTAGGCATCCCTTCCATTGTTGGACTGTTCAATAGGGCTAGGTGTTATCTTATTAGCCAACCAACTTAATACCCAACTTTATCAATGTATTTTTTAAATCTATTTTTATCCTTTACCCAGCGCGGGATTTAATCCCAACTCGTCGGAGCCAAACAAGTGGTAAGCACGTTGCGGTGTTTGCGTAGATTTAAAAACATTTTTACAAGTTGTGTTCGAAATGTATTCTTGATCGCAGCTTTAATATCTTACCTTTAACATATTTGGCCATTGTGTTTTTGTTTTTTGCCGTTTCGTCTACTTATTTGTTTCAGTAGTTTAGCAACTACTTGGATTTTTATTCATATTGACCCCTCTTTGTTTTTATTATTAATTTTTTGATTATGTTGATAGCTATACTTGTGTTTTATTGAGTATTGTAATATTAAATGTGTGTTTTTAATGTATAAACTACTGTGAAGTGTTATTGCTACTTTTGATCCTGTGCTTTTTGTAAAAAGTACCAAAAACTTGTGCCGGCGCGGACGCTGGTTTTGACAAGTTCCTAGGACCTAAGATTGACCCATTCTTGGAGGAAAAGTGCTCATCCAGGTCATAACAATCATATAACTAACCACCCACATATACACACCCTCAAATACACTGCTGGTTGAGTGCACCCTTGTTTGTTTGTGTGGTCACAACTCATCAGGTTGGTTATTTATAACATATTTTTTTTTGTTTGTTTCCTTCAAAGGAAGGATATTGGATATAGTCCCGTGTAACCGGCGGGCATGGCATGCTCAGAGGATGCTTAAACTACCTTGGGCATCGCCAACATCTGGTAGGAGAGCGTTGTTGGGATAACTTTGATCCCTACTTTTATGTTTTTTTTTTTATATATTGTTTTGCCTACAATTCTATTTATATTAACTTTGTGAAGCAATTTTCTTGAATTTTTATATAATTTAATAAAATAACCACCTGTTGTTAAATTTATATTGTACTTACTTTTGTAGTATTATTATTTTTTGTAAATATAATACCTAGCTAAAAATGACCTATACAGCTTTTACCACTGAAATTAGAGTAGTTTTGCGGTAGCCTTTGCAGCGTTAATTGCAGATCGACCCGACAAGCTGGAGTCTTTTGGCTAGGGTGGACAAGTTCGACGGATATATAAAGCGTCTGGGGACTCCATATCAACAGGCCCTTTGCAATGTGCCTGAAAGAGACCATAAGGAGGCCTGTTGTATGCAGATTATATCTACGAACCTATAGATAAAATTGAAGGGGCTGCCTCTGTTCGTTCTTCACAGAATTCAAACAAGGAAACACCTATACCCAAATTCGAACATGGGTATATTTATAATCTACCAACAATTATATTAATAATTTGTTCCTAAGTTAGGTAGATGGGCGGGCTGATCTATCTCCCGCCCAAAAGTTATTTGTTGTCTTGTTTGCGAGGCTTGTACATAACCTACCCCTCCACAATGAGAACTATGAAGCGGCACTCACTAGTGGTTGCGCCTTTGGCGTTGTTTCCGGAGGCCGTGGGTTCGATTCCCACCCATGGCAAAAAAAAAATAGTACGTTTTTTTCTATATATATAGTTTGTCATGGTCTGTCTTTAAAAAATATATTAAATTGTTGCCAGAACACATAGTACAAGCCTATTATTAGAGCTTAGTTTGTGACCAGAGCAATATTCTGTAAATTGTCCTACATATTATATTATTATTATATTGTACTCAAAAAAGTGCCAATTTGAGCACCGATTTGGTGGCGATTCCAGGATAATACCTGTCCCATCTAGACCTGCCGTTGTGACACAGCGCAGGAATACTTCACCGCTGGACTCCAATCGGTCTGGGGTTTCACCCCGAATTGTTATGGCTGTGTGGGATAGTGAGTGTGGATTATAGATGTAAAACTGGTTGTTATCATAGTCAGCCAGCGGGTTACCAGCCGCTCTTTTCACTGACTACGGTGATCACCCATAAACAGAGGCTGTCTACGGTTGAAAACATGTTTTTGTTTTAAACACGCTTATTTTTGTTTATCTACATACTACCTACACGTACACGAGCTATATTTTGTAACTATTTTATTTATTTACTTAATAAGTTATTTTCTTCTTTTTTTTAGGTAATTTAGTTTTTAATGTTTATTTAATTTAAAAAAAAAAACAAAAAAAATTATTTTAAGTTTTTCTGTTTTTTTTTTTGTTAAATTGAATAAAAATTTTTTTTTTTAGGGAATACCTATTAAAATAAAAATTGTTCAATATTATGAATTATTTTGTAATATCCTTCAACACGGCAGATAATAAACATGTCTAATAACAATAACAAACCTACCTACCTACTTATTCACAGGATACATAATTGGTATTAAATCTGTAGGTATGAAACTCCGCTACTTGTATCACGATCGTAATAAGTAGGTAAGGCAAAGGCTCGCAAAGCTTGGCACAATTACGATTTGTTAACAATACTACGTTGGATGTCAACTTCACAACGCGACAGGTTCAGTAGCGTTTTCGTATCCGTCATCGTAACTGACGGTGTGTTTTGTTAGTTTGTGACTGGTGTTACATACTATGAATGGTAAATGTGGAATTGAAAATCAATATACCGCGAACTATTAATAGTGTTTGGGAACATTTCTTAGTAGTCTCTAAACGTGATCGGAAAATATATTCTCAAATGTTATTTAGGTATTATTTATTTACTTTATAAGGTAGAAATGTGTACTACCTTCAAAAAAAAAAAAAAAAACATTTATTTTGACACACAATTATAACAATTTACAGTAGAAAATAATTTAATATTATAATAATATAAAGATTTGCACCTAAAAATGGACGTTTGTATCCCTGTTTCCTATGCTAGGTTTCCCTGGGTTACAGGAACCAGTAATAACCGCCTCCTTAAAATTATAATTTTCATTAAATACAATATTGATACCTATTAGCCCTAGAATTATCTAAGAGAAAAATTAAAGAACCTATAAAATGTGTGTCTTGTAATTAAATATATAATTTAAGTGTTTTGCATATTCGTGCTTGGTATAGTGTGTATGAAATATGTTATAAAACATGTTACGTGTAACTATACGAGTAGGTAAACAAAAATAATCACTTAGGACATAACACGGATTCAATAAAACATAATGACATGTTTTCAACCATAGACCGCTGCTGTCTATGGGTGATCACCGTAATCAGCGAAAAGAGCGGCTGGTAACCCGCTGGTGGCTGACTATGATAACAACCAGCTTCATATCTATAGTTGCAACCCATTTATCGATATTTGAAATGATATCCGATATATAATTAGGTAGGTAGGTACATGTTTATTATGTTGTGTTGAAGGATATTACAAAATAATTCATATTATTGAACAATTTTTGTTTTTTTTTTAACAAAAATTATATTTATAATATATTTATATATATAATATTTATTCAATTTAATAAAAAAAAAACAGAAAAACTTAAAATAAATTTAAAAAAAGTTTTTTTTTAAATTAAATAAACATTAAAAACGAAATTATCTAAAAAAAAGAAGAATAAAACTTATTAAGTAAATAAATAAAATAAAATACTTACAAAATATAGCTCGTGTACGTGTAGGTAGTATGTAGGTAAACAAAAATAATTACTTAGGACATAACACGCATTCAATAAAACATAATGACATGTTTTCAACCGTAGACCGCTGCTGTTTATGGGTGATTACCGTAGTCAGCGAAAAGAGCGGCTGGTAACCCGCTGACGGCTGGTAACCCGCTGGCGCCTGGTAACCCGCTGGCGGCTGACTATGATAACAACCAGCTTCATATCTATAGTTGCAACCCATTTATCGTATTTGAAATGATATCCCATCCTTAATGTCATTTGTAATTTATGGTTTAATCAAAAAATATGAAACAACCTTGCCTCTTATGTGGCTCTATTTGGCTCATTAGAAAAGCCATATGAGTAAAAAGTTCATATATATTTTAATTTATTCCTTTTTGATCTTCTTTCTATGTTTTATTATTGTTCAGTGCTGTAAGGTATCGATCCCGGCATCGGCGCAACATCTCGCGTTTAGCTTCCGAGCGCGCATCGATCCCGGCATCGGCGCAACATCTCGCGTTTCGTATAAGAGCGTGCCGCACCGCATCGGCCGCTTGGATTTTTGATCATACCGACATTTTTATTGAGAGCTATACTTGTGCTTTAGTGAATATTGTAATATTAAATGTGTGTTATGAATGTATAAACTACTGTGAAGTGTTATTGTTACTTTTGTTCCTGTGCTTTCTGTAAAAGTACCAAAAACTTGTGCCGGTGCAGGACGCTGGTTTGGACAAGTTCCCAACTCAACAGGTTGGTTATAACATAAAAATTTTTTGTTTGTTTTTGTTTCCTCCAAAGGAAGGTATTGTATATAGTACCCACGGGCGTAGCCAGGATTTAGTATCAGGGGGGGGGGGGGGCATGGGGGTGTCAGTCTTCGTTTAATTGATGAGCTTTTTGATGAGCAAAAAAAAAAGCCATCGTCAATATCACTATTATATTATATAGTAACGCCTTATGCCTTATGTAACATGCGCTTTCACATAAGTACGTTTCGGGGCGGGCGGGGGGTTGGGGGGGTTTGCACCCCCCACCCAGTGGCTACGCCCGTGGGATATAGTCCCGGCGGGCATGGGGCATGCTCAGAGTATGTTTAAACTACCTTGAGCATCGTCAACAAGTTGGTAGAGTGAAGTTGGATCCGATTGCTTAACATGCTTTCCAAGGCACTACAGTGATGTTGTCAAATAAATGTAAATATTTTTTTAATTATATAAAATTATAATTTCATATCACATACAAAGTATGTCGCAGATAAATGGCAAAATCAAGGATTCCTAGGGATATCAAAAAATCGTAAAACATGCATAATTTTTTAATAGATTAATTACATGGTAGCTAAGCCAGAACATTTTGGCCTTGGCGGGGCCCCGTATAAAAAAATGTTTGGAGGCCCTTAGGAAGGGTGAAGTTTTCTCACAAAATAAAAAAAAATGTTTGCACAAAATTAAAAGGTACCTAGCTTTTTTTGATTTTGTCATTTCTGAAATTAAAGAAAGAAAGAAAGTTTTTATTAATTTTTGCTTAGGCACGTTAGAAGTAGGGCTTTCGAATACCGGATTTTTTCAATACCGGTTTTAATACCGAATATTTTTTCTCAATACCGGGATCCCGGGATACCGGTATTGAAAAAAAAAATTTTTTTTTTCAGATTTGTCTTTGTTTTGGAAGTAGGTATTTCTGTAGAAGGATTTTTCTCGACTAAATGAAAAAAAAACAAGATTTTCATTTAAAATCATAATTTATTTATATTAAAATAATATTACGTGTCAGTCTTCTTTTACGATAGTTCGTGTTATACAAATTATGACTAAAATTCCGGCAATAATCAGGTTAAATTGTCAGTTGACGTTGAAGCTCTACTTGCAGTTTTATTGGAATCACCGTTTCTTAGGTGGGAGGAAGGTCTCTATAACTTCGTGAGGCTGACTGACCCAACGAAGTTACAGAGGTCTCGTTTCGCCGCCCATACAGATGCAAAAACCGTCAAGTGACCTAGTCATGTTTCGGTTTTTGTCTGTGGGTTCACCGGTTTTCAGGAGACTACTGCATCGATTTCTTGTCGAGGTGGTATTCTCCTTTCAGGGTACAGTTACGAACTGGGTAGTTGAATTGTCGATAAGGCAGCAAGTATATTAAAATATACTCGTAATGCAATTCATTATATTCGCCCCCATTTCGTAATCGCAGCATTTAAAAGCGGCCCCAGCCTATTGGTTTAGTCACTGTACAACTGATAACAAGGTTAAGTAGATGACAACAAGGCCGGACTGGGATGGGTGACCGCTTTAGACAACGAGGCTATTTCATCATAAACACCGCAACAAGCTCGCCACTTGTTAGGTGTTGCCTCCAAATACCATCGGCGGAATGAGGACGGGTTAATCCCTCCGCTGGGTACCCTGAGGCCGTTTAAACGGTTCTCGGGAGCTAAATAGGCACCCGTGATGGTATTTTATTATTTTATCATTTAGCCGGCATAGTGGGAGCGATCAATAAAGTTTATGAACAATTATTGATTGGCCCCATTCATGGACTGTGTAGGTCTGTTCACCACTAGGACACGTATCGTGCAACAATAAAAAAATTTAAAAAACAATAAGTTGCACAGTTCGCATATGGAATCCACCCGTTGGTCCACCATGAGTTTTTATGATCTTTTGCAATAAAGCACGTTAAAATCAAAACTATATATTTTGCCGTAGGCTTCTTCAGTCGTTTGACATTATATTTTATAATAAAATATAATCATATTTTATATTATTTATAGATAATTGGTTTTAGTAACTTACATTTTTACCCAGCGTTAAAGTATGTCACAGAGTCAAACTACTGACGATAACGTGAAAATCCACTACTCACTTGTTGTTGCACTTGTGGCGAGGCGGGAAATTTTCCCTCACCGCCGACTGTACTGGAATGACTTAGGTTATTGCATATAGCCGTAAAGTCGTTAAATCATAAAAATACCGTTATGTACAATTCCAAAATGAAATAAATGGGTAAAAATGTTTGTGTATAACAGTGATAATTTATTACTATGTGTTTTGTACTAAAAATTATATAAAATCACTAATACCGGGATCCCGGTTTTGGACATTTCAATACCGGTATTGAAAATGTCAAAAAAAAAGTCCGGGATCCCGGTATCCGGCAATACCGGGATCGCGGACTTTTTTTGGAAGCCCTAGTTAGAAGCCCCCGTGGCCCGGAGGCCCCGTATAATTGATACGGCAGATACGGCGGTAGCTACGTCCTTGAAACGACTCCTTGACTACATGCTTATAAAAACACTGAGGTGCTGAGGTGTTGTGGAATGAATAAGCAGAGCTAAGAAGTTGGATATTTCATGTCACGCATTTTATTTTTGGCATTGTCGAAGAATAATTATTTATAAAAAATAAAACAAAGTTGTAAATCAATTAAATAATAAGCAAACAAGTGGAATTGTCAAATTTAAGTAGTTTATTTTTTTAAAACTATGATAAACCACAAGCATAGAGCGGTATACTGCTCTTACCTGACCATAACGAGTGGTTATGTACACATCCACTATACTATTTTTTGTATTTACAACACCTTGACACATCATCCAACTGCACTTTATGAAGCTTTTGTAAACTATCTGACATTAAAAGCAATATCTTTAAAAGCTAGTATAATACCATTTATGTCATACTCCTAAGTGCTCTATGGGTGGTAATTAGTTTATTTTGTATATCAATGGTTATAAAGTGTTATATTCATGCCTCCGCCCAGTTCAACACGCACACCATGGTGTCCCACAAGGCACCCTCTTGGGACCTATGTTGTTTTCTATTTTATTAAATTAATGCTTGTTAACCATTTGAAGATATTTTTGAAAGAACATGTTATTATTAACAATATGCAACCCAGTCTTATTTTGTAAACTTCGAATATAGGCACAAATCATAATAATACCAAAACGGCATAGAATGGAAACTTATTATAATCATTATTTTCTTAAATTAATGGCCTCTACTTTTGAGTCCTTGAAGAACACTTCAGTTATATTAGGTGTTGTCTTTTTTTAGCAAGAAAAATATAAACCTTAAAAAAAATGCGTATATAAACTTACATATATATACACCTACGTAATTAATTAAGTCAATCCACATTTTCTTCTTGTGGTTTTATGCTATTATTAATCCATATAATCCCAATCAATCCTATCCAATTTAATTTGAATAAATGTATTTTATATATAATTATGATATCTAATAATATAAAGGTATTTTACATATAAAATATTCGACCTTGCCATGTTAATATTGCTTAGTTGCTAATCTAGCTTAGTTGTTATTGTGATCTATTTTGTCACGCTATTATAAATAATTAAGTTCGTAATTAGTTAGCCTCCGTGGCCAAGTGGTTATGGCGTTGCCGTTGAACCAGGAGGTCGTGGTTGGATTCCCACTTATGGCATAACAATATTAGTACGTTATAGTTAAGTTTATTAAAATTAAGCACCCGACTCATCTTCGCACAAAATATTAAAGGTTAACTGCTAGATAATGTCCAAGGCATTACGTTCGCCTTTGTACATTAATTTTATTTACTTACTGTGTTGTAAGGTGTTTAAATATATATATATATATTGTTGTTGATATAACTTTTCATATCAACAACAAGCTAAATAAAATAAAACATAATAATATAATAATGATGGATCTCGGCTGTTGTTAATGCCCATTTGATAATAGAGTTGCGCGTTAAAGGGCTGCGCGCGCATCGTGTCTTTTAGATATTCTACCTGCTGATCTTGTACAACTTAAGCCATGATGACCATTATATTTTACATTTATTTAAATATGTTCACTTTTCTATTACAAATGATTTTCAAAATTTTAGTCCCACTACATCAAAGTTATATACTAAAATCATTTTGTCTGGTTGTAGGGAAACCACAGTACGGGAATGGAAATCGTAGGGATCGGATATTTTTAAACAGGTTTTTTTTATAATAATAAATGAATAAATTGATTAGAGAAAAATGGATAAATGGATGATAAAAAATTATTATCACAAAAATATATCTGCTAGCTTGCGCAGTGAACAAAGCTTCAATTTAATCGTCCTACATATAGTACCTATAGTTCATTAGGTGTTTGGTAAAGTCCTTATCAATTTTCAGTTAATATTCACAGTCAAAAACGAACTGTCGTGTTTTATTCAATAAAAATAATTTGTTGAAAGAAATATATGAGTTTAAAAATAATGACTATGTGAATAATATTGTTAATCGCGTTTAAAAAAAATTTTTGTTTAAATTTCTTCTAATTTTTAAATTCAGTGTTGGTGTTTTTTATATTATCGAATTATTAAATGACTTTCTGAGCAAATCGGATGTATACATTAACTGTATTATGAATAAAATATATCTAACTGTTTATTTTAAAAGTTATAAACTATTATAGCTTATAAATTATTTTATATTGCGTTAAGCTGAATATAAAAAAAAAGAATGAAGAATTAATTCTTCAGTTATAAAAAAAAATACTAAAGTTTTAATTCAAAAATTAAAACTTATTTTCACTTAAATGCACAAATTAAATATGATTAGAAATTTAAATCAAATTATTGAAAGTCTAGGTCAATGTCAATGAATCAATCTTAGGCCATTTTCACATGTTGCCAGTTTCATGAAGTGGTACCTTTAAGCTTGCTTATAGCTTTTTTGACAGTTCTGTACATTTTTTAAATTAATCCATGTTCAAAATTAGTTAACATTGCACGTGATTGGTGGATTGAAATGTCATTCACCAATAATACGCTTTGTTAGCAAATTTTTAGTTTTGTTTATTTTCATCTTGTTACTCTATTATACCTAATTGTAATTACTCATTTTACTGTTTTTTTACTGTGTTTATGAAATATGTTTTAGATACTAGTATAACCGGAAGTTATTACTATTTTTTGTGGGTTATACACGCTTCGCAATCGATAACAATGTTTGCTTTACATATTTTGATAGCCAAAATTATTAGAATATAGCTCATACATATTTTTTTCGAATTGTTAATATCAGTAACCGTAGGTATTTAATTTAAGGAAATGCCTTCAATGAAAATAGAAACACTTTTCCCAAAAAATTAAGGATCCTTTTTTATTAAATGAATATAAAAACGACGTTTTTGAGATATATTATTTTGTTAAATAAGGCATTCTTTGTATAAACGGTATTAAAATCTCGATGAATATATTGGTGCAACTGGGCCTAAGTATAGCTTTGTCAACTATTTAGAAATATCTAGTTTTTAAGTTAAACATTGTTAATAAAGTCCGTAGCTGATAAAGCCTTGTTATCAAGCTCTACCTAGTATGAAACAGTCAGTAGTTAATAATTTAAATATGTATATTAATATAAACACCATAGAGTTTTTAAAGTAACCAATAGTATAGAAGTTTATTCATTAAACTGGGCACATGTGAAAGAGCCAGCTATCGATTTTAAGCTCATTACTAAGTTAGTAGTAGTTATCGGAAAACGACGTGTCATCGCTGATTTTACATGTCGTTAAGTTCTTTGTTCTTTCCTAGCATTATTCTCCATTTGCTAATAGGGTCTAGTCCAAAATGAACCTTATTGGTCAAAATTGAATTAGGTAGTTAAAATAAAAATAAACTCTACTTAACAGTTAACTGCACATCCTTGAGCTAAATAATGGTTTAAATGTTTACCCAAAGATAATTAAACTAAAAGGTACAGTGCAATTAGTTTTAATATTTAAAATACTTTAAACGCTAAAGTTTAAATAGTTATTGCCATTGAATTTGTTGCCAGTGACGAAGTAAAAATGCCAAAAGAAATCAAAGAAGATTTATGTGTCAAACTAAGGAAAGAAGATATAGGGCCAATAAAGACATTTTATTCTACAGTTAATATAAACAAAGCAGCGGATAAATGGAAAAGAAAGTCTGTCTCTATTCTTTCTCCAAAATCCGGTAGAGTTACTCGACAACCACCTAATTACAACACACAAATCAATAAAGATGATACAAGTAAAGAACCAAAAGAAAATCCAGGGTTCTTTACAAGGCTTTTTGAAGATTTTAAGAAAGTTAAAGTATCAGATTTTACTTATGTTCAACCAAAAGTGCGTCAAAATAGTTCCTACAAACCTTTTTGGGCTACAAAAGTTTCTGATAAAGAACCAGTCAAAGAGATAGCTGAAAAGGAAATTACAAAAACTAACATTAGCGGAAATGAAAATATCATTCAATATAAAAGTAAAACTATATTTAATGATGATACTAATAAAGAAACTAGTCTACCAAAGAAAGGAAATGAAATTGTTAAGACAGACCAAAAACATAAAATTAAAACACAATTGATTTCTGTAGAAGGTGGTAAAGAACATAAACATGTTATGCCTCTCAATTATGCAGGTAGTAAGATCTTCCATTCTACCGGAGAACAAGTGTTTTGGGTACGTTGAACGACTTTTGGGTATCTTGAACGACTTCGAACAAAGTATAATAATTATATTTAAGTACGACATTTACACATATTGTCCTGGACATAAATTTTATTAAGCTCTAACTTGGTACTATTATCCGAAACAACGGTACTTATTATATTTTATAAACACCAGGGCAAATGACAAAATGTACAGAAAAACATATTGTGTATTGTCTTGCTTTATGTAGGAATAGTTTCTGGACAATGTACAGTTTGGACTAATGAACGTATATAGTAGTAGGTGGGACAACTTTTTTATTTTATTGCCATTTTATACGGAGGGTAGCCGGTATAATGATTGGCACCTTAAGATGACCATCAACTTTGAACCTTTATAATTCGAAATAAAGTTTGAAATCGTAATACGTTTTGTGGCCAGTCGTTTAGTAGGAATATCAGTATGACAATAACATCTTGCCCATGATAATATTTCTCCACTTTTGCTACTTTATTGCTAAGAACTTAAAACATCTCCTAAAACTACAATCATTGGCCCCGAAATATAGTGATTGGCATAATATTAGTATAACGATTAGCATGACAATAATTGTATTTTGTGTTTATTAGCATTGCCAATTTTTATACCGAGTAATTGCCAATCACTAAAATTTTGGTTTAAAATACACGATAGTGTTGTATACTATTACAACTTTACTTTTATCGATTTATGGGTACGTAATAATAACAAAACAAAAATATTATTGGAAAATATTTATTAGTAACTATAAAAAGGCCATAATCAAGTAGATATAACTTTAAATATAATAGAAGCATCATAACTTAAAAATTTACAGGAAATTGTGCTAATCAATATTAACAACTTTTACTGCTTAATGGAGCAACTCTGTCTTTTTATTTTATTTTTTTGGGCAGAGTTGTTCCCATAAAGAATGTTGTTCATTTGTATAACAACTTGTAGGGTGCTATATATAAGGTTTTTGTTACATTGTGTATAAGAAGAGACATACTTACATTCTTCTTAGTTTGGTTTTAATAAAATAAAAATAAAAATCTTTAAATAAAAACATAAATAGTTCATTTCCTGGGTCTCCCTTTAAGTTTAGTTAGACCTGTATTGGGGGACACGCTTAAGTTAGGTAGGTAAACATAATAATAATATTGTGCAGGAGTTTCTAAAAAGATAGTACGGTTTAAAAAAGATCGTTTAAGCCATAAATAAATAAAAACACCTATAAAGACAAGAATAATAAATAAAAAACACACAGCTACGTTATATTGCATTTAAATAATGTTATTTTGGCCAAAACCGTACTAAATATCTCGTACTATCCTACTGATAGGATAGTACAGTAACTATAATAATGAAACTATAGTACAAATACTATATTTATAGTACAAAATGCAACCCTGCCGCCTAGACGCCCCCAGGGTCCCATCGTAAATGTTTAATTTACCACCTAAGTCACGTACGTAGTCTAGGGCCTTAGAGAAAATTCAGGCGACATGTCGTGTCGCCTCAGTCTGAAACGTATGGATTTTGACAGCAACAGTGGGCGTGAGGTATGCTGCATGACGCGACATGTCGCCACGCCTGATTTTTCTCTAAGGCCCCTTTGCACCTAGTCGTCGTAGCCGATAGATAATATTCTGAACAAACATTGGACAAGTGACAAGTTCGTAAAATAAAATAAATTTATTTTATTGATATATATTTTAGTTAAGTTATCAAAATCTTAATAAAAGATTATACCATGTTATTTTAAATTATATCGACACAATAGGGACATCACTATACATTTTTTGATTCTTTTGTATAAAGATTGGCATACATATGAGTACAAAGATTGGCATGCCAAGCACGTAAAAAGTATAATGATCAGCCCTGCCAAGATTTGGTTACAACTATCATAATCCACTTTAAAGTATATACTACAAAAAAATTTTATCTATAGTTCGGATCAAGAGAATAAAATTATATCATTATTTTAAAGCACAACGTACTATGAATGGCACCCCTGCCAATCAATTAGTTGTCCATATATATCGACGGCACTAATTTGGCGGCAAAAAAAGAAATGTATATTTACATGATAATGTCGCATAATACCTCATTTGATAAAAATACAATAGGTATATAACAGTTTAAAAGTACTAACTTCTTAAGATTTTCCTAATAAAATTAACACTACACCACTTTAGGATATTGCATTCACAATTATTTTTTTTAATCAGTGTTACCAGTTAGTAAACTTAAAATGTACCTATTTATTTCAAAGTGTTGTTAATAAAGAAAATATATATATTTATTTTTTAGTAGTTTGTCAATAAAAACTCTTAATAATTAAGATTTAAATTCATGCGGCCAATCCTTGTAGGGGGGGCAACATTAATACTAATTACCTACATTTTTTTAAGTTTTTTTTAAAAAACTACTAAAACGTTTCAAATTTTGTTTTTAAAAGTTGGTACAAAACTTTCGTTAAGTACTTTATATAACTAATAATTGCCGAATTTCATACTGTACTAGGATAACACATTAAGCTGGCTGTGAAGATTTTTTATTGTTTTTAATATTATCCTATTTATAATAAACCTTAACAATTTTCAGCTTGGAGAGACTCGTGCCTACAACACAGCATACCAAGCGGCGAACATTCAAGATTTTAAAGAGATAAGAAACAGGTGTTTGAGTGACGGACGCCTATTTGAAGATCCAGAGTTTCCTGCCAATGATCGGAGCCTATACTACAACGAGCGGTTAGATCGACCTATCACTTGGCTAAGACCTGGAGTAAGTATTTTACTATATGAGGTCCTATATATATATTGTTAACATTCATAAAACTGTCTAACGATCTAGTGATGTTTCGATGTCAGTTTGTACGTTTACATGTTTTTAGAAGACTTCTGCATCGTTTCCTTGTCGGGATGCATACTGTTGTTAATCAACATTTTATCAGTTGTCCCTTTTTATTGCTATTATAGTTCTGTTTACACCAGGTACAAAGTCATATTTTGTGCTCCAATAAATAAAAATATTATTTAAATAATATTACTTTATTAATTTTTGCGGTTTACGGTTATTTTAATATATGTACGTACCTATGGTGCGGTGCATTAAGGAAATTTTTGCTGTATTCGTTTCATTTTTCCTTTTCCGATAATACATATGGCTTAGGTACCTAATTTGGGACCACCATTGCCTTCTTATATCTATTTATTTATTTTTACCTCTTAGGAACGTGACATTAAACCAGCTGCCATATTCTGTTTCTTATAACATGATCGTTAGATTGTCAATATAACGATTTCCGCTATTATCCTCCAATCAGCGAAGGTTTAAAAACTTCTCTGATTGGAGGAGAGCGCGCTAATAACGGAATTCGTTGTTTTGACAATCTAACGCTCACGTTATAAGAAACAGAATGTGGCCCGCAGGGCCTAGGTAAATCTCTATTTCCTGTCTAACATTGACATAGAATAAAATGACAAAACATTTAAAACATGGATTAGGTTAGACCTAATGTAGCGAAACTAGTTTTATCATCCTTAGTGAAACCATACAGGAATAATATTAATACATTTTTGTAGGAAGTATGCGACGATCCAAAGCTATTTGTGGAAGGGTTCAGCCGCTTCGATGTGCTGCAGGGAGAACTCGGCGACTGCTGGCTGTTGGCCGCCGTCGCCAATCTCGCTATGCCTTCCATGAACGAGTAAGTTTATACCAAATACAAGTAGGGTGTTATGATGTCACATAAAAAATAAAATGGCGGATGTTGTCGGTTATATTTCAGTAATAAATTATGTAATAAAAACTTCTTTGGAACTTCAAATATTACCTTTCAATATGGCACAGTAGGAGCAACCAATGGTCTTAAACCTTAATTAATGGACTCCATGCCGTTTTCCAATAGAAAAGAAGTTATTGTGCATCATGCCTTCAACTCTTTTTCAATACTTAACGTAAAAAAAACATTAATTTTGATTAATAAATAGATTATTTTTATTGTTATTTTCAGTATGTTTTACAAAGTAGTGCCAGATGACCAGAGCTTTGATGAGGATTATGCTGGTATATTTCATTTTCGGTAAGTTAATAATTAATTAATTTTTAAATTCTTAAAAGTACTAAGTATGTGTACCGGATAAATACACAGACCATCGCAAACTCAATAAAAATAGTAGCTATTAATATGTTTTGGCAGACGCCAACGGACTAGACCCCATGGGCCGTAGACATTTATTTGCAGAAGCCAAAGATAAGATTAAAATTCCTATCATTCTTTTGTAAACAGAAGGTAAAACTTAACTTTATGCAGTGGAAGTCGGTGCAAAAGGAATTCCAGCAATATCTTTGCATCGTCTTTTGAAAGATTTTGGCCATCGCAACTTTTATAGAACGCGTTTCCATGATGTCGGTGCCGGGATCACATGGTGTTAGGTTGGTTAGAGGGTAGTGAATCTTGCTTCGCGATCTCAAGTCCAGGGGCCTTATTCCGACTTTTCAAACGTTAAACACAACAAGACGTTGCGTAAACTCTAGATATTGAAATATAAGTTCTCTAACACCAGGTTTTGTTAATCTGGTTGATTCCTTATTTAAGGGGTTTAATTTACAATGTTTTTATTCCAAATTATAAAGCCTGCGTCCATTAGTTTTGAAAGAAGAGTAAAGTTCTACAATAAGTCATCTAATAATGCTTTAGGCTTAATGGGAAATTTCTGAGGTATATTTAAATATTCGAGTGTATATATCAGTTTTCTATTAATTTAAGATATCTAATATTTACTTTTTATCAACATTGAAATGTTGCTACCTGGGGCAATATGATCATTCGTCAATAACATTACCCACCTTATTTTGACAGCCTACGTAGACTAGTGGTTGCACCTTTGGCGTTGTATCCGGAGGTGGTTGGTTTGATTTTCTCTCATGGCAAAAAAATATATTAGTACGTTTTTCTATACAGTTTGTCATGGTCTGGGTGTTTATAAAATATAATATGTTAATTATCATTGTTTGTGTATGGTAGACACACAGCACAAGCCTAGAACTTAGTTTGTGACCAGAGCAATATGTGTTAATTGTTTTACATATTATTATTACAGATTCTGGCAGTACGGGCAATGGGTAGACGTGGTGATCGACGATAGGTTGCCCACGTACAGAGGGAAGCTGGTCTTTCTACACTCTCCGGAGCGGAATGAGTTCTGGTGCGCTTTGCTGGAGAAGGCTTATGCCAAGTGAGTTCACTATATAGAGGCTTATTGGGTTTGTTTCAGGGGTAGTATTGAGTAGTTAATGATTCACTACCTATATACAATATACAAAGGGTAGTTGGCTTTCCTACACTTTTTTGGATAAAATAAGTGCTGGTGGGCTTTACTGAAGAAGGCCTATGCCAAAGTGTATTGAATATTGGAAACTTATTAGTTTCAAATAGACATGGTCATCAATGAAATAATGGTCAAAACCTTGTTTTGCATGCCGATAGGCTAATCTGTAGATATGATTTATTTTCTACCATCTTGTAAACTCGGAATTACTGCAAATAAACATTTAATTTTGATGATTGGCTACCTACATACAGAAGAAAGTTGGGTTTCCTATAACACTCTCCCTGAAAGAAACGAGTTCTATTTGCTGAATTATATAGGCCTCCTAGGCGGTCTCAGGCGCCGTAAGGCACCCGTGGTGATAAATATATATAATATAATAAATTTAATAATATATATAATAAATTTAATATATATATATATTTATCACCACGGGTGCCTTACGGCGCCCGAGACCGCCTCGGGTACCAAGCGGAGGGATTTTTGATCCCACCTAGAACCCATGGTATGAGTGTACACCGAACAAGTGGCCAGCTCGTCACAATGTTTGGATTGACTCAATAACCCATCTATAAACAGTTTTACAAGTTATTATAGTGAAACTGGGACTGAGACTGCTTAACATGCCTTAAGGCACTAATAGTGATGTTGTTAAACAAATGTACATACTTTTTAGATTAAAAACTCATTGGTACCAGGGACCTAAGTGTTTTAAGTCTAAGGTCTAACCAACTCGGCCATCACATATATTACAATGTATAGTGAACAAATATATAAAACTACATTAATGTTAGACGAGTGCCTTACGGGGCCCGATTCGATGGTATTCTGAATCAACACTAAGCTAGTAGGCAGCTTATCTCGTCTTTGGGTAGATGCAATAACCCCTATAACAGTTTCACAAGTTGGTTTAGTGAAACTGGGACTGACAGCTTAACATGCTCTCCGAGGCACATATATATAGACTATGGTGGTCAGTTGGGACGCCAGATATAAGGGGCCCAGGGCGAGACTGAATCTAAACAGGCCCCTGGACGCCAAGGATCTAAAAACTGTATATCTATACTATATCATATAATAAAGAGGTAAAGTTTGTGGTGAGGTTGTAGGGGGTATCTGGATCTACGGAACCGATTTTGGAAAATATTTTAGTGTTGGGTAGCCTATTTCTCTAGGAAGTCTATATAACATCACGCTATGACCAATAGGAGAAGAGCATTATGTTACATGTATTATGCATGAAAAATTTTGGGAAAACGGGGATAATTTGTTCCTTTTGAGAGCTTTCGTTGCGCAGTCGGAAGTTGCATGGGCTTAATATATATATAAAATATAAGTCCTACTTTGAAAGCTATTTATTTATTTTCTGATATATATTGGAGTTCAAGCGGACTTTTTCGTATTTTTGGAATCTTACATTTTCATTGGATTTTTTGGATGTTGACAGATAAAATTTCTTAGCAACGCAACACTAGATGACAGAATATTAAACTAAAAAATCTGAACCAACTGAACCTCTCAATCTTGGATAATATATATGAAAAATACTGAATGAATGAGGTAGAATATTGTCTATATTGTAACTCTTGAAGAATCCCTGCAGTGAATCCAAAATTCATCATTGTCAATAATAAAAAAAGCAAAGGAATTTTACTCTTTTTAGCAAAAAAAAAAAGACTATTTATAAATTTAACTTATATATCAAAATCTTTAGGTTTTTAGTTATTTTGTTATGTTTTTTTTAACTTTATATTTTGTGTTATGATAACAAGTTATTCACAGACTGATCTATTACCATGCCAGCAGTGTACCGATGGTCGCCTTTATAAAGGTCGCAGAGGCCTTAATATTCACACTTCTAAATGCCATAGCCTTCCATCTTCCTGTCCACAAATGGCTCCAAATTTTATATTCAATAATTCAGCTGATGGTAATACTACATCCTTAAATAATAATTACAATGTTCCATTTGATATACTCATTGCCCGCCTTCATCTCACCACACCAGTTGTTAAACGGATCCCTAGAGGAGCACGGATGTCACTGGCCAAGTCCCTCTCTTTAACTATTCAAAAATGTCTGTCTAATACTCAGACTGCCTGGGAAAATCTTTTATTATTTTCTTACAATCATTTTCATATAAATAAACAACAAAATGGATCATTAACTTCAAAATTAAAATTCAACTGTACAAACCATCCTCAGTTATCATCACTTGATACAAGCTACAGGAAAAAATATGATTTAAAAAATATAATTGAAAGTAAAGCAATGGATGGAGACTTAAGAAATGCAGCCCGAATTCTTTTTTCTAGTGACACTCTTGCTATACCAAATAATGAGACACTTGAATCCCTCCGCAACAAACATCCTAACCCAGACCCAAACTCTGTATTGCCTAATTCACCTTCAAGTAATACAGCCTTTCTCCAGATTGATGATGAAGATATTATAGCAGCCCTAATGACATTTCCAAGTGGCTCCGCCGGT
Source organism: Monopis laevigella (assembly GCA_947458855.1). Taxonomy (NCBI): domain Eukaryota; kingdom Metazoa; phylum Arthropoda; class Insecta; order Lepidoptera; family Tineidae; genus Monopis; species Monopis laevigella. The sequence continues at coordinate 4,374,559 of OX381577.1, read as the reverse complement.
GGCGTTGACGGTATAACTCCACAACATTTAAAAGATTTGGTTAGTAGATCGTCAGGAGATGCTGGTAGGGCACTCGTAAGTGACATTAGAAAATTGTGTAATTTAATGCTTTCCGGAACAGTACATCCAACTATATTACCGTACCTATATGGTGCAAGGCTTTGTGCTTTTAATAAAAAGGGTGGTGGTATACGTCCAATCGCCGTTGGTAGTACATTTCGACGCTTGGTATCAAAATTAGGTTGTAGGCACATAGTTTCATCTCTCAAAATAAAATTTCAACCAATTCAAGTTGGCTTCGGCAGCAGAGGAGGCTGTGAAGCAGCAGTACATTCTGCTCGTAAATTTATTTCATCAGAAGAAACAGAAGTGCTGCTCAAAGTAGATGTAAGCAATGCTTTTAATTCTATCGATAGAGCCACTATACTAAATGAAGCTGCCATTCACGTTCCTGACCTTTTTCCGTATATCTGGCAATGTTACAGTTCTCCGTCAAAATTACTTTATAAAAATACCTACATAAATTCAGCAGTAGGCGTTCAACAGGGTGATCCACTTGGCCCAGCTTTATTTAGTTTAGGAATTCACAAATATATTTCAGCTCTTAAATCCAAATTCAATGTATGGTACCTTGATGACGGCGCAATAGGAGGCAAAGTCGATACAGTACTAAGTGATCTCATATTTATTAAAGATTCCTTTAAAAAAATCGGTCTTGACTTAAATTCATCAAAATGTGAAATCTTTCTAACTTCAAATCTATTAAATAGTCAAATGTCTTGTACTGTCATAAACTTTAATAAATATACACCTAACATTAAAATTCTTAATAAAGATTCTCTTTTTCTTCTAGGAGCTCCGCTTTTACAAGAAGGTATTAAACCTTTGTTGGATGATAAAATTAATACTTTTTCAGATAATTCTAACAAATTAGGTATTTTAAATACACACATTGCTTTTACCATTTTAAAACATTGTATTTTTGTTCCAAAATTAATATACATTCTCCGCACATGTGCAATTTTCAAATTTCCCCAACTTCTTGAACAAATGGATACAATTTTAAAAGAAGTTCTAGAAAAAACTCTAAATTTATCGCTAGACGAAATTTCGTGGATCCAAGCGACCTTACCAGTAAAATTAGGTGGTATTGGCATAAGGAAAATTTCTAGTATTGCTCTTCCGGCTTTCCTTTCGTCAGTACACAGTGTCCAAGACCTTAGTGAGAGCATTTTAAACATAAAAGCCACAGAATTACCATTCGCATCCGAAGCAATCAAAGAATGGAGAATGACATGTCCCAATGTTGATATCCCAAAGGAAACAACACAACAAAAACTTTGGGATACACCATTGGTTCAAATCACTTTCACTCATTTATCACAATTGCATTCCAATGATCATCATAATAGTGCTCGACTTTTAGCATCCATTCAAAAAGAATCCGGCCACTGGCTTAATACCTTACCATCCACAAACCTTGGTACACTGCTGGACAATGCTAGTTTTCGCATAGCCGTCGGGCTAAGGATAGGGTCGCCTTTATGCAGCGAACACAAATGTCCGTGTGGAAAAGAGGTAGATCGCTATGGAACCCATGGGCTATCTTGTATTAAAAGCGCTGGCAGATTATCCCGCCACAGCTCCTTAAACGACACCATTAAAAGGGCTCTTGCCACCATTGAGGTTCCGTCTCTTTTAGAGCCTACTGGTATACACCGCGATGATGGCAAGAGACCAGATGGTATGACGCTGATCCCCTGGGAACGAGGACGGGCACTCGTATGGGACGCCACATGCGTCGACACACTAGCTCCGTCCCACCTTCGAGGAACAGCTCGTACTGCAGGAGCTGCTGCTGAGAGTGCAGAGTCTAGCAAACGACACAAATATGTCTCGATAATAAAGGATTACATATTTGTGCCGTTTGCAGTTGAGACGCTAGGCCCATGGAGTTCCAGTGCAAAAGCTTTATAAAAGAAATCACACCGCGCTTAATAGCCTCTTCTGGTGACAAGAGGGCTGGCTCATTCCTCGCTCAAAGAATCAGCATTGCGATACAGCGAGGGAATGCAGCCAGTGTTCTTGCCACAATTCCACACGGACAAGATTTATATTGTTCAATTAGAAACCGTTTATTGTAAAATATTTTTGATTTTTTAAAAGAAATTATATTAAAGAAGTTTTAAAACTGTTTCAAGAATTAAAAAATTTACTGAGTCCTACATAAAATAAGATTTCTTCTAAACAATTGTTAATAATTTCAGACTCCACGGTTCGTATGAAGCTCTGAAAGGCGGTTCCACGTGTGAAGCCATGGAGGACTTTACTGGCGGGGTCACAGAGATGTATGACATCGGAGAGCTGCCCCCAAACTTCTTCACCATACTGCTCAAGTCTTACGAGAGGAACTCACTGATGGGCTGCAGTATTGAGGTAACGCTTCACAGACCACCCATACAGATGTAAAACCAAGTGACCTAGTCACGTTTCGGTTTTAGTCTGTGGGTTCACCCGTTTTTAGGAGACTACTGCATCGATTTATTGTCGAGATGGTAGGCTCCTTTCAGGGTGCGGTTACGAAATGGGTAGTTGAATAGACAATAAGGCAGTGAGTATATTCAAATATACTCGTAATGCAATTCGTTATTGTCGCCCCATTTCGTAATCCCATCATTTAGTCTGCACATTGGGAGCGAACAATATTGTTTAACAACAGTTATTGATTGACCCCATTCATGGACATTGTAGGTCTGCTCACCACCTGGTAGATACAAAGTCACATGTGCTCCAATAAATAAAAAAAAGACACATTTAAAGCTTATATTTTTATTAGCTGTTCCCAGCTTCGCCTGCATTGAATTAGCGTTTTAATCAGGATATTGTAGGAAAGATGACGGTTAAAAGTAACGAAATAAAGAATTAATAAAGGTATATTATAGACTACTCAAATATAGACTCTAAATTCTCTGTGAATTAACTAAATTTTGATATTGCAAGACGTCTTATATTTTTACCATATTTTGTCACATTTATATGTATCTACTTACTCGTTATTCTTGCTCTCTATAATCTTTAGTAGATACCCTGTCAAGAAAACCTTTGTAGAAAAGACTATGTTACCTTAGAAATTCAAATTTAATTACTAATATGATGATATTTAAAAGAAAAAATATTGCTTAAGTTGGTGCCGTAAGGCAAAATGCTCAGGATATTAGTGTATATGTAAAACAAAGTTAAGTAAATTTTATAAATTATTCGTATAAAGGTATTTGTTTTCCTATTTGCCCTAAATTTTGGGTGTATTTTATATATTACCGCTATCTATTTTGACAGTTTTTGTAGATAGCGACTAAACGCCATCTGTTGCGTTAAATAATAACTACTGGAAAACTCCTCATTGAGTCACTACCTACATTTTATTTGCATTATTAGTTAGGAGGAATAAAGAATTACAATAATATAGGATATTATTAGGGAGCGTGAGGAAATATAAAGTAAAGGGTTTATTTAAGGCTGTATTCTGAAAATCTATTTCTACAATATGGATATGGGTTTGTTAAAGAAATTTACTCTATACTCACAGACAAAGAGTAACTTGAAATGTATGCAAAGATTGATATAGTCCCCCATATATTATTTTAATAAAAAATGTTTTATATTTTCCACATGAAAATTTGGTATTAAAAAAAAATGCAAAACAGATACTGCGCCAGCACTCACAGGGTGGTTATATGACCAAACTTTAATATTCTCCATTCGATTGAACTGTTGCGTATGGTAATTGATTCCTTGGCTCATTCACACAAATGATTTCAAACACTAATTACCAAAGCATAGTGATCAAAATTACGAAAATAAATTAAAATTTGTATTGGGACGGATCTGGGACTACGCTTGGATTAGTTTGTGACCAATATGTTTGTAAAGTCCTTCATATTGTTTACAGCCAGACCCCCACATCCTGGAGGCGGAAACCCCCGCGGGTCTGATCCGGGGCCACGCGTACTCCATCACCCGCATCAAGTACGTGGACATCGAGACCCCGGGCCGCGCCGGCAAGATACCTCTTCTGCGGCTCCGGAACCCCTGGGGGAACGAGGCCGAGTGGAACGGGGCCTGGAGCGACAAGTCAGTATAGTATTCACGGTGGCAAGTTGAGATGATGGGGGAACATAGGCCAAGTGGAACAGGGCCTGCGGCCATATTCTGTTTCTTTTATCGTTATATTGTCAAAATAACGAATTCCGCTATTAGCGCGGTCTCCTCCAATCAGAGGTTGTGTTTTCACTGTCTCTGATTTTGAGGAGAGCCGCTGGAGTGACAAGTCAGTGTAGTAGTGAAAAGTTGAGATGATGGTGGAAAGAGGCCGAGTGGAACGGGGCCTGGAGTGACAAGCCAGTATAGTATGCATGATGGAAAGTTAAGATGATGGGGGAACGAGGTCAGTATAGTATGTACGGTGGAAAGTTGAGATGCTGGGCGAACGGGGCCTGGAGTGACAAGTCAGTATAGTATACACTGTGGAAAGTTGAGATGATGGGGGGAAGAGGCTGAGTGGAAAGGGGCATGGAATGACAAGCCAGTATAGTATGTACGGTGGAAAGTTAAGATGATGGGGGAACAAAGTCAGTATAGTATGATGGGGGGAAGAGGCTGAGTGGAACGGGGCCTGGAGTGACAAGCCAGTATAGTATGTACGGTGGAAAGTTAAGATCATGGGGGAACAAAGTCAGTATAGTATGATGGGGGGAAGAGGCTGAGTGGAACGGGGCCTGGAGTGACAAGCCAGTATAGTATGCACGGTGGAAAGTTAAGATGATGGGGGAACAAGGTCAGTATAGTATGTTGGGGGGAAGAGGCTGAGTGGAACGGGGCCTGGAGTGACAAGCCAATATAGTATGCACGGTGGAAAGTTGAGATGAGATGAGTATTATTTTTGTGATACGGCATTATCACGCTAGCAATAAAACAGGCTGCTTTTAAAAAAAAAAAAATTTGATTGGAAGTTCATATGTCAATGTCACAAGCAAGCGTTTCTCGCGAAGTGTAATGAAAATATGGATCCGGTAATACTCTACAGTTTAAGCGGTATACGTGTTTCTAGAAACTTATCTTCTATACAAGAATTCTTGTGAAACTTTATTATTGTCATTACCTATAAGAATAGTAATAAATATTAAAAATAAAACTTTTTTGTTGTTACCATGCTAAGATACATAAATAATATATTATATTACAAATTCATTTAATAAATGTGCATATCGCACCACATTTATCCTATAGTTTGTTTTCAATTTCGTTTAGTCTATTACAGCGTGTACGTAGTACTCTATTTAATCTGTGATAGCGTGCTTGTGACGTCACACCGATTTTTTAGATTTTAGATTTCAAATATTAATATCTCAAAAACCAGTTAATTATTTTAAAAATAAACGAAATTAGTTTCTTATTATAGGCAATATTTTCGAAATAAAAAATAAAATGATATTTTTTTGTCGGAAGCCCATTGCAATAGCTGTTTGTGTTAGCATTTCTGACCACAGAGCAATTCATGTTAGCTTGAAATGTTAACATTACCACACGCTGGGACGCCATGTGATAAAAAAATAACTAGCAATTGGTAGCGACACTGCTAACCGCGTACTGTTTGCAAAACGCCTCTTCATTTTATCTAGGGCTCCAGCTACTTAAAAATATCTCACTATGGCGTCTACTAGACAGGTCAATGTATTGACAATTCCAAAAACAGTATTTTCTCAATATTCATCTATCTCTAATTAAATATAAATATCAAATATGGCTTATTTTAGAATCAAACAAATTTTAATGTGGTCCAATCCTTCCCAAGTTAAAAGAATACTTAGGGAGGATTGGCCATAACGATTATGCAATCTACGCTCTTAACTTTCCACTCTACAAACTATAATAACCTTAGTGAGTTAATACTAATTAAAAGACCAATAGACTAACATAGTTATTTGTAACCAGGTCTCCGGAATGGAGATTCATTCCCGAGTCGGAGAAACAAGAGATGGGTCTCACGTTTGACCACGACGGAGAGTTCTGGATGTCCTACAAGGATGTTGTGGACCACTTCTCTAGGTAATTATTTTGTACCTTTGCTTAGAAATATATTTAAAAAAAAAATGTGGTGGCCATCTTAGATTAAAAAAAAAAAATCTAGGTCCCAGTTCAAATCCGATAAGTTTTTAATTAGAAAGATTTATGTATATTTGTTAAACAACACCTCGATCTGTGAAAGCATATTAGCAATCGGTCCCATTTTCACTACACCAAATTGTGAGATGGGTCATTGAATCTATACAAACACATCTTTGGTGTCGAATTAAAATATCATCGGCTATGATGAGGTGGGAGTAAAATTCACCGCTGGGTACCTCCTAGAAGGCGTGTAGGTATACCCAGCGGTGGCGTTTTTTATCCCGCCTTATCATAATAGATGGCATTGTCGCGAAGCGCTAAATAGATGCAATTTAATAATTAAGAATAATATAATTTATAATAATATAATATAATGTATTCTCTCTTGTTGCTATTAACACTGTGAATACGTGGAGCTAAGCGGAAAAAAAAGAAAAAAGTAACATTGGCGCCATGTTGGTTTTAAAATAGAAATATCGACAAGCATGGTGCTTTCTTAGTAGCGGTGTTGGAGATATGTTTTGAGTGTGGACAGTACAGGAATTAAGAAATAATACGAGTCGCACATAATAAAATATATAAATTGCAAATAAACAAATGTCAAAGACTAACGTAGCTCCTTAAAGGAACAGTCTGTTGCGACATGGTGAAGGTGGTGGAAACTGTTTTTGATTTATTTACCTAAGTAGGATTGTGCAATTATAAATACTTTGTTAAAGTTATATTTCAAGTATTGCGTCTATCCAAACTCTACCACGTGTAGGCCACGTACACCAACTTCTACTTATTTGTTACTTGCTGACCCGGTGAACTTCGTATCACTTACAAAGATGATGGCTTTCCGACGCGCGAACACGCCACATAGTTGTGAGCGAAACATGGAAAGTTGATTCCGCAAACTACCAACGACTGGCCTTTTGATTTATGTATGGTCATCGCAAAAGCTAGTTGCACCAGAAATTGTAGGCGCTTAAACTATAATAAATAGTGACAGGTGACAGATACAACAGTCACTAAAATTATGAGTGTATGGTCAAAAGATCTTTGCCTTTCCACACTGGAAAAATGGAACATAAAGTGACCGATCATAAATCAAAATAAACATAGCGAAGTGTACCGTCACTTTACATATAAAATTGCTTAAATTACTCTACTTGAAAAATGTCATTATTAGCACCAACATGCGAATAATTTTTAGATCTTTATTCTCTCGATGCGAGTAAGCACCTTGAAGCTGTAAATCTCAGTGTTGCTAGAGCCATAAAAGCATTATCAACAAATGAAAGACTACTTACTTTTGTAAAGGAGGGACAACTCAAGAAAACTCAAAGTAAACCTTTCTCAATCCTGAACAAAGCACTAGACTAGAAAATATTCATGGATACATTCAAAATACATTACCAAATTCCAGACGAACTAGCAGTTTTAGTCTATAGACCAGAAATACTGGTGTACTCTCGGTCCGTTGGAAACAAACATTCATAAGGACCACAACATCAAGTCGAACAAATATTTTGATCTCACAAATGAAATTACTATAAACGGCTTTAAAACTCAACTTTATACAGTGGAAGTCGATGCAAGAGGAATTCCAGCTAAGTCTTTGCATCGTCTATTGAAGGAGCTTGGCCTTTCGAGATCAGACGTCGAAACTTTTATGGAACGTGTTACCAAGATTACGCCAACAAGATCATATAGTGTTTGGTTGAGTATAGGGTAGTGAACACAGTGCAGATGAGAGTTAAAAGGCCTTTAAACGTACTTCGTGGTCTCAAGTCCGGAAACCTGCAGTTTTTTCCACTGCCTTCCAATCTCGTTATAGACCCGACACCAGCACGGAGAATCCATGGATTGCATTCAATATTCTCTGTGCAATTTTCCTTATTATTTTTCATTTTATATCACTCATGTTATTAAAGCTAATAAAATAAATATTAATATTTGAGTTTTAGCGTAACTAACGAACGGCGATTAATTTTTATTTATACAGATTTATAAATTAAATTGTTATTCATATATTAATTAGTTGTTACATACATACATATCATCACGGGTGTTTTACGGCGCCCGAGACCGCCTACACGCCCCCAGGGTACCCAGCGGAGGGGTTTTAAGCCCACCTCGTCGTAGCCGATGGTATGAGTCTACACCGAACAAGTGGCTAGCTCGTCGCGATGTTTTGAATAGACCCAATAACCCATCTTTAAACAGTTTCAAACAAGTTGGTATAGTGAAACCGGGACCGACAGCTTAATGTGCTCTCCGAGGCACTATAGTGGTGTTGTCAAACAAATGTACATAAATTGTTTAATTAAAACCTCATTGATACACACCGGTATTCGAACCAGGGACCTAAGTGTTTTTAAGTCCAAAGTCTAACCAACCCGGCCACCATGTATATTATATTATTCGTTGTTATTATATTTATTATAGGCCTAGTGTGGTGACCGCCATTAAATGCAATTTTTGTTCTTGTTTTAAGGAAAATTGTAATCTTGTAATCTGTAATCTTAATGGTTAAGAAATGATTATTATTTTTATTTACCAGAATAGAGATGTGTCATTTGACTCTGGGCTCGCTGGATGCCGGGGAAGAAGGGTGCAATAAGAAATGGGATGTGTCTGTGTTCCATGCCGAGTGGGTTAGAGGTAAATATATTTTGTTACTTATGTATTAATACTGCTTATTGCTCTGATTAAAAAAACTTGAAAGTTGTAGGTCCAAATCCCAAAATGTGTCTTATAGCTGTGAAAAAATACAATTAAACCACTTTTACATCAGATTGATATTATTTATTCAATATTTGATTTAACAATTATTAGTAAATTTTAAGCCTTGTGGCAAATATGAAGGAGGGGTAAAAACAGATATGGAACTATTGTTTAAATTTCCGTTTCCGTGTCTTACTGGTTGCGTCTTTGGTGCAGTTTGGAGGTTGTGGGTTCGATTTCCATTATCCTCGAAATTAGCCGAAAAAAACAGTGTAAAAGATATAAAGATTGTTTTTCCCTTATTATATACCGTACCTCATATACTTCGTGGAGAGAAATTCATATAAGTATATAGAGAGCCGCCCTAATGCCAAAAATCGCGTTTCAAACGTGATAAAAGAAGATGGTCGCCACAATACAAACTCGGTCAAGTGAGTACAAAAATTATTATAAGCGTCACTGAGCATTCATTGGTTAAAGTGAGAGCACAAAATGGCGGCAACGTTTGACGTTTCGTTTTATAGGCATTAGGGCGGTTTCATATATTATTCTTAGTTACTTAGATATTTCTGCATTTAGTAAAAAGCTGTTATTTAAAAACAGTTGATGGCTTTCCCATACAAATTGATCATTTTAACAATTACTAGTTTGTATGGAGAAGGCGATATTTTTTTTGATTTGTGACACATGGTTCCATGGGAAATGTTGTTCCATTTGATCAGTAGAACCTCATATTAGCCCAAAGTACATCTTTTCAAAGTCACTATGTAGGTATAAAGGAGTGTGTAATTTATTATAGTTATAATTAATATTTTACAAATAAATTTACTAAAGTTAAAGATAAGAATGAAATAGTTAAAATAAGAATATTAAAAGTAAATAAAAATAAAATAGTGAATTTTTCTAAAGTTTTTTGTTGGGAGAGATTGGTAAGAACAATAAAAAAAGGAAAAAAAAATGAACACTTCAAATGTTAAAGAAAGCCAGCACGGCCAAGCCAAGACAAGATATAAAGTCGCGAGCGGATGTCAAACAGAACATTTTTTTTATATCAGCCAATGAGGTGCAACTTTGCAGCGCTCTGATTGGTTGATATTAAAAAATAGTTACTTTTGACATTGGCTCGCGACTTTATATATTGTCTTGGCTTGGCCGTGCTAGGGGTGCAGTAAGAAGTGATAGTTTATTTTAGTTATTTGTCTTATTTAGTTATTTTCCAGGCGGATGTCCTGTCACGGTCGCCATTGATACAATCGCCTCTTGGGCTTAATATCTCAGTGGGAATTTTATTTATTAAATTAATCAAACTCGTGTTTATTCTTTGACAATCATTTTAATACTTTGTTTTGCATAGTGACATCTTCGTCCAAATTCTTTGAAGATGACATTTTGTTTTTATAACTATTAGAAATTACAACAGGTGTATAGATAAGTTCGTATCATGGTTTCTGGTACATATAGCACAAAGTTGTCTTAGTGTGTGATTAGCCAATATGTCGTATGTATATACTACAGATTAGTTGTATTAACAATAATTACAGGAGTGACTGCGGGCGGCTGCAGGAACTTCTTGGACACATTCTGGAGAAACCCGCAGTACACTGTTGAGTTGCAAGACGTCGACGACGGCGACAATGAAGATAAATGCACGGTGAGTTATGTTTTTTTTTAATACCTACTATTACATACTTGATACTGAAATGTTTTGTTTATATTATATTACAAAATAGCTGACATGCGCAACTGCATCTGCGTAACCGTTTACGCGGCGCTCTCAAAGGAATCAATTTTCACCGTTTTCCCAACACTTTTCATTGATGCTCCGCTCCCATTGGTCGTAGTGTGATCTTGTATAGCCTATAGCTTTCCTAGATAAGTGGGCTATCCAACCCTAAAACAATTTTCTAAATTGGGCAGTAGATCCAGAGATTATCCCCTACAACCTCACAAACTTTACCTCTTTATAATATTATTAAGTACAGATTAGTACAGATGATTAGCAATCGTACACTCGCGAAGGATCTCGAACGTTTGGTAGAACATTCTAGTAGTTTGTAGTTAGGCATAGAAGTTTCGAGAAGTTTTTAAAGTTGTTTAAATAACGGTAGACTAATCTATAAAACTCCAGTAGGTTTCGTTTACAAAAAAATAACCAGTTTGAGTTTTTTTTATTTGAACACGGCATGAGACTTTGTACCTACCTGGTGGTGAGCAGTCCTACATAGTCCATGAATGGGGTCAAGCAATAATAGTTCTTAAACAACATTGATCGCTCCCACTATGCCGGCTAAATGATGCAAATACGAAATGGGCGGCGACAAAGACGAATTGCAATACGAGTATATTTTAATTTACCTACTCACTGACTTATCGTCAATCCAACCACCAATTTCTTAACCACACCCTGACCTACCTTCAAGAAATCGACCCACAGACTAAAACCGAAGCATGACGTTATTTTGGTCATTTGACGGTTTTTGCATCTGTGTGGGCGGTGGTAACGAGACCAGTCCTTCGGCCTAATGAAGTTATAGAACCCTTCCTTAAGAGAAATAAATGATTAACCTGTAATACAAATAATGACATTAAATTGACTACCCCATAATTATCTTTTAAATTAGCTGAGGATTTGCTAGGACGAGCAGTTTTTAGTACCATCACCCAATAGAAACCGTCAATAGACGTTATATATTTCTATAGGAAACTACTACTGACATGATTTCCTGTCTTCTATGGAATGACTTGGAGTAGAAGTCATATAATTCGATCATAAAACAAAGATAAAGACATTTATTTATTTCGACAGTCCCCGTAGACTAGTGGTTACGCCTTTGGCATTGTATCCGGAGGTCGTGGGTTCGATTCCCACCCATGGCCAATAAAATTTATTAGTACGTTTTTTCTGAACAAATTGCCATGGTCTAGGTGTTTATAAAATATAATATGTATTATATCGTAGCTTCTGGTACAAATAGTAAAAGCCTAGAGCTTAGTTTGACCAGAGCAATATGTGGAAATTGTCCTACATATTATTTTTATTATTTACAAAATACTTAGGTGTTATTTTACAGGGCTGAATCTGGCCTGTTTCGTAACTCCATCATTTAGCCACAAAAAAAAAGTTTTTATAATTCTAACTTTTCAAATTTGGTCAATTTATTTAATAAATTGTGATTTATTTTAGATAATCGTAGCCCTCATGCAAAAGGATCGTCGGTCCAAACGCCACGAGGGCATCGAGTGTTTGACGATAGGGTTCGCCATCTACAAGCTGCCGGACTACGGCCACGTGCCCACTCCGTTGGACGTCAACTTCTTCAAGTACAACGCTTCAGTGGGTCGGTCGCAGGCTTTCATTAATCTGAGAGAAGTTAGCGCGCGGTAAGTACAAGATAATCTATACATTTAATAATCTTATTTGATTTTCCGTTTGCAAAAAAAAAGTACTGAAAAACGCGAGATAAAAAAAAATATCTCGCGTCTTTGTCGGTTTGTTAAATTTGTTTGTACACTTATCTAATCTAATCTATATATTAATAATAATCTATATAGTAAAATTTACTTTTTTGGATTTAAAATCGAATTACTAAAAGATAAAAAGTTTGGTGAGGCGAAAGCGAGCAGCTTCCACCCTTAGCGGACAGCGCTAGTTCTTAATTAAAATATATACAGCGGGAATAAGAGCAGGAGGAGAAGGAGGAGCAGGTCCTGGCGATGCTGGGCTAATCTATACAAAGCTAATAAATCACATGCATCTCACCAACTTACTCCACTGCTGCGTTAGACTGTAGGCTTGTACATGTGTACCAGAAACAATGATATAATACATATTATATTTTATAAACACCCAGACCATGACAAACTGTACAGAAAAACGTACTAATATTTTTTTTGTCGTGGGTGGGAATCGAACCCACGACCTCCGGAAACAACGCCAAAGGCGCAACCACTAGTTTACGGAGGCGGTCGAAAATAAAACTATTAAATGCATTTAACAACTTTTATTTATCTCTCGCTAAGGCACACTCTTTTTTATCTTACAAAATATACATATTGTCTTTGTATAAAGCAAATAAAATACTTTTAAACAAGTGACTCAATCTTGAGTTTAGTATAAAAGTTATTTTGTACCTTTTTTGTACAAGTCATTTTATTATATTATTTTTGTATGGACAACACTAAGGGATAAAAATAAGTGTTTCATTATTTCCATCATATAATAAATAAATAAATCTGTATATAAGTAGATAACAAGCAATGACAAATTTCGTGAGAGGTGACTGTAACCTAGTTGGCTCAGTGGTTGAGTACCTTGCCGCGATAGCGAGGATCGTGGGTTCGAGTCCCGCCAACCAGCATATTTTTCATTGCACTTATCTGTAAAAACAATAATATAGTATATTTCATTACGAGTGCGGAAAGCCTGTCATTGCAAAGAGTTCCGACAAATGTCTACTCGAGCCGAGGCGCAGCCGAAGGTGAGGGTTGAATGTCGAGAACAATTTGCAATGACGGTTCCGCGCGTGTACTGAACAACTATTTTTAATACAGTTGCGAAAAATGAAGCAATTTATTAAAATAATAAAAACACAACTAAACTCGCAAAGAAAATTTCTGGAAAATGGCGTCAACCGTAAAATAATATAAGCAGAGATTTTTCTTTGTTTTCTTCACCCATTCTGGGTAGGCAAAGGGAACTATGCCCATACAGCCAAGTCTTCAGTAGATTTTTTTTATTGATATGAAATGAAAATGAAATTTAATGAGATGAAATGAAATGAAACCTAACCTAACTCATTGAATCAAATCATTAAATCTGATATTGAAACAAATTAGTAGCTTCTTTTTAGAAATATTTGCATGAATCATAAAAACTTCTAAGATTTTTTTTTAGTAAAACCTTTGTGGTTGGTTTTTTTCTTTTTAATAGATATTATTTTGACAGTTGGGAAAGAGAACGCACGAGTTCGGAAAAGGTAAAAAAAAGCTCGAGTATGTAATGGCCCACATCCCGAACGCTATACGTCCCTACAATACGCAACTTTCTGAGCAACTGTATTAAAAAAATATTTTCTTCATAGAACACAATATATATTGTTTCCACTGTGAAAAACACCCAGTATCACACCTCACAATAGTAATTATTGTTTTTCTTTTCAGTTTTAAGCTGCCTCCCGGTAAATATGTCATTGTGCCTTCAACGTTCGAGCCAAATGAAGAAGGCAACTTTATGCTTCGAGTGTTTTCTGAAAAATGCAGTAACATGGCGTAAGTACTTACATGTCACAATTATTAATATCATTTCTTGGCTGTTAAAAATATATAAAAAACTAACTTATTATATTTTTGTCGAAGCGAAACATTTGGATTGTACGTAAACACCTTTCTGTTGTAATAAATATTTTATTATTTATCTGATCTAAAAAAAAACAACACAGATGAAAAAAACAATGACGAGATCAAAAATTTAAATTCTGCGACAAACAGTTATTGAGAATATATAATAGAAGTACGAAGTGGAAATGTGACATTTTGTAAGCACGAATACAATAGGTCACTGGTTCGAATCCCAGTGTACCAATGAGTTTTAAATTTAACGATTCGGAGAGCACGTTAAGCTGTTGGTCCCTGTTTCACTATACCAACTTGTGAAACTGTTTATAGATGGGTTATTGAGTCTATTCAAAACATCGCGACGAGCTAGCCACTTGTTCGGTGTAGTCTCATACCATCGGCTACGACGAGGTGGGATTAAAAACCCTTCTGCTGGGTACCCTGGGGCCGTCTAGGCGGTTTCAGGCGCCGTAAGGCACCCGTGATGATATGTATGTATGTACTGAATTTATTATCGCTTATTAATTTTATTATCAAATTTTTCAGTGAGAATGATGAAGATCTTGGCATGGGAGAAGTGGATGATAGGGTAAGTTTTAATTATAATAATAACTTATTAAAAGATTTTATCTGATCCTTTTTTTATTAATGAAATGATCATTAGACAATATAATAATAATATGTAGGACAATTTACACATATTGCTTTTGTCACATACTAAGCTCTGTTTGTACTATGTGTATGAGAAGCAATGATAAAAGTTTATAAAATATAAAGATAAGTGTTTATAAAATATAATATGTATATTATATTTTATAAACACCCAGACCATGACAAATGGTACAGAATAAAAACGTACTATTTAAAAAAAATAAAATGAATACCATCATTATATGCGTTTATTTTCCTGCCAACATTGTTATAATATTTTTCATTAATCGCAGATTAAAGAATCTGTTCCGGACCCAGAACCGGAAGATCCTGTTCGTAATTTCTTTAACCGCCTCGCCGGAAGCGACGGCGAAGTTGATTGGCAAGAGTTGAAGGAAATACTCGACTACGCCATGAGAGAAGGTAAGATTTTTAAAATCAATTTCTAGACAAGATTATTTTAATCAATATAATTGGAACATTACCTACTTGTTGCATAAAACTAGTTTCAATTTTATCCGCAATATGGCGCGGGGTTTTTATTTTACTTACATAGTCAATAATATAAAAGTCCAGGAACTAAAAATTATAGTCTAAAATGTTACCAGCAAACAAAATTTAATTTGATTCTTTAATTTTTAAATATGCAGTTACAATAAAAAAAAACTTAATTTTTAGGAGGCAATTGCAACTTCTAGATTGTATTATTTTACAGAATTTTTAAAAATATAGAAATATAATATGGAATAGTAGTAGTAGTGGTTATGATTAATTAAAGGCTTGAAAATTAATAGTTTATTGAACATAAATATATTCACTAAACATTTTTTAGAATTTAGCTTATTATTATTGTTAAGGTATAAATATTGTGTGACTAAGATATATATTTAAAAAAAAATATTGTAAAATATTAATCACATAAAATAGACATTATGTGAATTTTGCTTTATATGATTAGGCTTTTAAGTTTAGTTTATTTATTTATTTTTAAAATGCCCATTTATAGTTTTTTTTAATAATGAAATATTCGCTTATTGTAATAATGTGTAAATGCAGCTTTTTATGTTTTTTTTTTGCTGACATTAAAAATATCTATGGAAAATAAGGATTTTGTGAGTATTTTAAGTTCATATATATAATATTTAAAAATCATCATTTTTTATCTAATAAAGGTGAAGGATGACCATTTCATATTAAACACATCATATTGAATTATTTACATAATAATGTGTTAAATTTAGTTAAAGTGTTTTGTATAGCTTTTTAATTTGAAACTTTATAATAAATTCGTAATTAAGTTTAAAAAGTAGCTTCATTTATTAATTATTTTTGCATAGAACATTACAAAAAAAATAATGTTTAAATAACATTACTAAATTTATAGTACCTATATATAATAATGCACTAAAATTAATAACAAAAACTACATACCACATTAACTTAGTTATTTATTATTTAATTTTGTACATGACGTATGATACTTTACTCTCATATACAGCACTTCTAGACACTGATAAAATTATTCTCAAAGGGATTTGTATTGTTTTTAACCTTTACGCTGTGTACTTCGGCTAGCAACTCAAGCGCCACACCACCTTTGGAAACAGACTTCCCCTCCGGATCTGTATATGTCAATAGAAAATATTTTAAAAAAATAGGATCTTAGCCCCGTCGTATATGTATAATAAGGATCTGTAGCTCTACCACAAGTTTTTGCAAACAGTTTCTACTATAGTCGCTAGTAACTATAGATAAGGATCAACCAATAAGATCGCTTTAATTTTCAAATAAACCTCTCTTATTGGTTGATTCCTATCTATAGTTACTAGCGACTATAGTAAAACTTATTTGCAAAAACTACTAGGTAGAGCTACTAACCACTTTGAATAAACAAACCACAAAAAGTCAGTCCTTTTTATTTTTTTAAAGTACGAGTATTGAGTGTGAGAAAGAAATACCCTATAGGAGAGGTAGGTTTTATTTAAACATTTAACTGTTATTATTTGAAGTTCTAAGTTTATTTTTGTAGGCCTATTATTGTAACATCTATATAACATAACTCACAAGAATTGGCTCCAAAACTTATTTTTTTTAGTCATAAGGTTATTTTATTATATTGTTACCTTTTAACATTTGATCCTGACCAAATTAAAAGCCCTACTTTCTCACTTTCTATCAACATACCAGAGTAAATAAAACATTAAATTATAAAAATATAAACAATGACTATGAATTTTTTTTTTATTTTTTTTTAAATATTTTTTATTTATTTAAGTACCTAGGTATATAAAAAAATAACATCTGTCCATGCCTGCCCTTTTTTTCTTAAGTTCGATTTTTTTAAATATCTGTAAATCTAAATAATGAACCGAGGAGAAAGAAGAGGTCTCCCCATTTGCTGTCTTTGTCGGACCAGTTTTTCACCTAAATTCCCTATCTGGAAAAATATATTCATTGTGGTCTCTTTAAATTCTCAATACTCGTTTCTTAAAAAAATACCATTAACATTTATAAATAAACTGATGGGAATACACCAGAAATGGCGATGCGCAATAAGGGGGGTACTCAGCAGTACGACCCCAGCGGCGGTCAGGCCCCAGCAGAAGACAAGGGTTGTCTAGAACAACTGCTGTGCGCGCTCTGCCAACCCATCTGCAAGGAGTTCGGGGTGGACGTAACGCAAATGCAACAACAGCCAAGCGAACAGGTCCACCTAAACCAACCTCACCCTAACCAAGGTATAAAACGAGAAAATTGTGCAATGAGGATCAGTAACTTGCCTAAGTACATATAAATTAAACATAACTACAAACCTATTTCTATAAAATCAATCGGCAGACTATTATCGTGTTTTTTTGTAGACATCGCTGTTCTGAATGTTCTGAACAAGACGAGGCTTAAAAGTAAGCCAGTGATTGTGACAAGCGAATTAGAATCGGAATGTATGAATGAATAATTTGTTTTTATTCACTTCGTGATTAATTTTTTGTATATAAAAATTTACGATCAATGCTTAAAAATCTACCTAAATTGATAATATCACTTCTAAATTTATAGCATGAATTTCAAGGAGTAGTCGATGATGCCATCTTATACTAAAGTGCGTTCGGCCGCTATTTGTCAGTTCCTATATGTTAAAAAAGAAACTAGGTTTCAAATCAAATAATAAAATATTTGCCATTAATACAGCGGTTTTAAAATGTGAAAAAAAAGGCAATGGTACCATATTTTCATAGTGAAGGTTAAAGGTATACCCCTATCCATTTATTTTATGCAATTGATTGCCATACATAAAAATCCAAGTCCGAGTCTATAAATATGTATTTAAAACATTCATAAATTGTTAACAAAGTTACTTATCCTCATTGTTATAGAAGTAGGAACGCTTCAGTTTCTGACTTGGTGGAAAGTATATAAGGCAAATTATTTTATTCACGAAATTTTTAGTTGTGCCACAGAAATAAATCGAAATGGAATGCTTATTGCGCGGCCATTTTTTGAGATAGCCACGCCCACTTTTTTAGATAGCCACACCCACTAAAAGACGCCATCTTTTATTCGAAGATTATCAGAATTGGACCTTATAGTAATAATGTAATTTCGTACATGTAATATGACATTTGCAATCCTTAAAAAAATACAAAAATAATAAAGTCTGGCTGGCGGCATTCTTACTTCTATAAAATATATGAATAAATAGATTATGTTGCCATAGTTTTTTATTATATTAGTTTGAATTATATATTTTGAGACAATAAATAATATGTTAACTTTATATTGAGTGAGCAGTAAGATGTTTATGAATTGGATAGTTTTTGAAATGTTTATTTTATTATTCTTCAAGATGTATTTGTGAAGATATTTAAATCTTTAATTTAACAAAAAAAAAAAAACAAATACAAGTTGTTTTTAAAATCTATTTCATCACAATGCATGTGTTAAAAATAAAAGTTATTACAATTAATTATACTTTTTTTTCAGGAATTGGCTTTAAAACTATTTTAATTTTTGGTTTTTAATTTTCTGATAATAAATGGAGGTTTGGACATACTTTTACAATGTCCACTTTTGATTTTTATTTTATTTTTCAGATTCAAAATTTTTAATATTTTATTTTCCCCCCAAAAAATATCAACAACAAATTTCATACAAAAACACTGCTTAATGTTGCCACTAACACTAAATTAGTAGAATTTTTAAACAAATATCTAATAATAGTTTTTGTTGAAAATTCTGTTAATTATATAAAGCTTTCGTAAGCATGTCTATTGAGGAATGGTGTAAAATAAGTCGGTATTAAATAATATTATCATACTTTTTATGGCCTCATTCATAAAAGTTATTGAATCCTTGAAGAACACTTTAGTTAAAATAGGTTTTGTCTCTTTTGTGCATATTTATTTTTGTTGCTAAAAAAAGAGACAACACCTACTTTAACTAAAGTGTTCTATATTTTTCTCAATATTTACTTACTCAATATTTTTTTTATGAATACTGGTAAAAGTTTATATTTCAAAAAAACAAAATCATAATTTAAAGGTTTTCTATTGTGATAATATTGTTTTGGGATAGTTTTTATAGAAATATTTTTAAATATTATTATTTTTGTTAAAACTATAAGATTTCTTGTACAAAATTAATACTTTAATTAAGTACCTATTTTTAATAGTACAAAAATATGCAATAGTAAATTTTTGAAATGCATTATTTTTTATTAAATTTACAGTTAACTTATAGTTTTATCAAGCGAAAAAAAAACAAAAATGGGCATTTTAAAAGTCACCATGTCACCTCCATCCACTTTTTCTTTTCTATTTTTTTAAGACTTCATATTTTAATATTTTTTTATTTACTTTTTAGAGCTTAAAGGACAGGGTTTCTCTAAGGATGTATGTCGAAGTATGATCGCGATGCTCGACAAAGATCAGTCGGGTGGTCTTGGGTTCGAAGAGTTCAAGTCTTTGTGGATTGATTTACGTCAATGGAGGGTAAGTAACCCTTTTAATGAGATATTAACAACTATGCTCTGATTTTATAAATATTTGTACATACATACATATCATCTCGGGTGCCTTCCGGCGCCCGAGACCGCCTAGACGGCCCCAGGGTACCCAGCGAAGGGGTTTTAATCCCACCTCGTCGTAGCCGATGGTATGAGTCTACACCGAACAAGTGGCTAGCTCGTCGCGATGTTTTGAAGAGACTCAATAGCCCATCTATAAACAGATTCACAAGTTGGTTTAGTGAAACCGGGACCGACAGCTTAATTTGCTCTCCGAGGCACTATAGTGGTGTTCTCAAACAAATGTCCATAATTTTTTTAAATTAAAAACTCATTGGCACCACACCGGGATTCGAACCAGGGACCTAAGTGTTTTTAAGTCCAAGGTCTAACCAACTCGGCCACCACGTATATATATTATTATTATTATATTAATTATTTCACCCCGACTTGCACAGTCGCCATTCGATTTGTCATTCTAGTGATGTCACACCGTAGTGTTGTACAGCGCGCGTCAGCGTGTATGAACTTTTGTATTTGTTTATGTACATATTTGTGTCTATTTTCAGGCTGTATTCCGTTTATACGACACGGAAGGTCGCGGCGCTATCCCCGCCTACCATTTGCGTGACGCTCTCCACTCGGCTGGGTATACGGTCAACGCTCACGTACTTGGCGTTCTTGCACAAAGGTGAGTGAATACTTTAAGGGCCCTGAATAATATTATACAAAAATTATGATTACCCACCACAGAAAGATATTTATTATACAATTACGAACATAACAATTATAATTAAACTTCGACTAACAGCCAAGGTGTAATATTGGAAGTACGTTTGTATTGGCGTATAGGATTTACTACCGAGTGAATATATATTCTTGTACAATAGGCAAGTATACAAAAGATCGATATAGGTCCCAAAATAACATAAGGCTCCTCAACGGTTATTAAGTACCTATACCCGCAGTATTAATATGCGCTAATTATCCGATAATTAAATGAAAATCGCCACATAAAAATAACATTTTTTTCTCTCTTTTAGTCTTGCATGCAGTTGTTAAATAGATATAATACTGTATACACTGTGGCAGATAGACCAACTCGCACAAAAAAAAATGGTGATTCGTATATCTGTCGCACTATTAAAATGTGGAATGCTCTATCTGCTTGCGTGTTTCCTTCTTATAATCTCGAGTCCTTTAAACGAATCGTGTATAGGCATCTTAAGCCGGCATCAACAGCAGGTAAGCAGGTGCAATCAACGGTTACGTAGATCGTAATTGTTGGTCGCATTTGTTCTTCGACCTTCATACTGCTTTCCATCAGGTAGATGTGAGGTCACATGCCGAGCTCCCTGTGAATGGAAAAAATGTTTTTAATTGAGTACGATATGGCGGCAAAGAACATTTTTGACATTTCGTTTTATATGCGATTTTAGGACTTAGGGCGGTTTCATATATTATTCTTACTTTCATGCAAGAATCAGAAACTTGGATGGGGTATTATTGGGATCATGATGCGAAATAAAAAGGGTTTTTAGCGGGAGCCCGTAGGGAAAGGTGGTGTTTATGTTATTATTTTTGTATCCCTGATAGTTTGCTGTTTGATGGTGTTGATGATTTCGTGAAATATTCTCTTTAGAGAAACATAAGTAAGAAAAACTTTATATAAACATAAAAACCTGACTTTTCGTGTTGTCGCCTAACTCCGTTTTATGTTGCAATAATGGCCGTCATCCCATTATTGTAGCACGTGTTTGTAAAATGAAGAAAATATAATTTGAAGACTTGGCTGTATGGCTCATGCCCTTCCTTGCCTTTCCCAAATTTTTGTTTGATAAATAAAACATCAACCAAATAAAAAAATAGAGAAGAAATTTTAACGACCAAACTTCACCAGAATTTATTTTCTCTTGTTAGTTTATGCAAGACTGTTGATTTTTTTTCTACAAAAAGAGTCAATAAAGTGATCCTATTAGTAGAGAGTTAACGGTGGATAGTGGATGAGATAGTAAAAGTAAAAAAATACACTACGGCCAAATCAATTCAGTGTTTTTTTACCAAAATGAATGTTTTTTTTTTTTTCAGATATGGCACTTCTGACGGGTACATAGCATTTGATGATTTTATTATGTGCGCAGTGCGGTTGAAGACTATGATTGGTGAGTTAATATAGATTAATATATACTTAGTGGGTAGATATTTATGTTATTTCTTTAGTAGCATGGCATTTGATTATAAAGGTGTTACAGAAACTATAAACAGTATATTTGACCAACTATGTCTGAGTGAAAAAAAAACTTCTATTTTTAGTTGAGTATATTAGGTACTAACTAAACGAACAACCTGTATATTGTGTAAACATACATTCAACAGTCCATTAATATTAACATTACATTTAATAGGTATATTTTTAGGTTCACTAGGTATTATTTAGTTTATATATATGTTAGTTTTGTTTAATAGATAAGTTGTGATTAAAATCTTTTTTTTAATAATTCATAGTAATGATAGATTTTGATACACTTTCAGCTTATTTGTATAATAATAATAAGTAAGAAGATACTTTCCTGGAAGGTGTAGTATATAAAACATATATTTATTTTTACTGGTCATGTTAAAATTTACGTGGTGGCCGAGTTGGTTAGACATTGGACTTAAAAACACTTAGGTCCCTGGTTCGAATACCGGTGTGTACCAATGAGTTTTTAATTAAAAAAAAATATGTACATTTGTTTGACAACACCACTATAGTGCCTCGGAGAGCACGTTAAGCTGTCGGTCCCGGTTTGACTATACCAACTTGTGAAACTCTTTAAAGATGGGTTATTGAGTCTATTCAAAACATCGCGACGAGCTAGCCACTTGTTCGGTGTAGACTCATACCATAGGCTACGACGAGGTGGGATTAAAACCCATCCGCTGGGTATCCTGGGGCCGTCTAGGCGGTCTCGGGCGCCGTAAGGCACCCGTGATGATATATATATATATGTTAAAATATTTATAAAAAAGGTAGGTATTCATATTGCCATCTACATATTAAAAACTAAAGAAAATCACTATATTACTTAAATTCATTATACAACGTGTTACAAAATACCCCGTAAAAATATAATTAATTATCTAAGACAAAAATATTGTCAACCCTAGTAAGCTGCCATGTCAGGGAACCAAGATTATTTAACAGAAAGGCCTGAGTACCTATTTTACCTAATAATTGTCTACTTTAATAGTTTTTCTATTTTTCATTCATAAATGGCGCGAAATGCCACGCAAGCCATATCACGACAAGCGAGGTTTTGTATTGAGGCGGAGCACACTTTGAGCCGTTACTGAAAAGAAGAACGGTCATAGCCCATGTATTTTCATACCTTAGAAGCCGCGTTCAAAAATGAAACCTATCCAGTTCGATAGAGAAAAATATATATAATAAAATTGTTAATTACATCGAAGTTCGGGAAGTTGGGAGAAAAAAGTTATTCTCATTTGAATTTCAATTTGAGGTTATGTTATGCCTAGTTATTAGGTTAGTATAGCGAACAATTTCGGCCCGAGAATTATTAATCCGCAAAATTATTGGTAGTGTTTTCTTGTGCTGTCGTGACAGAATAATATTATATAATCTGTGGATATATCGTCGCTCTTTTTTTTATTATTTATTTAAACATAGCACAGGATGCGAGCCCATCGGCCTATCGTCGCTATATTTTTATTTTCATGCGATAAATGGACAAAGGGCATTCAATACTATTCAGCCTTTTCTTTTCTTTCAAAATAATGTGAAATCTCTCTTTATTTTGTTAAATCTCAATCCAGATAAGCAAATATAATATTTTTTAATGTATAAAGCATTTTTTTCTGCATAATGTGGACAAATATACAGAAAAGGCAGAAGAATCAGCACGTAACAAAAGTTGTCGGAACTTTTTTTTCCCAACTTCTAAAATTATTTTAAATACTGGAAAATAATGCTTAAATTATCTATTATTAAGTAATCATATCGTTGTTTGTGAACGCTAAGCTTTTACGGTTGGGTCCAGAATGACCGTACTCCTTTGACATTTATTATGAAAAAGTAAGTGTTTGTTTAGGCTGTTTCGTTAGGTTAGGTCTTTTAAAAATTTTGTCCTTCCGCGAATTAGGTAGAAACTTAGGTACATTCTGCGTAGTTTGCTCTTTAATTTTACTTAGGTTTGCACATCAGTGAAAATAACTAACTATTTATAAATTTTTTGGGGTACGTTCGTACGGTTCTTAAATATTGTGAATGGACTCGTTATAAGGCCCCATTTAACCTCCTTTCGGCTTTTCGGGGTATTTTGTAACACACTGTAGATTTTTTTACGTTTTAAAAATCTTATTTGGAAATGAACATTTTTGGAAAATGTATTTTAAAATTCATATTTAATTATATTGTATTAAAAATTAAACATAAAACAGCGAACAACGAACCGTTGGAAAACTTGGAACGTGATCTGCAGTGGAATTCCTGAACACGGATTTTACTGGCCACCCCAAAATTCTGCATTTGAAAATACCTGACAAGTATATTTTATTACAAAAAAGAAACATATCTATGGCAACACTGAGAATTAATGGCGGATTTTGGAATTTTAATTGGTGATACACCGATTTATATACCAGTACGGTATTTAATTACAAAATTATTTGTATAAGTTAAATGACTTAAGACAGTTAATAAAAAAAAACCTTTTTCCAAAATCTGTTGCTATTATTTAATGCTAATTGCGACAGTGTAAATTTAAATAATTTTATATTATCCAATTTATAATATTTTTATATGTATTACATTTTTTATTTGGTTATTAAACTGATCGCAAATGGCAACACTGGGTCTCTACACTTACGTCACTAAATAGGCAATTTACAGTTGTTTTTTTTTAATTATTATTTTACTTTATATTTTATTTATACTCGTATATTATGTCAAATTAATCTGTAAATCGTCTTCTTATTAATTAACTAACACGCTTTGAAACCCCTAATTTAAATATGAATTTCTAAATTCATATTTTAATTACATCGCAAAATATTTTTTATTTTATTTGTTTAATTTTTATTTTTTTATAATTTGACAGATGCGTTCCAAGGGAGATCGTCGGGTAGTAATTACGCCACATTTTCTCTGGATGAATGGCTTAATCGCACAGTGTATTCATAGATAAAAAAAAAACTATAACAATCCGACCATTTATTATATATAATTAAAAAAGGATTTTAAATATGGTGCATGTTACATATATTGCCGTTCCCGACCATTATTATTTTGAGTGATATTGGTCTTTAATTTCTAATTGACGGCCACTTAAAAAAAAATACAAGCCTCGTTTAACGGCAATATATTTTGCATTAGTATTTTTTTTTTTTATATAATATTTCGCTAATATAAAACGAATTGTCTGCTGTTAGAAGCTTTAAAACAATATTTTTTACTCTTTTTATAATACTAAACATTTATATTCTTTGCCGTATTATGGCAACACTTTAAAAAATATAAAATACTCTTTCAAAGGAATTTAAGTAACTGTATATATAATAATATGTACATGGACATTAAAAAAAATCTATGTGAAAGCGGCAAAATGACAAATTATAATTTTTGACATTTTTTATTATTATTTTAAATTGTATTATTTATATGTCACAAAAACTAGTTGAGTTATTGAAAAATACTAAATTTAATATTTAACTTTACAAATTAGGCATTTAAATTACGGGTATATTTTAATTAAATAATAATCTCAAACAATTAATAAATTCACTTTAAAAGTTAATGTGTTAAAAAAACTAACGTTTTTTTTTTTTTTATTAATTATATACTTTATTAAAATTTAGCTTATTTTTATTATCCTAAATGTCTGTACTTATTTACTGTTAAAAATCGCATTATAGTAGAATGCCTTGAAAAAGATGTCCAAAATAACTTATTTAACCAAGAAATAATTATGTACCTTTTTATCTTATTCATAGCTTATTAAAGTAACATTTAAATATTATTGGGAAATTATAATATTAATTTAAGGAACAGTATTTTTTATAAGAAATAATAACAGTATTTTTTTTTGCCACCGAATTTCATTCCAATAATGTAATTTCATTATTTTATTTGTGAATTTTTTGACAATCTACATGCTATAACTATAAATAAATATCTTTATCATAAACATTTACTAAATAAAATATAGCATTTGTGCAGCCCACCAAATCTGTGCAGTTTACAACTGTGCGATTTTTAGCTTACATTAGGTATTGTATCACGATGACCGAAAAATTGTTGTGTATTTATGTGGATAAAATTCATGTGTGTATAACCTTTTTTTATTTTTATTATTAACATCATAAGTATAATTGTTTTTTTATGCTCGTATAATGGTCAAATTACTAAAATAGAAACCTAGTGTTCTCAACTATTAAACACTATAGTTTGTCTTCCTTGCACTTGTATGAAGATTCGACCATTTGTATTTTTTTAAAATTAAATTTTCAATTAAATTTATAAGTGGTCTCTTACATTTATTAAATCGACACGTATTCACTTGATAATATCGATTCTGTTGGTGGTTTTGTGCTAAGATTTTATTTTAGCTTTTATGAAAAAAAAATTCTTTGTTCCAGTGCAACTCTGAATGTCTAATGTGAATAATGTGTTATATAAAATATTATTATTGTAATATTGTTGGTGTGTAAAATAAGGTTATCCACATTCAGTTTATTTTATATTAAAGTTTTATTTAAATGTTTTGTACAATTTAGCATTTTTTGCTTGTAATTTTTTTGAATGTTTGTTTTTTTTATATGTATATTTTTAAATAATCTCTCAATAAATGTATGTTATATTATATTATTAAAATATGTTTTATTGAATTGGCGTGGGTTTTTTAACCCTTTATTTAGAAAAATTATCCAAAGTTTGACTTAAAACTTAACACAGGTTTGGTATTACTGTTTAAATATTTTATTCCATGTTACACAGCCAACATTTTTCGACCGCGTTATTTACTGTTTTAAACTTATTATTATTTGTGGGTCATTAATTGATATACGAGGTCAAACTGAAAGTTCACAGAAAATCAAAAACTGAGTTAACTAGGTTTTATTATTTCTTTTCAAATTTATTATGTCCATTCACATTAATACATCGCTGCATCTGATGGAACCACTGAGAAAAACACTTTGCCCACTTATTCTTAGGGATCTCTTAGACGAAGGAAACTCCCACTGAGTAGACTGTCTTTTAGTTTCCTGATTATAACAGTGAATCCATTCAAAAAAATAATTGTAATATTATTTGAAATACGAACTATTTGTAGGAAAATATTATTTGAGAATTCGTCGATTATGTACAAATGTATTATGGAGTTATGGAGAATTGACCGCCACACAATGAGCAAAATCATGGTTTCGTTCAGCTTGTTTACATAGAAGTCAGTGGCGTAGGACCTGGGGCCGCTCAATAACGTGGGGCCCTAGGTTCAAGTCTTTAAAGATGGCACTGATTCTCTGTATGGTACGACGAATACAGCAGTCAGAAGCAGGCTGTGCCGTGAAGGAAGACGGAAATCAATAAACTAATGGCCTTATTCATAAAAACTTATTGAAGCCTTGAAGAACACTTTAGTTATGGAATGTTTTGTCTCTTTTACACCTATTCGTTTTTGTAACTAAATAAAAGAGACAAAACCTTCTATAACTAAAGTGTTCTTGAAGGACTCAATAAGTTTTTATGAATAAGGCCATAAGTTTACAAGAACGGTACATTAGTCGATAAGTACTGACAGAACTATTAAATCCATAGTAATAGAAACAACCTCGTTCTATTTAAGGCAAAATACCAGTGTCCATAGTCGATATCATTAGCAAGGCAGAAAAGGACGTACTGAGTCCACTTTTTATTAAATTATGAACCCTAGGACAAATTGTTGTAGGTACATAGTTATTGGCGCACTAAAAGACATGTGACGGCTGGGTACTGCGGAAAGCGCCGTACCAGACGTTTACATATTTCTACAGTAGCCCAAGTGTGAGTTTTTTCGCGTTAACTATACTACAGCGTGAACATTTTGACCAATCACACGCTCGTATTTTTAGTTCTCAAAATTTCCGCTTGGAGCGCTGAACTATTTCCCATACAAATTTTAGTTAACTCAAAGTAATAGTTAGAAAACTCACACTAGAGGTACAGTTTACGTAGATTTCGTCTTCAGTATACCGAATCCCTCGTAACGCTACTAAAAAGCTTAAGAAATAATAGTAGGTACAAGTACAGAAGCTCTACCACTCTGAAAAATCAATTAAATAAATAGCGACTCTTGCACCGACACAATACAGTTTTTTCTTTATTTCTTTCATTAGTAGTAGTACAGTAGTAAGTACTGTCTGTGCCTATCCCCGTGGGATAAGGGCGTGACAGTTTTGGTTAGTAAGTACGAAGATCGTAAAACAATTTTGTTTTAGGTTGTCTGCTGTGCAGGTACTTTAACCTAAGAAGATACGCCAGCCATACGGTACACTACATTGTCTATGAAACTAAATACTGCTTTTCGGTATTATATTACATTTTTAAAAATGCAATGAAAAAATTCCTGGTGGCGGGACTCGAACCCACGAACCTCGCTATCGCGGCAAGGCGCTCAACCGCTGAGCCAACCAGGTTCCAGTCAGCTTTCACGAATTTTGTCATTGCTTGGTATCTACTTATACACAGACGCCCTCTATTAGCTTTCTTCTAATAACTCTTATACGAGTGAAGTTAGAAGTCCTAGTTTCTAATACTAAAAATATGTTCATAATATGTACGTAATTGTACATAACTTAAAAAATTTGAACTATTAAGGTATTATGTAATATTATGAATATCCTACTGAACTTCGTAGAATATATTTTAAGGAAACCGATTATGTGATACTTCGTGGCTCCGCCACAGTAGATATTTCAGTAGTGCTTAACACTAAAAATACGTTCATAATATGTACGTAATTGTACATAACTTAAAAAATATGAACTATTAAGGTATTATGTAATATTATGAATATCCTACTGAACTTCGTAGAATATATTTTAAGGAAACCGATTGTGTGATACTTCGTGGCTCCGCCACAGTAGATATTTCAGTAGTGCTTAACACTAAAAATACGTTCATAATATGTACGTAATTGTACATAACTTAAAAAATATGAACTATTAAGGTTTCCGAGAAATTCAACATAAATAGTTGGCCGGGCTAGGAAGTGTGATTCCTAGCTCGGCCACAGTGTACACTGAGATACAATAGTGTTAAAAAAACGTACATTTAACATATAATAAGAAATGTACAAAAAAATCATTACCTACATGATAAATACCAAAATTAAAATAGTCGATGGCTATGCCGAAATTATCAGGCGTTCCGTGTTCCTGATATTTTCGTCATGGATTTTATTTTATAGTAATTTATTACTCTGTTGCTACTTTTTTGCGCAACTAGCTATTGTCTATGGCTTCGCGCGTAATATTAGGGGTTTTTTTTAGTTATAGAGACCTTCCTCCACCTAAAACGTATATACATTTAAAGTAAAAACCGAACCCTTTTAAAATCACTGTATCCGTCTGTGTTCCTGTCTATCCAAACCATTAAAAAAAACCCTAATATAACACACGCGAACCCATGGGCAATCGCTAGTCGCTCAAAAAGGTAGCAGCAGAGAGTAATAAATAACTAAGATAAATAAAATCCACGACAAAACTATCAGGAACGCCTGATAATTACGTCATAGCCATCTTACTATTTTAATTTTGGTTTTTATCATGTAGGTATGATTTTTTTGTACATTTCTTATTATGATTATAATAAACACTAAATTTACATTCTTTTAACACTATTATACCATTGATCTCAGTGTAGTGGCGGGGCTAGGGCACTTCCTCACGATGGCAAAGAAAACAGACTGCATTTAAATAAAAATATACGAATGGTAATTAACATGTCAATGTCACAAGCTAGTTTTTCTATTTGTTACCGCGAAGTGAAATGAAAATTTGGGTCCGATAATACTCTAAGTTTATTAACGGTATACGAGTTTTTAGAAACTCATCTTCTATACAAGAAATCTTGTGAGCTTTATTATTATCATTACCTATAAGAATAGCAATAAAATTTATAAATAATAGTTTTTTCTTTTTACCATGCTGTAAGATACATAAAAAAACCTTTTATTATATTACGCATTCATTTAATAAAGGTGCATATCGCACAACATTTATCCAATAGTATGTTTCTAGTTAGCGTACGTTTTTTTTTATTGGAGCACGGCATGTGACTTTGTATCTACCTGGTAGTGAGCAGACCTACAAAGTCCTATGGAGTCGATCAATAATTGTTCTTAAACAAAGTTGATCGCTCGCATTATGCCGGCTAAATGATGCGATTACGAAATGGGTGGCGACAAATTGCATTACGTACGAGTATATATTTTAATATACTCGCTGGCTTATCGTCAATTCAACCCATTACGTAACCGCACCCTAAAAGGAGAGTACTACCTCGACAAGAAATTGATGCAGTATTCTTCTGAAAACCGGTGAACCCACAGACTAAAAGCGAAACATGACTAGGTCACTTGACGGTTTTTTGCATCTGTATTGGCGGTGGTAACGAGACCGGTCGGTCGGCCTAACGAAGTTATAGAGACCCTCCTCCCACCTAACGATCTTGTGACGTCTCGCAGATTTTTTAGATTTCAGATATTAGTATCTCAAAAACCATTTAATTATTTTAAAAATAAACGAAATAGTTTATTATTTTAGGCTATTTTTTCTTTTTTTTTTGTCGGAAGCCCATTATAAACGTAATCAATTCGGTAAACTACTTAAAAGGCGGCGTAGGTGTGACACCTACGCCGCCTGCGTGCGTGACGCACGCATCTCGCGGACGACTGTACTGAAAACTGGTTTTGGTCGGCGCACGCGCATTTCATCGTAGCGAGTGCGCAGTTCCAATACACAACCATTTGATATAATATAAATTTTGTTCTATTTTATTTTAATTATTAATAGTAAATAAATATATGTGTTCTATATTATATAATAATAATAATATGTTATATAATATTATTATATAGATATATATTATACATGTCTATATTTTAGAATAGAATAGAATATCATTTATTCAAGAAATAAAATAAAACAATACTTAAATAGCAGGTATATAAAATATGTAGGTATATAAAAAAATATATAATATAATTTCTTAGGCTATTAAAATTTTGTTTTATTTTTGTTATATTGAATTGGTTACGTCGTCAGCTTGTGCGCGGGATACTTTTCAGTATCATTCGCGCTGATTTGATTTTCAGGACGCACCACTCCTTCCTACATCTAAGCATAAATTATTTAACTACTCTATATTTTAAACTATCAATATTTAACACTTAACTATGAATCTGTTATTATTTTATTTATTTTATTTACTATGAATCTGTCCTAAAATCATAACATAAAGAAACTTTTTAATTATTATAAATTGCATTTCATTAAATACGAGTACATTAAAATCTAATTATAGGTCAGTGAGTTATTGCAGCAATAATTAAATTTTTATTACCGGATGTTACTGAAGATCAACTTAACAAACTTGACCGCCTGCTTAATATGTGCATACGTTTTGTCTTCGGCCTGCGTAAATTTGACCATGTTACCGAATACCGCAAACAGTTAAGGTGGCTTAATATCCGGTCTCGTAGATCAGTACATCTGCTATCCTTTATATATAATATGCTATATAACCCTAATACTCCCTCATACCTTAAGACTCGTTTTCTTTTCCTTGGTGATTCGCATGATCGTCCCCTCCGTTCCTCTGTCAATAACCTTCTAAAAATCCCCTCACACGTCTCTTACAAATATTCGTTTACGGTGTCAGCTGCTCGCCAGTGGAATTTGCTTCCTCTGACTATAAGATCAGCCCCTTCCATCGGGGTGTTTAAACGCTTGCTCACTGCTCATTATCTGAACGCTTAAACCAGATCCTCGTGACAATTTTTGTTTGGTATGTATGTTTATGTATTACATTTATTATATTATATACAGTATTTAACTAGTTTAAGTAATGTTATGCATCTAATGCATCATTGTTAAAATTATATGTATATCCTTCTATCGAAAGTTCCGCACCCTAAGCATATTTCACTTTCTTAAATGTTAGCTGGTAGAAAATGCCTAAGGCATTAAGCTCGCCTGTGTACAATTTTGTGCAATAAAGAATTTAAAATAAATAAATAAATTTTCAATCACAGTATTTTGCTGCGTGTCTGTAAGTGAAGTCCTTCACTGGACAAGAAGTCCAGTTAATATAGATTCGACCTTGGTTGATGAGTGTTTTACGGATTAATGGAGGTACTTCTACTACGTAGTTCGCTGCTAAGTTGGCATCTTTTTTTCCTGACTTATTGCCCGAGAATAATTTACAAACAAGGTTAAACTTAACCTTACTTGTAAATTGTTCTCGGGTCATTCTCGGATGTTTTTCAGAGATATTTTGTTCAAATATACATCCGAACACTTCCTTTTCTGCCATGTTGTTAGGTACGCCTACTACCTATTATCACTCGCGGGTTGCGTTTTGTAGGCTCTTTGATTTTAAGTCCACAAGATTTTAGTTCTTTGGACTGGGCCAGTTTCTTTTAATCTTCATTGTTTTCGGTGCTAATTATTACGCCTCCGTTCTTAATCTCCGTACCTGAATTTGGCTTTATTATTTGTTGGACAAGCTTCTTAGTGTCCTCACTGCTCTAATATTTGTTTGCCGGATATATAAATATGCTTTTGGCCGTGGAAGGAAGGTAATTGTCACTTCGACCCTTGACCATATCAGCGAACGATGTGGTCGTTGGTGCAGCCTTTGGGGCGATTCAACAGTGGCCTTCAGGTCAACAAAATAACTTTTTATTGATTGGTGGTTCAATACCTTGTGCTGAACCACCTGCTTTAGTGTATCTGCTTTTTATGTTTTGATAACTTACTGCTAATTGAGATACTCCATGCATGATCTCTCTGCTGGTATTGTTGATCTTAAGTTTTTGCTCGGTGTTTAGTTTACCCTCATTAGCAGTAGAGCAGATATCATTTAGACAGTCACTGATCAGCTTCAGCCATTTCTCAATGGTTGCATGGCACAGGTTTATTGAGATCTAGCAAGCGGTGGTTGTTCTGGCTGCACGGGCGGGGCGGTCTCCATGTACCTCAGCCCGATGTCGTGTTGGTGGTGGACTCCTTAAAATTCGGCTGCTTCGATTAAATGGACTGTCCATTTTAATCACTCACTAATACTCACTTTACACGTGCACCAAAATATTTGACCTAGATTTTGCCGTTCGCATTTACGTCTCGATTAAAATTGTTTTGTGTAATATATAGATAATAATGTACATTTATTAGCTTCTTGCTGCAAGGAATCCGGCTCTTGGCTCAAAGCCATTCACTCACCATCGCTTGGCACCCTACTTGACGGTAACGCCATTCGCATTGCCATTTCTCTCTGTGTAGGTGCTGCTCTTTGTCAACCACACAGATGCATATGCGGGACTATGGTTGACGAGTCCGGTGTTCACGGCCTCTCGTGCAAAAGAAGTGCTGGACGATGGCCGCGGCACGCGAATTTGAATGCCGTAATAAAACGCGCCTTGGGTTCCGCGGGTATCGCCAGCATTTTAGAGCCACCAGGAGCGAGTCGAGACGATGGCAAAAGGCCTGTCGGCATGACCATAGTCCCGTGGTGTAAGGGTCGATCCTTAGTGTGGGACGCCACCTGCACAGACACATTAGCTCCATCTAATTTACAGCTCACCTCTGTTTCCTCTGGGGCCGCAGCTCTTAAAGCACAAAATTTGAAATATGATAAATATTCCCAGCTCGCAGACCACGGCTGCGAGCTTGCGGCTGCAGTTCTCGGCACCTGCGCGGCTCCAGAGGAACTCAATGAATTAATTTAATTTTTATTACTATTATATAGCTTTTAAATGTATAGGTAATTATTATTAGAAGTTAACACTGTATATTAAATATGTATAACTTATTATAAAAAAAAATAGAAGCTTTAATAAATCAATTAGGAAAGACTCTCATTTGCTACCTTTAAAATGTATATTAAACATATATATGAATATATATATATATATATATATATTTATGTGTGGAAATATAAGGATCCTACATCATTCCCCCTCGGAGACCGTTACTACGGTCGATAATAATTCGGAAATGGAACTTTGCGACCAGAACGGGTTGTTCTGACAATGTTGTGAGTAGGTTTATCGGGCTGAGGAGGTGGAAGGTCGGGTGAGGTGGAGGGTTTGGGTGTAGGAGTAGGCCCTACCCCAACTCCTACACCCACACCTTTACCGACTAATATATCCCCCCCATGGGACCACCTTGACGTGGTGGGGGGGCTTACGGTGGGTGCACATTGGGAGAAGTGCACCCGCTTAACTAACGGTCCCAGGAGGTATTATGCCAGCATCTGTCCAATAGTGGGCAGCTGGCGTAGGGGAGGAAAATCTAGGCAGGGTCTGTCGCGGATTGAGTGGCTGCCTAATCAGCGTCTGTCTCACATTGGGCGGCTGTTTGTGTGGTGGCGGAGATCGCCCCGCTTTCTGGGGCGACTCTAAGCCGCTGCGGGGATTCGCCCATCCCTGACGGGTAGGGAGGGTTCTCGCGAGTGGGGCCCCTCCGGGTACTTCTCTGTGGATACGGAGTTGGCTGGTGATAGGGCCGCAACGATGAGGAAACGGGGCGACGAGGAACATAGTGCTCGTTCCTCTCATCCTGTGGGGCCTGGGGGCGGCGGATGCGGGGCATTTGTCGTGTCGAGGGCCACGTGAGGAAAGGCGTCCGGGCACCTTTATTCCTGGTGGAGTCAGTGAGGGGGGTATATCGTGGGCCCTCCTCCACTTGAGACGGTGCCCGCGTAAGCGTGCTCACGCCGGCGGGGTCGCGGACGAATGACGCTTGCACATCGTCATGGGACTACCCCGGGATTAGTTTGTGACCTTAGTAATGTGTTTGTAAAGTCCTTCATATTATTGTTTACAGCCAGACCCCACATCCTGGAGGCGCAAACCCCCGCGGGTCTGATCCGGGGCCACGCGTATTTGCATCAAGTATGTGGACATCGACACCCCGGGCCGCGCCGGCAAGATACCCCTGCTGCGGCTCCGGAACCCCTGGGGCAATGAGTCCGATGCAACCGGGCCTGGAGTGACAAGTCAGTATTGTATGCATGGTAGAAAGTTGAGATGTGGGGGGAACGAGGCCGAATGGAACGGGGTCTAATTGACAAGTCAGTGAGTATAGTATGCACGGTGGAAAATTGATGATGGGGAAAAGAAGCCGGATGAAAACTAGTTTATGTCAGCGGGCTTTGCACGCATTAATAATCTTTTAAATAAACAGTTTTTTGCCAAGCTAAAATGGTTATGTTTTAAAGAATCTTAAATTCCAAAAGGACACATGTATTCACTTAAATGGAAATTAATATTTTGTTGACAACAGACTGAACTACAACAATAATAGCTAAGTACGGAAAATTTCGGGATAAAGGAAGTGACACAACATTACTATTTAAAAATGTATTTATTGCTTTTCGAAGTATTCTCCGCGAAATTTGACACATTTTTCCATACTATGGAACCAATCATTGAAGCAACCATTCCATTCGGAAGTTGGGGTCCACAGCTTCTTCAGGTGATGAAAATCTCTGACCACGCAATTTATTCTTTATTTTAGGGAAAGTATAGAAATCATTAGGGCTTAGGTCGGGGCTGTACGGCGGATGGTCTAATAATTCTATGTTTTCTTGCTCCAAAAACTCTTTTGTTCTGTGCGCGGTGTGAGAACTCGCATTGTCGTGATGGAGGATGATGCGGCGATTGCAGTTCTCTTTACGGAGTTCAAAAACGACCTGTGGCAAACAAATGCTAGCATACCATTCTGCATTAACCGTTCTTTGTCCCTCAAGAGGAATAGTCGCAACATGGCCGGTTTTGGAGACAAACGTGGCCACCATATTTTTTGCAACACTCCGTGAACGCATAATTTTTGTTGGCTTTAACTCATTTTCGAACACCCAAACTCGTGACTGATTTTTTGTTTCGGGTTCGTACGCGTATATCCAGGATTCGTCACCTGATACGATGTTGTATACAGCATTAGAGGATCCTGCGTGGAATCTTTCGAGAGTTCTGACGCACCAAGTAACGCGAGCCGCTTTTTGCTCTTCACAGAGCGAATGCGGTATCCATCGGGAAAACAACTTTTTTACACCTAATTGTTCATGCAAGATTATTTGTATTTGACTCATGCCAATGTCTAAAGTTGCCTGAATTTCGCGGTATGTCACATGTCGATCTTCCACAATCAGCTTACGCACAGCATCAACGTTTTTTTGGCTGACTGCAGTTTTTGGACGACCTTGACGGGGATCATCACTGAGCTTGACACGTCCACGTTGAAATTCAGCAAACCAGCGATAAATTGTGGTTTTGGATGGGGCTTACTCACCAAATGCAGAAAGCATCCGATCAACACACTGTTTTTGTGTTAAACCACTTCGAAAGTCATAATAAATCATCGCTCTTGAATTTTCTCGAGTCAATTCCATTTTCTCAACGACTAAACAAGTTTGACAAGTCCTTGTGACAAGACCAAGAATCTTTTTTTAAATAAATAAATGGTATTCGATTTTTAAAACCAAGGAGTTTTCAATTAAAAAGATTTTAATATGACAGGAACAGTGGAAATATTCCATTCCCGATATTTTCAGTGCCGACTACGTATCAACCATCGACTCATCCTTCTCGGTTATTGTGTGTTATCCTTAGGAGATCGACTTACCTGTACCATCGCGGACTTTTCTGTAGACCTTTTTAAAATATACAATTCCACAGTTTGATCTCGTAATGCTACTTGTACTATTATTTATTCTGTGGTAATGCCTAGCCAGCGTTAGCAGTGTAAGCGCACAAAAATAAATTATTAACGACATCATTAAGACGATAACAGCGACTTTGCCTTAACTATTTAGAGATAAAAACTGTCTTTATAAACATATACTAACTATAGAAAATGCAGCCGAGGCGAAGGCAGTGTTTGCCTAGTCATAAACCTATTGATTTTGTAAGTTGTCAGCCTGAACTATAGCCGTGGGGTACTTCATCATGTGTTAAAATCTATACCCGGTGTTCCGAGCAAAAAACAGCGCGCCTGCCCGTTTCAAGACGGTCGTGTTATTTTTTTTAGCAATGCTATGATGCAGCTCTGGAACGATCAGTGTTGCATTTTGATGTCACTTTTTCATCTTAATAACTATATTTAATTAAATAATTAAATTTATGATGGGCACCGCCTAGAAGGCGTCTAGTATACCCAGCGGTGCGGTTTTTAATCCCACCTCATCGTAATCGATGGCATTGTCCCGAAGCGCGAAATAGATGCAATTTAATAATTAAGAATAATATAATTTATAATAATATAATATAACGTATTCTCTCTTGTTATCGCTACATTAACACTGTGAATACGTGGAGCTAAGCGGAAAAAAAAAGAAAAAAGTGACATTGGCGCCATGTTGTATATTTATTCTACAGAAGAGGGCCATTCGGGCAATATATAACATGAAAGCTCGTGATTCTCTTCGAGAAATCTTTCCTATGATTGATGTACTGACACTACCATCTCAATATATTTATGAAAATTTATTGTACGTTAGGAAAAACTTAAATATCTTTAGTAAAAATGGCGATAGACATAATTTAAACTTAAGAAACATAGATAAAATCGATATACCAAAGTTTAGACTGCAAAAAACTAATAAATGTTTCGTCATTAACAGTATAAGGTTATTTAATAAATTACCTAAAAGCATTATAGATCTGAGTGAAATAAAGTTCAAAAATTGTATAAAACACATATTAATCAATAAGGCTTACTATAGTGTAAAAGACTATCTTAACGATAAAGACGTCTGGATCCGTCCTGATATGCAACTGAGGTCTCGCAACTAGTAAACAAATTGCTTATGTAGAATCTACCCTAGTTTAGTAGGTATATAATGTCCGATATTGAAATAATTTTATATTACATAATTTATTTTCATTACATTATGTAAATTTTGTCTTTGGATAAGGTAATCATTGATGATTGCCTACTTATTTATACTAATAGTATACTGTGTAGTTATGTACATTGGTACCGTAACAAATAATCTGCCATAGGGTGTTCTGCGCATGCTGATCAGTGGGGTGCATTTTGAGTATGTTACTATATATATATATATATTATATATATGTATGCTATATAGCATAAGTCAATCAATAGCTGTACCCCTCTTTTAGTTTGTGTGAAGCACTAGAGTTTTTTACTTGCTGGTTTCTTTTTCTCCGGGGTGTCTCTGAGGGGGTCGACTTTACAGTTAGTGTTTATGCCCTTAAAAATACCGATCCTTATACCTTTACTTATATGTGATTGGTTACTTAGCTTTTATTTACAACAAATATTTAAGGCATGGATATGGTCGGTGAAGTTGGTCGCCTTGGTGGCTCTCTTGTATGGCAGATAATGATTGACAGGTCAATGGAATCAGCTAACCACCTTGTCTTACACTAGTTGGTTATGTAGTGTGTGTTCGGTTCGGTAGTAATTTTCATATTAAGATTTCCATTCCATCGTGTCTAAGTTCAATTAATATTTGTCGTTATTTTGTTAATGAATAGCTGCCTAACCAAACGCACTCTAAGACCTCATTATTAAACTTTTTTTTTTTTTGACTGTTCATAAATATCTGTAAAGATTTACATGAAATAAATGATTTTGACTTTTGACTTTTGACTAATGTTGGTTTTAAAATAGAGATATCGACGGGGATGGTGCTCTCCTGGGAGCGGTGTTGTAGATATGTGTTTATTTATATATGGTGAATACAACAGACGACAAGCATGAAAATTACACAAACACACGTAAAATAATTTTTAAACCAGCTTTGTAGCCTTAGAGCGTACTCACACAGCATGGTTTAGGGATACAATATTAATATACTTTATGTTAAACTAAATTATTCAAATGATTACAATTATTATATTTTAATATATTATTTTTTATATTTTTTATATGAGCTCAACATGTGGCCTTGCATCTACCTGATTTTAAGCAGTTTGCAATGTCCAGGAATGATAGCAACAAGCGGATGCATGCAGGTGCACCTCTGGTTGCCATCATTATGCCGGCTTAAGATGCCTATTCACGCTTTGTTTAAAGGACTCTAGATTATAACAGGAAGCCAGTACGCCAGCTGGTAGAGCATTCCACATTTTAATAGTACGGCAGATGTATGAATCGTCAAAACTTTTTGTACGAGTTGGTACATCCGCCACGGTATACATATGCATTTTGCAACCAGTGCGTGTTGTTCTGTAGAGGAAAGGATAAGGTATTCCCCTTATATATAAATAAGGTATGTTGAAAAGCTTTTCAGAGCACTGTCGGACCGGCCGTGGACCGTGCTATCATCTGCATAACAATGAATGTTGCCACGTGACAATAGGTCATTGATATGCAGAAGAAAAAGACAAGGAGACAACACTGATCCTTGGGGTACACCAGCATCAATAGACTCCCAATCGGAGGCTACGCTATCTACTAGGACCCTAATGCCACGATCAGAGAGAAAACTAAATATTCAGTTGCGTAACCGCGTCGAAAATCCACAAGATGGCAGCTTGGAGAGCAAAGCCTTGTGCCAAACGCGGTCGAAGGCCTTAGAAATATCTAAACCAACTGCCAAGGCCTCCCCACATTTGTACACTGCCTCACCCCAAACATGCGTAATGAACGCAAAAAGGTCACCCGTTGATCTTGCTTGGCGAAAACCATATTGGCGATCATTCAGGATAGAGTGACCTTCAAGGTATCGCATGACCTGTATATTAATAATGGTTTCTAAAACCTTGCACAGGACTGAGGTGATGGCAATGAAGCGGTAGTTATTGGGGTCGGATCGATTTCCCTTTTTGGGAATTTGTTGCACATTGGCTACTTTCCAAGTTGCAGGGACAATTCCAGAGGAATATGAAAGCCGGTAAAGTCGAGTGAGGGCGGGAGACAACTTAAGATAACAGTTCCTTAATACAACTGCAGGAATACCATCAGGACGACCGGCCTTCCGAATGTCAAGTGAATAGAGGGCCTCGCGCACATCGCATTGCCTAATACGAACATTAGGCATTGTGAAGCCTCAGTCGGTTATAGGAGGTGGAAGCGCGCCTCCATCCTTGATTCGAGAATTCGATGCAGAGAGTTTAGCTAAAAGTTGTGCTTTCTCTTTTGCAATGTAAACCAGTGATCCATCATGATTCCGCAGCGGTAGTAATGAGGAGCGACAGAAATTTGATTCCACGGATTTGGCAAGCTGCCAAAAGCTACGACTACCAGCAGGTCGAATGAGTAATTCTTGCCCTATCCGTGAAATGTGTTCCCTTTCAGCCCGTTTAAACACCTTTTTGCAGATTTTGGAGGCCAAGTTATAGGCTGCTTTTAGGGAAGTGATGTTAGGGTCTTCACTAGAAAGACCTTGGATCTATTGCCGATACGCTAGATTTTTTAGCTACAACAGCTTTTGTGCAATCACTGTTGTACCACGACAAACGAGT
Organism: Monopis laevigella; assembly: GCA_947458855.1. Classification (NCBI taxonomy): domain Eukaryota; kingdom Metazoa; phylum Arthropoda; class Insecta; order Lepidoptera; family Tineidae; genus Monopis; species Monopis laevigella. The sequence continues at coordinate 4,333,999 of OX381577.1, read as the reverse complement.
GGGGAATATAATATTCCATACCCAAAAGTATCTCATCATCATTTGAAGAAGCACACCTGGAAGCAGCGAGGCCCCCACGGAAGTACTTGGAAGTATTCCCGAAGTCCTTCCCAATCCGCTAACGAATAGTGCCAGACTTTTCGTGATATGCTACGTCGAGGTGGCGGAGAAGCATTAATTCATTACAATTACCGAAATTAATACAATTACAATTATTACAATAAAATAAAATTATTAAAATAAAATATATGAAAATATTACAATTACAATAAATTATATGAAAATATTATAATTACAATAAATTATATGAAAATATTACAATTAAAATAAGTTATTATTATAATCCTATAAACTACATATAAGAAAACTATTACACACAAACTAAGTATATTATATTATGTTACATAACTTGTAAACTTTAAATTTATTAAAATTATTACTACAATTAAGTTAAGTTAAATTATTACTAAACAAATACACAGATTACAATAACAAAGAAAATAATATTCAACAATAATGAACAAACAATAAATATAAAAGTATAGGTACATGATATAGCTGGGGAATAAAACAGTATCTTATACAAACTAAAACCAATATCCAAAACCAAGAAACCAAAACTAAAACGAACCCAGAGCAGGGCTTAGCTGATTTTTAAAGCGGTCCCGGGTCTCTAGAGAAAAATCAGGCGAGGCGACATGTCGCGTCGCCTCAGTCAAAAACGTATGTATTTTGACAGTGACAGTAGGCGTGAGGTACGCTGTCACCTGCCAAAGTCTACAGTTTTGACTGAAGGCGACACGACACGTCGCCTCGCCTGATTTTTCTCTAAGGCCCTGACAAAGACGAACGTAGCTCCTTAAACGAACTGTCTGTCGCGTCATGGTAAAGGTTGTGGGATCTATCTGTAATTTATTTACCTAAGTAGGATTTTTCAATTGTAATTACTTTGTTAAAGTTATATTTCAAGTCACTATTATATTAAAATTATGAATATGGTGAGTGCACGTAAATATAAGATACACAAACATTGAGTAAGTTTATTCACAGGTACATAATCCAGCAAAGATTTATTCGCATAAAGGGCATTTGCGACTGGTAAACCCTAAACAAGTGGCCGACTCGTGGCGGAGTTTGGATAGATGCAATAATTTACAGGTTTATTGCGTCTATCCAAACTCTACCACGTGTAGGCCACGTACATCAACTGCTAGTAATTAGCTACTATGAATATGGCAAGCGCACAAAAATATAAGATACACAAATATTGAGTAAGTATATACACAGGTACAGAATCCAGCAAAGATTTTATTCGCATAAAGAGCATTTGCGACTGGTCTACCCGGAAAAAGTGGCTGACTCGTGGCGGAATTTGTATATTATGATGGCTTTCCGACGCGTGAACACGCCACATAGTTGTGCGCGAAACAAGGAAACTCCAAGTTGATTCCGCAAACTACCAACGGCTGGGCTTGTGATTTATGTATGGTCACCGCAAAAGCCAGTCGCATCAGAAATTGTAGCCGCTAAAACTATAATAAATAGTGACAGACTGATATAACAGTTACTAAAATTATGACAAAGCAAATAAAATAAGTGGTAGTGGTATAAAATACTTATATTTAAATTCAATATTTTTTCTAGGTCCCAGTTCTCAGTATTCTCTCTTGTTGCTACATTAACACTGTGAATACGTGGAGCTAAGCGGAAAAAAAGGAAAAAAGTGACATTGGCGTCATGTTGGTTTTAAAATAGAGATATAGACGAGGATGGTGCTTTCTTAGGAGCGGTGTTGTAGATATGTTTTGAATGTGGACAGTACAGGAATTAAGAAATAATACGAGTTGCACATAATAAAAAATATAAATTGCCAATAAACAAATATCAAAGACTAACGTAGCTTCTTAAAGGAACAGACTCTTGCGACATGGTTAAGGTAATGACAACTATTTTTGATTTATTTACCTAAGTAGGATTGTGCAATTATAATTAATTTGTTAAGGTTCTATTTCAAGTCACTATTATACTAAAATTATGAATATGGCAAGTGCACAAAAATATAAGATACACAAACATTGAGTAAGTTTATTTACAGGTACAGAATCCAGCAAAGATTTTATTCGCATAAAGGGCATTTGCGACTGGTCTACCCGGAACAAGTGGCCGACTCGTGGCGGAGTTTGGATAGACGCAATAGTTTAAAGGTTTATTGAGTCTATCCAAACTCTACCACGTGTAGGGCACGTACATCAATTGCTGCTAATTTGCTACTATGAATATGGTAGGTGCACAAAAATATAAGATACACAAAAATTGAGTAAGTATATTCACAGGTACAGAATCCAGCAAAGATTTTATTCGCATAAAGGGCATTTGCGACTGGTCTACCCGGAAGAATGGCCGACTCGTGGCGGAGTTTGGATAGACGCAATAGTTTAAAGGTTTATTGAGTCTATCCAAACTCTACCACGTGTAGGGCACGTACATCAACTTCTAATTATTTGTTACTAGCTGACCTGGTGAACTTCGTATCATTTACAAAGATGATGGCTTTCCGACGCGCGAACACGCGACATAGTTGTGCGCGTAACAAGGAAACTCCAAGATGATTCCGCAAACTACCAACGACTGGGCTTGTGATTTATGTATGGTCATCGCAAAAGCCAGTCGCATCAGAAATTGTAGCCGCTTAAACTATAATAAATAGTGACAGATGACAGATATAATAGTCACTAAAATTATGACAAAGCAAATAAAATAAGTGGTGGCCATCTTAGATTTAAAATCTTTTTTTTTTTTAGGTCCCAGTTCTCAGTATCCACAGTGTTTCTCCATCTATTCACAGTGTTAATATAGCAACAAGGGAGAATACTCTTGTTGCTATATTAACACTGTGAATACATGGAGCTAAGCGGAAAAAAAGAAAAAAGTGACATTGGCGCCATGTTGGTTTTAAAATAGAGATATCAACAAGCATGGTGCTTTCTTAGGAGCGGTGTTGTATATACATGGTGACTTTGAAAGGATGTACTTTGGGCTAATATGAGGTTCTACTGATCAATACGAACAACTTTTCCCATGGAACCATGTGCCGCAAATGAAAAAAAATATTGCCTTCTCCATACAAACTAGTTATGTTAAAATGACCAATTTGTATGGGGAAGCCAATTTTTTTTTCCATTTGCGACACATGGTTCCATAGGAAAAGATGTTCGTTTTGATCAGCAGAACCTCATATTAGCCTAAAGTACATCCTTTCAAATTCACCCTGTATATTTTGAGTGTGGACAGTACAGGAATTAAGAAATAATACGAGTCGCACATAATAAAATATATAAATTGCAAATATTAAAGACTAACGTAACTTTTTAAAGGAACAGTCTGTTGGGACATGGTAAAGGTGGTGGGAACTATTTTTGATTTATTTACCTAAGTAGGATTGTGCAATTATAATTACATTGTTAAAGTTCTATTTCAAGTCACTATTATACTAAAATTATGAATATGGTAAGTGCATAAAAATATAAGATACACAAACATTGAGTAAGTTTATTCGCAGGTACAGAATCCAGCAAAGATTTTATTCGCATAAAGGGCATTTGCGACTGGTCTACCCGGAAGAAATGGCCGACTCGTGGCGGAGTTTGGATAGACGCAATAGTTTAAAGGTTTATTGAGTCTATCCAAACTCTACCACGTGTAGGGCACGTACATCAACTTATAATTATTTGTTACTAGCTGACCTGGTGAACTTCGTATCACTTACAAAGATGATGGCTTTCCGACGCGCGAACACGCGACATAGTTGTGCGCGTAACAAGGAAACTCCAAGTTGATTCCGCAAACTACCAACGACTGGGCTTGTGATTTATGTATGGTCATCGCAAAATCCAGTCGCATCAGAAATTGTAGCCGCTTAAACTATAATAAATAGTGACAGATGACATAACAGTCAATAAAATTATGACAAAGCAAATAAAATAAGTGGTGGCCATCTTAGATTTAAAATCTTTTTTTTTTTTTAGGTCCCAGTTCTCAGTATTCACAGTGTTTCTTCATCTATTTACAGTGTTAATATAGCAACAAGGGAGAATACTCTTGTTGCTATATTAACACTGTGAATACATGGAGCTAAGCGGAAAAAAAAGAAAAAAGTGACATTGGCGCCATGTTGGTTTTAAAATAGAGATATCGACAAGCATGGTGCTTTCTTAGGAGCGGTGTTGTATATATATTTTGAGTGTGGACAGTACAGGAATTAAGAAATAATACGAGTCGCACATAATAAAATATATAAATTGCAAATATTAAAGACTAACGTAACTTTTTAAAGGAACAGTCTGTTGAGACATGGTGAAGGTGGTGGGAACTATTTTTGATTTATTTACCTAAGTAGGATTGTGCAATTATAATTACTTTGTTAAAGTTCTATTTTAAGTCAGTATTATACTAAAATTATGAATATGGTAAGTGCATAAAAATATAAGATACACAAACATTGAGTAAGTTTATTCGCAGGTACAGAATCCAGCAAAGATTTTATTCGCATAAAGGGCATTTGCGACTGGTCTACCCGGAAATGGCCGACTCGTGGCGGAGTTTGGATAGATGCAATAGTTTAAAGGTTTATTGCGTCTATCCAAACTCCATCACGTGTAGGACACGTACATCAATTGCTGCTAATTTGCTACTATGAATATGGTAGGTGCACAAAAATATAAGATACACAAAAATTGAGTAAGTATATTCACAGGTACAGAATCCAGCAAAGATTTTATTCGCATAAAGGGCATTTGCGACTGGTCTACCCGGAACAAGTGGCCGACTCGTGGCGGAGTTTGGATAGACGCAATAGTTTAAAGGTTTATTGAGTCTATCCAAACTCTACCACGTGTAGGGCACGTACATCAACTTCTAATTATTTGTTACTAGCTGACCTGGTGAACTTCGTATCACTTACAAAGATGATGGCTTTCCGACGCGCGAACACGCGACATAGTTGTGCGCGTAACAAGGAAACTCCAAGTTGATTCCGCAAACTACCAACGACTGGGCTTGTGATTTATGTATGGTCATCGCAAAAGCCAGTCGCATCAGAAATTGTAGCCGCTTAAACTATAATAAATAGTGACAGATGACAGATATAACAGTCACTAAAATTATTACAAAGCAAATAAAATAAATGGTAGTGGTATAAAATACTTATATTTAAAATCAATATTTTTTCTAGGTCCCAGTTCTCAGTATTCTCTCTTGTTGCTACATTAACACTGTGAATACGTGGAACTAAGCGAAAAAAAAAAGAAAAAAGTGACATTGGCGCCATGATGGTTTTAAAATAGAGATATAGACGAGGATGGTGCTTTCTTAGGAGCGGTGTTGTAGATATGTTTTGAATGTGGACAGTACAGGAATTAAGAAATAATACGAGTTGCACATAATAAAAAATATAAATTGCCAATAAACAAATATCAAAGACTAACGTAGCTTCTTAAAGAAACAGACTGTTGCGACATGGTTAAGGTAATGGGAACTATTTTTGATTTATTTACCTAAGTAGGATTGTGCAATTATAATTAATTTGTTAAAGTTCTATTTCAAGTCACTATTATACTAAAATTATGAATATGGCAAGTGCACAAAAATATAAGATACACAAACATTGAGTAAGTTTATTTACAGGTACAGAATGCAGCTAAGATTTTATTCGCATAAAGGGCATTTGCGACTGGTCTACCCGGAACAAGTGGCCGACTCGTGGCGGAGTTTGGATAGATGCAATAGTTTAAAGGTTTATTGCGTCTATCCAAACTCCATCACGTGTAGGACACGTACATCAATTGCTGCTAATTTGCTACTATGAATATGGTAGGTGCACAAAAATATAAGATACACAAAAATTGAGTAAGTATATTCACAGGTACAGAATCCAGCAAAGATTTTATTCGCATAAAGGGCATTTGCGACTGGTCTACCCGGAAGAAATGGCCGACTCGTGGCGGAGTTTGGATAGACGCAATAGTTTAAAGGTTTATTGAGTCTATCCAAACTCTACCACGTGTAGGGCACGTACATCAACTTCTAATTATTTGTTACTAGCTGACCTGGTGAACTTCGTATCACTTACAAAGATGATGGCTTTCCGACGCGTGAACACGCCACATAGTTGTGCGCGAAACAAGGAAACTACAAGTTGATTCTGCAAACTACCAACGGCTGGGCTTGTGATTTATGTATGGTCATCGCAAAAGCCAGTCGCATCAGAAATTGTAGCCGCTTAAACTATAATAAATAGTGACAGATGACAGATATAACAGTCACTAAAATTATGACAAAGCAAATAAAATAAGTGGTGGCCATCTTAGATTTAAAAACATTTTTTTTTCTAGGTTCCAGTTCTCAGTATTCTCTCTTGTTGCTATATTAACACTGTGAATACATGGAGCTAAGCGGAAAAAAAGAAAAAATTGACATTGGCGCCATGTTGGTTTTAAAATAGAGATATCGACAAACATGGTGCTTTCATAGGAGCGGTGTTGTATATATATTTTGAGTGTGGACAGTACAGGAATTAAGAAATAATACGAGTCGCACATAATAAAATATATAAATTGCAAATAAACAAATATCAAAGACCAACGTAACTTCATAAAGGAACAGTCTGTTGGGATATGGTGAAGGTGGTGGGAACTATTTTTGATTTATTTACCTACGTAGGATTGTGCAATTATAATTACTTTGTTAAAGTTCTATTTCAATTCACTATTATACTAAAATTATGAATATGGCAAGTGCACAAAAATATAAGATACACAAACATTGAGTAAGTTTATTTACAGGTACAGAATCCAGCAAAGATTTTATTCGCATAAAGGGCATTTGCGACTGGTCTACCCGGAACAAGTGGCCGACTCGTGACGGAGTTTGGATAGACGCAATAGTTTAAAGGTTTATTGAGTCTATCCAAACTCTACCACGTGTAGGGCACGTACATCAACTTCTAATTATTTGTTACTAGCTGACCTGGTGAACTTCGTATCACTTACAAAGATGATGGCTTTCCGACGCGCGAACACGCGACATAGTTGTGCGCGTAACAAGGAAACTCCAAGTTGATTCCGCAAACTACCAACGACTGGGCTTGTGATTTATGTATGGTCATCGCAAAAGCCAGTCGCATCAGAAATTGTAGCCGCTTAAACTATAATAAATAGTGACAGATGACAGATATAACAGTCACTAAAATTATTACAAAGCAAATAAAACAAGTGGTAGTGGTATAAAATACTTATATTTAAAATCAATATTTTTTCTAGGTCCCAGTTCTCAGTATTATCTCTTGTTGCTACATTAACACTGTGAATACGTGGAGCTAAGCGGAAAAAAAAGAAAAAAGTGACATTGGCGTCATGTTGGTTTTAAAATAGAGATATAGACGAGGATGGTGCTTTCTTAGGAGCGGTGTTGTAGATATGTTTTGAATGTGGACAGTACAGGAATTAAGAAATAATACGAGTTGCACATAATAAAAAATATAAATTGCCAATAAACAAATATCAAAGACTAACGTAGCTTCTTAAAGGAACAGACTCTTGCGACATGGTTAAAGTAATGACAACTATTTTTGATTTATTTACCTAAGTAGGATTGTGCAATTATAATTAATTTGTTAAGGTTCTATTTCAAGTCACTATTATACTAAAATTATGAATATGGCAAGTGCACAAAAATATAAGATACACAAACATTGAGTAAGTTTATTTACAGGTACAGAATCCAGCAAAGATTTTATTCGCATAAAGGGCATTTGCGGCTGGTCTACCCGGAACAAGTGGCCGACTCGTGGCGGAGTTTGGATAGACGCAATAGTTTAAAGGTTTATTGAGTCTATCCAAACTCTACCACGTGTAGGGCACGTACATCAATTGCTGCTAATTTGCTACTATGAATATGGTAGGTGCACAAAAATATAAGATACACAAAAATTGAGTAAGTATATTCACAGGTACAGAATCCAGCAAAGATTTTATTCGCATAAAGGGCATTTGCGACTGGTCTACCCGGAAGAAATGGCCGACTCGTGGCGGAGTTTGGATAGATGCAATAGTTTAAAGGTTTATTGAGTCTATCCAAACTCTACCACGTGTAGGGCACGTACATCAACTTCTAATTATTTGTTACTAGCTGACCTGGTGAACTTCGTATCATTTACAAAGATGATGGCTTTCCGACGCGCGAACACGCGACATAGTTGTGCGCGTAACAAGGAAACTCCAAGTTGATTCCGCAAACTACCAACGACTGGGCTTGTAATTTATGTATGGTCATCGCAAAAGCCAGTCGCATCAGAAATTGTAGCCGCTTAAACTATAATAAATAGTGACAGATGACAGATATAATAGTCACTAAAATTATGACAAAGCAAATAAAATAAGTGGTGGCCATCTTAGATTTAAAATCTTTTTTTTTTTAGGTCCCAGTTCTCAGTATTCAGTGTTTCTCCATCTATTCACAGTGTTAATATAGCAACAAGGGAGAATACTCTTGTTGCTATATTAACACTGTGAATACATGGAGCTAAGCGGAAAAAAAAGAAAAAAGTGACATTGGCGCCATGTTGGTTTTAAAATAGAGATATCAACAAGCATGGTGCTTTCTTAGGAGCGGTGTTGTATATATATTTTGAGTGTGGACAGTACAGGAATTAAGAAATAATACGAGTCGCACATAATAAAATATATAAATTGCAAATATTAAAGACTAACGTAACTTTTTAAAGGAACAGTCTGTTGGGACATGGTAAAGGTGGTGGGAACTATTTTTGATTTATTTACCTAAGTAGGATTGTGCAATTCTAATTACATTGTTAAAGTTCTATTTCAAGTCACTATTATACTAAAATTATGAATATGGTAAGTGCATAAAAATATAAGATACACAAACATTGAGTAAGTTTATTCGCAGGTACAGAATCCAGCAAAGATTTTATTCGCATAAAAGGCATTTGCGACTGGTCTACCCGGAAGAAATGGTCGACTCGTGGCGGAGTTTGGATAGATGCAATAGTTTAAAGGTTTATTGCGTCTATCCAAACTCCATCACGTGTAGGACACGTACATCAATTGCTGCTAATTTGCTACTATGAATATGGTAGGTGCACAAAAATATAAGATACACAAAAATTGAGTAAGTATATTCACAGGTACAGAATCCAGCAAAGATTTTATTCGCATAAAGGGCATTTGCGACTGGTCTACCCGGAAGAAATGGCCGACTCGTGGCGGAGTTTGGATAGACGCAATAGTTTAAAGGTTTATTGAGTCTATCCAAACTCTACCACGTGTAGGGCACGTACATCAACTTCTAATTATTTGTTACTAGCTGACCTGGTGAACTTCGTATCACTTACAAAGATGATGGCTTTCCGACGCGCGAACACGCGACATAGTTGTGCGCGTAACAAGGAAACTCCAAGTTGATTCCGCAAACTACCAACGACTGGGCTTGTGATTTATGTATGGTCATCGCAAAATCCAGTCGCATCAGAAATTGTAGCCGCTTAAACTATAATAAATAGTGACAGATGACAGATATAACAGTCAATAAAATTATGACAAAGCAAATAAAATAAATGGTAGTGGTATAAAATACTTATATTTAAAATCAATATTTTTTCTAGGTCCCAGTTCTCAGTATTCTCTCTTGTTGCTACATTAACACTGTGAATACGTGGAACTAAGCGAAAAAAAAAGAAAAAAGTGACATTGGCGCCATGATGGTTTTAAAATAGAGATATAGACGAGGATGGTGCTTTCTTAGGAGCGGTATTGTAGATATGTTTTGAATGTGGACAGTACAGGAATTAAGAAATAATACGAGTTGCACATAATAAAAAATATAAATTGCCAATAAACAAATATCAAAGACTAACGTAGCTTCTTAAAGGAACAGACTGTTGCGACATGGTTAAGGTAATGGGAACTATTTTTGATTTATTTACCTAAGTAGGATTGTGCAATTATAATTAATTTGTTAAAGTTCTATTTCAAGTCACTATTATACTAAAATTATGAATATGGCAAGTGCACAAAAATATAAGATACACAAACATTGAGTAAGTTTATTTACAGGTACAGAATCCAGCTAAGATTTTATTCGCATAAAGGGCATTTGCGACTGGTCTACCCGGAACAAGTGGCCGACTCGTGGCGGAGTTTGGATAGATGCAATAGTTTAAAGGTTTATTGCGTCTATCCAAACTCCATCACGTGTAGGACACGTACATCAATTGCTGCTAATTTGCTACTATGAATATGGTAGGTGCACAAAAATATAAGATACACAAAAATTGAGTAAGTATATTCACAGGTACAGAATCCAGCAAAGATTTTATTCGCATAAAGGGCATTTGCGACTGGTCTACCCGGAAGAAATGGCCGACTCGTGGCGGAGTTTGGATAGACGCAATAGTTTAAAGGTTTATTGAGTCTATCCAAACTCTACCACGTGTAGGGCACGTACATCAACTTCTAATTATTTGTTACTAGCTGACCTGGTGAACTTCGTATCACTTACAAAGATGATGGCTTTCCGACGCGTGAACACGCCACATAGTTGTGCGCGAAACAAGGAAACTACAAGTTGATTCGGCAAACTACCAACGGCTGGGCTTGTGATTTATGTATGGTCATCGCAAAAGCCAGTCGCATCAGAAATTGTAGCCGCTAAAACTATAATAAATAGTGACAGATGACAGATATAACAGTCACTAAAATTATGACAAAGCAAATAAAATAAGTGGTGGCCATCTTAGATTTAAAAACATTTTTTTTTCTAGGTTCCAGTTCTCAGTATTCTCTCTTGTTGCTATATTAACACTGTGAATACATGGAGCTAAGCGGAAAAAAAGAAAAAATTGACATTGGCGCCATGTTGGTTTTAATAGAGATATCGACAAACATTGTGCTTTCATAGGAGCGGTGTTGTATATATATTTTGAGTGTGGACAGTACAGGAATTAAGAAATAATACGAGTCGCACATAATAAAATATATAAATTGCAAATAAACAAATATCAAAGACCAACGTAACTTCTTAAAGGAACAGTCTGTTGGGATATGGTGAAGGTGGTGGGAACTATTTTTGATTTATTTACCTACGTAGGATTGTGCAATTATAATTACTTTGTTAAAGTTCTATTTCAATTCACTATTATACTAAAATTATGAATATGGCAAGTGCACAAAAATATAAGATACACAAACATTGAGTAAGTTTATTTACAGGTACAGAATCCAGCAAAGATTTAATTCGCATAAAGGGCATTTGCGACTGGTCTACCCGGAACAAGTGGCCGACTCGTGGCGGAGTTTGGATAGATGCAATAGTTTAAAGGTTTATTGCGTCTATCCAAACTCTACTACGTGTAGGGCACGTACATCAACTTCTACTTATTTGTTACTAGCTGACCCGGTGAACTTCGTATCACTTACAAAGATGTTGGCTTTCCGACGCGCGAAAACGCCACATAGTTGTGCGCGAAACAAGGAAACTCCAAGTTGATTCCGCAAACTACCAACGACTGGGCTTGTGATTTATGTTTGGTCATCGCAAAAGCCAGTCGCATCAGAAATTGTAGCTGCTTATACTATAATAAATAGTGACAGATGACAGATACAACAGTCACTAAAATTATTACAAAGCAGGCTAAATTATCGCATCAAGATAAGCGATAGAAAAAGCTAAAAGAAAAAGAAAAAAAAAGATATTACAAAGCATATAAAGTAAGTGGTCGCCATCTTAGATTTAAAAACCATTTATTTTCTAGGTCCCAGTTCTCAGTATTCTCTTTTGTTGCTATATTAACACTGTGAATACGTGGAGCCAAGCGGAAAAAAAAGAAAAAAGTGACATTGGTTGGTTTTAAAATAGAAATATCGACAAACATGTGCTTTCTTAGAAGCGGTGTTGTAGATATGTTTTGAATGTGGACAGTACAGAAATTAAGAAATAATACGAGTCGCACATAATAAAATATATAAATTGTAAATAAACAAATATCAAAGACTAACGTAGCTTCTTAAAGTAACAGAATGTTGCGACATGGTTAAGGTAATGGGAACTTTTTTTGATTTATTTACCTAAGTAGGATTTTTCAATTGTAATTACTTTGTTAAAGTTATATTTCAAGTCACTATTATATTAAAATTATGAATATGGTGAGTGCACGTAAATATAAGATACACAAACATTGAGTTAGTTTATTTACAGGTACATAATTCAGCAAAGATTTATTCGCATAAAGGGCATACGCGACTGGTAAACCCTAAACAAGTGGCCGACTCGTGGCGGAGTTTGGATAGATGCAATAATTTACAGGTTTATTGCGCCTATCCAAACTCTACCACGTGTAGGCCACGTACATCAACTGCTAGTAATTAGCTACTATGAATATGGCAAGTGCACAAAAATATAAGATACACAAATATTGAGTAAGTATATACACAGGTTCAGAATCCAGCAAAGATTTTATTTGCATAAAGAGCATTTGCGACTGGTCTACCCGGAAAAAGTGGCTGACTCGTGGTGGAGTTTGTATAATATGATGGCTTTCCGACGCGTGAACACGCCACATAGTTGTGCGCGAAACAAGGAAACTCCAAGTTGATTCCGCAAACTACCAACGGCTGGGCTTGTGATTTATGTATGGTCACCGCAAAAGCCAGACGCATCAGAAATTGTAGCCGCTAAAACTATAATAAATAGTGACAGACTGATATAATAGTTACTAAAATTATGACAAAGCAAATAAAATAAGTGGTGGCCATCTTAGATTTAAAAACATTTTTTTTTCTAGGTCCCAGTTCTCAGTATTCTCTCTTGTTGCTATATTAACACTGTGAATACATGGAGCTAAGCGGAAAAAAAAGAAAAAAGTGACATTGGCGCCATGTTGGTTTTAAAATAGAGATATCGACAAGCATGGTGCTTTCATAGGAGCGGTGTTGTATTTATATTTTGAGTGTGGACAGTACAGCAATTAAGAAATAATACGAGTCGCACATAATAAAATATATAAATTGCAAATAAACAAATATCAAAGACCAACGTAACTTCTTAAAGGAACAGTCTGTTGTGACATGGTGAAGGTAGTGGGAACTATTTTTGATTTATTTACCTAAGTAGGATTGTGCAATTATAATTACTTTGTTAAAGTTCTATTTCAATTCACTATTATACTAAAATTATGAATATGGCAAGTGCACAAAAATATAAGATACACAAACATTGAATAAGTTTATTTACAGGTACAGAATCCAGCAAAGATTTAATTCGCATAAAGGGCATTTGCGACTGGTCTACCCGGAATAAGTGGCCGACTCGTGGCGGAGTTTGGATAGATGCAATAATTTACAGGTTTATTGCGTCTATCCAAACTCTACCACGTGTTGGCCACGTACATCAACTGCTAGTAATTAGCTACTATGAATATGGCAAGTGCACAAAAATATAAGATACACAAATATTGAGTAAGTATATACACAGGTTCAGAATCCAGCAAAGATTTTATTTGCATAAAGAGCATTTGCGACTGGTCTACCCGGAAAAAGTGGCTGACTCGTGGTGGAGTTTCTATAATATGATGGCTTTCCGACGCGTGAACACGCCACATAGTTGTGCGCGAAACAAGGAAACTCCAAGTTGATTCCGCAAACTACCAACGGCTGGGCTTGTGATTTATGTATGGTCACCGCAAAAGCCAGTCGCATCAGAAATTGTAGCCGCTAAAACTATAATAAATAGTGACAGACTGATATAATAGTTACTAAAATTATGACAAAGCAAATAAAATAAGTGGTGGCCATCTTAGATTTAAAAACATTTTTTTTTCTAGGTCCCAGTTCTCAGTATTCTCTCTTGTTGCTATATTAACACTGTGAATACATGGAGCTAAGCGGAAAAAAAAGAAAAAAGTGACATTGGCGCCATGTTGGTTTTAAAATAGAGATATCGACAAGCATGGTGCTTTCATAGGAGCGGTGTTGTATTTATATTTTGAGTGTGGACAGTACAGCAATTAAGAAATAATACGAGTCGCACATAATAAAATATATAAATTGCAAATAAACAAATATCAAAGACCAACGTAACTTCTTAAAGGAACAGTCTGTTGTGACATGGTGAAGGTAGTGGGAACTATTTTTGATTTATTTACCTAAGTAGGATTGTGCAATTATAATTACTTTGTTAAAGTTCTATTTCAATTCACTATTATACTAAAATTATGAATATGGCAAGTGCACAAAAATATAAGATACACAAACATTGAGTAAGTTTATTTACAGGTACAGAATCCAGCAAAGATTTAATTCGCATAAAGGGCATTTGCGACTGGTCTACCCGGAATAAGTGGCCGACACGTGGCGGAGTTTGGATAGACGCAATACTTTAAAGGTTTATTGAGTCTATCCAAACTCTACCACGTGTAGTACACTTACATCAACTTCTAATTATTTGTTACTAGCAGACCTGGTGAACTTCGTATCACTTACAAAGATGATGGCTTTCCGACGCGCGAACACGCGACATAGTTGTGCGCGTAACAAGGAAACTCCAAGTTGATTCCGCAAACTACCAACGACTGGGCTTGTGATTTATGTATGGTCATCGCAAAAGCCAGTCGTATCAGAAATTGTAGCCGCTTAAACTATAATAAATAGTGACAGATGACAGATATAACAGTCACTAAAATTATTACAAAGCAAATAAAATAAATGGTAGTGGTATAAAATACTTATATTTAAAATCAATATTTTTTCTAGGTCCCAGTTCTCAGTATTCTCTCTTGTTGCTACATTAACACTGTGAATACGTGGAGCTAAGCGGAAAAAAAAGAAAAAAGTGACATTGGCGCCATGATGGTTTTAAAATAGAGATATAGACGAGGATGGTGCTTTCTTAGGAGCGGTGTTGTAGATATGTTTTCAATGTGGACAGTACAGGAATTAAGAAATAATACGAGTTGCACATAATAAAAAATATAAATTGCCAATAAACAAATATCAACGACTAACGTAGCTTCTTAAAGGAACAGACTGTTGCGACATGGTTAAGGTAATGGGAACTATTTTTGATGTATTTACCTAAGTAGGATTGTGCAATTATAATTAATTTGTTAAGGTTCTATTTCAAGTCACTATTATACTAAAATTATGAATATGGCAAGTGCACAAAAATATAAGATACACAAACATTGAGTAAGTTTATTAACAGGTACAGAATCCAGCAAAGATTTTATTCGCATAAAGGGCATTTGCGACTGGTCTACCCGGAACAAGTGGCCGACTCGTGGCGGAGTTTGGATAGACGCAATAGTTTAAAGGTTTATTGAGTCTATCCAAACTCTACCACGTGTATGGCACGTACATCAACTTCTAATTATTTGATACTAGCTGACCTGGTGAACTTCGTATCACTTACAAAGATGATGGCTTTTCGACGCGCGAACACGCGACATAGTTGTGCGCGTAACAAGGAAACTCCAAGTTGATTCCGCAAACTACCAACGACTGGGATTGTGATTTATGTATGTCATCGCAAAAGCCAGTCGCATCAGAAATTGTAGCCGCTTAAACTATAATAAATAGTGACAGATGACAGATATAACAGTCACTAAAATTATGACAAAGCAAATAAAATAAGTGGTGGCCATCTTAGATTTAAAACCTTTTTTTTTTTTTAGGTCCCAGTTCTCAGTATTCACAGTGTTTCTCCATCTATTCACAGTGTTAATATAGCAACAAGGGTGAATACTCTTGTTGCTATATTAACACTGTGAATACATGGAGCTAAGCAGAAAAAAAAGAAAAAAGTGACATTGGCGCTGTATATATATTTTGAGTGTGGACAGTACAAGAATTAAGAAATAATACGAGTCGCACATAATAAAATATATAATTTGCAAATATTAAAAACTAACGTAACTTTTTAAAGGAACAGTCTGTTGGGACATGGTAAAGGTGGTGGGAACTATTTTTGATTTATTTACCTAAGTAGGATTGTGCAATTATAATTACATTGTTAAAGTTCTATTTCAAGTCACTATTATACTAAAATTATGAATATGGTAAGTGCATAAAAATATAAGATACACAAACATTGAGTAAGTTTATTCGCAGGTACAGAATCCAGCAAAGATTTTATTCGCATAAGAAATGGCCGACTCGTGGCGGAGTTTGGATAGATGCAATAGTTTAAAGGTTTATTGCGTCTATCCAAACTCCATCACGTGTAGGACACGTACATCAATTGCTGCTAATTTGCTACTATGAATATTGTAAGTGCACAAAAATATAAGATACACAAATATGAGTAAGTATATTCACAGGTACAGAATCCAGTAAAGATTTTATTCGCATAAAGGGCATTTGCGACTGGTCTACCCGGAAGAAATGGCCGACTCGTGGCGGAGTTTGGATAGATGCAATAGTTTAAAGGTTTATTGCGTCTATCCAAACTCCATCACGTGTAGGACACGTACATCAATTGCTGCTAATTTGCTACTATGAATATGGTAGGTGCACAAAAATATAAGATACACAAAAATTGAGTAAGTATATTCACAGGTTCAGAATCCAGCAAAGATTTTATTCGCATAAAGGGCATTTGCGACTGGTCTACCCGGAACAAGTGGCCGACTCGTGGCGGAGTTTGGATAGATGCAATAGTTTAAAGGTTTATTGCGTCTATCCAAACTCCATCACGTGTAGGACACGTACATCAATTGCTGCTAATTTGCTACTATGAATATGGTAGGTGCACAAAAATATAAGATACACAAAAATTGAGTAAGTATATTCACAGGTTCAGAATCCAGCAAAGATTTTATTCGCATAAAGGGCATTTGCGACTGGTCTACCCGGAACAAGTGGCCGACTCGTGGCGGAGTTTGGATAGACGCAATAGTTTAAAGGTTTATTGAGTCTATCCAAACTCTACCACGTGTAGGGCACGTACATCAACTTCTAATTATTTGTTACTAGCTGACCTGGTGAACTTTTTATCACTTACAAAGATGATGGCTTTCCGACGCGCGAACACGCGACATAGTTGTGCGCGTAACAAGGAAACTCCAAGTTGATTCCGCAAACTACCAACGACTGGGCTTGTGATTTATGTATGGTCATCGCAAAAGCCAGTCGCATCAGAAATTGTAGCCGCTTAAACTATAATAAATAGTGACAGATGACAGATATAACAGTCACTAAAATTATTACAAAGCAAATAAAATAAGTGGTAGTGGTATAAAATACTTATATTTAAAATCAATATTTTTTCTAGGTCCCAGTTCTCAGTATTCTCTCTTGTTGCTACATTAACACTGTGAATACGTGGAGCTAAGCGGAAAAAAAAGAAAAAAGTGATATTGGCGCCATGATGGTTTTAAAATAGAGATATAGACGAGGATGGTGCTTTCTTAGGAGCGGTGTTGTAGATATGTTTTGAATGTGGACAGTACAGGAATTAAGAAATAATACGAGTTGCACATAATAAAAAATATAAATTGCCAATAAACAAATATCAAAGACTAACGTAGCTTCTTAAAGGAACAGACTGTTGCGACATGGTTAAGGTAATGGGAACTATTTTTGATTTATTTACCTAAGTAGGATTGTGCAATTATAATTAATTTGTTAAAGTTCTATTTCAAGTCACTATTATACTAAAATTATGAATATGGCAAGTGCACAAAAATATAAGATATACAAACATTGAGTAAGTTTATTTACAGGTACAGAATCCAGCTAAGATTTTATTCGCATAAAGGGCATTTGCGACTGGTCTACCCGGAACAAGTGGCCGACTCGTGGCGGAGTTTGGATAGATGCAATAGTTTAAAGGTTTATTGCGTCTATCCAAACTCCATCACGTGTAGGACACGTACATCAATTGCTGCTAATTTGCTACTATGAATATGGTAGGTGCACAAAAATATAAGATACACAAAAATTGAGTAAGTATATTCACAGGTACAGAATCCAGCAAAGATTTTATTCGCATAAAGGGCATTTGCGACTGGTCTACCCGGAAGAAATGGCCGACTCGTGGCGGAGTTTGGATAGACGCAATAGTTTAAAGGTTTATTGAGTCTATCCAAACTCTACCACGTGTAGGGCACGTACATCAATTTCTAATTATTTGTTACTAGCTGACTTGGTGAACTTCGTATCACTTACAAAGATGATGGCTTTCCGACGCGCGAACACGCGACATAGTTGTGTGCGTAAAAAGGAAACTCCAAGTTGATTCCGCAAACTACCAACGACTGGGCTTGTGATTTATGTATGGTCATCGCAAAAGCCAGTCGCATCAGAAATTGTAGCCGCTTAAACTATAATAAATAGTGACAGATGACAGATATAACAGTCACTAAAATTATGACAAAGCAAATAAAATAAGTGGTGGCCATCTTAGATTTAAAATCTTTTTTTTTTCTAGGTCCCAGTCCTCAGTATTCACAGTGTTTCTCCATCTATTCACATTGTTAATATTGCAACAAGAGAGAATACTCTTGTTGCTATATTAACACTGTGAATACATGGAGCTAAGCGGAACAAAAAGAAAAAAGTGACATTGGCGCCATGTTGGTTTTAAAATAGAGATATCGACAAACATGGTGCTTTCTTAGGAGCGGTGTTGTATATATATTTTGAGTGTGGACAGTACAGGAATTAAGTAATAATACGAGTCGCACATAATAAAATATATAAATTGCCAATAAACAAATATCAAAGACTAACGTAGCTTCTTAAAGGAACAGACTGTTGCGACATGGTTAAGGTAATGGGAACTATTTTTGATTTATTTACCTAAGTAGGATTGTGCAATTATAATTAATTTGTTAAGGTTCTATTTCAAGTCACTATTATACTAAAATTATGAATATGGCAAGTGCACAAAAATATAAGATACACAAACATTGAGTAAGTTTATTTACAGGTACAGAATCCAGCAAAGATTTAATTCGCATAAAGGGCATTTGCGACTGGTCTACCCGGAACAAGTGGCCGACTCGTGGCGGAGTTTGGATAGATGCAATAGTTTAAATGTTTATTGCGTCTATCCAAACTCCACCACGTGTAGGACACGTACATCAACAGCTGCTAATTTGCTACTATGAATATGGTAGGTGCACAAAAATATAAGATACACAAATATTGAGTAAGTATATTCACAGGTTCAGAATCCAGTAAAGATTTTATTCGCATAAAGGGCATTTGCGACTGGTCTACCCGGAAGAAATGGCCGACTCGTGGCGGAGTTTGGATAGACGCAATAGTTTAAAGGTTTATTGAGTCTATCCAAACTCTACCACGTGTAGGGCACGTACATCAACTTCTAATTATTTGTTACTTGCTGACCTGGTGAACTTCGTATCACTTACAAAGATGATGACTTTCCGACGCGCTAACGCGCGACATAGTTGTGCGCGTAACAAGGAAACTCCAAGTTGATTCCGCAAACTACCAACGACTGGGCTTGTGATTTATGTATGGTCATCGCAAAAGCCAGTCGCACCAGAAATTGTAGCCGCTTAAACTATAATAAATAGTGACAGATACAACAGTCACTAAAATTATTACAAAGCAAATAAAATAAGTGGTAGTGGTATAAAATACTTATATTTAAAATCAATATTTTTTCTAGGTCCCAGTTCTCAGTATTCTCTCTTGTTGCTACATTAACACTGTGAATACGTGGAGCTAAGCGGAAAAAAAAGAAGAAAGTGACATTGGCGCCATGTTGGTTTTAAAATAGAGATATAGACGAGGATGGCGCTTTCTTAGGAGCGGTGTTGTAGATATGTTTTGAATGTGGACAGTACAGGAATTAAGAAATAATACGAGTTGCACATAATAAAAAATATAAATTGCAAATAAACAAATATCAAAGACTAACGTAGCTTCTTAAAGGAACAGACTGTTGCGACATGGTTAAGGTAATGGGAACTATTTTTGATTTATTTACCTAAGTAGGATTGTGCAATTATAATTAATTTGTTAAAGTTCTATTTCAAGTCACTATTATACTAAAATTATGAATATGGTAAGTGTAATGTATGACTTTGAATAACCAAACGCAATGGAACGCATTAGGTAGAAATTGTAATAAGTTGCAATAGCCATACTCAACTTGTCTGTACTTATGAAGTGAAGCGAGTCACATTATGTTACGGGTGCATGCAGTGCCAAACATTTTGAGATACAGACTTTTCAAAGAAAACCAAATCATAATCTAGAAAGTCATACATTGCTGACCTCTCTTTTTGGCTCGGCCAGCACGCAGTTAACATCGTCGGATATAAGTTAAAATACTAATACTAATATTGTGAGTCTATTCTTTAATAAATATATAAAACTTTTCATGCCTTTGTTTTAATACAATACATGGCGCAGTCGGTAGGATCTAAAATTTGAAGAAAATTAATAAATAAAATAAAAATTATTTTTTGGAATTTGAAGAAGAATCCCTTGAACAAGAACCAATGGCGGGAATTGAATACAGACAGCCCCAGGCACTTAATTTGGAGAGGTCTGATGATATTTATCAGCAGCGGGTAAAATTTAAGCAAAGCTTTAAAATTTTTGTTAGTGCTTCTGGGCACGACAGAACAGCAGAGAGCAGGAAGGCGGCTATTTTCTTCAACTGCATTGGATCGGAGGCCCAGGAACTGTATCTAAATCTGTTAAAAAAGAATCAAAATTGGAGGAACTGCCAAAATTGTCGGAGGTAATTAGCGCATTTGACAATTATTTCAAACCGAAGACAAATGAGGTAATTAATAGTTTCAAGTTTAACAAAATTATAAAACAAGACGGGGAATCGTTCGACAGCTTTTATACAAATCTAAAGAAAATTGTACAAAATTGTAATTATGGAGAGCACACTGATAGAATGCTTAGGGACAGAATTGTCATAGGGATAGGACAAGGAAGAATACAGCAAAAATTATTAAAAATTCAAGAGTTAACGCTAGAACGGGCAGTGGAAGTGTGCCGTTCCGCTGAGTTAACAATGGAACATGGCTGGGTGTTGCACGAGTCGATGAATCCCGCTGTGAATGCAGTTTGGACTAATTCTAGAAGACTCCAGCATGGTGACAGAATGAATGACAAGGCAGGTCAAGTTCAGAGATGGAACAGCAGACATCAGGAGCAAACCCGGGCAAGTGGACCGCTACACTCTTACAATTTTAGCCAAGATAAGTATAAAACACAGTATAATAATAATTACTATAAATGTAAAAAATGTAACACAGAGCATGGACCTCTAAATTGCCCAGCTTATGGAAAAATTTGCATTAAATGTAAAAAACCTAATCATTTTCAAATTGGTTGTAAATTTAATAATAAATCTGATCATAATATTGTCAGGAATGATAATATTATTAGTGAAGTAAGTAATATTAGTACTAATGATCATGAGGCTTTTCAGCTGGATACAGTGTTGGTCTGTGACTCAATACAAAACTGTAGTCAGTGGTTTATACAATTAAATGTTGAAAATACAAATTTAACCTTTAAGTTAGACTCTGGGGCACAGATCAATGTCATATCACTGCAAGATTTTAGGAAGATTGTCAATGATGATAACAGCAGGCTGTCTCAGACAACAATTATCTTGGAGGTCTTTGGGGGTTCAAAGGTATATCCAGTTGGGGAATGCCTATTAAATATTAAAAAAGACAATTGTATCATAAAAACACAATTTGTAGTTACTGAAAACAATGTGCAGCCCATTTTAGGGTTAAAACCATGCACACAATTAAATTTATTAAAAGTTGTCAATAATATTAATACTAATAATATTAAAAATAAAACAAGAGAACAGATAATAAATGAACATTGTGAACTGTTCCAGGGTGTAGGAGCATTTTCTGAGCCGTTGGAGCTTCGCACCCATCCTGGAGTCCAGCCTGTTGTACATCCACCTCGTCGCATACCTATGAAGTTAAAAGATCGTCTAGCCGATAAGTTGAAAGACATGGAAAATCACCAAATCATTAGTAAAGTAGAACATCCAAAAAGTTGGGTTAGTAACTTAGTAGTAATAGAGAAGAGTGACAAATCACTAAGAGTTTGTTTGGACCCGAGGGACCTTAACCAAGTTTTAATAAGGGAACCAATACTTGTTCCTACATTGGAAGAAATTGTATCTCAACTTAATAATAAAAAATGGTTTTCCGTATTGGATTTATCAGAAGGTTTGTATAATATAGTATTAACAGATAACTCTAGAGATTTGTGCACTTTTAACAGTCCATTTGGCTGTTATAGATTTAATAGACTACCTTTTGGGTTGTCAATAGCTCCTGAAGTGTTTCAGCGCTATAATGAAAAGGCATTTGCAGGTATTCCAGGTGTATTGATATATTGTGATGATATATTAATTTGTGCTGATTCCGAGCATGAACATGATAATATTTTGCTAAAAGTGTTAATCAGGGCTAAAGAATGTAATGTAAAATTTAATTAAAATGCCAGTCAGCTTTGCATCTCGTTCTCTCACACCTGGTGAGAAATTTTTTTCACAGATTGAAAAAGAGTTACTGAGTGTAGTTTGGGCGACTACCAAGTTCCATAACTATATTTATGGTAAAAAATGCACTATACTAAATGACCATAAACCATTAGAGACTTTGTTAAAAAAACCTATACATAGTATTGCTTCTCCTAGATTACAAAGATTAAAAATGAAATTATCTCGATATGATATTGAGTTTAAATATTTAAAAGGTAAATTTATGTATATAGCAGATTTATTGTCTAGGACCCACTCTAACGACGCAGATGGCATTGATGATAAATACATGTATGAGGTTATACATACAATAGGCTTATCACATTACATTCAATGTACTAATGAAAGAAAACAAGAGTTACAAACACAAACATTAAATGACTCAGAACTTGTAAAATTAATAAATTACATCCAAAGTGGTTGGCCAGATAAAATAAAAAAGGTCATACCTAACTTACAATATTATTTTAAATTCAGAAGTGAACTTACAGTTGATGAAAATTTGTTGTTTCTTAATAATAGGTTAATAATTCTCAAAACAATGAGGTTATTTGTAGTAGGTAAGTTGCATGAAGGGCATGTAGGCATATTAAAAATGAAACAATTAGCAAGAGTAAGGTACTATTGGCCTCATATGGATGACCACATTGAGGATTTTGTGAGAAAGTGTGAAGTTTGTCAAATGTACCAAATTAATAATATTAAGGAACCATTGTTATCTCATGAGATTCCAGACTTGCCTTTCATGAAACTGGGAGTTGATATTATGGATTTTTAAAATAAATCTTATTTAGTTATTTATGACTACTTTTCAAAATGGTTAGATATAAAAAATATTAATAATAAAAGTTCAAGTACTATAATTACAAAATTAATAGATATTTTTTCGTATTTTGGGGTTCCACAAGAAATAATATGTGATCATGTACCATTTGATTCGAGGGAATGTTGGAATTTTGCAAAGGAATGGGGATTTAAATTTAATTACACCAGCCCTAGATATCCATAATCTAATGGTATGGCAGAACGAGCGGTACAAATTGCCAAGAATATGTTAAAAAAATGTTTAATTGACAAAACAGATTACAAACTTGCTTTATTACAATATAGGGCTTCACCTGTATCTAATACAAAATTTTCCCCAGCACAATTGCTAATGAACAGAAATATTAAAACAAAATTACCAGAACATAAAAATATATTGCTACCAAAACTAAATATAAACACTGAAAAAGAATTTAACAAAATAAAACAGAGAAATATTAAAAACTATAATAAAAATACAAAAGTTAAGTCAGAATTTACAATAGATCAAAATATATTATTTAAAAAGAATCCCTTAATAATTTTTTGGTCAAAAGGTATAATAACTAATAAAAATAATTATAGATCTTATGAAGTAAAAGATAAAGATGGGTCTATCTACACTAGAACATCATATCACATAAGAAATAGAACTGTATAAATATTGTAAATATAATACAATACAAAATGTAATAAATAAATAAAATAAGTAGGTACCTATTAAGATAATATGATTCGATGATTTTCCTAATGATTATCAGGATGGGTGTGAGGCTGGAACGGATTAAAAATATATTAATAACAATAGATGTGACTAATAGTAATACTAAAAATACTATAACATGTTTTAAGAGCATGTATTATTAACATAATAATTTACTTTCTTATAATGTCTTTTTTTTTATTTCTGTGTTGTTAAAAATTATAATGTAACAGACATTAGGATGAATATAAATAAGTTTTTTTTTCATATCCTTGTCTAAATACCATAATAATATTAAGAGAGCAAACAAGCAAAATTGTATATATATATAAATATATAATAGTTTTCTATAGTAAATAAGATGTAATAGAACTCAACCATAAAATAATGTAGGTACATATAAATATAGTGTAACATATAAATATTTAATAGTTTTCTTTAGTGAATTAGATGTAATAGTAACTCAACCATAAAATATAATTGTAATATCATTGGAAAAATAGATCTTCTCAAATAATTTCAGATTTGAGTAAAATATTTTTTTTTTAAAGGTCGGATATGTCAAGTATGGCTTTGAATAACCAAACGCAATGGAACGCATTAGGTAGAAATTGTAATAAGATGCAATAACCATACTCAACTCGTCTGTACTTATGAAGTGAAGCGAGTCACATTATGTTACGGGTGCATGCAATGCCAAACATTTTGAGATACAGACTTTTCAAAGAAAACCAAATCATAATCTAGAAAGTCATACATTGCTGACCTCTCTTTTTGGCTCGGCCAGCACGCAGTTAACATCGTCGGATATAAGTTAAAATACTAATACTAATATTGTGAGTCCATTCTTTAATTAAATATATAAAACTGTTCATGCCTTTGTTTTTTTTTTTAGAATACAATACAGTAAGTGCACAAAAATATAAGATACACAAACATTGAGTAAGTTTATTTACAGGTTCAGAATCCAGCAAAGATTTTATTCGCATAAAGGGCATTTGCGATGGTCTACCCGGAACAAGTGGCCGACTCGTGGCGGAGTTTGGATAGATGCAATAGTTTAAAGGTTTATTGCGTCTATCCAAACTCCATCACGTGTAGGACACGTACATCAATTGCAGCTAATTTGCTACTATGAATATGGTAGGTGCACAAAAATATAAGATACACAAAAATTGAGTAAGTATATTCACAGGTACAGAATCCTGCAAAGATTTTATTCGCATAAAGGGCATTTGCGACTGGTCTGTATTTATGTGATTTATGTATGGTCATCGCAAAAGCCAGTCGCATCAGAAATTGTAGCCGCTTAAACTATAATAAATAGTGACAGATGACAGATATAACAGTCACTAAAATTATGACAAAGCAAATAAAATAAGTATTGGCCATCTTAGATTTAAAATAATTTTTTTTTCTAGGTCCCAGTTCTCAGTATTCACAGTGTTTCTCCATCTATTCACATTGTTAATATAGCAACAAGAGAGAATACTCTTGTTGCTATATTAACACTGTGAATACATGGAGCTAAGCGGAAAAAAAAGAAAAAAGTGACATTGGCGCCATGTTGGTTTTAAAATAGCGACAAGCATGGTGCTTTCTTAGGAGCGGTGTTGTATATATATTTTGAGTGTGGACAGTACAGGAATTAGGAAATAATACGAGTCGCACATAATAAAATATATAAATTGCAAATATTAAAGACTAACGTAACTTCTTAAAGTAACAGTCTGTTGGGACATGGTGAAGGTGGTGGAAACTATTTTTGATTTATTTACCTAAGTAGGATTGTGCAATTATAATTACTTTGTTAAAGTTATATTTCAAGTCACTATTATATTAAAGTTATGAATATGGTGAGTGCACGTAAATATAAGATACACAAACATTAAGTAAGTTTATTCACAGGTACATAATCCAGCAAAGATTTTATTCGCATAAAGGGCATTTGCGACTGGTAAACCCTAAACAAGTGGCCGACTCGTGGCGGAGTTTGGATAGATGCAATAATTTACAGGTTTTTTGCGTCTATCCAAACTCTACCACGTGTAGGCCACGTACATCAACTGCTACTAATTTGCTACTATGAATATTGTAAGTGCACAAAAATATAAGATACACAAATATGAGTAAGTATATTCACAGGTACAGAATCCAGTAAAGATTTTATTCGCATAAAGGGCATTTGCGACTGGTCTACCCGGAAAAAGCAGCTGACTCGTGGCGGAGTTTGGATAGATGCAATAGTTTAAAGGTTTATTGCGTCTATCCAAACTCTACCACGAGTAGTGCACGTACACCAACTGCTACTAATTAGCTACTATGAATATGGCAAGTGCACAAAAATATAAGATACACAAATATTGAGTAAGTATATACACAGGTACAGAATCCAGCAAAGATTTTATTAGCATCAAGAGCATTTTCGACTGGTCTACCCGGAAAAAGTGGCTGACTCGTGGCGGAGTTTGTATAATATGATGGCTTTCCGACGCGTGAACACGCCACATAATTGAGCGCGAAACAAGGAAACTCCAAGTTGATTCCGCAAACTACCAACGGCTGGGCTTGTGATTTATGTGTGGTCATCGCAAAAGCCAGTCGCATCAGAAATTGTAGGCGCTTAAACTATAATAAATACTGACAGATGACAGATATAACAGTCACAAAAATT
Source organism: Monopis laevigella (assembly GCA_947458855.1). NCBI lineage: Eukaryota > Metazoa > Arthropoda > Insecta > Lepidoptera > Tineidae > Monopis > Monopis laevigella. The sequence continues at coordinate 4,307,237 of OX381577.1, read as the reverse complement.
ATGACAAAGCAAATAAAATAAGTGGTGGCCATCTTAGATTTAAAAACATTTTTTTTTCTAGGTCCCAGTTTTCAGTATTCTCTCTTATTGTTATATAACACTGTGAATACATGGAGCTAAGCGGAAAAAAAAGAAAAAAGTGACATTGGCGCCATGTTGGTTTTAAAATAGAGATATCGACAAGCATGGTGCTTTCATAGGAGCGGTGTTGTATATATATTTTGAGTGTGGACAGTACAGGAATTAAGAAATAATACGAGTCGCACATAATAAAATATATAAATTGCAAATAAACAAATATCAAAGACCAACGTAACTTCTTAAAGGAACAGTCTGTTGTGACATGGTGAAGGTGGTGGGAACTATTTTTGATTTATTTACCTAAGTAGGATTGTGCAATTATAATTACTTTGTTAAAGTTCTATTTCAATTCACTATTATACTAAAATTATAAATATGGCAAGTGCACAAAAATATAAGATACACAAACATTGAGTAAGTTTATTTACAGGTACAGAATCCAGCAAAGATTTAATTCGCATAAAGGGCATTTGCGACTGGTCTACCCGGAACAAGTGGCCGACTCGTGGCGGAGTTTGGATAGATGCAATAGTTTAAAGGTTTATTGCGTCTATCCAAACTCCACCACGTGTAGGACACGTACATCAACTGCTGCTAATTTGCTACTATGAATATGGTAGGTGCACAAAAATATAAGATACACAAATATTGAGTAAGTATATTCACAGGTTCAGAATCTAGCAAAGATTTTATTCGCATAAAGGGCATTTGCGACTGGTCTACCCGGAAGAAATGGTCGACTCGTGGCGGAGTTTGGATAGATGCAATAGTTTAAAGGTTTATTGCGTCTATCCAAACTCTACCACGTGTAGGGCACGTACATCAACTTCTAATTATTTGTTACTTGCTGACCTGGTGAACTTCGTATCACTTACAAAGATAATGACTTTCCGACGCGCGAACGCACGACATAGTTGTGCGCGTAACAAGGAAACTCCAAGTTGATTCCGCAAACTACCAACGACTGGGCTTGTGATTTATGTATGGTCATCGCAAAAGCCAGTCGCACCAGAAATTGTAGCCGCTTAAACTATAATAAATAGTGACAGATGACAGATACAACAGTCACTAAAATTATTACAAAGCAAATAAAATAAGTGGTAGTGGTATAAAATACTTATATTTAAAATCAATATTTTTTCTAGGTCCCAGTTCTCAGTATTCTCTCTTGTTGCTACATTAACACTGTGAATACGTGGAGCTAAGCGGAAAAAAAAGAAAAAGTGACATTGGCGCCATGTTGGTTTTAAAATAGAGATATAGACGAGGATGGTGCTTTCTTAGGAGCGGTGTTGTAGATATGTTTTGATAATAAAAATATAAGATACACAAACATTGAGTAAGTTCTAAATAATAATAAAAGTGTTCTATATCTAAAATAAAGTATTTAATATTGAAGTGTTAGTTAAAATGCAACTTTGATTGGTGTATTTTGTGCTATAAAGCCCAGTGAAAGATAATTTTATTATTTATTATAACCGTAATTGCTATACTATCTAATTAAAAGTGTGGGTGTTTGCAACTTTACAAACAATAAATAGCTGACTCATAAATCGAATAAATACTCCGTTCTTACAAACTGATACGAATATTTTGCAAAACATTTCGTATAGCTATTTGGACTAGTGGTTGCGTATAGCCCTTTAACGCGGGAGGAGCCCGGTTCGATCCCCACCGTTACTCATATATTTTTTCATTATTGTATTTTTTTTTTATTTTTTTATATATACATGCCTAATAAATAAATAAGTGCCTAACAAATAAGTCAGTTTTATAAGATGGATAAAAATTGTTGTGGAGCTTGCAGCGCGGTTGTCCCTGAAGATGAATGTAAGACCTGCTCGGATTGTGCAGTCAATTATCATTATCAGTGCCTCCGAATAAGGGCTGAAAATTTTAAAAAAGAATCCAGGCTTCAAAAGGCGTCATGGAAGTGCCCTGCTTGTTGTTCACAAGTAAGGCGACAGGGCGGCAATTCGGATACGCCGGTAAAACCGCAAACAGCATCCTCTTCGGGCGACTCGGAATTTAGTATCGATGAAAGGGTTCTCTCGGCCATTAAGTTGGCAGTGAGGGACTCTGTGGACGAAACAATGAAAAAATATATGGATAAGGAATTCTCTATATTAAAAAACGAAATGGTACGATTAAGAGAATGTTACGCCGATCTTCAACTCTCTACCAATAATATGTGCGCCGAATTTAAGGAAATAAAAAATTCTTCCAAGAAGCTGCAAGGTGAAGTCGATAAACTATCTTCGGATAATAAACTTCTTAGTGATAAGCTTAATGAGGCCACAACCCGCTTAGCAATGGTAGAGCAGCACGCCAGAGAATGTAACCTAGAGATTAATGGCGTTCCTGAAAATAAAACTGAAAACTTGTTAACTTTGATAACCCAATTAGGATCTACTGTATCTTGTCCGATGAAAAATGACGAAATCAAGACCTGCTTGAGAGCACGGAAGTTAAACCCTAATAACACCAGGCCGCGTGCAATTATTGTTAAAGTGGCAGATCCTCAAGTACGGGATGGTCTTCTGGCAGCGGTGTCGACTTTCAATAAAGTAAATAAAGACAATAAACTGAACTCTATCCATCTGGGCTATAAAGGTGAAAAAACCCCGGTTTATGTGTCCGAACATCTCTCCCCATACTATAAAGCCTTGCATGCTGAAGTTCGTAGGGCAGCACGAGATAGGGGTTATAAATATGTCTGGATTAGGAATGGTAACATTTTGGTAAGAAAAAGCGATGCATCAAAAATTAAGACAATTAGAAGTTATAATGATTTGAGCGTTCTGGATGATGTAGACCAATGACATAAGGTGCAATCACACAATCTCTATTGTAAAAATAAATTAAATATATTGCCACTTTGTGAATATTCTTCCTTAAAGCAAATTAATGGACATTCTGCTCATATGTTCACTTGTAGCGCCTCGCGCAAAGTATCTGGTAAAGTACCAAACAATGTGTCCCCGCTGACAATGTATTACCAAAACTTCCGAGGCTTGCGGACGAAGTTGACTGAATTGCATCTCTCCTCTTTAAGAAGTTCCTATGACGTTATAGCTGGAACCGAAACTTGGCTAAACGAATCTATTGGTGATGCCGAACTACTAGACTCTAGATACAAAATTTATCGCCGTGATAGATGCTCATCTTCATCAACTAAAAAGGATGGGGGCGGCGTTATAATAGGCATACTGAATACGCTAATGTCTACGAGATTACATCAGCATGAGAGTACATCGGAAGACTTGTGGGTATCACTAAGGATACCAGATGGCAATAAATGGAAGCGTATTAACATTTGTGTAGTATACTTACCACCCCCAGTTACTTTAGATAGACTGGACACGTTTCTTGAAGCAGCTACAAAGATGTTGGATTCTTCAGCAGACGATACTATAATTTTAGGAGACTTTAATTTGCCTTTCTTGGATTGGTCAGTTGACAGGGACTGTCTTTCAGACTATCTTACACCTTCCAATTATCGTGGCGACATTTGCTATAGCTTTATTGATTTTTTATCCCACAATAACCTCCATCAATACAATAATGTCAAAAATGTAAATTTAAGAACTCTGGACCTCGTTCTTGCTGTGGGAGCTAGAGTGTCTGTGGTGGAAAATGTAGATCCTTTATCAGTGTTGGACATTAACCATCCGGCTCTCGAAATTTCATTTTCTTATATAAACAGGACTGTATTGAGACCCAGACGTTTTGGCACTCACAATTTTCGTAGGGCCGACTATAGCTGTGTAAATGCGGCATTAAGTGAGGTCGACTGGTATGGCCTGCTGGGGAGTTGCTCTAATGTCGATGATATGGTAGCTGCCTATTACGATCTATTGCGGTCCATCATTGATAATATAATACCCCTGTCTAATTCTCGTAAAAATCGCTTTCCACCGTGGTTCTCAGTGCCCCTTATAAAACTGCTTTCAGAAAAGGAAAAAGTAAGAAATCGTTTTAAAAAATATAATAACCCTCGAGATCGTCTTGAATTCAAACTCTTGGGTAGACGGGCCACAGTTTTACAGCGAAAATGTTACAGACTATACCTTATAGAGATCCAACATAGTTTAACTACTAATCCCAAAAAATTCTGGACTTTTATCAAAAGCAAAAATAAGGGCAAAAATCAGTCTTCATTTCCATCCGAGATGAAATGTAATGACGAGGTAGCGAGTAGTGGCATCGATATTTGTAATTTATTTGTCACTCAGTTTTCGTCTATCTTTTCATCTCAACGTACCGCAAGGAAACCGGAGGAAAATAAACTTAATTTAACACAAAACACAACTTCTGTACAGATCAACGAAATAGAGGTTCTTCGCTGTATACGCAAATTGGATGTTAACAAGGGTGCTGGTCCCGATGGTATACCACCGGTATTTGTGAAAAATGCTGCTAACAGTTTGGTCTTACCTCTTATGATCATATTCAATGCGTCGTTGAATACGGGGGTCTTTCTTGCATACTGGAAGCATGCCAATGTGATACCAATTTTCAAGAAAGGGGATCCCTCACATTGTAAGAACTACAGACCGATTTCTCTGCTTTCTATCTTCCCGAAAATATTGGAATCACTGGTGCGACCCTATATTGAAAGAGGTTTGAGTGTTATTCTATCACCTCATCAATACGGTTTCACCAAAAAAAGATCCACAACCAGCAACCTACTGTACTATACCTCATATGTGACAGAGGTGCTGGACGACCGAGGTCAGGTCGATACTATCTACACAGACTTCTCCAGCGCGTTTGACATGGTAGATCATGAATTTTTGCTCATAAAGCTGTATAATCTTGGTGTGGGAGGTAATTTGTTATCTTGGTTTTGGTCATATCTTAGAGGTAGAACACATAGCGTCGTCGCAAGTGGTTATAAGTCTACCTCTTTCGAAGACCTCAATGCAGTAAGTGCTTGGTGTAAAAGAAACAATATGATTTTAAACCCAAGTAAATGTACATATAAGAAACTTACCAAAAATAAAATCAATATTGTGCCATCAGCCTATAACATATCTAACTGCATCCTGCCGGAGGTTAGTTCTCTGCGTGATTTGGGCGTATGTATTGATGCTAGGTTGTCATATGTCGAACACATCGACGGCATAGTATCGAAGGCATTCAAAATGTGTGGTTTTGTTAAACGTTCTTGCAGGGAATTCCATTCCATCGACTCTTTGATCACTTTATTTAATTCCTTTATTCGCAGTAACGTCGAGTATTCGTCAGTAGTTTGGAACCCTGGCTATCAGAATCACATAGGTCGACTGGAGAAAGTCCAACGACGTTTTACTAAATTTCTAGCTTTCAAGGACAAGACGTGTCCATATCGTTGTGACTATTCCGGTCGACTTTCTCATTTTGGTATGTCCAGCTTGGAGTCTCGTAGACGCGTTGCAGATCTAGTGGTTCTATATAAACTAATTAATGGTTACATCGACTCCCCGGACCTTCTTTCGAGAGTATTTCTCTCAGTCCCTAGGAGTAACGCTAGGCTTCATACTAGAGACATTTTTCACGTGCCACCTTCGCGAACTAACATTGGCAGTAATGCTGCACTTAACCGAATAATGAAGTCTTATAATCAGGTATTCCAAAGCGACCATACCATGGATATTTTTAGCGACTCCCTCGTTTCGTTTAAAAAAAAACTCCAAGTGTGTTTTGGGACTTGAAAGAGTGCTTGTGTTTTGTTTTGTACCGGTTTACATCTATATGTTATAATTGACTACTTATTATAGGTATAATGTGTAATTGATATATAATTTAATAATGTTGTGTACAAATTTAATAATTAATATTCTTTTTATCATTAGTAGCATCTAATCAGTAGGTAGGTAAATTTTAATTAATAAATATTAATAGGAATTATATGTATAAATTTGATTAATATTATAGTTGTGAAATAATAGTGAATAATGTTTAAGTTAACAGTCTCTAATGTGGTAGGCAATGTTAATATAATTGTTGAATTAACTAATAATTTGTGTATAAAAAAATTATGAATCACCATTGTGTAAAATCTTAGTCAAACTTATAAGCAAATAGAATCATAATATATAAAATAGATTATAAATAATATGTATAATAAATGAATATAGGTATAGTAATGAATTATATAATTATTTAAGTATTAAAATACAGATTTAATGATTTTTATAATGTTAGTGCTTCTCTGTAAATACCATATTTATATAAACAATTAAAAAAATATTTATAAATAAGTTAATATGTAAATATGATGTAGATTAGCCTATATAAATAAATAAATAAATAAATAAATAAATAAATAAAGTTTATTCGCAGGTACAGAATCCAGCAAAGATTTTATTCGCATAAAGGGCATTTGCGACTGGTCTACCCGGAAGAAATGGCCGACTCGTGGCGGAGTTTGGATAGATGCAATAGTTTAAAGGTTTATTGCGTCTATCCAAACTCTACCACGTGTAGGGCACGTACATCAACTTCTAATTATTTGTTACTTGCTGACCTGGTGAACTTCGTATCACTTACAAAGATGATGACTTTCCGACGCGCGAACACGCGACATAGTTGTGCGCGTAACAAGGAAACTCCAAGTTGATTCCGCAAACTACCAACGACTGGGCTTGTGATTAATGTATGGTCATCGCAAAAGCCAGTCGCACCAAAAATTGTAGCCGCTTAAACTATAATAAATAGTGACAGATGACAGATATAACAGTCACTAAAATTATTACAAAGCATATAAAATAAGTGGTAGTGGTATAAAATACTTATATTTAAAATCAATATTTTTTCTAGGTCCCAGTTCTCAGTATTCTCTCTTGTTGCTACATTAACACTGTGAATACGTGGAGCTAAGCGGAAAAAAAAGAAAAAAGTGACATTGGCGCCATGTTGGTTATAAAATAGAGATATAGACGAGGATGGTGCTTTCTTAGGAGCGGTGTTGTAGATATGTTCTGAATGTGGACAGTACAGAAATTAAGAAATAATACGAGTTGCATATAATAAAAAATATAAATTGCAAATAAACAAATATCAAAGACTAACGTAGCTTCTTAAAGGAACAGACTGTTGCGACATGGTTAAGGTAATTGGAACTATTTTTGATTTATTTACCTAAGTAGGATTGTGCAATTATAATTAATTTGTTAAAGTTCTATTTCAAGTCACTATTATACTAAAATTATGAATATGGCAAGTGCACAAAAATATAAGATACACAAACATTGAGTAAGTTCATTTACAGGTACAGAATCCAGCAAAGATTTTATTCGCATAAAGGGCATTTGCGACTGGTCTACCCGGAACAAGTGGCCGACTCGTGGCGGAGTTTGGATAGATGCAATAGTTTAAAGGTTTATTGCGTCTATCCAAACTCCACCACTTGTAGGACACGTACATCAACTGCTGCTAATTTGCTACTATGAATATGGTAGGTGCACAAAAATATAAGATACACAAATATTGAGTAAGTATATTCACAGGTACAGAATCCAGCAAAGATTTTATTCGCATAAAGGGCATTTACGACTGGTCTACCCGGAGCAACCTGGATGATGGCTTTCCGACGCGCGAACACGCGACGTAGTTGTGCGGAAATAAGGAAACTCCTAGTTGATTCCAAAAACTACCAACGACTGGGCTTGTGATTTATGTATGGTCATCGCAAAAGCCAGTCGCATTAGAAATTGTAGCCGCTTAAACTATAATAAATAGTGACAGATGACAGATACAACAGTCACTAAAATTATGACAAAGCATATAAAATAAGTGGTGGCCGTCTTAGATTTAAAAACATTTTTTTTTTTCTAGGTCCCAGTTCAATACAAATAAGTTTTTAATTAGAAAGATTTATGTATATTTATATAACAACACCTCGATTTGTAAAAGCACATTAGCAGTCGGTCCATTTTCACTATACCATTTTGTGAGATGGGTCATTGAATCTATACGAATCTATACATCTTCGGTGTCGAATTAAAATATCATGGGCTATAATGAGGTGGGTGTAAACTCCACCGCTGGGTACCGCCTAGAAGGCGTGTAGGTATACCCAGCGGTAGGGTTTTTTTATTCCGCCTTATCATAGTCGATGGCATTGTCGCGAACCGCTAAATAGATGCAATTTAATAATTAAGAATAATATATTTTTTTAATAATATAATATAATATAATAAATAGTGACGGATACAACAGTCACTAAAATGATTACAAAGCATATAAAATAAGTGGTGGCCATCTTAGATTTAAAAACAATTTTTTTCTAGGTCCCAGTTCTCAGTATTCTTTCTTGTTGCTACATTAACACTGTGAATACGTGGAGCTAAGCGGAAAAAAAAGAAAAAAGTGACATTGGCGCTATGTTGGTTTTAAAATAGAGATATAAACGAGGATGGTGCTTTCTTAGGAGCGGTGTTGTAGATATGTTTTGAGTGTGGACAGTACAGGAATATTCACAGGTACAAAATCCAGCAAAGATTTTATTCGCATAAAGGGCATTTGCGACTGGTCTACCCGGAACAAGTGGCCGACTCGCAGCGGAGTTTGGATAGATGCAATAGTTTAAAGGTTTATTGCGTCTATCCAAACTCTACTACGTGTAGGCCACGTACGACACCACGTGTTGCGACATGGTGAAGGTGGTGGAAACTATTTTAGATTTATTCACCTATATAGGATTGTGAAATTATAATTACTTTGTTAATGTTATATTTCAAGTCACTATTATATTAAAATTATGAATATGGCAAGTGCACGTAAATATAAGATACACAAACATTGAGTAAGTTTATTCACAGGTACAAAATCCAGAAAAGATTTTATTCGCATAAAGGGCATTTGCGACTGGTCTACCCGGAACAAGTGGCCGATTTGTGGCGGAGTTTGGATAGATGCAATAGTTTAAAGGTTTATTGCGTCTATCCAAACTCTACCACGTGTAGGCCACGTACATCAACTGCTGCTTATTTGCTACTATGAATATAGTATGTGCACAAAAATTAAATATACACAAATATTGAGTAAGTGTACAGGTACAGAATCCAGCAAAGATTTTATTAGCATAAAGGGCATTTACGACTGGTCTACCCAGAACAACCTGGATGATAGCTTTCCGACGCGCGAACACGCGACATAGTTGTGCGGAAATAAGGAAACTCCAAGTTGATTCCGAAAACTACCAACGACTGGGCTTGTGATTTATGTATGGTCATCGCAAAAGCCAGTTGCACCAGAAATTGTAGCCGCTTATACTATAATAAATAGTGACAGATGACAGATACAAAATTATTACAAAGCATATTAAATAATTGGTCGCCATCTTAGATTTAAGAACAATTCCTTTTCTAGGTCCCAGTTCTCAGTATTCTCTCTTGTTGCTATATTAACACTGTGAATACGTGGAGCCAAGCGGAAAAAAAAGAAAAAAGTGACATTGGTTGGTTTTAAAATAGAAATATCGACAAGCATGGTGCTTTCTTAGGAGCGGTGTTGTAGATATGTTTTGAATGTGGACAGTACAGGAATTAAGAAATAATACGAGTCGTACATAATAAAATATATAAATTGCAAATAAACAAATATCAAAGACTAACGTAGCTTCTTAAAGGAACAGTCTGTTGCGACATGGTTAAGGTAATAGGAACTATTTTTGATTTATTTACCTAAGTAGGGTTGTGCAATTATAATTACTTTGTTAAAGGTCTATTTCAATTCACTATTATACTTAAATTACGAATATGGTAAGTGCACAAAAATATAAGATACACTGTTAAATTTGTTATTTCATTTAACATTTTGGTGCCGAAACCCGGGAGTGAAGTGTACGTGCGTTGACCATCGAAAATTCGCCGAAAATTTAAGAAAAAAAGGAGTTGCGAAAAATTGCATACAAATGGCGGCGGCGTGAGAGCGCTTCACTCCAATCCACAGAGCTACAAATGCGATAGAGGTAAGGTAGAATCGTGTGAGCGAGTAGTGTAATATAGGGTTCTACCTAGGAGTGAGCGAGACAAGTTGATTGGCTCTCTCTAAAAGTTTGTAGCTCTTCAAGATTAAGCGCACGCGCTTGAAATCGTGAAATATTTTTATAAAATACAAAAAAATTGATTTGTTTAGTAAATAATGGCAGAATTAAAGAGATTTAGGGCGCAGATTGCGCAATTTAAAAGCCAAATGACAAGGGCGGAAAAGTTTTTTAAGGAGCAGGAGAATCAGGTGCTCGTCGACCTGGAATCATTAAAGGTCCGTCTTGAAACCTTGGAGGCAGCGTTGAAAGGACACCAACAGGATGTCGTGGAGTACTTGACGGCGCAGGGCGACGACGACGGGGAGGCGCCTGGCAGTCAGGATAGTCACGCGGCAGAGGAGCGCTGCGTCAGGCTCATGTGCAGTCTGCGGAAGGCTATTGTTTCTTTTAGTGTTGGTAAAATTAGTGATAAAAAGTGTGAAAATAACAGTGCTCAAAATAAATTACCAAATATAGAAATACCCACATTTGATGGAACGGACATTGTGCAGTTCAGGCCGTTTATAGACTTGTTTGAGGCAGTTATAGACTCAGACAATACATTGACTTCTGTTCAAAAACTGTTCTATTTAAGGAAATATATTAAAGGTGATGCTTTAAGATTAATAGATGGACTTCCCCTAACCAATGAGTCATACTCAGAGTCCATGCATTTATTACGGGCCAGGTATAATAACACATGTATTTTAATTGCTCACCATGTCAATTCTTTACTTGATTTTCCATCAATAGTTAGGGGTACAGCATCTAGTCTCAGGGAGTTAGTCTCCTGTGTCCGACAGCAAGTAGGATCACTTAAGGGATTAGGGCAACCGGTGGAGCACTGGGATATGATCCTTATATCCATTATCACAAGGAAGCTTGATTTATACTCGTGCAGATGTTACCATGCCGACCGAGACCCGACCAAGCTGCCTACACTAAATGAATTCCTCTCATTCATTGAAAGGAGAGCTTCAAGTTTTGAAGAAAGCCAACACATGGAAGGTAAGAGTCATTTAGTTAAAACGAGTATTAATAAACCTAAATTTTCAAATGTAAATTTTAATTTAAACAAAACAGCCAACTGTAAATTTTGTAAGACCGATCACAAGTTATTTATGTGCAAAAAGTTTCAAACGCTTCACATCAATGAAAAGTTACAGTTTGTACGTGACCAAGGATTGTGCACTATTTGTTTAGGTATGCACTCAAACAAATGCAAGTTCTTCTTCAAATGTTCCGTATGCAAAAGCAAGGAACATCACACACTTTTGCATACAGATGGGGACACCAATAATCTTAACCATGCAACTTCTTTACAAACCAATGTCAACACTACCGATGTAGTAATATTGCCTACCATTAAGGTCAAGATACGGGCAAAAGATGGTAATTACATTGTAGCCAAGGGCATTGTGGACAGTGGTAGCCAAACCTCATTTGTTACCACCGAGCTTGTGAAGCAATTAGGGTTGCCAACTTTTAATTTTAATATAAATATATCTGCTTTAGGCGAATCAGAAAAACATGTGAGCCGAGCAATAAATTTAACTGTAAATTCATTAAACCATGAATTTCAATGCAACACAATTTTCTCTGTGGTGAACAAAATCACTTCGCTTCTTCCCCAGACAATTATTAATTTAAAAAATGTTGCTATACCGGATACTATACGATTGGCCGACGATGAATTTTATAAACCTAGTCAAATTTCCTTTCTACTTTCAGCTGACATGTTTTTCAATATTATGTTACCTGACAAAATAGAGTTAGCAGGGACGAATTTAATATTATTGGATACAAAATTTGGTTATATAGTATCTGGCAAATCACCTAATCTTATTTCAATGTGTAATAGTTCACATGTAGTTTTGCACGCTAGACATAATAACATGGATAAGGTTGACCATCTCCTACAACGGTTCTGGGAACAAGAACACATCCCTGATACCACCAAGGAGGTCACAGTAAACAACAATAACTGTGAAGCCGAGTTCAAAAAGTCGGTACAATTAATAAATGGTAGGTTTCAGGTAGAACTTCCCCTCAAAGTGCCAATAGATAAATTACAGCTTGGTGGTTCATTTTCTCTAGCTCTGCAACGACTAAACTACAATACTAAAAGATTATCAAAAAATTTATTATTAAAAAGGAGTTATAGTAATTTTGTTAAGGAATATATAGATTTGGGTCACGCTAATGTGGTTGATTTGAATAAATTGAATATACATAAATGTTATTTTTTGCCACATCATCCTGTATTTAAAGAAGACAGTGAAACAACAAAATTAAGGGTGGTTTTTGATGGCAGTGCCTTAACCAATCTCAAAACAAATTTAAATAATTATCTTCTTAATGGACCAGTAGTGCAAAATGAACTCTTTGAAGTACTTTTATTATTCAGATCCTACAATTATGTAATTATGTGTGACATAAACAAAATGTATAGGCAAATTCTTGTCGATCCCACTCAAAGACATTTGTTAAATATTTTATGGCGTGAAAGTTTTGATGATCCTTTAATGTGTCTTCAGCTGAATACCATCACATATGGACTTCGCAGTTCAAGTTTTCTGGCAACACGGTGCCTCTTGGAGCTTGCTTAAAGATACCAAGACAGCTATCCAATGGGGGCTTCGGTGTTGCAGAACAATGTATGTTGATGACTGTCTATTTGGAGGTAATGAAATAGAAAATGTGATACAGGTACGTGATCAGTTGATTAATCTCTTAAAAATTGCTAGTTTCAAATTACACAAATGGCATGCCAACCATCCGGATCTATTAAAAAATATTCCTTATGATAAACAAAATAATATACAGATTGGTGAGTCTGTTTTAAAAACTCTAGGATTGTATTTAAATATAGATACAGATAAGTTTATAATGTATGCGCCTAAATGCTGTACTCCTAAAGAATGGACTAAACGTCTAGTATTGAGCTTTATTGGTACATTCTATGACCCCTTAGGATTGGCGGGTCCAATTATAACTAAAGCCAAAGAGATAATGCAAAGGATTTGGTTATCTGAAATAAACTGGGATTCCAGATTACCTCTGGATCTAGATAAACTCTGGTCTAGGTTTTATTATGATTTAATAAATATGAAACCATTACAATTTGATCGAAATGTGAAATTGAATGGTGCGATTAGTATCGAACTCATTGGTTATTGTGATGCCTCTTCTATTGCATATGCTGCTTGTATATATGTAAAATCAGTTCATAACAATAATATATATGTAACACTTTTATGCAGCAAATCAAGAATTGCTCCTTGTAAAAAGAAGTTGACTATACCTAAACTTGAATTAAATAGTGCATTACTCTTAGCTAAATTGTATAACCGTGTAATTTCAAATTTTAATAATATATTTCATAACAGAATATTATTTACTGATTCCCAAATTGTCTTGCATTGGCTTCAATCAAATAAATTACAAAATAATATAGCCGGTAAGGTGAATATTATAAATAATCTAACTAATGGCTGTACTTGGTGTCATATTGAAGGCATCAATAATCCAGCAGATTGCTTATCACGGGGTTTAAACCCTAGAGACTTGTATAAACATAAATTGTAGTGGCATGGGCCGTCTGCTCTACATACTAACCAACCTTATAATAAATATATATTAACAAATAGTTCGCATATTGGTCTGTCTGAGATTTCAGAGACTGATCACAATGTAAGTAATTGTAGTATTGTTGAGGAGGTTTTGCCATTAACCAAATTTTCATCAATTATAAAAATACAACGTGTATTAGCATATGTTTTAAGATTCATCAAAAATTGGAAAACTAATGAATTAAATAGACAAAAACAAAATTTATCGGTTTCTGAACTAAATATGTCAATGACAACAATTATAAAAAATATTCAACCAATACATTTTTGTGATGAAATAAAATGTATTCAACAAAATAAATTATTACATCCTTTTTTGGACAAAGTTGGAATCCTACGTGTGTCTGGCAGGCTGGAAAATTCAAATCTTCTATACTCCCAAAAATGTCCAATTATATTGCCTAAACAATGCCACATAACAAATTTAATCATTAGAAACGAACACTTAGCTCTTATGCATGGTGGATTAAAAATAACATTAGCCAGTTTAATACAAAGGTATTACATTATTAGTGCCACTAAAGAAATTAAAAAGCTGATACATAGGTGTACCAGATGTTTCAGATTTAGAGCAGATCGTGCAAAACAATTAATGGCAGCACTTCCTCACGATAGAGTTACACAAGATAGTGTTTTCAATAAAATTGTCATAGATTATTGTGGGCCATTTAATGTCAAACAATCTAGTATAAGGCGATCTTATTAGCAATAGTTAGCAAGGGCTATGTAGCAGTGTTTATCTGCTTTGTAACAAAATGTGTTCATTTAGAATTAGTGTCAGATTTGACAACTGATTGTTTTTTGGCCGCCTTTAAGAGATTTTGTGGTAGAAGGGGAATGCCAAGAATTGTTTATTCTGACAACGCATCCACTTTCAAGGGCGCTAACAATCAGTTGCAAAATTTATTTAAATTGTTTAATTCAAAACAACATACAGATTTGGTTATCAATTATTGTTCAATTAAAGGTATAGATTTTAAATTTATACCTAGTTATTCACCAAATTTTGGTGGCCTGTGGGAGGCCGCGGTCAAATCAGCAAAGCACCATCTCAAAAGAATAATTGGCTGTAACTTATTTACTTATGAGGCTTTCAATACCATATTGGTTCAAGTAGAGGGAATATTAAATTCCCGTCCATTGACACCTCTATCAAATGATATCAATGATTTTTCATTTTTGACCCCCGGTCATTTTCTTTTAGGAAGGGCCCTGACTGCACCTCCAGATATAGATTTAACCAACAATAAAATTGATTCATTACGGTTATGGAATAGATGTAGCAAAATACAGCAACATTTTTGGTCTGTGTGGCACAAAAACTATTTATCACAATTTCTTTGCCGTCCTAAGTGGCAATGTTCCACTATCAACATAACAGAGGGTGCATTGGTGTTATTGTTGGGGGAGAATACTGCTCCATTGTATTGGCCCATTGGGCGAGTAGTCAAGGTGTATCCCGGCTCAGATGGCCATGTTAGAGTGGTGGACATAAAAACACCCACCGGCTGTCACAGACGAGCTATCAATAAAATAGCTTTATTGCCTATATATGATAATTAAAATGTAATAAAAATAAAAATAGTTTATTAGATATTTTAATAATAGTTATTTAGTAAAATGGGCCGGGGGAGATATGTTAAAGTAAAAATTAACATAATGAACGCAACCAATTGCTACCTGCCTCCCCCGCCCCTCAAGATCTGTCACTTTTATTAGCAGCAAGAAAATGTCTGTCATTATTACCCTAAATATTAAAAATAAATAGTAATTCATGTTAAATTTGTTATTTCATTTAACATTTTGGTGCCGAAAACATTGAGCAAGTTTATTTACAGGTACAGAATCCAGCAAAGATTTTATTCGCATAAAGAGCATTTGCGACTGGTCTACCCGGAACAAGTGGCCGACTCGTGGCGGAGTTTGGATAGATGCAATAGTTTAAAGGTTATTGCGTCTATCCAAACTCCACCACGTGTAGGACACGTACATTAACTGCTGCTAATTTGCTACTATGAATATGGTAAGTGCATAAAAATATAAGATACACAAACATTGAGTAAGTTTATTCGCAGGTACAGAATCCAGCAAAGATGCAATAGTTTAAAGGTTTATTGCGTCTATCCAAACTCTACCACGTGTAGGGCACGTACATCAACTTCTAATTATTTGTTACTTGCTGACCTGGTGAACTTCGTATCACTTACAAAGATGATGACTTTCCGACGCGCGAACACGCGACATAGTTGTGCGCGTAACAAGGAAACTCCAAGTTGATTCCGCAAACTACCAACGACTGGGCTTGTGATTAATGTATGGTCATCGCAAAAGCCAGTCGCACCAAAAATTGTAGCCGCTTAAACTATAATAAATAGTGACAGATGACAGATATAACAGTCACTAAAATTATTACAAAGCATATAAAATAAGTGGTAGTGGTATAAATTACTTAGATTTAAAATCAATATTTTTTTTAGGTCCCAGTTCTCAGTATTCTCTCTTGTTGCTACATTAACACTGTGAATACGTGGAGCTAAGCGGAAAAAAAAGAAAAAAGTGACATTGGCGCCATGTTGGTTTTAAAATAGAGATATAGGCGAGGATGGTGCTTTCTTAGGAGCGGTGTTGTAGATATGTTTTGAATGTGGACAGTACAGGAATTAAGAAATAATACGAGTTGCACATAATAAAATATATAAATTGCAAATAAACAAATATCAAAGAATAACGTAGTTTCTTAAAGGAACAGTCTGTTGCGACATGGTTAAGGTAATGGGAAATATTTTTGATTTATTTACCTAAGTAGGATTGTGCAATTATACGAGTCCCGTTGCCAGGGAGCTTCGACGACAACGAGCTCATCGGACGCGCCCACTGGCGCACATCACAGCGGCTGGCAGACCACTTCTGGCGGAGATGGATCCGCGAGTACCTACCCGAGCTGCAATACCGGCGGGAGCCCCACGGCAGCGGCGTCCCCATAAAGACTGGCGACGTCGTCCTCATCGCAGACGGCAACTTGCCACGAAAACGTGGCCGAGGGGAGTCGTGGAAGCTGTGTTCCCGGGCCACGACGGAGTCAACCGGGCAGTCGACGTGCGCACAAGATTAGGAACCCTGCGCCGATCCACCAAGAAGCTGGTGGTGCTGCCTACTGAGCCGACCGTCCCCAAAGCAGCCGTTCCTGAGCCAGCCGTTCCTGAGCCAGCCGTTCCTGAGCCAGCCGTCCCTGACCCGAAAATCATCACACCGACTCGTCGCGACGTCGATGTGCGGCGGGAGGATGTACGGGACAGCCGACAACATACGGGACAACTAATAATGTACAGCGTGTAATATTAAGTTTAAATGAATAAAGTCTTCCGTTATCTACTTATACTAGGCTTAATATTATGAATTCGTTTGTATTATAGTTAACTCGTGTCTAGGCTTAAGATTTCTGTATTTTATATTGTGTTATTAGTTTAGTATTTTGTTTATATTTTATTCATGTTTTATTAGTTTTATATTTATTGTGTTGATTCGTATAATGTGTTAGTTTTAGGATTTTTGTAAATATGAAAATAAATGGTTCTCATTTGGATAATGTTTCGCGCGGTAGCCAAAAAATGTTGTCGCCCCGCCCACTTTCGCAAGTAGCGAAACACAGTCGATTGCGTGCGCGGGTCGACAATATAACAGGCACCAAGTCTCAGGAAAAAGTTAGTTCAATTCGACAATCCGGTACGTGAAGTACACTCCTGAGGCTTGGTCCTGGGTCCCCTGAAATGGGACTATGAAGAAACGCTGCCCGAACATTGCCCGATGGAAAAATACTGAAGAACTGAAGTTTCATTGAACTCATCGGCCACCGACCAATACGGTGATCGGCCCTCTTCCTCCAACCGGCGTCTCCCACATATGGTCATCGCAAAAGCCAGTCGCATCAAAAATTGTAGCCGTTTAAACTATAATAAATAGTGACAGATGACAGATATAACAGTCACTAAAATTATCACAAAGCAAATAAAATAAGTGGTGGCCATCTTAGATTTAAAAACTTTTTTTTTTCTAGGTCCCAGTTCTCAGTTTTCTCTCTTGTTTCTATATTAACACTGTGATTACATGAAGCCAACTTGGAGTAAGGAATGTTACATTATGTACATTCCTTTATTCAAACAAATATTCCGCCTCACAAAATAAACATATTCATTATTTAAATAACTGTATCTATAATATGACATGTTATAATGATTTGTTTACTTTATTTGATATTAACAAATTTGTTAAAAATATTTATATGACCCAGGATAGCTTTAAACTACCTATGAAGGTACAAAAAACTATTGCTACTTTGGTAGCTAATAATATATTATTAAGTATTGACTCCACATCATCATTTAGTAGTAGTACTAATAATGTTGTGGTACAACCATGTTTAAACTTTTAGATGTGACAAAGGACAATTGTAAGCTTACCTTAATACATCAAAATATTCAAAGCCTCTCTAGCAAAGTTCTCAATATTGAATTATTAATTGAAAAATATAATTTAGATTTGATGTGTTTTACAGAATCCTGGCTAAAAGCAGAGAAAATGTGTTTCAATATAAATAACTTTGTAGTTTCTAGTTTTTTCAATAGAAACTCCTGTGAGGGAGGTGGATCTATTATCCTAATTAAAGATACACTAAAATGCAAAGAGCGGAAGGATATTGTAAAACTATCACTTGAACGTGTTTGTGAGATCTCATGCGCAGAGATGGATACCTACATTATTCTATGCCTATACAGCCCCCCGCCTCTGCTTTACATACTTTTATTAATATAATGAAGGATGTTTTGTCAAAAATATATGACTCAAATAAACAAATTTTTATATGTGGGGATTTTAATATAGATATCTTAATAAATAACAGCGTCAAACAAAAACTTATTTCATTGTTTAATTCTTTTAATTTAAATAATGTATTCATGGAGCCGACTAGGATTACTTCAACTAGCCGGACTTGTATTGATAATATATTTACTAACTGTTCTCTCTTAAGTAACTTTATTATTACCGGGGTGCCCTCCGACCATAAAGGTTTGTTAGTTAGCTTTCAGTCTCAAATTAAACCTATAAATAAAATTATTAGGTATAGACCCTTAACAGATAATAAACTTAATAATTTTAATGAAAATTTAATGAGTGAAATGTCCTGATTCATATATAATATTAATCAACCAAATATTACATACTCCAATCTACATAAAATTATAAATCAACAATTCAATAAAGTATGTAAAATTAAAACAAAGAAAAATATTGACAGATTAAATTTTGCTACTTGGGCCACTAAAGGTATTAGAATAAGTAGGGATACACTATATGATCTATATGACAAAAGATCATATACATCTGACCAAAATTTCCATAATTATGTTAGGAATTATTCAAGAAAGTTTGTATCATAGCTAAATCTATTCACATTGGATCCAAAATCAAACAGTCAGATAATAAATCCAAGTGTGTATGAAAAATCATTAATACTGAAACCGGTAAAAATATTATCAGACAAAATATCATTTCAATTAGGCAAAACGGAGTTATGATATCAGATAAAAAGCAAGTTGCTCGAGGAATGAGGCAAAAGAGTTATTCGAGGAATTCTTTACTAATATTCCATTACAAATCACGAACTGTATTAAATCATCAGCTAGTACTGCTAAAGAATTTTTAAAACGATATATAAAAATACCAATTACATCTAATTTTAATTTTAAACATGTCACAAATGAGGATATACTAAAACACTTTAAAATGTTAAATAAAAAAAAAACTGAAGATTTATGGGGGCTATCTGTAAAAGTTATCGAATCAATTATTCTTACTATAGGACCGGTACTCGCTGATATTTTTAATGGTTGTGTTAATGAAGGAATTTTTCCCGACCTTATGAAAAATAGTAAAATAGTTCCCATATTCAAGTCCGGCTGTAAGACAGATCCAAATAATTATCGCCCTGTTTCTGTCCTGCCAGCCTTAAGTAAAAATACTTCTTGGTCAGCTGTTAAGTCATTTTAATACTCATAAATTGTTACATAATCAACAATACGGGTTCACAAAAGGTAGAAACACAACAAATGCCGGTACAAGATTGATTACTGAAATAATTGACGCTTGGAAAAATTCTCAGGATCTCGCTGGCGTTTCTGTGATCTGTCTAAAGCGTTTGATTGTGTTGACCATCAAACTTTGTTATATAAGCTGGAATTTTATGGCATTCGCGATTTAGCTTTAAATCTAATAAAGTCCTACCGTTCTAATAGAACTCAAGGTGTTAATATTGATGGTTGTGTATCAGACGGAACCCTTGTAAAGATGGGTGTCCCCCAGGGATCAATTTTAGGCCCATTCCTGTTCCTAGTATACATCAATGATCTTCCACATATGGTACAGGAGATGGCACAGATAGTGCTATTTGCTGATGATACATCCCTACTTTTTAAAGTTAGTAGGAAGGATAATACATTATCGGCAGCAAATGACACTCTGGAAATGGTTTCAAAATGGTTCACGGCAATTTTGTTTTAAATGCAAAGAAGACTAAGTGCCTGAAATTTACTTTGCCTAATGTATCTAATATCAATGCCACAGTGAAGATAGGTGGTACTGACCTGGAATTTGTTGACTCCACTGTGTTTTTAGGGATCACAGTCGATTCCAAACTACAGTGGAAAGCTCACCTTACTTCTTTATCCAATAGACTGAGCTCTGCTGCATATGCAGTCAGAAAAATCAGAAAGTTAACTGATGTTGCAACAGCCAGACTAGTATACTTCGCCTATTTTCACAGTATAATGACATATGGTCTTATAATGTGGGGATCTGCGGCAGATATTGATACTATATTTATTCTACAGAAGAGGGCCATTCGGGCAATATATAACATGAAAGCTCGTGATTCTCTTCGAGAAATCTTTCCTATGATTGATGTACTGACACTACCATCTCAATATATTTATGAAAATTTATTGTACGTTAGGAAAACTTAAATATGTTTAGTAAAAATGGCGATAGACATAATTTAAACTTAAGAAACATAGATAAAATCGATATACCAAAGTTTAGACTGCAAAAAACTAATAAATGTTTCAGCATTAACAGTATAAGGTTATTTAATAAATTACCTAAAAGCATTATAGATCTGAGTGAAATAAAGTTTAAAAATTGTATAAAACATATTAATCAATAAGGCTTACTATAGTGTAAAAGAATATCTTAACGATAAAGACGTCTGGAACCGTCCTAATATGCAATTGAGGTCTCGCAACTAGTAAACAAATTGCTTATGTAGAATCTACCCTAGTTTAGTAGGTATATAATGTCCGATATTGTAATAATTTTATATTACATAATTTATTTTCATTACATTATGTAAATTTTGTCTTTGGATAAGGTAATCATTGATAAATACCTACTTATTTATACTTAATTTATACTAATAGTATACTGTGTAGTTATGTACATTGGTACCGTAACAAATATTCTGCCATAGGGTGTTCTACGCATGCTGATCAGTGGGGTGCATTTTGAGTATATTACTATATATATATATATTATATATATATTATATATATATGCTATATAGCATAAGTCAATCAATAGCTGTACCCCTCTTTTAGTTTGTGTGAAGCACTAGAGTTTTTTACTTGTTGGTTTCTTTTTCTCCGGGGTGTCTCTGAGGGGATCGACTTTACAGTTAGTGTTTATGCCCTTAAAAATACCTTTACTTATATGTGATTGGTTACTTAGCTTTTATTTACAATAAATATTTAAGGCATGGATATGGTCGGTGAAGTTGGATCTGATTTCTCTGCCACTAAAAATTGAAATATCTTTGCAAAGGATTTGTGAAATTGAGTGCCTAACTCATTATTATGTATCTGGACACAGCTATTTTGGTAGCCACTTATTTAATGACTTGTGAGAATAAAACAAAAATGCACCTCATATGAATATGCCAATAGGGAATATGCATGTAACGCCAATTATTATTATATTAATATATAATGTTCCTTTAATGTCTTTGAATATATTTACAGTAATCTATTTTATTTTGATTAGCTATTTTTTTTAATATACGATTTTAAAAATCAATTTTTTTGTAGAAACGGAACGCATTTCTAAACGCTCCGACATTAGCAACACTGCATGTGACGTCATTCGTGCAAAAACATATGTCAACGTGTGTTCTGTAGTCTACAGTTTCTTATTTTCTCGGGTATTTATTGTTCTTTATTACGATAATTTGTGATAAGCAAACCTGTTGACTAACTTTTGAGGTGCAATAACATTAAACTATTATGCTTTTTGAGCACGGATGATGTCACAAAATGTCGGCTAGTGATGTACCGTTTTTTACTGCGGTAGCGGCAGATAAAGTTTAAACCCTTTTATTTTTGACACGGACAGGGGCCTTACCAAAGAGCCGATCGATAATCGAATCGAAATACCCATCGAAAGCCAAATGTATGGGATTTGACGTTTGTTGGCGATCGGACTCTACCCATAGAGTAAAATTCCTATACAATTTTATCGATCGATGAGGCGATTCGATTGGCGATCGTGTTCTTTGGTCAGGCCCCTGTGTAACAGTCATTAAATTTTTGAGAATGAGTTTTAGCGTGAGTGGGTTATCATTTTATATAGGAGAAACAAAAAACCCCCTTCATATTCGTATAAACCACCATCGGCATACAACTGACTCAATAATTAATAGTGTTTTACCCATACCCACTCACGCTAAAACTCATTCTCAAAAATTTAATGACTGTTACACTGTCCGTGTCATTAAATCGTTCCCATCATCATTAAACGAAATACAGCTGAAAACTTGGGAATCATCTTTCATCTGGACGTTTGGTGCTCACTATAAACCTGGTCTAAACATTCAACATTGATCGGTTATCATTCACTTAAACACGCTCCATATTCTATCATTCACTTAAACACACCTATATATTCAATCACCTATAGACTTTTTCACTCACTCACACACTTACTTACAATAAAATAAAAAAAAAAAAAAAAAAAAACAGTTTTTTTTTTTTTTTTGTATATATGTCATAATGTACCATGATTATTTTGTAAATATTGTTGCCTGAAGACGCCCTAATAAGGCGAAATATAGCAAAAGTGTTATTATTATATTGTGTTTTATTTATGTATCTTATTGAACGACCTATGAAAAATAATTAAGCAGCTACTGCAAATGAAAATATATAATTTAAATATAACTTTTATTTTTGTGTTTTACCCTTTAAAAAATGTTTAATATTTGTTTTTAGGGTCTAATGTAGTTTTACTCTATCAATTAATGAAATTAAAAAAAACCATGCATATTCTCTATTCCCAAGATTCACCCATGTCTAAAATAATGATTAGTAATAAATTGCTGGTTGTTTTAACGCGAAGAAATAATATCAATTTTAAAAGGTTATGTTATTATTTACTTTAATTTTTTTTATGGTTTTTACCATTAGCATTATTATATTGTTCGGTGTAGACTCATACCATCGGCTACGACGAGGTGGGATAAAAATCGCTCCGCTGGGTACCCTGGGGCCGTCTAGGCGGTCTCTGGCGCCGTAAGGCACCCGTGATGATATGTGTGTGTTAACCACGAAGGCAGGCTCCTCAAAAATTGCCGACGTCGTTCGTAAAGAAAAGGGACGCGACAGGGTGATAGCTTTGCTGGCAAGTTGTGGACGGAGGCGACAGACACTCAGACAAAGAGCGCCTTTCAAGCATTAGCCTACTCTCTCACTTAATAGTGGTCGTCATATTGTGATAATTATGTGTATAAGTATAGATTGGGCCAGTTAAAAGGATATAGTGAACTCTTTTACTGTTAACAATTTACTGGACAAGTGGATTTTTACTAACAAACAGTGATGATAAGTAATTATAAGTTAAGAGTGACTTTCAAACCAAAACATTTTGTACATATTTTAAAGTCCCAAACATATTTAATTATAAAAGTATATTTGTTGTATCAACAATAAACATATTGATATATCTTTCATTTTCTATCATCACACTCCCTTAGCTCCTCCTAGATCAAAGTTACTTGTACCAAAATAGAAATCACACAGTGTACCTATTGTGAATAAATATTTCACCCATTCCTATATGTGGTGTAGTCATTATGAGTGCACTGCATGAAGCTAACCATACACTTCCTATATATTTGACTAACCACACATTGATAACTTATTTGGTACCTACTATTATTGTAGAGATTTTTAACTGGACAATAGATGAGGAAAAAAACCTACATCCTTTAATAACCTCTGAACTAGTGTATGATGCATACTTTTTAAATTACCTATTAACATATTTTTACAACCCCGGGGAAAAAACATTAATACAGGAGCTCTCTGTCACACTGAAACCAAATCTGCATTCTTGCATAGCCTCTGACCTCCCGAAAAAAAATAGTAAGACAGGATAAAATAAAATAAAACCTAGGTACATCCTTGAATAACCTCTGAGCCAGTGTAAGGTATGCACCTTACACTATAATATCATCGGGCTATGATATTATATTAATCACTTAACATAATATCATAGCCAGGGGAAAAAATATGAATACAGGAGCTCTCTGGAACACTGGAACCAAATCTCTTGCATAGCCTCTGACCTAGTGTACGGGGCATACTTTTATTAAAATCTATTAAAATTAACTACAAGACAGGATAAAACATATCTAATATACCAGAAGTGCTCTTAGTACCTGGAATTTATTAAATAAAAATATCTATATAAGGTGATATTGCAGTATCTTTGGGACCTTAATAAAATTGGAAACCAAAAACCCTATAGGTAGAGTATTTTTATTTAGAAATATGAACAGCTTTCAGAAACCACCTTTGTTGAAGCAAGAAAAAAACTTGAAATAATTTATTCAGTACCTACTGGACTGAAATGTATGGAACTGCCAGATTATTTTTGCTGAGCTACTTAGCTTACATAGCTAGAGCACAATTAAAAATAGCACATGAAAGTAGCATATGTTTTTGTTACATACTGTGATATGTAAATAATAAATAAAAACAGGCACACGAGAAGTTTTTTTTTAAATTACCTCAGGGTACTTAGCATATGTAAATCTAAAAATATCAATATGCTAAATATAGTTATTTAGGTGCTTCATAAATAGATAGGATAGTTTATAATGTACCTACTAGGTACATAACATAAATAAAATATGAATAATTTAATATATAATTTAATTAACAATATTATTTAATGGTATAGGTATATACACAATATTAAGTTAATTATTTTATTATAAAAAATTTAATGTCCAGTATTCTTTTATGAAATTTAAGATGTCTAAAGTCTATATCTATTCCATGCTAACAAAGTGGATTATTTTTATTGTTGTATTGATGTACTTATTATACCCATTTAAAATTGGTAGTTTTTAGAGAGGTGGGTAAATGAAACTGGATAGTCAAACGTAAACGGAATAGTCTTGACTCTACTGTTTGATGTGTTGAGTTTTTAGTCTGGTTTATTAAAACATTTTTGCAACTAGAGCAAAGTTATTATCACTGAGCAATCATGATCTCACTATTTTATTTATGAAATATTGCTTTTGTTATAGTTATTATTTTTGGCATCATGTTGTGTTCCTTTAGAATGTTTTTAATCTGCATCTTTAGATCAACAAGTCCTTTCAATTTAGTTTAATAGGTCCTTTTTTTTTCCTTCAAGTACCGAGATTAGTGTACACTAATCTCGGTACTTGAAGGAAAAAAAAGGACCTCTAATCTATAAGTGGGAATAATTTTATAGCCTGTGTGACCTGCGTCGTGTATAAACTAGCTAAACATGCTTTGCGGACCATGTTAGCTTAGTTAGGTTCACTTATTCAGAATCCATGTTATATTTATAGGGTTTCTGTAAAGCAAATAGACATATTATATAACTAAATATTATAAAATAGCTTGTCACTAATAAATAAAGACCAAGACACCCACATGAACCTTAAAAGTTTATCTTTTTGTGCAAAAAATATCCACAAATTTAATGGTTATATATTATATATTTTTGAAGCTATAGGTCACTTAAATACGAACTAATAACTCAAGAAACATGATAATTCTTCTAAAACGGAAATAATAATCATAATAACAATCAATTTCATTTAAAAATAAAAAATATCCCCTAATTATTTTGGCTTTAAAATATTATGTTTAGATTTAAACAGTTGCCGATTTTTTTTTTAATGGCTTTGGACAAAAGTTAATATACAATATTTATACAAAAAAAAACTAATTATTAAGCCTAAATTGGCAAGTACAAGCAATGTCCTTATATATAATTATTTTATTAAAACATCATTTATTTAGAAATAAACCATGATATAACGTTTAACAGTTTTTAGGGAAAGTTACGTATTCCAACCGTTATTAACCCGAAAAAACGAGTACTATGCGTTGACGACGCTAGTGCGCTTGAGCTACGAGGGATTTTAAATGGTTGAACATAGGTTATTTAGGCAGCACCGCAATACAAACGCATCGTCTTGTACTTGCATCGTCATTTTTTTGTTAATTACGGGAATTGGGGCCCAGGACAGATGAAAGAAAGGAAGTTAAGTATAAGTCCCGATATCAACCCGACTGCCGCAACAAACAGTAAATGGTTGTTATTAGAAAAGTATTTTTTATTTAGAAAAAAAAAAAAATTTAATCAACTTTTGAATCGAATAAAATCGATACTTCCCACTTCGAGCGACTGATATAATCAAATATGGTAAATTTGTTACTGTTCTAACGCGATGATACGTTCGTGCAGTCCGCAACTGCCAGAGTCGACAGTGTTTCCCACTGAACAAATAAGTAGTGTTTCCCGCCATGCCGTGAGAGAAGGGGCGCAGGTTTTTAGTAATTAATTTTAATTGTTTTCATTAATTTGTACTTAGTTTGAATAGCCGAGGTAGATTTATGGTTAATTTGATAAAAAAAAAGGAACAACGCGACCGTTATGATACCACGCTCAAGGAAATATATAAATAGCCCCGGTAAGTTCTGCTTTATATCAAAATAATTTATTGTTCGATTACATACATACATACATATCATCACGGGTGCCTTACGGCGCCCGAGACCGCCTAGACGGCCCCAGGGTACCCAGCGGAGGGGTATTGTTCGATTAGAAATACATTATATTTATAATATAAATTCAATATTTTAAATATAGTTATTAGATCATGTCAAATGGAAAGTTAACAAGTAAAACTATGGAAATGGTAAATTCGATAGTATACTAGTGGTAGTTTTGATACTTTACGTGTACATTTTATGTCTGCGAACTATCGAATATGGTAGATTCAATAGTTTACTTACTATTAAAACCACATCGAATCTACCATTTACATTTACAAAATTTAATAGCAAAAGCATATTACAAAATTAATGATTATTTTAATGATTATTTGACAGAGACGTCTGGAAACATACCTCCCTGCGACTGGAATCTCTCAACTAATAAATGTGATACAGTAATAATTAATTACTAAGTACTTATTATATTATTTTTATTCTATATTAGGTAATTTGTTATATTTGAAGAAGGTAATAGTACTACTAGGTACTAAGGTAGTAGTACTTGTTATTACTATTACTTTTTTGTTTTTATTTATTTTTAATATTAAGTATTTTGGCTAGGTAATATACCTACTATATTGTCTTTCATATATTTAAATTATCATTTTGTTAACAGAGCTACATAATGCATATCCGATTTCGATGTTTGCGCGTGTTTCAGATTCTATAATGCATATGGCCTAGTAATGTGTCCTAGTAATATGATGTGTCCAGCGGATTCCCTCTCCTTTGAAGGTCATTGCAGTGGTGGCGCGTGTGCCGGGTTCTGGTCTGCACCCTAAGGGCCTGGTTGAGCAGGAGGATGGCTGACACATACGTTACCTCCTTGATCGGGTGCTGCTGTGGGAGCCTTGGATCTCCGCTGGAAATGCATAGTTTAATTATTATGTTAAAAGCGGAGGTCTCGCAAAATTGTCGGATAGGCTAGCGCGGGCATCGGGGTGCTATAGTGTTCTGTACTACTACATAATGTAAAATTCTTTATCTGCTATGGGGTGTTCTACTCGTGCTATTCAGCAGGATGAGGATAAATTATCATATGCTATGATTATAAGCTAGTAAAAGCATATCTCCTGATGGTCAGGTACATATGTGGAACGCCAGAGTTTTTTACTTGCTGGTGCCTTTTTCTCCGGGGTGTCTCTGGGGGACCAACATGCGGTCAGTGTTTGCGCTCTTATTGATACATTTTTGTACTTTTGTATTATTTATTACTTATAGTGGATATTTGGGGCGTAGATGTAGTCTGTTAGGTTGGTCGGCTCGGTGGCACCTTTGCAGGGCAGATAACGATGGACAGGTCAATGGAAAAAGCGGCCCAGCCTAGTGGTTAAGTCACTGCGCAACTGATAACAAGGTTAAGCAGATGACAACAAGACCGGCCTGGGATGGGTGACCGCTTTATACAACGAGGCTATTTCATCATAAACACCGCAACAAGCTCGCCACTTGTTAGGTGTTGCCTCCGAATACCATCGGAGAAATGAGGATGGGTTAATCCCTCCGCTGGGACCCTGAGGCCGTTTAAACGGTTCTCGGGAGCCAAATTGGCAACCGTGATGGTATTTATTTTATTTTTAGGTCAATGGAACCAGCTAACCACCTAGTCTTACACTGGTTGGTTATGTGGTGTGTGTTCGGTTTGGTTTCTAATTATTTTATGTATGCAAGAGCCTACCTAACCAAGCGCACACTTATACTAAATATAGTTTTTTTTTTGACTATGCATAAATACCTGTAAAGGTTTACATGAAATAAATATTTTTGACTTTTGACTTTTTTTGACTTTTGTATTCTGAAAAAAAAAACAGCAAAAACTGTACAACGCATACAGAACAGCTGTGTACGTTATTGTTTTAGTATAGGCAGAAGACATCACATAACACCATACCTTAATAATAGTAATATGAATTACAGAAGTGTATTACACCTCCTATGCCTATTATTTAAAACTAAGCAAACTAATTGCCCAGAATATCCTTATAAGAGACTGCAATACTTAGGGTCTAGAATATTAATCTAAAAAATAGAAAAGGAATATTATTAAAAGTACCAGAACACAGAACCAAAAAATTTGAAGGTTCTTTTACTTACTATACCTCAAAATTAATGTACTAACTTGCATAAGCTGAGGGTGTTTCCTTTTCGTCAATAGAATAATAATTATGTTTACTTAAGATGTCTATGTTCAATATCTATGTTACCTTATTATTTTATTGTATGAATAAATATATGACAATATGTGATAATAAATAAAATTTCATTTCATTTTTATGGAGGACACCAACCCGTATCGTTATGCGGCCATAAAGATGCAAAAACCGAAATATTAGGACCGATTCGACCAAAATTGGGTATACTTATACTGGGATTAGTAATGTCAAATCACATACAAATAATTATTCTAAGTATTAA
Source organism: Monopis laevigella (assembly GCA_947458855.1). Lineage (NCBI taxonomy): Eukaryota > Metazoa > Arthropoda > Insecta > Lepidoptera > Tineidae > Monopis > Monopis laevigella. The sequence goes on along the minus strand of OX381577.1, from coordinate 4,277,952 downwards.
CAATTTAATCTACGGATCAATTTTTGTATGGAATTTGACATAACTATACGCAGTAGGTAAGTTACGCCCTCTTTTGGTCGAATCGGCTCTAAGTCATTTAGATTGGGTTCACGGAATTTCAGAAGACTGATGCATACATTTCTTGCTAGTTTCTTTTCAGGGTGCAGTTACGAAACGAGCAGTTGATATGAAGATAAAGCAGCGAGGATTTTAAAGTAGACTAGCGTATTGTCAATTCGTCTGTCGTCGCCCATTTCGTAACCGGGTCGTTTAACCGGAAAATTCGGAGCGACCTCATTATAGAGGTCTTTGTAGGTCTGTTTACCATCAGGAAGAAACAAAGTCACATGACTTGCTCCAAAAAAAACACCTTAATAAAATACTATGCCCAATAGAGAACTTGACTTATTATGAAAATGAGTCAACCAAGGTTAATTGTGTATGAGCATCGGGATTGAGGGGCATTTACATTTATAATAAGAATTCAATCCTCAAGTTTGTAAAATTTTAAATAAAAAAGTTACACGGGATTATAGTTGGCGTTTTTATTAAAGTTACTTCAATGCCTATTTATTGACATTATAATACCAAATATACCTACTCTTAAAAAATAGTTACAAACTTACACTGGTGTTCATAGAAACTTATTGAGTCCTTAGTTATTATAAAGTTTTGTTTCTTTTTATAAGCAACAAAAATGTATATGAGTAAAAGAGACAAAACCTTCTATAACGAAAGTGTTCCTCAAGGCCTCAAAAGTTTTTATAAGACCATTAGATAATAGGTCTAGTTTGTTAAAAAGAACAACTCTCTAACCACGCAAACATCACTTCAACGGAATTATTAAAAGAAAAAAAAAATACTGTATATTTTTTTATTGTAACTGGTAAGTTTTTTTTACAAACTTAAGCTTGTTTTTTACCAACTACTGGCATAATCATTGTTAGTGAATTCGTATTAATAAAACGTGGCCCCTCAATCCCGATGTTTATTAATTGAGTAGCTACTACCAAAAGCATATCGACTTGATTAAATAGTAATTTAATTCGACTAAGAATAATCGTTCGAGCGCGGATTACGAGCCCGATAAGAAAAAGTTAATCGACACAAATCAAATATGCGTTCTATATTACATTTGTTATTATTTGTTCTTTTTACCGTTATATCAACTTGGGCACAAGTAAGTATTTTGTAACTATGAAATCAACTGTACATTATTTATTTTAACGATTTATTTAGGAGATTTTACACATATTGCCCAGGGACCGGGAAGCTACATAGACAAACCGATCGACGCGACAATGGATAAAAATGTATAGGAAATATTGTCTATGGGTAGAACTCGATCGCCGAGAAACGTCAAATCACATACATTTTATTCTCGCGTTCGATCGATCGACGCGTCGATCGGTGTTTCATATAGCTTCCCGGTAGGGCCTCTGTTCATAAACTAAGCTCTATAGACTTGTACATGTGTACCAGAAACAAGGAGACTATTATAATATTTTATATATAACCAGATAATCGAAAATAACAGAACAACGTAGATATTGTTTGCCAGTCGGGAATCGAACCTAAGACCCCAACGCCATAACCACGGTGTCGTTTAAATAAGTAAAAATACGAAAAAAATCTTTTTTTTTGCCATGGGTGGGAATCAAACCCACGACCTCCGGATACAACGCCAAAGGCGCAACCACTAGCCTACGGAGGCGGTCATATTAATATTAATAAATCATGTATTCGTCGGAATGTAGGTTATAAAAAGGTCTTATCAAAAATATGGCTCACTACATTCAGCCAATCTGTGGCACACAAAATCTTATGTTCAGTTCTTATTCGGTAGCATACAATTGGTACATTCAAATAATTTCCTAATTCCACAGGTACCATACGACTATGTACCTCTAGGCCTGCACGATCCTCGTCGCCAGCTGGAGGTTCCAGCACCGCATGCGTCGGATGTTAACATGAACTATGAACAGCAATTCCCTTCCAGAAGACGCTTCTTGGGTGATAATTCTAACGGATTCAATCCATTTGGTTATCCCTATAACTAAACAAAACTTAACCTTGGCAAGAAAGCTGATACCCATATAATATATAAAAATTATAAATAAACTTTTAAAATACACGAAATTAAACAAAAATATTTTTTTCATTCTTATAGGTTGTCCCGGTTATCCGATAGGTACCATTCATTCTTATAGGTTGTCCCGGTTATCCGATAGGTACCAACCTAACCACAGAAGGAATAATAGTACAAGTATAAGCTGAATATCTTTTTACTACATATTTTTAAGGTCCGTCCATTGTTTATTACCTAATAATAATAATACCTACATAAAGGCATAGAATAATAATAATAATATGTAGGACAAATTACACATATTGCTCTGGTCACAAACTAAGCTCTAGGCTTGTACTATGTGTACCAGAAGCAACGATATAATACATATTATATTTTATAAACACCCAGACCATGACAAACTGTACAGAAAAAAACGTACTAATATTTTTTGCCATGGGTGGGAATCGAACCCACGACCTCCGGGATACAACGCCAAATGCGCAACCACTAGTCTACGGAGGCTGTCAAATAAAATGTAGAATGTTTAACACCGCCGGACACTGCGAGAGACATTTCATTTATTTAATTAATTAGGTATATTGTTTTACACCCTCAATGATATGAGTTTTTTTCTGAAGAAGCACATACCTAATTTTATACGTGGTGGCCGAGTTGGTTAGACCTTGGATTTAAAAACACTAAGGTCCCTGGTTCGAATCCCGGTGTGTACCAATGAGTTTTTAATTTAAAAATTTATGTACATTTGTTTGACAACACCACTATAGTGCCTCGGAGAGCACGTTAAGCTGTCGGTCCCGGTTTCACTATACCAACTTGTGAAACTGTTTATAGATGGGTTATTGAGTCTATTCAAAACATCGCGACGAGCTAGCCACTTGTTCGGTGTAGACTCATACCATCGGCTACGACGAGGTGGGATTAAAACCCCTCCGCTGGGTACCCTGGGGCCGTCTAGACGGTCTCGGGCGCCGTAAGGCACCCGTGATGATATATATATATATATATATATATAACATACCTAATATTGTCCCCCATACCTAATGGGTTACGGCCTAGCAATTTCATTAATTATAAAAATAAAATAAATAAATATCATCACGGTGCATTACGGTGCCCGAGACCGCCTAGACGGCCTCAGGAAACCAAGCGGAGGGATTTTTAATCCCATATCGTCGTAGCCGATGGTATGAGTATACACCGGACCAGTGGCTAGCTCGTGGCGATGTTTGAATAGACTCTATAACCCATCTATAAACAGTTTCACAAATTGGTATAGTAAAACTGGGACCGACAGCTTAACGTGCTCTCCGAGGCACTATGGTGGTGTTGTTAAACAAATGTACATATTTTTTAGATTTAAAACTCATTGGTACCGGTGTTTGGAGCAGGGACCTAGACTTTTTAAGTCTAAGGTCTAACCATCTTTGCCACCACGTATATTTTATTACAATTAGTGTATCCCCGTCTTTAGACGTAAGGGATTTGAGTAATATGACCGAGGCAGTAGATTGCTGGAAGTTAAAATGTCCAAAATAACGCTTCTGTAATCTAAGTGACTTCGAGCTCGCAGGAGTCACCCGTCTAAAAACGCCCAAAGCGTTGTTTTGATTGATTTTAAAAGCTGAGTTTGAAATGTCCTTAACAAAAATATATTTATTAATTAATAAAACATAAAAAAGAACACAAATAAATTAAATTACCTATTAAAAATAATAAATAAAAATACTTACCTAAAAAAAATCCTCACAGTTGTCGCGCGGCATAGTGCCCAGAACGCTGGCTACATTACCTCTTTGAATGATCAAGCTTATTCTTTGGAAGAGGTAAGAGCCAGCCCTCTGGTCACCGGTGAAGTCAATAAGGTCTGATGATAGTTTTTTTTATAAATCCTAATGTATTTGGGCCCCATGAGCCCATAGTCTCTACCCCAAACGGCACAAATATATATTTGTTTGCTATTAGACTATATTTGCGCCGTTTGAGGTCTTCTGCGTCTTCAAATTAGTAAGTGCCTACTTAGGTACTTACTAATTCATTTAGGTAGGTAATAGGAACATAGTTTTTAATAAAAACCTTGATTAAATGTTGTAAGCATAAGAAATATACGAAATAAAATATCTTTAAGACAAGACAAACGTACGCTTTATTAATAATAATAAATATTTAAGTTATCACATTTACCATACCTTAACTGTATTACAAATTATTTTTATGTATTAAATGATTAGAGTTTTGTTTTTCTTGTGAAAAGTGCAAGATAAGAACAAGTAATTTAACGACATGGTTAACTTAAAACTACAAACTTTTTTTGTAAAAGAATTAAAGACAAACGCTGCTAAAATACAAAAACGTTCATAATTGCGTTTGAAAAAAAATATTCAGATAGGGATGACTTACTCGCACCTAAATATATTTTTTAAACGAAAACGTACATTTTCACACGTTTCGGAAAAATATTTTTTTTTCGTTTTCCTGAAAATACTGGTGAAATTAATTTAGTTAGGTTTTGCAAGTCCTATTTTATGAATGTATTACATTTACAAGTACATTGGAAAAATAACTATATTTAACGAATATTTTTTAACCAAATATTAACAAAAATATATATATATATATATTTGGTCGCTAATATCATTGCACTTTCAAGAACCTTTCAATTTACTCTCTATTTCCTTTTGTTCTGCTCCCTGGGATAAGCATTGGTCAGCTGTAGGCTTCTGAGGAGTTCCTTAGGGTTGACATCGGAGGGTAAAGGAGCTCCTAGTTCTGCATATTGGTTGGAGTAATCACGCCGGCCTGATTCGGGGGGCTGAGCTCGGCTTCCCTGTTACAAGAACGATTACTTGGTAAGACCATACAGATGAAATTATTTATAGATGAAAATACCTTCAGGCGATCTAATCATGTTTCGATTTTAGTCTGTGGGTTTGCGTTAAACGTTCGTTATCTAATAGATGCGATAGTCTCCTTTTAGGATGCAATTACGAAACGGGCAGTTGATTTGGCGATAAAGCAGTGAGGATTTTAAAATAGACTCGTAAATAATGCAAATACGTCTTTGTCACGGTCCGTTTTGTAATCGCATTCTTGTAAACACTTCGGTCATGGATTCACAGCCAAAAGTCAAAAATATTTATTTCATGTAAACCTTTACAGGCATGAAGCTAAAAAATCGGCGCGCGGACGGACACGGTTTTTACCTTCATGTTTACAGGCATTTTTGAAAAGTCAAAAAAAAAGAATATATAAGGTCCAAATGGGCCAGGTTGCCATTCCTCCCATAGACAAATGTTGAAAATATAATAAAAAATAAACAATTAGTGAACTATTAAACTATTGTTCTTGCGGGAGAAAAAAACCAAACCGAACACACGCTACATAACCAACCAGTTTAAGACTAGGTGGTTAGCTGGTGACTTGTCAATCGTTGACTGCCCTGCAAAAGTGCCACCAAGGCGATCAACCCAACAGACCATACGCCCTAAATTTATTTCATAAGTAATCAATATAAAGGTACAAGTAGTTAGATGGGAAGGAGTAGTGGATGGGAACCACTTCATGCGGTGGAGTTTTTAATAAAATTAAATATGTTGACCCTATGTGTCATTTAGTCACGTAAATCAGGCGGTAAACAAACCCCCAAAACTATTTACAGGTTACAGTCTTTTTTAACCAATTTTGGTAAAATATAATTTTGTTAATCTAACTAAAAATATTATCTTACCTCATAGAAGAATAAACCGAGCAAAAGAACAACTATATGCAGCCAATTCATTGCGTTTTACACAGTTATAAAACTAAAGTTGATCGAATATAACATTTTCTTTCCTTTTTATAGATTTACATTTAACAGGCATAAGAAATTCGATTTATTAAACTTCATAATTTTCTTCGCTAATCAGTTTTGGCTATTTATGTTAACTACCGTAGTTTACTGATAACAAGCAGATGACAACAAGGCAGGTCCTGGGATGGGTGATCACTTTATACAACGAAGCTATACCATCATAAAGGTCGCAACAAGCTCCCCATCTGTTAGGTGTTGCCTCCGAATACCAACAGCGAAATGAGGACGGGTTAATCCCCACGCTGGGTACACAGACCATTTAAAAACGGTTCTCGAGAGCCAAAAAAAAGGCACCCGTGGTGGTTTTTTTATTATATTTTTTTATTGGAGCACGGCATGTGACTTTGTATCTACCTGGTGGTGAGCACTCCATGAATAGGGTCGATCAATAATTCGTCGTATTAGTCTTAAACAAAATTGATTGCTCCCACTATGTCGACTAAATGATGCCATTACGAAATGGGTGGCGACAAATTTCATTACGAGTAAATTTTAATATACTCGTTGCCTTATCGTTAATTCATTTACCTAAAAAACCGGTGAGCCCACAGATAAAACCAAAACATGACACTAGGTCACTTGACGGTTTTGCATCTCGTCGTAGCCGATGGTATGAGTCTACACCGAACAAGTGGCTAGCTCGTCGCGATGTTTTGAATAGACTCAATAACCCATCTATAAACAGTTTCACAAGTTGGTATAGTGAAACCGGGACCGGCAGCTTAACGTGCTCTGCGAGGCACTATAGTGGTGTGGTCAAACAAATGTACATATTTTTTTTAATTAAAAACTCACGTTACACACCGGGATTCGAACCAGGGACCTAAGTGTTTTTAAGTACAAGGTCTAACCAACTCGGCCACCACGTATATATTCGCCATATGTCACGTCAAAAGTTCCCACGAGGCGAAAAGCGGGCTCTCCATTTCTCCGGGCTTTTCGCCTCGTGAGAACTTTTGAAGTCGAAAAGCAGAAGGCGAAAAGCGGGCAATGGAGAGCCGAGTTACAAACGTTGAATGCGGAGGGATAGATAGGAAAATAGATGAAGTATGGGAGATAATGTATACAATGAGATTGGATATCCTTTGCGTGAATGAAACGAAAAGAAGGTGCTCAGGCATCACGCACCATGGCCTCTGTACCGCTATCTTGTCTGGTGTAGGGGAGACAGTCTGAGCGAGTAAAGATGTGTGGGGCTTTTGATGTCTGAGAGGATGACTGAGTGCATGACTGAATATGAATGTGTCTCCCAGGCCCTTATGTGTCTCCCAGGCCCTTATGTTGCTAGATTATATGAAAGAATTATTATGTTATATGTGATTTTAATGCATAGGTTGGAGTGAAAAGAATTAATTTACGTGTTGGGTAAATTTGGAGATGAGCGAGTGAATAAAAATGGAATAAACTTAATAAATTTATGTTTGGAAAAGAATCTCGTTGTGACAAATACTATATTTAAACACAAAGAGATTCACAAGTATATATGGCAGAGATATAAAAATAGAAGTATGATAGATTTCGTGATTGTGGATGAAGAGCTGGTTAAGTTGGTAAAGTTGCCGATACAAGAGTATATCGGGGCCTCAATATTGGAACAGACCATTTTCTTGTGGTTTCACGGATATGTCGTCTGTTCAAGGGTTGGAGAAACCGGCCTCGGAACACGGTAACAATACTAACGAGAATAAAAGGTGAAAAGTTGCAAGATACGGAAACGAAAGAAAAATATGTAAGTAAGTTAATGGATAAAATAGGGGAAGCATGCAATTTTGAAAATGATAGTCTAGACGAAGTATGGGTCAAATTCAAAAACGGAGTGACGGAAACGGCAGAAGAAGTATGCGGAGTAAGTAAGAGGAAGAATGCAAAACCCAACATGTGGTGGGATGATGAAATTAAGGATATGGTTAGTGAGAAAAACAAATAATGGCTAGATCTACTCTCTAAAAAGCTAGTAGACGGGTAAATGGGGGTGTAACAGATGAGGATGTATGTGGAGCTAATGACATGAGATGAAAAATAGAGTAAAAAAGTGCATTGAAAGAAAGAAGAAAGAATTGAAAGAGGACGTAGAAAGAAAATTCTCCAAAAACTTCCGAGATAATATTAAGCGGTTTTGGAAGCAGGTTAAGCTATCTCGGGGAGGATTGAGGAATTCAAATTACCGCAGCATCAGCCTTCTCAGCATTGTTTGCAAGTTGCATACAAAGGCTAGGCCGCTTTATTTTTGGTAACAGGATTGAATAATGCGATCCTATTGGTTGTTGTTCACGTATACGTAAATGAATACGTTACGTTTTTACAATGCGCAAACCCATGGTAGTTATCTTTTTATTCAATTATCAAAAAGATTTGATAAATAAAAAAGGTAGAACAAATTTAAGTTTTAAAAGATGAATGAGAAAATATTTTTGCGTTTTATGACTTTTAATACTCCAACCTGGGTTAGTATTTTATTTTTTATAAACTTACTATTTTTCTTTAATTCTTTAATTTATGTTATATTACAAATACAAATACAAATTCTTTATTGCCTCATATTGTGGTTAGTAAGGTGGTTAGTAGTAATATAATAGTTTACAATATGAACCCTGCTAGGGCACTGCAAAATAACTTAATTGTGTACATATAAATTAGTTAGGTAAATCATATAATAATATTTTTTGTATTATGATTATATTGTTGTGTTTATGTATATATGTAAGTGCTACTATTTAATTATTCTTTATTGTTTATATTCACATCATTTAAATTGGTTATATATGGTACTTTTATTATTTATTTTGTGTTTTATATAATTTTAAAAACTGAATACTGCTTGTCATGGAGTAGGTACTTGACTTAAAATAACTAATTTACTACTTAGGTACCTATGTTATTAACTAATTAAATTTTTTAACTAATTTAAAACTTTACATACCTACCTATGATATGATAGGTTATTGTAAGTAATAGGTAATATTTATAATAGAGTTGTAACTGATCATATTAAACTAAGTGGTCTCCACAGGACAGGCCGGGCCTAGTGTGGTGACCGCCAGTAACGAAATTATTTGTTTCCAATTTTTGTTCTTATTTTAAGGAAAATTGTAAACTTAATGGTTATTCAAAAAAAATTATGGATAGTCTCCAAAGATTATTTTCGTGAAACCTAACTGCCCGTTGAAACTTTCTACTTCTACTAGGTATAATAAATGATTTTTTTTTCCTATATAAAAAAATACACGTTTTGTACAAAATTACATTTCACAATATATTTTATTACAATAATAATAATGTCTTAAATTGTGAAACAATCTTTTTTATACCGAGAAATATTTTATAAAAAGATTATTTTATTTTCATGAAAAATGTTCGAAATATTTTTCTCTTTGTTGTTCTTTAATATTTTATTTGTTGTTCATGGACATAACAACGTAAGTCTTGTTGTATTTTTATAATTATATACTTATACGAATTTTGGCAGAAGTTGGTAAAGCTTCGTGTGCAACGACGAAAACAATTCGATACCTTCACCCTTGATGGTAAGGGTCAATGGATACCTACCATTGATATTAATTGTTGTTTAAAAAAAAATAGAAAATTAAATAAAAAATCAAAGAAATCAGCAAGTAGCAGTCTAGTATCCTCTTAATATGGAAAACGGGACTCACCTAGATTTTAGCTGGCTTTTTGGAAAAGCCAGTTGTGCCAGCACTTTCACTCTATTTTTTTTACACAGCATGTAACCTGATGTTAAGCTAACTTACTTATATCTACAATATATCTGCCTTGGGGTGTTCTACTCGTGCTCTTCGGTAGGGTGAGAGTATATACCACATGCTATAAGCATAGGTTTAAGTCAATAACCATGCAGGACCATGCTCCTCCGATGATACGGTACATGTGGAACATCAGAGTTTTTTACTTGCTGGTACCTTTTTCTCCAGGGTGTCTCTGAGGCGACCGACTTGTGATCAGCGTTTGCGCCCTGAAAGATACCTTTCATCTATCTACTTGTAGGTATATTTTGATTACCTATACTAAAGTATGTATATTTGGGGCGTAGCTATGGTCTGTTGGGTTGGTCGCCTTGGTGGCACTTTTGCAGGGCAGTCAACGATTGACAGGTCAATGGAACCAGCTAACCACCTAGTCTTAAACTGGTTGGTTATGTAGTGTGTGTGTTCGGTTGGGTTGTTTTTTTTTTTCTTCCCGCAAGGACAATAGTTTAATAGTTTACGATTTGTTTATTTTGTATTATATTCTCAACATTTGTCTGTGGGAGGAATGGCGACCTGGCCAAGTACACACAGGACCTTATATATACTTTTTTTTTTTTTGACTTTTCATAAATGCCTGTAAAGGTTTACATGAAATAAATATTTTTGACTTTGACTTTGACTTTATATACTTGTCCAAAATATTGGTGTGGTTTTAACATAATAAATTTGTTTTCAGAAAGTTTCAGTAGACAGGAATTTGGAAACGTCCTTTCTTCCTCAAGAATTGGATCCCATTTTTCAGGTTAAAGATGATACCTTTATTTGCTTACCTTCAGTTGCACCAAAGTGTCTGTTAAATTAATTGTAACGATTAAAGTTAAAAATGGCGTCGAATGTAGTATTGAATGTACAGTGAAAGTTAAATGACACACACTTTGGTGCAATTCAGCCTTAGACATACAGTTTAACAACTTGTTGTAGTAAAATTGGCACCTTCTAATAATAATAAACAAATAAATAATAATATTTATTTTCTCTTCACAAGTACTATCATAAGTTAATAACAATGGTTCCTTGTGAGAGACTGAGGCTCTACCATGGGTTTGCGCATTGTAAAAACGTAACGTATTCATTTACGTATATGTGATCAACAACCAATAGGATCGCTTTATTCTATCCTGTTACCAAAAATAAAGCGGTCCTATTGGTTGTTGATCACATATACGTAAATGAATATCTTACGTTTCTACAATATGCAAACCCATGGTAGAGCCTCTGGAGTCTGAACTAGGCTAGTGCCTGTCCTACAGATCTCCAGGCCCCCTTATAAGTATTTAGTTATTACATTTTAATTTCAAATTAAGTTGACACATACCTACATATTAATTTTATTTTAAACCGTACAAATTGCTTAATCGTCGCGATCTTTACCAGTTGCATCAAAGTGTCCGTTAAAGTGATATTAATTAAATGTATTGATTTATTAATTTATTGTTTTCAGGAAGAACCATGGAAGTCTATTCTGCCAGCAGCAAAGGTACGCAGACAGATCACACCCCAGGAGAGCGAGGCGCCATCTACCGGAATGAACATAAAACGAGTTAGTCGCGTTATAACTTGTATTGTGTTAGTTACTTCCGCTATTATAGAAATTATTTCATATTTGTATGAACTGTTTTATATAATCACTTAATAAAACCAAGTTTTTTATTTGTTATTTTCTGTGCGCTCCCCTTAAAGACTTCTTAAAGTATACTTAAGTAGACTTTGCATGGTTGGGATTTTTTTATATCACTAGAGCCTCATATTAGCCCATTTTTTTTTGTTTTATTGATAATCAAAGTTAGTAGTAGGGAGTAAAATAAAACAGTAGTTACATTGTTCATTGTCGGTAGAAAGTGACCGATAACTTTAACACAAGCAAGTTTAACATCGCACTTTTTCCCGAGTGCTATATACTTCAGAGCAGCATCCGCTTCCCTAGAGCTAGAAATGACTTTTTCTAAATTGTGGTTACCTCCCTGGCTATATGTGTGCAAGATCCTTCATATCATATTATAATATTTATTTAAATCTTTATTGCATAAAATATTCAGGCAGACTTGATGCCGCTAGGCATTCTCTACCAGAACTACGTTATTAAACATATATGAGACAATTTTTTTACAATCTAAGCATAGGTACACTTTATATGGTATACATTTATTTATACAATAAAAAATAAATATATAACATACATATCATCTCGGGTGCTTTACGGCGCCCGAGACCTAAACGGCCCCAGGGTACCCAGCGGAGGGGTTTTTAATTTAACACAAGCAAGTTTAGCATCGCACTTTTTCCCGAGTGCTACGAGTATATACTTCAGAGGCAAAGTTTAAAAGGTTCTTCCTCAAGCATACAAGACCTAACAACAAAAATATTTAATAAGTTACAAACGTATAATTTAATACTATATAATATATTGTATTCTTGTATTATATTTTTGAATAAGTGATTTAAATTTTTAAAAAGTTTGCGACTCACGCACCACATATAAACCTTAAAGGTTTCCGTTGGTGTGTAACATAATTATTGTAAATTAGTTATAAGTATTGTTGAATAATAAATGAAAAAAAAAGGCTCTACCATGGGTTTGCGCATTGTAGCAACGTACCGTATTTGTATACGTATACGTGAGCAACAACCAATAGGGCCGCTTTATTTTTGGTAACAGGATTGAATAAAGCGATCCTATTGGTTGTCGCACACGTATACATATACAAATATGTTACGTTGCTACAATGCGCAAACCCATGGTAGAGCCTCAGATACGAAAAAAAAACTTGCTTCTTTAAAAATTTGTAGGTTAGATCAAAGTTACAAACTTTATTGTAGTTCCCTGATATAACTGAACTGTGGTCTGTTGCGTTTTTACAAATAAATGATTTAATCATTTAAAAAAATACCAGGGTCCATATTGTTTTTTTTTTAACATAAGCGTTAGATTGTCAAAATAACGATTTTTATTAGCGCGCTCTCCTCGAATCAGCGCGCTAGATGAATTGTTTTTGCAATTAGTTTTTACTATAGTCGTTAGTAACTATAGATAGGTATCAACCAATAGGATCGCTTTATTAAAAAAAAAAATAATTGAAATGATCTTTATTTGTGAACAAAGGTTTTTTTTGAGTTTGATAAAATTTAAGGTTCAATCCTATCTATAGTTACCAGTGACTATAGTAAAAATTGTTTGCAAAAACAGTAGAGCTATCTGTAGCTCTACTGTTGCACATTCTGATGTGCAACAGGGACTGTAAGTAAAGATAGGTACAAAATGTATTAATTGGGCTACTAGTAAAAGTATTACAAATAATAGTCAAAATAACTGTATCAAACTACATTTATTTACCAAAGAAATTCAACAAACTACTGATACCATAACTGAGATGCGGATAAATGTGAAACCAGTCCAAAATAGTTGTCACCGTTAACACCACTAGGGTGACCACGTGGCTGATATGTTTTATTACTTCCAATATATTTATATTATTGTTATAATTTTCATTAATGGGAGCAGATTTTCTTAGTGATTTTTCTGGAATTATATCTGTTGGTTCTTTTACCTTTAATTATAAAATACAATATTTATGCCCGATTTCAACAACGATCCCTAACTTTAAAGGAGCCCCTAAATAAGAATTTTGACATATTTGCTATGAAACAACTGTCATTAATTATCCCTTAACTTATTTCATCAACTCTAAGGGTGCCCTTAGAGTTGGTGAAATTGGACATTAGACCCTCTTGCATTTTTTAAAAACATTTACACACTAATTCCTTTTATGGGTTGTAAATGTCACAAAATTTTCGGGTGATAAATATATATTTATCTAGAAAAAAAATGTAAGGTATATAATAAGGTAAGTAAATAAATAACTTGATTAGACTTTACGAAACATCTTTATTTACTACCTATCACATCCCAAATAATAATAACCAGAAATTAAAATATTTATGACCTACCTGAAAAGCGATATTGTTAATAGCTTCATTCAAAGACTGTTTAGTTTTACATGGCTGAAACAACGCATAGTATTAATATTTTAGATTACAATAAACGACATAATAATAATACGAGATATTTTTACTATGTTATAATGTAATAGAGTACTGTAAAAAATTAAGTCTGCTGGAATTATTGTATTTTCATAAATCTATAGCGCTTTCCAGCATCCGCTTCCCTAGAGCAAGAAATGACTAGTTCTAAATTGTCGTTACCTCCCTGGCTATATGTGTGCAAGATCTTTCATATCATATTATATTATTTATTTAAATCTTTATTGCATAAAATATTAAGGCAGACTTGATGCCGCTAGGCATTCTCTACCAGAACTACGTTATTAAATGTATATACTACATACATATCATCTCGGGTGCCTTACGGCGCCCGAGACCGCCTAGACGGCCTCAGGGTACCCAGCAGAGGGGTTTTTAATCCCACCTCATCGTAGCCGATGATATGAGTCTACACCGAACAAGTGGTTAGCTCGTCGCGATGTTTTGAATAGACTCAATAACCCATCTATAAACAGTTTCACAGGCTGGTATAGTGAAACCGGGACCGACAGCTTAACGTGCTCTCCGAGGCACTATAGTGGCGTTGTCAAACAAATGTACATTTTAATTTTAATTAAAAACTCATTGGTACACACCGAGATTCGAACCAGGGACCTTAGTGTTTTTAAGTCCAAGGTCTAACCAACTCGGCCACCACGTATATTTCTAAACTAAATCATGTAATTAGGACATTTTACATATTAAACTTACTACAAACAAATTAAAGTCATCAGCATTACAAATAAAATTTTCGCCAATCTACCTAGGTTTCGGTTTTAGTCTGTGGGTTCACCGAATTGGGTGGTTGAATTGATGATAAGGCAACGAGTATATTCAAATATACTCGTAATGCAATTCGTATTTGTCGCCGCCCAATTCCTAATCGCATCTTTAGCCGGCATAGTGGAAGCGATCAATGTTGTTTAAGAACAATTAATGATTGACCCCATTCACGGACTTTGTAGGTCTGCTCACCACCAAGTAGATACACAGTCACATGCCGTGCTGCAATAAAATAAATAACCATATTAATGGTTCCTTAACGTAGAGCCTTTGCATCTGGTTATTTTAAATAAATAATAAATACCATCACGGGTGCCTATTTGGCCCCCGAGAACCGTTTAAACGGCCTCAGGTTACCCAGCGGAGGGATTAACCCGTCTCCATTTCGGCGATGGTATTAGGAGGCAACACCTAACAAGTAGCGAGCTTGTTGCGGTGTTTATGATGAAATAGCCTCGTTGTATAAAGCGATAACCCATCCCAGGCCTGCCTTCTTGTCATCTGCTTAACCTTGTTATCAGTTTCACAGTGACTAAACCACTAGGGCCGCTTTAAAAAAATATATATATCTGGTTATTTTCAACTGATTGAAAACGTTTTTTTTTTATACAAAATAGTCTCTAATAATATAAAAGTATCATGGTCACTGTACTCGTGACACTTCACCTTCTCACTGGTATCCGGTGCTCTATCCGGGCCAACTTCCGGTTTCAAGTCCGCGTGGATGGGCTGCACATTATTCGTGGCTATATCCAGAGACCCGGACGTTTCTCGCTTCTTTCTCCCTTTTATCTTCTGAGAAACGAGAGAATTAGATAGGTGGGCGTACATATCTTTTATATATATACATACATAGGATGCAACATGAACAGAAACTAGGGTTGCCAGACTGGCATGCTAGAATTACCTTAAAATTTACACCTAAATTACTATTACCGCACAAGTAGAGACAGTACATAAGATACATAGATATATACAAATAATTAGTACTTAATATTTTTTCATAGTCTGTGTATCATAATGATAAAGAAGTTAGAGGTCTTAGTTTCTAATACTAGATGGCGGAGGAGTCTGTTTTTTGTTTTTACTGTATAAGTAGTATAGTGGTAGGGGTCTGTGTATAAGTAGATAACAAGCAATGACATGTTTAAGACTCGTAAATTTTTAAACGTTTTTTGGTCCAAATTTTTGAACGAGCAAAAAAAAAAATAACGCCATTATCATCATAAAATAACCTAATGTATGTTTATACCTGCAGGATTTGTAAACACGCAATACTCACGATTTTTGGTGGGTAATCGTTACCTGTTCGGGGGGGGGGGGGGGGTAGTAGTTGAGTGTTTGTAGGTGGACCCCCGTCCACCCTCAACATACGCCGCCCTTTGTGTACTACCCCATACAAATTTATCTATTTCCAAACATTTCATTTCCCCCCCTGGCTACGCCCATGAGTAACATTACAGTACAGAAGTGAAACTAGTGCAAAGAAATACTCAATAGTACTATCATGAAACACTAAAGAAATGGAACTAGTGCGAAAAAAAATGTTTATTTTAATTTTAATAATTATTAAAATTATTTTAGTGCAATGGAACTACTAAGTAACTGGCTTTTTCGAAAATGTAATAGCATAAATTTACTTTGATAGATAAATAACTATTTTATTTGCATGTTTCCTATAACATATATTTAATAGGGATTAAACCTACGTATAAACCTTTGAACTTGTTATTTTTGAAACAGAGATTTTACTAAACAATAAACCAAGTTCCACTATTAATATCGTATATTTAAGAAACATACATACCCATGCATTTGAATGTGAAAATGTAAAAACTGAAAGGCCAACGAAATACAGTAAAAGTCTCATGGTTATTTATATGAACATGGTTTTATGCGGAAGGTTCATGAACATTCGATAACATTATATTATTTATTTTATTGCAGATTTTATTTCGTAGTTATTATTTTTCATTTGGTTTCTGATTCTTTAATAAAATAAAAATAACTGACAAAAATAAAAAAAATCAAATAGCTAATAACATATACGTGGTGGCCGAGTTGGTTAAACCTTGGACTTAAAAACACTAAGGTCCCTGGTTCGAATCCCGGTGTGTACCAATGAGTTTTTAATTCAAAAATGTATGTACAGACATGTTATTTGACACCCCTACTATGGTGCTTCGGAGAGCACGTTATTCTGTCGGTCTCAGTTTTACTATACTAACTTTATCCAAACGCCGCGACGAGGTAGCCACTTGTTCGGTGTTAACTCATACCATCGGCTACGACGAGGTGGGAATGAAAACCTACTGCTGGGTACACCGGCAAGACAGTCTCGGGAGCCGCAAGGCAGCCGTGATAGTAAAAAATAAAAAAAAAACAACAGACACAAATTTATCGTTTAATTTTTTTATTGGAGCACGGCATGTGACTTAGTATCCACCTTATAGTAAACAGACCTAATAGTAAATAGTCCTTGAATGGGGTCCCACCAGACTAAAACCGAAACATTTTTGCGTTTGTATGGAAGTGTCGTTCGAACAATCGTTTTATATAACTCGTGTTACTATTTACAGTTACTAACCTTTCGTTTTAATATTTTAACAATGCCTAAAACAGTGCCAAAAAATAAGCCTTGTAGAAAATAAATGCCTTATTATCATATATATATTTTTTTCGATTTCCACTTTGAAATCAATTTCATAAAGGGAAATGCTCACGCCCCATAGTAACTTCCGCCCATAGTGAGTTGTTATCCGGGGTCGTCGTGTGTCGGACGAGTAGTAGAGTTGTTAGCCGGGGTCGTCGTGTGTCGGACGAGTAGTAGAGTTGTAAGCCGGGATCGTCGTGTGTCGGACGAGTAGTAGAGTTGTTAGCCGGGGTCGTCGTGTGTCGGACGAGTAGTAGAGTTGTTAGCCGGGATCGTCGTGTGTCGGACGAGTAGTAGAGTTGTTAGCCGGGGTCGTCGTGTGTCGGACGAGTAGTAGAGTCAGAGTCCATGGGAAAGCGGGTGTCGTTATTAAAGTAATCAAAATTCTCTTTCTTCCAAAAGCAAACACACAAAAAGAAACGAAGCAGCGAATTTGGCAAAAAAAAAACACAACGAGGAGCTCGTTAGGAGGGAATGCATCAACAGTAATTAATGATTTAAAATTAATAACACAACGTTTTTCTGAAATTGTATGTCTCTAAATTTTAATAAGTGTGAAGTGTTTTTTTCTGAGATTATAACTGACGATAACCAAATAAACCTTTTAGAAGAGTTTAACTCTATTACCCCAAACATTATAGTAAAGACAAAAGAATCCTTTTATCTTTTAGGAGCTCCAATATTTGACGAAGCAATCCCTCCGTTAATAAATTCAAAATTAACTATTTTTGAAGACTCCTCGGGACGGCTACTAGATTTGCAACCACACATGGCTTTATATTTACTTCGTTTCTGCTTTTTTGCCCCAAAATTAATGTATTTAATCCGTTGCTGCCCATTTTGGAAATTCCCTGTAATATCTTCAGTCGACAATTCTTTAAAAAAAATATTATCAAAAAAATTAAATTTATATTTTGACGACAGGGCATGGGCTCAAGCAACACTTCCCATTAAATATGGAGGTCTGGGCATTCGATCAATTTCAAGTCTAACACTACCAGGGACTTTATTCCGAGTTTTGACACGTTCACAGTCGCGCATTTTGCGTAAAGTACGGGTATTGAAATGCAAGTTCTATCCTGTTAATTATAAAGTTGAAATTCCAATGCTCCATGTTTAAACTTGCGAAGAATTTGTGTATTTTAAGATGGCTGCATTATAATAGCCAACCTAATACATACTATATAAACATTGGAATAGAGCTTATATTTCCATATTAATAGTTTGCGCAGCGTCTTGTCGTGATTAGCGGTTGCAAACTCGGAATAAGGCCCCAGATTTTCTTTCATCCGGTTTTAGCACACTACCTCTAATTAGTAAAATTTTAAATCATAATCACACTGACTGTGAGGCAGTTGATATACGGGAAGCTAGGTCTGCCTGGGGTGCTCTCTTCCCGGGCCAAGAGTTTCCAATCGAACCTAGAAAGCAGAGTTCATGGGATGAACCTGGACTAAAAGTAACACAATCAAGGCTCCTCGCTCGACGCCCAGATGACTTTGATCGAGCGCGACTCATAGCAGTCTCTGAAAAAGAATCTGGTTTTTGGTTACATGCATTGCCATCCAAACATTTTGGAAATATTATAGACTCTAGCAGTTTACAAATTTCAACAGGTTTACGACTAGGTTAAGATTTGCGAGCCTCACGTCTGCCCGTGCGGCAAGAACGTGGATCAGTTTGGACGTCACGGACTGTCGTGTTCGAGAAGCGCTGGCCGCATATTCCGTCCCAGCACCATAAATGATTTAATCCTTCGTAGTCTTGCTACCGCCTCTGTCCCGGCAACATTAGAACCACCCGGAATGTTCAGAGACGATGGCAAAAGGCCCGACGGTAAAACACTCATACCATGGTTCATGGGGCGTGGCCTGGTGTGGGACGCCACTTGTGTGGATACACTAGCGGCGAGCCACATTCAGGGCACCTGCCGTGAGGCTGGAGCTGCGGCCGGTCACGCTCAGACACTCAAGCGCCGCAAATACTCACAAATAACTGCAGATTATGAGTTTGCGGCGCTTGCGTACGAAACACTGGGTGCGTGGTCGTCCGACACAAAATTATTTATTAAAGACCTCAGGAAAAGACTGGTTCTCGTCTCAGGTGACCCAAGGGCTGGGATTTTCGTTGCTCAAAAACTTAGTATTGCAATACAAAGAGGCAACGCTGCCAGTGTTTTGGTCACCATGCCGCATGGGTGTGACCTAGACGATGTATTCGTTTTGTAAATATAGGTAGGTAAGTTTTCTGTTTTATATAATTTTTTTTTTTTGTTTAGGTAGTTTTTCTTTTTTTTTAAATTAGGTACTTGTTTATTTTTAGGTAATATTTGTTTATATTTAGTTTTTTTTTGTTATTTTAGGTTTATAGTTTACATTTATTTAATTGTAATTGTGTTTAAAGATCTTTATTGGGTACTCATAAAAAACAATTAAGTTCACTTGTTTGAGTTTACAAAGTTTTCTTACATTAAAGTATCTGCATCGAGATCGTAACATAATAACATAACATAACTAGTAATTTACATAGTATAACATAGAAAGTAAAATAAAGTAGGTACTTTATATATACAACATAATATAGTAAGTAGTTTATAATATAGGATAACACAGTAATTAATAAATATTCTACTGTAATACAATTATCAGGGGAAGTTTAATGAAGCTGCATCGACATGCATAAACATTTTATTAATATTATTTTTTATTCTAAACATTGTTTTGTATATATAATTTAAGTTTATTCTTGAATACATTGATGTTTTCACAATTTTTTATTTCATTTGGTAATTTATTATGTAGCTGTGCTCCTTCAAATAATATGCATTTCTTACCATAGTTAGTTCTTACCATTCTTGGCCGTCTTAAATGGATGTTATTTCTTCTTCTAAAGCTATATTTTGGATTCTCCTTATTGAAAATTAAGGTGGAATGTACTTGGTTCAACAAAATCTTTTTTATTAGAATACAAGTGTTAAGTGTATAAAGTTGTTTAATATTAAAAAGTTTAGTTTTAGTGTAAAGTTCGTCAGTAGGTGTAAAGTAATCATAGTAAAATATTTTTTTAATAATTTTATTTTGCGTAGTCTGTAAGCGTTTTGGAAGTAAGCGTTTTCATAAATGATATTTTTGATATATTTATTGTGAGTAGTTTGGATAAGAACCACTCATTGAGCATGCCAAGGTCATGTTGAGCTTGGTTTATTATGTCGTGAATAGAATTGCCAAATCGTCCGTGAACTTCTGAGACCTCCTAACTGATTTTTTTACTAAACATGTTTTTAATGCCATATTTTGCAAATATATAGAACTAATCAAGTGAATAAAACTCCCAATTAAAAAAGCCAACATGTCAATTGCAAAACGTCCCTGGAAATAACTCCTAAATTTTTAAGATATTATTTTGGTCCGAACACCTCCTAACAAACAGTATGTTCGGCCATTTTGTGAGCAACACACCGTATTGGCATGAATTTAAGGAATAAATGTAAGTTTTTACTATTATTTTATGGTGTTTAATGCACTATAAACTGTCAATATGTATTTCTAAAGTTATATTTCTTTTGCGGTTGAGTGTAACTAAAGCATTGGCTTTATGAATATCATAAACTTAACTGATCAGCTTTGATTATATAAGTATTAGGTATTATGACACATATTTTGATTTCAGCATGAAGAATAGCAGTGCATATAAAATTTTTCAGAGGCCAACAAGAAATAGTATTATGGAAATAACACCGCCGGGGACACCACTCGCTCCTTGGCAATAGATTCCTTACAATTATCACTACCACAATCTCATACGCCGCTACCTCTTCCAGTGGCTGAAAACCTAAACCTTATACGTCTAATTAAGACCAATTTACCTCAACTGCCATTATCACTTTCGTCCCCAATATTACGTCCGTTATCTCCGGCTAGTCAAGACTCTATTGATACATTTTGTAGTATTTTTTGGCAAGGGTCGAAGGAGACAGCGGAATGCTTAACCTGAGAAATGGTAGAATAATATTGAATGATAAGAGTCAAACAATAGAAGGTAGAGAGTATTTAGGTTATACAAGACCAAAGGATGAGAAAGTTCAGAGCAAGAGAAGAAGTCAAAGAGATCTTGGACAAAGATGTCGTTCCAATTTCTGTAAAAATTTTAAAGTGATTATGTAAGGGATGAAGACAGGGAGTAGATATTAAAATAATTTTGGAATGATATGAATTGGCAACAAAGAAAAGGCTGTGTTGCCAATAATACATAATAAATACAATCACGGGTGCCTATTTGGCTCCCGAGAACCGTTTAAACGGCTTAGGGTACTCAGCGGAGGGATTAACCTGTCCTCATTTCGCCGATGGTATTAGGAGGCAACACCTAACAAGTAGCGAGCTTGTTGCGGTGTTTATGATGGAATAGCCTCGTTGTATAAAGCGGTCACCCATCCCTTGCCAATAATATAATATTTAAGAGATAAGGTAGACAAACGACTTCTCAAGATTCAAGACGCGGAGGTATCTATTACTACCTTCTTCTGGTAACTAATTCAGATCCAACTACAAACAAAAAGCAAGTATGCCGCGAGATGTTTCTCCAGACATTATGTTTAGGTTTTCTATGCAGTCTTGGGCTAAGAAAGGTAAATGTTCTTGCATTTAACTTTCTTAAAAGGAATATTTCAATCGGCGGCCAAGAGCTGCACAATCACAGATACATGTGTCATCACACTACAACCGCCAAATTTTTGTTAAACCAATTTATCGCAACTTTACCCACCTTTACAATATTTACAAACCCTATTGAACGAAAGCTTAAGAACATATTAATACATCTCAACCCAAGCGACTTCACATCCGTTATTAAGGAGGCAAGAACAAAACCTTTTGAATACAAAACCTTGATGGTCGATTATATATCTTTTTTATTATGCAGCTCATGAAACCTTAAGATGTACCTCAATCAGACATGGGCGTAATGCTGGTGATGCAAAAGTTACTGACATTATAACCATCAATTACGACAAAGATCGACTTGAATTTAAATTAAACTTTACTTCCGACTGGGAAATACTTCCTCAGTGTCTTAATAATATTGAATTTGTAACAGAATCTCCTCCCTTACATAAACGTAGAATACCGATCTCCAACGTAAAATATACTATACACATTTACTAGAACTTAAATCAGTAATTCCACCAGATTGCCAATCGTACTTTGACGATTTACCTCATAATTAATCTAGGTTAATTAATAATAAATCAAGCGTATTTTTGGTTTATTTTTTTTTTATAAAAAACATGTTTATTTTTATTGCCAAAATTAACAAACTATCGATTTTCTTTTTCATGTTTAGTTATATTTTTTTAGTTAGAATTGACAGTTGAATTATATTTTTTATTCTGAATTTTAGCCAATAAGAAGGACTAATAAGGAGTGTTCGCTAATGAATACGTAATTAAAAAAATGATTTTTTATTATTTTAAGTTTGATTATACTAGCTTAATAAATCCTAACTACACATACCTTTTATATTATTGGGACTAAAACCTACTAACTACTTCTACAATTTTCTCCTAACTTTCCTTAAAGTTTGAAATTTGCGGATTTATAACTCCTAATTTACCTAAATACACAAAATTCATATTCATCATAAATTGAAATATGTGAAAAAACAAATCACCTGTTATTAAAATTATATTTATATAGTTTACACATTATAAATAAATCAGTTTTATGTTGCTCCTGACTCCAGGAAGATAGGAGTTGTCAGAAGTTCACGGACGAAATGTAATTACACTACATAATTCGATTTTTGAAAAAAATAATCTCTTAGTCGGGAATCGAACCGGTTGATTTTGAAATAAAAACTCACCTGAATTATTGTATCAGCTGATAGTATGGCTTATAAGGATCAAATGGTGGAAAGTAACTTCAAACGACAAACTAAAGGAAAGTGCTCATTTTTAAGAAAATAGTTTTAATGTTTTTAAGCCCTAATAAATTGTTCGAAATTATAGCCAATATACATACCTGAATTCCCTTTTCCTTACTTTTATTTTAAAATATGATGTTGTCTTTTTACACTGGAGTACGGCATTTGACTTTATATCTACCTGAAGGTAAGCAGAACTACAAAATCCATGATTATGTTCGATCAATTCATTATTGTTTAACAGCATAGATCGCTTCTACCATGTCGGCTAAAAGATGTGGTTACCAAACGGGCAAAAGTATACGCGTACCTACACTTTAGTCGCCTCGCTGTTTTATCGTCAAATTAACCGTTCTATAAGAAGACTACCACCTCAATAGTCTTCTGAAAACCGGTAAACCCATAGACTAAAACCGAAACATGACTAGGTCACTTGAAGATTTTTGCATCTGTAAAATTTTAATATGGATGGGTTTTGAAGATCATTATTTGATTAGTTAGTGAAGTGTTTTTTTTAATTTAAATATTTTTTTATTAAAAATGAACAGTTTAGTTTAGTTTGCCGCTAGATATTACTTACTATAATTAACAACAATAATAATATATATGGTTTTTTTCTGAGTAAATTTGTGCGGCCGCTAATAATTTATATTGTTAATATTGTGTGTAGTGTTTCGTTCGCCATGTATTTAGGCGCCTACAAATAATTTTCAGATTTGTCGCGTTGTGAAGTTACCATCCAACGTAGTATTGTTATATGTCTGAATAGTAATTGCGTGGCATGTTAGTGGTTCAGAAGACAACGAAGATATTGCATTCCTTGGGTACCCAGGGAACTCGTCGCTGAAGTTACCACAAGAGCCACCAGTAAGTAAGTTTTTTTTCAGCGGTGCGTAACGCACCCGTGTGAGAATCCTGGACTAGTTTTGTTTCCCGGCTTCTCGCACAATATAATTATATTAATTTGAGCTTTATAAGCGACATCAGCTGGTTGCAATAATACAGGTGAGTTATTTTTTTTCAAAATCAACCGGTTCGATTGCCGATAATAGGTAGGTATATATTTCAAAAACTAATATCCAAATATTAAACTTGTATCTATTGTAATAATCGAGATATTCAAAATATTTAACAAAACTATTCATTACTCGCCTTGAAAGATAAAAGATTTTATCTAAGTTAAAAGTTTTAAACCTGACCAACGCCTCACAAAAGTCACGCAAATAGTTCCACATCAAAATGTCTAAAAGGCAATCATTTACCCCAATAAGGTTGTTGGCATATATAATTCAGAGCCTTCGTCGACCTATATCACTGTCAGCGAAGGCTTATTGGGATCCAAAGCCTGCGTAATACAATATGTTACCTTTAGTTTGTTTGCCTTGCGTTTACTTTACGTCTTGAGTCTACTAGTAAAATACTTGACTTGTCATGTTTTTAATTGCATTGATAGAGTTTAATGCAGGAAAATGACAGTTCGTAGGTAATATTCAATATGCTAATAATAATATGTAGGACAAATTACACATATTGCTCTGGTTACAAACAAGCTCTAGGCTTGTACTATGTGTACCCCAAGCAACGATATTAATACATATTATATTTTATAAACACCGAGACTATGACCACCTAGTCTTACACTAGTTGGTTATGTAGTGTGTGTTTGGTTCGGTAGTAATTTTCATATTAAGATTTCCATTCCATCGTGTTTAAGTTCAATTAATATTTGCCGTTCTTTTGTTAATGAATAGCTGCCTAACCAAACGCACTCTAAGACCTCATTGTTAAAAATTTTTTTTTGACTATTCATAAATATCTGTAAAGATTTACATGAAATAAATGATTTTGATTTAATTTGATTTGATGACAAACTGTACAGAAAAAACGTGCTAATATTTTTTTGCCATGGGTGGGAATAGAACCCACGTCCCCCGGATACAATGCTAAAGGCATTCATTCTTAAATAGTTTGATTTTTCATTTGCCTCACATGGTTTAATGAAAAAGTTTTTTGATTTGATTATTGCAGCCTCCTTTTATCCCAAAGTATAACCTTTTAAGATCACCATGTGTTGTATTTTGCGGGTGTTGAAGTAGAGTATGCTCCCCAGGAATAAAGATATCTTGGCTCTTGGGTGATCTTGTATCTCTCCCTCGCTTCTATTATTTCGCTTTGGCCGAGAGTTATGGTATCATCTCCCGTAGTACTCTATTTAATCTGTGCTTCTCCCTTCTTGCGTTCTGGAAGCCTTCGTTATTATCAAGCCTGTAGCAGACTGCTTTATCTCCTGAGGCTCTACCATTGGTTTGTGTTTTGTAGAAACGTAATGTATTTGTTTACGTATACGTGAGCAACAAACAATAGGGCCGCTTTATTTTTGGTAAGAGGATTGAATAAAGCGATCCTATTGGTTGTTGCTCACGTATACGTATGCAAATACGTTACTTTGCTACAATGCGCAAACCCATGGTATGCCCTCAGGAGTATATATATTTATTGTAGCTAGTTTAAATTGCTTAATGTGTAAACAATTTGCTAAGGAATGGAAAATGCCAATAAATTTAATTATTACGTTTATTTAAAGTCAAAAATAAAATAAATTTATAATGTTACAGGAAATATTGCAAAATAATATAAGATAGGTACCTAGGTATGCTTTATCTATGATTAAAAATTTATTTATTATTATTAGATAATTAATAATTTAATAAAACTGTAGACAATTAAATAATCCAAATTATTCTAATAATCTGATATAAATAGGAATGTTATTATTTGTAATAAATTAATAATTATTAAATAACGATTTGATATTTATTATATAAATGTTATACAAAAAAAATATGTAAGTAAATAAAATTTACATAAAATATTAAAAGCAAAATTATGATAATATACTATTAAATTTACAATAA
Organism: Monopis laevigella; assembly: GCA_947458855.1. Taxonomy (NCBI): domain Eukaryota; kingdom Metazoa; phylum Arthropoda; class Insecta; order Lepidoptera; family Tineidae; genus Monopis; species Monopis laevigella. Next base: position 4,251,941 of record OX381577.1, on the reverse strand, counting down.
TAATTAATACATATTATAATTAATTAAAAACTATTTATGCGACTGTCAAAAACATTTCCGAAATAATTCCAGTCGCATATTTTAATACTAATTTTACTAATATTTAACATTAGGTTAGTAAATAAATAAGGTGACTAGATAATTGACAAAATAATGGAATTAAAAAAACAAAATAAATGTCTTTTTTAAAAGTTACATACTATAATGTTAAGTCGCGGTTATAAATACGAAGCTTAGAAAATATACGAAGGGTTAGGTTTCTAATGTTTATAGAAGAGGTTTCGGAACCGCAGTTTATTTGGTGGGCTCGTCCTTGCGGACTTTGTGGCCCCGGAAGGAGGCTTGGATCTTGGTCGCCGCCTTGTTCAAGTCCGGATCGGTGAGATCAATCTTCTCAATGTCTTCCTGTAACAAAAAATACCGAAATTAACCATTCTGTAGATTGTTTTATAATGCCACCGTTATATATTTGACCGCCTCCTGGTAAGCATACCGCTTTGATCACTCGCACTATGCCGGCTAAATGATGTTTACGAGATTGGCGGCGACATGGTCGAATTTTGATTACGAGTCACTTTATCGTCAAATTGGTTGCATAACCATACCAAATAGGAGAATACCACATCCATAGTTTGTTTCTCAGATAGTATATTTATTTAAAATTCTTTATTGCACAAAATTATACAAAGGCGAGCTTAATGCCTTAAGCATTTTCTACCAGCTAACCTTTGAGAGAGTGAAATATGCTTATTATAGGGTGCAGAACTTTCGATAGATAGATTATATAGATAGATTACTTTACTGATGTGAGATACTTTACTAATCTGAGGTTTGTTTAATATAATATGTATTACTATCGTTGTTTCTAGTACACATAGCACAAACCTTGAAAAGATGAAAAAATAATTACTTAAGGTGACTATAATATTTATAATAAACGTGAATAACAACATAGGTACGTCTCACTAGGGACGGCCAGCGAAGGAGGTTGATTTCCACCTCGTCGTATGTTTGACGAGCTTGCCACTAGTTACGACCAGCTCGTCAAAAATACAATAGTAACTAAAAAGATCTTTCTCAATTAACTTCTTTTATTGCGATCTATTTATCTTTCTATACCATATTAAAACTTTATTAATTCTACTAATTACTCTATATCACAGTGAAGTTAGAAGTGCTAGTTTGTGTATTAGATAGCATAGGAGTTTGTTTTGTTTTTACTTTGTTATTGTATCTATATATATTTTCAGCTTTACCATACAAATACAATGCTGCTAGTGTATTAGGTACCCTACCAAGGAGTAGTAGTTGGCAAGGCGCCTCTGTGATAAACAGTTTTTTTTTCATTAAATTAAATTAATTTTTTTTTGCTATGTTTTATATATTAGTGCATTCTTCTTTATATCTTATTTATATGAAGATAAATAATTACCTAGTACCTTGCCACGAAAGCAAGGGTCGTGTATTTGATTTGAGCCCCGCCCACTAGGATTTTTTTCATTGCAATTTTATCTTTTATATTTCTATATATTTAAACACTGAAGTAAACAATGACGTATATATATGTACCTATAGAAAATGTATATATTCGGGTTATTTACCCAGTGTCCTTTATAAACAGTGTTTTGGAAATATGTCACTATTTAACCGTTACTGGGCCTAAATAAACTGTTGTGGGACGGTCAGTCAACTATGAAGACTTTCGGCCATGTCTACGCATATTAATAATGATATAATTGGTACATACCTACTGGGTGTTTTTTTTTAACTATGATAAAGTTTTCATATTGTGTTCTATGATGAAAATAATGAAACACGTATTTTTTCCTTTTAGTGCCGCCTATATAAAAACATAGATAAATAACAAAAAACATCTACAAATCACGTTAACTTTCATACTAAACGTGCGCAGGATACTACCGCGTTTCCTTTTTGTATTATTATGGTAATTTGTGGTGAGAAAAATGCCGCTACTCTAAGGTCACCCGAGACATGGACCAAACTTTGACATATTTATATGTTAACAAAAATTTATCATTTTAAAATTATAAAAGAAAAACATGTATTGTAAACGATGGTAGGTATTATTTATATAATATAATTTAATATGAATGAAATTTCATTAATGAAATAAATAAAAAATTAAAAAAAATTACAACATAAATGGAGACAAACAGCACTAAGGGGACAATTCCCTAGAAAAGTGATTGACAACGAACAAATAAATTACTTTCCTCTTCTTGGCTAAAAAAAAAACAATCATCCATGTATTTTGGATCTAAGTACATTTGCAATCCAAGATCAAGCAATATTTACCAAATAACAACAAAGTAATATTTACAAAATTGATGTCGACGGTAAATACAGACTTTATGATGAAAAAGATGAGACTGTACAACATACATACATACATACAATAATCGTTTATTCCCTTTAAAAGTTTACAAAAAGACTTATATCTAAGGTAAAATAATAATAAAAAAATTTGATAAGTAGTATTATTGATGAAAATAAGTATCAAAAAGCCATGGGGCGAGCTTTAATAAATGGCTAATATAATATATAGTGTAAGTGTGGTGAGTTCGTTTGTATATATATATATATTTAATAATTTATTCGATGTCAATAAAATAACATTTAATACTAACACTAAAAAATATTAAAACTATATTTACTTATTCCATATACATACTATTCTACGTCTACTGCCTTGAATCTTTGATGACCACGAAACGAGGCCTAGATGTTTGTGTATATGTATCTGTGTTTGTGTATTTGTGTAATAATTATTTACTTAAACAAGCTTGTGTCTATAAGGTATTATGTTGTGTGGTAATATATTTGCCTGGTAAACACGAAAGAAAACCTGAATGTTTGTGTATAGATATCGGTGTTTGTGTATGTATCTATATTTGTGTAATAATTATTAATTTACCCGATCTTGCTGCTCCTTATCCTTGGTATCCTTGGTCTGCTTCCGCGCCTGGTGACCACGGAACGAAGCCTGGATCTTGGTGGCTGCATTGCACAGATCTGGAATAAAAATATAGAAATGTCAAATTTTAATCGATCAGAATCTGTAACATTTAATCGTCATGTTTCTGAATTCATGATTTCATGTTTCTGAATTTCTGAAAAATATTGCGGCAAAAAGACGAATCTGCATTACGAATATAATAAAGGTACAACCTATATATAAATACTACTGTGTAACTTGAAAAAGGGATTCCTTTTTCAAGTTACAAAGGGACGAATAGGAAAAAACGATTATCATATCTATGATGTCATTACTTTGTGATTAATATAATGTAGCACGAAACGATGGTAAACTCTACCAACCTGTTAATTTTCACATTGTAGTTTTCTTACACATCATATAGTTTTTTTAAATAAAACATGGAGCCATAGTGGATATAATAAATAATTTATCTTTTTTGTTTATTAATATTTTACCACATATTATCAAGTGGGTGGTAGTATCGCTAAAAAATACTGGTTAATTAATTGTATAAATATTAATAAAACAATTTTATTTCACTTGTAATTAAGGACAGACTATTTATTTAGCCAGATTCTAGATCAAATACAGACTTCAATCCTGTTCAATAAATCCAATTAATCGGATTTCTATGTTACGATTTAGAGATATAGATAAGTACTTTAATTTGAATAACAGTAGAGACATATAATTTAAATGATATTTCGGTAAACGGACAGTAATCATGGATTTGTGTGTTAAATTTTGAATTCGTTATATGGAATTCAAAATTATGGTAAAATCGTGTTTCAAGATCCACACATACGAGTATAACAAAGTTTATAAGAGCAAGGTAATTTTATACTCTCAAACAGATGCAAACACCGCCCAAAAAACCTACTCATGTTACTGTTTTAGTCTGTGGATTTAACACGTACCGGTTTTCAGGATGCTATATTGCATCGATTTCATGTCTCAATGTTAGTCTCTCTTGAGGGTACGGTTATGAAACGAGCAATTAACAATTTTACAATAAAGCAGCAGGATATTAAAAGAATGATGCGAAATGAGCGGCGACAAAAACGAATTTGCTTTACGGGTAGACTCGGTATAACAGCATTATCTAGCCGGAATAGTGGGAGCGCCCAATGCTGTTTAACAACAATGTATTGATCGACCGCATTCATGGACTTTGTAGGTCTACTTACAATCAGTCACAGTTACATGCCAAACTCCAATAAAAAAAAATACAAAATTGGAATGAGCGGAATATTCAGAGAAAAATTTATTTCATTTTGAAAAATCTGCTAAGAATATTTTATTCATCATTGTTAGAAATAGGAATTTGTAGAGAACGAATATTCTACGTTCTGCTGGATTAAATATTCATTTCACAAGGCTTGAAATTCTGAATTGAATAGTTTTACCTTGATATATCCGTACTCGTGTGTACGAGGCACGCTTTCAAGGTATCGAGTAGTTCCACACTAGAATTGAAAATTTAATGATCGGCACCGCCACAATAGAAATAATATAAAAATCTGTATTCTTTAGAAGTTTTAGTTCATATTATTTCTATTGTGGCGGCATTTGATTTCTGATTTTCAGGATATAATTATGATTGTCGTTAAAAATAAAGATATAAAAATAGTACCTACATAGTTGTAGGCTATCACAACGATATTATACATATATAAATATTTATATATGTATAATCCGGTTCACTTGTTTTCAGGAGCCTACCAGTTATAAAGGTAAACTCCTGGTGTGAAGATCCATATTTACATAAATGCTAAAGCGGGTCTGTATCTCTCGTCTATTTGCAGAAGATTTACGGTTACTGAACCGATTTCTATGAAAGTTGGTAGCGAGGTAAATTGAATCCCATGATATTCATATTGATATGACATCAAAGGACAGATATAAGCCGAAATATCAAATATATATATATATATATATATATATAATATGGCAAAAGAAAGAAATAATTATATAATTCTTTATATCTTAATTAACTACGGAAAACGATAATAATAAAGTGGTTCAGTGTCTAAAAAAACACTTTAATCTCGTAATCGGGTTGAAGTGGTATCAAGAAAACCTTGTTTAATCAGCTGGGAAAATTAACCCTTTATCGTAGAAGTGTTGGTTTAATCCCCCGGGAATCTGCAGGTCATTTTGGACTTGATAAGGGTATTTCAGACCCTAAAGCAATGAATTAAAATTGGAAGAAGGATTACAAAGTAAGGTTGGCTTGATTAGCTGTTGTGTGTGTGAGGCTTTTTAAACTGTAATTTTTTTTTTTTGGAGGTAATTTTTTTTTAAAGTTCCGTAAGTTTTGAAATAAAAACAGAATCGTTATAAGTTGCACCAAAATTAACTCTATGTTGTAAATGTAATGATTAAAGTTAAAAATGGCGTGGAATGTACCAATTTTATTTTGCAGTTCAAATGACAGCTGGTAATGGCTAATTGATGCCATTTTTAACTGTAATCGTTACATTTACAGAGAGTTCATTTTGGTGCAACTCTCTCTGTCTGTCTGTCAGATTGATTTTCCAGCCGATATCTCGAAACCCGTTGAGGAAGAAAATTGTGAGAATATTTGCAGATGTTATCAAGTTTGAGAAAACTTCCCATGTCAAAAAAATATCACTAAGGTATTGTGTGTACACGTCACTACAATATGATATAAGACTTGTGTTCGGCAAGTGAGAATCAACCTTAATTGTTTTATGACGTGCAAAAGAACTTCAACCATAGGTACTTGTACTATTATTTCTTCTGTTCACATTTTGGCCGATGTGTATGTGTGGAACGCCAGTGTTTTACTCGCTGGTAGATTGTAAGGTAGATATACCTTTTTTCAGGGGTAACTCCGAGGAGATTGACTATTTTTTTATTGGAGCACGACATGTGCCTTTGTATCTACCTGGTGGTGAGCAGACCTACAAAGTCCTTGAATGGGGTCAATCAATAATTGTTCTTAGACAAAATTGATCGCTCCCACTATGCCGGCTAAATGATGTGATTACGAAATGGGCGGCAACAAAGATAAATTACATTACGAGTACATTTTAATATACTCGCTGCCTTATCGTCAATTCAACCACCCATTTCGTAACCGCACCCTGAAAGGAGACTACCACCTCGGCAAGAAATCGATGCAGTAGTCTCCGGTGACCGCACCGGTGAACCCACAGACTAAAACCGAAACATGATTTGACGGTTAAAATTATCATACAAGAAAAACTATTTACGTAGACAAAAAATAAGTTTTTTTTTAAACTACAGTGATCATCGTTAGTAGGTTACCTACTCATTAGGTATAGGAAATTTATCACTTTAATGAAAGACCGTTGTTTAATACCCATTTATTAAATGGGTAAAAGCTTTTACGAGTCTTTATTTATAACTATACTATTTAAAATAAATATTATAGCCATTAAATGATAATAAACGGTTTAACAATAGCTTCCATAAACGATTATAGTCGTAAATCAGACACGATTCATGTTAAGGCGATATCCCAATCCGCGTGCATTGGATCGTATATCAAAACCATAGAGCTAACCTAGATAGAAGTCACGCGAACACTTATTTTTGCGAACACCATATGTATTATTATTTATGTATGTTATTAATATAATTTATATTAATCAGGATATTTTTATATTGAAATTTTAAAGATGATATTGCATACAAAACATTCCTTGCGGGTGGACAGGATGTTCTAGGGAGTAGGTACTATACGAATATATAAAACACTTTTTTTTTTATTAGACAGGGTTGGTCATATAGTGAAATTTGTTCATATTCATGTATAATACTCTGTTAAGGTATAGTTTAATTATCTTGTAGACACTAATATTTTTCCCTACAGTTATAATAAATATTCAGACATTTCAAAACGGCTAAACCAATTTGGAAGAAATTTTACAAACCTAAAGATTATGGTCTGGCGCTAAAAACCATTGAAAGGTATCTTTGGAATTACCAGGTTTTTTAATAATAAGTTATTAATAACTAATTGAACGCAGAAGCTGCGTACAAAAGCTATTTTATTATTGTCGCGATAATTAATAATAAATTTATTTTAATTATTTTAATGAATGGCTTTTCGCTTAACGCGTAACTCTGTCATTATATTGAATTATAAATAATTTGGCTAAAATATATCCTAAATAAAAAGAGGAATATAAGTTCTAATTCAGTATTAGTTTGTACACCAGTTTATGCTATATAAACTGGTGTCATTTTTAAAACACGAATTATTCGTCTTGTTTGATATTTATAAATTAATGTTTGAAATACCTATGCGAATTTCAACTCTACGGTCAGGATTATCAGTTCAATGTATAAAGATAAATTTTACTTGAGAACAATCTGTTAAAAGCATCTTGTGATGACCCCCATGTACTTTTCTACATAATAAAACTATATTTGACTGCATATAATACGGTACATATTGCAAAAAAAATAGTATAATAATACTTGGCAGCGTTCCGTAAAATCCCTGACTTGTATATCTTACTACGGCCACTCGTTTCGTTGCCAATCGGCCCTCTATATCCTGTATTATTCTGTATATGGGGCACACCCGCACCTCACGTAGTTCCATAGGATCTCCAATCAATACCCTGGTTAATTCACCATTTTATCAGCCATTGTCCGCTAACAATGGACTATCGCCCATTTGTGCATCACAAGCGATGTTGAAGGGATATTGGTTTTGGAATAAATATTAGTGCTTATTTTCTGTACTAATTAATGTACTTATGTCCTGTGTTTGTTATTGTGTCCAGCGTTCACATTACTTACAATATTTACCAATGGAATTGTCTCTCATAATCATTGACGATTTTTGCATTGTAAGCTACTTTAGTAAAATAAATGGGGTAGATATTTATTTATTTATTACATTTTAGGTAAACATACGGCTATCATTAATATAAACAATAACTAAAAGTATTAATACGGCCATTAATAAGTTTACACATATACATATAGTATCAACATAATAATACATTATATATATATATACATATACCTACAATAATACAGAAATGCTATATGGGTACCTATTTATCCATACATATAAACATATACATAGAAACGCACAAATTTAAGAGTAAACATTCACACATAAAAGGATCTATATAGCTATATATTATTGTTTAACAGTATTTATTGCTCCCACTAATTAACGCGGTTACGAAATGGGCGAAGACGACAAAATATTATTGATTGTACCGTTTACTTTCAGACGCCGCGGCCGGTTAACCCTTCAAATATACGAATATTATGTTCACAAAGTATATGTGATTGAATAAATGAATAAAATATTTTCTCTACTCGGGGCTTTCCATAAAAAGCGATTTTCATACGTAACTTTAGTGTCACATTGGAAATGCAACGCCAAGTGCTGCGGAGGCAAAACCTGGCACATACATAGAGCCATCCATCTTTCTTGTTTTGCTAGATTTATCTTTGTAACTGAATACTAACTGTGTATTTAGAACAGATAGAGGCCGCATCAGTTTTACAAGTAAGTTTATGGGTATCACTTAGGCATTATAATAAGTCTGTCACTATTACTTTTATTTTATATATTTATTTATTATATATTAAAACTTTATTGCAGAAAGGTTATCTTAATGGCCTCTAGGCATCCTCTATCAGTTAAACTTTGGGGACAAATAAATAATTGTAGGTAGATAGGTGCAAAAAAAAGCTAGAATATTGTATATACATACTATAAATATTTACTACAAACAGTAATATATACACACTCAAAAAATAATAATAACACCGCTAAACATGCATATCCACCGCTAAATATGCATATCCACCGCATCCAAACTCCTTCCGGGGCTAAACGTACCCATAACACTCGCTACATTACTCTTTGTATCGCCAGTGATATGCGTTGCTTAAAGTAATATCCGGCCCTGGGATTACACCTGATGTTTTATTTAGGAGAACACATAGTCTCTTCCCAAAGTTCTTGACTTCGGAACCCCAGATTCGAGTAGTCTCCACCGCAAGTGGGACGCAAAATGTAATCTATTTTTAAATTTAGATATTTTGCATGTTTAGTTTTGGCGGCGCCTCAGCAGCCGCCCCTGATGAGCCTACACCTGCATTTAGATGGTAGCCGCAAATGTGTCGACACAGGTAAACTACGGCCACTCTGCCAAGGTACTAATGTCAACCCATCTGGGCGTTTCCCATTTAATCTACATCTCAACTTATGGGGCTCTAAAATACTGGGAGTATTTGTCGAGGGAAGTGCGCGACGAACAATATCATTAAGACTATGGTGACGAGATTACCTCCCTGCACTTCTATTACAACTTAAACCTGGTCGTCATGGTTTTGGTACGCTAAGACTTGCACTCCGCATACATAAATAATAATAATGTACCCATAACACTATAAGCAGCCAATTCGATGATGAAAGATTCGTTAGAGCCTAATTTATAATATCGTTAAATACGTAGTAATAAGCCTAAGTTGCACTAAAATCTGTGTAATTGTAACTATTAAAGTTAAAAATGGCGTTATCTACTAACTAACAATCGAACTGAAAATTGAGATGCCAGTGATATAGAATTGATATCCCTGTACTAAAGTGTGTTAAAAAGTAAAAAAAAAGTCTTTCAATATTAACAGCCAATTTTGACAAATTACAAATAACACGTTAAGCTGTCGGTCCCGGTTTCACCAACTTGTTAAACTGTTTATAGATGGGTTATTAAATCTATTCAAAACATCGCGACGAGCTAGCCACTTGTTCGGTGTAGACTCATACCATCGGCTACGACGAGGTGGGATTAAAACCCCTCCGCTGGATACCATGGGGCCGTCCAGGCCACATGGTACCCAGCGAAGGGTAGGAGAAATGTATGTATGTATGTACAAATAAATAATACTATAATTATGACAATTATATTAGACTGTGCCAACTATGATATTCGTAGAGAGATGAGAATAAGAATAATCTTTCCTCCAAATATATAAATATTATCATCAAAATCATACATCATATAAACCATAGCACGTACTGCTCGTACCTGAACAATATATCAAGTGGTTATCTCAAAACTTATGTTTAATTTTATTGTCTCGCAAAAATTTTGGAATGAAACTAATACCAATTTATATTCTAATACAAAATAACTTAAATTTTTACTAATGTTATTAGTGCTAAAGTATTTGTAATCTTGACAGATTCTATCATGCGTTAATTAAGTGGTTTTAATAAGATTGCGCTCTCTTTTTTTTCTAAGCTACAACAGAGGAACAGACGGCACACAGAGAAATCTACAGAGTTATAAATTACTCTTTTTTGTACTTAATTAATTTTGGGCACGAATTCGGACATTTTCTTTACGTTCCCGCCGTTTTTGTTTGTGACTATATTCAGAGAGAAGAAATATTTGTTGAGGCACATTTACTGTCCATAGATACACTATTTTATACGAGTACAATACATATTTTTTTCATATTAATATAAATATTTATCTATTTTTGTTTTTAAAATTAATATTAACGATGATTCAAAAATAATGTCATTCGTTTTAAATAAAAATATATCATTCTATTTGGAAATACAGTCGCTCGATATGAAAAAAAAGTAGATTTAAATCATTACATTTGAAAATAAAAAATAATAAAGGGGAGGAAGAGAGTCTTAGTTTACGAGATCTTAATCTAGTTTTGTTCAAAATCGCAATATATTAACCAAATTCACTTAACATCTTTTAAATGCTTATATATATATATGTATAAAGTAAAAGGATCTTTTACAAATACCTTTTAGGAAATTCATTTATCATTATAATATAATAGGGCTACTACGGAAAACCTCTTAGCGACCCTTTATACTGCAACCCGGCCCTTTCTTGAACGACCGAATCCGATATAAATAAGTATAGGATAACAAAAATGGCGGAATCTTTTTATTGCTTACACGCAGCTTCCTTCGCGTAGTTTTAAAGTTTGATTTTTACCCCTAGAGTTGTGTAAAAATCAAACTTTGTTCTAGAACGTTAATCAAATCATTATAACACAAACGTTGTTTGTCAACACCACTATAGTGCCTCGGAGAGCACGTTAAGCTGTCGGTCCCGGTTTCACTATACCAACTTGTAAAACTGTTTATAGATGGGTTATTGAGTCTATTCAAAACATCGCGACGAGCTAGCCACTAGTTCGGTGTAGACTCATACCATCGGCTACGACGAGGTGGGATTAAAAACCCCTCCGCTGGGTACCCTGGGGTCGTTTAGGCGGTCTCGGGCACCGTAAGGCACCCGTGATGATATGTATGTGTATATAAAACAACGTAACAAGACATATGATTGGTGAAAAAAATACGCGATGTGACATTCTGATCGCCTCCATAGACTAATGGTTTCGCCTTTGCCGTTGTATCCGGAGGTCGTACATTCAATTCCCACCCGTGACAAACAAATAATAGTACGTTTTTCAGTATAGTTTAGTTTGTCATGGTCTGGGTGTTTATAATATGTATTTATATCGTTGATAATTGAAACTAGAGGTTAATTTGATGCAATGACATAAAAGTTCGTTGTTGCGGTAATAATTTTTATATATTATCACGGGATCCCTAGACAATCACAGGATACCCAGAGGAGTAGCTTTGTTTCCATCTTTTCGTCGGAGGGGCTTTGTTTCGTCGCCGATGGTATTCGGAATCTACACCGAACAAGTGACGAGCTTGTCGCAAAGGGTAGGTATATAGACTCAGTAAATTTAAGTATTATGTAGAAAATTTATTTAAAACTGAATGGAGAGTGAATTTCCATTATATTTAAAAATACTTTAGTTAACATTATGCCAAAATAATAAGTAGCATGCTCGTGCTTTTTTTTCAATGTTAGTTGTGGTTCATGTATTAACGTTAAGTTAAAACGATGGAAAAACTCATGGTAGAGCCTCATTTGACCCATGGTAGAACTTTTTATAATTAGAGCCTCAGGACCAATAAGCCTTTCTTAATGAATAACCTATACGTAATTAGAGTCTCAGGACCAATAAGCCTTTCCCAATTAAGAACCTATATACGTAATATGATAAAAAAACTTAATGTAGAGCTCAGGATAAATAAGCCTTTCCTAATGAATAACCTATACGTAATTAGAGCCTCAGGACCAATAAGCCTTTCCTAATGAATAATATATACGTAATTAGAGCCTCAGGACCAATAAGCCTTTCCTAATGAATAATCTATACGTAATTAAAGCCTCAGGACCAATAAGCCTTTCCTAATGAATAACCTATACGTAATTAGAGTCTCAAGACCAATAAGCCTTTCCCAATTAAGAACCTATATACGTAATATGATAGAAAAACTTAATGTAGAGTTTAGGATAAATAAGCCTTTCCTAATGAATAACCTATTCGTAATTAAAGCCTCAGGACCAATAAGCCTTTCCTAATGAATAATCTATACGTAATTAGAGCCTCAGGACCAATAAGCCTTTCCTAATGAATAATCTATACGTAATTAGAGCCTCAGGACCAATAAGCCTTTCCTAATGAATAACCTATACGTAATTAGAGTCTCAGGACCAATAAGCCTTTCCCAATTAAGAACCTATATACGTAATATGATAAAAAAACTTAATGTAGAGCTCAGGATAAATAAGCCTTTCCTAATGAATAACCTATACGTAATTAGAGCCTCAGGACCAATAAGCCTTTCCTAATGAATAATATATACGTAATTAGAGCCTCAGGACCAATAAGCCTTTCCTAATGAATAATCTATACGTAATTAGAGCCTCAGGACCAATAAGCCTTTCCTAATGAATAACCTATACGTAATTAGAGTCTCAAGACCAATAAGCCTTTCCCAATTAAGAACCTATATACGTAATATGATAGAAAAACTTAATGTAGAGTTTAGGATAAATAAGCCTTTCCTAATGAATAACCTATTCGTAATTAAAGCCTCAGGACCAATAAGCCTTTCCTAATGAATAACCTATACGTAATTAGAGTCTCAGGACCAATAAGCCTTTCCCAATTAAGAACCTATATACGTAATATGATAAAAAAACTTAATGTAGAGCTCAGGATAAATAAGCCTTTCCTAATGAATAACCTATACGTAATTAGAGCCTCAGGACCAATAAGCCTTTCCTAATGAATAATATATACGTAATTAGAGCCTCAGGACCAATAAGCCTTTCCTAATGAATAATCTATACGTAATTAGAGCCTCAGGACCAATAAGCCTTTCCTAATGAATAACCTATACGTAATTAGAGTCTCAAGACCAATAAGCCTTTCCCAATTAAGAACCTATATACGTAATATGATAGAAAAACTTAATGTAGAGTTTAGGATAAATAAGCCTTTCCTAATGAATAACCTATTCGTAATTAAAGCCTCAGGACCAATAAGCCTTTCCTAATGAATAATCTATACGTAATTAGAGCCTCAGGACCAATAAGCCTTTCCTAATGAATAATCTATACGTAATTAGAGCCTCAGGACCAATAAGCCTTTCCTAATGAATAACCTATACGTAATTAGAGTCTCAGGACCAATAAGCCTTTCCCAATTAAGAACCTATATACGTAATATGATAGAAAACACTTAATGTAGAGCTCAGGATAAATAAGCCTTTCCTAATGAATAACCTATTCGTAATTAAAGCCTCAGGACCAATAAGCCTTTCCTAATGAATAATCTATACGTAATTAGAGCCTCAGGACCAATAAGCCTTTCCTAATGAATAATCTATACGTAATTAGAGCCTCAGGACCAATAAGCCTTTCCTAATGAATAACCTATACGTAATTAGAGTCTCAGGACCAATAAGCCTTTCCCAATTAAGAACCTATATACGTAATATGATAGAAAAACTTAATGTAGAGCTCAGGATAAATAAGCCTTTCCTAATGAATAACCTATACGTAATTAAAGCCTCAGGACCAATAAGCCTTTCCTAATAAATAATCTATACGTAATTAGAGCCTCAGGACCAATAAGCCTTTTCTAATGAATAATCTATACGTAATTAGAGCCTCAGGACCAATAAGCCTTTCCTAATGAATAACCTATACGTAATTAGAGTCTCAGGACCAATAAGCCTTTCCCAATTAAGAACCTATATACGTAATATGATAGAAAAACTTAATGTAGAGCTCAGTATAAATAAGCCTTTCCTAATGAATAACCTATACGTAATTAGAGCCTCAGGACCAATAAGCCTTTCCTAATGAATAATATATACGTAATTAGAGCCTCAAGACCAATAAGCCTTTCCTAATGAATAATCTATACGTAATTAGAGCCTCAGGACCAATAAGCCTTTCCTAATGAATAACCTATACGTAATTAGAGTCTCAGGACCAATAAGCCTTTCCCAATTAAGAACCTATATACGTAATATGATAGAAAACACTTAATGTAGAGCTCAGGATAAATAAGCCTTTCCTAATGAATAACCTATTCGTAATTAAAGCCTCAGGACCAATAAGCCTTTCCTAATGAATAATCTATACGTAATTAGAGCCTCAGGACCAATAAGCCTTTCCTAATGAATAACCTATACGTAATTAGAGTCTCAGGACCAATAAGCCTTTCCCAATTAAGAACCTATATACGTAATATGATAGAAAAACTTAATGTAGAGCTCAGGATAAATAAGCCTTTCCTAATGAATAACCTATACGTAATTAGAGCCTCAGGACCAATAAGCCTTTCCTAATGAATAATATATACGTAATTAGAGCCTCAGGACCAATAAGCCTTTCGTAATGAATAATCTATACGTAATTAGAGCCTCAGGACCAATAAGCCTTTCCTAATGAATAACCTATACGTAATTAGAGTCTCAGGACCAATAAGCCTTTCCCAATTAAGAACCTATATACGTAATATGATAGAAAACACTTAATGTAGAGCTCAGGATAAATAAGCCTTTCCTAATGAATAACCTATTCGTAATTAAAGCCTCAGGACCAATAAGCCTTTCCTAATGAATAATCTATACGTAATTAGAGCCTCAGGACCAATAAGCCTTTCCTAATGAATAACCTATACGTAATTAGAGTCTCAGGACCAATAAGCCTTTCCCAATTAAGAACCTATATACGTAATATGATAGAAAACACTTAATGTAGAGCTCAGGATAAATAAGCCTTTCCTAATGAATAACCTATTCGTAATTAAAGCCTCAGGACCAATAAGCCTTTCCTAATGAATAATCTATACGTAATTAGAGCCTCAGGACCAATAAGCCTTTCCTAATGAATAATCTATACGTAATTAGAGCCTCAGGACCAATAAGCCTTTCCTAATGAATAACCTATACGTAATTAGAGTCTCAGGACCAATAAGCCTTTCCCAATTAAGAACCTATATACGTAATATGATAGAAAACACTTAATGTAGAGCTCAGGATAAATAAGCCTTTCCTAATGAATAACCTATTCGTAATTAAAGCCTTAGGACCAATAAGCCTTTCCTAATGAATAATCTATACGTAATTAGAGCCTCAGGACCAATAAGCCTTTCCTAATGAATAATCTATACGTAATTAGAGCCTCAGGACCAATAAGCCTTTCCTAATGAATAACCTATACGTAATTAGAGTCTCAGGACCAATAAGCCTTTCCCAATTAAGAACCTATATACGTAATATGATAGAAAAACTTAATGTAGAGCTCAGGATAAATAAGCCTTTCCTAATGAATAACCTATACGTAATTAAAGCCTCAGGACCAATAAGCCTTTCCTAATGAATAATCTATACGTAATTAGAGCCTCAGGACCAATAAGCCTTTCCTAATGAATAATCTATACGTAATTAGAGCCTCAGGACCAATAAGCCTTTCCTAATGAATAACCTATACGTAATTAGAGTCTCAGGACCAATAAGCCTTTCCCAATTAAGAACCTATATACGTAATATGATAGAAAAACTTAATGTAGAGCTCAGGATAAATAAGCATTTCCTAATGAATAACCTATACGTAATTAGAGCCTCAGGACCAATAAGCCTTTCCTAATGAATAATATATACGTAATTAGAGCCTCAGGACCAATAAGCCTTTCCTAATGAATAATCTATACGTAATTAGAGCCTCAGGACCAATAAGCCTTTCCTAATGAATAACCTATACGTAATTAGAGTCTCAGGACCAATAAGCCTTTCCCAATTAAGAACCTATATACGTAATATGATAGAAAACACTTAATGTAGAGCTCAGGATAAATAAGCCTTTCCTAATGAATAACCTATTCGTAATTAAAGCCTCAGGACCAATAAGCCTTTCCTAATGAATAATCTATACGTAATTAGAGCCTCAGGACCAATAAGCCTTTCCTAATGAATAACCTATACGTAATTAGAGTCTCAGGACCAATAAGCCTTTCCCAATTAAGAACCTATATACGTAATATGATAGAAAACACTTAATGTAGAGCTCAGGATAAATAAGCCTTTCCTAATGAATAACCTATTCGTAATTAAAGCCTCAGGACCAATAAGCCTTTCCTAATGAATAATCTATACGTAATTAGAGCCTCAGGACCAATAAGCCTTTCCTAATGAATAATCTATACGTAATTAGAGCCTCAGGACCAATAAGCCTTTCCTAATGAATAATCTATACGTAATTAGAGCCTCAGGACCAATAAGCCTTTCCTAATGAATAACCTATACGTAATTAGAGCCTCAGGACCAATAAGCCTTTCCTAATGAATAATCTATACGTAATTAAAGCCTCAGGACCAATAAGCCTTTCCTAATGAATAACCTATACGTAATTAGAGCCTCAGGACCAATAAGCCTTTCCTAATGAATAATCTATACGTAATTAGAACCTCAGAACCAATAAACCTTTGCTAATGAATAACCTATTCGTAATTAAAGCCTCAGGACCAATAAGCCTTTCCTAATGAATAACCTATACGTAATTAGAGCCTCAGGACCAATAAGCCTTTCCTAATGAATAATCTATACGTAATTAGAGCCTCAGAACCAATAAACCTTTGCTAATGACTACTACTTTTGTCTGTCGGCCCCGGTTGTTCGGTGGGGCCGAGTTCCGGCTAGGGTAGACCCTGTTGCCGGTGCAGGTACTCGGCGGGCGGCAGCCCGCCGGGGACTTATCGCGGTGTGCGCGAGGTCCCCCGCTGAAGACGGGGGGACCTATGTGGTGGCATTTATAATAAATGAACCCGACTGGGTTTTTCCCGGCGCGTTACAGGCGGCAACGCGCCGGGTTGGAGAATTTAAGGTGGTGGTGGGGTTGGGTTGGGGGAAAACTCGCCGCCGAGAAGCTCTCTCGGCGTAGGCCTGCCATTCGGCGGCCGTGCGTGCAACGGAGCGATGCCGCGAAGATGCTCGTGCGGTCCGTTGTCGGCCCGGTCGTACATACGACGGGCGAGCCGCTCCACGAACTCGGCTAACGGTTCGATCTTCACGTCATCGCTGATGGTTTTGTTGCGCACGAACCACGGAGCGCCAGTCGCCATACGCAGAGAGATGTTCTGCTGGCGCTGGAGTCGTGTTTTGTTCGTGGCCGACAGTAATTGGTGCCACGCTGGTGCCGCGTAAGTGAGGTGGGGACGAACGAAGGTCTTATAGACCGACACCTTGACCCGGAGTGGGAGGGTGGATTTTAGAACCGGCCGGAGCATAGCGCGAGCGGCCTTGGCCTTGTTGATGGCTTGTGAGGCCATTGGGCTCATGCTCAACGACCGGTTGATGGTGCACCCCAGGTACTTAATGGAGTCGGCCCATTCGATATCCTGTCCCCAGAGTTCCAGATTTGGTGGACGGCGGCGACGGCGGGTAACCAGTAGGGCGGATGTCTTTCCAACGTTTACAGACATCCGCCATCTGTCGAGCCACGAAGGGAGGACGTCTAACATCCTCTGCATCTTCTCGGCGGCGAGTATGGGATTTTTGTGGGAGGTGAAGTAGGCGCTGTCATCCGCGAACAGCGCCAGGACTACGTCATCCTCTCCGTATAGCTGACCGGAGAGGGTGGGGATGTCGTTGGTGAATAATGCATACAGTGCGGGAGAAAGGCAGCTTCCCTGGGGTACGCCAGCGTAAATGGAATGCTCCACTGAGACCTTTCCCTCCACGGCTACGTGGAAGTGGCGGTTGTTGAGGAAGGAGGCCACTAACCGCGCGGCCATGGGAGGCACAGGCGAGGCGAGGAGTTTGTAAACGAGGCCGCAGTGCCAGACACGATCGAAAGCCTTCTCGATATCGAGGAAGACTCCGACCGTGGATCGGCCCGCGTTTAGCTCGCTCGCCATGTGGTGCAGCACCCGGGCTAGCTGGAGCGTGGTACTATGTCCCTCGCGGAAGCCAAATTGCTCCGGTCGAATTTCGACGTAGCTTTTCAACCTCCGGAGGAACAGTCGCTCGAACAACTTAGCCGGGTGCGGAAGCAGGGTTATGGGCCGATAGCTGCTCGGCAGACGTTTGTCTTTGCCGGGCTTCGGCAGCATGATGACCTTCCCCCGCTTCCAGGCGGTGGGAAAGTGTCCAGTACGAAGCACCCCATTAAATAGTTTGGCGAGAGCCACAACGGCTTTGCGGGGAAGCTGCGAAAGTTGGTGGTTGGTGATCCCATCGGGTCCCGGGGCCTTTTTGGGCTTAAGGCGGAGCACGGCGCGCTCCACCTCGGCGGGGGATATGAAGAAGTGCCCCGGGAGGGGCTCCGGGTTGGGACCATTTATAAACTGCCGCACTGTATGCACTATTCGCTTGTTGAACTCTGTGTCGATCGAGGGGAAGGGCATGAACTGCCCCCTGAGGTGAATACCCAGGAGATCGGCTCTATCCTGGGGGGCGTAGTGTTTTGTTCCCGCTCGGTCGACCAGCGGGTGGATGGGAAGGGGAGTTCGGGTCAGTCTCCTGGTGAGGCGGTACAGCGCTCCTAGGGTACCGTCCTCGCCAATGGAGTCCATGTAGTTCTCCCATGATCTCCCCCGGAATGCGGCGATCTCTGCGGAGAGCTCTTCAGAGATTTTATTGAGCTCCCGCTTAGTGTTGGGGTCGCGGAATTCCGCCCAACGCTTTTGGAGTCGCCGCTTGTGTTGCAGTTTTTTCCGGAGGGGATGTGGGAGAGCCAGGCGTTTTTCGCCTGTGTGGGGAGGCAGCTCATGGGTTGCCGCCTCCTTGGCCGTAATGAAGGACTCCATGAGATGTCCGGTGGCAGCCTCAACATCTTGCGGCGTTATGAGGGGACCAATAAGTGAACAGGAGTTTAGGTTCAATCTGTATTGGTCCCAATCGGTTTTGTACCGCCCTCTCGCGGCGGCGACGTCTACCTGGTTGCCCAGCACTACGAGCAGTGGTAGGTGACGGGAGTCCATGTCGTAGAGGACTTCGACATGGACTGGGCTCGTTATGGCTTGGGCCAGGGCGATGTCGAGAACGTCGGCCGCGTGATTCGCCGCCGTGGGTATGTGAGTCGGCGAATCCGGTCCGAGTACTTCGTACCGCTTCCTCTCCGAGTCGTCGAAGAGGGCCCGACCGGCTGGGTTGACAAGTCGGGAACCCCACGCGGGATGTTTCGCGTTGAGGTCCCCGATCACCAGGGTGGGTGTTTTCCCGTCTAAGAGACGACGGAGGTCTGCGGTACCGATCGTGGGACCGGGGGGGCGGTAAGCCGCGTAGATGTTGTGGGTGACGCCGGACAACTGGAGGCTGACCCCAATGGTGCGGATGTGTTCGAACTCCACGTGTGGTAGCTCTTCGTGGACAAGGTCTCGACGTACGAGGACTGCGGTACCGCGGTAACCGTAGCCCCGCTCGGAAACCTCGTCCCGCCTGTAAACGAAGAAGTTCGGCACGCGGAGTTCGTTGTTAGGTTTTAGTTTGGTTTCGCCCAGGAGGATGATGTGAGGAGCCTGCTCCTGGGCGAGAAGTTTTAGCTGATTGCGGTTGCACGACACACCTCCGGGGTTCCAGTAGATTATACGAAGCCCTAGCCCCGTAGGTGTGTGTGAAGGTGGACCAGCCCTTGCAGGATAGCCTCCGCTGGTTCCTGTCCGCTGTTCACCGCCTGAAGGACTCCCAGTAGTACGGTTATTGCCGCCTGAACCATCAGGCGACCGCGTTCCTCCGAGCAGCCGCAGCGGTGGGGTGGAGGTTGCCCGTTTGGGTCAGTCCTTAGGGTGGTTGTAGGTGTGGGGCGCATTAGAGGTGGGGGAGCCAATGGAGGTTGTGCGCGAAAGGTAGGTGGCGCGGGCTTTCGGGCTGGTTGATGATGAGGTGGTTGTTGTATAGATTGGGTCTGAGGTTGCGCCGGAGTTGTTTGTCGTGGGGCCTGGGGGACCCGAGGGGCCCGTATGGCCTGTGGAGCCTGGCGGTGAGTCACTTGGGCGGTTTGGGTGGCGGCTTTTGGGACGGGAAGTAGCGGCCATTCCGTCAGTGACGCTGGGAATGTTTCCGGGAATGCTTCGGGTTTCGCTCTGGGTTGGGAGAATATAATGAATAACCTATTCGTAATTAAAGCCTCAGGACCAATCAGCCTTTCCTAATGAATAACCTATACGTAATTAGAGCCTCAGGGCCAATAAGCCTTTCCTAATGCATAACCTATACGTAATTAGAGCCTCAGGACCAATAAGCCTTTCCTAATGAATAATCTATACGTAATTAGAGCCTCAGAACCAATAAGCCTTTCCTAATGAATAATCTATACGTAATTAGAGCCTCAGAACCAATAAACCTTTCCTAATGAATAACCTATTCGTAATACAGTAGAAAAACTCAAGCAAAGCCTCATGGCATATATAAATACAAGTTCTTACATATGATTAAAAATACCTATGAAGATTATTTCTGTTTTCATTCTATTTAAAGGTCAAACAGTGTTAACGTGTCGAAACTTCCGAAGGCTTTTGAGGCCCAAATCAAAGCTTTGACAAGGCACGAGGGTAGAAACCTTAAGCCGACTAATTGCACCCTCTAAGTCGTTTTGGGATCCGATAAGTCGATCCTAAGTCAAACGATGCGGTGTGTTGGCGAGGAAAGGTGATCTCTTTGGATTAGAAGTAAACATTGTTTTTGAATGTTTTTTCAATGTATTTTAGAAATTACGATATAGAACTATAACTATAATATTATTTAAACTCCAAACCCTGATTGTTTATCGTATATTTTATTATATAATATGCTCAGCTCTCCGACGTCATATAATATACTTAAAATCCCCCGGGTGTTTTAATCAAATTACCTATATAGAAATCGGTTCAGTAGTTCCACGCAGGTAAAACAATAGTAAACACTTTTATGTTAATAATAATCTATTATATAATTTAGAATTGAATGTGTTCTCAGGTTATTTGGTGATTTTGAAAATAGTTAATAATTTGTTTTGACTGCAAGTGTGTTTTTAATTTTCTTTTATTAATCTTAAAAAACATATCCTTTATTGTTAAAGTTCTGGTTAAAATGTTCGAGTGGCCGCATTCTATCAAGAGACTTGTTCAACAAAGTTGTAAAAGTTTTTGTTATATCAATAAAGAGACCACAGACGCAATATGGGTTTAGAGTCAGTTATTAAATTGGCAACACTTTTAATTATCAAGTTTCTTGTGTAAAGGCTTTTTGCTTAACGCGTGACGGTTTATTTTTATTTTTCACGGATCCCCTGCTACACTTATGGGTTCGGTTATTCTTGCGAGATCCGCTATGTAGGGACCCCGCATTGAATCAATAAATATACGATCACTGCCCATTTCGTAAGGGCGTCATAGTAATGCTCCTAAACAACAATGTATTGGTAGAACCAATTCATTAACTTTGTAGGATTGCTTACCATCAGGCAGATTTAATACAAAGTCACATGCCGTGCTCCAATAATAAATATATATATAGTTCTAAGTGTGTTTAAAATGTAGTTTTTTCTTTCGTCTAAGCCAGGATTTTATAGAAAATATATCACAGTATAGATATACTTTTATATGTGTATCTATATCTACTTAGGTTCCTGGTCCAAACACCGGTGTATCCGTGTATATCAATGAGTTTTTAATCGAAAAAAAAGTATGTACATTTGTTTAACACTATAGTGCCTCGGAGAGCACGTTAAGCTGTCGATGTCGGTCCCAATTTCTATACCAACTTGTGATACTGTTTATAGATGGGTTATTGAGTCTATCCAAACATCGCGACGAGCTAGCCACTTGTTCGATGTAGACTCATGCTATCAGCTACGACGAGGTGGGATTAAAACCCCCGCTGGCTATCCTGAGGCCATCTAGGCGGTCTCGGGTGCTGTAAGGCGTGATGATATATATATATATATATATCATCACGGGTTCCTTACGGCGCCCGAGACCGCCTAGACGGCCCCAGGGTACCCAGCGAAGGGGTTTTAATCCCACCTCATCGTAGCCGATGGTATGAGTCTACACCGAACAAGTGGCTAGCTCGTCGCGATGTTTTTGAATAGACTAAATAACCCATCTATAAACAGTTTCACAAGTTGGTGTAGTGAAACCGGGACCGACAGCTTAACGTGCTCTCCATGGCACTATAGTGGTGTTGTCGTAAATTTTTAATTAAAAACTGATTGGTACATACCGGGATTCGAACCAGGTACCTAAGTGTTTTTAAGTCCAAGGTCTAACCAACTCGGCCACCACGTATATTATATTTATTAGATATACTTTCATACAGTTTATGTGTTCTCTATTTGTTACACAGACTACGAAAGTTATGTCGGTTATACGAAAGAACTTGTAGTAACAAGTAAATAATTCCATCAGAAAAGCGCTACAGCAGACTTTTGTAATTTAAAATGCATTTTCGACTTATAAAAGCTGGCAGGAAGAATTTATACTGTGAAAACATTGTTTGTACTAGTTTTTCCATTAAGGACACAGAAATGAGGATGACAGTTCTTATAATGAAAAGGAATAAAATATGAAATGCTATTAATATTAATTTTTATGTTTGTCTGTTGTAATTTTGTTATCGACTAATAAAGTTTCTATTGATGTATTTGACTCGCGTCTTAATATATTTAAACAGTGTATTCGAGGAACAAATTGAAATTAAGCGAATTATTTTATTATATATTATTATTATTATATTACTATTATTTTTAATATTAATTGGGTAATTGTATGTATATTTATTTGTATGTATGTTTTGTGTATATATGTATGTATATGCACTGCTACATTTTTATCTTTGAAGTTTTGTGTAAGTGATATCATAGAATGTCATTTGCGCGAAGTTCTGGGGGTGAGGATGTGGTATGTGTGTATGTAAGTATGCATTCTTTATTATAAGTATATATTTTTTCAGATTGTAGTTTTATTAGGTTTATTCAATTATGGTTTAAGTTGTAGAAGTGATAGCTAGTTTTAAGGTATTATCTATGTTGCATGTTTTAGAAATTAATTGTTTTATATTATTGTTTATTTTGCACGGGTAGTTAATTTTGTAAGCAAAATATTGTATATATACATTTAGGGCTACAGACTAGGCCAAAACTATGTAAAATGAAATTTGTAAATATAATGTTTGTAATCCGTTGTATGTAAAATAAATATATAATAATAAAAATAAATAAAATAAATAAATAGTAATATTCAAATTGTAACATGTTAGTACTGACGAGTGAGTACCAAGGAAATGTGTAAGTTTTTTTATCCACTAATCTATTTTGGCAGTGTTGTAAAATAAAGCGAACCTATTGGTGAATGAAATAACAATCGACGAAAAAGTAATAGTTTAAAAACTCACACTTCGGCCACTCTGATCAAATAAAACAACCTTTTTTATGGAACTATGTATCGCAAGCTTCTCCATACAAACTAGTTATATTAAAATTACCAATTTGTATGGAGAAGCCATTTTTTTTTCAATTGCGACACGTGATTACATGAGATAAAATATTGTTCAATTTGATCAGAGCAGAGCCTCATATTTGCCCAAAGTAAACTTGCAAAGTTGCCCTGTAATAGTATTCCAAATCATTTTTATATTTTTATTGGAGCACGGCACGTGACTTTATATCTACCTAACGGTAATCATACTTACAAAGTTCATGAACAGATTCGATAAATACATTATTGGGCGAATTTGAATTACGAGTCCATTTTAATATCCTTGCTACTTTATTTATTTAGATATTACTTTTACGAATATAAAATGCCAAAAAAATACTTCCCATGGGTAGAATACTAATAGAATGAACAATAAAACTCGGATTAAGAAGTGATTTAATATTATAAGGACTTGTAGGATTTGTAGGAACTCTATATAGCTGAAGAGTTGTTTTTTGTATTGAATTTTTTTTTTATATTGGATAGACCATTTATCGAGGAAGGCTATAGGCCATATAACATCAAGCTACGACCAATAGGAGCGGAGCACCAATGAAAATTGTATCAAAAACGGGGAAAATGTATTCCTTTTGAAAGTTACCGTTAAAGTTTTCTTTACCGTCAGCTAGTATATACTCGTATAAGTATAAGTAACGTGTTGGTTCACGTAAACGTTAACTTTGGAAGTTTATAGAACTCTCCCACCGCAACAATACAGGCAGGTGTTAAGCTTAGACTGAGTTTGATAGCTGAAGTCTTGCGAAGGTAAAATTGCTTATCAAAGTCAAAATCAGGTACGTTTATAGATGAGTGACTAAAATTAACCAAAATAAAATATAATACGGTGCCCAAGACGGACTTGGGGTACCCTGAGCAGTTAGGTTTTATTCCCACCTTGTCGTAGCCGATGGTATTAGAGTCTACACCGAACAAAAAGCTAGCTCATCGTAGTGTTTTGTTAGAATTAAAAACCGCTCTAGAAAGAGTTTCACAAGTTGGAAAAGTAAATGTAGGACCGACATCTTAACTTGCAGCTCTACCACAGGTTTTTGCAAACAGTTTCTAATATAGATGGATTATATTGATTGGTCCCCATCTATATGGACATACAGATGGGGACCAATCAATAGGAACACTTTATTTTTTTAGTAAACCTCTCTTATTGATTGGTTTTTAACTATAGTTACTATCGACTACAGTAGAAGCAGTTTGCAAAAACTTGTGGTAGAGCTACTGCTTTGCACTAACGGGTATAGTGGTGCTCTCAAACAAACGTACATAAATTATTAGATCAGACTTAATTAAGTTTATATTGTTACCACGCTCTAAATTTTGATTATTAATGTTTAAAAAAAACACCGATAAGTAAATTTAACGGTCGGTTAGCTACCAAAACTTTTACCATAAAACATTGTGTCGCAAATAAAAAAAAATGAATCCTTCATACAAACAAGCAATAATAAAATAACCAATTTGTATGGAGAACCCAAAATATATTTTTTTATTTGCGACACATGGTTGTGTAATTTTTTCAGTAGACCTTCATATGAGCTCAAAGTACAATCTTTCTAAGTTGTAGTACGTATATAACACTTACAACCCTCGGTTTAATTTTATATCACCCACCTATCTCAACATAGCTAGGTAAGTATATAATATAGGTCAGTATGTATGTGTCGAGGCCCGTAAGGTCGTGTGGACCTTGGAGCAAGGGTAATCAGCGATAATAGGCACTTTGCAGTCAGCCCCGTATTTTTGTTGAATTTCTCTCCAAAACAAATTCATTTATCGTGATGCGGGTTGTTTGGTAAGTAAAATTAATTTATATTTTTGCTTTATATTTGGTTTAATGCTGTCTATATACCTATATGTCTGTGTAGAATGGGTTTTATAATATTAACACTGAATGCATTATTTTTTCATGGATATATTAATGGCAATTTACACATATTGCCCTGGTCACAAACTAAGCTCTAGGCTTGTACTATGTGTACCAGAAGCAACGAATCTAATACATATTATATTTTATAAACACCCAGACCACATGGCAAACTGTACAGAAAAAGCGTACTAATATTTTGTGCCATGGGTGGAAATCAAACCTACGACCTCCGGAAAAGAGTAGAAACAGACATGGGCCAAGTAAGAATAATGTACAACCTCTATAACACACTTTGTAACAGCTGTTCCGCAAATTTTCTAATCAAATCTTCACATGGAAAAGAAATAAATAACTGATTTCTTTATTTCGTTTAATTTTCGAACGATATTTTAAATATTTATGCATTTTTATATATTCCTTATTAGGATAATCCTATATTAAATTTTTTCATTGCATTTTTATCTTTAAAAATTTAATATAAGATTATCCTAATAAGGAATTTATAAAAATGCATAAATAAATACTGAAAAAGGTTAAAATAAAAAACAGACTCCTGTGCCATCTAGTATTAGAAACTAGGACTAGAACTTCACTCGTATAGAGTTATTAGAAGAAAATCTAATAGAGGGCGTCTGTGTATATAAGTAGATAACAACTAATGACAAAATTCGTAAGGGGTGACTGGAACCTGGTTGGCCTTGCCGAGAAAGCGAGGTTTCTGGGTTCGAGTCTCGTCCTTCAGGATTTTTTTCATTGCATTTTTATCTTTAAAAAATTAATATGATATTTTAAATAGGTATGTTTGTTGCCGCAATATTAAGATTATTGAGGAGCATTGATTGGTATTTAAATATTTGTTGTTTTTACTTTTTGTTTTGGATTTATATGGTGGGCGGCCATCTTCTGTTCCCATGATTGGGAAGGCGATTAACGTACAAAGTTCATCTATAATATAAATATATATATATATATATCATCACGGGTGCCTTACGGCGCCCGAGACCGCCTAGACGGCCCCAGGGTACCCAGCGGAGGGGTTTTAATCCCACCTCGTCGTAGCCGATGGTATGATTCTACACCGAACAAGTGGCTAGCTCGTCGCGATGTTTTGAATAGACTCAATAACCCATCTATAAACAGTTTCACAAGTTGGTATAGTGAAACCGGGACCGACAGCTTAACGTGCTCTCCGAGGCACTATAGTGGTGTTGTCAAACAAATGTACATAATTTTTTTAATTAAAAACTCATTGGTACACACCGGGATTCGAACCAGGGACCTAAGTGTTTTTAAGTCCAAGGTCTAACCAACTCGGCCACCACGATATAAATATTTTTAAAAAAACCTTCCTAAAAGGATAAAATATTTTTTACAGTAAATAATTAAAGGTTTTTTGTTGGTCTTAGTTATTTTTTGTGATAATAATAAAAAATACTTATATTAGTATACCTATAGAGGTATACTAATATTATAAAGCTGAAGAGTTTGTTTGTTTGGTTGAACGCGCTAATCTCAGGGAACTACTGATTCGAATTGAAAAAAAAATTTTAGTGTTGGATAGCCCATAGTTAAAAAAAACACCCAGTATAGGTATATATGCAAAAAAACATCATGTAACCTAGTCTTGTGTCGGTTTAAACTGTGGGTTCACCGGTATTCCGTAGACTACTGCATAGATTTTTTGTCTCCTTTCTTAGTGTGGTTATGAAAAAGGCGATTGATTTGACGATAAAGCAGCGAATATCTTAAACTAGACTCGTAATGCAAATACGTCTTTGTCGCCGCCCATTACGTAATCGCATCATTTGACTGGCATATTGGGAGCAATCAATGTTGTTAAACAATAATGTATTGATCGACTCCATTCATGGACTTTGTAGGTCTGATTACCATCACATAGTTAAAAAGTCACATGCCGTGCTCAAAAAAAAGTAAAAAAACTAAAGAAATAAAAATTCAAGTATTCGATTTCGTATAAGACATGTGTTTCAGTCGTTAGGATCTAAAATAAAAGCGTTAAACGAAAACCAAAAAGAAATGGTTATGGTTTAAGCCTTGTCTACACTACGTATAACGTGGAGTAGAGAATAAGTAAAAACTTTGTCAGTTGATAAAACTACAGTAAGAATCGCTGTAATTGTATCAACTGCCTGAATTTATCTTCACCCAGCCGAAATTACTAATGATAGGAATGTGGAATTTTAACAATAGCTTTCTTTTGTTGTAGGGAGAATGTTAAAAAAAGGATTTAAAAAAAATGGGGGATTAACTCTAGTAGACCTAGACTCATTTTATCCAACTTTTTTTTATTAATAGGAAAGGCATAGCATATGTAACATGTTTGTTATTTAATATATTTGGAAATTAATAGGCAGGTATATTGAAATTTGGAAGTGGGATGTTATACAATCATATGACGGGCGAAACGTGGCCAACAAAATATAGTCTCACAAATGTCTGTACTAAATTATAAATATAGTTATATATTTTACGGGGCGTAGAAAATAAAAAGCTACTCGTATAATAAACTCGTATTATTTTTATTATATAAGGCTTTAAAATAACCGGGGTTTAAAGCTAGCTGTAAAAACACGCTAGCCAAAGTTTTCTGCAGAGGTTTACAGCTAGCGTATTACAAATAAAACTTAGTGTAAAGTAGGCCTTACAGGTGAATTTCCTGGCGAGGTAAGTAAGACAAATGGCCACCAGCCACGCCTACAACCACAGTGGCCTGGGTAGAGTGTTATTACTGGAATTAACAAAATTGCAAACTTACTACTTCAGCAATTTATTTAGTTTTACATAAAATGGTTTCCTTCCTTTTGAATTTGAAAATAAGTATAATGGTATTTTTTGTTTTGTTGTCCTGCACTTAGGTACAGCACGAATGCTTTGCCTTTTATTAAGTCGTTTTTAAATAAGTTAGAGTCTTAATTCTATGGCCTTATTCATAAAAAGTCCTTCAATAACACTTTAGTTATAGTTATAGAAGGCTTTTTCTCTTTTACACATATTCTTTTTTGTTACTAAAATATGCTTTTATAACTAAAGTGTTCTTCAAGAAATCAATAAGTTTTTATGAACACCAGTGTTAGTTGTGCAGGAAAAAATTGTCGTGATAGAATACAATTTCTAATAGCTCAGTAGTCTAATTAAGAACCGAAATTGATATAGTCTTCACTAGTAATTTTGTCTGCCTATTATATCACTCGCCTCGCGTAGCCGATGGTACTCAACAGAGGTAACCTTCGTATGGTGGTGGGTATACTTACCGGACACTTTCCATTAAACCGGCACCTTACAATTTTAGGTATCACCAACAGTCCTCTATGTAGAGGTTGCATGGAAACGAAAGAAACACCCACCCATGTGCTGCTTCATTGCACCGGGGTGGCTTTACAACGGGCTAAAATCCTCGGAACACCGAGGTCGCTTCTTGAGGCCTGTGGAAGACCCGGATTTCTTGTCGCCTTCTGGAAGGAGCTGGGCTGGCTAGAATAGACAGCCGATTCACGCAAAAAGGCCTAATCTCTTGGCTAATTGCGGAAAACGAGCCCGCCGTGAACATGAACATGTAGCCGATGGTATTCAATAATTTATCTTATCACAAATGTTTACTGTTTAATAATACATTTCTATATCTGAAATCCACCATTTCTAGTAATTTCACCAGTTGAAGGGTACTTAGTAACGGTGTGGACTGAAAATGATTTATTGTTTTGGACAAAGCGTTTGGGGTTTAAAATAAGAGCTCCCACTTTACTCATTAGATCCTCGTTTGGCACATCATTTTGGAAAAAGAAAAATGTCGTTAAGTGCGATGTTTTTCATACCATTTGGGTTCTGTATAAATATTAAAATAGACTCCTTATGCAAATTCGTCGTCCATTTTGTAATCGCATAATTTACTGGGATAAAGTTGTTAAACAAAAATCTATTGATCGACCCCATTCATGGACTTTGTATAGGTCTGCTTAATACAAAGTCACATGCCGTGCTCCAATAAAAGACATAATAATATAATATATAAATGGCCGCCTCCGTGGTTTAGTGGTAACGTCCGTTAGCGTTGTATCCGGAGATTGTGTCTTCTATTCCCATCCATGTTAAATAATATTGGTATGTTTTTCCGTACAATTTGCCATGGTCTGTAATGGGCGTTTAAAAAATAAAATATGTAATAGTATCGTTGACTTTGATACACCTATGTGTATAAGCCTAGAGTTTAGCTTGTGACTAGGACAATATGTGTGATACATGTGTGTATAAGCCTAGAGTTTAGCTTGTGACTAGGACAATATGTGTGATACATGTGTGTATAAGCCTAGAGTTTAGCTTGTGACTAGGACAATATGTGTGATACATGTGTGTATAAGCCTAGAGTTTAGCTTGTGACTAGGACAATATGTGTGATACATGTGTGTATAAGCCTAGAGTTTAGCTTGTGACTAGGACAATATGTGCGATACATGTGTGTATAAGCCTAGAGTTTAGCTTGTGACTAGGACAATATGTGTGATACACCTATGTGTATAAGCCTAGAGTTTAGCTTGTGACTAGGACAATATGTGTGATACATGTGTGTATAAGCCTAGAGTTTAGCTTGTGACTAGGACAATATGTGTGATACATGTGTGTATAAGCCTAGAGTTTAGCTTGTGACTAGGACAATATGTGTGATACACCTATGTGTATAAGTCTAGAGTTTAGCTTGTGACTAGGACAATGTGTGAAATTTCCTACATGTTATATAGGTTTTTTTACCCGCTCAGCTGCGTAGATAACCAGTATTCAATCAGAAAAAAAAATGTTTGATAACCGAGTTATATAAGAAGATTTTTTATTGACTTTTGATAACTGCGGTTATCTACAAAGAATTTATATTCCTGTTTGTTCACCGCAAGGACTTTATTTGATATCCAGTTGGCTAGAAAACATATTTTGTAATTGCAGTTATCAAAAAAGAAAAAAAAATGTTAGATAACTGGGTTTTAAAACATTTTTTTTCCTGTTTAAATATCAAGCTCTAGTTATCTAGGCGGTTAAAGCAAAAACCACTATTTTTTTACAGTATGCGAAAACATTATCTCAAAATAAATACCTACTTATAAAATTTATGCCATTTTCTGTTAAAACCACTTTTTTTTAATATAATTTGAATTTATTATTGTATTTTATATTTATGCATTTTTATAAATTCCTTTTTTTATAGGATAATCTTATATTAAATTTTTAAAAATAAAAATGCAATGAAAAAATTCCTGAAAGGAGATGGTGAAAAAAGTAAAAACAAAAAACAGACTCCTCTGCCATCTAGTATCAAAAGCTAGGACTTTTAACTTCACTCGTATAAGAGTTATTAAAAGAAAGCTAATAAAGGGCGTCTGTGTATAAGTAGATAACAAGCAATGACAAAATTCGTGAGGGCTGACTAGAACCTGGTTGGCTCAGCGGTTGAGCGCCTTGCCGCGATAGCGAGGTTTGTGGGTTCGAGTCCCGCCACCAGGAATTTTTTCATTGCATTTTTATCTTTAATAATTTAATATAAGATTATTGTATTTTAGCAATTTTCTTAAAATAATTTCACTGATATTGGCCAGGACAAACACGCAAACAAAATTACTCTATAGCAGTTAGTTATACTTGTTTATAGCGTAACCCTAGAAACATTGTAAGATGATAATTTAACTCAAGCAAGGATTTTGGCATGATGCCAACTGTACTTAGCTGCTGGAAACTGCAGTTGACTCTTACTCACTTAGTGTAGCCTTAAAATTTCTGCTGTAAATCATAGGACTTTATTCCGAAAGCTTTGAGTTTAATTTTGTTACTAATTGGTAAGCGACTTTTAATATAAAGTTAGAAGGCGCATTAATAATAATTGATAATTATTTTTTACATAAAACTTTTAAATAAGTATAGCGAAGGAAAATTACTTAAAGAATTATTGAAGATTTTAGGATATTTAATGGGGAGAATTTTCTAATTCGTTTAGCTAATCTATTGAAATTTACAGGCTACACAAGATAAAAGAAGACGTAGTTTCATTATTGAAACTTAACGAAAGTTTTTTTTTCTACATTTAGTAAGTCCAAGTTAAAAGTTGTAAATGCTTACTGTTAATCGATTAGATTTTTTTCTCATGATATTTTATTATCCCATACTATGTCATAGCAATGTTTAGTTATCTATCTATTTGTAATACAACTTTAACCTTTCGCAAACTTCCTTATTTTACTATGCGCTGGGGATTCAGGAAAATTACTTCAGGAACATCTTTTTTATGTTTATAAATATTTTCATAATAATGTTGCTGCCTTTACAGACTTTTTGACGCTTTATAAAATATTTTACGTACATTTTATATCGCTCTCTCTGGTGTTATTTTAAAGTACTGAAGGGATGTTTCTATAACTTCACTATATAGCCCGACCGATATGGGTAGTGGTAACGATACTATTACCACTACCCATACATAAGAAAAAACCGTCAAGTGACCCAATCATGTTTACGTTTCTAAGTTCACCAGTTTTCAGAAGCCTACTGCATACATTTCTTATCAAGGTGGTATCTATTCAAGGCGATTACGAAACATATAATATTTCATTATTGTCTGATTACCACCAGGTAAGATATAAAGTCACATGCTTTGCTCCAATAATAGAAAAGAGGCCTAAATAAAATTTACCTCGGGAATCGAATGTACTTAATTTATTAATAATAATAATATGTAGGACATTACACACATATTGCCCTAGTCACAAACTAAGTTCTAGACTTGCACTTGTACCAGAAACAAAAATACTGAAAAATATTATATTTTGTAAAATTATTTTGGTTTTAGATTTATTTAGTATTCCGAATTATGATAAAATATTATAATACAAAACTTATTCGTAATATAATAAAGACAATACTATATAATAATATTTATAATTCAACGTTTCCTGCAATATATAACGGTACACATATTTGATAAATTTCAGTATAATTAGCGGTATGGATGCGACGGAACGATCAATCTACACTACACACAATGTATGTCAGTAATACAATTACACAAATTCAATGCAATACAATACAGTAATCTATAAATTAGTATTGGTTGTCAGCAACACTGAGCGGCGGCGCTTCATCATCAATATTGTATCGTTTGATCGTAAATATTTCGAGCTCAATATCATCCGGTGATACTAAACTAGATAATCAAGGAGCAACTAGCGATGGCGGTTATATTATTATACTAGCTTTTAGTCTTTAAAAACTATTTTTTATTTCGCTTGTTTTTTTTTTTATGAGAGCTCGGCAGGTGACCTCACATCTACCTGATGGTAGCAGTATGAAGGTCCAATAATAAATGCAACTAACAATTGCGAGCTATGTAACTGCTGATTGCACCTATTATGCCGGCTTAAGATGCTTATACACGTTTCGTTTAAAGGACTCGAGATTATATCAAGAAGGAAACACGCTTTGTTACACTTCGATATACCTACAAGAGGTGCAGATATATAGGGTGTTTGAGTTGTAATTTAAAAGTATCTTACGAAAAGTCTTACAATTCACAAGATACAAGAAAGTGGTCTATGCTATGAAGCATAGTTAGATATATTAAAATGACATAAATATGCATTAAAATATTTTCGAATTTATTACTATTTGGGGCATCAGTTTTTTTATTATTTTTAAAGTTGACATTTTATGTATATACATACAATTATATCTATATATTATATTAGCTCCTCTATGATTGGTTAGGTAAGAAAAATACTGAAACTGGGACTGTCAACTGATGGGGGTCTGCGCTTGATTAAGCTCACTGATGTATGAGGCTGAGATTTTTATAATAGCTATCACTAGTTGGCCGCATTCATATAGGAACGTTAGCACAAAAGTCATCGCAGTCGACAGGCAATAACTCATGGGAGTCTGCTCTCGATTAGACCTCACTGATGTATGAGACTGAGGTTTTACAATGCAGGCTGATACTCGACAGACTTTTTTGTTATAAATATAGACTGTTAGGTATAGATATAACAATTACCTAGTATATTATTATATGTATACGCGGTGGCAGAGTTGGTTAGACCTTACAACTTAAAAACACTTAATTTTTAGGTCACGCGGTTAAACCTCGATATATACCAAAGAAGAGTTTTTTAAAGATTGAAACACTAATAGTGCTTCGGAGAGCACGTTAGCTGCAGGTCCCAGTTTCACTATATCAACTAGTGAAGCTGTTTATAGATAGGTTATAAAAAACCCCAACACTGGGTACTCTGAGACCGTCTAGGCGATTACAGGAACCGTAAAGGGCCCGTGAGTAAAACAAATGATATTAAGTAGGTATAATTGATGATGATAATTTGGAAAGTTGCATCCTGAAAGAATGCAACTTTCCAAATTATAGAATAGAATTATTATATTTAATACAATTATAGTCATTTATATGAATAAAAAAACAAAAAGGTTTCCACTCGGCATTCCGCCGCTGATATTATGTGGAGATCCATAATTATTAGTATATTTCATAATAACTATAAAAATACTTAAATAAAAAATAATTACGTAAATTTAATTATGGTAATATAACGAAAATATTACAATATTAGGTACCTAATGGAAATAAAATAAATTCTTAGATATTTTAAATATATCAATAGATTATTATATTATTTATCACATAACTACTACTATTACAATATACTACTATTACTTTAAATAAATTATAAAAAGTTATGAAGTATTTAGATATTATAAACTTTATTATCGGCTTGAAAGTTGATTACTTTATATATTATTATGCTAATTATATTCGGAAGTCACACATGATCGATCCTATAATTAAATAACGTAGCATCATTAATTTTGTAAGGCCAGAGGCTTACATATTGGGTCTAATTTGA
Organism: Monopis laevigella; assembly: GCA_947458855.1. Taxonomy (NCBI): domain Eukaryota; kingdom Metazoa; phylum Arthropoda; class Insecta; order Lepidoptera; family Tineidae; genus Monopis; species Monopis laevigella. The sequence goes on along the minus strand of OX381577.1, from coordinate 4,217,320 downwards.
ACTACACTTAAAATTAAATTAATGTAAATAAACCAAAAAAATGTAACAATTCTGGCAGAACACGTCACGAACTTAAACCCAGAGCTTTTCCTAAAATAGACACGACCCACTTATAATTTCCACGGGATCCCTCTCCGTCAAAGTTTCATTTCCTTCACACCCTGTGCCTTATCAGTACGACCGCGAAGGCCGGCCACCATAGACAATGGTACAGGCTAGAACAACCCAGTCATTTTCGCTTATGCATCGTAGATAACCAGTATTGAAACAGGAAAATAATTATTGTTTCATAACCCTGTTATCTAAGAAGATTTTTTCATTCTTTATTGATAACTGGGTTATCTACTACGAAGAATTTGAATTTTTCTTTGTGAATCGCAAGGACATCATTTGATAACCAGTCATCTAGAAAGAATAATCATGGTTTTTTCATATCAGCAGTTTACAACAAAAAAAAAATACTTTCACAAAATACTTTTACAAAAAATATATATATACAGGGTTATGTTATAAGTATCAAGAAAGTATTTTTTTGTTAATGTTATAAAATGACGTCCTTGCGGTTCACAAATAGGAACTCAAATTCTTCGTAGATAACCCAGTTATAAAAAAAGAATTAAAATTCTTCTTACTTAACCGGGTTCTTCATCATCATCATCATCATGCCAGCCTTTCGCGCGTCCACTGCTGGACATAGGCCTCCCCCAAGGAGCGTCACAACGACCGGTTCTGCGCTGCCTGTATCCATCGGCTTCCCGCGACCTTTTTCAAGTCGTCGGTCCATCTTGGGGGGCCTGCCTCTGCTGCGTCCTCCAGCACGCGGTCGCCACTCGAGAACCTTAATGCCCCAACGGCCGTCCGTTCTGCGAGCTATGTGGCCTGCCCACTGCCACTTAAGTTTGGCGATTCTGGAGGCTATGTCGGTTACTTTGGTCCTTTTGCGGATCTCATCGTTTCGAATACGATCCCGCAAGGAAACAACCGAGTATAGCGCGCTCCATCGCCCTTTGTGTGACTGTGAGCTTTTTCATGAGGCCCATAGTAAGCGACCACGTCTCTGATCCGTAAGTCATCACTGGCAACACACACTGCTCGAACACCTTGATTTTTAAACACTGCGGTATTTGGGACGAGAAGATATTACGTAGCCTCCCGAATGCTGCCCAGCCGAGTTGGATTCGACGAGAGATCTCTTTCTCGAAGTTGGATTTACCTGTTTGGATTGACTGTCCTAGGTATATATAATTGTCAACAACTTCGAGTGCAGAGCTTCCTATTTTTACAGGAGTGGGTATAACATGGGTTTAACCGGGTTATCAAACAAGATTTTTTCCTGTATTAATACTGTTTATCAAACTCTGGTTATCTACGAGGCATAAGCGGTAATTCGCTTTACTTTGATAAATTAAATAATAACTTCTGATAATTTACACTATTTAATATAACATTTTTCATCCTGACTTTAATAGACCTCCTATACAGGGTGAATTTGAAACGATGTACTTTGGGCTAATATGAGGTTCTGCTGATCAAATCGAACAACTTTTCCTATGGAACCATGTGTCGCAAATGAAAAAAAAAATTGGCTTCCTTATACAAATTGGTCATTTTAACATTACTAGTTTGTATGGAGAAAGCAATATTTTTTTTCATTTGCAGAACATGGTTCCATGGGAAAAGTTGTTCGTATCGATCAGTAAAACCAGATATTGAAAGTACTTTGGGCTACAAAGTACTTTCAAAGTCACCATGTATATCGGCTGTATTAGGCCTTGTGCCTAATAAATCCTATACTAATAAACTGTTTTTTACCTAATTTGCGAAGTTTTAATAGGTATCGTTCGATAATATTTTGCATTTATTAGATTTGTTTTAACTACACGCGAATGATACCATATAAGAATCTTGGTCCTCCAGTTCCCGTCCTCCGTCCAATGCTTCAAATACAATTCAAATTTTCTTAGAATTCAAAAAAACAGAATAATGTTCATAAATAGGGCGTCTTTGTATAAATAAGTAAAAGACAATAACAAATTACTGGAGGGGTGACTTGTACCTTAGTGGTAGAGTTCCTTGCCTTAACAGCAATGTTTGTGGTTTAGAAAAAAAAATACAACAATTTAGAAGGCACCAATGTACATGTTTGTTTTCAAAAGAGGCCACGAAGAACAGACTGACGATTTCTAGTAAAGCCTTTCTATTTCTTGAGGTCTGTGGTAGCCCCTTAAGGTGAACCTCGTGAAGGTTTGTACTTAGGTAATAATGTCAAGGACTTTGAGTCACGTAGCTCTAAGTTCACTAGTTATGTTGCGACTACAAGTTATGTTGCGACTACAAGTTGATTGTTTACATCAAGTCCTAAACTATCCTTGCATTCTCTTGCAAATGTGCTTGTATTTATTAGTTCTTAGACCTTCCACTCTTGGAGCATGGCCAGTTGAGAATTTAACCACCTAGTCTTACACTGGTTGGTTATGTGGTATGTGTTCGGTTTGGTTTCTATTTATTTTTATGCCTGACCAAGCGCACACTTAGACCTTATACTTAAAGGAAAAATTCAAAATAAATTATACGCTCCAAGAGTACGATTACACTCATGCCAATCAATTACATTTGCCATGGCAATTCGAGTGGTATAATCACCATCCTAAATCATTTAATAGTCTACTATTTGGATCATTTAAAAATCGTCTGCATAAATTATTGCTTCATAAGTTGTACTACTCAGTAAAATAATTTTTAGAAGACAGGTCTATTTGTAATGCTGACCGTGCTGATATTGATGTGTGATAATTACAGTGTCAGTGTAAATATAATTATGGCGTAATTATAGTGTTAGTGTAAATTTATTTGCTTGTACTGTTATTTCTTCTGTGGTTTAACTTTAATATTATATAAAGATTAAAAAATCTATATAAATTTTGCACGCCATTGTGTGGTAGAATATGTAGGATCAAGCAAACAACTTTTCAACAACATGTACCTATATTCTGGCAAATAAATGATTTATTATTATTATTATAAATAGGTATAGTTTTTTTTTACTATGCATGAATACCTGTAAAGGTTTACATGGAATAAATATTTTGACTTTGACTTTGAGAATGGAAATTGTGTGGTTGGCCTGCAATAGCCAACCTGGGCAGATAAGTTGGAAGGTTTTGGATTTATGTTTTGTACATTATGATAATATATTTTATTTATGGATTTCGGCATAGATATAACCGTTGAACATAACTTTCCGAGGTACTAATTTTGTAATAAACTCACTACAACTGTTTTCTTCACAAAGTATTTCACCTTTAGGCTATACAGCCTAAAGATGAAATAAGTAATTTATTTAATTTGTTATCATTTTACCTATCTAAAAGGTTTTAAATTATAGTGTTTTTATTTTTACAATTGACAACACTGCGTTTAGCCTCGATCGTGAGCGATGGAAAATATCGATGAGGCCGAATTGAGGCACGCAGAAGCGAAGCAATCAGAAATATATAGGTATATATTTTATGTGGAGGAAGATTTCGTGACATAAAATTAATAATTGAACTTCGACTAATAGCCAAGTTGTAATATTGGAAGTACGTTTGTATGGGCGTCATGTCGACTACAGCGCCCTCAACATGCTTTTTGAGGCACTATAGAGGTGTTGTCAAACAAATGTATATACAATTTTTACCTATTTAAAAATTCACTAGTACACACATCGGGTTTGAAGGTACAGGAGACCTAGAAAGCATATAGTATACCTAAACCTACCTTTGTGTTGAAGTTAACATAGGTAATAGTCCAGTAATTGTATTATAGGGTCTAGTAAGTTCTGTCTAGTCTAGACAGAACTAACGAGCAGTACCTATGCAAATTAATACAACTTCAGTCAAATGTTAATGGAACATAATATTACCTGGGTACTGATGGGTACTATTGCTTTTTGTTAGTATTTTATGAAAATTTCGGATATAGAGACTAAATATTAATACTGGACTAATATTTCTTATATTAAAATATTATGTTGTTAATTAATATTGATAGTATCCAAGTTTAATTGTTACTTTAAAGAAACCCGCCATAGGTTAAGATTTTATTTCTGGCAAATCCATTCACTTTACGGTAATCATATTATTCCGATATATATCTATAACCATATTCATATTATTCCGATATATATCTATAACCATATCGATGAGGCCGAATTGAGGCACGCAGAAGCGAAGCAATCAGAAATATATAGGTATATATTTTATGTGGAGGAAGATTTCGTGACATAAAATTAATAATTGAACTTCGACTAATAGCCAAGTTGTAATATTGGAAGTACGTTTGTATGGGCGTCATGTCGACTACAGCGCCCTCAACATGCTTTTTGAGGCACTATAGAGGTGTTGTCAAACAAATGTATATACAATTTTTACCTATTTAAAAATTCACTAGTACACACATCGGGTTTGAAGGTACAGGAGACCTAGAAAGCATATAGTATACCTAAACCTACCTTTGTGTTGAAGTTAACATAGGTAATAGTCCAGTAATTGTATTATAGGGTCTAGTAAGTTCTGTCTAGTCTAGACAGAACTAACGAGCAGTACCTATGCAAATTAATACAACTTCAGTCAAATGTTAATGGAACATAATATTACCTGGGTACTGATGGGTACTATTGCTTTTTGTTAGTATTTTATGAAAATTTCGGATATAGAGACTAAATATTAATACTGGACTAATATTTCTTATATTAAAATATTATGTTGTTAATTAATATTGATAGTATCCAAGTTTAATTGTTACTTTAAAGAAACCCGCCATAGGTTAAGATTTTATTTCTGGCAAATCCATTCACTTTACGGTAATCATATTATTCCGATATATATCTATAACCATATTCATATTATTCCGATATATATCTATAACCATATCGATGAGGCCGAATTGAGGCACGCAGAAGCGAAGCAATCAGAAATATATAGGTATATATTTTATGTGGAGGAAGATTTCGTGACATAAAATTAATAATTGAACTTCGACTAATAGCCAAGTTGTAATATTGGAAGTACGTTTGTATGGGCGTCATGTCATAAAAAATATCAATAAACCGATTTATTAAAAAAAAATGAATTAATATTTTTTGGAATAAAATCTTCACTGAAATGCGGTGGTGGTGCGATTACGAAACAGGCGATTAATTTGACGATAAAGCAGCGAGGATATTAAAATAGACTCATAATGCAAATGCGTCTTTCTCGTCGCCCATTTCGTAACTGCATCATTTAGCCGTCATAGTGGGAGCGATTGTTATGGCTTGGATTGGATGTTAAACAACATTGAATTGATCGATCCCATTCATGGACTTTGTAGTTTTGCTAACCAACAGGAGGATACAAAGTAACATGGCGTGCTCCAATAAAAGCAAATGTTCACCGACTGATTGACAGACTGCTCAGGTGTACGGTGCCCAGCGGAGGTGCTTTGTACCCACCTTATCGTCACCAATGATATACTGGACCTGTATATAGTTTTGGGAATATAGATCTATCTACTTATACTACTATCTACTTGTAGGTACCTATATTTTGATTACTTTAATATATGTATATTTGGGGCGTAGCTATGGTCTGTTGGGTTGGTCACCTTGGTGGCACTTTTGCAGGGCAGTTAATGATTGACAGGTCTATGGTACCAGCTAACCACCTAGTCTTAAACTGGTTGGTTATGTAGTGTGTGTTCGGTTTGGTTATTTTTTTTTCTCCCGCAAGGACAATAGTTTACGATTTGTTAATTTGTATTATATTCTCAACATTTGTCTGTGGGAGGAATGGCGACTTGGCCAAGTGCACACATGAACCTTATATTTTCATTTTTTTTTTACTTTTAATAAATACCTGTAAAGGTACATGAAATAAGTATTTTTGACTTTGAGAATTTCCTAAAGTTCGTATAGGTAAATTGAATAGGAAATCTACAATCAGCATTAAAGTATCCACGAAAAAATGCGCTTACGACGCCAAAATGACAAGGGTGAAATAAGTAAACTTTAGTTCACCCATTTCAATATGGCGGTATGTCCCAAATGACAGCTGTACCTATTTATTCAGCACCAAAAACAATAGGTAGGTAAGTGCAAATAATTTATTTATCTTACTCGCCTAAGCTTGTTTATTTTGGAAAAACAAAACAACCTGAATTTCACACAAAGTATTGTAACAGAACACTTCGTAAATAAACAATGTGTTAGATTTAATTAGAGCCGTCTCAAGGGTCGTAGAATGTTGTGTCTGTACAGACTACGTATAATATGTAAATAGAGAGCCCAAAACAAGGCATTGCAATGCATTTGATGAATGATAAACATTTACAAAATAAACCAAAAACGATAAAAATGATGTAATTGATGTAATCAGGCGTTATTTTGCGGAATTCCATTATTTAATATAATAATGTTGATGACTTTGAAAGGATGTACTTTGGGCTAATATGAGGATCAATACGCAAAACTTTTTCCATGGAACCATGTACCGCAAATGAAAAAAAATATTGCCTCCTCCATACAAACTAGTAATGTTAAAATGAGCAATTTGTATAGGGAAGTCAATTTTTTTCATTTGCGACACATTTGCGACACAACTTTTCCCATGGAACCCATGGGAAAAGTTGTTCGATTTGATCAGCAGAACTTCATATTAGCCCAAAGTACATCCTTCCAAATTCACCCTGTATTTACATTATTGCAAATATATAATATATATTTATACTAGCGGAAGAATTTGCAATTTAATTTTAATATAACATCACCATATTTTATATTTGAATTTAAATCATTTTAATTTAAATTCACATACCTTGAAATAATAATAATATATAATAATAATAATAATATATATATAATAATAATTTCATTTGTGACCATATATTGTTGGATTAAAGTAAATAATCCTTTATCCTTCCGAAATAATCTGGCAATATGAATTAATTGATAGATTCCACATTATATTTGACGCTATGAACGCTACTTCGTCTGCCTTTTTAGATAAAACCTAGTTATAAATTATTTTTCAGGAAGAAAACAGAAGCCTCGGTTTATTGAAACATTTTTTAATAGAGTTGTTAGATTTTAATTACAACATCAACACGCTACGTCTGGCAATATGCCTTCGTCTTGGTGCATCTTGCAATCATCCTCATCGCTGTCAGTGTGGAGAGATGGTCGACCAACTCGGTCACCACGGTCTCTCATGTATTAAAAGTTCAGGAAGATTTAAGCGACACGCCAACCTTAATCAAATAATCCATCGGGCTCTTGCTACTAATTCGATGCCATCCATATTGGAGCCAAGTGGTTTGCCCCGAAGTGATGGCAAGCGACCCGATGGCATGACTTTAGTTCCCTGGAAGGGTGGGAGGTGTTTAGTATGGGACGCAACTTGCGCCGATACGTTGGCACCCTCACACCTTTCAGGGACCTCGAGTAAGGTTGGCGCTGCCGCTTATTCAGCCGAAAACCTCAAACGGCGCAAATACTTAAATCTAACTGGGGATTATGTATTTGAGCCTTTTGGAACCATGGGACCGTGGGGACCGGGAGCACATGAAATTTATAAGGAGATTTCGAAGCGTTTGGTCAAAACATCTGATGACCAAAGGGCTGGCACGTTTACGTATTAGTTTCGCAATACAGCGAGGTAACGCAGCCAGCCTTTTGGACACACTTCCTTCTGGCAGCGATCTGGAAGAAGTGTTTTTGTTATAATATATTTATTTTATAATTTATTAGGGGTTTATTTTGTAATAGGTATATTTAAGTTTTTTATTTTGTTATTTAAGTTTATTTTGTTAACATTAATTTAAAATAAATAATCTGTATGTAAAAAAGAATACATAATATTATATTGAATTTTGGTATTGTTCTTGGCTTTATTTATCAATATAGGTACTTGGTAGTTAAAATTTATTTATTCACATCAAAAGAATTTACAGATTTATATTTACGAGTAAAATTCTAAAACCCGAGCAGTTTAGGTCAGCGCAGTTGAGTCGCTTCTGATAAAGTAGATACAATTTTAAATTTAATAACATTAATGTCTTAATCGATATGCATTGGAATTATTAGAGTGCCTCAATTAATAAAACTACCTAGACATATGGTATTATTTTATATTATGTTTATATTAAATTCAAGTAATTATTTAAATTCATTGGTTTTTATGAGTTGGCAGATATTCAGGTACGTAGATTTCCAGTTCTAATTATTTTTACAAACGACTCTATGGAACATACATGCTCAATTATTCTGACGAGTACCGCTTGGTTTTTATATTTAGGTTTGACTCTGTTTGATACAGTGTTATTTACTAATACCTTGTGTTATTTACAAACATAGTTGTTAAAAATAATACAGTATATCTTAAAATAAATATATACGTGGTGGCCGAGTTGGTATATACGTGGTGGCCGAGTTGGTTAGACCTTGGACTTAAAAACACTAAGGTCCCTGGTTCGAATCCGGGTGTGTACCAATGAGTTTTTATTTAAAAAAAATATGTACATTTGTTTGACAACACCACTATAGTGCCTCGGAGAGCACGTTAAGCTGTCGGTCCCGGTTTCACTATACCAACTTGTGAAACTGTTTATAGATGGGTTATTGAGTCTATCTAAAACATCGCGACGAGCTAGCCACTTGTTTGGTGTAGTCCATCGGCTACGACGAGGTGAGATTAAAACCCTCCGCTGTGTACCCTGGGGCCGTCTAGGCGGTCTCGAGCGCCGTAAGGCACCCGTGAAAATATATATATATATCTTAAAATATATTTAAAAAGTCAACAGAGTATTTTTTAAGAGTTTTTTTACACTTTTTTCATCAAAAACAATTGAACACATTTCATCGTGGTTTCTAAACCTATATCATTGTAAGATCTGTAGTTGCGGCGTTGCTTAATGAGCTAAGTCTTTGAACCACTTCACAAGTGTATATATACAGGACTAATTTGTTTTGTGATTCCAGAGAAGGAGTGCGGAGAATATTTTCCAAACAATAGCTTGGATTCAGATTTCTGTATTTGTTGAATTGCTTGTTAATGTTTCTTTATTGTTTATAAAAACGTAAGTAAGTACTTAATGAGTTTAAATCTATATACATATAGTATATAATGAAGTCGCTTCCCACGTCTGTAGCTCTAACACAAGTTTTTGCAAACAGTTTCTACTATAGTCGATAGTAACTATAAATATGGATCAACCAATAGGATCGCTTTGTTTTAAAACTAAACCTCATTTATCGATTGATTTTTATCTATAGTTACTAGCGAATATAGTAAAAGAAGTTTGTAAAAACTTGTATTACGTTGTTTATATCTTCTTAACTACGCAACGGACTTTGATGCTGGTTTCACCATTATTTACTTCCAGAAGGTTTTTATGTATATACATAGTACTGTGTCACATATAAATATTGATGCGTGCGAAGTCGGAGCGGATCGCATGTATAATCTAATTGCAACCGAAGTTGTAGACAACTATTTGAGCAGAATAATCTCAGACTGCAATTAGTGTCTTCACAAAGTGGGTATATAGCATCTATAGACAGTGACAACTTACGAAATGTAAAGATACTAGATGCGAAAAAAATAAGAACATGTAGGAGATTTTAATAGAAAATAAGTGTATGGTAACAGCACGCGTTGGCGTTTTTTTTGCTCCTCATCAAAATTTTAAATGAACCCTAACTCCTTAACTTAACTACTAAATCCTTACAATACGTCCGGTAAGGATTTAGTAGTTAAGTTAAGGAGTTAGGATTCACAAAAAATTTTGATGAGGAGCAAAAAAAAACGCCATCGTCAATATCACCTATTATATATTAACAATCATATTCATACAAACCATTATAATAATTGCTGAGCAAAAAAAAACGTTTTGGGGGTGGGTTTCAAACTCCAACACCACCGCCCTGCCTACTCCCATGGCAAATTTATACTTATTTCATATATTTCTTGGGGGGGGGGGACCCCCGACCTCCCCCCGTAAAGCCCCTGGGTAACAGGTAATTATTTCTTTCTGCCTACTCCCATGGCAAATTTATACTTATTTCATATATTTCTTGGGGGGGGGGGGGACCCCCGACCTCCCCCCGTAAAGCCCCTGGGTAACAGGTAATTATTTCTTTGTATACATACACTAAATAGTTTTATAATTTTAAATAGTACATTCGGTAGTAGTTAGGGTTTAAAAAGCATTTATATTTATTGTGTACTAAAAAAAAACAGAATTCAACTGTTTTTTATATTAATCCATTTTAATCGTGTAGATAATAGGGAAGTGCCCCAAGGCTTTCCAAATATGAGAACTGCCCCCCTAGCCAAGAGCGCAGTCGTATATAATGCTAACGAAACTTTTGTATGAAAATGACATTTGATTATGACGTCACTTTTGTTTTTATCGTTGCAGAAATAACCAAAACGAGATAACAATATAGATACACCAATAGGGTAATAAATTTGTTATCTCCCTCTCTTTCACGCTTCTGCGACGTTCGAGCGTAAAAAGCGACCATGCTCTTGGCTAGGGGGGCAGAAGATGGCCGACCGCCATACTAACCAAAAACAAAGTGAGAACAAATAATATTTTATCCAATAATTGATGAGTTGAAGTGAGAACAAATTTGACGGCAACGCACATGTTTGACACGTTTCGATAGATGATTTAAGTTGTCAATATCTGTCAGTGGTCCAACCCACGCTAATAGTAGAAACAACCAATCGACAAAAAAAATAAGGGTTCATACGCATTAAATTTTGTCGTGGATTGCCCAAGTGTACTGAAAATTTCAGACTGTGAAAACTGTTTTAAAATCAGTATTAACTTGTAAGATCTGAAGACCATTTCTCAAAGTGTGTCTAGCAGAAGACCATAGCTAATAGTAGAAACGTCCAGAGATAATACGAGAACACAAATAGGAAATGATATAGCCCTCGGGATATAGCTACTGGTTTCTGCTTTTTGACTATGGTAACCAAACTATTTGCTCAAAAAAATGTCAGTCAAATCAGAATGTGTTTATAAGAATTATTTTCCGAAGAGTGTTCTTCAAATCAACTTGTTTTGTTCATATAAACATAGCATAGTGTTGATTTTAATATGAGAGCAAACTTTTTTTATGAGAGCTCGACCTGTGACCTCACATCCACCTGGAGGAAAGCAGTATGAAGGACCAAAAACAAATGCAACAAACAATTACGAGCTAGGTAACCATTGTTTGCACGCATAATGCCGGTTTAATATGCGTATACACGTTTCGTTTAAAAAACTCAGTGACAATCTTTTATTTAAATCATCTAAATTTTTAGAAAAAAAAAACCTACCCTAGTGGTTAAGTCACTGCGCAACTGATAACAAGGTTAAGCAGATGACAACATGGCCATACCTGGAATGGCTGACCGCTTTATACAACAAGGCCATCATAAACACCGCAACAATCTCGCCACTTGTTAGGTTTTGCCTCCGAATATGGGCAAAAAGAGGACGGGTTAATCCCTCCGTTGGGTTCCCTGAGGCCGTGTAAACAGTTCTTGGGAGCCAAATAGGCACCAGTGATGGTATATTTATAAGATGCATAAACACGCTTCGTTTAAAATCTTTGAAAAACTCAGGGACAATCTTTTTTTAAAGTCATCTAAAAAATAATTTCTAATCGGTATGATTTAAATATTTTTGGAAAGATTCACTTTAGGTACTTTTGACCACGTCGACAAGTAGTATTTCGCCTCCATGTTTCTTAAATAATAATAATACATCTTTATTTAATCAAAAAACCAATTACAAAATTATTTGTACCCTGACTCCCGTACTAGCCTCGGCTGTATTACAGAAATCAGTCTCTTCCCAGATCTTATATATTGGTTAAACAGGATTTTTTAAATAGTAAGTTTATAATAAAAAATATTAAAATTTTCTTTAAAAACTATGTTAAATAACTCATGGTTACCCTATTCGCACAGAACATTTCGGTTCCTGTCCCAGAAACTCAAAATAATAGATGGCTATGCAAATAACTTAACCCATTTCGGGTTGCAGCGCAGTCGGATAGTTTTAATTATTAATCAGGCAAAACTACTTGTTTATTATTCAACATTCGACACTTTACCCGAACTGTATGGTTGATTAATTTAACTACCCTTTCTGAGCTTTAAAGCTTGGTTGTATATAATTTATATCGTACCTATAGTTCATCTAGACATGTTTTTTTTTACGTGGTGGCCGAGTTTGTTAAATTAGACTCAAAAACACTTAGATCCCTGGTTCAAACCCCGGTGTGTACCAATGAGTTTTTAATCTAATAAATGTATGTACATTTGTTTAACAACACCACTATAGTGCCTCGGAGAGCACGTTAAGTTATCGGTCCCAGGTTCACTATACCAACTTGTGAAATTGTTTAAAGATGGGTTAATAAGTCTATCCAAACATCGCGACGAGCTAGCCACTTCTTCGGTGTAGTCTCATGCCATCAGCTACGACGAGGTGGGGATTAAAAACCCCTCCACTGGGTACCCTGAGACCGTCTAGGCGGTCTCTGGCCTACCCGTGACGATAAATAAATTAAAATGTTTTAAATTTATTTTATTGATTCAGGCGTTATTTGCAAACGATCATTATATAAATGATTGTCAAATTATAATATTACTTTGCAATTATTCCGCTTTTGATGTTGGTGTACTAATGATGTTGGTGTACTAATGATGTTGGTGTACTAATACTAATTATGTGTTACATTACTACACAAAGAAATATCAGCAACACACGATCACAAGTTTGTCGACAAGTGTTTCTAACGAGGAATCTTCAGGGGCCTTATTCCGAGTTTGCAAACGTTAAACACGACAAGACGTTGCGTAAACTACAAATATTGAAATATAAGTTCTATCCTGTTAATTATAGAGTTAAAATTCCAATGCTCCACACATGTTCAAACTTGCGAAGAATTCGTGTATTTCAAGATGGCGGCATTATTATAGCCAACCTAATACATACTATATGACCATTGGAATAGAACTTATATTTCCATATTTATAGTTTGTGCAACGTCTTGTCGTGTTTAGCGGTTGCAAACTCGGAATAAGGCCACTGGAAGAAATATCTTACGATGTTTTATAGATTTTAGAGAAAATATATATTTTTCTAGATACACTATATAGATACAATATAATTGTTTTTTTATAATATCTGGTCTATTAAAATAATTGACAGCCTCCGTAGAATAGTGGTTGCGCCTTTGGCGTTGTACCCGGAGGTCGTGGGTTCGATTCCCACTCATGACAAAAAAATATTAGTGCGTTTTTTCTGTACAGTTGGTCATGGTCTGGGTGTTTATAAAATATAATACGTATTATATCGTTGCTTCTGGTACACATAGTACAAGCCTAAAACTTAGTGTGTGACCAGAGCAATATGTGTAAATTGTCCTACATATATTAAAAAATATGTATATATCGAATAAAATTAACAAAAAAATAACAGAAAATGAAACTAAATGAAAATTATTTTATTATTTTTGAAAGAAAAAAATCGTTCAAAGTTATAAAAAAACATATTTTGTTTTTCGATATTTAAGGTTCTTTTGGACTATTTTCACATTCGTTATTTTCCACTCTGTATTATACTACTAACATACAATAAATTTAAACGATATAATACATATTATACTTTATATACACCCAGACCAAGACAAACTGTACAGAAAAAAACAAAAACAAAATGTAACAAAGTCCATGAATGGGATCAATCAATACATTGTTGTTTAACACCATAGATTGCTCCCATTATACAGACTAAACCGAACTAATCATCGCTATGAACTTAAAAAATATTATACAAAAAGCATTTAAAATTTGTTACAATTTCCATGTATAAATAATGTAATGTTATTATGGAAATAAAGATTCTTTAAACCGAAATAATATTTCCACATTGAAATATAAAAATTCAGTTCCCGTATCAGAACACGGACCTGCACATGAATTGTTCTGTCAAACACTCAGTATTGTTCTCTGCTGGGAGTCCGTGAATTATGATCAAGAAATCGTGGAACATTTTCACAAAAGTTTGCGGAATTAAATTTCAAAATTTCCGCACAAATTTTTCTCTAATTTATTCTTTTTGAGCTCTTTGTCTTTAAGATTTTTTCAGTCAGCAGGTTTTATTTGAGTACTTTTTAAACGTTTTTTTTGAGAACATATTATAATTATATGTAAGTAGGTATATAAAAACACCGCCTCCGTTGTATCAATATATTGCTTATGCCGATGACGTTATATCCGGAGGTCGTAGGTTCGATTCCCATTCAAGCCAAAATAATATTTTACGATTTTCTAAAGTTTACCTTGGTGTTTATAAAATATATTTTTTATCGTTGTTCCACATATTACAAGCCTAAAGCTTAATTTGTAATTAGGAGTCTGAAAATCAATTTGATATCTGCATATCAAAGTAATATAAACATTTTTACATATGTAATAAAAACATATGATTTCTACTGCCAATAATATTTTAGAGAGTTGTTTGTAAAATTAACTTTTTGACAGTAAAATAATCCTTCGAAATTTCGAGAAACAAGCGGCTAGTCTCTTTTTATAAAATCTAGAAAGAATAAAAGAGACAGACGATACTTAAGTAAATAACGTATGTGAGATCAAATAACGACCTTTAAACATTGTTTTTTTATTTTATTTATTCGAAGTTTCAGAAAAACATGACAAAAATTTCGTGTTATAATATACATAGTTATATAAGTATTAATTTTGTTGATATAGAACCCTAGTCACCACACTAGGAATCCCTGTGTTGTGGTAACTAGTCTCTTTCTAGTTTCAAGTAAACGGCCTACAAATTAACAATTTAATATTTAGGTATATATTACAGTTTCGATATTAGAACAACTAAATATGAAATAAGGTAATAAATAACACAATTCAACCGAAAATAAACACAAAGCAACAACAAAAAGTATTCGTAAATACCCACAGTCTATAGAAAATACAAAGTAAAGTGTTAGTATATAAACAGTTTAATAAAAAAGTGAACCACAAATTATTAATAAGGAAATAACAAAGTATAAAAAATAAAATAAAAAACTGATATATGTTTATATACCATAATAACAATATGTTTAATTAGGTATATAAAATAAAAATTAATTATCTAAGAGAAGAACAATTACAACTTTAAAACTAATCATGATGACTGCCGGTGAGGGAAGTTAGGTGAATATATGTAGATCACTCTTATTGTATTATGTCATATGCTAGAAATTATGTGTCTTTGTGAATATATGTAGATCACTCTTATTATATTATGTCATATGCTAGAATTGATGTGTCTTTGTGAATATATGTAGATCACTCTTATTATATTGTGTCATATGCTAGAATTTATGTGTCTTTGTGAATATTATAACTTTATAACTAATCATACTCATGGTATTTCATAGCGACGAGCTAGCCACTTGTTCGGTGTAGACTCATACCATCGGCACGACGAGGAGGGATTAAAACCCCTCCGCTGGGTACCCTGGGGCCGTCTAGGCGGTTTCGGGCGCCGTAAGGCACCCGTGATGATACAAGTGATACAAGTACATACTCATGGTATTTGGTTTGAATACTGTTAATTAGTCTACCTGTAAAGTATGTTTTGTTGAATGTATGTAGGTATTTAGATGTAAGTATGCAAGTGTGTTTGAATAGATGATGGTGTGTATGTGTGCATGCTCGTTTGTGGTATGCGTGTGTGGTGCATGCTTAACATATCATGAGAATTCCGTGAAATCCTCTCCTTGATCTGGAATCTTATTTTTAGTATCAAAAACGAAAATAATTCCAAGAAACCCTTTATTAAATACGAATAAAATCCAAATATAAAATAATAAAAAATACAATAAAATAAAATCCTTTTAGTATAAGGCAATATTTTCTCCCGACTAGTGTATTTTATTATCAATTCCAGACGGCTGCACCCACGCTTCTACTCCGACATATTTATACTGAAAACCTCAAGTTTAAAAACTTTCATAGAAACCGCAAGAATAAAGTTGTACCATCACTTGTAGCTATACTATGCTAAGGCTTAGTTACATCAAAGTGTCCGTTAAAGTAATTGTAAAGATTAAAGTTAAAAATGGCGTCAATTGTTCCAGAAATGTTATGACATATATTTATTTTGCCAGAATACACTTACAAAATATCTTCAATAACATTTACTCTTAATGTGCATATTAATAACACCTCATTTTATAATCCGGTAGTCAGAATATGCCGCCGTTACAACGAACTTCAAGCCTCGCAAGACGTTGACATATTTATTCCCAATCTTGGTACATTTCGTAATAGCTTAAAGAAATTATAATAGTAGTTGTTAATTTGATTGAATTTGATCTGTTTAATATAATTCTTTATTTTGTTTGTAATTTGGTATAATAATGTAATTTTATCCATTATTTTATATTTTTTTGTTTTGATTATGTTTTTATTATTATTCTTTATTTTGTGCAATTTAATGCTAAAATTATTTTTGGATGTGTACTCTTAGGGCTTTAGACTGGTTAAGATCTGTTTTGTTAACTGTTGTAAATATTCAATGTTTTGTTTAAAGGCCGTTGTACAACCAACGTGCCTGCTGCTCAGGCTGAATACTATCACCACACCATGTAGATTTATTTATTTATTTATTTCATTAAATAAATAAATAAATCTACATGGTGTGGTGATACTCGTAGTATTCAGCCTGAGCAGCAATCACGCAAAAATTACCCATTGCATAAAAAATAAACAAAACAACATAATTAAATTATTAAAATATACTACAATACAAATTTATATGTATATAATTATTTACCTATATAACTATTTCCATTCGACTTAAAATTATTATATATATATCATCACGGGTGCCTTACGGCGCCCGAGACCGCCTAGACGGCCCCAGGGTACCCAGCGGAGGGGTTTTAATCCCACCTCGTTGTAGCCGGTGGTTAAAATTATTATTTATTTGTGTATGTCCTATTCATAGTTATTTATAGTTATTTAACTATTCTAATTTAATATTTGGTGGTTTTAGGAATTTAGATATCCCTTAACTGAGCAAACGCAGCTCGATAGAAGCCACTTCGTAAGCTATTTTTTAAATAATTCACCCTCCAATATTTCTATGTAAATGTACATGGTGACTTTGAAAGGATGTACTTTGGGCTAATATGAGGTTCTACTGATCAATACGAACAACTTTTCCCATGGAACCATGTGCCGCAAATGAAAAAAGAAATTGCCTTCTCCATACAAACTAGTAATGTTAAAATGACCAATTTGTATGGGGAAGCCAAAATTATTTTTATTTGCGACACATGGTTCCATGGGAAAAGTTGTTCTATTTGATCAGCAGAACCTCATATTAGCCCAAAGTACATCCATTCAAATTCACCCTGTATAATTATTCATATATAATTATTTTTATATAGGCAATTTATTGTACACCATATTATATACATTTTTTTTCATATATTTATGTATTACAAATGGGTCGACAGTTGTGATTCAACTTTCATATTTTTAACTTTAATCGTTACATGACTTTATCGCACACTTTGGTGCAACTGGAGCTATTTTTTTTTACTATAGTCGCTAGTAACTATAGATATGGATCAACCTAGGTGGTAAGTATTTTTAGGTCTCTGCAACTTCGCTAGGTCGACCGATCGTTACCGCCCATGCATACAACAGCCGTCAAGTGACCTAGTCATAGTCTGTGGGTTTATCAATTTTAATACTACATCGATTTCTTGTCGAGGCGGTATTCACTTTTTAGGGTGCGGTTACGAAATCGACAGTTGAACTGACGATAAATCACAGAGGATATTAAAATCGTAACGCAATTTTTGCCGTTGTTGCCCGTTTCGAAACCGCATCATTTAGCTGGCATAGTGGTAGCGATCAAGTTTGGTATAAAAAAATATCGACCCAATTTATGAACTTTGTAGGTCTGTTTATCATCAGGTAAAATATATTTGAAAAATAAAGCCATCGTATTGGTCGATCCTTAGCTATGCGTATATCCCACCAATCATGTGCTTTATAACTCATTTTGAATATGGAATCATTTCAAAATTATCGTTTTGGAAATTTGGGATAGTATGGTATATGTACACATAGGACAAACTTGTACCATCTACTTATTATTTTAACCCTACAGCGTCTATAACATAAATATAACACTACAAATTATATGTCAGAGCTAAGGTATATACTTGTGACTTTGAAAGGATGTACTTTAGGCTTCTACTGATCAATACGGACACCTTTTCCCATGAAACCATAAAAAAAAAATGCCTTCTCCATACAAACTAGTAATGTTAAAATGGCCAATTTGTATGGGGAAGTCAATTTTTTTTTTTCATTTGCGACACATGGTTCTATGGGAAAAGTTGTTCGATTTGATCAGTAGAACCTCATATTAGCCCAAAATACATCCTTTCAAATTCACCCTGTATATGTATCATCACGGGTGTCTTACGGCGCCCGAGACCGTCTAGACGGCCCCAGGGTACCCAGCGGAGGGGTTTTAATCCCACCTCGCCGTAGCCGATGGTATGAGTCTACACCGAACAAGTGGCTAGCCCGTTGCGATGTTTTGAATAGACTCAATAACCCATCTATAAACAGTTTCACAAGTTGGTATAGTGAAACCGGGACCGACAGCTTAACGTACTCTCCGAGGCACTATAGTGGTGTTGTCAAACAAATGTATATATTTTTTTTATTTAAAAACTTATTGGTACACACCGGGATTCGAACCAGGGACCTATGTGTTTTTAAGTCCAAGGTCTAACCAACTAGGCCACCACTAAAAGAAATATATAATAATAATATAGCTAAGGTATAATATAATAATAATATAGTTTGATCTATTTACGGTATTTACGTGGGTTAAAGTTAGAGAGTATTAAACACAATGAGGTTGAATATATCTATAGAGGCGTAATTACAGGCAATTTAAAAACATAAAAAGCGTCTTTAGTAGAGTACTTATATAATTATATAAAATCTTTATTGCATATAGTTATAAGGCAGATTAAACCGCTTTATACCTTACGGTTTATGAGTTAATTGCACTCTATTCATACATATATAAAATATAAGTAGGATAGTTTAATTACGTGTTCAATTAAAATAATAAAATTGATGTTTTCCATGGATTCCATATTTAAAACAACAATGTGTGGATTGAATGTATTCTTTTAGTATTTGTATTAAAGTTAAATAACAATTATTTTTTGTCAATACTAATCTACATCTACTATCTATATTATGGTAATATTATAATGTATACTAAAATTATGAAGGGATTTGTGAGTTTTTGAGGTTATAGGGGGTATTTAATCTCTCTGGATCTACTGAACCGATTTTGAAAATAAGTTTAGTGTTTCATAGCCCATTTATCAAGGAAGGCTATAAGCTATATAACATCACGCTACGACCAATAGGAGCGGAACATCAATAAAAAATGTTAGGGAAACGGAAAAAAAAGTTCCTTTTGAGAGCTTTAGTTGCGTGCGCTGCATAAACGGTTAAAGTATGAAGTTGCACGTGTCAGCTAGTTTATATATAAATTCACTATATTTGTAAGCATGATTGGGTCCAGTTTTAGGTCTTCACACCAGAGACTACAAACTTTAAAAAAAAAATAGTTTGAGGTTGTTATGCACTTTTTTTTTAATTTTGTAAACATATGATAAATAAACTTGTTTAATGACATAGAACCATTGTTAAAGCATTAAGATAAAATAATTGTCAAAGACAATTTTTACACTTAGTTTAAGTAAAATAAAATAAATTCTCTCTAGTTTGGAACATCCAAATGAAACGTCCACTTGGATACTCTACATAGCTCTTGATTTAAATACTAATAATACAAATTTACGATTCCCAACAACCATACATTTCAGGAGCTAAAGAAGAATAGTGGTATATGTTGTTAGAATAAAGAATAATGGCATATTTAATTACAAACAACGTAAATGGCTAAAATTTAAACTTGATGCAGATCATCCGAAACGACGTATACATACTGCTACCTGAATACGCCTCTATAAATGACAACCTCAATGGTTTTATAGTGCGTGGTAGTTAAAAGTAATTGTTTTAAAAATATAGTTTATATAGAAGCATTTGCTTTCACCCAACCAAAATTATTATCAAGCTAAATATAACCTCATTGAATTTATTAATATTCAATAGGTTTCGCTTCAACTATGTGGGTGGGCGAATTTAATTACCTATCATAATTATAAAATATATATTGTAGTGCCTGACTGACGCCCAGTTGAAACTAGCTCTTCCTTTTGTATTGAAGGGATCTACAAAGAGTTTTTTTTTTTCAATATTCTAATACCAAGGGGGTGAAAAGGGGTGGAGCGACATTAGAGTACATTCACATAGTTTGTTATTAAGGACACTGCATTCACAATCGCGAAGTCCGCTTTCGCACTTCCAGTAATTCTCGATTGCTGTTTGTCGCAGAATTAAAATAATATTTTTGTCGGTTATTGTATTTTTTAATCTTTCTGTGTGGGTTTTTTTTTTCGAAATCAGAAAATAAAACTTTTTAAATATTATAATACAAAAATATTTATTACCCACAACAGAAATATTTTTGCAATTATATCGTTGTTTTTGGTACACATAATACAAGCATAGATCTTAGTTTGTGACAGCAATATGTATGAAACCGTCCCACATATTTTTTTTTTTTTTTATCGGGGCCTACGTGACGGAGCGTTGCAAATATGCAAGCTTGCATTCTGCAGTTGTGCCGAGGCAATGCCATATATGGTAACAAAGTATTACCGCCTCTGTAGACTTGCGGTTGCGCCTTTACCGTTTTATTTCGTTTAGTTTGTATACCATATTAGTGAATACGGGGAACTCAAAACTATTATAATAAGAACTTATGTAACATATATTCTGACAAATAAATAATTTTGATTTGATTTATCCTTAGGTCGTGGGTTCGTTTCTCATCCATGGCAAAAAAATATTACCTAGTACTTTTTTCTATACAATTGTCATGGTTTGGGTGTTTAAAAAATATAATATGTAAATATTAATATCATTACACGTATCGTACACATAGTACAAGCCTAAAGCTTAGTTTGAGTCCTTCATATTAAAAACAAATGTACACATACCGCGTTTTATTATGATTTTTAATTAAAAACTAATTTATACCCATAACCTAATAAACTGTAGTGTTTTAAGTCTAAGGTCTAACTCAGCCATCGCGTATTTAATATCAATATACAGGGTGAATTTGATAGGATGTACTTTGGGCTAACAACTTTTCCCATGGAACCATGTGTCGCAAATGAAGAAATTTTTTGGCTTCCCCATACAAATTGGCCATTTTAACATTACTAGTTTGTATGGAGATTTTTTTTCATTTCATGGGAAAAGTTGTTCGTATTGATCAGTAGAACCTCATATTAGCCTAAAGTACATCCTTTCAAAGTCACCATGTATAAACATGTTTTTATTTATTATAAGACATTATTAGATTCTGGGTGTGTGTTTGTATATTCCAAAAACTGGGATTATTAAAGTTTTTCATTTTTATTTTAGTAGGTTTTTGTCAAATTTACAAAAAAAGTGTTTTTTCCAAAGTGTGGTTACCATAGCGTTACTTGTGGGCGGCGCCTGAGTGCTGACACAAGGGTCCCTTTGTGCAAGTTATAGTGGACATGCAATTTACTGTGCGCTTCTTGGCTAAGACAAAGCAAAGTTGGGGCGAAAGAATTTATACTTACGACGTGTGCTTTTAACTTTGCTTTTATTTTTGGATTTTCTAAGACTACATAAGTGTCTTTTTGAGATTTTAATTTAGGTGTTAGTTTAGTACCTATTGTTAAAGTTTGAATTACGGAATTAACAGCCTGTTGATTAGTTTTTTAGCAAAAAATTTTTTTTTTATTTGTAGGTTTATAAATTTCTTTATATAGTATTTTATTATCATCACGTCAAAAAAAGCGGCCCCAGCCTAGTGGTTAAGTCACTGCGCAACTGATAACAAGGTTAAGCAGATGACAACAAAATGGATGGGATGGGTGACCGCTTTATACAACGAGGCTATTTCATCATAAACACCGCAACAAGCTCGCCACTTGTTAGGTGTTGCCTCCGAATACCATCGGCGAAATGGGGATGGGTTAATCCCTCCGCTGGGACCCTGAGGCCGTTTAAACGGTTCTCGGGAGCGAAATTGGCATCCGTGATGGTATTTATTTATTTATTTATTATTATCATCACGGGTGCCTCAGGGTACCTAGCGAAGAGCTTAGGTGTGTCCCACCCCGCCCCGTCGTTACCAATAGTGTTCTGAATCTTCACCGAACAAATGGTGAGCTTATCGGGGTGTTTATATAGAGCCAATATATAATATTTAAAAAGTAAAAAAAAAAATACTTACAAATATGTAAAAACAAAAAATATTTATTGAAAATACACAAAAATATTTTTTAATATATATTTTTAATAAACATTTTTGTTCAACAGCAATCATTATTACTTATTTTTTAACGTTAAATCAATCATCTTAAGATAAGGCTTTAACTTCCCGTTCGGTGTCAAGCCTTAAGACTGTATTAGCCTAGTTCAAAAGAAAATCTGACCACTAACCACAGCTAAAAAACCCAAGCTAAGCTAAATTAAACTTGCGATACTGCAACGGGGTTCAAGCTTCGACAACGTTTTGGCTGCACGCACAGCTATTCCATAAAACTTAGACCATAGACTTAGTCAAAATCTTGGTTAGTAAATTCCTTGTTTTACAAATTAACATTCGGAAGGCTGTTCACAAAGCGGTGCTTTTTCCTACATTAATGTAGGAAAAAGCACCGCTTTGTGAACAGCCATGTGAAGTGAATGCTGGGTATGGCAGAAGAAGCATGAAAGTAGGATTAATACCGTATAAATGCGGTCATTAAGGAGTGCTTGTGGAGCAATAATTGCGGATAGAGTGAAGAATACAGTTGTGCGTGAAATGTGTGATTTGAAAGAAGATGTAGTGACAAGGATTGAGAAAGGGATGTTACGGTGGTTTGGGCACATTGAGAGGATGAATGAAAAGAGACCGACGAAAGAGATGACGAATTAGAGGTGAATGAAAGAATAAGACGGGAACAACCCAGAAGAATGTTCCTTGACCAAATCGGGGACATTCTCAAAAAAGCTGGGATCCGTAGTGCCCACAACCGTAGAGCTTGTATGAAGAAAGTGGTAGATGTGAAGGAAGCGAGAGAGTTATGCCAGGATCGTTGTAGGTGGCGCTTCCTTGTTTCTGCCTATCCCCGTGGGAAAAGGGCGTGACAATTTTATTTATTATTATTACAAATTAACATTAACACTTAGCAATTGTAGTAGAAAGTATAGAAAATTAACTTTTATATAATAGAGAGAGAATGTACATGGATTCTCCGTGTGGGTGCCGTGTCGTTGGTAGACAGGGGAATGAACTGCAGCATTTCCGGACTTTAGACCGCGAAGTAGGGTTAAAGACTTTTTAGCTCTCCACAGCACTGTGTTCCTTACCCCCTATACTCAACCAAATACTATTTAATCCTGTTGGCGTCATCTTGGATACACGTTCCATAAAAGTTAGTTCCACAATAGACGATGCATAGCCTTTGCTGGAATTACTCTTGCACCGACTTCCACTACATAAAGTTAAGTTTTAAAACCTATTTTAGTAATTTTATTTCTGAGATCAAAGTATTTGGTGCAGGCGTAACACGGCCACTTAGGGTATTGTCTTGAATGATTATCACATTGAAATGAGTTCTTCTCCTTAAGTAAAAGAACATGAATTTTATTGGTTGCTAATTGAATAAGTCATACAAATCTTAATACTTTTTGAATTTTTAAAATTAACTTGTTATTAGTAAAGTTATAAGCTTCGAAACATGTACTTGACGTGAATTCGAGACTACATCCTATGTCTTGGGTTGGCTGTGCTAAGGGTGCAGGTGTGGTCCTTAGGAATGTTTGTTTCTCACGGAACGGTGAGATCTATAAGTATTACTTTCTCAAACACCAGTATGTCTGGTCTATAGGCCGGAACTGCTAGTTCGTCTGGAATACTAATAGTAATTTGGCGAAAATTGCATTTATTATTTTTGCATTTATCATTGCTGACAATGTTTATGTACTTTGTGCGCGGGTATGCCTAAAATAGTATGAATGCATATGAAGTTTATTGCATAGAAATGTCTAGCATTTATTATTAACCTATGGTTTATCGGCAGATAACTTCTCAGAACCCGACCCCCATTGAAATGTTGCCAAAATGGGAGAATAACGTCTCCCCTTTATTCCGTAGGCGTCGGAGAGTCTAGCGAGCAGTTTGTGTGACAGGAAACTTGTAATACTGCCCTTATTTCGGTAAAAATATTAGTTTTTGACGTCACTTGCTTACGGAAGTGGATTTTGTTTTTTGGCCTTGAGCATCCTTTGGGGGAAAATCAATAGGTACTACATCTAGTTCCTGATTTATTTGCTTGGATAGTAAAAGGAGTATGATATTAGAAATTATTTATACTTATTATGGTTCATTATAAATATTTACATTATCAGGAAAAAAGCTAAAATAATAAAAAATCAGATAAAAAAAAATATAAAAGAAACTTTTTTTTTAATAATAATAATATGTGTGACAATTTACACATATTGCTCTAGTTACAAACTAAGCTCTATAGGCTTGTACTATGTGTACCAGAAACAACGATATAATAAATATTTTAGAAACACCCAGACCATGACAAACTGTACAGAAAAACGTACTAATATTTTTTTGCCACGGGTGGGTATGGAACCCACGACCTCCGGATACAACGCCAAAGGCGCAACCACTAGTCTACGGAGGCGGTCAAAATTATTAAGTAGATAGAGATAGAAAACAATATCGGATGTTTCTAAAGTACCCAATATGCTCGCTGCGTTACCCCCCAGGCTTATGCGGCAATATAATAAAATAGCTTTTTGCACTTGGGTCACCAGGTTTTTTTTTTACTAAAAGTTTGCCAAGTGAACAAACTTTTTCGCATCTGGTGACCAAGTGCCTAAAATTTGAACCGCAAAAGCTAGAAACTCAAAGCGGTCACACAGCGAGGCATATTAATTATTTTACTTTCGTTACTTAAAATTTAACTTAAGTTTGAGAATGCTTTTAATTTAAAGTTTTATCTGTAAATGGGATTTATATATATCTATGTTGAAAATTTTCAATAACCTTATTATACAAGCCTTAGAACTAATTAGGAGTTTATTTTTTTTATTTATATATTAAACGTAAAATAAAAAAGTTTGTAATCGTGAAAATAGCTCTGAAATTTTCTTTTTTCAGAATTTATGACATTACTATAAATGTTTAACATGATGTTTTTATTTATAAAAGTCTATAATAATATGATAAAGCAAAAAAAAAATTATTGTTAATTCATTTTTTTTTTTTTATGTAGTCTTTCTTAAATTAATATTTAAACGCAATGTGACTTAGGACATTTTGTTTCCGTGCGACTTTTGGTAGTCCACGCTGCTTACTCTCATTAGAAACCGTACTTATAACCTTGAGATAGGTACAAATACATAATTTCATTGACGAGCATACCTCGCCTTAAGTGGGAGGAAATTCTCTATTCTATAACTTCCCTAGGCCGCCCGACTAATTTCATTATCATACAGATTCAAAAACCGTGTTCTAGTCATGTTTCGATAATAGCAAGCGGTTCACCGGTTTTCAGGACTTTACTGCATCGATTTATTGTCGCAATTGTAGTACTTTCAGGATGCGATGACGAAACGGGCAATTGATTTGACAATCAAGCAGCGAAGGTATTAAAGTAGACACATAATGCAAATTCGCCTTTGACGCCGCTCAATTCGTAGCCACATTATTTAGCCGTCATGCTGTTAAACGATGTATTGATCGACCCTATTTATAGAGTAAGGAGATCTGCTTACCATTAGGTAAATACAAAGTCACATTCCGTGTTCCAACAATAATTAAAAAAAGTAATAAAATCAAAAGAAAACACTATATTTTCAATAGCAGAAGGTTCTATTAAAAATATCTAATCATCCACAAGCAAGCATTAACACCTGTCGGGTTCCTTTCCCGACAAAAGTGGGGCACAATCAATCCACCCCGCGCCTTGATTCAAAATATTTCCACCTCACCCCATAATTTACCCCTCTCAATCCATTAATGAAAAGTTCCCCCAGGGTCGTAAGTCAGATGTATTAATTACACTGACGAAGGTTCTGACATCCATTTTATTGATAGGCCCAAATGTAACGCCTTTCAGGGCTTCTAAGTCGTTTTTATAATGACAAAAAATGGGATTCTGTTTAGATAATATAATTAATTTTATACTCATTAAATTATTTATATATAAAGTGTTGTTGTCAAAAAAGGAGTGCCTTCTGGCGCCCGATTGTGGTTTTATCTTATTCCGAGTTTACACAGAACACGTGGCAAGCTCTTCGCGGTTGCCAAATATTAATAATGTGTAGGACAATTTACACATATTGCTCTGGTCACAAACTAAGCTTTAGGCTTGTACTATGTGTACCAGAAGCTACGATATAAAACATATTATATTTTTATAAACACCCAGACCATGACAAACTGAACAGAAAAAAACGTACTAATATAATTATAGTCAATACAATTGTATAATTTAGAATAATCGAATTCAAATGTCTAAAAACATCTTAACGTTGCTTTCAATTATATTACATATTTTTTTGAAAAAAATAATAACGTGGAGGTGCAAATATTACTTCTGTTTACATAGTTTCTTTATAAAAAACGTTTTTTTTAATTACAATTAAGTTATGATGTTAAAAATCAAAATTCGGTCTTTAGTTGTCTTATCAAAAGTTAGGTAATATAAGTAATATTTGCACCTCCACGTTATTTTTTTTTTCAAAAAAAAATGTTCTAAATTACTGAAAGCAACGTTTGGACATTCGTGTTCGCAAATCCATTTCCTGGCTTCCTAAAACCTTTGTATAAATTAACTAATTACTATTAATAATTAATGAAACTATTCTTTCATTGATTTTACCGAGGAAATCTTATTTCATCTCATTATATCTTATTTAATCTTATTTGAATAAAATCTTAACTAATAATATATATATATATATATTATTAGTTTATTTCTATAATAAGACTTTAAAATATAACGTAAACAAAGCAATTATTATTTTCAAGAAAATTGTGTCCCGAGACTCTCAAAGATATTTATTGGGAAAAACAAAATTTTCTAAGGAATTAATCCAATAAATTCCTTTTTGTTGTCAGCGATATTAAAATTAGAGGAAGGACCTGTCTATATTGACAGTCCATTCCGCTACTTTTATTAAATGGGGTGACCATGTTTTTATTTATATTTCATATTTTAATATATACGTGGTAGCCGAGTTGGTTAGGAATCCCGGTGTATACCAATGAGTTTTTAATTTAAAAAAATATGTACATTAATTTGGCCTCGGAGAGCAAGTTAAGCTATCGGTCCCGGTTTCACTATACCAACTTGTGAAACTGTTGGGAGATGGGTTATTGAGTCTATTCAAAACATCACGACGAGTTAGCCACTTGTTCGGTGTAGACTCATACCACCGGCTTCGACGAGGTGGGATTAAAACACCTCCGCTGGGTACGACGGTAGACGGCCCCAGGCGTCTAGGCGGTCTCGGGCGCCGTAAAGCACCCGTGATGATATGTATGTATGTATTTTTTATTTATTATTATTTAAAT
Organism: Monopis laevigella; assembly: GCA_947458855.1. Lineage (NCBI taxonomy): Eukaryota > Metazoa > Arthropoda > Insecta > Lepidoptera > Tineidae > Monopis > Monopis laevigella. The sequence continues at coordinate 4,189,474 of OX381577.1, read as the reverse complement.
AAAATACTTTTATTTGTACGTAACAGTTGTTATTAGTCTGTCTACGTAAACTTTATAGAAATTACTCAATGAAATTTTATAAGTATAGCAAGCTACAATAAAAATATTTAAATGAACATTACTGACCTAGACATGTTGCGGTTTTAGTCTATTGGTTCCTGTTGCATCGCTTTCTTACGAGATGGTTAGCCTCTTTTCAGGAAGCAGTTATAAATTTTCATTAAGACCCCATCATTTAGCTGGCATAGTGGGAGCGACCAAGCTATATTGATTTACCCAATTCATGACTTTATTACCGTAACAGTTTATCAGGTCATATAACTTGCTCCAATAAAAAATATATTATATTAATTGGTAAGTTTATTAAAAATACATGAGACATAAATATAGAAAGTATATTTTATATTGAAATAAGGTTATCCATCACTTTAAACAAATTAGACAATAAAGTTGATGAAAACAGTTTTCGGAAAGTTAGAGAATTATATGTTTGCTTTATTCCTAAGTTATTTAACATCACAGCTGCCGGCAGTCAAACATCCTATGAGAAACATTGAAGTTTACTTTACGAGACCAACAATTTTACAATGCAAATTCAATTGTATGAAAGTCTTTATACAAAATCATATGTCCGACAGCACCAGACACCCAAAACTAGTACTTATACAAATTTTAGTTACTGAAATAATCGTACCTACTATTTTTTGTTTGCCCAAAATGGAACTTAAACCCACAGCCATCAAATTTAAATTAAAAAAAAAGTGGGCTTATTGTTTATTGTCATATTATTTTTCGGTCATAATATTTTTGATTCTCACTTTGTCGGTCTATTCAGGAAAACTCCATGTACTTGCAGCCCCTGTTCCTTGTTAGAAACTCTCAGATGTTTTTGTTCTACAAATGTTTGTTCCCACAACACGTACAGAATTAATATCATATTTTCCGTTGAACCAAAGTTTTCTCAGTTAAAATAAAAATACTATTGTTTTACAGTTGTAGTATTTTTAATATCGCGTGTTCACGTAATGAGTACGGTAGGTAGTTTTATTGTTAAGTCTGGATTTATATTTACTTTTATTTTGCTTTGTGCATGTTAGGATTTTTAATTAACTAAATTAAATCCAGCTTTGTCCCAATTTATAGTAGGTATTGAGTAGTTATCCGTTTTTTTTAATATTGTTTTTTAATTCTCATGCCGGTTTCATATATATTTTGGAAATACTGTTAATAATATTTTAGTTTGACTCTCAGGACAGCTTTGATTTTTTAAAGTTTTGTTTTGGGGGACAGAACTTTTGATAAAAAGTACTCGTATCATTTGGGAGACATTACATTGACACTCAAAAAAGGACCATATAAAAGGAATCTTAAATTTGACTCTAAAAAGTAATAAAAGGACGTCTGTATGAGAAACAGGGATTAATCCAAACCGACTTAAAATATAAGAAATTCCTGGAATAGCAGAATAAAAGGAACTTACCTAGATTAGGTCGTCCAGTCAGTTTGAAATTTTGTTCATATTTAATGCTTCACATTTACTCCCTTTTTCTCCCTTTGCAATGTTATATATATTTTTGTTTTATAATAAAATATTTGAATTTGTTCGCTGCGAGTAAAGAAGTAAAAGTTTTTGTTTTACAGTTGTCATTAAAATAGACAAGGCATCAAACTTCATACAGCCTTGTGAATTTCCAGATACCTATTTGTGGGTGGATCGAATTCACGGACAAGGACATGGGAATTTTACCTAATCGGCTTAAACAGACGTCTGACTACTTTTATGTATTTGAGTAACTAAAATTTGATTAAAATAGTCAATAAAAATTTGTCTCTTTTTAATAAACAAAACTGTGGTTAACCTACTTCCTGAATAAAATATTTTAATCAGTTTGGTGTTTGTGATATTAAAAGCGACTTTCGCAGACACTTGGAACAAAACGAAGTTTAATTTAAGTTTGGCCCGATAACAAATTTAACTTGTCAATTTAATAAATTAAAGAAGTAGCTTGTTTTAAAGTAAATTATTTATTAAAAAATAAGCACTTGTTAAATAAATGTTTTAGTAACTGCTTAATTAAAATGATGTAATTTATTTTAATTTAACATTTAAAAAAATTAAGGTCTTAACTAAAATCCATAAATATGTTTACTCTTAGAACGTCTGAAATGTAGAAAGGTGCATAATATAAAAGAATAGAGTAGAATGGAATGGAACGCACGAATCCGCCCAAAAGCCTCAGGGTACCCAGTGAAGGGGATTTAACCCCACTTCGTAGCCTATGCTATAACAAACAAGTGGGAAGCTTGTCACGATATTTGTATAGACTTTAAAAAAACACAAGTTGGTATAGTGAAACTGGGACCAACAGCTTAACGTGCTCTGAGACACTATAGTGTTGTCGTGAAACATATTGGTGCACACTGAAGTTTAATTTGTGATTTTATTTTTAAGTTTCCGGTCTAACCCATAAAGTTTGTCTTTGTCGCCGCCCATTTCGTAACCGCATCATTTAGTCGTCATAGTGGGAGCGATCAATATTGTTAGGCAACAATGTAATGATCGACTCTATTCATGGACTTTTTTGTCTGCTTATCAACAGGTTGATACAAAGTCACATGCCGTGCTGCGATAAAAAAACACTCATTTTGGCCATGACGTATGATAAATAATAATAAGATTTTGCTCAAAAATAAAATAAAATAGATCTACTTTTTTTTTTAATTTACCAATGACAAGGCAATTTGGCTCAGCTCGTTGGATGGATAATCCATCACAATATTTTCGTAGACACTCCATGTCATATTCCGAAAATAAATATCATCGAAAAATGACACCCAGGCGAGGACCTAAATTTGTCTACAACCTATATAATAAAATTTTGTAAATCAATAAAAAAAAAACATTAAGGAACTGAAGTTAAAAACATTTTACAACTGAAATGTTTTACAGATAGGAAGGATGTTTGATGAAAGACAGCAAAACTTTAAATCGACGTCCTTACAGAGAAAAGAGCAAAAAATGTTTCCGCTCGAGTTAACACAGTAACGAGTGAGCTGTTCTTTTTTTTTTTTAGAAACATGCCAATAAGCTTTAGATTGTATAGAAAGCACACGTAGAGAAAATAAATAAATACCATCACGGGTGCCAATTTGGCTCCCGAGAACCGTTTAAACGGCCTCAGGGTCCCAGCGGAGGGATTAACCCATCCTCATTTCGCCGATGGTATTCGGAGGCAACACCTAACAAGTGGCGAGCTTGTTGCGATGTTTATCATGAAATAGCCTCGTTGTATAAAGCGGTCACCCATCCCAGGCCGGACGTAGAGAAAAGTTGAATATAAACGCTTTTTTTTAATATAGAAATCTATATTTAAAAAAAGCGTTTAAATATAGATTTAGAGGTTGGCGAGCCGACAGGAATTTATCACATTTAATTTAATAAAATATTGAAGAAATCGTTAACTCTTAATGCCGACTATCCCCTTCAGCCACAACATTATACACTATTGGCCTTATTCATAAAAACTTAATGATGCCTTAAAGAACACTTTAGTTATGGAATGTTTTATCACTTTTATAGATACTCATTTTTGTTGCTAAATAAAAGAGACAAAACCTTCTATAACTAAGTGTTCTTGAAGGACTCAATAAGATTTTATGAATAAGGCCATAGTTGCAGGTGTGCAGATTCTATATTTATTTGGTATAAGTGTTTTTATAATAGGTTAAGACAATTAACAAAAAACATCATCACTTTAACTATTTTTTTGCAATTTGATATTAAAAAAAAGTCAGGCGTCAAAGAAATAATACGCGTAAAAAGCGAATATAATCTCGTTCAGATTAAAAATATTATATTACTAATGAAGATTGTCTTAAAAAACCTGACATTCACCAGTATGTTTTCAAAAATGATTACCAAACTATTAAATTAATATAAAACTTTACAGAAGTAATTGTGATGTGGCCTCTATCTAAAAAAAATATTATATTCCTTTTGCTGAAGCACACGCTGCTAAAGATATTAACGGATGATCGGTTATTTGTGTTCACCTCATCGACTTGACATTTATTTTATTATTTTTCTTGACAAAAATAAAACGTAGGCTATAATTTTATCTTACCTATTCTTAAGGAAATCAGCTAGCGTGACCTAAAAGGCATGCTTCATTGGTTGGTTTTGTACAATGAATGGCGATTTCTGCAGGAATTTCATAGTTATCGAGAAGGTTTAGTTATACACAATGCTATTCGATTCATTTTTTTTTCGCTATGTAAGTTAAGTTATTATGTCTAAGATATATTCACCACTAACCTTAAATACAAGGTGAATTTTAAAGGTTTTACTTTGCTAATGAGGCTGTACAGATCAAATCGAAACTTCTCCAATGGAACCATATGTCGCAAATAAAAAGAAAATTAGGCTTTCCCATACACATGATCATTTTAACATTACTAGTGTGTATGGAGTTTCATTATTTTTTTCATTTGCGACAAATGGTTCCATGGAAAAAGTTATATTAGCCCAAATTATTAATACAAACTGTCGAAATCACCATATATATATATTGATAAATAATCATATATGTAAATTTATGAAATAGCATGAATGTGAATGTGTAGTACGCAAACGGTTTGCCGTGTCTCATACTGTTTCATACATTACAACGTAATTGAAAGCATCCGGCGCCGGAGGTGCGCTAAGGCTTCCCCAACAGGATCGTTACGAGGTGATAAAGTAAATCACACCTGCCTCTGCCTCTATATCTGGTCGAGATAGAGGCAGGTGTGATTTACTCTTGACATCGGACTCTACATACTTAATGTATTGCATGGCAAAATCTTTTAATTACAACGTATTTTAATACATTTTACATTAGCTTATAACTTTATGCTTATCTCTACTTTTTTCAGGAATATTTTGTCATTCATACAATTTAACTTGTGAATGTTCATATTGTCGTTATTCTTAGCTATATTATTGAACTCAAAAAAATGCGTTGACTTTACATTAATATATAAAATAATTGTAACTTACCTTGGTATATAATCTTAAAGGTTGCTGGTAGATAATGCCTAAGGGATTAAGTTCGCCTTTGTACATAACTTTGGTTTATAGTGCAATAAAGTCTTTAAATAAATAAATAACTTAGAGACAGACATTTTGGCTATAATGTTTGCTAGATTTTTTTGTCAACAATTTAAAGACAACTATATTATTTATCAAGAGTAAATCACACCCGCCTCTATCTCGACTAGATATAGAGGCAGATGCAGGTGTGATTTACTTTATCACCTCGTAACGATCCTGTCAAATATTACCAGAGGCTCTACCAAAAGTGTTTTCTTTATATTAACGTAATGTTAATACGTGAGGTACCACCAATAGGATGTCTTTACTTCAAAAATAAAGCGATCCTATTGGTTGTTGCTCACGTTTTAACATTTCGTTAAAACGAAACAAAAACTTATGGTAGGTCCTCTGAACAAAATTTGCGTTTGAGCTCAATCGTGTCTCATGATAAGCATCGATGGTATTTAAGCACGCTTACTCTGTAAGTGCCTATTTAATCATGACATAAGTGCCTATTTAAGAGACTAAGATTATAATTGACTCGAAGACAGTTGCAGGGATGGCATTCCAATCCTCTGCTGCACGATTCTGACTGAAGTTTGTCGGTGACTAGTAACTAGGTTGATATATCTTAACTTTGTGATCCCTCGTCCAGTCTACTCCTTGTGAATCCAAAGTAAGATGACAACATATTTTCAGTTTCTGCAGCTAACATGGTTCAGACGGGTATTATATAAAAAGTAGACTAACCTTTATCATCAGCCCGGAACTCTGCCTCCAGCTCAGCCGTGGAAGGCTCTGGCTCCTGGCCCTGCTTCTGTACTGCCTTCATGCTCATGGTTTTCCTGGTCTGATGCCCTCGAAACACCGCTTGGATCTTCGTAGCCGCTTGGTCTTCAGTCGGATTTGCTTTGCCTGACTTTCCTTCTTCGTTTTTTGTTGCGTCTGTAGACAAAATAAATAAAATTAAGTTAAGGTAAGATTGAAAAATCAAAGACCTTTAAATTGAATTAGAACAATAAATATATTTGTAAGAGACTGTTCAGGGACATAGTCCAAAAATTAAATAGATATAGTTTCTGTAAAGTGGACAACCAGACAAAATGTTGAATCCGTAGATAAGAGTAAAGATCAGCAGCTAGATATCCTTAGATATAATGAGAGAGGTATCCTTAATTAACCTTGGCATAGTCTTAGTTTGATGATTTAATATTTAATTAACACAGATTTATTGCAGAATATTTTTAAGTCCGATTTTAAAAAGACACTATCATTCCTCTATTAATGGTACTTATATTATAGAAAAATGCGAAGGATTGCCTTAATATGATCTCTAGTATGAAAGAGAAGTCTTTGGCCCATTTTAATAATAATAAGAATAAATTTTATAAAAAGCTGAAAGAAATAAATTTCTTTTAGGTCCACAGTTAAGTATTCATAATTAGTAAAATCAATTAATTTATTTGAAAAGACTGTCAAGCGCTAATAAAATTATTACATTATTATTAGCCAGACATTTTTATAAAAAGAAAAAGTTTTTATTTGCTTAGCTGAACTTTTACACTTCAAGTCTTTTTTTAATAACGACTGAAAGATTAGTTGTCCTTAATTTTTTTCAAGTTCCTTATCGTTATTAAACAGTCGAGTTTTCTTGAAAATTTCCTTCAATATAAATTCAATTTTACTTTGATTTTAAACTTCTTAATGTTCCAATACCAAAACAAATATAGAACCCTCAAGGTATAGGATTATTTTGTCTGCCTATCAATCTAGGACTAAATTTAGAAATAACCATGGCGGAATAAAATAACGTATACATGCATATTCCACTGCCCTCATGCACTAGTGGTTGTATCCGTATGTGGAGGTCGATTCCCCCCATGACAAAAAAAATACTACATTTTTCTTTACAGTTTGTCACAGTCTGTACATTTATAAAATATAATATGTAATTAGTATCATTGGTTCTGGTACACATAGAACAAGCCTAGAGATTAGTTTATGTTCAGAAAAATATCTGTGTAATGTGCTCCGTCTAGGCGGTCTCAGGTGCCGTAAGATTTTTTTTTGTTCTTCATATTATTGTTATTATATTAGATCAGGCAAGCTAGGTTAAATTATAATAACTTAAAAATATGATTGGCTAAAAATAGTATGTGTAACTTCTCGGGTGCTATACGCTGCCCGAGACCGCCTAAATGGCTCAGTCAGTGAAGCCAGCATAGGGGTTAAGGTGGTAGTATTATGAGTCTACAATGAACAAATGGCAAAGCACCTATATATAAATTACCTACATATACTAGAAGGATATTTTTTTTATAAATTCTAAAGCACTTATCGTAAAAAGTCTCCTTGTTAACTCAATTCTTACCCTTGACATGTAAAAGGAATTTTGGCAAATAAAAGTACCAGAGAAAGAAGTAAAAAAATTGAACTATCACTGCCCCATTAGCTTTCACACGAGTGTTATATGACGAAGCAATTTTCTTTAGATTCAAACCTACTCTCGGATCAAATTTACACGTTCTTGTCACGAAAAATATTGCACGCAAAGACGTTTATATCGACGAAGAGTGTAGGGTTTTATATAGGTCAAGAGGTCTGGTATATTGTTGTAGGATTTATTGCGATTCCTTTTATTGTCTAACCCTCAATAAAACGAGCACTTCCTCAAGCTATAATCTTCATCATTTTTAATAAAGTAGCTTTGGCTGCTTGTGGATTTTTTCGAATAAATCTTGTAATCTTTATTGGGTAAGGTTTGGGTTTGTTATTATGATCATTTGTTTATTCATAAAAATATTTTGAGGGTAAGATTAAATGCCAAGAGCGACGTTCTATAATGATAAAGTCATTTTATGTAAGATTTTCGATAATAAAATTAACGTAAAATAAGAAAATGAGAAAAATACGTCAAATAATCCAAAGAAACATATTATAAGTTATAACTTTGCTTATTTCAAAATAATTTCATTTGTGTTTTATTTAATTCAGTTTTAGTTATAGTTAATAATGAGTTTTTTTTTGCTGAGAAAATTATAAACAGGGTAAATTATAAACTCTCGGTGAGATTTGCATTTTTTTTATCCTTTACTCATTTATACGAAGCTTGTATAGGGATTTTAAGCTGGCTTGACCCTTCTTTTTTGCTATACATTAGGCGTTTATGAGGTTATATGTCAAGCTCTTAAATAAAAAAAACAACAACAGAGTTAATCAAGTTTGAAGTATATAGGGTTTCTGTTATACGCTGCATGAAATAAATCAACACGAAAATCGATTTCTCATTTAAAAGTTCTTTGCTAATCCGGAAGCCGCAGAACCTACTCCATTTCTCATTACGTCTGTTTTAATATTAAAAGGAGGGGATTTATTTTTAATCTCCTACGTACATACTCGTATATTCACATATATATTTCTGTTGGGAAGGGAGAGTTATATGTTTAACAGTTACTTTAACTGGAAATGCCTCAGCATCCGTCATTTTTTTATATTTTTTACCTGGTGGTAAGCAGACCTGCAAAGTCCATGAATGGGGTCAATGAATATTTGTTCTTGAAAAACATTGATCGCTTCCACTATGCCGGCTAAATGATGCGATTACAAAACGGGCGGCAACAAAGACGACGAGTATATTTTAATATGCTCACTACCTTATCGTCAACTACATATTTCGTAGCCGCACCCTAAAACGAGACTACCGCCTTGACAAGAAATATATGCAGTAATCTCCTGAAAACCGGTGCATCGACAGACTAAAACCGAAACATGACCAGGTCACTTATCGGTTTTGCATCTGTATGGTAACGAGACCGGTCGGTCTTCCTAACGTAGTTATAGAGACATTCCTCCCACCTAATAAGATTTATCTGCTCTTTAGGGACTACTGCATGGATTTTTTTGGTAACCTTTTTCTACAGTTATAACTCTTCACACATTTTTTTTTATTTTTTTTATTGGAGCATGGCATGTGACTTGGTATCTATTTGGTAGTGAGCAGACTTACAACGTCGTGGGGTCGATCAATAATTGTTCTTAAACAAAATTTATCACTTCCACTAGGCCGGCTAAATGATGCGATTACGAAATGGGTGGCGACAAATTGCATTACGAGTATATTTATTATTGTATTTATTTTTACGGATGCCATATGGCGCCTGATATACTTGTTGTAAATGAAATGAAATTTTTATTTGCAAAAATTCTGAATAAATTGTTGTTAGGGGTTAGTTCATGTACATGTAGTAGATGCTGCGATATTCTACAACAGGAGTCAATCAAAGAAGTAGTAAGCTCATGTCAATGTTTGACTTAATAACCATCTAAACAGTTTCTCAAGTTATGGTATAGTAAAAAATGCTACCGATTATTAACTCCGATTTAGTGGTGTTGTCAAGAAAAATAGGCATATGAATGGACACTTCTTTAACTGCTCTTTTTTTTTTATTGTCGGGCAATTAACTCAGATTGCTCTGGTCCCAAACTAAGCTCAAACGATATAAAACATATTATATTTCATAAACACCAAGACTAGAGTTTTTTTTGTACAAACTGTGCAAAAAAACGTTTTTTTTTTTTGCTATGGGTGGGAATCGAACACACGACCTCCGGATACAACGCCAAAAGCGCAACCACTAATCTACGGAGGCTTTCAAGACTCTGACTGACATTTGTCGATCTTTCAGACTGGTTGAAAATGCCTAAGGAATTACGCTCGTATGTACAATAGAACTTCATTCATTCATGAAAAAATATTTAGAGCATGAAAAAGATTGGGAATGCTATAGATAAATGTATTTGTCGGAGAGCAAGCAATGCTGATTTATTATATTACATCATGTTTATATACTCTACACAAAGATATTGGGGTATTACTATTAAGATTGACAATCCAACGTTTTAGGTATAAGAATACCATCACGAGTGCCTTTTTGGCTTCCGAGAACAGTTTTTTTTAAACAGCCTCAGGGTACCCAGCGGAGGGATTAACCCGTCCTCATTGCGCCGGTGGTATTCGGAGGCAACACCTAACAGTGCTTAGCTTGTTGCGGTATTTATGATGGTATAGCCTCGTTGTATAAAACGGTTACCCATCCCAGGTCAGGCCTTGTTGACTTCTGCTTAACCTTGTTATCAGTTGGTGTATAAAAAAAAGGGATAAACATAATAATAATATAAAGGATATTTTACACATATTGTTCTGGTCACAAAGCTCTAGGCTTGTACTAAATACAATACCAGAAACAACGATATAATACATACTATATTTTTTTTTTATAAACACACAGACAATGTCAAACTGTACAGAAAAATGTACTAATATTTTTTTGCCATGGGTGGGAATCGAACCCACGTTCTCTGGATACAACGCCAATGGCAACTACGAGTCTACGGAAGCTTATCTTTAATTAATTATTAAATAACATGTAGGATATTTCACACATTATTCTAGACACAAATTTGGCGCTGTAACTATTGTATATTGTTTAGTGTACCCATGTTTAAAAAATATAATATGTATTAAATTTCTTATATAATTTATTACAAATATAGATGACAAGAAAAGCCGTTTATATACCTTATCGGTAGCAAAAACCATCTCATAGTCTTCTAAAGATAATTTTCTTGTATCTATAACAATTAAGGTTGCTGGCCTTGCTACTCCCTCTCAAGTTTCTATCCTTTATTTATAGCTACTTTATCTTTGGTACCACTTTTACCCACTTTATTACTTCCCTAGCTCCTTCGTCTATCACTATGTCTACACTTACGTGTATATATAGATATATTTTGCCGATATGCAACGAAAATATTTACAGATAAAAATGGCCGATGTTTTTGTTTGACCTTAAATTTAACAAATCTCTTAACATCGCAAAAGGAAAAAACTGTACTATATAGTTACTTATTATACTAGAATACATAATGAATATGTTTTTATTTAACATACATGTATCATTGTACATTGGTTTGTTAAGTAAATAAATGGTTTAAATTATATTTTTAATTTATACTACAATTTATACTACAATTTACAACCTTTGTTACCGGGATTGATAACGCTTAAAATTTAACGAAATTAATTTAGCCGTCATAGTGAGAGATATATTCTGTTAAACAACAATGTAGTGATATATACGTGGTGGCCTAGTTGGTTAGACCTTGGACTTAAAAACGCTTAGGTCCCTGATTCGAATCCCGGTGTGTACCAATGAGTTTTTAATTAAAAAAATTATGTACATTTGTTTGACATCACCACTATAGTGCCTCGGAGAGCACGTTAAGCTGTCGGTCCCGGTTTCACTATACCAACTTGTGAAACTGTTTATAGATGGGTTATTAAGTCTATCCAAAACATCGCGACGAGCTAGCCACTTGTTCGGTGTAGACTCATACCATCGGCTACAAAGAGGTGGGATTACAACCCCTCCGCTGGGTACCCTGGGGCCGTCTAGGCGGTTTTGGGCGCCGTAAGGCACCCGTGATGATAATATATGTATATAACAATGTAGTGATTGATCGACGCCATTCATGGTCCTTGTAGGTCTGCTTACCATCAGTTATATACAAAGTCACTAGACTCACATGGCGCGTTCCTGTAAAACACAGGCAAACTTATAACAAATATATTAAATTAACCATTTACATTTTAAGTATTAATAAAATATAGCCACACCTATGATAGTCTAGCACCATTTTTCGGCACTCCCCGAGCGTTGCTGTGATACGCTGAGAGGTGCTGACTAGTGTGTTTGTTTAGGAACAAGGTACTTGAATGAATGAATGAATGAATGAATCTTTATTTGCATAATTCAGAGTTTACAAGTTGTTAAAAAATATATGTATACAGTTTCATCAGAATTTACCCATGAGGCGTGCAAAATCATTATTAAATATCGATGTCAGGAGAAAAACATTAAATTACAAATATAAACTACAATCCCAATTACAAAAATAAAAATGTCAAATAACACATAGACAAAATGACAGCAAGACAGTATGAAAACACAATAGGTATATTTAAATTATTATCATTATAATACCTATATCTATTACAAATCATATAAAAACCTTTTAAAATGTTAACAAATTTAGATCATTGCATGCATGTCAGATTCAGTTTATGTCATTTATATAATCATTTATGGAGTAATATGCCTTATCAATTAGATATAATTTAAGCCTTTTCTTAAATATATTTAAATTATCAATATCTCTTAGTTCCTTTGGCAGGTTATTAAAAATTCTGTGGGTCATACCAAATACACTGTTGCTAAACAGAGTAGTCTTAAATGTTGCTGGGTTAATTTTAATACCATTTCTTTCGTTACGGTAACAGGTAAATAAATCTAAATTGTTTTTAACAAACACAGCAGTTTCAAACACATAAATGTTAGGCAAAGTTAAGATATTTAGTTTTTTTAAATACAATCTGCAACTTTCCGTTTGTTTTATATGGCAAATAGCTCTGACACATTTCTTTTGTGCTACAAAAGCAATTTTTTTATGTATAGAATTTCCCCAAAACATGACGCCATATCTCAAAATTGAGCCCACGTAACCATGGTACGCAGCTAAAACTGCAGTCTGATTTACGACTTTAGATAGTCTATAGAGCGCATATGAAAATTGATTAACTCGTCTGCATAAGATGTCAATATGTACTTTCCAAGTTAAATTACAGTCAATGTTTAATCCTAAGAACTTGACCTATTATGTATCCAACTAGGTTTTGGGTACCTACTGAAAAGAAGTCTAGCCATCTTTTTCCGCAAAAAAATCAGTTTTTCTGATTATTCCGTTTAATATGCTAAACACCTTAACTAAATATCAATTTTCAATAAAATTATGTACCTATATAATATATTTGTTTAAGTTTTGTAAAATAGATACTTAATAATAAATAAAGCATTATAATAGTTAAAATTTTACTTGACAATCTTTTTTTAATATTTGTTGATTCAAAGTATACTGGTCCACGTTGCACAGCTATAGACTTTTTTTTTTTTTGACAAATTACACATATTGCTCTGGTCACAAACTAAGCTCTAGGCTTGTACTATGTGTACCAGAAGCAACAATAAATACATATTATATTTTATAAACACCCAGACCATGACAAACTGTGCAGAAAAAACCCACTAATATTTTTTTGCCATGGGTGGAAATCGAACCCACGTCCTCAGAATACAAGCAAAGGGCGCAACTACTAGTCTACGGGGGCTGTCAATTTCTTTATTTACTTATATTAGTGTAGCAGCATTTTGAAACTAGCACTTCCATTGTTATCGGAGAATAAACTCTAGTAAGGAGTACCGAATATTCCGCGAATCCAATAAATACTGTAACATAAGGAGACCTTGAGTTACGCACATGTAAGGAAAGTCTTTGGAGGCTTATTGAGAATTCAGAGAGATAAAATTACGATCAATCCTATAAATTGTATTTGTATTTCATATAAGTGTATTTCATATAAGTGTATTTGCTTCAAGATATATTTTTTTAATATCTAAGAATTTGGTGGCCGATTTGGTTAGACATTGGACTTAAAAACACTTAGGTCCCTGGTTTGAATCCCGGAGTATACTAATGAGTTTTTAATTAAAAAAATATGTACATTCTTTTAACAACACCACTATAGTGCCTTGTTAACGTTAAGCTGTCGGTCCCGGTTTCACTATACCAACTTGTGAAACTGTTTATAGATAGATGTGTTATTGACTGTATTCAAAATATTGCGACGAACTAGCCACTTGTTCGGTGCAGACTCATACCATCGGTTACGACGAGGTGGGATTAAAAACCCATCCGCTGGGTACCCTGAGGCTGTCCATCTAGGCGGTCTCGGGCGCCGTAAGGCATCCGTTATGATATATATGTAAGAACTTAGAATAGTGCTGAAAGTATAGATAAACAATTTTATAAAAAAAATCTGAGATATAAATCTCATTGGCAGTTATCATTCATCATCATAGACAGTTTATACAATTTAGCTACCAGACAGGCTTAAATAGTTAGGGTATATGAGAGTAATATTCGAGTGTATGTATTTAAAAAAATATGAAAATGAGCCAAGTAAAGAAACGACTTATATTGAATATTAAATTTACTGTGTACGCAAGTGGTAAGTGCTGGGCCTCAATTCACAATTGTACATATATAAACATTTTAATAAGTCAAGTTTAAACTTTTAAATATGTTTCTAATTATTTTTGCACATAAAACAACTGTGCACTATGCCATCGACTTTATCATCCACTAAAGAAAAAGAGAAAGGGAAATAAAGAATACATATTATTATATATGGGTAATAACCACTTTGATGTAGTTTGACAGTCGATAAAATGAAGTTTATGCATACAAAAAATACAAAAATATTTATTATTTCTCATTATAAAAGTTACAAGGGTTGGGACACTCCATTTAATGTGTGTGCACCTCTTCCGTACAATTATAGTGAACAAATTTTATAACATAAGTAAGTAAGAAGGTACATATAGATAATATGGAAAATTTGGTTAATAATATATATATAAATATATAGTTGAATGAGAGAAGATGTGTTTTTATATGTAATAATGTGTTTTGAATGGTGTGTATATATGAATTATATGAATGTGTGGCAGTGTGTTTCTTATATTTGTATTAAGGTATGCGCCTATTATATTTTTATGAATGAAATGTTTCATAAAATCGATATGAATCGATTTTTTCGATTTATCGAGCCTAACGATGCTGTTGTGCTAAGGGCCATAATCTACTTATGTCCTACTTTTACAGAAAATGTTTCCTTTTTGTATTTACGTGAGCATAAAGATTATCCATTCAACTGTTTGAAGATTTATCTGATTTGTGTTGGACGACTTTATTTTACTTACTTGTATATTTATATACCAAGTAGGGGAGTTGTTGCACTATTTTAATATGTTCCATCTAGAGTGTCTTATGCTGTCCGAGACCGCCTCAGGGTATCCAGCGGAAGATATTTATGCCCACCCTGCCCTAGCCATGATATATATATATATATATATATATATATATAAGTCAAACCCCCGTATTCTAAGATGTATCCTTACCTTCACTTTACACTCAAGGAATGTCTGTCTCATTCCACCAAATGTCAACTAAAAAAGCTAGTTGAGACAGACGCTCCTAAGTGAACACAGAAGTGGAGTTAAGGAAATGTCTTAGAATACGGGAGTTAGTTTGTGACCAGCCGTATTCTGTTTCTTATAACGGAAACGTTGGCTTGTCAAAATAAAGGAATCCTTTAACGATGGCATTAAACAATCAGCGACAAGGAAAACCTAAGAAGTCATGCACTCTATTCCCTGGTATTACACGTGCTTTTGGGCTGAACGTTTTTAATACGAGTATTTCGAGTTGTGTCCATTGTACATAGAGGATTTCGTTATTTTGACAAAATAACGTTTTTTTTAAAAGAAAAAGAATATGGCCGACAATTTTCGAGACATTTCACATAATATTGCACAGATATGTGTGAAATGTCCGAAATATTATTATTATGAAATTATAAGATATCACCGACCACGGGTTTATTAAACTCTATAAACATAGCTGTTGTGATCATAAATAAATCACACGACCAGTTGTTGGAAGTTTGCGAAATCAACTTGGAGTTTCCTTATTTCGCGCATGGACAACTATATGGCGCGTTTTCGCGCGTCGAAAAGCCATCATCTTTGTAGGTGATACAAAGTTCAGTGAGTTAGCTAGTGAATCAATAAATATTTAAAATTGATTTAAAAGAATAACATTGGAGGTCCAAACTAAACTTTAGTCAAGCCAAAGCTGTCCTAAATCAAAATCAGGGTTGAGTTGAACCAAGTTAAGTTAAATTTTAACTTAAACTAGTCAACACAGGTCTTTAATGTCAACTTGATATTTTAACCGACATTTTCAGGAAACAATGGAGCAAAGTTTATCTTAATCTATGAGTTTATAGTTTGGAAACTGCTTCGTAATAAGTTAATTTAACTTACAAAGCCTTCTATCTGTACACAATGGAGGGATTAAGGATTAACGTCTTTGTTATGTCTTGTGGTAAGAAATATTAAACGTCTCGGCAAAGCTTATATATCCTATAATTACATTATATCTTATATATATATTTTATACACGGTGGTCGAGTGTCCGTTTTCAGGTCACTGATTAAAATCCCGGGTTAAGTTTTTAATTAAATACTAGTGCCTTGGGGAAGAAGTTTAAGCTGTCGGTTCCAATTGAACTTGGGAACTGATTAAAGATGTATTATTAAGTCTTATAAAAAGAGAACTTACTACTTCTTCGGTGTAGAACCTTCTTTACTGGGTAAGGCCGGCAAACGATCAGGCGCATGTTTTTTTTATGTACCTTTGACTTATTTATAAATAAAGTTACCTACTCATTTATTCAGAAGTCTTTAGACAATCTAACTAATATTTTTTATTCATTTATTAAACAATTGTTTCAAGTATCTCAGAACAACTCGTTTGGTGTAAGACTCGGATAAAGCTAATATATGGAACTCCTTACAGTTCTGCGCGATTTTATTCAGAAAACTGATTGCGCGGGGAATTGGTGCACTTTGAAAGAGATGTGTGCATTTATGTAATCGTCTCCTTTAAAAGTCTGATCTTAATTGTTTAGTTGAAAATACCCTTTATCTTAGGAACATATTCTTTAGTAAGTATTTATTTATATTTATTATACTGAGTCTTATCTAAAAACCGCTACGACCTCGACACTTGTTCGGCTTATATAATATCTTAGGGCGCCGACGAGGTGGATCCATATCATTAAGCCGACATAGTGGGTGCGATCTATGCTGTTAAATAACCATGTATTTTTAGGCCTGCTTACCATCAGGTAGGTACAAAGTCACATGCCGTGCTCCAATATAAAATAATAAAAAAATGAGATAGGAATGTGATATTGTAACTGGGCATCAAGTTCTTAAGCGTGATTGAAGTCTGGGAACTAAAAAAAGAAAAAAACTACATGGGGCACTTTGGTGCACGTATCTAGGCGCTGCTGCACGGTTTTCGCATACGCTAATATCAGGATTAATAGTCATTACTAAGCAATAGCTAATGCTATGCCTAGCCGATGCTTCGGATTGTCAAACTGCATAAGAAAAAACTAAATTTTGACAGTTCCAAGCAATGTCTCAGACTAAGCAACGACTATTAATCCGGATATAAGATTAGGATTAATAGTCGTTGCTTAGCCATTGTTTCCAACTGTCAAGTTTTAGTTTTATAATATGCAGTATGACAGCCGCAATAAGGCTAGGGGTGCGTTTTGTTAGCTGGTAATGTTAGCGCGGTGCTAGCATTGGTCGTTTTTTTTGGAAAAAATATCGATAAATACCAACATCTGACGTTAGTAACAGTCGTTTTTTTTGCGAAATGTTACCAATAAATGTTAACACTTTTAGCATCGCGTTGGAGGTGAATTTTTATTGTTAATTTATTTATTTATTTATTTATTACAATACAATTTTACAATATTCAGCCAGCTCCCAAACTAAGCTTATCACTTGTATCTCAGGAGCTGGATATCTTAATCTTTGACAGATGTCAAACAATCCATATTTTCCCGCGAATGTATTAGGTTATTAATCTTAAAATTATCTTTCGAACTATAAATATTTGGTTTTATAATATACTTTTGTCTAATTTATGTATTTAATTACTTTGTAGATTTAACTTTTTTATTTACTTTACTGAATAATGGAGAAAAATTTTTTGGAGATACAAATTATAAAAACATTAATTTATGGAAAAAATTATGATAATGATGATGATGAAATAGACATTTTTTATTTATATTTTTGGCTTTTTTTACGTTTAAGGTCAAAATGGCAGATGTCAGAAATCAGTATTTTGTGGTAATTTTATCGTTTTGTTTGCATGCTAAAAATACTAACAAATGTTAACATGATCTAAATAAAACGCCAAAACAGATGATTTTCATGCTAGCGCGAAATTCTGGTACGGGTTAGCTTGCTAAGCATTGACTTATATTATTATATTAACCCTGACTAAGTTGCGCCATATTTGGCGACTTACTAAGCAACAACTATATATTAGTCATGACTTAAGTTGCGCCATATTTGACGACTCACTAAGCAACGACTATATATTAGTCATGACTTAAGTTGCGCCATATTTGACGACTTACTAAGCAACGACTATATATTAGTCATGACTTAAGTTTCGTCATATTTGACGTTATTTTGACCAGTGAATAGTTAATGACTTTGTTTTGATCAGTGGGACAGCAGTTTCTTGCCAGATAAATTACTTGGTAACTTTGTGCACTCTAGCCTTAATACTTCAGTAAGATTTTCGTAACGTTTCTTAACTGCCCAGTTAACTCATCGCAATGGGAGTAATACTTCATGAAAATCGCTTTTATATCTCATTAAAAGTAACTCTTTCTCAAAGTTTCAGACATTTTATTTCTATTCTTTTAAACAGGTTTGCAAAATTATATAAACCGACTTTTATGAGATTATTTATTTTCTTTTTACCTGGGAAGTTACTATTCGACAGCCTACGTTGTCTAATGGTTATGCCGTTAGTTTTATATCTGAAGGTCGTCGGTTCGATTTTTAATACACGTTTTTCTGTACAGTTAACTGGGGGATTATAATATATTATATTATCGTGGCTTCTTGTACACTTAGTACAAGCGTAAAGTTTAGTGTGACCAGGGTATTATGTGCGAAATATCCTACATATTATTATTCATTATTATCAGGACATTACACAACAAATAAATATCTTCATACTATGGGAGTTAGAGACGATCCCAGATGCAGATTTTGTTCTAATGGGCCCGAGTCGATGCAGTTCCTACTGTGCCATCGCGACGCAAGAGACATGCAGAGAATGTAATACCTGGGACAGGCTTACCCGGAACCGGAAAGCTACAGGCTCCTCAAACTAGATGATGTCCTCAAATAAGTCAGCAACATATTTGAGGACGGGAATAATGTGTCAGGTGATAAGGAATAGGGAACACATAAAAGTTCCCACTGGGTCGAAGTGTTTTGACTGATGTCAGCCCCAAAAACCAATAATACAACCAATACTAGAAGTAGTAAATTATTAATTAAATAAACAAAAAGTACTAATATTAATTAATTGCAGGATTTGTAAATTAATGGCATCGTCGAAAATAGAAAATACTATAATTGATCAAAACCACAGTTTTAATAATACCTACTCCTATTGGCCGTAGCGTAATATTATGTAGCCTAAAGCCTTCCTCGATAAATGGGCTATCCAACACTAAAAAATATTTTTCAATTCAAACTAGTAGTTCCTGAGATTAGCGCGTTCAACCAAACAAACAAAATCTTCAGTTTTTTAATATTACGTAGGTATTTAAATTATATATTGCACTTATTAAGTTCTATCTTAATGCCTTTCAAATATCCCTGACCAGAGTAATCTGGTAATATGGGGGAAGGCAACAGATAAGACATGTACATTGTGCGGTGTTGCTGTAGGGACTGCCAGACATATACTTGCTGGGTGCAAGACTCTACATGAAAAAGGTTATTCGCACCGACATGATAAAGTTCTAGAAATTATTCGTGAAGCTGTAAGTCTCAGTATTGCTAGAGTCAGAAAAGAATTATCAACAAATGAAAGACTAAGTACTTTTGTAAAGGAGGGACAACTCAAGAAAACTCAAAGTAAACCTTTTTCAATCCTGAACAAAGCACCAGACTGGAAAATATTCATGGATACATTCAAAATACATTACAAGATTCCAGACGAACTATCAGTTTCAGCCTATAGACCAGATATACTGGTATGTAGAGAGGGTTGTGAACACAGTGCAGGTGAGAGTTTAAAAGGCCTTTAAAACTACTTCGCGATCTCAAGTCCGGGAACGCTGCAGTTCATTCCCCTGCCTTCCAACCACGCGATGGACCCGGCACCCGCACGGTGAAGCCATGGATAGCTAAGAACATAGTCTCTCTTAGTATATCTTAGTATTGTTCAAACATTATATTATATTTAAAAAAAAACATAAAGCACCCAAAATATAGAGGCATCACGTCATGTTATAAAAAATGCCATAAAACTCGGCGAACTTTTAACGACATTATTTGGGTTGTTACCCCAAAGTCAGACCAAATTCCAACAAATTTTGTTGATTTTTTTGCACAAAGTTCATTTTACCTTTATTACTGAATTTTGTAATTAAATTCCATCATTTTTAAGCTACTCGTATAATAATAATCTCTACTAAATGAAATAAATAAAACAAGCAATACATTTTTACGGGGTGGCCGAATTAATTAAACATTCCTTTATTTTTTTCGAAAAATCTTTAATGACCATACTATATCATAACATACGTAGTTGGTTAGACCTTAGACTTAAAAACACTTAGGTCCTGGTTCAAACCTCCGTTTGTACCATTCTTTATTGCACAAAATTGTACATAGGCGAGCTTAATGCCTTAGGCATTTTCTACCAGCTAACGTGTGAGAGAGTGAAATATGCTTAGGGTGTAGAACCATTGAGTTTTTAATGTAAAAAAATATGTAGGTACATTTGTTTAACAACACTACTATAGTGCCTCGAAAAGCACGTTAAGCTGTCGGTCACAGTTTCACTATACCATGTTTAAAGATAAGTTATTAAGTCTATACAAGCATCGCGACGAGCTATCCACTTGTTCGGTGTAGACTCATACCATCGGCTGGCTACTCTGAGACCGTCTAGGCGGTATTATTATTGGTTTTTGGGGCTGACATCAGTCAAAACACTTCGACCCCGTGGGATCTTTTATGTGTTCGCTATTACATATCACCTACACACACACATCACCTGACACATTATTCCTGTCCTCGAATACGTTTTTGACTTATTTGAGGACATCATCTGGTTTGAGGAGCCTGTAGCTTTCCGATTCCGGGTAAGCCTGTCCCAGGTATTACATTCTCTGCATGTATCTTGCGTCGCGATGGCACAGTAGGTGCTGCATCGACTCAGGCTCATTAGAACAAAATCTACATCTCTAACTCGCATAGTATGAAAATATTTATTTGTTGTGTAATGTCCTGAGAAGATTCCCACCATTAGCGATTATTTGCATTTTGTTAAATGTTCACATCTTATCCAGGCCTATTGCCTTTGTACCAATGAACCTTGATGAATGTGGCCTTGCCAAATTAACCACCATGTTATATATTTATCACTGTGGTTTATCATTAGCAAACTGCTTTAATCCATTTTTTATTATTTTACTATAGGTATGCCTATAAATGGTTCAGGTTCCTTATAAGGAGTTTCTGATTCCTTTCTAGCCAATTGGTCTGCCCTTTCATTGCCTTTAATTCCCGGACCCTAGGCTAGTCTCACCCTGCTGTTGTAGTCGATTTTATTTAACAGTTTAACATAATTAAAAACTAGACCAGATTTCGTCTCATATGAGCTCAGCGCTTTAAGTGCTGCTTGGCTGAGGATATTGATGGTTTCTCCATGTGAGCTCCTATCAGGACCTCATCTGCACACACTATTATTGCATACAGATCCGCTTGGAAAAGTGTAGGGTAATGGCCCATGCTTACATGAATAACGTTACCTTTGATATGTTCTCCTGTACCCGTTACATCATCATATATGATACATCAAGGTATACATAATACAATTCAGTGTATTTAAAAAAAAAAAAAAAAATTTTTAATGATAAATTTAAACGATTCATCAATAAGCATAATGGTTGACACCGCTTGCTGCAGTCGCTTGGTTATTGTATTATATATTTAATACCAGTACACCAGTTAGATACAACAGCCACACGTCGAATGCTTATTAAAAAAAAGTTCGAAAATAGTAAAAAAATGAAATAGTAAAATTCAGTTAAAAAATAACCGGTAAATTGCCGGTAATGCTTCATGGCGGTGATTAATAGTTTGTAGATAAAATTGTATAACTTTTCATAGCAAAATAAAACTATTTATTCAAATTGCCTCTATATTGCTATAATAAAGCTAGTTGCGCCATAAAAGTTATATTATAGCTCTAAGTTAGACAATTTAGGTCAACTACTTTGTAAATCATTGTTCATATATTTTTATACATCTATACTGAATTGCTCCTTTATCGATGGCGATATTCTAGGAATATATTGCTCTATGAGAAAATTGGTTCTCTATCGTAACGACCTATCTACTATGTAAACACTGATATATATAGGTATGTTTTTTTATTGAAGCACGGCATATGACTTTGTATCTACCTGATGGGAAGCAGACCTTCAAGATCGGTGAATGAGGTCGATAAGTACATTATTGTTTAACAGCGGCACTTTTGCAGGGCAGTCAACGATTGACAGGTCAAGAACACGCTACATACTACCTAGTCTTAAACTGTGGTTATGTAGCGTGTGTTCGGTTTGGTTGTTTTTTTTTCTCTCGCAAGGTTAACAGTTAATAGTTTAATAGTTACACTACCCGTTTATTTTTTATTATATTTTTAATATTTGTCTGCGTATGTGTGGGAGGAATGGCGACCTAGCCTTATAGGTTTACATGAAATAAAAAAAATGATAAAATGGGCGGCGACAAAGACGAATTTGCGTTTTCGCTGCTTTATCGTTAAATTAACTACCGGTTTCGTTACTGCACCCTGAAAGGAGGCTACAACATCAATAAGAAATCGATGCAGTAGTCTCCTGAAAATCGGTAAACCCACAGTCTAAAATCGACACATGACTTGGCAGTTTTTGCATTTATACGGTGTAAACGGTCTATGAAAGTCAATGTCGTACAATGCATGTTTTCCATTAAACCATTATTGGATAATATAAAAATAACTATTCCATGCAATACTTCAAATTCAAATTATTTAATTCATGTAGGTAAATCTTTACAGATTTTTGAAGATTATTGAAAAAAGTTTGTTTTAACAATGAGGCCTTAGAGTGCGTTTGGCGATGAATAGCAATTCATCGCCAAAAGAACCACGTATATGTTTTATTAGCTCGATATTTCGAACGCACGCTACAAAAGAAAAAATATTGTTTAAGGTTTTCCTGCACTAAAAATCCCTTAGCGTGAAGGCCACCGCTATTGGTCTTAACCAGCCTATCTGTAGTCAATATATCGTAAACCTACATATGCCAATATTGGGGTGGAAGACAGCACCAGTAATCACCACAATATCCATAAAATTAGCACTACGGGCAAGGTAAAGAAATCCCATAACAATGGCCATGCCGTAAATAATGAAAAGCGAACCAATACGGCGGCTACAAGCAAACCAGAGTCTCTTTTGTTAGACCTACAGAGATATTGTGACAATAATAACAAAAAAACTTACAGAAAGAGAGAGAATGTTTTTAGCTATCCATGGATTCTCGGTGCGGGTGCCGGGTCCATCGCGTGGTTGGAAGGCAGGGAAATTTCGGGTTTCCGGACTTGAGACCGTGAAGTAGGGTTAAAGAGGCCTTTTAACTCTCCCCTGCACTGTGTTCACTATCCTCTCTACTCAACTAAATACTATATGATCTTGTTAGCGCCATCTGGGAAACACGTTCCATAAAAGAACGAATTCCGACGGTTGATCTTGGAGATCCTTCAATACTATATATAAAGCTGAAGAGTTTGTTTATTTGGTTGAACGCGCTAATCTAAGGAACTACTAGTTCGAATTAAAACAATTATTTTGATGTTGGATAGCTCATTGATCGAAGAAAGCTATAGATTATATAATATCACGCTACGACTAATAGGAGTAAGCTCCTATTGATCATATCAACAGTTTTCATATCAATAAAAAATGTTGCAAAATCGGGGAAAATTGATTCCTTTTTAGAGCTCTGTAACGTGACGAAGTTGCAGGGGTCAGCTAGTATTATTATAAATAATATTTAGTATTATCATTTTTATTAGTATTTAGTAAGTATCATTTTTATTTATGTTATTCACATTAGTATTTATATTATTTTTTATACAATTTCGATTAAGTATTGAATTTTATATTATTATTACTTTTTATTTATTATAAGTACCTACTTTAAAATTATATCAAAATGATTAAGCATTTATTTACAAGTTGATAAAGGTTTTTTATTGGTAAAAATCCACCAATCATGCATGTGCTCTATTAACTTTTTTTTATAATATAAATTGAATAAAATTATTAGCATTTGTTGGTAGGTACTCGTATATATTGAAACGATTATTAGACATATCTGTAATCGGTGTGTTTAATAAGTCTTTAAAGAATAATTACGTCAGCAATAACACAACCGCCCATACAAATGCAAAAAATCGTAACTAAATCATTTAGCCGGCATAGTGGGAGCAATTAGTGTTGTAAAACAACAATCTATTAATGAAGTCCTTTCTGTACTTACTCTGTAGGTCGGTTTACCATCAGGTAGATACAAAGTTACATGCACAACCTACTGTTACATATATACAAACCTGTACTAAATACGTAATTTGGTGATTCGTATATCTGTCGCACTAAAATGTGGAATGCTCTAACTGCTTGCGTGTTTCCCTCTTCTTATAAACTAGAGTACTTTAAACGAAGTGTATTTAAAAGACTTTAAACGTATCTTAAGATAATGAAATTGATTTTATATTATGTCGGCTTAATAAGCAATCAAGGGTTACGTAGCTCGTAATTATTGGTTGCATTTGTTCTTGTACCTTCATACTGCTTTGTATCAGGTAGATGGGAGGTCACATGTCGAGCTCCCAAAAATAAAAATGTCCTCCATTAAAAAATAACAATGCTAGTCTAGTAGGCGAGACCCAATGTCGATAAAAGCGACTATTGAAAATTACCTTACAAAAGCGAATATAAAACACATTGTCTTTATTAAGGTCAATCCAAAGGAAGGGCGTAACAGAGTTCCAAAAGGCCAAAGAAAATTTGACCTTCTACGAAAATGTAATCTATCATGTTTTAAATAAGGTATAGAATGACAGGCCTAAGGTCAGACCTTTATGGTAAATGATGCTGAAAGAGTACACAAATTCTGTTATATAGGGAAATGCTTTGTCATGTTTGGGACACAGATAAAAACTTTTGTTAGTTAATCTACACTACCCGTTTTATAAAATAAAAGTAAATATATATTTGTATATATAAACATGTTTCATTTTTCCCATACAAATTGGTCATTTTAACATTACTAGTTAGTAAGAGAAGGAGTATTTTTTTATTTTTTATTATTTATCTATGTTTGTAAGTGTCTTTGTGTAAATAAAAAAAATAATGTTGTTTTTATGAAAAAAAAAAATGTAAGAGAAGGTAATTTTTATATTAGCCCAAAGTACAACCTTTTAATTTTACTCTAAAATTAATATAATCATGGGTGCTTTTAGCTAGACGGCCGCAGGGTACCCAGCGGAGGGGTTTTAATATCACCTCGTCGTGGCCCATGGTACGAGTATGAGTCCACATATATATACCGATACCGGTATGAGTCCACATATATATACATATATACCGAACAAGTAGCTAGCTGGTCGCAATGTTTGGATAGACTCAATAACTATCTATAGTTGTACAAGTTGGTATAGTGAGACTGGCACCAACAGATTAACGTGCTCTCCGAGGCACTATAGTGGTGTTGTCAAACAAATATAGTTTTTTTTAAATAAATAATCATTGGTACACACCGGGATTTAAACCGGGGACCTAAAATAAGTAGTTATACAAACAGACTAAAACGTCAAAAAAAGTTTTTCGATCTATTACTTAAATTGCTCGTGTCTTTGAAATTTAAGCAAAAATCTTAATAGTAAAATAAATAAAAAATCAAAGACACGGAAAATGTATGATTTTATTATATATATAGCGTAGATGCTATGTTATCTTTTGAACTCATTCGATGAATATTATATTTTTTGATTTAAGAATTGTTTACAACTTATTTTAAAAATCGAATTCAAATCAAAAATTAATCATGTTTTATTTTGAACCAACAACAAAAAGCGGTAATAAGGCCAATAAGAAATCATAGAACTTTGAATAGAAATGTCAAAGAAAATAATGATATCTCAGATGTCAATAAGAAATATCTTGTAATGTTCTACGCGTATGTTCAGAATTTCTTTGAGAAATAGAATATTAATAAACAACAAAGGAATATTTGCCCGCGTTATATTGTAAGCAGTTTTTACTCAAGGAACGTCTGACTCTTTCTACAGACCGCCTCTGTAGACTAGTTGTTGCGCCTTTGTCGTTGTATCCGGAGGTCGTGGGTTCCTTTCCCACCCATAGCAAAAAACATTTTAGTACATTTTTCTCTACGGTTTGTCATGGTCTGAGTGTTTATAAAATATAATATGTATTATATCGTTGTTTCGGATATACATAGTACACGTCTAGAGTTTAGTTGGTGACCAAAACAATATATATGTGTAAATTCTTCTACATATTATTGTTATTATACATACCAAACCATCACGCCTGCGTCGCTGGTAAGGGGTCAGCAGATTAGTACGGTAATTTGCTCGATCTGTACATACTATCCATTCATTTCATCATTGATTCCACATCCATTCATTCCATCATTGTATCTGGTACACATAGTACAAGCCTAGAGCTTAGTTTGTGACCAGAGTAATATTTGTAAATTGTCCTTTATATTTTTGAAGTCGAAAAAACCTTTTTAAGATTTCATATTTAACCTAATAAAAAATTGTCTTTTTAAACCTCATATATCTCATATCTAGAAAGATAAATGAAATTTATTGACTGAATATGCAGTTGAAGACTATTAAATCGAAGGTTAATTCTGCAAAATGTCTATTTAAGCTTAATAAACAAAAAAAAACATTAGCAATTCTTATAGACACTCTATATTAGATGGAGTATGGACGTTTAAAGTAATTAATTATAGAAAAATTTCGAAGGAAAATCACTAGACAAGTTTTTAACCATGTTTCTAGGTATGTTATTTTTTTTATGTGACTGAGGTCTATCTGTCTACTTGCATGAATATCTCGTATATACCAAAGTAACCGACATAGCCTCCAGAATCGCCAAACATAAGTGCAGTGGGCAGGCCACTTAAGTTAAGGCATAGCTCGTAGAACGGACGACCGTTGGGGCATTAAGGTTCTCGAGTGGCGACCGCGTGCTGGAGGACGCAGCAGAGGCAGGCCCCCCACGAGATGGACCAACGACCTGAAAATGGTCGCAGGAAGCCGATGGCTACAGGAAGCGCAGAACCGGTCGTTGTGGCGATCCTTGGGAGAGGCCTATGTCCAGCAGTGGACGCGCGAAAGGCTGGTATGATGATGATGATATATAATCAAAATGTTAAAAAAAAAATACCCGAACCCTTCACGGAGGATTTATGCACTTGGTTTTTTACTAATCTTAAATTGTATTAGCACAATCCACAAGTCTCCAGCGACAATTTTGTGAGTTAGTAATTTAAACATGCTACTTACTCGCAACTTCGTCGCTACTCGCTTTATACTCGTATAAAGCGAGTAGGTTTATACTCGTATAAAGCGAGTACCTAATAACTAACAAAATAACATAAATAAAACCTTTTACGTATTATAAAATATAATAACAAAGTTTACAACAAGTTATAAATAGCATAGAAGTGAAGTTAGTTCATAATTAACAAGTTTATTTTAAAAGCACCTCACTACGAATAGAAATATGAGTCAAAAGCTTCATTTTAGCATACTTGTACGTAACAGATTAATTGAGTTGGCGTGGCAAAGTATAGGGTTGGGATGTAAAATGTATCGATAAATAAAAAGTGTTGACAAAATAAAGTTATTATGAGTGCCTTAACGGTGCCTCAGACCGCCTATACGGTCTTAGGATGCCCAGCAGTAGGGTTTTATATGCATCTCGTCGTAGCCGATATTCTGAGTCAACACCGAACATGTGGCCAGTTCGTCGGGGTCAATAACATATCTACAATCAGTTTCATAATTTGGTATAGTGAAATAGGGACTGATAGCTTAATGTGTTTTCTGAGGCACTATAGTTGTGTAGTCGAACAAATATATTTTTTTATCAAAAATCACACCGGAGATCTAACAAATTAAAATCATATCTTATGTAATTTATTATAAAGTAATGATAAATGGAATGGATCTCAAAAAAAATGTCAGCTTTTCACCAAAACATTTTTATAGGCAAAAAATAAATTTAATAAAATAAAATTTGATATTACTAATAAAAAATATCGACAAATGTAAGAACTCGGAGTGCTTTTGCCTTTTTAAACCATTTCCTTAGAGTTCCCTAAGAAATTTATTTCGATAAATTTTATACTTTAAAAAATTATCGATATTGAATACATCTCTTCCATAGTAGCGGCGACAAGAGGTACTGTCAGCATCATGTCCTCTTTGTTTTGCCTGTCCTTTGTTTAACCATGTTTCACCACAAATTCCCGGGTTTATTCCCGGGTGCGGGCTTGACACTTTTCAAGTAAACCTTATATGAACCGTGCAGGAGCAGTGCCTTTAAGTGCTTTGGGACTTGCTTGAAGAAAAGCTAAAACTGTCCTTTGAGTATAAACTTAAAGATTAATATTATAATATTCTTATATAAAACGGTGTTAATTACATGGAAGTAAGAACAATATAGGGAAGTGGCCTAAAACCGAAAATGGTTTATTAGTTGATCTGTTATAATATTGTCTGTTCTATTTTTTTTTTGGTTCGTATAGCAGGCTCATCTTCTGCTCTCATATTTGAAAAATCAATTTTAGGCTTTATGGCACCTTCCTTATTATATAGGTACCTCCATGGTTACTTTCCAACAAAAACAAAAAGTCTCCCTACCTACCAAGGTAATACAATCTACTGATAGGCGAGGTTCTGCCATTATTACCACAGCTGTCTGAGGCGATGTGATGCTGCAACATTAAGAAAAGATGCCTGGCTCTGCGTTGGGCAACCCAAAACCTAGCGTAGCGAACTGGACTTCATCTAACTGGAATTTACCAACATAATGCATCTAGCATTATGTTGATCAACATAATGCATCTAGCTTTATGTTCATCAACAAGGTTCTGGAGACCGATCGATGGCATTTCCCATCATCAGATGTGAAGAGGTGGCTTACTTGTCTGACGCGAACAGGTGGGCAATTCTCGTGCTTTCGACATTCATCTCGATTCGAGATTTTTAAACGAAAAATAACTAAATATGCCATTTTTCGTTAAAAAATATCGAACATTAAACGAAATAAATAATAAATATTGAACGAAAAATTACATATTTAGTCATTTTTCGTTTAAAAATCTCGAATCGAGATGAATGTCGAAAGCGCGAGAATCGCCCACCTGAACAGTTTAGCTTGTCCCAATATAATATGTCCATCATTGAACCTTTTTTTTCAAAGGCTCTGGGATGAAACTCCAAAGACTCAAGTCGGAAATGTTTATTAGATTTATCTTCCGAATCTGCAGATATGGCGCGTCTCCGTACTGTAAGTTCTTGGGAATCTAGTCAAAGGTTAATAGCTTTATCATCATCAAACCTTGGTACACTATTAGATACCTCTTTCAGACTTGCTACTTGCCTTCGCCTTGGCGCTTGCACCAATGCTCCTCATCGCTGCCGTTGCGCGGATCTTATCAGCGAATTTGGTCATCATGGTCTCTCTTGTGTCTCGAGCGCAGGTCGGATACCTAGACATGCCACCGGGTGTTTGTCGCCGCCGGAGTTTTCGCACTTTTAGAACCGAGAGGGGATTCCTTGAGGATAGCCCGAAGACTGTAGTCGTGTGTTTCTAATATATTTTTCATAGTTAAGTTTATAGGATATTATTGTGCAAAAGTGTACCAATTTTGTAGAATAAGCATTCATAAGAAATCTTAAGTGTGAGAAGTGTAGTATTTACGCAGTGATCTCAGTGTTTGTGCTATCTCAGTGAATCCATTTCTTCAGTAAAATGGCGGTACCCATTTTACTGTAGATTCTTTCCTCCTTAACATGACACTGGCATAACTATACCGTATGTTTGCATACGGTCATGTGGCCATTCCTTATTCTAACCTAGTCCTATCCCTATTCCTTTCCATCCTATTATCCCACTTTCACTTTACAATCAAATTTTAATCTACCCTCCTCACTCCACATTGGAAAAATTACGCGGACGCGTAGAGGCCATTTATTTAAGCAAATAACAATAATAAAGAACCGAGAGGTTTATCGCGTGATGATGGTAAGCGCCCGACGGCATGACAATTTCACCGTAGAAGATGGGAAGGCCCCCAGTTTAGGACATTACCTGCGTTGATACCCCGGCACCATTTACACATTGCTCTGAGACTCTACCATGGGTTTGCGCATTGCAGAAACGTAACGTATTAATTTACGTATACGTGAACAACAACCAATAGGATCGCTTTATTCAATCCTGTTCAATACGTTACGTTTCTACAATGCGCAAACCCATGGTAGAGCCTCTGGTCACAAATTAAGCTCTAGGCTTGTACCAGAAACAACATCACATAACATATTATATTTTATAAAAACCCAGACCATGACTAACTGGATAGGATTATGGTATTTTTTTTATTTTTTTCTTATATATGTTGATTATTCATACCGAGTACACTGACAAATTTACATATATTTTCTAATTAAAAATCTGCAACAAATAACTTTTTCTTGTATAATTTTCGTGTTCATTTTTCGCACGCCGTTTGCTGTTAAATGAAATGGAAGATGAATAAATGAGACTATAGTTTATTCATTTTGAACTTGATATGCACTTTAATTTGGAGTTTTGGATTAAATATATTTTCCGTTTCCGTTATTACCGTTCTTTATGTTAGCTTGGTTAAACAATAGACAAATTAAATTATATTTATTTCAGGTAAATCTTTACACATATTTATGATGATGGGTTAGGCTGCTATAAGTACTTAAAACATTACAGTTTTCCGGTTCAAACCCCAGTGAGTACCATTTTTTTTTTATTTAAAAATGTATCTTCATTTATTTGACAACTCATGTGTTTGTCGGAGAGCATGTTGACCTGTCGGTGTCGGTCCCAGATTCACTATACCAACTTGTGAAACTGTTTAAAGATGAGTCATTGAATACCGCGACCAGCTGATTCGGTGTAGACTCAAAATTTCGGTGTAGGCTACGAAAAATCTTGAACAATAAAATGATTAAAAATAATCATTATTTTAAGAATGTTCATTTATTATCTTAATTTTATCGACTGACAAATTTTATCGACGTGGTCATAGTAAATCCATGTAAGTTAAAGTATATAATGTTGAAAAATAAAATTTGTCTGAATCGAATATTTATCTATGTAACTAAGTAATGTTTAAAAAACTTTTTTTGTTTTCGGCCACTTCTCTCATACACTGTGCGACATATTTAAAGAATCAATATTATTTTAATAAGGACAAGTTTAGCATTTATTTTGTTTATGTACATTGGGCCAATATTCCTTTTAAAAATCTTAATTGGACTTTTTGCAAATCCTGAGCGCATTAAAAAAATTACATTGTAAAATAAAAACTCTGCTTATGATAATTCTGCCTGGTGCATAATAAATATTTGGAATACTGTGTTATAAAAAAAGAAAAAAAGATTAACTGTTTTTTAAAATAAAATAACTTTATATATTTAAAAAACATAGTTTTGTGAAGTGATTTTCACAAGGTAACGGCTTGAATACCAGAAATAAAATCATTTTCATTTCGCAGTCAAATTTATTTTGAGCTCAGTTTTCATTTTTACAAAACAAATATCGTTCGCAATATTTTAACAAGCGAATGAATTCATTTACAAATTTATTCGTTAAGGATATAATGTTATTTACCTAAAATTTACATAATGTTAAATATTAAAACTGTACCTACTTTATAATGTTTCATATCCTAAAAGCAACCATTTATAAATTCACTTTATATGTTTCTATGTTTTTTTTATTTGAGCACGGCATATGACTTTATCTACCTGATGGTAAGCAGGCCAACAAAGTCTATGAATACGGTCGATGAACACATTGTTGTTTAACAATATCGATCGCTCACACTATGCCGGTTAAATGAAGCGGTTACGAAATGGGCGGCGACAAAGACGTATTTGCATTACGAGTCAATTTTATTAAGCTCGCTACTTTACTGTCAAATCAATCGCCCGTTTCGTAACCGCACCATGAAAGGAGATTACCATCTCGACCAGAAATCGATGCAATAACAATAATATGTAGGACAATTTTACACATATTATTCTGGTCACAAACTAAGCTCTAGGCTTGTACTATGTGTACCAGAAACAACGATATAATTCATATTATATTTTATAAACACCCAGACCATGACAAACTGTACAGAAAAACGTACTAATATTTTTTTGCCATGGGTGGGATTCGAATCGTGGATAGTCTCCGGAGAACCGAACCCACAGACCAAAACCGAAAAATGACTAGGGCATTTGACAGTTTTTGGTTTTGTATGTACCGATATATTGGGACATGGCAAGTAACCTTGTATTTACCCACATGGGATGGCTCCATCAATACACTGATGAATGAATGCTATGCTAAATGATGCCGCTACGAAATTGATACGAATTTACATTACAATTATTAATTTATGTATGGTGGCCGAGTTGGTTAGACCTTGGACTTAAAAACACTTAGGTCCCTGGTTCGAATCCCGGTGTGTACCAATGAGTTTTTAATTAAAAAAAATATGTACATTTGTTTTTGTCCACTATAGTGCCTCGGAGACCACGTTAAGCTGTCGGTCCCAGTTTCGCTATACCAACTTGCGAAACTGTTTATAATTGGGTTATTATATATTATATGTTATAGTGGGGGTTTTAATCCCACCTCAATAACCCATCTATAAACAGTTTCACAAGTTGGTATAGTGAAACTGGGACCGACAGCTCAACGTATTTTCCGAGGCACTATAATGGTATTGTTTAATATATGTACATATTTTTTTAGATTAAAAACTCATTGGTATACATTGGGGTTCGAACCGGGGCCCTAAGTATTTTTTTTAAGTCTAAGGTCTAACCAACTCGGCCACCACGTATATTATTTATCAATATTTTCTATTTATTTAATATAAAGCAGAAGCCATGTTTTTTATTAGTTATGTATACATCTATAAGATTTAGTGCATGGCCAAGCATTTTGTAAAATTTAAAATATTATGAAAGTTATAGCTAAAAAACTCTAACTCTATTTTTTCCAAGATATCCCCGCGAGTTTTTTTTTTATTATCACTCGCACGCTTTGTAAGAAGCATCATTTATTTCACCTATTTTATTTGTCTTGATACGCCCTCTTAAGATACCTATACACGCTATACATTAGGCGATCTTTACTAAGTTATTTCCACTCAAAATCCTTCATAAAAAGTGCCTTAAGATCAGATGTTGCAGTCTTTTGAGTTCCTCCAACAGATGCTATACATTGCTATTACATACTTACATGTGTGCATCTAAGTGAAACAAGTCGAATACATTCTAAAATTTTCGTTCACAGGTAGGTAAACATTTCCAGCTATTTGTAAGGTACTTTATTTCACCCGACCTCAAAACGTGAGAAGTTGCAAGCAAAATTGGTCACCAATATTCCACATACGAGATAGCTCGTTAAATTTCCATTTTAAAGCATTTTATGTCCTATAACAGTTGCTATAAGGGTGACTGTTGCCTGCTACAAAAAGCTTCCAGTCGACACAATGTTGCAAGGTGTAATCGGATGAGGCTAGAATGGCACTTCAATTGTACTTTGTAGGCGATATTGAAGTGCTATAAGGTATTTTATACAGCTAGCTTGTTGTCTGGATGGTAATTAAATTGCTTTGGAACGCCTTTTATTGTTGAATTTTAATTGAATCTAGTAGCTCTTAAATGCTTTTAAAGTGATTTTATTGAAATTAAAGAAATATTTTGTTAGCATTTAAAGCTAGAACCTTTTTATCATCATGATTGCATGATGCATTTATAAGATTTGGGTATATTATTGTTCGGTTGAATGAGTTGCTTTTTTATTTTTTTTAAATACAAGAGCACGAGTTGTCGTGTTAATTTTGATATACGGGGCCTATTTAATAAACGTGACAATTGTAAATTACCATGACAATTTGTAATACTCGTACATCGCTTAGTTTACAAACCAAGTAATGTATTATAAATTTTCATAGTAATTTACAATTGTCACGTTTATAAAATAGGCGCCAGATATCAAGCTAAATAAAAAACAAAAGATGTCGATGTATGTGGGAACGTTTGTTGGTGTGTCTGGGAAGGAATGCAGGCTAACCTAATGCACTTTTAAGGGCCTTGGAGTCGACTTGGACGCCCATACAAACGTACTTCCAATACACATTATATATGTTACTTGGCTATTGGTCGAATTTAATTTTTTTAAATGTTCGTAATTGTACGTAAAAAAAAATCTGTATCATAATAAACTATTTTTCTGATTACGAAAAAAATTAAAATAACACAAAAAGATTAATTAAAACAATGACCGACAAAGATATTATTTTTTCTGCGACAAACGGTAATCGACTAATATTGGATGTGCGAAAGCTAGTTTTGTATGGAGAACGCGGAGTTCGCCTTTATTGTTAAAATTGTGTTTTAAATCTCCATAAATGCAAAGGTTTATACGGATTTAAATAATTTTATTTTCAGGTTAAAACTTACAATTTTGTTCAATATGTGAATATTTATTTACTCACCGTTTTAAACGAACCTTAACCTCTGAAGGCTGTAAGAAATCGTACGACGAAGCCTGGCTCGTGTACATTATTAATGCAAATGCCAATTACGTGAGAAGGGCAGTCCACGGACCATCTAATATTTACTTATTGCAATATCCGATTTACAACGGAAAACCAACGAAATAGGAAAGTATAGAATGATAAAAACGCTCGAAGTTGAAGAAAATAGTCTATCAAACGAACAAAAAGATTTTATTTCAACAAAAAAACAGGTAGGTATATATTTTTTAACATATAATGGAACACTACCACTCTCTGCCGGTCTAGAGGAGTACTATCGCCTATAGGACGAATACCTCTATTATTATTTAAATTTATGTAAAGATTAGATGTACTTATGTATAGTTTTCTTAAAATTAAATTCAAGTCACAAAGAAACCTTAGTAATAAAAATACATAACATAGAAGGAAAGTTGCTATCGTACCTAGTTTATACTGGATGGATGTACGCTTCTCCCAAGGTATTCCAGCGATGCTGTTTCAGTGTAATTTGAATCCAAGACCCAGAGCAGCCATTATTCAATATTGGGAACATCTCAAATAGGTATTTATCTATCTCGCTTGCACTCGTTAAATTATACATTATTGATTATTTACCTTTATACAACGAGGCTATTTCATAATAAACACCGCAACAATCTCGCCACTTGTTAGGTGTTGCCTGTGAATACCATAGGCGAAATGAGGACGGTTTAATCCCTCCGCTAAAAAAAACGTTTAAACGGTTCTCGGGGGCCAAATAGGCAACCGTGATGGTATTTAGGTATTTATATTTTTTAAGGACTTTCTTGGTAGGAAACTTAAAAAAAAAACATTCAGTCAGACTTTAGAGGTTTATAATCTAATAATGTACTAAACTTAGTAATTTCAACGTACTAATTTTAAAAACAAATAAAAATCAATCGAAATTATATTACTAATTTCAAATTAGTAATATGTAAACGAACACGATAATTCACGAACACTCGATTTTTGGCGAGGTCGAAAGTTTCTGCCATATTTTAACCGAAACCGAAACTAAGGCCGAAACTAGATTTCTTGGCCGAATCCGAACTTTCGGTCGGCCACTATTTGAATATTGTTTTTATTTTTTTACCTTTAATACAGGGGTTAGTTTAAAAAGAAAAATAATAAGGAAAAACCTTATAACAATATTATTATTTTTTTATTTTAATCTGTCATTTATGACATTTTTTTTTCTATTCTTACACCAGTATAGAAAGACAAGGATCTTTCGACTATACAACCATAATTTTAGTGATTATCTGTCATTTTTCACTATTAATTTTAGTTTTAAGCGACGCGTCGGAAAGCCATCATCTCATACGAAGTTCACCAGGTCAGCTAGTTAATACATAAAGCATAAAATAAGATCGTGACTTATTTGATACCTGACTACGAAAGTGCTACGCCGTAGTAATTAAATAACTGAAAAAAGCTTTCGAGCAAGCTATCAACAATTTTAAAATATCAAAATAATATGTTTCATTTAAAAACAATTCTCGACTTTATGCTCTAGTAGTAAGAGTTTGAAATTCTGTGTTAAATCGATATTTTTCATTCAAAATAATTTCCGGTGGGAATTTAGGTCACCGGTCACCGAATGTTTATACATTAATGATGAGTCGCAAGTCGGGAGTTTGTTCATGAAATATTCAGTCTTATTTAAGTTTATTTTCAGTTTAGTTTTATTTAATAATTATTTATTATTTAGCTGCTATATTTTTTAATACATATTAGATCAGATGTTATAATTATTTTATTGTTTAAATATGATTAATATATATAAATTACAAATAGCTTACAATGAAAACATGTTCCAATGATTATTTAGATTTTCTTAGCATATGAATATTATTTTGTACTGGTTGATTTTATAAAGTCCATGAATTGGGACGGACAAAACAGTGTTTTTAAAAACAGCTACCACTAAGCGGTCTAATGGATGCGGGTGGGATCACTAACATTTTTTTTGGGCCTTAAACCTACTCTTGGCTATAGATTTAACGGTAAAGCAGCGATATATATATATATATATATATATATATATATAATATTAAAATAGACTCATACTGCAAATGTTAGCCGGCATAGTGGGAGCGATCAATAATGTTAAATAACAATGTATTGATCATATCATGGACTTTGTCAGGTAGATACAAAGTCACATGCCGTGTTCTATTAAAAAAAATACTTTTATCAAGATGAGGCTACAAAACGGGCAATTCTACATGATAAAATAATAAATCAGCCAATCAATAAAGTAAAAATCCATATTGATATTATAAATTCAGAAAGTAATTATTGCCTTTTTGAGGCGAATTAGGTTTAAACTACGGAACTGGCCTCAATGAAATTTTGTAGAAAGGTATAGTTAATTCCAGAGTTCTATGTAAGATATAATAATATAATATATTCATATAAACAACGTTTTTTTCAAATAATTCATCTTTGTTCAAATAATTATACTTTTTTGTTGCTGCCCGTTTCGTAACCGCTTCATTTAACTGATATAGTGGGGGCAATCAATGTTGTTAAATAACAATAATAATAATAACAACTATACGTTTATTGATCAATAAATGATTTATAAAATTACAGGCAATAAAATTAAAGCAACAATGTATTGATTCAACCATTCATGGACTTTATATGTCTGCTTATCATCAGATATACGTGATCCAATAAAAAATAAAAAAAAACATTCTACCTAAAGCGGATAAAAATTCAGAAAAGAATACCAACTAAGTGATACTATAAGGTTGCGTTATACTTTACATAAAATATTATATATAATAAAACGTACAGAACTCAAAAAACCTACGCTACTAGGAAATATTACAATATTTCCTAGTAGTTACTTCGCAAGTCGGAAACAAATTTCCGCCCGCCCTGTGGATTGTTGACACCGCCCGCCCCAGGGTGTATCAATAAAGCCTCCTTTGTTCTCGCAATGCTTGGATTAATTGTCAGTACACAACCAACGCAACATACATTCTTAGCAATAGAGACCGCTACGGAAATATATTGTTGGTCTACTTTAATATTTATATTTAAATTTCTAAATATCTATACTTACATACTTATAATATTATAAGGAGGTAAAGTTTGTGAGGTTGTAGGGGGTTATCTGGACTACTGAACCGATTTTGAAGATTCTTTAGTGTTGGATAGCTATATAACATCACGCTACGACCAATAGGAGTAGAGCATCAATGAATAATTTTGGGAAAACAGTCAAATTTTTTTGTGTTGAATGCTCCGTTTTCAAGCGTAAACGGTCAAAGTTACACAGACGAAGTTGCGCGTTTACCTAATCACGGGCGCTTTTTTTGGCTCCCGAGAACCGTTTAAACGGCCTCAGGGTACCCAATGGAGGGATTAACCCGGCTTTTTTCCACCGATGCAATTCACCTAACAAGTGGCGAGCTTGTTGCGGTGTTTATGATGGTATAGCCTCGTTGTATGAAGTCCATCCCAGGTCCGGCTTTGTTGTCAACCTTGTTATTAGTGAATTAACTACAAGGCTGGGATCGCTTTTTTATTTATATAATATTTTATATTGCTACTACTAATATCAGGCTCTATTTTCATATCCTCGCTGCTTCACTATGAATCAACTGGCCATTTTGTAACCGCACCCTGAAAGGACACAACCTAAAATCAATGCAGTAATCTCCTGAAAACCGGTGAAACCATACACTAAAACCGAAACATGCCTAAGCCACTTGACGGTTTTTGCATCTGTATTTAAACAAAAGGTAACGTGCATCAATTGCCTAGCGAAGTTATCCCCTGATCTTTCCCTCGCCTAAAAAAGAATATATATTAAGATATGATTTTAATTATTTATTTTAAAATTATTTATTGCACATAATTGTACATAAGCGAGCTTAATTTTTGTCGGTTTTTCTATGGAGATCTCTCTTATTACATTTAAACATATTTAGATAATACGTAAGTCGGAAACACCAGAACTTTAGCCCTAGAAACTGGTACAAAAGCGGTCTCTATATTCTATTTTACACTTCTATAGTTATCTATGCCATGTTGAAACTAATCATTATACACAATACCTCAATTATCTACGCTCACACGGACTCATAAAGGTTGCATGCAAAACTAGGGATGTCACATATACTATTACAAGATAGAAGTGGAACGTGGATTCAACACTCTGACTTCTGACACCCACACTGGAATGAGTGACACATATTGTTCTGGTCACAAACTAAGCTCTAGGTTTGTACTATGAGTACCAGAAACAATGATATAATACATATTATATTTTATTAACACCCAGACCATAGCATACTACAGAAAAACGTACTAATATTAATATGCCATGGGGAATCCACGACCTCCGGATACAACGCCAAAGGCGAAACCACTGGTCTACGTAGGCGGTCATGTATGTTGTCAGTATAATTTTTGAAACCTACGAGTATATGTATCTTACCCTTTAAAAATACTGAGTATATAATAATAATAAATACCATCACAAGTGCCGTTTTGGCTCCCAATAACCGTTTAAACAGCCTCAGGGTACCCAGCAGAGGGATTAACCCATCCTCATTTCGCTGATGGTAATCGCAGGCAACACCTAACAAGTAGCGGGCTTGTTGCAGTGTATAGCCTCGTTGTATGTGTAAGGACGTCAATAAAAGGCAAGAGCGAGCGATACACTGATTTATTATCCAAACTTAAATCTACCCTATAGATATGTAATTCCAGCACGAATACTGTACAGTATGAATCACACCCATCCCAGGTTCGTCCTTGTTGTCATCTGCTTAACCTCGTTATCAGTTGCGCAGTGACTTAACCACTAGGCTGGGCCGCTTTTTATATATTAATACGTATATATATATATACGTACTATGTGCACAAGAAAGAACGATGCCAGTTTTGCAATGGGTGAGAATCGAACCCACGACCTCCGGTTACATATTAAAAGTATGGTCACATTCTTTCTGGTGTACATAGTACAAACTTAGACTTTAATTTGTAAGCAGGTGTGGGTGAAATTTACTACATACATATATGAATATACATATATTAATAACAAACTATTTGTGAATAGATATTAAATGTCACTTTATTAAATTTAATAGAAAACTAAATAGTATTCTATACTATAGCTTGAAAGTATTATAACAAAACAGAAAGCACCTAAAAATAGATCATATAATGTAGGACATTTTATATTGTCTGGTCACAATTTATATTTCAGGCTACTGTGTGAAATATTAATTATGTGTACCAATAATAACGCAGTAAGAGAAATTATGTTTTATAGAACCGTACAGAAAATGCTGATTGCCAAAATAATGTACAAGCTTAATTGACGGCGTAATGAGCCATACTTACATATATACCTTTTTTTTATTGGAACACGGCATGTGACTTTGTATCTACCTGGTGGTGAGTAGACCTACAAAGTCGATGAATGGGGTCTTAAACAAAATTGATCGCTCCCACTATGCCGTCTAAATTATGCGATTACGAATTGGGTAACGGCAAAATGCATTACGAGTCTATGTTAATATACTTGCTGCCTTATCGTCAAGTCAACCCATTTCGTAACTACACCCTAAATAAAGACTTCCACCTCGACAAGAAATCGATGCATTAAACCAGTGAACCTAAAAACTATAACCTAAACATGACTAGGTCATAGACGGTATTTGCATCTAATAAAAATCTTTACATATCTCTTTCCTTAAGGCTGTTTTAATTCTTCTGATTTGATTTCTGTGCCTCTTCTCACATTTAATACGAAACATTACATGAAAATATATAATATGTTTATAGCTTAGTTATTATATCGGTGCGGTTATACGAGTATTATTGTGGTAATATTTGTTATGGAAGTCAAACTTTATAGGAGTTCATTAATTAATTTTAATTGGAGTTGTTGTAATATCAAATAATATTTTATAATACAAACAATTATTATTAAATAGTAAACACTGGACTAGATTTTGTTGACATGGGTTCGACTATTTTATTATCTGTATAAAAGGACGCATCTCCCTTCCAAATTATAACCAAACTATATATTACTTTCTAAATATAAAAAATATCATCACGGCCTTATGTTTGACCCAAATTCCCCTTCATTTAAATATATTAATAATATACATATATTAATAACAAACTATTTGTGAATAGATATTAAATGTCACTTTATTAAATTTAATAGAAAACTAAATAGTATTCTATACTATAGCTTGAAAGTATTATAACAAAACAGAAAGCACCTAAAAATAGATCATATAATGTAGGACATTTTATATTGTCTGGTCACAATTTATATTTCAGGCTACTGTGTGAAATATTAATTATGTGTACCAATAATAACGCAGTAAGAGAAATTATGTTTTATAGAACCGTACAGAAAATGCTGATTGCCAAAATAATGTACAAGCTTAATTGACGGCGTAATGAGCCATACTTACATATATACCTTTTTTTTATTGGAACACGGCATGTGACTTTGTATCTACCTGGTGGTGAGTAGACCTACAAAGTCGATGAATGGGGTCTTAAACAAAATTGATCGCTCCCACTATGCCGTCTAAATTATGCGATTACGAATTGGGTAACGGCAAAATGCATTACGAGTCTATGTTAATATACTTGCTGCCTTATCGTCAAGTCAACCCATTTCGTAACTACACCCTAAATAAAGACTTCCACCTCGACAAGAAATCGATGCATTAAACCAGTGAACCTAAAAACTATAACCTAAACATGACTAGGTCATAGACGGTATTTGCATCTAATAAAAATCTTTACATATCTCTTTCCTTAAGGCTGTTTTAATTCTTCTGATTTGATTTCTGTGCCTCTTCTCACATTTAATACGAAACATTACATGAAAATATATAATATGTTTATAGCTTAGTTATTATATCGGTGCGGTTATACGAGTATTATTGTGGTAATATTTGTTATGGAAGTCAAACTTTATAGGAGTTCATTAATTAATTTTAATTGGAGTTGTTGTAATATCAAATAATATTTTATAATACAAACAATTATTATTAAATAGTAAACACTGGACTAGATTTTGTTGACATGGGTTCGACTATTTTATTATCTGTATAAAAGGACGCATCTCCCTTCCAAATTATAACCAAACTATATATTACTTTCTAAATATAAAAAATATCATCACGGCCTTATGTTTGACCCAAATTCCCCTTCATTTAAAAAAATCGATACACGTGTCATTAATATAAATTTATAATTATATCGTGAGATATTAAACAGTTTAAAAAACTATTCCTTGTTGTGTGTCCTCTAATTGTATATTAAAATCAATATATTTTCAAAGAAAAGTCTCAATTTTTAGGACTGGTAGTACCTTCCGTTATTTAAACTAATTTTCCTGAAATTAGTTTAGCACCCTTTTAGAGGACGTTATTTTTTTTTTTTTTAATAAATGGTGGGCTTTCATATTGAGTGAAGCTACTGTTCAAATTACGCATTCCTAGTTTTAATGGCTTCCATTGAACAATATTGTTATTTAAGTATAAATAAATAAATAAAATAAAAATACTTTATTGCAAAATAAGGTTACATGATTTCCATTAATTAAATGACATCATTTAAAGAGTTGAAGCTAAGATTTAACCACAAATTGGCCCAGAACACCCAAACTAGGATTCCCTGTACTATGGGTGTCATGGAAAGATTGCTGTCGGTCTGACGTTAAGTTATATGTTACACCTCAGAGAAAAAAAAAAACAAAAATTAATAAAAAAATATTAGCTACGATCGTAACTATAAAAAGAAACAATAAACATTATTATATATAAATATATACATATTATACACAGAAAGGAATTGCAACATAAGAATAATTAGTACCGCTTTACTGTAACTAAATAATAATAATCTATTTAATTAAATCAAAATTTTTATTTCATTTCCTTGGAATTACATATTTTAAACCTACTATTATACTTTTTTATTATTATTTTATATTCGCACCATAATAATATTATTTTGTAAAACATATCTCCCAACTCCTCTGTATATTTATACCTCAAAATAACCTTTGCACATGCAATGCTAACAGAATATTATATACTATTTCCTAACACGTCGCCGTAGTACTACGGCGTAGCGTTTGGTACATTTTATGGGTCGTAGCAAATTCCCGTAGCTCATACTCTATTCTCGGTGGTAAATACAGCGAATAGAAATTACTTGGTGTTTGACACGTTTCTGTTTTAGCAGGGATATTTAATGTGGCTTTATTTTAGGCCAGTTTTTCTGTTATTATTAGGTTTAGGTATATTTATAGTTTTGATATGTTAGTCTATCCATATGTGTTATAATAACAAATAATTTAGTTACAAGGGTACAGATTGTTTAGGTGGGATACATAACTTGCTAGACCGACTGATTTCGTTATACCAATATATACGTTTTACCGCCCATACAAATGTCATCAAAAACCGTCAAGTGACCTAGTCATGTTTCGGTTTTAATCCGAAGACATCGATTTATTGTCGAGGTAGTCTCTGTTTAGGGTGCGGTCACGAAATGGACATTTGTTTTGATAATAAAGCAGCGAAGATACTAAAGTAGATTCGTAATTTGGATTTCGTAACCCCATCATTTAGCTGGCATAGTGGAAGCGATTAATGCTGTTAAACAACAATGTATTGATCGACCCTACCACCAGGAAGATACAAAGTCACATACCGTGCTCTAGTACAAAAAATATATGGCTTAACGCATTTGTATATATTTTTTTAATGTAATATAGCAATATAATGATTTTTTCCAAGAATTTCAAAAGAGTTTAATTTTTATTTTTTTCTCGCACATATTATAACAGGCATCTTTATTTCATCTGTATAATATTATTTGCCTTTATCCGAATGTAAACTGTATTTAAAATAATAAGTACAGCCTTTTCTTATTTCTTACTAAACAAACCTTTTGTGTGCGAATAACTGTTTTTATTAAAAGTTACATTTTAAACAAAACTGCATGTATTCTATAGAAGATCGATCGCATTTACCTCAAAGTTTTCGTAACTAATCAGGGTTTGGAAGGGGGTAGGGAGAAGAGTGGAAGCCACCAGGTGAGCTCGGATCCTATAGAAATAATTATATCCGGAATACACCATAGAACTTCTAAAGTTTAGAACTTCATTAAGCC
The DNA here is from genome assembly GCA_947458855.1 of Monopis laevigella. Taxonomy (NCBI): domain Eukaryota; kingdom Metazoa; phylum Arthropoda; class Insecta; order Lepidoptera; family Tineidae; genus Monopis; species Monopis laevigella. The sequence continues at coordinate 4,145,460 of OX381577.1, read as the reverse complement.
TCGTACGTCGTATTAGTATCAGAGGCTCTACCATGGGTTTGCGCATTATAGCAACGTAACGTATACGCATACGTGAGCAACAACCGATAGAATAGCTTTATTAAATCCTGTTACCAAAAATAAAACGGCCCTGTCGGTTGTTGCTCACGTATACGTTACGTTGCTACAATGCGCAAGCCCATGGTAGAGCCTCTGGTGCTATGTGTACCAGAAGTACCAATAGAGCTTAGTTTCTGTCCAGCTGGGTAATAACACGCACAACGCTAAACTTTAATGGATATAATGCAATTCTGACGACATTGAAAATTGACAGACAACTACGTAATTTTGGTTAAAGTTTAGCTAAACGTTGTGCAGCGTATTAATAGGCCAGCGTAATGTGTATCATTACGCTGGCCTATTAATAGGCCACGTAATGTGTATCATTACGCTGGCCTATTATTACGCTTACGTCCTATGTATTTTTATTTTTTTATTATATGTAGGACAAATTACACATAAAGCTCTAGGTGTGTACCATGTGTACTAGAAGCAACGATATAATACATATTATATTGTATAAATACCCAGCCAATGACAAAAAAAATAAAATATAACTATATACTCGTATATATATATACAGAAAATCGTACTAATACTTTTTTCCCACGGGTGGGAATTGAACCCACGACTACCGAATACAATGCCATAGGCATTATTATTTTTAATATCTGGATTCGTCAGCGCTAAAAGTAAAGTTTGCTTTTTGCGGATTGATTTAAAAACTACTGAACTGTTTTTTTTTTTAAATCACCTATAGAAATCACCTATAGATCCCATTTCTTTTAAATTAAACGGCGGTCACAGCTGTATTTTATATGGCGACTTTTATATAGAGTGATATATTTTTGCGGCCTCTACCAAAAAATATAATATAAATATGTGTAGGTAGGATAAATATAGCCTGCTTTGTAGCAAACCCAACAAAGAACAAACATCGTTTATTTTTATTTACCATCCGATTCTGTTGTCGGGTTAGAATAAAATACTTTTGGGTTTTGTAATTCGATATAAAATAATAAAGGCTTTCTTTTTATTTTTATGTTCCGGTATTAGTTTATTATACAATTAAAACTTTTTACTGCTCGACGCAGCCTATGTATGTATAGATATGTGTATATGTGTAAATGTATGTAAAAAAATATCGTCTCTGGTGCAAGCAGTCTCGGCGGCCTATATAATACCCAGCATTTCAATCGATCAGCGTTACGACGCGTAGAGAAATTAAGGAATATTTTTTTCTGAAATCTCCCTACGTGGTCTCTCGCGGCGGGTTATTAGCACACGTATTATGATCAAATTGGAAAGGTTTTAAAAGACGGTGCATTCAAAAGTCTCTGAGACCGGTGTGCATGTATAAGGCGAAAGGCAGTATGTTGAAATAGAGGCAGATGGCTCTCGATTGTCTCTGCCTACCCTGAAAGGGACCTGGGACTCTACTAAATAAATTGTTTAGTAGTGACAGACATTAACAGATTCCATTAATGTGGCCGACAACAAAATCCAATAATGTGGCCGATCAATAGGGTTCTACTATGCCGGCTAAATGATGCGGTTGCGGAGGCGTCAAATTTAGCATATCAATTCCGTAACCTAACCCTTAAAGAAGAGTACCGCCTTAACTATAAATCGATTTTTACATTTTTATTTTTTGCTTGACAGACTGATGCAAAATCAGTGTGGTGGTAACGAGACCGGTCGATCGCATAGTAAAGTTATAGAGACCTTCCTCCCACCTTTGAAGTCAACGGCATATTAAAGTTAAAATTAACATTTTGTTTACGAAATATATTAAATTTTGATTTAATAATGACGATACACAATTTATTTAGGAGAATAAGACCCCAACGGCCATAGGTATTCGTTTTTTTAAAGGAAAAATTAGGTTTTAGACATATCGAAATCCTTTACGAGTACGTACAATTGTTACCTCACAGAATTGTAGAAACTATCAAATCAATAGCGCATGTAACACAAGGGAATAGAGTGCATGCCTGTTTTAAATATTGTTTTTGCCGATTATTCAATGTCATTTTTAAAGGATTTTGTTATTTTAACTAAAGTTTTCGTTATAAGAAACAGAATGTGGCTGCTAGCATGAAGTTTAAATAAATAAAATGCCATGCAGACTGCGGATGGAAAATGAATAAATAAATTATTGTACAATAATCGGTTAATCGCTACACGAAGATAAAACGTCGGTTAAGGTTAAATTCAAATTGTTCACTCCAGCAATTTGTTTACAGCTTATCACAACATATATCTTGCCTGAAAAAATCTGTGTAACAAATTAGGACGATTTCTCAAATACGATAGGCGGTTACCGCTTTAAAAATAGCCCGGTTTTTTACGAAAAAGCCTCAATAAATCCAGGAAAAGGGATGGGGAGAGGATTTCGCTCGTCATTCGGGGGTTTTATTGTAAGTTATTTAGATACACAGGTTTCTGATCGGAGATTATAAACGAAAACGGATGGAAGGCTTCGATAAAGGTTTCGCTTTTAATAATTAATCAATTTGTTTACGTAATCGTTGAAATTTTGGATATTTTATTAGGTAGTTGAGTTTCAATTAAATGGTTTAATAATCATTAACGGTAAGTGTTTTGAGATTAATTGGATAATAATTACCTTAATTAGGAACAGCTATTGATTAAAAATAATGTTATAGGTAGGCAAGTATTTCAGGTTCGATTCCCGGTTGGTATCAATGAGTTGTTATTTATTTTACAAGACCACTATTCGTGCATGCAAAGCACATTAAGTTGTCGGTTATGATTCCTCTACTACTATCATGTGAAAACGTACAATGTGTTAAATGCATAAATTAAAAACTAATTTATATTCTGGAACTTCATAGCGTGCTTGCCTCGTGCGGTTGCGACGAGCGACGGGCGCGAAATATCAAAAATATGAAACCGCCGCTTGCGTCCATAGTGTACTAGGTCCCAGTTCGGTGCTGTCGCCCGGCCTAAGCGCGCGGTATACTTCTACAAGATTCAAGGTGGTAGTATACTGCATAGATTATGTAGTAGGCTCCTGAAAACCGGTAGACCCACTGCCCACAGACTAAACCGTAACAAACAAGGTCACTTTGTGGTTTTTACATCTGTGTAGCTGTGGTAATGAACTGGTCAGTCGGTCGTAGGCAAATTAAGCATTCATTTGGGTAAAAGCTAGTACTTAAATGATATAGCACTCGCTGTATCCTACAGAAAATACAAACGAAAAAAATTGCAATGAGTGCTCGCAAAGCTACCTGACTTAATTTAAATTTTATATAAGAATTGCAAATGCAGAGAAATTCTTTTCTCAAACGCTGCACTAGACTAGAAGAATAAAGTGGAATTGAAATTGCACGTTACTTGCGGAATACACTCGCCGAGTATACGGTCGGCAACGCAAACAATAATATAAAGTTTTTCTACACTTTTCCGTATATTTATCATGTTACATGCTACCATTAGATGGGTAAAAACTACTTATACCAGTAGTTTGTGATAGTTCTATAAACAACTTTTGAAAAAAATCATTAGAATAATCTAAGGTACGGTAAGGAAAGGTGGCTCTTTTTATTAACTTTAGAAGGAGCTTGTGCACAAGAAATGGATTCGGAACTACACATACATATCATCACGGGTGCCTTATTGCGCCCAAGACCGCCAAGACGCCCTCAGGGTACCGAGCGGAGGGGTTTTTAATCCCACCTCGTCGTAGCCGATGGTATGAATCTACACCGAACAAGTGACTAGCTGGTCGCGATGCTTTGAATAGACCATAAATAAATAAACCCATCTATAAATAGTTTCACAAGTTGGTATAGTGAAACCGGGACCGACGGCTTAACGTGCTCTCCGAGGCACTATAGTGGTGTTGTTAAACAAATGTCATACATTTTTGCTAAATCGAACGTCAAAAGACATCTAAATGTATGTTTACAGTGATAATAAAGTTTTTTTTGAAAATAAAAGAACATGGAGGTGTAGATTTTACTTACTCGGTCGTAATTACCTGATTTCTTTATAAAACATCTCTTAAGTTTTGAAAAGACACTAAAGTAATACTTTTTGAATCATAAATCAAACTTTGGGTGTCTTTTCAGAATTTAATAGATTTTTTATAAAGAGACAATCTAATTAGGATCGAGTAAGTAATATTTACACCTACACGTTCGTTTTTGTTTTATTTTTTATTTAAATTTCACTAAAAACAACATTTAGACGTTTTTAGACGTTCGAATTCGAGGATCCATTTCCTGGATTCTTAAGGGAGGCTTTCGTAGCCAAATGCATTACCTAGCTATATAAGGGAGTCATAACTTTGTTGGGTAGACCACCACCCATATAGATAAACCGTGTTGCAGGAGACTACTGAACCGATTTCATGTCGAAGTGGGTGCGGTTATGAAACGGGCAGTTAATTTGACGATAAAGCAGCGAGAATATTAAAGTAGACTCGTAATGCAAATTCATCTTTCGCATCTTTTAGACGGCATAGTGAGAGCGATTAATAGGTACTGTTTAACAACAATGTATTGATAGATCTATCGGTGCATGAACTTTGTAGGTCTGCTTTCAATCAAATGGATACAAAGGCACATGCGTGCAATTAAAAAATAATAATATAACATTCAGTAAAATAATAATATAACTTTCAGTAAAATAATCATATAACTTTCAGTAAAATAATTATATAACTTTCGGTAATTTTTTTTTATATTTTTTTTTATGTGGGACAAATTACACATATTGCTCTGGTCACAAACTAAGCTCTAGGCTTGTACTATGTGTACCAGAAGCAACGATATAATACATATTATATTTTATAAACACCCAGACCATGACAAACTGTACAGAAAAATCGTACTAATATTTTTTGCCATGAGTGGGAATCGAACCCACTTACTCCGGATACAACGCCAAAGGCGCAACCACTAGTCTACGGAGGCTGTCGAAAATAATCATATAACATTCAGTAAAATTATAATATAACTTTCAGTAAAATAATCATATAACTTTCAGTAAAATAATCATATAACTTTCAGTAAAATAATAATATAAATTTGAGTAAAATAATAATATAACTTTCAGTAAAATAGTAATATAACTTTCAGTAGAATAATCATATAACTTTCAGTAAAATAGTAATATAACTTTCAGTAGAATAATCATATAACTTTCAGTAAAATAATAATATAACTTTCAGTAAACGCATTTAGGTTGTAAATTCATTTAAAAACGTTCTGAAGGCATAACTAAGAAAATAAAAAAAATGTTCAGTCGTTGGCGACAGTACATTTAGTCGTCAGCCCATCACGTTACGAGCGCAAAATATCTAAACCTATTTTGAAAATGTATTGGATAGGTAGACGTGACGCTGAAAATTGTTGAACGAAATACATACTTTTAGTGTATATGCAAATAACTTTATTGTTTCTAGTATTTAGATTTTTTTTTGTTTTTAATAACAAGGTTAAGTAGAGGGTACAAGTTCGGTTATAGATGGGTGACCGATCCATATTTAATGCTTTATTACTCAATATCAATGTGGAATTTTTATTTATAAAAGTTTCTACATTTAACTTATATGTACAGTTATATAACAAATACAACAAATATAGGGTAAATTTTTCAAGTGTGCCTACAATACCAAATCCTAAACTACATGTAATAGCTCAAAGGGAGTCTCAGGGCCGATATTAATAAAATCTAAATCTGCATTATTAGATTTTTTTTAATTTATTCTGCTGACCGGGAATCGAACCGGTAGATTTAGAAAAAAAACTTACCCTGACGCTCACACCGCACGTTAAGCTGACGGTCCCATTTCCACTATACCAATTAGTGAGACTACTAAAAGTATCAGCAGTACCAATCTTGAAATATCCTATACATTTTTTTTTTCATAGATATTTTGGGATGTCTCGCTGATATTGATCTTAGTCGATGTTACCCGAACTCTAACGATGTAAATATTAATGTATCGAGCGACAAGACCTCGTCAGTAGTTTAAATATTTATACATGCTGAAAATTTTGTTTATTTACTTTTAACGATGGAGCTTTTGAGCGACTTTTGACGTAGTTTTTCTGTGATCCGTTTGGTTATATACATCTAGCATACACGAAAAAACACGACTAAAATTCTGTCCATTTAATATTTTAATTATTTCAGCTTTTGTGTTAAATCATAATATTAATTAAAATCAAATGCAATAATAATGTTATTATTATACTTACCAGATAATATATTATGTCTTATATTTCTGCGAGATCAGTTTAGAAACATGCTCCATGTGACTCTAAATTTACCTGATGCTAAACATATCAACAAAGTATATGAAAGTGTCGATCAATACATTGTTATTTAACCACATTGATCGGTCTTACTATGCCGGCCTAATGATGCGAGTTTACGAGCGGTTACCAGTATATTTTATTATCCTTGCTGCTTTCTTGCCAAGTCAACGGCCCGTTTCGTTACCGCATCCTAAAAGGAGATTACCACTTCGACAAGAAATCAGTGCATTAGTCTCCTGAAATAGGTTTACCCTCAGACTAAAACTAAAACTTGATTAGCTCACTTGACGATTTGCCTCCCACTTAAAATTGAGTGGGAGTCGAACCCACGACTTCTGGATAGAACGCTAACGGAAGCGGATCTACTAGATCACGGAGGCGGTGTAATAACGAGAATTATTTTATATTAACTAATTTTGATAAATTTATTTTTATCTTTGCTAGGCTGACCGACCGGTCTTGTTCCACCGCCCATACAAATGCAAAAACCTACCTAGTCATGCTTCGGTTTTAGTCTGTGGGTTCACCGGTTTTCCGGAGACTACTGCATCGATTTTTTATTAAGGAGGTAGTCTCCTTTCATGGTACGGTTACAAAACGGCCGATTGATTCGACGATAAGCGAGGATGTTAAAATAGACTCGTAATGCAAATACGTCCATGTCGCCGCCCATTTCGTAACCGGATAATTTAGCCGGCATAGTGAAAGCGATCAATATTATTATACAACATTGTATTGATTGACCCCATTCATGGACTTTGTAGGTCTACTTAACATCAGGTATATACAAAGTCACATGCCATGCTCTATTAAAAAAAAAAAACTATTATTTCTTAATACTTACTGTTGTGACCAGTGCTCGTTGTAGTAAAGTATAGCTTACCTGAAAACAAATAACAAAAACTGTATAAAATATAAAACAACAACTTGTTCTGAAAAACAAAACCTGAAAACAAATGTTTAGACTGCGAAAGAGGAGTCTGTATATGACGCTATATGTGTGGAGGATACAGGGGCGCCAGGAGGTATATTGTACAAAGTTACAGGGTTTGTTAGAAGTTTTATGACGTTTTATTTAATATACGTGGTGACCGAGTTGGTTAGACCTTAGACTGAAAAATACTACGGTTTTTAAGTACCCGGTTTAAACCCAGTTGTGTACGACTAAGTTTTTAATTAGAAAATATATATTAGTTTTAAATCTTTGCTATAGTGCCTCGGGGTATACGTTAAGTTATCGGTCCCAATTTGAAGTATAGATGTTTTTTTTATATTGTAGCACGGTATGTGAAACTATCCATTAATGGGGTCGATATATACATTGTTGCTTAACAATATTGATCGCTCCCACTATGTCAGTTAAATTATGATTTAGCCTATCCAAACACAGCGACGAGCTAGCTACTTGTTCGGTGTTGACTCAGAATTCAGAATACCATTGGCTGCAATGAGGTGTCTTGGCGGTCTCAAGTGCCGTAAGACACCCGAATAACGGTGTACATAATAATATGGTGCAACTTTTTTTATGACAAAATGGTATTATTTATATTAAGTAGGTAGAGCACGGCATGTGACTTATATACCTGATGGTAAACATACCTACAAAGTCCATGAATGGGCTTTAAAGGCATCATGAGGCGTTTTGGCGGTCTCAGGTACAGTAAGGCAACATATGGTCCAATAAAAAAAGGTATAACAAAAGGGTATATAATATACATAAGGGTAGCAGAATTGATTAGGTATGCGACTGAAAAGCTGAAAATATACCCAAATTATGAAGAACTCCCTATGTATTCATCAGATAATTTAAGACCACTATTTTATGCATATAGATAGGGCCGTCGTCATTATTGTAACATTATAAATGCGAAAGTGAGTCTGTCAGTGTGTCTGTTTGAGGAGATTATGTCACACCTACTGAAACAATTTGTTGAAATTAATAGAAAGGTAAATTTAATCCCGGCTGCAACATAGGGTATATAAGTTGACATTTTATGTCAACTTATTGGCTACCTCAATGATTTAGTAGATAAGTAACCTACTAGAACTAAAACCACACCCAAAAGTATTAAAGTACCTACATTTTTATTTGTTATCCTGTAAGCGCATTTAGGGCCCCGTACAACAAAAGAAAAGGGGGAGAATAGGAGGTATAGTGAAAAGTACAGTATATTATTACAGAAATAGTTTATTATTTCAAACCCCGGTGTGTACCAATGAGTTTTTAATCTAAACATGTATGTGCATTTGTTTAACAACACCACTATAGTACTTCGGAGAGCACTGTAAACTGTCTGTCACAGTTTCACTATACCACCTTGTGAAACTGTATATAGATTGTGGGTTATTGATTCTATACAAACATCGCATACCAGCGTCTATGACGAGGTGGGATTAAAAACCCGCCGCAAGGCACCCGTGATGTTATTTATATTTTATATAATTTATTATTTCAGCTACCATTTGAAATAGAAACTTGAAAATTGGAATTTAAAAGCAATACAATAATTGTGCGTCTGTAAAGCAGTGGACAAAGGTTAATTTTTGTGTAACAATTTGACAGAGCTTAGTATATCATCTGAAATCGATCAGATCGTATTTAAGCTAGCTTGCTATGTGTCAGTCTTTAGAAATGGGTCTGCTTCTGGATATGTTTTTGCCATTACAATAAAGCTTTCAAGGCACACAGGTATTGTGTAGAAACTGGGGGCCAGATTATAATTATCTGGAGAGACAGATGCTGGTAAGGGATTCTAAGCCTCTGCTGTACAACCAGGTACCTGGAACATTGTACGTTTAAAAAAATTAAAAAGGAGCACTTCATGCATTTTGGGAAAATCATAATGACACACCGCTTTTTCTGGTGAAAATTTACACAACACAAAGAACTGGACAAGGCGACTGGTTTTGTAGGTCATTTCCCCTGCAAACTACATTTAAGTAATGTCCATACAAAAGTGATTGTCCAAGGACTCCTAGCATATTATGTTAATTTATTACTTTTTGATATACGTGGTGGCCGAGTTGGTTAGACCTTGGACTTAAAAACACTTAAGTCCCTGGTTCGAATCCCGGTGTGTACCAATGAGTTTTTAATTTAAAAAAATATGTACATTTGTTTGACAACACCGCTATAGTACCTCGGAGAGCACGTTAAGCTGTCGGTCCCGATTTCACTATACCAACTTGTGAAACTGTTTATAGATGGGTTATTGAGTCTATTCAAAACATCGCAACGAGCTAGCCACTTGTTCGGTGTAGACTCATACCATGGGCTACGACGAGGTGGGATTAAAACCCCTCCGCTGGGTACCCTGGGCCGTCTAGGCGGTCTCGGGCGCCGTAAGGCACCCGTGATGATACACACATACATATATTACTTTTGACTAAATTAAAATTTTGTACGTTGAATTTTGTTTTGCACGTGTTAAAAAATACCTAGTTTACTTTATATAAAAAAAAATATTAGATACTTTCTAATTTTAACTAGAAAATTGTCATTCATAACCTGTCGGCGTTGCGTGTTTGAGCACCTTAAGATAAGCGTTTAGAATATTTCTTACGCTTAAATTATATTCAATGTTCGGAGAAGGAATGCCGAATATTCTCATATTAACTTTATACGACGCTACCTACATATTAATTTTATGCACAAGCTAAATAATAAAAGGATTTTGTTTTTTATCATTTGTAGCCTAAATTATATTTAACTAAACTTGAATTAACTAGATTATGGTGAATTAATTTAGTTTGTAGTAATTTTAAACTCGAAATCCTAATATAATATATTTTACTTAGGCTTTATTTTTAACACCATGATTAATTTTATTTGTCAGCCACATTTTTAGTTTTATATAAATCCAGTTGCTATACCACAAGTTTTTGCCAACAGTTTCTACTATAGTCGCTAATAACTATAGGAATACTAACTACAGTATTCCTATAGTTACTAGCGGCTATAGTAGAAACTAACGTTTAGTAGGAAACTCATATACTTCACAACTTTTGCTACTCGTAAATCGAGTTGAATTCAGAATGCTCCATTTTAGGCGTTAGACCTTTTAGATTACATAATAAAAAAAACTTTACCTGTCACCTTTTCTGATTTTTTATTGACTTTTAATAAAAGCAGTTAATAGCTTTAAAAAATCGATAGTGTTAATTATAACCTCGAGTCGGTTCAGTGGGCTGAGATGTGACCACTCGACTGAGAATACCAGGAGGGCATGTGATCCCTGGAGGTAGGGTGAAATCAGGACACGTCTAGCTGTTATAACTACCTGGATACCCTTGGATAGGTTCGAGGGAGACGAAGGAAAGTGGAATATTTATAGATTATTTCATAGGAGGCTAAAAGATATGCAACTCTTGAATAGGTTTGTTAAAGGTATTTCTTTGATATTCCTTTCCACTTTGTACATAAGGTATTTCGGTTTTCTAGATCATTATTTATGTATGTATATGTAAAAGATATTTTTAAGTGGTGAATATTAGAATTTAAGTATTTTATATAGTAGTCACTTTGATTTATAATCAGTAATGTATTGCACCTACCTCACTTATTTACTAATTTGATTTTCCCGTAAGTTTGACTGGTAGAGAATGCCTAACGTCATTGCGCGCCTTTGTATTTTGTATGCAATAAAGATTTAAATAAATAAAAATACTTTATTGCAAAATAAGTTAACATGGTTTCAATTAATTAAATGACATCATTTAAAGAGTTGAGGCTAAGATATAACCACAAATTGGCCCTGAATACCCAAACTAGGATTCCCTGTCCTATGAGGGTCATGGGAAGATTGCTGTCTGTCTCGCGTTTAGTTATATGTTACAGTATACCTCAGAGAAAAAAATAAATACATATTTATAGTTCGATTTAGTAAAATTATAGTTATAGTTCATCACGAGGTTTTATTTATCACCAGGTGGATACAAAGTCACATGCCGTGCTGCAATAAAATGAATATAAAATAAAATTAGCAGATGTTTGTGTACTCAAACGGATCGTAATGGTAAGCACTTTCCACACCCGGCATTAATTGCTGAATTTAGCCGCTTTAGTGCTTTAATATAAGTTCCTACCTCATATTTTATTGCTAATACTTACATAGAAAACTTAATTCAGTATAGCTTTTAATATGATTTTTAAATAGCGATTAAAACGGCCAAACCAAAAATTCTAAAAATAATTAGATTTCCCAATTTTGTTTCTACACTTAAACCTTTTCTTTCACCCCAAAAACAGGGTATTACCCAAATTTTCATGTTAATTACACAGCTAATGCATTTATAAATAGGGTTTTCTGTACTCGGCGTACGGTCTACAGAAAATGTATAAATTATTCATCGCCATCATGGCATGATTGAATATACGACCTCTGTTAAATGACATATGGAGTTTGTATTGATTTTTTACGTTATAAATAGCTTTGTTACCACACAGTGTGACCATGGACTATATTATAAATTGTACTGAATTATAAATAAAGCCACTATAAATACGTTTTTCCTTTACAGTTTGTAATGGTCTGGGTGTTTATAAAATATAATATGTATTAGTAAATCGATGTTTCCAGTACAAATAGTACAAGCCCAGAGCTTAGTTTGTGACCAGAGCAATATGCGTAAATTGTCTTACATATTCAATTTTAAAAAGTACCATTACGGGTGTCTTACGGCGTCCCTAGATGGCCTCACGGTACCCAGCGGAGAGCTTTTAAGCCCATCTCATCGTAGCCGATGGTATGAGTCTACACCGAACAAGTGGCTAGCTCGTTGCGATTTTTTAGATAGACTCAATCTATATAATAAATATAATCTACCCATCTATAAATAATTTCATAAGTTGGCCATAGTGAAATTGGGAGACTTGAGAGGCCAGGATTCTTGTGCACATTCTATTCAAGCATTCTTTTATAGAGATACTAGAATACTCTATATTCAAATACCGCCTCCGTAGACTAGGTTGTGCCTTTGGCATAGTATCGGGAGGTCATGGGTTTGATTACCACCCATGGCAAAAAAAAGTCTTTCTGTACAGTTTGGCATGGTCTGGGTGTCTATAAAATATAATATCGTTGTTTCTGGTACACATAGTACAAATCTAGAGCTATGTGTGTAAACTGTACTACATATTACAAAAAAATAATTATATATAATAATAATAACGTATATTTTTTTAATATATACGTGGTGACCGAGTTGGTTAGACCTTGGACTTAAAAACACTTAGGTCCCTGGTTCGAATCCCGATGTGTACCAATGAGTTTTCAATTAGTAATAAAAATATGTACATTTGTTTGACTACACCACTATAGTGCCTCGGAGAGCACGTTAAGCTGTCGGTCCCGTATTCACTATACCAACTTGTGAAACTGTTTATAGATGGGTTATTGAGTCTATTCAAAAACATCGCGACGAGCTAGCCACTTGTTCGGTGTAGACTCATACCATCGGCTATGAAGAGGTGGGATTAAAACACCTCCGCTGGGGCCGTCTAGGCAGTCTCGGGTGCCGTAAGGCACCCGTGATGATATGTTATTAGTAAACAGGAAGCTGTCAAAAATTCTAAGCCATTAATATATAAATATAATACATATTATTTGTATTAGGGTGTCACTAAAATAATATAAGTTATTAAATGTCACCAATTAAGTCTAAAATGTATTATTATTATTATATTAATATAAAAAATACATCTACTTAAAAAAAACTACAGTCAAAGCAAAGTCAATCAATCAAAATAAATTGTTGAATTTTTATCAAACGTCATATCAAAATGGGTTAACGGTGAAATGCATAAATCTACGTGAAAAACAAACTTTTTTGTCCTTATTTTATGCCATATTTCAGCGCTTCATCGAACCAACGTATGCATAAACCCATAGAGTTACAAATATTTTGCTTTAAATTTATTTTTTATGCACCCGTGTCCCTGGTTCTACGGATGTTGATTTAACTTTGCGCAGTTGCCTACAGTTTGGTTTATAATTTCTGCTCAGCTCCTATACGTTGTAACGTGATGTTATATAGCTTACCCTATTCAATAAACGGGCTATCTTAAACAAAATATTTTTGGCAATCGGACAGATAGTTTCTGAGATTATAGTGTCCAAACATACATTCAAGCACTATTTACAAAATTTAATCTTTTGAGTAGTAAGTACCTAATCTAGTGCCTACTACTTAGCCAGTCAGAGTTAGGAAAAGAATACTAAAGTTTGAATCGATACAGCGAAATGACAGTTCGTGGTTGAGACATTATGCTATTATAGTGTATAAAATGTCCAAATGAAATTATTTTAAGTCACTTGTATCTATACACAGATACACTTATCAATAAATATACACACATGCATACCACATAACATATACTTGCCACAAAGACACACACACGTACCATTTTCTTTAACATTTTAATGTTTAATTTTAAGAGTCTATATATTTTGTTTTCCACAACACAGGTAAACTAACAGCGTGTGTGTATCAAATAATTAAATACATTTATTATTATTAATAATCCCGCACATTTTATATTATATATTGCTCACGCACTAATTTACTGACGACTCGCCAACATGGAATTGACGAGCTAGCCGACGGAAGTGTACCGACTTTTTTTTATTGGAGCACGACGTGTGACTTTGTATCTACCTGGTGGTGAGCAGAACTACAAAGTCCATGAATGCGGTCAATCAATAATTGTTCTTAAACAATATTGATCGCTCCCACTTCACGCTCGCGATTACGAAATGAGGGCGACAATGACGAAATGCATTACGAGTAGATTTTAATATACTCGCTGCCTTATCATCATTTAACTACCAATTTCGTAACCGCACCCTGAAAGGAGACTACCACCTCGACCAAAAATCGATGCAGTAGTCTCCTGAAAACCGGTGAGCCCACAGACTAAAACCGAAACAAGACCGGTCGGTCAGCCTAGCGAAGTTATAAAGACCTTCCTCCCACCTAAATAGAGACTTTCTTCCCACCTAAATAGAGTCGTTCCTCCCATTTAAACTCTACTTTGTGTGCGAGGAAGAGTGTGGAGTTTTCCATTTTGTATAGGTAGTTTCAGTACTGAAGGTATCCTCTATCATTTCAGAGATCTATGATACCGGATTTGGTATCGAATTTTGATTGCCTCTCAACATGCACTATGGAAATATTGAGTCAATATTTTAGCTCGGTTTACTTTTAATTGGAGGGTCTGTTTTTTTTATTTTTCAATATTCGAGGTTAAAAGAGTTAAACTGAATTACTTATATAGAGTATTGGTAATGCAGCGAGTATCATATACAATAGTATGTGTTACTTTGTGTCCTTAACAAAATATAAATAGGTACTTACTTTTTTTTTTTAATATTAATGTCATAGAATTGGCAGCTTCCTGTTTACTAACCAAGTTTACTTTGAAAAAATCTACGTTTTTTTTTTTTATTGTTAAGCCGACCTACAATGTCCATTAATTGGGTCGATCAAAACATTATTTCTTAACAATATTCATCACTCCCACTATGCCGGCTAAATGATGCGGTTACAAAATGGGCGGCGACAAAGACGTATTTGCATTACGATACTATTTTATTATGCTTGCAGCTTTATGAAATTGGTTTAGTCCACTATCTCGGTCTCGTTACCACTGCCGTTACAAATGCAAAAACCGTCAAATGGTATAGTTATGTTTCGGTTTTAGTCTGTGGGTTCATAGGTTTTCATGAGACTACTCGAATTATTGTCGTGGTAGTAGTCTCGTTTCATGATGCGGTTACGAAACGGTTGCTTGAATTGAAGATAAGGGAGCATTTGAATTCTGAGAATGATTGCGAGTAATTAGAGTCGTGTTTAGCTATAGAAGGCATAATCCCTTGTTGTTTATTCCTTCCCTTATATATGTTATGGACCAAGTGATTAATGCGGGCATTATTAATATTGTGCGAGCATTATGAATAATGTCTAGCTCTATCGGGCTAAGTGATTAATTACTATCTAAATTTCATTATTTATCACATTGCACGGTCATTATTATATTGCTACGTGACAATTGGGCAATTTGATAATAAAGCTAAATTTGACGTAGTGCGGGGAGAGAAGCACGCGTGACACGCTCTGACCAATCAGAGACCGCCATTCAGCGTGCGCCTCGTGCGGCGGACTTTAAAAACTAGTGGATTCATAATGCAAAAGTCTTTGCTAATTAATCCAATAATGAGTCTGATTATTTAAATTGTTTAACATTTAGTTAATTTCAGTTATTTTAAGTTAAACGACAATAATAATAAAAAAATAGTAATTAAATATGTTTGAATTACTCTGCCCAAAAGGTGATGGGCAATATGTATAATGCCCGGTCAATTTGATAATTTGAATAATATTATCAAATTGCACTCTCATATTGGGCATTTTTCATAATGGCCGGGCATTATACATAATGTCTAATTTATTACTTGGTCCATAACATATACACTATTATGTCTTAAGTATTGCCTTACGAAAAATCAACCTTACGTTTTAATTTCCAATTTAATCTGAATCGTGACTAAATTAACTTTTTAAATAAATAAATAAAATAAATGTGTACCAGAAATAACGATATAATACATATTATATTTTATAAATTTTATTATTATATATATACTAATTTGTTTGCCATGGGTGGGAATTGAATCCACGCCCACTAAATACAACGCCAAAGGCGCAACCACAAGTCTACGGAGGCTATCACTTGGCTTTGGTCCATAGGTCCTTGAACTTAATTCTAAAGCTTAAAAAACTTTGACCCTCGTAACCCTCAAAAATACCTCACCCCTAACGGCCAAAAATAATACTAAATCAAGTCAAGAGGAAAATTGTCGACTCGTTTAAACGATGGGTCCCTTAGGAATACGCTTGATATATTTAAAAAACGAACGTTTTTACAATCAGATTTCGAATTGGGAATTCTTTATTTCAAATGTAATTTTTTTATGATATAGAAACACTAACACCAGTATTCATAAAATCTTATTGAGTCCTTGAAGAACACTTTAGTTATATAAGGTTTTGTCTCTTTTTATTAGTAACAAAGATGTATATGCATAAAAGAGACAAAACCTTCCATAACTAAAGTGTTCTTCAATGCCTCAATAAGTTATTATGAATTACTGAACAGTTAATTTAAATTACCGCCTAGACGGCCTCAGACCCTCTATCGGAAGACTTTTTTAACGTAGCCGGTGATTGTCCAAGTCCTCCCCGAACAAGTGGCAACGTCGTGGTACTTTGTATAAGTTTTTAAAGAGTTTCGTGAAACTGGAGCACTATAGTAGTATTCTGGTACAAATGTACAAAGTTTACACCGGGTTTGAACCTATAACCTAAGTGATTTAAGTCTACAGTCTAACCAACTCAGCCACTAAGCATAACAGTAACTCAGTCACTAAGCATAACAGTAAATTCAGTCACGATTCAGATTAAATCGGAAATTAAAACGAAATAATCTTTTCTTACCACTTTCCTTGATTTCTTTTTCTTTTTATCATTTGGGTACTACTTGAAACATTTTAGTATAAGGGAAGGAATGAATAACAAGGCACGTGCCCTCTCTAGATCAATACGACTGCAATCACTCGCATACATTGTCAGAATTCAAATGATATTGAGGTCTGCCATGACAGATGGCAGGCGACGATACCTATACAAAATATATGTCGCGTTATACCATTAAGGTGTAAATATCCTATTTATGTGTGGAGATACTACAGCGTAGCGACTTGTGACAGCCTATGTCATGTGCCAGTCCGCCATATTTAGGGATGAAATTTGTTAACGAATATCGCTGTTTAATATAACTAAAGTCCAAATATACATTATTAATAGCATCCATCTTGTGGGAGGTTTTTAAATTAAGGTACAGAACACATAATAATACCTAATGGCGCGGCTGCATTAGCGGGCTACGGTGAATATTCGTGAGAGCGCGATGAGTGTGGCCGGGTAAATCGTTGCAATGCGCAGTATTCGGACGGAGACGATGTATTATCGGGCACTGGGATGTATGTAGGCGCGATGATGTAGACAAGAAAATCGCGTGAGCCCGAACACGATGTTTTTGGCGCGACAACGCGACGCGTATCTTTGCCTGCTAATGTAGCCGCGCCATCGGTATAAACATTCCAAAACTTAATAATTATAAAGTTATCCCGCGACAGGAAACGAACTAGTATTTTATGGTGAGTCTACTGATTAGCCTAAAATTTCTCACAACAATTATGGCGCGGCTAAATTAGCGGGCTACGGCGAATATTCGTGATAGCGCGATGAGTATGACCGGGTAAATCGTTGCAATGCGCAGTATTCGGACGAAGACGATGTATTATCGGGGTGCTGTGATGTATGTAGGCGCGATGATGTAGACAAGAACATCGCGTGAGCCCGAACACGATGTTTTGGCGCGACAACGCGACGCGTATCTTTGCCCGCTAATGCAGTATGCAAAAGAACTTTATTATTAAAGTAGTTAGTTAATATTATAGTTTATTATGTGCTTTTATAGGTACGTGTATGTAACAGAAAGATAGGCGGCTAATGTATACAGAGATAGCCTCTAGGTTATATCGAATAGCACATAATATGTTCAACCTTTTAGGATATGTCAGGGCTGCGTCCATTTACTTAGTAACTCGGTCAAGCAACAAACCTCTATGCGACCTTACGTATAAATAGAATATAAGATGGAGTTCATAGATCAATTTGTGTGTTCTTGAAATGAAAAAGGGCATTCCTGGAAGGTAGGAAGTGATAGACAGATGTCAATTTTCTTTGTTGGTCAAAGTCAAAATCAAAGGTTTTTTTTTTATTTATTTACACAAAAATACAGATGTTAAAAAGGAATAAGTCCCTGGTTCCCACACTAGGAAATCCTGTCACGTGGGAATCAGATTCCACCACAAAAAAAGGGTTATTATATTGTTAGATATGAATCATAAAAACTACCAATGTAATTATGAAATTATCTACATACTTTAGTTAATAGGTCTTAGTTAATAGGTTAAAAAAAGATTAAAATGAAAAATAAAAAAATCCAAATCAAAATTGATAAAAAATAACATTAAACTAGTAAAAGGTTAATAGTTAGCCAGCTGAATTTAAATAATAAAGAGAAAGAAAATAAAAATACACAAAGCGTAAAAATAATATAAAATAGCTAAAATATAATAAAAAAGTAACAAGGTAGTTATTACATACAAAAAAATAATATATTTAATATTACAATTAAAGGAAAAATAAATGTTAAAAAGTAAATTTCATGTAAACACATTTATGAAAAGTAAAAAAAAAATTAAGGTCCAAGTGTGCACTTGGCTAGGTCGCCATTCCTCCCACAGACAATAGTTGAAAATACAATTTATAACAAATGTGTAGTTAACTATTAATTAAACTATTGAGGAAATGCTATTTCTTTTCTCCAGCGAGAACCGAAAACACGCTACATGTGCATGTGTCTTTGTAGCATTAATAGATCTGTCTGATGGTAAGCATACCTACACAAGCATGAATAGGTTCGATCAATACCTACACTGTTTTTTTTCAGCAAATGTTGCGGTTATGAATAGAGCGACGATAAAGAATTTGCATTACTATAGTCTACATTGATATCCTCGCTGCTATATCTCACTTTGAAAAAAGACCACCACCTCGACAAGAAATTTATGCAGTAGGTATGTAATATATGACATAGGTTAGGTTATTAGACAAGCTCCAAACAGGGGTATCTTTAAGAGACTAGTGTATAAATACTTTCTGAATGTTCCAATGTGTCTTCTCCTTTTTATTATTCGTTTGGGCTCTCTCTCTCTCTCATCTTATTCTGTATTTCTGCTTTAAATAATTATTGTACTGTGGGTAGTGCTATATTGTGCTGTTGCTGTAATATTTGCTATTTTATTATTATGTATGTATATTATCAATATAATTTATGATATGTATGTGTATGTAGTGAGTATTAGTGTGCATGTATAATATTTGTATACTCTATTTCTTAAATGTATTTTACTGCACCTATTTTACCTACTTACTGCTTAATTTGTCCCAAAGGTTTGGCTGGAAGAGAATGCCTAGCGGCATTAAGTTCGCCTTTGTACTAAATTTGTGCAATAATTTTAATTTGTTAAATGAAATAAATAAATAAATAGGTACCTAAAAACCAGAAACCCACAGACTAAAACCGAAACAAAATTAGGTCACATGACATTTTTTGTCATTAAACGAATCCGATCGGTTGGCCTAGTAAAGTGTGTAAGGGCTCTGTAGTCGACTTGACGTCCATATAAACGTACTTCCAATATTACAACTTTGCTGTTAGTCAAAGTTCAATTATTATTATTTTGTTGGTTATCATTCTGTTGTGGGTAATAATCTGAATTAAAAAAAAAACTTATACGGAAAGATTTATAATTGGAGGTAAAGGTTAACTGGTAGATAGGTAATGCCTAAGGCATTAAGTGCGCTTTGTACATAACTTTTGTTTACTGTGCAATAAAGTGTTTAAATAAATACATTTATAATGTTTGAAAATTATTTTTTCAATTTTGCGACAAGCAGTAATCGAATATAACTCGATTTCGCGAAATTCATTTTGTATGAAAAACGCAGACTTTGCGATTACAAATGCAGTATCCCTTTGACAAATATTGCAGTTGCAGATAATATGTTGACTACCTATAAGTTTTTTTTTGAATGGTCAAATACTAAATCAGGTCTTACGAAAATAACCGAGAGAAAATCCTACATTATTAATAAAGGGTAGCCTCAAATAAATTGGCCGGAAGATTTTCCGACAACGAAGTTCCGATTTCTCAGTTTCGAGATAGGACGATGCCCGCTGAATATTTGATGACAAGGGTCTACGGCATCGGCACATGTGCTTTTCAATACTTTTAAAAAGAAAATAAGGCCTGACTGTGCAAAGAGCAGTATAGGACTTTTAATTTTGAATTTGTTACTTTTTAAATATACAGGATGAAAAAAGGAAAAGAATGAGGGAAAGTATAGCAACTTGTAAAACTGTTTGTTTTGACCGTCTCCGTAGACTAGTGGTTGCGCCTTTGGCGTTGTATACGGAGGTCGTAGGTTCAATTCCAATCCACGATAAATAATATTAAGTACGTTTTTTCTGTCATGGTGTTTATAAAATACAATATGTATTATATACGTGGTGGCCGAGTTGGTTAGACCTTGGACTTAAAAACACTAAGGTCCCTGGTTCGAATCCCGGTGTGTACCAATGAGTTTTTAGTTAAAAAATGTATGTACATTTGTTTGACAACACCACTATAGTTCCTCGGAGAGCACGTTAAGCTGTCGGTCCCGGTTTCACTATACCAACTTGTGAAACTGTTTATAGATGGGTTATTGAGTCTATTCAAAACATCGCGACGAGCTAGCCACTTGTTCGGTGTAGACTCATACCATCGGCTACGACAAGGTGGGATTAAAACCCCTCCGCTGGGTACCCTGGGGCCGTCTAGGCGGTCTCGGGCGCCGTAAGGCACCCGTGAAGATATATATATATCGTTATATCGTTGTTTCTGGTACACATAGTACACGCCTAGAGCTTAGTTTGTGAACAGAGTAATATTTGTAAATACTTATTACCTACATATTATTATTATTATAGAAAACTGTTTATAGTGTTTTAACACAAGAATATAATTATATCTTTAGGTATGATTTTATAACGTTGATTAATTAGTGTGTTTAGTAAAACTGGGACCAACAGCTTATCGTGCTGTACGAGGTAATATAATGAATGGTATTATCAAAGAAATGTTGTATTTTTTTTTTTTAAATTAAAATCTCATCAACATACTGGGATTTGAACATACCATATTTTTGCATATATTATCTTTTTTTTGCACAAATATTTGAACATACAGATGCATAAACCGTTAAGTGACCCAGTCATGTTTCGGTTTTAGTCTGTGGGTTCACCTGTTTTCAGGAGAGTAATGCATCGATTTCTTGTCGAGGTGGTAGTCTCCTTTCAGGGTACGGTTACGAAATGGGTAGTGGAATTGACGATAAGGCAGCAAGTATATTAAGATATACTCGTAATGCAATTCGTCATTGTCGCCCCCCATTTCGTAATCGCATCATTTAGCCGGCATAGTAGGAGCGATCAATATTGTTTAAGAACAATTATTGATTGACCCCATTTATGGACTTGCTCACCACCAGGTAGATAAAAAGTCACCAGTCGTGCTCCAATAAAAAAAAAATTTTTTTTTTAGGCCAACTGCCAGCTGTAATGTATATCGAATATAAACATGGTATCAATATAAAGATTTGTACAATAAAGCCCTTCTGCGCTCCGCCAGTTGCCTTTGTAAAAACTTTGACCGCATTTTTTTAATAAAACTTTTTTATGTGGGAAATTCTTTTATATTTTCTGTTGGGTACATTGTTTGTAGTTTAGTTACTTGTTGTTTGCAAACCTCCATGTACACTTTTGTTTACAATTTTGTTTGAAATTGTATTACCTATATATTTTTTTTTAATTTTTTTATTGGAAGCACAGTAAGTGACTTCGATCTATCTACTAGTAAAATCAAAATCAAAAATTATTTCATCTAATTTGTTTATGTTACTTATAGAACAAGATTATATAATATTAACTATAATATAGAGTTATTTAAATATACGTGGTGGCCGAGTTGGTTAGACCTTGGACTTATAAACACTTAGGTCCCTGGTTCGAATCCCGGTGTGTACCAATGAGTTTTTAATTAAAAAATATATGTACATTTGTTTGACAACACCACTATAGTGCCTCGGAGAGCATGTTAAGCTGCCGGTCCCGGTTTCACTATACCAACTTGTGAAACTGTTTATAGATGGGTTATTGAGTCTATTCAAAACATCGCGACGAGCTAGCCACTTGTTCGGTGTAGACTCATACCATCGGCTACGACGAGGTGGGATTAAAACTCCTCCGCTGGGCACACTGGGGCCGTCTAGGCGGTCTCGAGCGTCGTAAGGCACCCGTGTTGATATGTATATGTATGTATGTATGTAGAGTTATTATTTTGTATCTATAGGATATAGTAAGTATTACCAAATTTGCACAGTACACTAAACTAGACATTTTGGACATTACTATGCATGACGATGAGGTGACAAAACTGTCAGACATGCAGCGTGTGGACATGATTATAGCGGACGCATTAGGTTTGCTAAGCAGTTATTAAATAAGGCCTGATTATACATAGATAATGTACGAATATTGGTTTATATTTCGATAATATAGAAATAGCCAGGCTTAGTTTGCAATTTTAGAAGATATAACAATAATAATAAATATTAGGCCTAATAATAATTAGGCTTGTCCTATGTATACCAGAAACAATTATAAACGTACAATTATGATATTACACTAAGTAATTAATATTAAATCTAACGTTTATTAACCAGAAAAATGATTTATTTGTATTATTTACTTTGTAACTGGCAGGTTAATATTAGCCTAGTTTGAGAATATAAAAATCTTTTTAATAATATATGACTTTATTTATCTATGGTCACTTTATGCTTTTTTTTGGCATGGACGTTCGATATTGATCGGTGGAAGAAAAATCATAAAATTGTGTGCCTCGTATGATTGCATAAAAATTGAGAATGATTCCTAGCTGGCTCGCGGAAAATACACATATTTTCCTTTACATAATAGTTTATTGTTTCAGAGTCCTTTAAGCGTAGCGTGAATAAGTTTCTCAAGCAGACATAGTGGAATCAACCAATTGAAGCAAGCACCATAGCTACTATTGGTTGAGAACATTCTTGGACGTTACATTGGCACTTACCTTCAGCGGCCACATTCTGTTTCTTATAACGTGTTCGTTAGATTGTCAAAATAACGATTTCCGCTATTAGCGCGCTTTCCTCCAATCAGAGTAGTTTTTTAACCTTCGCTGATTGGAGGAGAGAGCGCTCATAACGGAATTCGTTATTTTGACAATCTACCGATCACGTTATAAGAAACAGAATGTGGCCGCTGGTGGATGTAGGGTCACATGTCCTGCTATATAAAAAAAAAAAAAAAAAAAAAACTACATTTCTCTATAACAATTTTGCATCCGTAGCTGAACTAGGTAGAACCTGTGACTGAGCATCTAGTGCCAGACTCTTCATATAAATTTGTTAACAATCAAGCACTAATAATAAATCTTGAAATAATATTAATTTTACACTTTTGCATTTATGTATGTGTGTAAGTTTGTATCACTGTGTATTTATTTACGTATGTAGGACTAGCTATGAGTGTGGATGTGTAATTATGTAGATATATAATAGTTATTTTAAAATCTTCAATAATTCTTTAAAACGGAACTCATAACCTCCGGATATAACACCAAAGGCATAACCACTAGTCTACGCGGGCGGTCATATATCTATTTTATTTTATTTACAACCTCAACTCTAATGTGTACTGAGGTTTTTGAAGACTGGTAAGCTTCTTATAGATGCAGAACTAATGTATATCCTAGACTAGGAAACCTTAAAAAATATAGACGTATATATAATCCACTACACTTGTAAAACATAATGTATAATATTATGTAAATTCAAGACAGAGATAACTTAAACTTAAAACTTAGAGTCACGGAAACTTTGGAACACTACAAAACTTCCGGGCTTTTGTTCAACAAAACTTCGTCGCGTACAGTTTTGTCCTGAAATTAACGTTTGGTCTTGTCTTACTACTGTACTTTACCCAGCTACTTAATGTAGTGAACATTATTCATTTGTTTATTTTAACTAAAAAGTTGTTTATGATTAAAATATTTCGTCAAAAGTTGTAGAAGCTTAATTCTGTTATTAATATGCATCAAAAATTTCGGTGCAATTATACTTAAACTTAAATTTTTCCTAGAAAAAAAAACCTTTCTGATTTTTTTTTTAATTTTCATATAAAGAATCCCGGGAATCTGGTAATTTTTATATAAAAATATTTAAAACGGCATTTTTTTCTCAGGAAAAAGTGAAGTTTGTTTATCTGAACACTAGTTATTTATTATGTCCTACATATCATTATTTATTATTATATTATATAATTATTGTAACAAGCCTCCAATGATGTTTGTTACTTTTTAACTTCAAAACGGTTTAGCCGATTTGTATAAAATCTAGCATACATTATATTAGTGAAATGCATAAAACATATTGTACGATATATAGGATATACACTTTATATTTCGTAATTTCGATCGCACAGTTCATAATCGCATCAATTACCCGGCATATTTTGTGCGATCAACGTTGTGAAATAATAATTATTGATGGACTTTGTAGGTCTGGTCACCACCAGGTAGATACAAAGTAACATGCCGTGATCCAAAAAAATATTCCGTTAAAAAGTTCCCTTGGAATTACTACGGATTAAAATTTATATGGATTCCAATTAATTTCAGGCGAAGTTAAGTACTAAAGCTAGTAGGTACTAAAAACAAAACCTAATTTTAAATAATACCATCATGCGAACTTTTCTAGTAGGTACAATAGTTTAAATACTGTTTTAAACTTGTAGAATTCTTAACAAATTCAAAATTAAATAAAAAAATACATTTGGAATTAAGTTAATTTTGGAATCGGCTGCGGTTTGAACGTTGTTGACCTTCAAATACCTTTCGGAAAGCCGGAAATTTGTTACAAATTACTTTCCCAAAAGTTTTGTTTGGAAAACATTTGTAATAATAGTGGAAATTACGAATTCGGAATAATTTTTGCTTCTAGAACTTAATGTTAATCTAAATAGGTACAATAAAACAACGGGCCCAGTATATAACCTTGTGGTAATCCCGTTGAACTAAAATATTTGTACAAAGGCGAGCTTAATTCCTTAGGCATTATCTACCAGCGAGCCTTTAGGTAGTCAAAATTGTAATATATGTTATATATGGTGCATAGAGTAATGTAAAAAGAAAGCAAAATACATAAACTATATACAGATATAAGTATAAATGTATATATGTATCATCACGGGTGCCATACGACGCCCGAGATCGCCTAGACGGCCCCAGGGTACCCAGCGGAGGGGTTTTAATCCCACCTCGTCGTAGCCGATAGTATGAGTCTACACCGAACAAGTGGCTAGCTCGTTGCTTTGTTTTTGAATAGACTCAATAACCCATCTATAAACAGTTTCACAAGTTGGTATAGTGAAACAGGGACCGACAGCTTAACGTGCTCTCCGAGGCACTATAGTGGTGTTGTCAAACAAATGTACATACTTTTTTTAATTAAAAAACTCATTGGTACACACCGGGATTCGAATCAGGAACCTAAGTGTTTTTTTTAAGTCCAAGGTCTAACCAACTAGGCCACCACGTATATAGACAGATATAAGTACTTAATTAAATATACAACTACATAAAGTTATTATTGTTATCATATATAATATAGTAAAATAAATACATAGTTATATATTTAAACCTAACCTGAATTGTGATAATGAGAAAAGAGTAATTTCTTAAAAATGAAAGCGAGAGACGGCTGATTTTATTATCCCACATTTCTATCAGATTATTTCTTATCAATTTGTGAAATATATAAAAAAAAACCTTTAGGGTGAACAAGACTTTCTTCATAGATCTTAATAATACTCCATGAATAGCAATGACTAATAATTTAATACTAATAATTTTATATACGTGGTGGCCGAGTTGGTCAGACCTTGGACTTAAAAACACTAAGGTCCCTGGTTCAAATCCCGGTGTGTACCAATGAGTTTTTAATTAAAAAAAATATGTACATTTGTTTGACAACACCACTATAGTGCCTCGGAGAGCACGTTAAGCTGTCGGTCTCGGTTTCACTATACCAACTTGCGAAACTGTTTATAGATGGGTTATTGAGTCTATCCAAAACATCGCGACGAGCTAGCCACTTGATCGGTGTAGACTCATACAATCGGCTACGACGAGGTGGGATTAAAACCCCTCTGCTGGGTAACCTGGGGCCGTCTAGGCGGTCTCGGGCGCCGTAAGGCACCCGTGAAGATATATATATATATATATATAATAATTTAATTTTGTAATAGGTCGTAAAAATTACTCGTATCTAGGTAATGTTCCGACCTTGTATGATAAGAAAAAATAAATAACCCTTTGGAGTAATTTCGTTAAAGATAGCAGTAACTACTATGACCTTTCTACTACCTTATTTATTAGTCTTAAGCATCAAGGTTAAGTATGTGGTGGTCGAGTTGGTTAGAGTATTTAGGTAGGTTGCGGGTTTATACCCCGGTGAGTATTAATAAGTTTTATTTTAGTGCCTCGGAGAGCACGTTAAGCTGTCGATCCCAGTTTCGCTATACCAACGGAACTGTTTATAGAGTTATTGAGTCTATACAAATATCACGACAAGCTTACTTCGGTGTGTTCAGAATACGGAAGGGAGGAAGGTCTCTATAACTTCGTTAGGCCGACCGACCGATCTCTTTAAAACCCGTAAAGTGACTTAGTCATGTTTCAGTTTTAGTCTGTGGGTTCACCGGTTTTCAGGCACCGCATCGATTTCTTGTCGAGGTGGTAATCTCCTTTTAGGGTGCGGTTACAAAATGGGTAGTTGGATTGGCAGCGAGTATATTAGTCGCCCCCCATTTCGTAATCGCATCATTTAGCCGGCATAGTGGGAGCGATCAATATTGTTTTAGAACAATTATTGATTGATCCCATTCATGGACTTTGTAGGTCTACTCACCACCAGGTGGATGCAAAATCACATGTCGTGCTCCAATAAAAAATTTACCCCTCGGCTGGGTACCCTGAGGCCGTCTTAGCTGTCTCTGGAGCCATAAGGCTTCATCAAAGTTTTCCTAAGCTCCTTTACTTGCTCTGGTAACCAACAATTATAGTGGACAATTATAAAAAGAAGCGATTCAATTGCAAATATTTCTAGCTTAATTATTTATATAGTTATTCAATTAATTTTAAAACTGTATAACATCTCTATATATACAGTAATTTTATAAAAGTACATACATATCTTCACGGGTGCCTTACGGCGCCCGAAACCGCCTGGACGGCCCCAGGGTACCCAGCGGAGGGGTTTTAATCCAACCTCGTCGTAGCCGATGGTATGAGTCTACACCGAACAAGTGGCTAGCTCGTCGCGATGTTTTGAATAGACTCATTAACCCATCTATAAACAGTTTCACAAGTAGATATAGTGAAACCGGGACCGACAGCTTAACGTGCTCTCCGAGGTGTTGTCAAACAAATGTACATATTTTTTTTAATTATAACTCATTGGTACACACCGGGATTCGAACCAGGGACTTAAGTGTTTTTAAGTCCAAGGTCTAACCAACTCGGCCACCACGTATATTTATAAAAGTGTTATAGTAAAATAGAGCCTAAACACGATTGACAGTTCGTAGCATATTCGTAGCAACTAGTAGCATATTATTTCTTAAGGCTGAGTTGTACCAAAGTGTCTGTTAAAATGGCGTCGAATGTACCAATTTATTTTGCAGTTCGAAGGACACCTGGTACATTCGACGCGATTTTTATTTTTAATCGTTACATTACATTAACAGACACTTTGGTACAACTCAGTCTTAGTCGTTATTTTTTCGTAGTCAGCAGAGTTCTATACATCTAAGTGTCTAAGATTACAATAAGAAATACTTATATTATATAAGAAACAATATCTCGATGGTTAGCTAGTGCCTAAGGCATTAAGCTCGCCTAAGTACAATATTGTGCAATAAAGAATTTTAAATAAATAAATAAAATACCTATTGGCCTACGAACTTACAAAGTATAGGTATACTTAATAATCGTTTATTAAACCGAAGAAGTCTACCTTCAAAGGCAATTATTTAAAAAGTTACACCTTATTCCGAACCGCCCGGCCGATTCGATTCGCTCTAACTTCTATCGATTAACTCCCATAATAGTCTCGTTATCTATACTAATGTTATAAAGCTGAAGAGTTTGTTTGAACATTAGTATCAGAAACTATCCGTCGAATTTAAAAAAAAAACTATGCATTTGTCATCCCAATGAGGAAGTTTATATTTATTAAAGGCTGAAAGCTGATAAGAGCCAGGCAAAAATTAAATGTTAGAAAGAACGCTAAATGATAACAATTCTATTTTATTTTAATAAACGTGGAATATACGTTTATTAAAATAAAACGTTACGTTTGAACGTGGTGGCCGAGTTGGTTAGACCTTAGACTTAAAATCACTTAGTTCCCTGGTTCAAACCCCGGTGTGTACCAATGAGTTTTTAATCTAAAAAAATATGTACATTTGATTAACAACACCACTATAGGGCCTCGGAGAGTACGTTAAGCTGTCCCAGTTTCACTATACCAACTTGTGAAACTGTTTATAGATGGGTTATTGAGTCTATCCAAACATCGCGATGAGCTAGCCACTGATCGGGGTATGTAGACTCATACCATCAGCTACGACGAGGTGGGATTAAAAACTCCTCCGCTGTGTACCCTAAGACCGTGTAGGCGCCCGTGATGATATTTATTTTCATTTTAATAAAACAGCAGGTGAAATTTATAAGAAAGAAACACGAATCATTTAAGAAGTTTTTTTTTACTAGTATCTCATGTGGCCGAAATTCGACCTATTGATTATTATACTTCAAGTACATTTTTATAGTAGATACTACGCGAGCACACTTACCTTGTATTTATGTAACCCATATTCAGCAGCGAGGGGAAACCATTTTTTTTATACTTTTATAATATTCTTCCGTGTAGAACAGGCAAAGGGATTAGGTACGTGATCCTCTGTTTATGGAAATTATTATTTACTCACCACCGCCTTCGTTTAATATTTAACGCTTTAGTGGCAATATTCATATTTACATGGTCTACTTGCATTTTTTAAAGCAGTAAGCTCATTAAATGCTAATATACCTACTTTGTATTTATTTATGTAACATAACATATTTAACTTTATGTAATATGTGCATAATTCTTTGGTGTATGTATTTTTACTATATGTATTTTTTATACATTATAAATAACTAATATTATATTACCTTTTAAAGGCCCGGCGTTTCCTATATTCTTATATTCTATTGCCTTTATAGCACAATAACTTTCTAATTATTAAGTTACACCCCCCCTCCTTTTATGATATATACTAAAAAAATAACTAAAATTAAATGCCTACCTACAAAATTAATCCAAAACTCAAGGTTCAATGGAAACAGTTCTTTTTCTTTTCTTTCCGCTTACCTAACAAAATAAAAGAGTTTTACTTTGATCATTATCTTTTACTACAATCAAAACGGCGTACAATTTAGCACGGAAACTTTGATAGAGATATAATGGCTAGTTATGGCATAAATTTGTCCCCTTGGCCACGTTTTTTATTGGATGAGTAATGTTCGGACCTATGTAACCCTAATTGTTTCTGACGTTTGAATAATATGCCGATTTATTACCCGGCCGGTAGCTCTGGAATTGTAGGATGGGCATTCTCGCCAACTCTGGAGGGAAATTTCTTGTGTAATATAAGTAATGGGCCTTAGCACAACAGCATGGATAGGATAGATAGATATATTTTATATTTTTCTTGTATAACGGGTTTTCGATTTACGCGTAATTTTGCCAATGTCAAGTTGTCGGAAAGGCACGAAGATGTTTTCAAACAGTTTCACAAAAATATTACAGTAATTATTTAGTAAAAAATACATCATCACATATAAACAGAAGTAACTGTATGATAATGACATGTTACATAATGAATAAAATCGACAGATATATAGCGATTTTGTAAATGAATGGTAAATCTTATAGGAACTTTATTTTATTAACTGTCAAATCTGATCGTCATGCTAAGCCCCAAAATATACCTACGTAATGGCTGAGCTGGATAAACTTTTAAACACAGATTACTTTTATGCAAAGACCGTCAAGTGACATAACCATGCTCATTTATAGTCTGTGACTAAAATTGACTGCCCCTAAAGCATATGGCATAGCCAAAAACACATGGACAATTATATATTTACCTATAGTATGTTACCTGTAGTATTGAGATGACATTCCATGGTAACATCAAATTCTTACATTTTGTTAAAAAGATTTTAGATTGATATTATAACTATCCACATATTCTTGACGATATCAATGCGATATCTCCTGAAAACTGATGACTTCATTATATTATCAACATAATTTATGATATGTATGTATATGTAGTGAGTATTAGTGTGTATTTATAATATTTGTATACTCTATTTCTTAAATCTATTTTACTGCACCTATTTTACCTACTTACTGCTTAATTTGTCCCAAAGGTTTGACTGGCGGAGAATGCCTAGCGGCATTAAGTCCGCCTTTGTACTAAATTAGTGCAATAAAGTTTTTAAATAAAAATAAATAAATATATAACTGCATTCTAGTCGAGGTGGTAGTCTTCTTTCCGGTTGCGGTTACGAAATTGATTGACGATAAAACAGCGAGAATATTAAAGAAAAATTGTTCTTTGTTAGCGAACATTTCGTAACCGCATAGCCGGCACAATGAGAGTATGCTATTAAGCAACAATGTATTAATTGACCCTATTTATGGATTTGTAGGACAGATTCGGTATATGTTCATAAGGTTCCATTTTTACAAATCCTTATTTTTGTCTTTTTTTCAAACCATGAATATTGGATGAGCACTTAATTAACTTATATACAGGGTTGACCCACGAAAAGTTATTGGAACCTCTTAATTTAAAAAACTACATAATTATGAAGCAATACAGCGTTTGAAAAGCAGAAACGACCTTTATATTAGTCCTTATTCTGAATAAACATTATTCTGAATAAAATTTTCTCATTTCCGTTATAACATTTGCATATTCATTAGCGTACGTACAACCTCTTAATTTCGCTCAAAGATTTGTTCAAATAAAGAACACTAGTATTGGTACTTAACATGCGATACTGCAATTAGCAAAATAACCTATTTGTTTATTGTATTACTCTAATAAAAAGTTTAAAAAAAAATGGTCCCCTGATTGGATAACCATAAAAATAAAAAAGAGAAAGAATTAACCCATGATAATTTACTAAATAAGACGAAGTATTTTCTTTACATATAGTAATCTATGTGTATTTTAATGATCTTTGCGTTGCTGTTTTGGTGCTTATTTTACACTCACCCTAAATGAAATAGCAAGTAAGAATCGCACAAAACGTTTTTTTTTTTATTTTTGTCGTAAGCCCATTCTATAAAATTTATCGTTATTCTAAGAAAATTGTTGTTTTGTCACGGATTAAATTCTCACATTTATTGTAAATTTAACTATACCATACAAAAAGTAAAAATTTGATTTTGGCATTCTTCTAAAACTTTAAACAGTATGTACTAAGTTTATGTACTAAATTCCCAAATTCTAAAGTGTTAAATCTACAAAATTCTTGAGTAAATTACAACTCCCAAATGTTGTAAGTTCCAAAATTACTAAACTAACACCAGAGACGATTTGCGGCCAAAGTTATGCCAAATATTTGGGCCTCAGTGAAATAAGGAAAAAGCCCTACAAAATGGATGACCTAATAAAAAAACTTTTTATATTTACTTGAGGGGTAAAAAATATTTATCTTTCATGTTCAATAATAAAATGAATATAAGGATTTTTTAATATTTTATTTGGAGGATGTGACTCTGTATTTACATGGTGGAAAGCAGGTAGGAAACCATGAATATTGTTTAACAACAGTATTATTATATACTAACTGGATTATAGAGTCTTTCCAAACATCGTGACGAGCTAGCCACTTGTTCGGTGTAGACTCATACCATCGGCTACGACGATGTCGTCATCGGCCGTCTAGGCGGTCTCGGGCGCCGAAAGGCACCCGTGATGATATATATAATGTAATGGTTCTGCCAGCATACAGTCCTACCTATGGTTCAGAGAGTAATTTAGGCGTGAATGAGTTCAAAAATTTCAATTGATTTCACACAACTTCAACCCACTTTTAAAATTTATATACATAAAATTCAATTGCCGAATGTACTCGTATGTAAGCACATCAATTCAGAATGGCTTATTATTTAGCTAATTCTAAATATATATTATAATATATTTTTGAAAATCTAATGAATAAAATAAAAAATACTTTCGCATTACATAAAAAGGAAGCGTTAAATCAAAACCCCTTAGTTAAAGTTAACATTAACGCGATGCTATTTAACCTAATTACTAAACAAATAAATGCTAATTAAACTAACGTTAATTTAACTACAAAATAGTGTTAATTCTATTTAGAGCCTATTTTAGAGCTCCTTTAGGAAATTCAGTGAATGTTCGCAGACAGAATTTCTCACCCGGAAATTCATGCTATGTTGCAGGCGCTACGGATACCCCAAATTCTGCATCTGTGCTATTTGTAATTAGAGCATATACATATTTTGTTGCTACATACATACATACATATATATCTTGACGGGTGCCATGACCGCCTAGACGGGGCCGTCTAGGCGGTCTCGGAGGAGGGTTTTTAATCCCACCTCGTCGTAGCGGATGGTATGAGTCACACCGAACAAGTGGCTATCTCGTCGAGATGTTTTGAATAGACTCAATAACTCATCTATAAACAGCTTCACAAGTTTGTATAGTGAACCGGGACCGACAGCCTAACGTGCTCTCCGAGTGGTGTTGTCCAACAAATGTCAAAATTTTTTGAATTAAATACTTATTGGTACACACCGGGATTCGAACCAGGGACCTTAATGTTTTTAAGTCCAAGGTCAAACCAATTCGGCCACCACGTATACAAAATTAAATATAACAAAATATCACTGAATATTTAATAATAGATATGCCATTTAGTGTTTTTGAAATAAAAGGCCTTATTTCAAATCAAAACCAAGCCTTAAGGCAGTCAAACAGAACAGCTTATTTCACAATGTCCATACATAAGTTACTTTAAGCCTTGATCAAAACGTATTATTTCTTATAGTCCCTGTGAAAGGTGCTTATTTCAGTTTTATAATTTCATCTAAATTTAAATAAATTAGATGTACAAACAGACCGAATATATAAAAAATATTGCCTAAACTGACATACATATTTTATTGTTAATATACATAAAAACATATTATTAATAAATAAAATAAAATAAATACCATCACAGGTGCATATTTGGCCCCCGAGAACCGTTTAAACGGCCTCAGGGTACCCAGCGGAGGGATTAACCCGTCCTCATTTCGCCGATGGTATTCGGTGGCAACACCTAACAAGTGGCGAGCTTGTTGCGGTGTTTATGATGAAATATCCTCGTTGTATAAAGCGGTCACCCATCCCAGGTCCGGCCTTGCTGTCATCTGCTTAACCTTGTTATCAGTTGCGTAGTGACTTAACCACTAAGCTGGGGCCGCTTTCATTATTATAACTTATTAATATGATTTAACTGAGTTGTTTAGACCTTAGACTTAAAAACACTTAGGTCCCTGGTTCAAACCCCGGTGTGTACCAATGAGTTTTTAATCTAAAAATGTATGTACATTTGTTTAGTAACACCACTATAGTACCTCAGAGAGCACGTTAAGCTGTCGGTCCCAGTTTCACTATACCATTTGTGACATTGTGTATAGATGGGTTATTGGGTCTTTCCAACTATCGCGACGAGCTAGCCACTTGTTCGGTGTAGACTCATCGACTACGTTGAGGTGGTATTAAAAACCCTTTCACTGGGTACCCTGAGGACGTCTAGGCGGTCTCGGTCGCCGTAAGACACCCGTAATGATGATGATATTTTTAAAAAAACTAAATGCTTTGCAGTAAATTCAATTTTCTTAGTTCAAATACTGTTTTTTTTTCATAAATGTTAATTTTATATCTAGTGATACTCTGGTGTATCGTATATGTATAGCCGTCATAGTGCCTTAAATGGACTGTAAAACGAAATGACAAGAAGTTCGTTGCCGCTATATTCTGTTCTCACTTCAACCAATCAACGCTCAGTGATTACTTGTGTTCTCACTTTTCATTTTTAATGTGTACGGCGGCGGCCATCTTCTGTTTTCAAAACTGGAGAGGCGATTTAAGGCGCATGGGCACCTCCTTTTATCTCCATAGTATATATTCATTAAATATCTAGAGGGCTACTGGTCCGTTTTAATTTAGAGTAAATTAAAAAGGGTCTAAATAAAGCTATAATTAAGAAGTGTTTGAGAAACAAAGAAAATAATCGTTTTCTTGTCGGGTGGTAGTCTCCTTTCAGGATGCGGTTGCGAAACTGGCGGTTGATTTGACGATAAAGAAAGCAGCAGGAAATATGGGACTCATAATGCAAATACGTCTTTGTCGCCGCTATTTTCGTTGGCATAGTGGGTACGATCAATGCTGTTAAAAAACAATGTATTGATCGACCCCATTCATGGACTTTGTAGGTCTTCTAACCAACAGGTAAAATAATAATACAAAATCAACGTTCTCCTGGCTCTCCGTCGGGGTTTTAAATAGGTTTTATGTATAGAAATATAATCATTTTATTTTTCTTTCATATACGGCGTATCGCCTAATCCGCATTTTTTTAGATAAATACAGCCTGCAAATTTCGGAGATATAGTATTTTTTCGATATTAATAAGACATATTATAATAAATATGAAATATATTAATAGAAATAGTTTTGAAATTTTACTTTCTTTCCTTGCACAAAAGCATTATTATTCGCAACCGATCGGTCGGCCTAGCCCACGTAAAGGTATATAGATTTTTTTTTTACTTTTTTGATCAAAAAGCGGCCCCAGCCTAGTGGTTAAGTCACTGCGCAACTGATAACAAGGTTAAGCAGATGACAAAAGGCCGGCCTGGGATGGGTGACCGCTTTATACAACGAGGCTATTTCATCATAAACACCGCAACAAGCTCGCCACTTGTTAGGTGTTGCCTCCAAATACCATCGGCGAAATGAGGACGGGTTAATCCCTCCGCTGGGTACCCTGAGGCCGTTTAAACGGTTCTCGGGAGCCAAATAGGCACCCGTGATGATGGTATTTTTTGATCACAGGAAAACATCGCGACGAACACAGTTTTTCAGTTATTTGGTGCCGATAGACATAGACAGATACCTGATCCTCGAAATAAAGGTTTCCTTTTAAAAATATAAAACTCTGAAATTACTATAATGCCAGGATGCCAATTATTTAAGTTGCCTACATACCAAAGTATAGTATTATCTATAGTACCAAGGTATAGTATTATCTATAGTACCAACGTATAGTATTATCTATAATACCAACGTATAGTATTATTTATAGTTCCAACGTATAGGATTATTTATAAGGGAACGTAAATGGGTTATTATAGCATATTAAAGTTGACATCTGTGTGAAAATGTAATTATAAAACATATGGACTCCATTTATAGCCGTTAAATAGTATAC
This sequence comes from Monopis laevigella, assembly GCA_947458855.1. NCBI lineage: Eukaryota > Metazoa > Arthropoda > Insecta > Lepidoptera > Tineidae > Monopis > Monopis laevigella. Next base: position 4,109,717 of record OX381577.1, on the reverse strand, counting down.
TTAAATAAATCAATAAAATTTCAATAAATCGAGTTCTAATAATAGATGTGATGGTTTAATAATATGATTTTACATTTAATTTTCTACCAAAAAAGTACTGAGAATAAAGAACCAAAGCCAAAAATATTTTAAAAAGAAAAAGCTAAAATCAATGAAACGTCAAAAACAATTCTAAATTTAAAATAGCAAACTTACCTGCGAAGAGACGAAAGAGCGAATTCGAAATTTGAACAGCAAACGTTTGGAAGTTCACAATTGAATGTCTAAAAGCGGAATTTATCAAGCCTGAAAATGGCGCCAAAACCCGAGCGAAAAGGGAAACGTCCAACGCGCGCCAACGACGAATCGACTATGCCTGGGAACACCGAGCTGTATCATGTTAAAGTACATTATCTGCTCGATTCATTTTTCAATATCAAATCGATTAAATATCAAAATAATATAATTATACATTACAACTTTAAATGTATTTTAACTAATAATAATAAACGTAGGATATTTCATGCAGGACCTTGTTCAAATGATCACACATTAGACTCTAAGTACTTGGTACCTATATGTACTAAGAATACCGATTTACGATACTAATTTAATAATGTAACTACATCTGATGGCATCTGATGGCTATTAGTTGCGCCGTTAACATTGTATCTGGTGGTTTTGTGTTCGATTCCCACCTATGGTAAACAATATTACTACATTTTTCTTTACCAACTGTTTGGTATTGTCTGGATGTTCATAAAATATAATAATATGTTTTATGCATAACAATTAGTTATAGTTCTAATGTGAGTTTTTGCTATACATGTAACTTCAATAGCTAATGTTAGGGATCTACCAATAGTGTCATATCATTTTTGAAAACAGTAAAAATAAACCTATTCCATTTATGGATGGTGCTCATAGTAAAATCATATTTATAGATTAAACTCGTGGTAGAGCATGTGTTTGAAATATCCTACATATTCATAATTGTAATTATTATTAATAATATTAATATATCTTAATAATGTAATATATCTTTATAAAAATATTTATTTTATGGAAACCAATTTACGGGTTTTTATGGAAAGTATGTACCGTTCCGTGGGAAACAAACATACCTAAGGACCACAACATCAAGTCGAATAAATATTTTGATCTCACAAACGAAATTACTAGAAACGGATTTAAAACTCAACTTTATGCAGTGGAAGTTGGTGCAAGAGGAATTCCAGCAAAGTCTTTGCACCGTCTATTGAAGGATCTTGGCCTTCCGAGAACAGCCGTCGGAACTTTTATGGAGCATGTTTCCAGGATGGCGCTAACAGGATCATATAATATTTGGTTGAGTAGAGAGGGTAGTGAACACAGTGCAGGTGAGAGTTCAAAAGGCCTTTAAACCTACTTCGCGGTCTCAAGTCCGGGAACGCTGAAGTTCATTCCCCTGCCTTTCAACCACGCGATGGACCCGGCACCCTCACGGTGAATCCATGGTTTGCTAAGAACATTGTTCCAAGGTATATAATATTATATATAAATATTATTAATATTTATATATAAGGTCTAAGTGCACACTTAGCTAGGTCATTCCTCCCACACATATACACCAGTAAATGTTGTAGATATCTCGTTTTTAATTTGCATGATATCTTATATAAAAATTAAACGCGTAGTGATTCAGCAACTCATGTACTATTAAGGAATTTCAAGATATTCATTTATTCATGTCAGTGCTGTAATAAGATATAAATTGCAGCAGACTGTAGGTTTATGTACGAAGACCATAAGTTAGCTTATCCATTAATTACTCGTCCTTATTATTAATGTGAATATTTTGAATCACTTTGATTTCATATTTTAGGTTAGATAATAAATAAGCTCGCTTATCTTCTAAGATGAATAATTAAACTATATTTTAATCCTCAAATTCACTCCTAAATGTAATTTCTAGATAAACATTCCGCATCACATACAAACAAATGTGAAAATAAATGTATTTTACATTTAAAAATTAAACAAAAAGATCTAAGTAGATAGTGTGTTTTAAGATCAGCCGTTCGCCTGAAACGGGCGACACCCTATTAAATATACAATATATAGGAAGTAACGTACAAAAAGTATTACAGGTGGTAATAATTTAACTAAATTTATTTATGAAAAGTATTGTTAAAAAACGTACCATAACGGGTGAATACCGGCAGTTAACGTGCTCTTTGAGGAACTATAGTTTTATTGGCATATAATTGTATTTTTTTAATAAAAAACTCCTTAGTACATACCTGGGTTTTGAACTCGTGACCAAATTTGCCATGGGCGGTTTCATATAGCTTCCCTTGAAGTGCTGTATGTTTAAATATTAATTACATTGTAATTTAATAGTAATGGAATCAAAAATAAAACAAGCCATGTTAATCGCTCACAATAAGGCTTTCTAATAGTGAAAGATCTTTTAATCAGTTTACTAGTTTTTGAGTTTTCCGGAACAAACAAACAATAAAATCTTTTCTCTTTATAATATTTATTTATTTATTTAAATCTTTATTGCATACAAAATACAAAGGCGGACTTAATGCCGCTAGGCATTCTCTACCAGTCAAACCTTCGGGACAGTAAAAGCAGTTAATAAGTGAGGTAGGTGCAATATAGTATCTGAGTATATAAACCAGTGAATATTATATAAAATACTTACAATCTATTATACACTACTTAAATATATCTTATATATATATACATACATAAACTACATATACACAATACTACCAACCACTAAATGAGAAAGGAGAAGTAACAAAGTGGAAAGGAATAGAATAATGAATGATAAATAAAAACTACCTATGAATTTAAATAGTAATCATATACTCTTTTTTTAAATATGACTCTATTTGGTGATTGTCTTATTTTGACTGGTAAATTATTCCAAAGTCTTGCAGCGACAACTGCAAACGATTTAGAAACAAAGGTGGTATGATGGGAGGGGAAGGCAAGGGTTGTATTAAAAGTAGATCGAAGGGTTTTGTCGTGATGCGAGCCAAGATAAGTGAATCTTTTTTTAAGATATTCGGGTGTAGCAGGTTCGTTCAAAACAGAGTACAAAACACAGAGAACTCTGCAGTTTCTCCGGCTTCGTATTTTTAACCATTTAAGTTTATCACGAAAAGGCGTAACGTGGTCATATTTGCGAAGGCAAAAAATGAATTTGATGCATGCGTTGAGTAGACGTTCCATTTTATTAAGCAAACTTTCCGAAAGGTCCACACAACACACGTCACCATAATCCAGTAAGGGAAGCAGCAGAGCTTGTACGAGCAAAATTTTAACTTTTAATGGCAAAAAGTGCTTTAATTTGTTTAGGGAGTGCAGTGAAGAAAAGATTTTGCGACTAGTGTTGGTGATTTGCGCTCCCCATGTAAGGCAAGAATCAATGTGTAAACCAAGATTTTTAACCTCACTGCAGAACTCAATCGGCTCATTGTTATACCGAACAAAGTCAAGCTTACTCATATCAACTTTGGACAGTAGCCTGGAACTCCCAATTATAATGGATTGACATTTGTTCGGGTTAACAACAACACCAAAGCGGGTCGACCAAGATAATATATTAGAAAGATCTGAATTTAGCCAAGCTATTGCACTATTAATTGTGTTAATATCGGTCTGCACATAGATCTGCAAGTCATCGGCGTATAGGTGATAATGGCAATGAAATGATGTTGTGATTCCATTAATGAATAATGAGAACAGTAATGGTGAAAGAATGCCTCCCTGGGGGACGCCCGTATTCATCTCACACCAGTCCGACGATGTTCCATCAATGCGAACCTGTTGCTGACGACCATGCAAATAATCCGAAAACCACACAAGAGCTTCCGATGAGATCCCAAGACGAGACAACAAAGCAATCAGCAAATCTGGATCTACTGTGTTAAATGCATTTGTGAAATCTATTAGTACTAGAATCGTAACTTTAGTTTCATCCATGCCGTTTCTGATATCTTCAGTTACTTTAAGTAAAGCTGAAGTTGTGCTAATATTAGTATAGATAAATGTTTTTCAATCTAAGGTCTAACCAAGTCTGTTATCGCGTGTAACTTCTAAACTTTCTAATACATATAATTGCAACGTCTCTGTGCCTATCCGTTTCTGTGCTTTATAACTTAGAGAGAGACAATGTTCTTAGCAAACCATGGATTCACCGTGCGGGTGCCGGGTCCATCGCGTGGTTGAAAGGCAGGGGAATGAACTGCAGCGTTCCCGGACTTGAGACCGCGAAGTAGGTTTAAAGGCCTTTTGAACTCTCACCTGCACTGTGTTCACTACCCTCTCTACTCAACCAAATATTATATGATCCTGTTAGCGCCATCCTGGAAACACGCTAACTACTTTTACAAGATATCTTCTACAAGTAATTCTTTTTTAAATTATAGGTATGCTCTGCTTATAGACTAAGTATATATGTATATTTATTGTTTATATTGTTACGTATGTTTCCCCTATTGCTAGTTCATTATATTGTTTATATGATGAACTAGCAATAGGGGAAACATACGTAACAGTAACGTATTAGCTTTACTATTTAGTTCACTATATAACTACTACTATATTTTAAAATATATTAGCAGGTTACGAAACTGGCTTTGACTATAAAGCAAAATATACTCGTATAAGGATAATAAAGTAGATTTATAACGAAATTTTATCGCCAGTGTCGCCACCCATTTCGTAGCTGCATCATTTAGCCGGTATAGTATAATCGATCAATGCTGAAAACAACAATGTATTGATAACCCCATTTGACTTTTTAAGTCTGGTTAACAACAGTACTTTTTAATTTTTGAGACAATCAATCGTTAATAATATTATAGAAACATTACCTTTGACACCTGTCTTCGCTTAAAAAGCAATAGAACTTAAGTGTAATAGAACCAGAAATCAATAGCACTTAAGTGTAATAGAACCAGAAATCAGTGTTGTAACTCAGACGTAGACAAAGCATAATTAAATTAGGATGTCGCATAGCGCTACCTACCGGATTATACAGAAACATACGACGAACGTACAAATGTACACTCGCAGACTAAAGTTTTTTTATTACTACAAAAAAAAAACAATGATATTCTTGAGAAAAAACCTGTAGGTTATTGTGAAATAAAATAGTACATTATTTAGGGCTGATTTCTCAACTGTCAGATAAAGTTCATTTGTATGAAGAACTGTCAAATTTATTCTTTCTTCATACAAGTTATCTGTTGAATAACTTTATCCGACGATTGAAAAATCAGCCCTTAATAAAGTTACTAGTATACTATAATTAAAAATAGTTGCTGGCAGATCTTGGATGCAAAATGCATAGGGCCGGGATCGTTGGCGCGCCTTGAGAGAAGCCTATGTCCAGCAGTGGATTGCAATAGGCTGATGATGATGATGATAACAAAAATATAAAGATTGACTTCAAATTTAAACCCATTTCGTGTTGGTAGATGGCAAGATCCTATAATAATTCAATGTTCTAAAACAAACTGAAGATAATCGGAAATACAAAAAGTTTTTCAAGTTCGAGTAACCATTAACGTACAACCTATATAAAAAAATACAGTTTATTTAGTACATGTAGATATAATAAATAAATATCATCGCCTTATGGCGCCCCAGATCGCTTAGACAGCCCCCGGGTACCCGGCGGAAGGGTTTTTAATCGCATCTCGTCGTAGCCGATGTTATAAGTCTGTATTTTTTTCTAGATAAAACCTTTTTACATGAGTCTTTATGTATTTTTATAGGCGATAAAAATACATAAAGACTTAAAATACGCAGACACATACCTACATAGTATATAATGTAATAAGGGTTAATTATTTTCCTATAACCGAATCCTGGTATACAAAATTGTTGTGAGTTTTGTTTTATGCCAATGTAAAATAAGTATAGCTAACCTTTCTTTATCAAAAGATTATACAGATAATGATGTATTTAGTTATGTGAGGCTGACTGTCCAACTGTGACTGGCATGCACTTACGTAAATGACAAAAACCAGGTCTTTGAGAGTTTTGATATTTCCATCTATTAACCCTTTAGTAGAATTACTATTAAACTACAGCGTACTATACTGCAGGTGAAAAAAACAAGTCTCCAAGAATATGTATCTAATAGCACTTCTGTGCTAGTATCACTAATAGTATGAAGTACTTATTATGGTGTGTGAGGTGAAAACGAATGGGAAACTAACAAAAGCTTCCAAGGGTCGAAGTGTTTTGATTGATGTCAGCCCCAATAAAACCAACCATAATAAAAAATATTTAAAAAAAAAATAGAGTTTATATATTTATGTATTACGAGAAAAAATATTTTAGCTATCCATGGTTTCTCTGTGCGGGTGCCGGGTCCATCGTGTGATTGGAAAGCAGAGGAATGAACTGAAAATATTCCATTTAGATATAGCATAAGTTAATAAATAATCGTGCTCATTTACTCTACATTTGTAATTTTTTCAGGCGGGGGGGCTGGAAAATTGCTTAGATATGCCAATGATTATACGACGTACCATCACGGGTTCCTGCGGTACCCGACACCGCCTAAACAGCCTCCGGGTGAGTGGCCGATCCATCTGGGCTGAGGGCTACTACTTACATTAAAACCTCATTGAGGCTAGGGTTTACACGTAAACTAAAAACTGTAGGTACTTTATTAAGTCTATGGTCTGTTATGGTATTGTAATATTTAATATTGACACCATATCCACCCCACATCTGACACCATATCAACCCGGCTATATTTTCTTTCACTAAGTACATATTAAAAAATATGGTTCTTGTTGAGCATGCTTCTTCCAGATTTATTTCAAAATTTAATGTATAGAACTAAAGTATTGAACAAAAAAAGTATACAAACTTTCAATCAGATAGTAGTCTGTATCCACAGAATTAAATTAAATAGAAGGGGCAAAAATAGATTAGAAATTTTGTCTGAGGTGTAAAATGTATACCCATTCGCCCGAGATACTCTTTAAAGTGGCGATCGAACGAGTAAAGTGGCTATAGTACAAGTAAAGTGGCGATTATATGAGTAACGTGGCGATCGAACGAGTAAAATGGCTATGGTACAAGTAAAGTGGCGATGATATTACTAAAGTGGCGATCGAAGACTAAAATGGCTATGGTACGAGTAAAGTGGCGATGATATAACTAAAGTGGCGATGGTACGGGTAAAGTGGCGATGATATAAGTAAAGTGGCGATGATATAAGTAAAGTGACGATGGTACGGGTAAAATGGCGATGATATAAGTAAAGTGGCGATCCTACAAGTAAAGTAGCGAACGTACATGTACAGTTACAGCGTTTGTAGAATTAAAATTTTCAAACTATCCACAACTCAATTAAATATATATTTATATACCAATGTTTGAAAACATTTATAACATTACTCGGTAATGTGAATAACTTTCTATATCGGACGTTGGCCACTAACACTTAAAAACAACAAAAACAACGCTATTTATTATTTCTCTTTCATTTACGATGCAGGACCGCAAATTCTGAATACCCTATATTATATTGTAGGTGATTACCCTATGGAACAAAAGATAATAAGACTACCGTAAAGTTAAAGGTTTTAGTGGAAAAAAGATCTCCAGTCGTTCTTTTCAGTCGGACTCCAGTCGTTTTTTTCAGTCGGACTCCAGTCGTTTTTTTCAGTCGGACTCCAGTCGTTTTGTCCAGTCGGACTCCAGTAGTTTTTTTCAGTCGCAAATTCGATTGCTAGCTAGTACTAACTTTACGGTAGTCTTATTATCTTTTGTTCTATATTAGGGTAATCACCTACATTACCAATTAAAAAAATAATATCTGCAAAACTTCGTACCTAAAATACCAATAAAAAAAAAAGAATAAGTGATCATTCTTAGTTCCATGAGGTGAGCCTACATGACATGTCACATTCTTTTATTATATAGCTTAGAATATTTTTTGGATAATGTCATGGATCAATAAAATCTATAAATATTCCGAATTCCAAGAACGGAAAGTTCTGAAGATATTTGATACAGACAGACAAAAACAAAGAAGAATTTCATCGAGGTGAACCATAAAAGTTCCTTTAAAAATAATCGAAACCTAATTGAAAAATAACAAATTCATGTAAACAACCTCAGAAACTGGAGTATATTATAAATAAAAGTAGGTAGGTGTGTAACGCGTATACCCACATGTGAGTAATAGATGCAGTACCTATAATAATTTGTGTAACTATATAAATATAGGTAATATAATAGTTGTTTCTCGTACATATAGTACAAGCCTAGAGATTAGTTTGTGCCCAGACAGATAAAATGCAATGAAAAAATAATATATATATAAATATATTATTTTATTTATATTTTATTATTCTAAATATATTTAACAAAAATTATTAAATGTTTAAAAATGTCAGATAATTAAATATAAATAATACTTTTATTGTTAGTAAATGAAATAATTTATTTAGACCTTTCTGATATAAATATTTGGTGAGGTTTTCAGTGTTGTGCCTCTTTTACCCAATAAGAAAAAAGTTATTAGCTTAAATATTAATATACAAACAGAAAGAGATGTTTAATTTACAAATAAACAATAACATGTGTAAGACTTTCGGACTTTCAAAAAACAACCAGTAAAATGTGTTTTGCGGACCGGATGTTTACTGTTAAAATGCCATTTCTATATCTTATAATTTCTGTGAGAGTAGCCATACTGACAAACTTTTGCAAGAAACTGGTTATGTCAACCATTTTGTTGGATCTTTTACTTTTCTTTACTTATTATTTCCAATGGGATTGCTCGTTTTGTAACAAGTATCATATATATCATATATATATAATGATATATATATATCATATATATATATATCATTTTATATCTAATACCCAAAAAAAAAATATTATGTATTATTATTTTGTTTATTTGATTATTTCTTGCTTGGCATTATCATGCCTTAGTGTGTTGAGATGTGTAATTAAATGTACCTAGACTTAGTTAATTGCGTTTAATTAACATTGATAATGATAATATAATATGTAGGATAATTTACACATATTGCTCTAGTCACAAACTAAGCTCTAAATGCTTGTACTATGTGTACCAGAAGCAACGATATATAATACATATTAATATTTTATAAACACCCAGACCATGACAAACTGTACAGAAAAACGTACTAATATATTTTTGCCATGGGTGGGAATCGAACCTACGACCTCCGGATACAACGCCAAAGGCGCAACCACTAGTCTACGGAGGCTGGCATTCATTCAAACATTTTAAAAAAAGTAATAAATGCAGAATAATATGACACGACGGTAGAAAGCACGCACAGCACAGCCTATATATTTACATAAAAAATATACATACATACATACATACATACATATCTTCACGGGTGCCTTACGGCGCCCGAGACCGCCTAGACGGCCCCAGGGTACCCAGCGGAGGGGTTTTAATCCCACCTTGTCGTAGCCGATGGTATGAGTCTACACCGAACAAGTGGCTAGCTCGTTGCGATGTTTTGAATAGACTCAATAACCCATCTATAAACAGTTTCACAAGTTGGTATAGTGAAACCGGGACCGACAGCTTAACGTGCTCTCCGAGGCACTATAGTGGTGTTGTCAAACAAATGTACATATTTTTTTTAATTAAAAGCTCATTGGTACACACCGGGATTTGAACCAGGGACCTAAGTGTTTTTAAGTCCAAGGTCTAACCAACTCGGCCACCACGTATATATAAAAAATATGGTTTGTTATTTAACGATTATAATACTTTCTTCTAAAATTATTCATAATTCTTAATTCGTTCTCACTATCATAATATCATAAAAACGCACCCTAAAAATAAATTCTTAAAAACATAAAATGTTTTATCACGCCATCTATTGATAGGTACTGGAACTATTTTTCAGGCTAGCGCAGCTATACGCCATGTTATTCAGGCAGCTTTCGCAAAGTGGCGCTTAATTTAGTTCATGATTAGTCCAGATAGATGGCGTCGGCATTTTTGTGAGTTACATATTTTTGGATATTAAAAGATTATATACCTACTACACTATCTACCACTCATTAAAATTGTACCATTAAAATTTATTTGTTATTCAAAACGGTTAGTTACGTTTTATATATGTTTTTACTAAATAGAAGCACTATATGAGCGGGGCGCTTCTGTCGCGGATTTCTGGTTTGCCTATACAGCGTTATCAGCAGAATTTTAACAAATATTAGCTCGTAGCATTATATATTACAATTTTAATAACATTGATTTAACAATTTTAACAACACTATTTTGATAGGTATTTCAAATGTTAACATTTAGTTCCAAATCTTACCGCCTTCAAATGCAGAGGCGGATGTTTTGGCGGGTGGCACTACATTTATACCCCAGGGGCATAGGTTTTTGCTTCGTATTAATGATAAGAACCAATAGGAAAGCGATCACTTTATTTTTATAATGCTTTATTCCAATAGGGTTGGAAAACAATACTTAGGGCCAACTAATGGTTGTTACATACTTCTTAACATTACGTTAAACGAAGCATAAACTTATGGTAGAGCCTCAGTTTATGTAAAGAACCAAAAAAATGGTTTATTCAGATTTTATTTCGCATGGAAATAATTTGTTCTCCTGGCAATACTAAACGAAGAGCAAGAAAGGGTTACCATTATAGGGTTAAGTAAATATTTACTACATGCTCACTGACCTGTATGATTTTCGTGTACATTCTGTTGAACTTCTTCCTTTGCAGTTTTCGAGTCAGAACTTGTGTTACATCCCATCTTATTTTACTCTAAAAAGGGGTTTTTCTTAAAATAGTTTTAGAAAAATATGTAGAAAATAGTTTTTTGAGCAATCACTAATTATACCATATTATTTTATTTTCGTAAGCTTCTTGGTATCTGAAACAAAAAAATAATAACTTTTAATAAATAAAAACCGGTGTGAACTTAGCAGCCAAAATATAGCAGCTATTATAACTCGACTAATTTAAAAAGTCAATATTTCTAAGCTTATTAATTGCAATACAAACAATGGAAATTCTATGAATTATGAAAATTCTTTCAGGAAAATTAAAAATTAACCAGATGGCAATATTATTTCTGATGAAAAATAACATTTATCAAATATTTTCTCTCACTTCAGCGAAATATACAAAAATGATTTCCCACTCCCCTTACAGTGGAACCTTGATTATGAAAATTGAGTGAAAACAATCTCGTAGCAAAATAAAAATATTTGTATCTTATTCTACAATCAAAAATAACTCTTTTCATATACTTTTTAGGAGCCTACTGCATCGATTTCTTGTCGATGTGATAGTCTCCTTTAACGGCGCGGTTACGAAGTGGTTGGTTTGTCGATAAAGCAGCGAGAATATTACAGTAGACTCATAATGCAAATACATCTTTGTCGCTGCTAGTTTCGTAACCGCATCAGTTAGTCCCACTATGGGAGCAACAAATGCCGTTAGACTTTTTTACTGTATCCGAATTTATTTATTTATTTATGTATATATATGTATACCTACTATGAAATATAAGGTATACTAGCTGCTTTTCTCTGCGTAACTTTAACCGTTTACGCAGCGTACTCTCTCAAAAGGAATATTTCTTCCCCGTTTTTGCAACAAATTTTATTATTACTCCGCTCCTATTGGTCGTAGAGTGATGTTATTTAGTATATATATATCTTCACGGGTGCCTTACGGCGCCCGAGACCGCCTAGACTGCCCCAGGGTACTCAGCGGAGGGGTTTTAATCCCACCTCGTCGTAGCCGATGGTATGAGTCTACACCGAAAAAGCGGCTAGCTCGTCGCGATGTTTTGGATAGACTCAATGACCCATCTATAAACAGTTTCACAAGTTGGTATAGCGAAACCGGGACCGACAGCTTAACGTGCTCTCCGAGGCACTATAGTGGTGTTGTCAAACAAATGTACATAATTTTTTTAATTAAAAGCTCATTGGTACACACCGGGATTCGAATCAGGGACCTTAGTGTTTTTAAGTCCAAGGTCTAACCAACTCGGCCACCGGCCGTATATTCAACTTTATAATATTAGTATAAATTAATAATTTATTTATATATCCTTGTATGTAGACTTATGATATATTATACTGTCGAACTTATATTTACTTTTACAATTAAAAATCAAACAAACTTACCTGTAAGTGAAGTTCGATGATAATTGTATAAGCTTTCTTGTACTTCGACGATCCTCTTCTGTATATAACAAACGTAGTATGCGATACTGCGTTTGTTATATAAAGAAGAGAATCGTCGAAGTACAAGGAAGGGAAATACAATTATCATCGTGTATATAACAAACGTAGTATGCGATACTACGTTTGTTATATAAAGAAGAGAATCGTCGAAGTACAAGGAAGGGAAATACAATTTTATATTTTAGAGTCATAAATACAATACAAAACCCAAATATACAGGGTGAATTTGAAAGGATGTACTTTGGGCTAATATGAGGTTCTGCTGATCAAATCGAACAACTTTTCCCATGGAACCATGTGTCGCAAATGAAAAACATTACTAGTGTGTATGGAGGAGGCAATATTTTTTTTCATTTGCGGCACATGGTTCCATGGGAAAAGTTGTTCGTATTGATCAGTGGAACCTCATATTAGCCCAAAGTACATCCTTTCAAAGTCACCATGTATATAGATATACTCGGTAGGTACTATTGGTAACACTCCTTGTATTATATATAATGTTTGCAATACTCGGTCTATTTTTGGTCAATCTCCCAAAGGTTAGCTGGCAGATAATGCCTAAGGCATTAAGCTGGCCTATGTACAATAGTATTAAGCTTTTGTGCCGTAAATATTTTTTCATTCGTTTATTTATAAATCTAAAACGATTGTTTTTTTTTCATGTTTCTCTGAAACAAATTGTAAAATCTAATCGGAAAACCAAATGTACTATTTAACATTCTGTCTGTACTAAAATTTAATTAAAGCACCTACATATACTAGAAACAACAATGAGTTAGTTATCTAGAAAAAGTATGAAACTGCACAGTATCGTTAGTTGCCTATAGTAACGGTTTGTTTGATCGATAATTTTACTTATACATTATTTCATATACCCGGCCTTCATCTTTCTAGCATTAAGCGACGGATCACACATCCGATCACAATTTATTGCTATTATATATATATTATACGCATATATTATATGAGTAATATACATGGTGGCCGAGTTGGTAAGGCATCAGACTTAAAAATACTAGTTTTTAGATCCCTGGTTTGTACCAATAAATTTTTAATTAAAAAAAATTACATTTGTTTGACAACACCACTATAGTGCCTCGGAGAGCACATTAAGCTATCGGTCCTTGTTTCACTATACCAACTTATGAAACTGTTAGATGGGTTATGGAGTCTATCCAAACATTGCGATGAGCTACCCGCTTGTTTGGTGTAGACTCATACCATCGGCTAAGACGAGGTAACAACCCCGGAGGGGTTGTTACCTCGTTGGTACCCTGAGGCCGCATAAGCGGTCTCTATGAATCTCCATTCAAAGAGATCTATACATTCTTGTTTAACATCATTGGCCGCTCCCAGTATACCAGCTATATGATGCGGTTACGAAATTGGCGCAACAAAAACTAATTTCCATGGCGAGTTTACTTTAATATTAATTGCTAGTTTCATAGCCGCACCCTGAAAGAAGACTATGACATAGACAATAAATCGATGCAGTAGGCAGCACCCAGAGACTAAAACCGAAATAAGAGAAGGTCACTCGATGTCTTTGGGCTAATATGAGGCTCCACTGATAAAATCAAACAACTTTTCCCAAGAGATCATGTGTCGCAAATGAAAAAAAAATGGCTTTTCCATACCAACTAGTAATATTAAAATAACCAATATGGACAAGCAAGATTTTTTTTTCATTTGCGACACATAGTTCCATGGGAAAAGTTGTTCAATTTGATCAGTAGAACCTCTTATTAGCCCAAAGTACCACCCTCCAAAGTCAGCCTGTATAATGTTCTATCACCTAAAAATATTACATTTAAAATATTATTATAGCCAAATATTATTATGATAGTACTATCAAAATAATATTTGGCTACGAAGCCATGATGGATTACTACGAAAAGCAACTACGGCGTAGTAGGTTTATTTGGTCAACAAAGCCTTGTTTGTTGTAGTAGGAAGTTTCACTAATACACTTTGTTGCAATTGCAATTAAGTAATGGAGAGTGGAAAGCAGCTTGTAGACAAGCAATTTAGAACTTTAAAGTAAAATTCTTATGAGAGGCTGCTTAAGTTCGTTAAAGTTGAAGGTTTCAATTCTTTCTTAAAGCTTCATTAGTTCCAAAAAAAAAAAAAAACCATCGGCCCCAGGGTACCCAGCGGAGGGGTTCCACCTCGTCGGAGCCTTTGGTATGAGTCTACCTACACCAAACAAATGGCTAGTTCCTCCCGATGATTAGATAGACTTAATGAAAGCAGCTATAAACAGTTTCACAAGTTGGTATAGTGAATATGGGATCGACAGCTTTACGTACTATCCGAGGCACTATAGTGATGTTGTTAAACAAATGTTTATTTATTTATTTATCTTCACACCAGGTCCCTTACGGGGTAGGCAGAGACAACCGAGCGCCACTTGTCCCTATCCCTACATACTCCTTCCGCCTCTTCCACAGTCACAACTCTTCTCATACATGCACGCCGATTTCGGATACTCTTAATAGCACCGTCTTTTAAAATCTTTTCAATTTGGTCATGGTACGTATGTCTTGGTCTCCCTCGGCTACGTTTATCCTTCACCTCGAATGTACATAATTGTTTTAATTGAAAATTCATTTGTACACACCGGGGTTTGAACCGGGGACCTAAAAGCTGTATGTTTTTAAGTCTGGGGTCTAACCAACTCTGCCACGACGTACCTATATTAGTTATAATGAGGAGTAAATAAGACCGCCCCGCTGGGTACCCTGGGGCCGTCTAGACCAGGGATTCCCAAAGTGGTCGATATCGACCCCTTGGGGTCGATATCGGTTTCTTAGGGGTCGACATAAACGAAAACTGAATTTGGGGGTCGGCGAGGTCTAAAAATCGACCTCTATTAATTATTAACACAAGTTCTTATTAAAAACAAGATAGGTATGTAGTGTATCGTTTATGTTGTGACTTGTGTTACGTGTACTAAGAATAATTAATATTTTTGTAGGAAATAGCATTGTTGTAGTAATGTAAAGTCTCAAGTTCGTACAAGATGAAAAACTCGGCAAGTCTGTGTGGACAAGTTTGTGCAAGATAATGAGTGCGAGCGTACGTCTATCAAGCGCGTTTGGAATTGCTCTCTATTTGACGCTTACGCGATTTAACACAAACGAATTCATGATCAAGTCCAAACATGTTCCTGATATTTTACTATTTAACGAGCTTGCACTTAGGTTGAAAGTTCATTTGTGTTTTGAATTTCGTTGGAGCTTAAACGATAATAACTCATATAAGTACTTATTTATTTCAATAGATTACAAAGTTATTACATAGCTAATTAAGTGAAGTAAAGTGACTGATTACTGAGAGTATTGTGATGGCGGACACGAAAAAAAAATGCAGACAATACAGTTTGGACTACTTCAAGTTCGGATTTATTGCATCTCCATCAAATCAACACTTGCCGATGTGTCTCATATGTGAAAAAGTATTCAGTAACGATGCCATGAAGCCTTCAAAAATGGATGACCACTTATCAAGAGTACATGCTGACAAAAAAAGTAAGCCCTTGTCATTTTTTCAAGTACTTAAAGAAAAACTAGACAAAAGGCCATCCATAAGATCGATGTTTGCGTCATCATCTATTAAAGACGATGATGGTTTACGAGCGTCCTATAATATATCTTTACTAATAGCGAAGTCGGGGAAACCCCATACAATTGGAGAGCAGCTTATCTTGCCAGCCATTGCAGAGGTCCTTAACAATGTATTGCACAAACCCGCACATGATATTTTAAAGAGAATACCTTTGAGCAATAACACCGTTCAGAGACGCATAGACGAGATGGGACGCGATGTTGAAAACACTTTACGCAAGTTGTTACAGACCAACAGATTCTCTCTCCAGTTGGATGAGTCTACATTACCCGGCAATGAAGCACTGTTGTTAGGATATGTTCGATTTATCAAAGATGAAAATATGTGCCAAGAACTGCTTTTTGCTATATATTTAGAGACTGATACCAGAGGAGAATCGATTTTTTAGACCGTGGAACATTTTTTTACTGATAAAGCTATTCCATGGAAGAACATTGTTTCTGTTGCGACTGATGGTGCACCGTCTATGGTTGGTCGTCATCGTGGTTTTATAGCTCACTTAAAGCGACAACTGCCTGATGTACTGGTCATTCACTGCGTGATTCACAGGCAGCATTTAATAGCAAAAAAGCTGAGTCCTAGATTGCATAAGTCTTTACAATATGTAATAAATGCTATCAACAAGATTCGAAGCAATTCTTTGAACTCTCGGTTATTTGCTCAGCTATGTGAGGAAAACGACGAAGTCTTTACTCGATTACTTCTGCACACTGAAGTTCGCTGGCTATCAAGAGGCTCTTGCTTAGAAAGATTTTCAGCCATTTTTGAATCGGTTTTGGAGTTTTTACAAGAAAAAGATCCGCATTTAAAAGAAAATCTGAACAATTGTAAAACAGATATTTATTACTTGACTGATATCTTTGGAATGTTCAACAAAGTTAATTTGCAACTGCAGGGTGACGATCTTAACTTGATTAAAACAAAATCAATAATATCGGCCTTCGTGGGTAAACTAATCCTTTATAAACAAAATTTAGGCAGAAAAGAATATTCGCAATTTCCGCATTTGTCAAAATTACCAGAAATGCTTCAAGATGATGACATTTTATTATATGTCACTCACTTGGACGCATTACACAAGGATTTTACGGAGAGGTTTGAGGATCTTTTAAATTTACAAATTCCTCAATGGATAATAAATCCATACAATACCACAGACGTAGAAGAAGCCAGTGTGATAATGCAAGAAGAGTTGATTACCATCAGCACAGACGAAGAGCTTAAGCAGCAGTTCAACCAAGGCTATCAGAAGTTCTGGTTGCAACGCAACATTGAAACACAATATCCTACATTGTGGAACATTGCTGAAAAATACCTTATCGCTTTTCCATCATCATACCTAGTTGAAAAAAGCTTCAGTGTGGTAACAAACATTTTGACGAAACAAAGAAACCGTTTAAAAATCAACGAACGTGGAGATCTAAGGCTACAACTCACCAATATTGAACCGGATGTAGCTAGATTGGTAGATAGTCACCAGGTTCATCCATCACACTGAATGTTTTATTTTCTCTTTGCGAATTAATACTTTTTTAAATATAATTTCCTACCTAGTTGAGATTCTTTAATAAATACTTAATCTGTAATAAACATTATAAATTAAATATTTACTGAATTGTATGTATTTTTATTTTGTTAAATTTTGATGAGAAAATGAAGTCAACTTTACTCACTTAACCAAGTGCACAGTTTTCCAATTGGTACCTTAGTACCTAGGTATTTTGTATCAATAGGAAAAAACTAAAGATAGGCCCCGTTATTCATAATAGTCTGCTAACTTAAAGCATTGCTAATTCTCACTCTGTTTTCTTCATGAAGGTAAAAACCGTCCGCGCGGCGCGGAGCGCGTTTTTTTAACTTCATGGTTTTCTTCTATTGAACTAAGTCAGAATGAAAAATAACACACTGTAGCAGCTGTTTTAAGTTAGCGGACCATTATGAATAAGGGGGTTGATCTTAAAAGTAGGTAATTTGGCCATGGGGGTCTGAGGTAACAGTTTATTTTGGAAAAGGGGTCACTTGTCCAAAATAGTTTGGGGATCCCTGGTCTAGACGGTCTCGTGATTGTACGTTACGTTACGTTTATTAGTCATGTTTCGGTTTAAATCTGTGGGTCCGGTTTTCAGAAGTCTACTGAATCGATTTCTTGACTTTCAGGGTGCAGTTACGAAATAGGTAATTGATTCGACGATAAAGCAGCAATGATATCAAAGTAGGCTCGTAAAGAAAATTAGTCTTTGTAGCCGCCCATTTCGTATTGATTGGATTGAAATAATAATAATATGTAGGACAATTTACACAAATTGCAAATGAGTTTGTATTTTGCCAATTGTGTTCTATATTATTTTGACAGCAAGAAAGTAGAGTCTTTATCGAAATACTTTTGAATAGGGTCGAAGTAATATATATAGACCTCCTTCGTAGACCAATGGTTGCGCCTTTGGCGTTATATCCTGAGGTCGCCGGATCGATTCCCACCCACGGCAAAAAAAAAATAGTACGGTTTTCTGTACAATTTATCATGGTCTGGGTGTTTTAAAAATATAATATGTATTATATAGTTATTTCTGCGGTACTCAAACTACAAGCTTAGTTTGTGATCAGAGCAATGTATAAATTATCCTTTTTTTTATTATTTTAATAATAATAAAAATATTAATATTATATAATAGATTATCCTATAAAGGAATTTATAAAAATGCATAAATATAAAATACTGAAAAAAGTAAAAACCAAAAACAGATTCCTCTGCCATCTAGCATTAGAAACTAGGACTTCTGACTTCACTCGTATAAGAGTTATTAGAAGAAAGCTAATAGAGGGCGTCTGTGTATATGTAGATAACAAGCAATGACAAAATTCGTGAGGGCTGACTGGAACGTGGTTGGCTCAGCGGTTGAGCGCCTGGCCGCGATAGCAAGGTTCGTGGGTTCGAGTCCCGCCACCAGGATTTTTTTCATTGCATTTTTATCTTTAAAAAATAATAACAAAAAAAAGAGAAGAACTACAAAGTCCAAGAATAAAAGCGACTATATCTAAGTAGCCATTCAGTAATAACAAATTGATTGTACCGTAACCTACATAAAGGATCCTTAGAATTATTCTATATTTCTCATAAATTTCCCCGGGGACCAACGGATGTCGGTCAAAAGGTCATATTATTGGATTAGTACATCCCCTTCTATAACATCCTTTTATAAGGGGAATAAAAAGGATAGAGCCATTTATAGAAATGTGATGAAAGATTTATTTTATTTTAGTGTTATTACTTTGATTTGAAAGGGGTTCCTAATAGACTTATAAGCGCCTTGTATAGGTAAATTAAAAACGTTATTCAGCATGTGACTTTGTGTCTACCTGGTGGTAAACAGACCTACAAAATCCATGAAAGAGATCGATTAATACATTGTTTTCATTATAGTGTTGATCGCTCTCACTATTCCTGTTAAATTATGCAGTTTTGTAAAATATTATTATTTCGGTTATGGCGCAAACATAGACGAATTTGCATAGGAGTTAACTTTAATAGCCAATAACCCTGGAAGGTGATATAACATACCACCTCGATAAGAAATAGATGCGATAATCTTCGCTGAACCAGTCTCAACTAATCATAATCGCGTTGGCCAAAAACTGTACCCCTAGTGTGAGTTTTCTAACTATTACTTTGCGTTTGAGTTAACCAAAATTTGTATGGGAAATAGTTCAGCGCTCCAAGCGGAAATTTTGAGAACTAAAAATGAGAGCGTGTGATTAATCAAAATGTTAACGCAGTAGTATAGTTAACCCGAAAGTAAATGTTAAAAAAACTCACACTAGGGCTACTGTACTCACGACGTAAGGTAATTTTTATTCACATCTGCGATTTTATAATTAACGATCCAGTTCTAACCTAAGTAAATAATATTAGGTGTTAATTGTGCATAGAAGATACAAGCTAGAAGGTATTTATTGGAGTCTATCTTTTAACTTTAATCGTGTTGGTATTTTATTTTTATGACATTTATGTAAAAAAGAAAAACTATTTATGATAATTAATGCGTTTTAGTTGTAAACTTTTTTATAAAATATTTGCTAGCCGTAAGATTTTTTAACACTGTAAAATAAAACATATACGTGGTGGCCGAGTTGGTTAGACCTTGGACTTAAAAACTCATTGGTACACACTGGTTCGAATCCCGGTGTGTACCAATGAGTTTTTAATTTAAAAATGTATGTACATTTCTTTGACAACACCACTATAGTGCCTCGGAGAGCACGTTAAGCTGTCGGTCCCAGTTTCACTATACCAACTTGTGAAACTGTTTATAGATGGGTTATTGAGTCTATTCAAAACATCGCGATGAGCTAGCCACTTGTTCGGTGTAGACTCATACCATCGGCTACGACGAGGTGGGATCAAAACCCCTCCGCTGGGTACCCTGGGGCCGTCTAGGCGGTCTCGGGCGCCGTAAGGCACCCGTGATGATATGTATGTATGTATGTATGTAAAATAAAACATTACTATACACAGATAAAAGACAGAGATTAACACATGTACCAAGAATTTAATAGGTAGTAGAATTATTAAATTCATAGTAAAGCTAACCTACCGACATTTTTAATTTTCAAAGCGTTACACAAAAATGTAATTTAAACGCCATATCTGTCAGTTGTCCAACAAAATAACCTAAACTAATCTAATTTACGAAAGCGGCAATTCATCCAGGCTTTGCGTCACAATTTGCCCATCCCAACTTTTCCGTGAAACGCGAACATAAATTAAACAAATTATCAATTTGGCCTATTATAGAAATGCTTTTGCGTGATAAGTAAGTAGGTAGTAGTGGTCCTAGTTACTAACTAGTTGGTCTCAGGCTATAACTTTTTTTTGTTCTGTTCCAACTTTTTTATATTTTCACAATTCTTTTTAAGAACTCAGTTCATAGAAGATCGCAGAAGTCTGCGTTCAACATTCAAAATGAGTTTTAGAACTTTTACCAGTATTTCTCCATTACTGTTTGTCGTAGAATTAAAGTCATATTTTTTTCGCCCATTGTAATATTTCTGTTTTTTTATTAAACTCAGAAAAAAAAAATATCATCACGGGTCATATAAATATGATGACCGCTTATTCGGCCTCAGGGTACCTAACCAGCGGATGTGTTTTTAAACCTCGATGCCGATAAAATAGCCGATGGTATGAGTCTATACCGAATAAGTGGCTAGCTCGTCGCGATGTTTGGATAGACTCAATAATATTCTCTATAACCCATTTATAAACAGTTTCACAAGTTGGTATGGTGAAACTGGGACGTACAGCTTAACATTCTCTCCAAGGCACTATAGTGGTGTTGTTAAACAAATGTATGAATGGATATTTTCAGATTAAACAAAAAAATATGTGCTAGTACGTTTTTCTGTACAGTTTGTCATATATCTGGCTGTTTATAATATATAATATGTACATTGTTTCTGGTACATATAGTACAAGCCTAGAACTTTTTATGACAAGAGGCTCTACCATGGGTTTGCGCATTGTAGGAACGTAATGTATTTATCTACGTATACGTTACGTTTCTACAATGCGCAAACCCATGGTAGAGCCTCTGGGGCCTATTTCATAAACGTGAGAATTGTAATTTACTATGACAATTTATAATACATTGCTCAATTTAGCTGAAATTATTTATTTAGAACTTCTAAATCAAGCAATGTATTATAAATTACAATAACAATTGTCACGTTTAGGAAATAGGCCCCAGAGCAATATGTGAAAAAAAAACATTCGGACGAAGTCGCGGGCACAAGCTAGTAGGTCATAAACAACAACACGCAGAGTGATTACGGAAAAAGTTTCGTTCCTACACGGCTACATTCGGGACCCATATAAAACAAACAAAATAAAGGGGATAAACGAATCCCTTGAGTATTTACTCGTTTGTTTACTCGTGTTGCTGCGATATACCTGGCTCTACAAGTTTGGCCTAGTTAGATAAGGTTGTATGGAACAGCCTTGTTGTTGGATGACTGGACACTTTTGCTAATTATAGATAATTATTAGTTAACAAACAGGCTTGTTTACTTTGATAAAAATAACTTTTAAAAAAATATTTCTTAAGAAGCCAGAATTTGGATTCTAAAATCGTATAATTGCGGTTTTCAATGACATTATTATTTTTTTCTTAAAGAAGAACGTGGAGGTTTAAATTTTTTTACTCGATCCTAAATAGATAGTCTTTTTATAAAAAATATATTATTACATTTTAATCATTAATCATATCCCATATAGTCGAGTGAATGATGGGGTGACAGAGACGAATTTTCAATACTTGTTTTGTAACCACACCCTAAAAAGAGTCTACCATCCCGACAAGAAATCAATGCCATAGTCTCCTGAAAACCGGTGAAGCCACACTTAGAAACATGACTAGGTCATTTAACGGTTTTTGCATCCGTATGAAGGTAAACTGGTCGTTCGAAAATCTGTAAAAAAAGCGACGGGAAGACATTTCTATCTGCCCCTTAACAGAGGATACAGGCATATTGGTATGTATGTATGTGTTTTTTTGGACCAAAACTGATTGTTGTACAGTAGTTAATAATAAATCCAAGATAAATCTGACCTCAGTTATTTTAAGAATTTAGTACTCAAAAAAATAAACCTTTAACTCCTCCTAAATGACCTACAGTTAAACAACTATTTAGAGTCGTAATGACGTCAAACTTTCCCTACCTAGTGAAGCTAGGAAACAAGGCAAGTCATTTGTGACGTCACGCGATGACTCATACTGCCTAGACTAGGAAACTCCCGGTTCCTAGATAAAAACCTGACTACACGGAAATACCCAATTGCTCATCTATTTCTGTTCATAAATTTTCGTACTCAGATACAACCCCCCCTCAGAAACAAAATATTAGTGTAACACCTAATTTATGATATGGTATTTTATTAATTGTCTCTTTTTACAACGCTCTATTTATTTTATTTTATTTAATCATTGTGATATTTAATTTATCCAACGGGGTAACGCCGCTAGTGTCTTTGGTACCCTACGCCCATTGTCTCATTTTCAAAATTTTTAATATAGGTAATAATTCATTATTTTTATAGGTAGGTATATTTTATTATATTTTTGTTTATTTTATTTTTCATTTTTATTTTTTGTAGAGTAAATAAATTTATTACTTTACAATATATTAAAAAAAAAATGTTTAATTGTAAATTAGTTACAATTAAAAATTTTTTGACAACGCCCTTTTAAGCTGCTTCTAGTTTACATCCAACATGTATGTGTGTATATGTATATGGCGGCATCAGCTGCGTCCTAGTAGGCAACAGTTTAATTTAATACTGAAAGACTGTTCATTGCTATCTTGGATTCTTAGCCCACATTTCGCTCCATGCCATAAAAAGAGAAACAGTAGATACCTACTATTAAAATTATTAAACTTATGTACCATTTTTTTTTTAAATATAAATCATCAAAATCATTTTTTGCCTTCGCAAATATAAACGTTACGCCTTTTCGCGATAAACTTAAATGGTTAAAAATACGAAGGAGAAACTGCAGAGTTCTCTGTGTTTTGTACTCTGTTTTGAACGAACCTGCTACACCCGAATATCTTAAAAACAGATTCACTTATCTTGGCTCGCATCACGACAAAACCCTTCGATCTACTTTTAATACAACCCTTGCCTTCTCCTCCTATCATACCACCTTTGTTTCTAAATCGTTTGCAGTTGTCGCTGCAAGACTTTGGCATAATTTACCAGTCATAATATCACCAAATAGAGTCATATTTAAAAAAAGAGTATATGATTACTATCTAAATTCATAGGTAGTTTTTATTTACCTATCTTTCATTATTCTATTCCTTTCCACTTTATTATTTTTCCTTTCTCATTTTGTAGTTGGTAGTATTGTGTACGTGTAGTTTAAGTATGTATATATATTTAAGATATATTTAAGTAGTGTATAATAGATTGTAAGTATTTTATATAATATACATTGGTTTATATACTCAGTTACTGTATTGACGGTATTATGATTTGACGTTTCTCGGCGATCGATTTCTACCCATAGACAATATTTCCTATACATTTTTATCCATCAACGCATTCGATCGGTTTGTCGATGTGATGTCCCGGTAAGGCCCCAGGAAAATATAGTGAAACTGGGACAGCTTAACGATCTCTCCGTGGCTCAAAGTGGTGTTGCCAAACAAATGTAATTTTTTAGATATAATACATATAAATATAGAGTTTCACAATGACACAAAAATAGTCGCTTATTAAAATGAAAATATATTAAGGACCCTGCATTTGCGATCGCCGAGCCTGTGTACAAATATCCCCATACAAAATAAGCTTTCACACTTCCAGTGTACTGTTTGTCGCAGAATTATAATCTTATTTTTGTTTCTTTTACGTACAACAAAAAATATAAACTTCGACTAACAGCCAAGTTGTAATATTGGAAGTACGTTTGTATGGGTGTCAAAACGACTGCAAAGCCCGTAACACTAAATACACTATATACCAGAATATAATAATATATTATGGATCATTAAATAGCATGTGAAATAAAGGTGCCTGAACAAGTATGAATTTCTCAGGCATCAGCGCCTTTCCCACATTTATCATTTACCTATCATTAAAATAATTGAATAATTAAAAAATATACATAAAATATACATAATCAGTCATTGGTTGCTTTCAAAAACAATTTTAAGAAATATCTACTTAGCTGCCAGCTATCGCATGCCTCAAGCACGGATTAGGTGTATAATTAATTTTGTTATTGTGAATAAATATTGTAGTAATTTATATATTTTATTTTGGTTTTATATAGGTATATATATATATTATCTAATTTTAATATTGTAGGTTTGGAGATAATTTAGGTAGTTAGGGCTAGTTTTATTTTATTGTACATTCTGTTTGGGTAATAGGTAGGTATAAATTGATATCATGAGTGGATTTGTATTGTGTGAATTTGTAAATGTACTCGTAATATGTGATCTAATTTTGTGGGCACCAGCTGAAAATCAGCGCTGCAGCATGGTAATGCTGTAGCTTATGCTGAGCTGGTCACCTATTTGTCGCCATGCAACAGTAGTAATTATTTTTACTGACAATATGTGTTTATTTTCTTATTAGTTTTATTAACAATATTTTTTACCAATGTTTATCCAGTGTTTAATGTGTTGTAACTGTTGTAAGCGATAAATAAAGTTTTTCTTTCTTTCTTTCTTTCTAAATGAAAAAAATTTACAAATTTGTGATTCGAAATTGACTTTTATTATTGACCAGCCATGCACCGCAATTTCACCCATTGTTTATTTTAAAACTAGCTGACCTGCGCAACTTCGTCTGCGCATGCAACGGAAGCTCTCAAAAGGAACAAATTTTCCCCGTTTTCCCAACATTTTTCATTGATGATCCGCTCCTATTTGTAGTAGCGTGATGTTATATAGCCTATAGCCTTCCTAGATGGATGGGCTAAAATAATTTTCAAAATCGGTTCAGTAGATCCAGAAATTACTTCACAAATTTACAAACTCACAAACTTTATCTATACTAATATAATTATAATAATAATATGTAGGATAAATTACACATATTGCTCTGGTCACAAACTAAGCTCTAAGCTTGTACTATGTGTACCAGAAGCTACAATATAATACATATTATATTTTATAAACACCCAGACCATGACAAACTGTACAGAAAACACGTACTAATATTTATTTGCCATTGGTGGGAATCGAACCCACGGCCCCCGGATACCAAAGGCGCAACCACTAGTCTACGGTGGCTGTCAAAAACTAATATATATTATGTATTAGTATAGATTAATCGGATCGAAAAAAATACAGGCCATATTACTCGCTGAAATATCTATATGAAAGTTTTTTAAAAATACTTAAAAGTTTACAAACGGTCAATCTAATCTTTTCTCTTTAAAATATCATATAAGTAATAGCTAATTTGGTTAAGCAGATGACAACAAGGCCGGACCTGGGATAGGTGACCGCTTTATACAACGAGGCTATAACATCATAAACACCCCAACAAGCTCGCCACTTGTTAGGTGTTGCCTCTGAATACCATCGGCGAAATGAAGATATGTTAATCCCTCCGCTGGGTACCCTATGGCCGTTTAAACGGTTCTATTTATTTTTCGGTTTTGGTTAATAGATAATTTAATTTACACCCAGAAATATATAATACACTCGTACCAGCTAGGCAGCGGTTATTTTTCAGTCTTTTAGATCTTGTTGTTTGCGGAAATATTACGAACACCGTGCAGCGTTTTCGTGATACATTTTCCTTGAGTGGTTTTGGTACATTTCTCATTAGTTATCGTCGAATCGCTTTACACAAAGGCGTATAACTTCCAATTATTTCTGATTGACCGTGCAACCTCTCTAATACTCATTCGGCGATCTTTCCGATTTTTTTTTCAGATATTAGTCGGTTATTGACGTTTTAAAGGAAACAACGCATTGATCGACCCCATTTATCCACTTGGACTAGATCTGCTTACCATAAGGTACAAAGTCACATGTCGTGATACATAAAAATAAAGTGTTCTAACTTTCACTAAGTATAAATCATTATACTTACTAAAGAAGTTTTATAGGGTAAAAGAAAATAAATATTTCGTGTCCTCTAAACTACGGTACATACGTCTCTAATCAAGCGTTATTAAGTTAGTCTGTGTACACACTTTGGCTCATTGTATTCGATTCGATCGTTAACGCACAACGCAATGCAAACGTTCACGTTTAGGTATAGATAGCAAACACAATCTAGCGTGGTGGGGGTAATTACTCGCAGAATTTTAGGAACAAAATAAAATACATTTGATAGAGTATTCCTTTCTTCGCAGGAAAGTGCAATTTTCAAATAATTTACCTTTTCAGAGGCTCTACAATGGGCTTGCGCATTGTAGCAACGTAATCGAACGTCACGTATACGAATACGTATTTGTATACGAATTCGTATATGTGAGCAACAACCAATAACTTTGTTACTTTGTTTTGATAACGATTAAATAAAGCGACCCTATTGGTTGTTGCTCACGTATACGTATACAAATACGTTACGTTGCTACAATGTATACCAATGGTAGAGCCTCAGGTATGTGACAACGATAGCAGATTAGCGTTTTTCATGTACCTATTGAGATAATGGTATTTATTTTAAATAATTTATTAGCCAAACAGTTTTTATATTACTTTTAAGCATAATCTATCAGCTAACCTTTGGGAGAATAAAATATACAGAAGTTCTTTCGTATATAGTTTTAAGAAACTCAATGCTTGACTACGGTTGGGTATTAAAATGATATTTAGAAATAAATATCTCGAAAGCGACAAAATGCAGGACCTGGGGCCTATTCCATAAACGTTACATTTGTAATTTAGTTTGACAATGTATAATATGTTTAGTTAGTTCTAAGTAAATAATTCCAACTAAACTGAGCAATGTATTATGAATAGTCATGGTAAATTACAATTGTCACGTTTATGAAATAGGCCCCTGTTAGTTACATTTGAGAACTTTTAAAATGTTTTGGTACCTCAGGTCGAATTTATCTCCCCAAATGTAAAGAACAATCATTGATTTCAAAAAAGTGAATATTCTATAAATGGCACTTTTCTTCCCAGATTTTAAATTCCGAATGTATAAGCGCCCTTAAAATCCCCTTTTGCGTTAGGAAACATCCCTACCCCCTGCGTAACGAACCCCTTTTATGTTACCGACATCCACGGAAAGGAAATAGACCCCCCCCCATACGCTGAGACAAACGGACATGTCTGTCTGTTGACTATATATTCGGTTTTATAGGATTTCTATTCTGTATTAGTTACCATTTTAACAGTATTTGTGAATTTCGTTACAAACTTCAAATGCGCCGCTTAGTTGCAGAAAAAGCAATAACTACTTTAATTTGGAAATTGCAAACTAAAATAACAGATGTCAAATTATATTATTTGCTGAAAAATTATTACCATTGAAGCACATAAACCGTAATGTCGGAACCTGTGTCAGAGGTCGTGGGTTCGATTTACAATTAATATTACTACGTTGATGATAGAAAGTTGACATTCCTGGAATAGTATTGAAATATATATACATATATCATCACGGATGCCTTACGGCGCCCGAGACCGCCTAGACGGCCCCAGGGTACCCAGCGGAGGAGTTTTATTTAATCCCACCTCGTCGTAGCCGATGGTATGAGTCTACATCGAACAAGTGGCTAGGTCGTCGCGATGTTTTTGAATAGACTCAATAACCCATCTATAATCAGTTTCACAAGTTGCTATAGTGAAACCGGGACCGGCAGCTTAACGTGCTCTCCGAGGCACTATACTGGTGTTGTCAAACAAATGTGCATAATTTTTTAAATTAAAAACTCATTGGTACACACATAAGTAGTATTGAAATATTTTAAGTAAAAACGTTCACAACAAGTTTAAAAAAAATATGGCTATGAGGTTTAAGATAGGAGCGAGGAGAGGCCCACTCTATGCCGTCTATTATAATTATGCATTCTGGGTTAGCACAGATTATACGTATATTACAAAGGAGGAACTTAGTTATTTTTTTAAGGCAATCGATTGTTATCTGATGTAGCTTTGATAAAGGAGATAAAAATTTACTTATCTGTTGGTTGGTATACATATATATATAATACTTGGATTCTACACATATATTATCGGTAAGGCGGTAAAGAACAGCAGACAAATGCTCCGTAAATTGTCATTAGAATACCAAA
The DNA here is from genome assembly GCA_947458855.1 of Monopis laevigella. Classification (NCBI taxonomy): domain Eukaryota; kingdom Metazoa; phylum Arthropoda; class Insecta; order Lepidoptera; family Tineidae; genus Monopis; species Monopis laevigella. The sequence goes on along the minus strand of OX381577.1, from coordinate 4,081,091 downwards.
GAGAATAGAACCATGTCATTATCATCCCAGTTTTACTACATAGGTGGCATAGGTAAATAGGCTTACACTTATTTAATTGTTCATAGTTTTTGTTCTTGGACTCTACACACGCAGCTTAAAAAAAATACGCTCAATCCATAGACAGCCTCCGTAGACTAGTGGTTGCGCCTTTGGCGTTGTATCCGGGGGTCGTGGGTTCGATTTCCACCCATGGCAAAAAAATATTAGTACGTTTTTCTGTACAGTTTGTCATGGTCTGGGTGTTTATAAAATATAATAAGTAGTATATCGTTGCTTCTGGTACACATAGTACAAGCCTAGAGCTTAGTTTGTGACCAGAGCAATATGTGTAAATTGTCCATATTATTATTATTATTATTAATAATAATAATAATAATAATAATATGGACATATATATTATACGCATATATTATATGAGTAATATACATGGTGGCCGAGTTGGTAAGGCATCAGACTTAAAAATACTAGTTTTTAGATCCCTGGTTTGTACCAATAAATTTTTAATTAAAAAAAATTACATTTGTTTGACAACACCACTATAGTGCCTCGGAGAGCACATTAAGCTATCGGTCCTTGTTTCACTATACCAACTTATGAAACTGTTAGATGGGTTATGGAGTCTATCCAAACATTGCGATGAGCTACCCGCTTGTTTGGTGTAGACTCATACCATCGGCTAAGACGAGGTAACAACCCCGGAGGGGTTGTTACCTCGTTGGTACCCTGAGGCCGCATAAGCGGTCTCTATGAATCTCCATTCAAAGAGATCTATACATTCTTGTTTAACATCATTGGCCGCTCCCAGTATACCAGCTATATGATGCGGTTACGAAATTGGCGCAACAAAAACTAATTTCCATGGCGAGTTTACTTTAATATTAATTGCTAGTTTCATAGCCGCACCCTGAAAGAAGACTATGACATAGACAATAAATCGATGCAGTAGGCAGCACCCAGAGACTAAAACCGAAATAAGAGAAGGTCACTCGATGTCTTTGGGCTAATATGAGGCTCCACTGATAAAATCAAACAACTTTTCCCAAGAGATCATGTGTCGCAAATGAAAAAAAAATGGCTTTTCCATACCAACTAGTAATATTAAAATAACCAATATGGACAAGCAAGATTTTTTTTTCATTTGCGACACATAGTTCCATGGGAAAAGTTGTTCAATTTGATCAGTAGAACCTCTTATTAGCCCAAAGTACCACCCTCCAAAGTCAGCCTGTATAATGTTCTATCACCTAAAAATATTACATTTAAAATATTATTATAGCCAAATATTATTATGATAGTACTATCAAAATAATATTTGGCTACGAAGCCATGATGGATTACTACGAAAAGCAACTACGGCGTAGTAGGTTTATTTGGTCAACGAAGCCTTGTTTGTTGTAGTAGGAAGTTTCACTAATACACTTTGTTGCAATTGCAATTAAGTAATGGAGAGTGGAAAGCAGCTTGTAGACAAGCAATTTAGAACTTTAAAGTAAAATTCTTATGAGAGGCTGCTTAAGTTCGTTAAAGTTGAAGGTTTCAATTCTTTCTTAAAGCTTCATTAGTTCCAAAAAAAAAAAAAAACCATCGGCCCCAGGGTACCCAGCGGAGGGGTTCCACCTCGTCGGAGCCTTTGGTATGAGTCTACCTACACCAAACAAATGGCTAGTTCCTCCCGATGATTAGATAGACTTAATGAAAGCAGCTATAAACAGTTTCACAAGTTGGTATAGTGAATATGGGATCGACAGCTTTACGTACTATCCGAGGCACTATAGTGATGTTGTTAAACAAATGTTTATTTATTTATTTATCTTCACACCAGGTCCCTTACGGGGTAGGCAGAGACAACCGAGCGCCACTTGTCCCTATCCCTACATACTCCTTCCGCCTCTTCCACAGTCACAACTCTTCTCATACATGCACGCCGATTTCGGAGACTCTTAATAGCACCGTCTTTTAAAATCTTTTCAATTTGGTCATGGTACGTATGTCTTGGTCTCCCTCGGCTACGTTTATCCTTCACCTCGAATGTACATAATTGTTTTAATTGAAAATTCATTTGTACACACCGGGGTTTGAACCGGGGACCTAAAAGCTGTATGTTTTTAAGTCTGGGGTCTAACCAACTCTGCCACGACGTACCTATATTAGTTATAATGAGGAGTAAATAAGACCGCCCCGCTGGGTACCCTGGGGCCGTCTAGACCAGGGATTCCCAAAGTGGTCGATATCGACCCCTTGGGGTCGATATCGGTTTCTTAGGGGTCGACATAAACGAAAACTGAATTTGGGGGTCGGCGAGGTCTAAAAATCGACCTCTATTAATTATTAACACAAGTTCTTATTAAAAACAAGATAGGTATGTAGTGTATCGTTTATGTTGTGACTTGTGTTACGTGTACTAAGAATAATTAATATTTTTGTAGGAAATAGCATTGTTGTAGTAATGTAAAGTCTCAAGTTCGTACAAGATGAAAAACTCGGCAAGTCTGTGTGGACAAGTTTGTGCAAGATAATGAGTGCGAGCGTACGTCTATCAAGCGCGTTTGGAATTGCTCTCTATTTGACGCTTACGCGATTTAACACAAACGAATTCATGATCAAGTCCAAACATGTTCCTGATATTTTACTATTTAACGAGCTTGCACTTAGGTTGAAAGTTCATTTGTGTTTTGAATTTCGTTGGAGCTTAAACGATAATAACTCATATAAGTACTTATTTATTTCAATAGATTACAAAGTTATTACATAGCTAATTAAGTGAAGTAAAGTGACTGATTACTGAGAGTATTGTGATGGCGGACACGAAAAAAAAATGCAGACAATACAGTTTGGACTACTTCAAGTTCGGATTTATTGCATCTCCATCAAATCAACACTTGCCGATGTGTCTCATATGTGAAAAAGTATTCAGTAACGATGCCATGAAGCCTTCAAAAATGGATGACCACTTATCAAGAGTACATGCTGACAAAAAAAGTAAGCCCTTGTCATTTTTTCAAGTACTTAAAGAAAAACTAGACAAAAGGCCATCCATAAGATCGATGTTTGCGTCATCATCTATTAAAGACGATGATGGTTTACGAGCGTCCTATAATATATCTTTACTAATAGCGAAGTCGGGGAAACCCCATACAATTGGAGAGCAGCTTATCTTGCCAGCCATTGCAGAGGTCCTTAACAATGTATTGCACAAACCCGCACATGATATTTTAAAGAGAATACCTTTGAGCAATAACACCGTTCAGAGACGCATAGACGAGATGGGACGCGATGTTGAAAACACTTTACGCAAGTTGTTACAGACCAACAGATTCTCTCTCCAGTTGGATGAGTCTACATTACCCGGCAATGAAGCACTGTTGTTAGGATATGTTCGATTTATCAAAGATGAAAATATGTGCCAAGAACTGCTTTTTGCTATATATTTAGAGACTGATACCAGAGGAGAATCGATTTTTTAGACCGTGGAACATTTTTTTACTGATAAAGCTATTCCATGGAAGAACATTGTTTCTGTTGCGACTGATGGTGCACCGTCTATGGTTGGTCGTCATCGTGGTTTTATAGCTCACTTAAAGCGACAACTGCCTGATGTACTGGTCATTCACTGCGTGATTCACAGGCAGCATTTAATAGCAAAAAAGCTGAGTCCTAGATTGCATAAGTCTTTACAATATGTAATAAATGCTATCAACAAGATTCGAAGCAATTCTTTGAACTCTCGGTTATTTGCTCAGCTATGTGAGGAAAACGACGAAGTCTTTACTCGATTACTTCTGCACACTGAAGTTCGCTGGCTATCAAGAGGCTCTTGCTTAGAAAGATTTTCAGCCATTTTTGAATCGGTTTTGGAGTTTTTACAAGAAAAAGATCCGCATTTAAAAGAAAATCTGAACAATTGTAAAACAGATATTTATTACTTGACTGATATCTTTGGAATGTTCAACAAAGTTAATTTGCAACTGCAGGGTGACGATCTTAACTTGATTAAAACAAAATCAATAATATCGGCCTTCGTGGGTAAACTAATCCTTTATAAACAAAATTTAGGCAGAAAAGAATATTCGCAATTTCCGCATTTGTCAAAATTACCAGAAATGCTTCAAGATGATGACATTTTATTATATGTCACTCACTTGGACGCATTACACAAGGATTTTACGGAGAGGTTTGAGGATCTTTTAAATTTACAAATTCCTCAATGGATAATAAATCCATACAATACCACAGACGTAGAAGAAGCCAGTGTGATAATGCAAGAAGAGTTGATTACCATCAGCACAGACGAAGAGCTTAAGCAGCAGTTCAACCAAGGCTATCAGAAGTTCTGGTTGCAACGCAACATTGAAACACAATATCCTACATTGTGGAACATTGCTGAAAAATACCTTATCGCTTTTCCATCATCATACCTAGTTGAAAAAAGCTTCAGTGTGGTAACAAACATTTTGACGAAACAAAGAAACCGTTTAAAAATCAACGAACGTGGAGATCTAAGGCTACAACTCACCAATATTGAACCGGATGTAGCTAGATTGGTAGATAGTCACCAGGTTCATCCATCACACTGAATGTTTTATTTTCTCTTTGCGAATTAATACTTTTTTAAATATAATTTCCTACCTAGTTGAGATTCTTTAATAAATACTTAATCTGTAATAAACATTATAAATTAAATATTTACTGAATTGTATGTATTTTTATTTTGTTAAATTTTGATGAGAAAATGAAGTCAACTTTACTCACTTAACCAAGTGCACAGTTTTCCAATTGGTACCTTAGTACCTAGGTATTTTGTATCAATAGGAAAAAACTAAAGATAGGCCCCGTTATTCATAATAGTCTGCTAACTTAAAGCATTGCTAATTCTCACTCTGTTTTCTTCATGAAGGTAAAAACCGTCCGCGCGGCGCGGAGCGCGTTTTTTTAACTTCATGGTTTTCTTCTATTGAACTAAGTCAGAATGAAAAATAACACACTGTAGCAGCTGTTTTAAGTTAGCGGACCATTATGAATAAGGGGGTTGATCTTAAAAGTAGGTAATTTGGCCATGGGGGTCTGAGGTAACAGTTTATTTTGGAAAAGGGGTCACTTGTCCAAAATAGTTTGGGGATCCCTGGTCTAGACGGTCTCGTGATTGTACGTTACGTTACGTTTATTAGTCATGTTTCGGTTTAAATCTGTGGGTCCGGTTTTCAGAAGTCTACTGAATCGATTTCTTGACTTTCAGGGTGCAGTTACGAAATAGGTAATTGATTCGACGATAAAGCAGCAATGATATCAAAGTAGGCTCGTAAAGAAAATTAGTCTTTGTAGCCGCCCATTTCGTATTGATTGGATTGAAATAATAATAATATGTAGGACAATTTACACAAATTGCAAATGAGTTTGTATTTTGCCAATTGTGTTCTATATTATTTTGACAGCAAGAAAGTAGAGTCTTTATCGAAATACTTTTGAATAGGGTCGAAGTAATATATATAGACCTCCTTCGTAGACCAATGGTTGCGCCTTTGGCGTTATATCCTGAGGTCGCCGGATCGATTCCCACCCACGGCAAAAAAAAAATAGTACGGTTTTCTGTACAATTTATCATGGTCTGGGTGTTTTAAAAATATAATATGTATTATATAGTTATTTCTGCGGTACTCAAACTACAAGCTTAGTTTGTGATCAGAGCAATGTATAAATTATCCTTTTTTTTATTATTTTAATAATAATAAAAATATTAATATTATATAATAGATTATCCTATAAAGGAATTTATAAAAATGCATAAATATAAAATACTGAAAAAAGTAAAAACCAAAAACAGATTCCTCTGCCATCTAGCATTAGAAACTAGGACTTCTGACTTCACTCGTATAAGAGTTATTAGAAGAAAGCTAATAGAGGGCGTCTGTGTATATGTAGATAACAAGCAATGACAAAATTCGTGAGGGCTGACTGGAACGTGGTTGGCTCAGCGGTTGAGCGCCTGGCCGCGATAGCAAGGTTCGTGGGTTCGAGTCCCGCCACCAGGATTTTTTTCATTGCATTTTTATCTTTAAAAAATAATAACAAAAAAAAGAGAAGAACTACAAAGTCCAAGAATAAAAGCGACTATATCTAAGTAGCCATTCAGTAATAACAAATTGATTGTACCGTAACCTACATAAAGGATCCTTAGAATTATTCTATATTTCTCATAAATTTCCCCGGGGACCAACGGATGTCGGTCAAAAGGTCATATTATTGGATTAGTACATCCCCTTCTATAACATCCTTTTATAAGGGGAATAAAAAGGATAGAGCCATTTATAGAAATGTGATGAAAGATTTATTTTATTTTAGTGTTATTACTTTGATTTGAAAGGGGTTCCTAATAGACTTATAAGCGCCTTGTATAGGTAAATTAAAAACGTTATTCAGCATGTGACTTTGTGTCTACCTGGTGGTAAACAGACCTACAAAATCCATGAAAGAGATCGATTAATACATTGTTTTCATTATAGTGTTGATCGCTCTCACTATTCCTGTTAAATTATGCAGTTTTGTAAAATATTATTATTTCGGTTATGGCGCAAACATAGACGAATTTGCATAGGAGTTAACTTTAATAGCCAATAACCCTGGAAGGAGATATAACATACCACCTCGATAAGAAATAGATGCGATAATCTTCGCTGAACCAGTCTCAACTAATCATAATCGCGTTGGCCAAAAACTGTACCCCTAGTGTGAGTTTTCTAACTATTACTTTGCGTTTGAGTTAACCAAAATTTGTATGGGAAATAGTTCAGCGCTCCAAGCGGAAATTTTGAGAACTAAAAATGAGAGCGTGTGATTAATCAAAATGTTAACGCAGTAGTATAGTTAACCCGAAAGTAAATGTTAAAAAAACTCACACTAGGGCTACTGTACTCACGACGTAAGGTAATTTTTATTCACATCTGCGATTTTATAATTAACGATCCAGTTCTAACCTAAGTAAATAATATTAGGTGTTAATTGTGCATAGAAGATACAAGCTAGAAGGTATTTATTGGAGTCTATCTTTTAACTTTAATCGTGTTGGTATTTTATTTTTATGACATTTATGTAAAAAAGAAAAACTATTTATGATAATTAATGCGTTTTAGTTGTAAACTTTTTTATAAAATATTTGCTAGCCGTAAGATTTTTTAACACTGTAAAATAAAACATATACGTGGTGGCCGAGTTGGTTAGACCTTGGACTTAAAAACTCATTGGTACACACTGGTTCGAATCCCGGTGTGTACCAATGAGTTTTTAATTTAAAAATGTATGTACATTTCTTTGACAACACCACTATAGTGCCTCGGAGAGCACGTTAAGCTGTCGGTCCCAGTTTCACTATACCAACTTGTGAAACTGTTTATAGATGGGTTATTGAGTCTATTCAAAACATCGCGATGAGCTAGCCACTTGTTCGGTGTAGACTCATACCATCGGCTACGACGAGGTGGGATCAAAACCCCTCCGCTGGGTACCCTGGGGCCGTCTAGGCGGTCTCGGGCGCCGTAAGGCACCCGTGATGATATGTATGTATGTATGTATGTAAAATAAAACATTACTATACACAGATAAAAGACAGAGATTAACACATGTACCAAGAATTTAATAGGTAGTAGAATTATTAAATTCATAGTAAAGCTAACCTACCGACATTTTTAATTTTCAAAGCGTTACACAAAAATGTAATTTAAACGCCATATCTGTCAGTTGTCCAACAAAATAACCTAAACTAATCTAATTTACGAAAGCGGCAATTCATCCAGGCTTTGCGTCACAATTTGCCCATCCCAACTTTTCCGTGAAACGCGAACATAAATTAAACAAATTATCAATTTGGCCTATTATAGAAATGCTTTTGCGTGATAAGTAAGTAGGTAGTAGTGGTCCTAGTTACTAACTAGTTGGTCTCAGGCTATAACTTTTTTTTGTTCTGTTCCAACTTTTTTATATTTTCACAATTCTTTTTAAGAACTCAGTTCATAGAAGATCGCAGAAGTCTGCGTTCAACATTCAAAATGAGTTTTAGAACTTTTACCAGTATTTCTCCATTACTGTTTGTCGTAGAATTAAAGTCATATTTTTTTCGCCCATTGTAATATTTCTGTTTTTTTATTAAACTCAGAAAAAAAAAATATCATCACGGGTCATATAAATATGATGACCGCTTATTCGGCCTCAGGGTACCTAACCAGCGGATGTGTTTTTAAACCTCGATGCCGATAAAATAGCCGATGGTATGAGTCTATACCGAATAAGTGGCTAGCTCGTCGCGATGTTTGGATAGACTCAATAATATTCTCTATAACCCATTTATAAACAGTTTCACAAGTTGGTATGGTGAAACTGGGACGTACAGCTTAACATTCTCTCCAAGGCACTATAGTGGTGTTGTTAAACAAATGTATGAATGGATATTTTCAGATTAAACAAAAAAATATGTGCTAGTACGTTTTTCTGTACAGTTTGTCATATATCTGGCTGTTTATAATATATAATATGTACATTGTTTCTGGTACATATAGTACAAGCCTAGAACTTTTTATGACAAGAGGCTCTACCATGGGTTTGCGCATTGTAGGAACGTAATGTATTTATCTACGTATACGTTACGTTTCTACAATGCGCAAACCCATGGTAGAGCCTCTGGGGCCTATTTCATAAACGTGAGAATTGTAATTTACTATGACAATTTATAATACATTGCTCAATTTAGCTGAAATTATTTATTTAGAACTTCTAAATCAAGCAATGTATTATAAATTACAATAACAATTGTCACGTTTAGGAAATAGGCCCCAGAGCAATATGTGAAAAAAAAACATTCGGACGAAGTCGCGGGCACAAGCTAGTAGGTCATAAACAACAACACGCAGAGTGATTACGGAAAAAGTTTCGTTCCTACACGGCTACATTCGGGACCCATATAAAACAAACAAAATAAAGGGGATAAACGAATCCCTTGAGTATTTACTCGTTTGTTTACTCGTGTTGCTGCGATATACCTGGCTCTACAAGTTTGGCCTAGTTAGATAAGGTTGTATGGAACAGCCTTGTTGTTGGATGACTGGACACTTTTGCTAATTATAGATAATTATTAGTTAACAAACAGGCTTGTTTACTTTGATAAAAATAACTTTTAAAAAAATATTTCTTAAGAAGCCAGAATTTGGATTCTAAAATCGTATAATTGCGGTTTTCAATGACATTATTATTTTTTTCTTAAAGAAGAACGTGGAGGTTTAAATTTTTTTACTCGATCCTAAATAGATAGTCTTTTTATAAAAAATATATTATTACATTTTAATCATTAATCATATCCCATATAGTCGAGTGAATGATGGGGTGACAGAGACGAATTTTCAATACTTGTTTTGTAACCACACCCTAAAAAGAGTCTACCATCCCGACAAGAAATCAATGCCATAGTCTCCTGAAAACCGGTGAAGCCACACTTAGAAACATGACTAGGTCATTTAACGGTTTTTGCATCCGTATGAAGGTAAACTGGTCGTTCGAAAATCTGTAAAAAAAGCGACGGGAAGACATTTCTATCTGCCCCTTAACAGAGGATACAGGCATATTGGTATGTATGTATGTGTTTTTTTGGACCAAAACTGATTGTTGTACAGTAGTTAATAATAAATCCAAGATAAATCTGACCTCAGTTATTTTAAGAATTTAGTACTCAAAAAAATAAACCTTTAACTCCTCCTAAATGACCTACAGTTAAACAACTATTTAGAGTCGTAATGACGTCAAACTTTCCCTACCTAGTGAAGCTAGGAAACAAGGCAAGTCATTTGTGACGTCACGCGATGACTCATACTGCCTAGACTAGGAAACTCCCGGTTCCTAGATAAAAACCTGACTACACGGAAATACCCAATTGCTCATCTATTTCTGTTCATAAATTTTCGTACTCAGATACAACCCCCCCTCAGAAACAAAATATTAGTGTAACACCTAATTTATGATATGGTATTTTATTAATTGTCTCTTTTTACAACGCTCTATTTATTTTATTTTATTTAATCATTGTGATATTTAATTTATCCAACGGGGTAACGCCGCTAGTGTCTTTGGTACCCTACGCCCATTGTCTCATTTTCAAAATTTTTAATATAGGTAATAATTCATTATTTTTATAGGTAAGTAGGTATATTTTATTATATTTTTGTTTATTTTATTTTTCATTTTTATTTTTTGTAGAGTAAATAAATTTATTACTTTACAATATATTAAAAAAAAAATGTTTAATTGTAAATTAGTTACAATTAAAAATTTTTTGACAACGCCCTTTTAAGCTGCTTCTAGTTTACATCCAACATGTATGTGTGTATATGTATATGGCGGCATCAGCTGCGTCCTAGTAGGCAACAGTTTAATTTAATACTGAAAGACTGTTCATTGCTATCTTGGATTCTTAGCCCACATTTCGCTCCATGCCATAAAAAGAGAAACAGTAGATACCTACTATTAAAATTATTAAACTTATGTACCATTTTTTTTTTAAATATAAATCATCAAAATCATTTTTTGCCTTCGCAAATATAAACGTTACGCCTTTTCGTGATAAACTTAAATGGTTAAAAATACGAAGGAGAAACTGCAGAGTTCTCTGTGTTTTGTACTCTGTTTTGAACGAACCTGCTACACCCGAATATCTTAAAAACAGATTCACTTATCTTGGCTCGCATCACGACAAAACCCTTCGATCTACTTTTAATACAACCCTTGCCTTCTCCTCCTATCATACCACCTTTGTTTCTAAATCGTTTGCAGTTGTCGCTGCAAGACTTTGGCATAATTTACCAGTCATAATATCACCAAATAGAGTCATATTTAAAAAAAGAGTATATGATTACTATCTAAATTCATAGGTAGTTTTTATTTACCTATCTTTCATTATTCTATTCCTTTCCACTTTATTATTTTTCCTTTCTCATTTTGTAGTTGGTAGTATTGTGTACGTGTAGTTTAAGTATGTATATATATTTAAGATATATTTAAGTAGTGTATAATAGATTGTAAGTATTTTATATAATATACATTGGTTTATATACTCAGTTACTGTATTGACGGTATTATGATTTGACGTTTCTCGGCGATCGATTTCTACCCATAGACAATATTTCCTATACATTTTTATCCATCAACGCATTCGATCGGTTTGTCGATGTGATGTCCCCAGGAAAATATAGTGAAACTGGGACAGCTTAACGATCTCTCCGTGGCTCAAAGTGGTGTTGCCAAACAAATGTAATTTTTTAGATATAATACATATAAATATAGAGTTTCACAATGACACAAAAATAGTCGCTTATTAAAATGAAAATATATTAAGGACCCTGCATTTGCGATCGCCGAGCCTGTGTACAAATATCCCCATACAAAATAAGCTTTCACACTTCCAGTGTACTGTTTGTCGCAGAATTATAATCTTATTTTTGTTTTTTTTACGTACAACAAAAAATATAAACTTCGACTAACAGCCAAGTTGTAATATTGGAAGTACGTTTGTATGGGTGTCAAAACGACTGCAAAGCCCGTAACACTAAATACACTATATACCAGAATATAATAATATATTATGGATCATTAAATAGCATGTGAAATAAAGGTGCCTGAACAAGTATGAATTTCTCAGGCATCAGCGCCTTTCCCACATTTATCATTTACCTATCATTAAAATAATTGAATAATTAAAAAATATACATAAAATATACATAATCAGTCATTGGTTGCTTTCAAAAACAATTTTAAGAAATATCTACTTAGCTGCCAGCTATCGCATGCCTCAAGCACGGATTAGGTGTATAATTAATTTTGTTATTGTGAATAAATATTGTAGTAATTTATATATTTTATTTTGGTTTTATATAGGTATATATATATATTATCTAATTTTAATATTGTAGGTTTGGAGATAATTTAGGTAGTTAGGGCTAGTTTTATTTTATTGTACATTCTGTTTGGGTAATAGGTAGGTATAAATTGATATCATGAGTGGATTTGTATTGTGTGAATTTGTAAATGTACTCGTAATATGTGATCTAATTTTGTGGGCACCAGCTGAAAATCAGCGCTGCAGCATGGTAATGCTGTAGCTTATGCTGAGCTGGTCACCTATTTGTCGCCATGCAACAGTAGTAATTATTTTTACTGACAATATGTGTTTATTTTCTTATTAGTTTTATTAACAATATTTTTTACCAATGTTTATCCAGTGTTTAATGTGTTGTAACTGTTGTAAGCGATAAATAAAGTTTTTCTTTCTTTCTTTCTTTCTAAATGAAAAAAATTTACAAATTTGTGATTCGAAATTGACTTTTATTATTGACCAGCCATGCACCGCAATTTCACCCATTGTTTATTTTAAAACTAGCTGACCTGCGCAACTTCGTCTGCGCATGCAACGGAAGCTCTCAAAAGGAACAAATTTTCCCCGTTTTCCCAACATTTTTCATTGATGATCCGCTCCTATTTGTAGTAGCGTGATGTTATATAGCCTATAGCCTTCCTAGATGAATGGGCTAAAATAATTTTCAAAATCGGTTCAGTAGATCCAGAAATTACTTCACAAATTTACAAACTCACAAACTTTATCTATACTAATATAATTATAATAATAATATGTAGGATAAATTACACATATTGCTCTGGTCACAAACTAAGCTCTAAGCTTGTACTATGTGTACCAGAAGCTACAATATAATACATATTATATTTTATAAACACCCAGACCATGACAAACTGTACAGAAAACACGTACTAATATTTATTTGCCATTGGTGGGAATCGAACCCACGGCCCCCGGATACCAAAGGCGCAACCACTAGTCTACGGTGGCTGTCAAAAACTAATATATATTATGTATTAGTATAGATTAATCGGATCGAAAAAAATACAGGCCATATTACTCGCTGAAATATCTATATGAAAGTTTTTTAAAAATACTTAAAAGTTTACAAACGGTCAATCTAATCTTTTCTCTTTAAAATATCATATAAGTAATAGCTAATTTGGTTAAGCAGATGACAACAAGGCCGGACCTGGGATAGGTGACCGCTTTATACAACGAGGCTATAACATCATAAACACCACAACAAGCTCGCCACTTGTTAGGTGTTGCCTCCGAATACCATCGGCGAAATGAAGATATGTTAATCCCTCCGCTGGGTACCCTATGGCCGTTTAAACGGTTCTATTTATTTTTCGGTTTTGGTTAATAGATAATTTAATTTACACCCAGAAATATATAATACACTCGTACCAGCTAGGCAGCGGTTATTTTTCAGTCTTTTAGATCTTGTTGTTTGCGGAAATATTACGAACACCGTGCAGCGTTTTCGTGATACATTTTCCTTGAGTGGTTTTGCTACATTTCTCATTAGTTATCGTCGAATCGCTTTACACAAAGGCGTATAACTTCCAATTATTTCTGATTGACCGTGCAACCTCTCTAATACTCATTCGGCGATCTTTCCGATTTTTTTTTCAGATATTAGTCGGTTATTGACGTTTTAAAGGAAACAACGCATTGATCGACCCCATTTATCCACGTGGACTAGATCTGCTTACCATAAGGTACAAAGTCACATGTCGTGATACATAAAAATAATGTGTTCTAACTTTCACTAAGTATAAATCATTATACTTACTAAAGAAGTTTTATAGGGTAAAAGAAAATAAATATTTCGTGTCCTCTAAACTACGGTACATACGTCTCTAATCAAGCGTTATTAAGTTAGTCTGTGTACACACTTTGGCTCATTGTATTCGATTCGATCGTTAACGCACAACGCAATGCAAACGTTCACGTTTAGGTATAGATAGCAAACACAATCTAGCGTGGTGGGGGTAATTACTCGCAGAATTTTAGGAACAAAATAAAATACATTTGATAGAGTATTCCTTTCTTAGCAGGAAAGTGCAATTTTCAAATAATTTACCTTTTCAGAGGCTCTACAATGGGCTTGCGCATTGTAGCAACGTAATCGAACGTCACGTATACGAATACGTATTTGTATACGAATTCGTATATGTGAGCAACAACCAATAACTTTGTTACTTTGTTTTTGATAACGATTAAATAAAGCGACCCTATTGGTTGTTGCTCACGTATACATATACAAATACGTTACGTTGCTACAATGTATACCTATGGTAGAGCCTCAGGTATGTGACAACGATAGCAGATTAGCGTTTTTCATGTACCTATTGAGATAATGGTATTTATTTTAAATAATTTATTAGCCAAACAGTTTTTATATTACTTTTAAGCATAATCTATCAGCTAACCTTTGGGAGAATAAAATATACAGAAGTTCTTTCGTATATAGTTTTAAGAAACTCAATGCTTGACTACGGTTGGGTATTATAATGATATTTAGAAATAAATATCTCGAAAGCGACAAAATGCAGGACCTGGGGCCTATTCCATAAACGTTACATTTGTAATTTAGTTTGACAATGTATAATATGTTTAGTTAGTTCTAAGTAAATAATTCCAACTAAACTGAGCAATGTATTATGAATAGTCATGGTAAATTACAATTGTCATGTTTATGAAATAGGCCCCTGTTAGTTACATTTGAGAACTTTTAAAATGTGTTACCTCAGGTCGAATTTATCTCCCCAAATGTAAAGAACAATCATTGATTTCAAAAAAGTGAATATTCTATAAATGGCACTTTTCTTCCCAGATTTTAAATTCCGAATGTATAAGCGCCCTTAAAATCCCCTTTTGCGTTAGGAAACATCCCTCCCCCCTACGTAACGAACCCCTTTTATGTTACCGACATCCACGGAAAGGAAATAGACCCCACCCCCATACGCTGAGACAAACGGACATGTCTGTCTGTTGCCTATATATTCGGTTTTATAGGATTTCTATTCTGTATTAGTTACCATTTTAACAGTATTTGTGAATTTCGTTACAAACTTCGAATGCGCCGCTTAGAAAAAGCAATAACTACTTTAATTTGGAAATTGCAAACTAAAATAACAGATGTCAAGTTATATTATTTGCTGAAAAATTATTACCATTGAAGCACATAAACCGTTATGTCGGAACCTGTGTCAGAGGTCGTGGGTTCCATTTACAATTAATATTACTACGTTGATGATAGAAAGTTGACATTCCTGGAATAGTATTGAAATATTTTAAGTAAAAACGTTCACAACATGTTCCAACAAAATGTGGCTATGAGGTTTAAGGTAGGAGCGAGGAGAGTGGGCACTCTATGCCGTTAGCTATTATTATTATGTATTCTGGGTTAGCACAAGTATATTACAAAGGAGGAACTTAGTTATTTTTTTAAAGCAATCGATTGTTACCTGATGTAGCTTTGATAAAGGAGATAAAAATATAAGTACTTATTTGTTGGTTGGTTTAATACTTGGACTCTACATATATATTGTCGGTAAGGCGGTAAAGAGCAGCTTAAAAAAAAGACAAAATTCGCTCCGTAAATTGTCATTGGAATACCATAGGGAATAGAACCATGTCATTATCATCCCAGTTTTACTACATAGGTGGCATAGGTAAATAGGCTTACACTTATTTAATTGTTCATAGTTTTTGTTCTTGAACTCTACACACACAGCTTAAAAAAAATACGCTCAATCCATATGGTCCGTAAATTGTCGTTAGATCACCATAGAGAATAGAATCATGTCATCATCCTAGTTTTATGGTCGGCAATGAATACTTATCAAGTGCTTGACGCAAGCATTGTTATTTGCTCTTTGTTTCGTTTCGGTGAGCTTTGCTTCAATATGTAGGTACAGTCCGCAGCAAATTCCGTTAAAAGCATATGTAACAATAAAGTTAACAGTAAACTAACGATTTTTTTATAGTTTCGCAATAAAATGAACCCTAATGTGTGACTCAAATGTCCCCCTGTCGGTCTCTCTGTGCGCATCGCATGAAATATGCCAAGAACTACGGATCTAGTTTACTTGAAATTTGGAATAATTAGGGATCTTTTACAGCGAGCGGGTAGCGAAATAGTATAATAAAAATTTCTTAATAGGTTTATGTGAAAAGGGATATAAGTTAAAAATTAAATTAAAAAGAATAGGTCGTGTATATATATTGTAGAAAAAAAGGCGAAAAGTATTATTTTTTTATTAGATAGATATTCGTTTATTTTTTAAAAGAAGTAAAACTGCATTAAAAATACGCTTGCCACAACCCGGAATCGAAACGGCTGAAATCCGACTGTAGCTAACGTTATCGATGGAGAACACGTTAACCTGTCGGTCCCAGTTTTACTATACCAACTTGTGAATCTTTTTAAATATGTGTTATTGAGTCTATCCAAACATCCCGACGAGCTAGCCACTTGTTCGTGTAGACTCTTACCATTGGCTACGTCAAGGTGGAATTAAAACCCCTCCGCTGGGTACCCTGACGCCGTTTAGGTGGACTCAAATTTAATTCCAAAAACATAATAACTGTCCTGGCCACTCATGAAAATATAATTTTATTTAAAAAAAAAGTTAAATTTGGATGACGAAACATTATTTTCGTCATGTTATTCATAACCTTCGCCGATAAACGCAAATATCGGAATGGTTATATTTTGAGAATAACGCATTCAGACATAAAACAACTGTTCAGCTTAAAATAATCTCTAAATTTCAACAATCCTATGTTAAGAATAGTAGTATATATTCTACAATACGAGGCCTAGGCCCTAAAAAATAAACCAGCCTAATTTGTGTATTATACGGGATTAAGATTTTAAATTTTGAACCTAGGCTAAGATTTTGCTTAATAAATGAATTATTGACAGCCTCCATAGACTAGTGGTTACGCTTTTGGCGTTGAATCCAGAGGTCGTGGGTTCGATTTCCACCCATGGCAAATAAATATTAGTACAGTTTGTCATGGTCTGGGTGTTTATATAATATAATATGTAATATATTATTGTTTCTGGTACACATAGTACAAGCCTAGAGCTTAGTTTGTGACCAGAGAGAGCAATTTGTGTAAATTGTCCTACATATTATTATTATTATTAAAATACTTAGAATCTAGTAAATAAGGCATTATCAATGCAATAAAAAGGCCAAAAAACAAGATGTCTACAAGAATCCATTACTAGCATTGCGAAAAGTCCCGAAAACCCTCAAAAGGCAATGAAGCAGCTTCGAATTACCTTAATTGGTTCATTTGTCCCGCCATCTTGGAATAATCGCTGGACCCCCTTTTCCGTTTAAAGATACAAGTTAAATGAAACCTTATTACACAGGGCAAAAAGACAAAATTTGTGCAACGATAAAAGCATTTTTTGATATTAGTTTTTTTTTGTATGACAATAAGGTCGAAAGTAAAATGTAATTTTTATTTCTGGTTATAAAAATGGGTGGGAAAGAGTTTTGATCAAACAAAGACAAGTAAATCAAGGATTGAGATGAAAATATCTTTTGTTATTTAAATGAGATACATATTTTTCTTTCAAAAACAAAGAATAGTTACAGTATATCTTTCGTAGTCCATTTGATTGCACCTATTATGATATTTTTTTTTTATTACACAATGTATGAGACGATTCGTCTATACCTCCTGTTTGCCATAGTAATAAATAACTATTTTTAATATTTTAAAAACACTTATCAATTGTCATGCTTCGAAAGTAGGCTTGAAGCTCAACAACGGATTTAAAATAGTACTTTTCGTCCCAGGGAAAATATCTTCACAGCACTGTCAAATTATAAAAAAAATCACATTCTATTTTGACATCTCTGAAATCAATTTCTTGTCGTGGTACAGTTTGTCATGGTCTGGGTGTTTATAAATTATAATATATATTTATATTTGTTTATGGAACACATAGCCTAGGCTTACTTAACTATGCTAGGTTTTATAAACTTGTGAATATAATATGTGTAAACTGTCCTACATATTATTATTATTTCTATTGAGCATGAGAAATGATAAGTATTTTTAAAATATTAAATATAGTTATTTATTACTATGGCAAACTAAATACTAAAATGCGACACTGGATAAGCCTAGATTGGAAACCATAATAACACAATAATATATGTAGGACTATTTACACATATTGCTCTGGTCACAAACTAAGCTCTAGGCAGAAGCAACGATATAATACATAGGTATTAAATCTTTATAAACACCCAGACCATGACAAACTGTACCATAGCTCCTCTATTGTACCATTTAGCACTTGAATTTGAATTGAAACTCGAAATGAAAAACAGAGTGTTTACCTCGGACGAAAACCTATTTAGGCGCTCGTCTATTGGTGAACTCGAATCACTAAGCGCGAGCGCCATACAATCTACTATTATTGCGTTTTCTACCTGAAACTTACTGAAAATCGGCTTTATAATTATGTGTAAACAAACAGAAAACCTAACACCAAAATATGACAACACCGATTTAATATATAATACAGACCCCACACGGTATACGAAAAACAGCGCCCTCTATAAAGCAATGTATAAACAGAAAATTTTGCACCACACCTATCTGTTTACAAAATTTTATACAAATCAGTTCAGCCGTTTCAAAGTTATTATGTCACAAACATTGAAACATCTAAAATTTTACATTCTACCATGTTTATCATATTTCTATTTTAGTCTGGAGTTCACCGGTTTTCCGGAGACTACTGCATTGGTTTCTTGTCGAGGCGGTGGTCTCCTTTCAAGGTGCGGTTACAAAACGGGCGAATGATTTGACTATAAAGCAGCGAGGATATTAAAATAGTCTCGTAATGCAAATAGTTTTTGTCTCCGTTCATTTTGTAACCGCATCAATTAACCGCCATAGTGGGAGCGATCTATATTTTTAAATAATAATGTATTGATCGACGACATTCTTTGACTTTGTATGTCTGCTTACCATCAGGTAAATACAAAGTCGCATGCGATGCTCAAATAAAAAAACTAATATAAGTAAAGATATATAGAGTAGCAGGCCTGCTGAACAATATAACAATTATAACAAAAAACAAACATTGTAAGTATTTAATTGTATTGTTTTGTTATTATTTCTACGAATATTTGTTTTTGTTTGCTTGTTAATTTTAATTAAACATGTCGGCGCGGCTTATTCCCAACCCTCGAATTTATTTTGCCTTGAGACGGTCTGGTACCTTTGTACCGTTGTAGCCGATTTTATTATGGGTCTACACCAAATAAGTGGTCAGCCCGCGGTGCTTATACAGAGAGCTTATACCTATAAATAGTTTCACAGTTTGATATAGTAGAACTTAGACCGACAGCTTAATTTGCCCTGCGAGGGACTAAAGTACATTTGTTTGACAACAAAATGTACATTTTTTTTTAATTTAAATAATTATTGGTACTACACTATTTTAAATTATATCTATAGTATAATCAACTCAGCCACTACGTTTTTTTTTACTAGAGCTCGGCATGTGACATTGCACGCACCTGATGGTAAGCAGACGTACATTCCATGAATGTGGTCGATCAATACACCAGCATTGAATGCTCTTAAACTATACTATTCAGGCGAAATTATGCAGTTACGAAATGGGCGGCGATAAAAACTTTGCATTACGAGTCTATACCTATACTTTATTGTGACGATTTCGTAACCGCACCCTAAAACGAGAATACAGCCTTGACAAGAAATCGATATAGTAGGTTCCTGAAAACTGGTGAATCCACAGATTAAAACCGAAACCTGGCTAGGTCACTTGACGGTTTTTGCATCTGAATGGGCGGTGGTAACAAAACCGGTCGGTCGGTCTGGCTACGTTATAGAAATTTTCTACGCACCTAATAAATCGTTTATTGAATAAATAACTATTAGAACTCGTTCTACTAAAGTCACAATACTATTAACCAGTCGTCAATAAAATGATTGCATTACAGTTATGGAATTCGGTATATTCCGGTCCGGTCGGGTTATATGTAGAACCAAGAAGTTGCCAGTGGATTGTATTTTTAGCCAATCGTAGATCAAACTGGGGCAATTCTAAAACTGTACGGGGTTCAATTAGGAAACATACATCTACCATCGATAAAACTATAGTCTTTTTTTTTTGTTTTTAATTGGAACCTGATGGTAAATAGGCCTACAAAGTCTATGAATGGGGTCGATCAATACATTATTAGTAAACATATTAATCGCTCCCACTATGCCGGCTAAATGATGCGGTTACGAAATATTACGAGTCTATGTAAATATCCTCGCTGCTTTATAGTCAAATCAATCGCCCGTTTCGTAACCGCTTCATGAAAGAAGACTACCACCTCGATAATAAATTGATACAGTAGTCTCATAAAAACCGGTGAACCCACAGTCTAAAACCGAAACATGACTAGGTCATTTAACGGGTTTTGCATCTGTATATGGTAACGAGTCCGGTCGATCGGCCTAGCAGAGTTATAGAGGCCTTCCTCCCACCTAAAACTTTTACTACATATTTATTTGTATACATGTACCTACTATTTACTACATAAATATCTGTATATCTTTCTTTCTTTTATTGATAAATGACTTTACGCTTTTAAGCGTAATTCTGCCAATGTCTAGTTATAGAGAAGGCACGAAATATTCTCATGGAAATTTGTTATGTGAATATAAAAAAAGACAAAAAACCATTAAACAATAACAAAAAATTTAAAAACAACAATCAATACGGCCAATATAGTAACAACACAGGACAGCACACAGATCTGGAAAAGAAACATGCTGCAAAATAAATTTTAAATCCTATCATATATTTGAAGGAAAAAAACATATATAGGCCCATTTTTATTTTAGGTATTTAGATTTTAATGCTTTATTTTTAATATTAATATATTTTATGTTACTATTTATTATAAAAAACTTACAACGAATAAATATAGTAACGTATATAGGCCCATTGATAAATATATTTCAGTTAAAAATGGGAATAGTTTAAAAAAAAACTTTTTTTTAAGCTTCAAATCCAGAGAAGCTGGACAGGGTTAGCAAGGAATATAGGAAGGACAAGGAGTTTCAGGAGAGAGTTTATCATAAAGGGGAGCAACAATCTGTATATCTGTATTTTCTTTACATTAGCTCTTCCACAAGTTTTCGCAAACAGTTTCTACTATAGTCGCTAGTAACTATATATAGGCATCCAACCCATAGGATCACTTTATTTTTCAAATAAACCTCTCTTATTGGTTGATTACTATCTATAGTTACTAGCGACAATAGTAAAATTGTTTACAAAAACTTATGGTGAGCTAGTAGCTTTTTTTTATATATAAAAAAATAAAATAATAATAATTGTTTATATAATTTCTTTAAAGTTACAAACAGGCTTTACTCTTCTATAGCTACATACAAATAGTAAATAGATATAAATCAAACTTTATTATGACCCATAGTTATTACACAATATGTTACAGTTACATATTGTAGTCTACTATGTTCAGCCTATAGGCATAATTCAAATTTAAATATTATTTATTTCATATAAATATTTACAGATACTTATGAATAGTCAAAAAAAAAAGTTTTAACAATAAGGTCTAGAGTGCGTTTGGTTAGGCTGCTATATATGAATATGAATATGTAATAATAATAAATAATATGTAGGACAATTTACACATATTGCTCTGGTCACAAACTAAGCTCTAGTGTTGTACTATGTGTACCAGAAACAACGATATAATACATATTATATTTTATAAACACTCAGACCATGGCAAACTGTACAGAAAAAGCGTACTAATATTTTTGTTGCCATGGGTGGGAATCGAACCCACGACCTCCGGATACAACGCCAAAGACGCAACCACTAGTCTACGGAGACTGTCAAGTACAGAAAAAGCGTACTATATATAACCATTATAGATTAATTAATAAAAGGTGCCATTAAATAAAAATATTTAAAAAAAACAACCAACCGAACGCACGCTACATAACCAACTAGTGTAAGACTAGGTGGTTAGCTGATTCCATTGCCATCCTTCTGATTATCTTCTGCCATACAAGGGTGCCACCGAGGCGACCAACCTCACCAACCGTATCATATAATGTAGAAGTACACAGCTATACAAAAAGAAAACAAATACAATAATACAAACACAAAAAAGGCCTAAAACAGTAATATTACATTCCAAAAACTCCGACATTGCAGCACAATTATTTAAGTGTTACGTCTTCCATAAATTCACAAATTATGTCATAGCATTTATAACTTAATAGTTTGTACACTATGTTCTTAAAGACTACAAGATCATCAATATTACGGATATCCCTAGATAATTTATTGTAAAAGGATGAATAGATAAATGGCAAATGTGTGTTCTCAACGACTCAACGATTTACCTTCCAGAAACATATATTTTGTTTTTCATTATTTTTACGTGTAGGTAACATTTATTATGAATAAGTCTTTTAGCTATTCCATATATTTTAGTCGATGTACAGAGAATCCACTTATTCTATGCTTGTATTAAGGTTCAATTTGCGTTACTTTGAAAATAAACCTTGGTGTATTTTGGAATATCATCTTTCCAGGGAACGGCTGTAAATGTTGAACTTCGACAGTATTGAGCAAGCGTTTCAATACGAAAACTGTATCCCTCTCAGGTAAATCTGGACTTTACCCTATGCAATATGCAACTGACAGCCAACTATAAACCTACCTACAAACAACTCTACAGCTGTTTTGTTCTCAAACAGCTACTATAATACCTACCTAGTATAGTAGTATAGCTACAGGTACAGGATGTTTCGCGCGTATGGGCCATGGATGGAAAAACTTTATTTAAATAAAGGAAGGTAGGAAATAGAAAAAAAGCAAGAAAGAAGTATATAGAGGGTGAGTTTGAAAGGTTGTACTTTGGGCTAATATGTATTGATTCCTACTCCATACAAACTAATAAAAAAAAAAAAAAAAAAAAAAAAATAAATACCATCACGGGTGCCTATTTGGCTCCCGAGAACCGTTTAAACGGCCTCAGGGTCCCAGCGGAGGGATTAACCCATCCTCATTTCGCCGATGGTATTCGGAGGCAATACCTAACAAGTGGCGAGCTTGTTGCGGTGTTTATGATGAAATAGCCTCGTTGTATAAAGCGGTCACCCATCCCAGGCCGGCTTTGTTGTCATCTGCTTAACCTTGTTATCAGTTGCGCAGTGACTTAACCACTAGGCTGGGGCCATACAAACTAGTAATGTCAAAATGACCAATTTGTATGGGGAAGCCAAAAATTTTATTCATTTGCGACACATGGTTCCATGGGATAAGTTGGTCGATTTGATCAGTAGAGCCTCATTTTTGCCCAATGTATAACCATTGAAATTTACCCTGTATAATATAACGTTCAAAGCTTTTTTTTTATATGCCGTACGTCGCAAAGCGAACCAATAAATACAACTTGTAGTACAAATTCTTCTTTGTCCTATCGCCAATTTTGTAACCGCATGATTTATAGGAGCGATCATTATTAGAAAACAACAATCCATCCATGATTGACTCCGTTGATGGACTTTGTAGGTCTGCTTACAATCAGATACGAAACAAAGTCACATGCCGTGCTTAAATAAAAAAATATAATTATCAAATCTTTTATAATAAAATAATATAATTAAGTAATTAAAGCAAGACCGTGATGGAAATAACATTATTCCCCCTTCCCCTTTCCGTTACAGGACAACACGCACTGGTTGCAAAATGCATATGTATACCGTGGCGGATGTACCAACTCGTAATCGCCAAACGTTTTGGCGATTCATACATCTGCCGTACTATTCAAATGTGGAATGCCCTACCAGCTTGCGTGTTTCCTTCCTCTTATAACCTAGAGTCCTTTAAACGAAGCGTGAATAGGCATCTTAAGGCGGGATAATGATGGCAACCAGCGGTGCACCTGTATGCATCCGCTTGTTGCTATCATTCCTGGACATTGCATACTGCTTAACATCAGGTGGATGCAAGGTCACATGCTGAGCTCTTATAAAAAAAATTAAAAAAACTTTAAATTAAAAATTTCAAGAAAATGTATAAGTTTCTAACTAAAATATCTACTTGTAATTATATAAATAACTTCTCCATTAAGAATATTACTTTCAAAAGTTTCCTTCTATGGCCCATACGCGAGGGACACCCTGTACATGAAGTTTCGATAACAGCTGTAAACTTAGCAACTACTTATTATAAACTTGTACGTTCTCAGATGCCGTTCCGACATCGGCAGCAGACAGATCGTTATTGTAGAGTGTAAATTTTTAAGTTTACGACGCCTGAAATTTTAGAGGCTAGGGGTAAATTTTATTGCCCGTAAGTCCCGGTTGCTCGTTTCTACCGAATAGTAAATATATAAACATAGATTATCACAGTCTACATACTCACATAAAGCATGGTTATTTACATAGACATAAACTTTGTCTATAATAAAAATATTGTTTACTTACCTTAATTTATTATATTTATAAAGAGTAAAAATTCAATCGTTTATTCGCGAACCCGAACTCAAATAACATATAAACGTTGTTTTCAGTGATTTTTTTTTATTGGGAAAAAAAGAACGTGGAGGTTTAGATAGATTTTACTTATTTATTACAAAAAATCTCTTTTCAAAAAAGCAGCCAATCTAACCTAACCTCGTGTTAAATTTACAACTAACGTGATATTTTTTAAATCAAAAATCTTACTTGAATTGTCTTTTTAAAGTAAATAGTTTTTTTATAAAGAGACTATATAATTAGGATCGAGTACTCAGATTATTATTAATGATCGAGTACGAATAATTGCACCTGAACGTTTTTTTTTTTTAAACGTTTTTTACTGAAAGCAACGATTAAGTATGAGGGTATTAAGAGCAGCGTCTGATCAAATATTTCTCATACATTCACAATCTTTTGGTCCTAACTGTAAACTTCCTCTAAACATTCATAGATTTATATGATTTTTGAAAGCGTTATAAATAAGACCTATCTAAGCTCGTACGTTTTCCTTTTTTAAATTTTGGTAGGAAAAAAAATATCAACCCCTGAAATTCGAATAAGATCGCTAAAAAATCCCACACATTAATATATAAAAATTAAATAATAGGAATTATAAATAAGATATGTAATGTGTACTAAATATTTAAGAATCACCTAACTTACGTATTAATTTTAGTGTTATGAAAGTTAAGTACAGTAAAAGTTAAAGTAATAACAGCCAAAACTGTATTAAATTTAAAAAAAAATAAAGGAAGAAGAAAGGAATAGAACTATTTTGGTAGGTTTACCTGAATGGTTCGATTTATTTTTAATTAAATGTTAAAATTTTAATTTAAACCCCACACCCATCACAACTCACTCATGCATATGCATAATTGTATACATACTAAAGAACAACAAATATTTACAAATTTTATTATAAAATGTATTTAAAAGATGTCTAGTTTTTTTACTTAGATAAATCATTGTGTAAGTGAAGAGTGGGACTCCCGACACAAGTTTTTATACTTAATGGGACTCCCATTAAGTGTAAAAACGGTCCCGGGCGTTTATTATTATTGTGTTCTATTTGTTTCGAATAAATATATAAATTATTTTTTTTATTTAACATTAAAATAATTCCTATATAATATCAAGACAGAAAATTAAGAAAAATAAAACGTACAGTCATTGTTTATTTAGTTAATAAAATGAGATCATTTTTTTTCCAAATCCGCTAAGGGTAGAAAACAAATTGTAGGTATAATCTCATACGCGCTCTTTCTCTTACTGAGGGTCGGGGGGAAGGTTTACATAAATGTATGGTAGCGTTACCAACTCACCGTCATGCGCGGGAAGAGGGCTTTGCAGTTGAATCAGCATGAGCATCGAAGAGCCTCATCAGACACTCCTCTTAAAGTCGACTCGTAATGCCAATTCGTCTTTATCGCCATTTTGCATAATATAATTTAGACCGGGCGGCGCGCGGTATATCCGTGCTCTGAGATCGGTATAGTATCCCACTATACCGATTATTTATACTTATTATTCATCTAGGTGCTACGCATAAATTTATGATATATAATTCTGACAAGGGCAAAGAACTTTATGCTGTAGGTATAACTACTTATCACGTATTTTTCTGAATGTAAAAATATATTTTGAAAAAACCTACTGCCTTTTATAAAAACAGTATTGAAATATCATTTTAAAATGTTGATACTTCTTAAAATGTGACTAGAAGAAACCTAATGTCCAGGTATTTTTAGGAGACACCTAGAGATAAAAGGATCCTTTTAGGGGACTGTTAAATAACACTAGAAAAGCCACCTAATGTTTCAGATATTTTCAGGAGACAACTCGAGATATAAGTATACTTTTAAGGGACTATTAAATGAGGCTAGAGAAACCTAATGTTTCAGTTATTTTCAGAAACCACATGAGGTAAAGGTATGCTTTTAGGGGTCTGTTAAATGAAACTAAAATAGCTACCTAATGTTTCAGATATTTTCAGGAGACAACTCGAGATAAAAGTATACCTTTAAGGGACTATTAAATGAGGCTAGAGAAACCTAATGTTTCAAATATTTTCAGGAACCACATGAGGTAAAGGTATGCTTTTAGGGGTCTGTTAAATGAAACTAAAATAGCTACCTAATGTTTCAGATATTTTCAGGAGACAACTCGAGATAAAAGTATCCTTTTAGCTTACTGTTAAATGAAACTAGAGAAGCAACCCAATGTTTCAGATATGTTCAGGATATAACTCGAGAAAAAAGTATCCTTTTAGGGGACTGTTAAATAATACTAGAAAAGCAACCTAATGTTTCACATATTTTCAGGATACAACTCGATATAAAAGTATACCTTTAAGGGACTATTAAATGAGGCTAGAGAAACCTAATGTTTCAGATATTTTCAGGAACCACATGAGGTAAAGGTATGCTTTTAGGGGTCCGTTAAATGAAACTAAAATAGCTACCTAATGTTTCAGATATTTACAGGAGACAACTCGAGATAAAAGTATCCTTTTAGCTTACTATTAAATGAAACTTATTACCGGTGTGCCCTCCGACCATAAAGGTTTGTTAGTTAGCTTTCAGTCTCAAATTAAACCTATAAATAAAATTATTAAGTATAGGCCCTTAACAGATAATAAACTTAATAATTTTAATGAAAATTTAATGAGTGAAATGTCCAGATTCATATATAATATTAATCAACCAAATATTACATACTCCAATCTACATAAAATTATAAATCAAGAATTCAATAAAATATGTAAAATTAAAACAAAGAAAATTACTGACTGATTAAATTTTGCTACTTGGGCCACTAAAGGTATTAGGATAAGTAGGGATACACTATATGATCTATATGACAAAAGATCATATACATCTGACCAAAATTTCCATAATTATGTTAGGAATTATTCAAAATTATTCAAGAAAGTTTGTATCATAGCTAAATCTATTCACATTGGATCCAAAATCAAACAGTCAGATAATAAATCCAAGTGTGTATGGAAAATCATTAATACTGAAACCGGTAAAAATATTATCAGACAAAATATAATTTCAATTAGACAAAACGGTTATGACAATGTTATCAGATAAAAAACAAATTGCGGAGTTATTTGAGGAATTCTTTACTAATATTCCATTACAAATCACGAACTGTATTAAATCGTCAGCTAGTACTGCTAAAGAATTTTTAAAACGATATATGAAAATAACAATTACATCTAATTTTAATTTTAAACTTGTCACAAATGAGGATATACTTAAACACTTTAAAATGTTAAATAAAAAAAAACTGAAGATTTATGGGGGCTATCTGTCAAAGCTATCGAATCAATTATTCTTACTATAGGACCGGTACTCGCTGATATTTTTAATGGTTATGTTAATGAAGGAATTTTTCCCGACCTTATGAAAAATAGTAAAATAGTTCCCATATTCAAGTCCGGCTGAAAGACAGATCCAAATAACTATCGCCCTGTTTCTGTCCTGCCAGCCTTAAGTAAAATATTCGAAAAAATACTTCTTGGTCAGCTGTTAAGTCATTTTAATACACATAAATTGTTACATGATCAACAATACGGGTTCACAAAAGGTAGAAACACAACAAATGCCGGTACAAGATTGATTACTAAAATAATTGACGCTTGGGAAAACTCTCAGAATCTCGTTGTCGTTTTCTGTGATCTGTCCAAAGCGTTTGATTGTGTTGACCATCAAAATTTGTTAGATAAGCTGGCATTTTATGGCATTCGCGATTTAGCTTTAAATCTAATAAAGTCCTACCTTTCTAATAGAACTCAAGGTGTTAATATTGATGGTTGTGTATCAGACGGAACCCTTGTAAAGATGGGTGTCCCCCAGGGATCAATTTTAGGCCCATTCCTGTTTCTAGTATACATCAATGATCTTCCACATAAGGTACAGGAGAAGGCGCAGATAGTGCTATTTGCTGATGATACGAGTACATCCCTACTTTTTAAAGTTAGTAGGAAGGATAATATATTATCGGCAGCAAATGACACTCTTGAAATGTTTTCAAAATGGTTCACGGCAAATAATTTAGTTTTAAATGCAAAGAAGACTAAGTGCCTGAAATTTACGTTGCCTAATGTATCTAATATCAATGCCACAGTGAAGATAGGTGGTACTGATCTGGAATTTGTTGACTCCACTGTGTTTTTAGGGATCACAGTCGATTCAAAACTACAGTGGAAAGCTCACATTAATACTTTATCCAATAGATTGAGCTCTGCTGCATATGCAGTTAGAAAAATCAGACAATTAACAGATGTTGCAACAGCCAGACTAGTATACTTCGCCTATTTTTACAGTATAATGACATATGGTCTTATAATGTGGGGATCTGCGGCAGATATTGATAATATTTTTATTCTACAAAAGAGGGCCATTCGGGCAATATATAACATGAAAGCTCGTGATTCTCTTCGAGAAATCTTTCCTATGATTGATGTACTGACACTACCATCTCAATATATTTATGAGAATTTATTGTACGTTAGGAAAAACTTAAATATGTTTAGTAAAAATGGCGACAGACATAATTTAAACTTAAGAAACATAGATAAAATCGATATACCAAAGTTTAGACTGCAAAAAACTAATAAATGTTTCGTCATTAACAGTATAAGGTTATTTAATAAATTACCTAAAAGCATTATAGATCTGAGTGAAATGAAGTTTAAAAATTTTATAAAACACATATTAATCAATAAGGCTTACTATATATAAAATATATAATATATACTTACTATAGTGTAAAAGACTATCTTAACGATAAAGACGTCTGGAACCGTCCTGATATGCAATTGAGATCTCGCAACTAGTAAACAAATTGCTTATGTAGAATCTACCCTAGTTTGGTTATATAATGTCCGATATTGTAATAATTTTATATTACATTATTTATTTTCATTACATTATGTAAATTTTGTCTTTGGATAAGGTAATCATTGATGATTACCTACTTATTTATACTTAATTTATACTAATAGTATACTGTGTAGTTATGTACATTGGTACAGTAACAAATAATCTGCCATAGGGTGTTCTACGCATGCTGATCAGTGGGGTGCATTTTGAGTATGCTGCTATATATATTATATATATATATGCTATATAGCATAAGTCAATCTATAGCTGTGCCCCTCTTTTAGTTTGTGTGAAGCACTAGAGTTTTTTACTTGCTGGTTTCTTTTTCTCCGTCTCTGAGAGGATCGACTTTACAGTTAGTGTTTATGCCCTTAAAAATACCGATCCTTATACCTTTACTTATATGTGATTGGTTACTTACCTTTTATTTACAATAAATATTTAAGGCATGGATATGATCGGTGAAGTTGGTCGCCTTGGTGGCTCTCTTGTATGGCAGATAATGATTGACAGGTCAATGGAATCAGCTAACCACCTAGTCTTACACTAGTTGGTTATGTAGTGTGTGTTCGGTTCGGTAGTCATTTTCATATTAAGATTTCCATTCCATCGTGTCTAAGTTTAATTAATATTTGTCGTTCTTTTGTTAATGAATAGCTGCACTCTAATACCTCATTGTTAAACTTTTTTTTTTTTTTTTGACTATTCATAAATATCTGTAAAGATTTACATGAAATAAATGATTTTGACTTTGAATTTGACTTAACTAGAGAAGCAACCCAATGTTTCAGATATGTTCAGGATATAACTCGACATAAAACTATCCTTTTAGGGGACTGTTAAATAATACTAGAAAAGCAACCTAATGTTTCACATTTTTTCAGGACAACTCGATATAAAAGTATACCTTTAAGGGACTATTAAATGAAGCTTGAGAAGCAACCGAATGTTTCACATATTCTCAGGAACCACACGAGGAAAAGGTATGCCTTTAGGGGTCTGTTAAATGAAACTAGAATAGCTACCTAATGTTTCAGATATTTTCAGGAGACAAATCGAGATAAAAGTATCCTTTTAGCGTACTGTTAAATGAAACTAGAAAAGCAACCTTAGGTTTCAGATATTTTCAGGAGACAACTCGAGATAAAAGTATCCTTTTAGGAGACCGTTAATGAAACTAGAGAAGCAACTTTATGTTTCAGATATTTTCAGGAGACAACTCGAGATAAAAATATTATTTTAGGGGACTGTTAAATAAGACAAAAAGGCAACCTAATGTTTCACATATTTTCAGGAGACAACTCGAGATAAAAGTATACTTTTAAGGGACTGTTAAATGAGGCTAGAGAAGCAACTTAATATTTCAGATATTTTCAGGAACCACATTAAGGAAAGGTAATTCGAAAAGAATGAGTGCGTTCGAGACAGTTGACTATTTGTGATTTCTACATTACAAGGTATGTATTACAGTATGCATCACTCCCGTATCATCATACTTTCATGATAATATCACAATAAGAATATTAATTTATGAAATAAAAAATTTACATGCAATGCAATTTAAACTTAGCATAATTGTATTTTTAGAATGTAGAGGAAAATGTCATGTCTCATTGAATTGCAAATGAACGTTAAACTTGTCTGCAGTAGCTGACGGTACTCAAGTAATGTAATTACCAGTATTTACTCAACGAAATATCTTCACGACATCACGTTTTGGAGTAGGTTAGTCTTAGTAGCCTTGAATAGTTGACTGCTAAAACACCTAAGGGCCATTAAAAACAATGTTCTGTCATAAGTTGATAGCATGCTAAATTATTACTATCATCTAAATTATTCAAATTAAAATAAATCTAATGTTTAAAAATGTTTTGTCTCATTTTACTAAATATGAAATTAGAAAAAACTAAGGAGCCATTGTTGGATTAAAAGTACAAACAGGGTGAATTCCAACTGTGCCTTCCAACTTGTGAAACTGTTATTGAGTCTATTCAAAACATCGGGAAGAGCTAGCCACCTGTTCGGTGTAGACTCATACTCGTACCATCGGCTACGACGAGGTGGGATTAAAACCCCTCCACTGGGTACCCTGGGGCCGTCTAGGCAGTCTCGGGCGCCGTATGGCACCCGTGATTATATGTATGATATATATTTTTCAAAAATTTAATGTTTTAGGTTTTACCAAAATCGGTCCGGTTTTAGAATTTTTCGCTATTCCTTGTAGTTTATGATTTGGCCTTGAAGCCACTCTAGGCTTGTACTATGTGTACCAGAAACAACGATAAAATACAAATATTATATTTTATAAACACCCAGACCGTGACAAACTGTACATAAAGACATAGGTAATCATATTTTGATGGATGGGAATCGAACCCAAGACCTCCGGATATAACGCGAAAGGCGAAACCACTAGTCTACGGTGGCGATCCCAAACTAACTCCAGTAGATAAACTTCTGTTATTTCGCTATTATTTTTCGGACTACTATTTAATTATTATTTATTTATATGATTTGCCTGTTTTACATAAAAAAGCACAAAGGCGAGTTTAAAGCTTTAGGCATTATCTACCAGCTAACCCTTGAGAGAGTGGAAATTGTATTCAAGGTTGCAGAATGATCAATGAAAATTGTTTACCAAAAAAATTAGATATGTATTAAGAATTTATCGTATTTATACTACTTTACAAGGCCGGCCTGGGATGTTTAACAGCTTTATACAACGAGGCTATTTCATCAACACCGCAACAAACTCGCCACTTGTTAAGTTAGGTTCCGAATACCATCGGCGAAATGAGGACGGGTTAATCCCTCCGCTTGGTACCCTGAGGCCGTTTAAACGGTTCTCGGGAGCCAAATAGACACCGTGATGGTATTTATTTATTATTTATTTATACTACTTTAAAAGTTTACGCCAATAATATAATGTTGTACCCGTTTCGCTCATAGAATTCTTATTTGTAGTATTTATGAGTCTTCCATTCATTTCTTTTATTGTACCTTCTTATATGAAACGATTGATATATAAAATCCACAATAAATTATGAACCTTACGCCACAAATCTTAGAGCTCACAGTGCTAGCTAAGTATATCTAGAAATGCTTTCGCCAGTCAACATGACATATCGATCACGTCACGTGGTTTGTTATTATAGAGTTCCGTAGCTTTGCCATGAGGTTGCTAACTACAGACTCTAGCGTCTACAGTTAAGATCCTACCAATACTTCTACCACATATACCTATATGATTTTGTTTATTTTGTGTTACCTATCTTTTTTTTTTAAAAAGGCAAATAAAACTTACTGATGGAAATATTATAAAAATAATAAACTTTATTTATGTGAACTGAACAAATTCACCTGTCCTTTTTATGGGACCCCAACAGTAAGCGCAAAAACTTATAATTAAGTTAATTAAAAAATAAAATGTGTAAATAAAACTTAAAATAAGTATAGACATTAAAGCAGGGTAGGGTTCGATTAATTTAATGATGTTAAGATAAAATAACTAACCATTAACCATTTTTTTTTCTTATGTATGTTTAATATTTTTAAAATATGTATCTCTTACTGAAATATGTATTGAGGCAACTAAACATAAACAAAGAATAAATACCTACCTATATAGCTTTACTTGCCCAAAATAAAAAAACTTAAAAACAAGAAACATAGCCCCTCTTATGAATTTCTAGCGTTTTCGGTGGAAACTCTGGGACCATGGTCACCAGATGCAATAAAATTTGGTATCTTGGAAACCTTTTAATTGATGCATCTGGGGACCATAGAGCATTCAGAGGACAATGCTCTATGTATTTTGGGCACATAAGCAGCTTCGGAGGATCTACAAGAAATTTATAATTTTAACCGTCATTGTAAATATAATCTTTAGCTTAAATAAATAATTTGGCTAAATAATAAAATAATAGTAACAATAATAGATATTATAATAATATGAATATTATTAGATTTGTAAAAAAAATATATTATAATAAATTCTAATCATCTAAACTATCACAAAAATAAACGAAGTTAACTTAGTGCATCCTTGAAAATAAGTCACGCCTCTAATATTATTGTTTATATTGTTTACAGAACCCTCATTTACCATATAATAATTGTACTTGGCTGCTTTATTGTTATTAAATTAAATAGTATATTATACGTTTATATATATACTTAACATAATACAGTAATTGATGTTTTTCTTTCTATAAGCATCTCTACCATAATAAATCGATATGTAGAGACAATAAATAAAACTTACCGGCAGTCAATAATCCTTAGATATTCAAAAAGACAATTATTAAAAAATAAAACGTCACTATTCCCACCAAACACAAACTCTGAGTAAAAAACAAACAATTGCTGTCAAAATATTTCATAAAACGAACACTGTTTTGCTTTTCAAAGCAATTTCAACGCGGGATGTTTTCGCTGCGAAAGCTACGTCCTGACTCACTGAATGCTAAATAACTACTGAACAGTCGGGATGCTTCAAGATAGGTATGGTGGATGAAAATAAGGATAGACGGGGCATAGTCTGTACCAAATGGTAATAAACCAAAATGCTATACAAACACATTATCGAAATTGGACCAATATTTTTATACGTAAACTGTCTGACAGGTTTTAATATTAAAAGAGCACGTTTTTTATTAAAAATAAGTTCATGTTTATGAAGTTACTATTATAGGAAGGTAATTTTACAGACTTTATAAATTTAAGTGTATATTTTTCTGTCTAGTCGTAAGAGTAAAATGGATGGATGACATTTTGATTATTTTGGAAAAACCCTTTTATTAGGGGTGCGTTAGAGGGAAGATTTAATGATATTCATTAAATATTATAGTTTTCTATGGTCATATAATATTATATTATACATAAGTGTATGTACCTTCACGCCTGTACTGTCAAGGGGTAAGTAAAAAGCAATGAACGCTACTTTGTTACACGCTCGATCTCTACAAACTTTCCTATATAGCTTCGTCAAAGTTCTATGCACTGATTATATTTATACAAAGTCTATTATAGTATAAGTACATTTTATCAAATTAAAATTAACTATAAAAAAAAACTTAACAATACTATTAACTAAAAAAACATGTCTACTAAGCCCAAACCTGTCCCGAACAAAGGTTGACCATTACAGTTACAATATTGAATCTTTGAGCAGCTAATTTTTAGTTAATTAGAAACTATACTGACTAGAGCTGTTATTTTTATACAAAACCCTGCGTTCTTTAGACTATTCCATCAAGTATTCAGTTTTTCACTCCTATAATAGAAAATAATATTAGTGAACCCTGAAAAAGTGAAAATCCTTGGTAAAAGGTTAATAAATTACAGTTACCTAGTCTGGCGGACTGCCAAATGTCTAGACGCAATGATGATACCAGTAACCTCTGCGTATCCCGTTGTAGTCAAACACGTTTTTGTGTGGAGAACTCTGTATCCAGTAAGTAGGTTGTGTATATATTGTGAAAGAATGAATAATATATGAAAGTGCTGTAACTCGCTTTGTAAAGTAGAAATCACAAATATGCATGTGACTCGCTCGTACTCATTCAAATATGCATATAGAAAAAATATAAATAAAAATGTTTTGTTCCTTTTAATTTTTGTAACAAAATTATATATTTGTGGTGTATATTAGATTGTAAGTATTTTATATAGTAATCACTTTGTTTTATACTTTGCACCATTATATGCACATATTAACTGCTTTGATTGTCCCGAAGGTTTGACTGGTAGAGAATACCTAGAAGTATTATGTTCGCCTTTGTATTTTGTATGCAATAAAGATTTACATAAATAAATAAAAAAACATCGTTGCCGCCATATTCTGTTCTATCTTTTTTTTTATATTGTATGGCGGCAGCCATCGTGTGTTCTCATGGTTGGTAGGGCGTATTAGGTATAAGGGGCCTAAATACCTTGTATAAAATTTCAATGGTGTACATCCCGCAGCATACAAGATCACAATATAACGTTTGGGGAGATATGTTATCAATTTTAAAAAGACTGTTGTGGTATTATCCTCTTCCCCCCCGGACCGCTGAACTGTGCAAACGTCTAGTCTGTTTATATTTTATAATTCTAAAAGAAAACTAAAAATTTGATTTAAATTTATTCATTGCAAGTAATAGGAGTGCATACATGTGAAGGAGTTACGTTAACCAGCGCGTGAGTACACTCTTCAATATAAGCTGTTTTCCTGGTACGAGATAAAACTAACGCTCCGCCCTTCGACGCATGCGCAAGTGTTAAGCTACACCTCCAAGTACTGTTTAGACAAGAAGCGCCCCGCCCACAACACTGTACAAAAGGCGACGCAAGTATTAAGCCACACCCCCGCCTCATCATAGGTCCGTCGTTGTCAGCCGAAGAGCTACACAGATTTTTTTGCAATACTACGCGGCGCTTGCGCACGGATCTCACGGTATTGTCGCATCGTATAGGTATACCTACTATGGAGTCATCAATGAATAGATCGATCTCTGAATCGGATATTTCAAAAGTCTCTTTGGAGAAATCTCCCCCAAATTTTGTTAAAAATCCTACTAAGAGAAGGAGAGGGGACAGTGATAATACGGATTATTGCTCTTTCAAAGATGACATAAAAAAAATGATAACAGAGTTATTTTCAGTACAAGAACGTGAGTTAAAAAATATTTCTTCTACACAGCGTGAAATACAACAGACTAATGTTAATATTGAGAAGTCTATTGCGTATTTATCGGAGCAGAATGAGGAATTTAAAAGAAAAATTAAACAACTGGAAGGTCAAGTAAACGAGGACCGAAAGTATATAGTTACATTAGAAGATAAAATTGAGGAGTTGCAGAAGGATAGTAGGAAATGTAACATAGAAATAACGAATGTACCAAAAAAGAATAATGAAAATAAGGAAGATTTAGTGAACATGGTTAAGTGCTTATCTAAAAGCGTGGGATGCAATTTAAATGAATCTGACATAAAAGACATCTTCAGGGTAAGATCAAAAAAAGGGAGACACGCTAAATACTAAAATCATAGTGGAGACATCCTCTACTATGCAGAAAACTGAGCTGCTAAAGAAGTGTAAGTTTTATAATATTAAAAATCAGGCCAAACTAAGAGCCAAACATCTAGGTTTTCATATTTCCGAGGAAACTCCGATCTTCGTCTCCGAGAATCTTACCCCTAAAGGGTCCCGTCTTTTCTTTCTGGCCCGTGACATTGCAAAATCTAGCAAGTACAAATTTTGCTGGACTTCTTACGGTAAAGTGTACCTGCGGAAGAACGAGGACTCTCCGATAATCACTATTCGAAGCGAAGTGCAGGTGCAGAACCTTCAACAAGGAATGTGACTAGTCTTCTATTTCTTTTGTTATGTTATGTTACTTTGTTTATTATTTGCATATTTAAGTATCTTATCCGTAAATACTGTTCAGCGTCTGTCAGAATTTGATATATGTAAATTATTACTAAATTTTCTTCAATTAACATTGTTACTATTAACATTATTCAATTTCACATGGAACACATCGTACAAGTATACATATCGTAGATACCTACATAACATTATTGTCTCACATAACTTGTTACCGTTCTCTTATTCTTATATCTCATACATAATTATAGTGAAGTGTGCTGCATATTGCCATTGTATTATTGTTATTAGAATAAACTGTGTTCATTGTAAATATTACTGTAATTATCACAATCACTTACTACTTAATAGAACCAATATACACACAAACAATATACTATCACATACACAACCTCAAATATACATCATCACAAATAAAAATCTCATTATCCCAATACAACACTCATCTCATTCACATGGATAGTTTACATAATAGATAAGTATACGCCACCATTCGATAAATTATTAAATGTTTAGTCCCCTAAATACTTTAAAAGAATTAGACACCTCACTAAACGCACAGGCCTTACAGTGTGATTTGGAAGATCTCTCAAAACTCATGCACACGAAAAAACATGACATTACCATAATATGTCAAAATATAAGAAGTATTTATAAAAATATGGATGATCTACAAGTGTCGCTATCACATTCAAATTTAATTCCAGATGTGCTAATACTGACAGAATGTAGAATCAATCCTAACAAAAATATCCCACTCCTATCTAACTACAACAGTCATGTAACAGCTAATCTTCTAAACCAAAATGATGGGGTGGTAGCTTATATAAAAGACACTGTGAAATTTACAGCTAAAGAGATAATGCTTGAGCAAGCATCGTGTCTTCAATTGGAAAATGATGGATGCATCATCCTGAGTATCTACCGCTCACCATCGAACATTAATATAGATTCATTTTTAAATTCACTGAATACACATCTGAAACTTATAAAAACCATTAAAAATATTATAATAATTGGCGATATAAATATAAATACTATAACTAAAATTACAGATAACTCATCTCAAAGTCAGAACCGTAGTCGTTACCTTAATATGCTATCGCTCCATGGCCTAATTCAAGGACACAATTTACCTACGCGTGAAGGTAACTGCCTTGATCACTGCATGCTAAAATTAAATAAACAAGAGGCTCGGATTGCCATTCTAAACACCACAATTACAGACCATCGAATGATCCTAGTAAACCTTTCAAATTTAGCTCCAAAAACAATTTGCCCAAAAACTAAAACAACCACCAACTTTGAAAACACATTAAACAGCTTAAAAGATCAAAATTTATTAGGACTTATGAATTGTAACAATCCAATTATTGTTTCTGAACAGCTCATAAGTAAAATATCAAAATCATTAAAGGAAAATACAAAGGTAATAGACATTCCCAGGAAAAACAGAACTATTAAACCATGGATCACACCTGGCATCGTGCGTTGCATCAGAAACAGAAATAATCTACAAAAAAAACTACACAAAGATTCTTATAATGAAATCCTAAAAATAACATATATTCGATATCGAAATTTTTGCAACAACCTTTTAAAAAAACTCAAAAGAAAATATGAAAAAGATCTTCTACAAAATTCTGCTAATAACCCTAAAAGCCTCTGGAAAAACATAAAATCTTTAACTAATACCGGCAAGGTAAAGAGTGATGGTGCTGCTCTCCTAGGAATAAAGTCTACCCCTATTGAGTCTGTCACTTTCGTGAATAATTTTTTTGGCAATGTTGGTCGCACGCTTGCTGATGAGATTATAAGTAAAACTAACCCTAACATTTCACAACATACACATACGCTGTCTCACCCACATTTGTATTCTTTTGTATTATTAGATACTGATTGTACCGAAGTTCGTTCAATTTTAATGAACCTCAAAACAGATAGTGCCGCTGGAAAAGATGGTATTACCACAGGTTTTCTCAAATACGCCCACGAACTAGTAGTTCCTATTATCAGTCACTTGGCTAACCTGTGCTTTGCCAATGGCATCTTTCCTCCTTCTCTGAAACAAGCAGTCATCACACCAGTGCACAAGGGTGGAGACAGGGACGATGTCAATAACTACAGGCCTATATCTGTGTTACCCTCTATTTCCAAAATCATAGAAAAATTACTAAATAAACGTGTGATGGAGTACTTAGAAAAATTTAATATTTTATCAAATTCTCAATTTGGATTCCGTCGCGGAAAGTCCACCGAAGATGCTATATTAAAACTTACATCTCTTATTACGGACCAACTTGATAATAGACAGAAATGCATAACAGTATTTCTAGACCTGAAAAAAGCTTTTGACACCGTGTCTGTCCCCATCCTCTTGCAGAAACTGGAGAACAACGGAATCAGGGGAACTGCACTCGACTTGTTTAAGGATTATTTAAGCAACCGTACCCAATGTCTGAAAATAAATAACAACGTTGGTCCGGATGTAGAACTATCATATGGTGTCCCACAGGGCAGTGTTTTGGGACCAACGTTGTTTCTTATTTATGTAAACGACCTATGTAATTCCAATATAAGAAACTGTAAAATCTTCTCGTATGCGGATGATACAGCTCTAGTTTTTTCCGGAAGCTGTTGGAGGGACGTTCATAGAGTTGCGGAGTCGGGCCTTTCGAGCATTGCTCTTTGGTTGGATCAGAACTTACTTACTTTAAATGTCAGTAAAACAAATTATATATGCTTCTGTATTAAAAACTCAAAAGTAAACTATAACCCCGATCTAAGCATAAAAATTCATAAATGCCGAAATATATACTTAAGTTCACAGAACAATACTAATATTAATAATATCAATAATAATAATATTAACAATAATAATTGTAGCTGCCCTATTATTAATAAAGTCAGTCATACTAAATACCTAGGAATAGTTATCGACCAAAGACTTTCATGGCATATGCACACGAAACTAATATCAAATAGGGTCAGAAAACTTATTTGGTTATTCAAAACCCTGCGATATATAGCTGCCAAACCTTTATTAGATAAAATATATATGTCATTGGCACAATCGATCATTGCTTACTGTATTCCAGTATGGGGCGGGGCTGTTAAAACAAAGCTAATTGAGGCTGAGAGGGCTCAGCGCTCATTATTAAAGGTGATGTACTTCCGGCCTTATCGGTACCCCACTAGTGATTTATATTTGTACAGTGACATCTTAACTGTTAGAAAGCTGTATATATTAAATACAGTCTTACGTAAACACAAGTCACTGACATTCGACCCCAACATACAAAATAGAAGACGAAATGATCTCGCAGTTCCACAACATGTCACACGCACCACTTTCGCCAGTATCCAATACGATAAGCAATCGTCCTACCTTTACAATAAAATAAACAAACAACTTAAAATTTACCCTATGACTTTAAATCAATGTAAGAGAGCGCTATTGGTTTGGTTGAAGGCTCTGACCTATGACCAGACTGAGAATCTAATGGCCTTCATTTATTAATTTATTTATAATCTTACATGTCAATAATACAAAAAAATAATAATAGAATAATTAATTTATAATAAAATCTAACAAAACTAAATAATGGGAATAATAATAATAACGAAACACTCCAAAAATGTAATATTGAGTAGATACTTTATAGAAACACAATCACGTACACGCACGCCCACACAGTTTTACACACACACATACTCATATACACACACACACACACACACACATACAACACAGATACATGCACACGCTATAACTTTTACCTTGAAAATTTTATTTTGTATAATTGGATGGATATTTATATTTGTTTTTTTTTTTTTTTTGTTTTTTGTTTTCTAGATTATATAAATGTACTATAATATTAAATAATATGCATAATAATCACTGATACAGTGAATACCTACTATGTTTGGAAGTGCGGAGCCAACTGACACAGGTAGTGCCCTACCTAAAAGCTGACTCCAACCCATGTGTAACATTGTAATGTGATTTTTGTTACTGAAATAAAGTATTTTAATTTAATTTAATTTTAATTTAATTATAGAGTCTTTCATAGAATCTTTTGATACAGGTGTAAAAAGCGTGGAGAGTAACGAAAATAGGTATTTTTAACTCCCTCTTTTGGATTAGTATGAAATAATATATTTTAAATGTTTAAATTCACGCCATATATAAAAACTACCTACTCACAGTGGCGGACTTTCCTTAAGGCCGATTGGGCCCGGGCCTAGGGCGACCAAATATCAGGGCGTAAAATCTGCTCCCAAACCCATATCCTGGTGAGATTATGAAAAAAATAAACAAAAGAAACGAACTCAATGTTGTTTTTCGCATTAAACGGCCTAGGGCGGCCGAATCTACTAGTCCGCCTCTGCCTACTCCGGTACCGTGAGATCTCATTCGAGTTGAAAACAAAAATTATGATATTGGTTTCACGAAATGTGAAACAGCATTGTTAGAATTGACCATTACATAGCTTTAATTACAAAATAAAACAAAAAAAATAATCGTAAATCGTCAATTTCTATATCAACTCTAATGAAATCTCACGGTATCGAAGTCAGTGGTTACCCTCCTGAAAAGGCATACATCCAGACTCAGTGGTTGCATTAAAACACCTATTTATAAATTAATAAATGTAAATAATATGTAGGACAATTTACACAAACTAAGTTCTAGGCTTGTACTATGTGTACCAGAAACAATAATTGTCTTAAACCTAACAAATATCATTTATATGAATTTGTTAGAAAACAGTATTGTAAAAATCTGTAATAACAATAAAACATATATAGTTATATATAATATAAGATAGTTACATATTTTACGAGTTTAAAGCAATAAATGTTTTATGTTTGTTTTATTTATATTTTCCATCTGCCCCGAGGGCGTAAAACCCGCCCTTCATTTGGTACAGACTAAGCTTACCTCTCCAGGTTGGCGTAATGTAATGACATTTTCTAAGCACGTACCCTATTTGTACACTCACAGGCACGCTTACACACTAGCGCAACGCTTTATACTTATTCGCACTTCCTAAATAACGCTTTTGATGTTTCGCCAAACGAAATTTATGAAATTACTTCCCTGATTTTAAGTCATTAGTGCTGAAATTTTGTTTTGGGAGTTTCTGGTAGTTTGCAGTTTGTTTAGGCGTGTTTAAATTATTCTATGAATTAAATGGTTATTTGGCCGCGGCTTAACTTTTTACGGTAATAGCCACTTTCATAATTAATAAATTAGTTTTTTTTTAATAAAAAGATAACTTTTTGACCCCTATTATATAGCGCCATCTAGCGGTAAATTACCCATGATGGTACATTATATAAATTACTAGATAATCATATATATAGATAGATAGAAATATTATCAACAGCCTACGTGGTCATTTTTTTGTAATTACTTGCCTATAAAATTAAAAAAAAAAGCACAATGCTTTATTTCTTTTCGTTGTATAATTTGACGGCCTCCGTAGACTTGTGGTGGCGCCTTTGACGTTGTATCCGGAGGTCGTGGGTTCGATTCCCACCCATGGCAAAAAAATATTAATTAGTAGGTACGTTTTTCTGTACAGTTTGTCATGGTCTGGGTGTTTATAAAATATAATATGTATTAAATCGTTGTGTTTGTTACACATAGTACAAACCTAGACATTAGTTTGTTACCAGGTGTGTACCAATGATTTTTATTTAAAAAAAATTACGTACATTTGTTTGACACCACCACTATAGTGCCTCGGAGAGCATGTTAAGCTGTTGGTCCCGGTTTCACTATACCAACTTGTGAATTTTTTTATAGATGGGTTATTGAATCTATTCAAAAACATCCCGACGAGCTCGCCACTTGTTCGGTGTAGATTCATACCATCGGCTACGACGAGGTGGGATTAAAAACCTCTCCGCTGGGTACCCTGGAGCCGTCCAGGCGGTCCTGGTGCCCTAAGGCACCGGTGATGATATGTATGTATGTATATGTGTAATGTCCTACATATTATTATTTAATAAGTATTATTTATTAATATTTCGTGCGTTATAGTGTGCATTTTTGGGCACCATAAGGCAAACATGGCGTACCATAAGGCAAACATGGCGTACCATAAGGCAACTCGTCATTTAAAGAAATTCTTGTTAAATATTTAAACAAAAAGTGAAATGGTTCGTACTTACCCAGGTTGGGACTGTTAAAGTATTAGAAAAGCTGAGTTTGCCGCTTTCTGAGCATAAATTATGTATCACTTCTGAGACAGTGTCGCTCCAGGGCTAGTGATGTGCTTTTGTTGGATGTTTTAAATCGATACCTTATATATTTTAATCGTTTCATTTGCGTTTTTTTGTAGAGTTGCATTTTGCCTATAATATCAAGTGTCTATAATAGGTATTTTTCCTTTTAAATTTATTGTCTATATTGATTAAATTCGTATTAGTTAAATTCATGACAGTAACGAAAATAGTCTATATATAAATAAATTATATTTATGTACCTATATTATCTCGTATATATCATGTAACGCATTATCTGAACACTTAAACTAAATCCTCATGGCAATTATGTTTGGTATAGTAATATGTTTATGTATTACGCGTAGATATATATTATTATATAATGTATTGTTATGCATCATTGAAGATATTATAGCTATCTCTTTTCAAAACAGTTCTGCACCCTAAGCATATGGCAATAATGTGTAATAAATATTTTTGTATTAAAATATTTAAAAATATTATTTTATTTCCAAAAATAATAATAACCACACAGAAAGATTAATAAATACAATGACCGACAGAAATATTATTTTAATTCTGCGACAAACAGTAGTTAATCGACTATTACGGGAAGTGCGAAAACTCATTTTGTATGGAGAACGCCGAGTATGAAATTATATTTTAAGAATAAAACGTTAAATTAAATATTATTAACAATTAATGGATTCACCATATGAAACATTTACCACCAATCAAGTGTCTTATTAACTATTTTTAACAACATCATGGGACTATATGAATTATCATCATCACCTTAAAAAACTCTAGGCAAAAATATCGTTTTTTAAGTT
This sequence comes from Monopis laevigella, assembly GCA_947458855.1. Classification (NCBI taxonomy): domain Eukaryota; kingdom Metazoa; phylum Arthropoda; class Insecta; order Lepidoptera; family Tineidae; genus Monopis; species Monopis laevigella. Next base: position 4,037,273 of record OX381577.1, on the reverse strand, counting down.
CACTAGTAATCATTTATTTACTCCGCAAAGTCAAGTATAAAAAAATACATAGAAATAAACCTTAAATAAAATAAAAACCTAAAATAAAATAAATAATTAATAGTCCTCATGTCTCGCTGTTACTATGACTAAACGTACCTAGTATACACGCAACGTTGCCTCTTTGAATGAATGATATTCTTTGAATGAAGTGATAATGAGCCCGGACATCACCAGATGTATCCTTTAGAATAGCGCCCAGCTCACACCCAAATTTTCTTGCTTCTGCTGACCAAACGCCTGAAATTTCACTAGAAAAAAGTAATATGTAGTTTTGTGTTAAAGTTGAATAATTCAGGTGTTGGCCATGGGGTGCGGCATATGTGTCTATACATGTCGCATTCCAAATTAGACTACACTATCAACTGGTGCAATGATACAGGTGTTTTTTTTTTTTCAAAATATACCTGTTCGATTCCCGGCAAGGAAAATATTTTTTTCATAAATTTAATGATGCAGTTTGAGTTTTTATCAACATCGGTCCCGAGACTACTTTGAGCATTTCTTTTTACTGTCGCTATTCCTTGTAGTTTAGGATTTAGCCTTGAAGGCACACTTGAAAAATTCACCCTGTGTATACATGGTGATTTTGAAAGGATGTACTTTAGGTATTAGTCTTACATCCTTTCAAAATCACCAAAAACCTCATATTATGAGGTTCTGTTGATCAAATCAAACAACTTTTCCCATTCAAATGAAAAAAAATTGCCTTCACCATACAAACTAGTAATGTTAAAATTACCAATTTGTATGGGGAAGCCAAATTTGTTTTTCCATACACATTGCACATGGTTCCATGGAAAAAGTTGTTCGTATTGATCAGTAGAACTTCATATTAGCCCAAAGTACATCTATTCAAAGTCACTCTGCATATCATTTTATGTATAGCTCATTTACGACGACACCGAGAATGCTCGGGGTAGGTAGGGGTTCCAAAAAAATAACTTAATAACATTATTAGTTAAGTACCGACATAAAACTGGTACCAGATCAAACAGTAAAATCATACTATATACTATGCGAATAATTAAACTTAATCAATTATATACTGTATTAATCAATTATAAAGGCATGCAATAATTGAACACTCAAATTAATATGTGAAAACATTCATAATCGATTTAATCCAAAAAACATCGATAACAAATTTAGGACCGCGCTACTCTACCATTTTCATCAGATTTATATTTTTGGCCTGCTCTGCTCTTATTTTTATTGTTTTCCTGACTTTATAGCACTTGATATTGTAATATAAAAATGTACAATATTTATTTGCAAAACTTTTAATATTTATCAAATACTCAATACATACCTAGAGACGCTTTTCCATTAAAACATTATTATTTAAATGGTTTTAAGTGGATGCATACCTAGGTACAAATATCTACAATAATTACTAAGTAATATTATGGCTAGGATGTACCAAGTTAATTGGTTATTTTTAACAATAAATATGTTAAAATTTAACAATACCTGCCTCCGAAAATTAGTGGTTACGCCTTTGACGCTGTAACCGGCGGGTTCGATTCCCACCCACGGCAAATAAATATTAGCACGTTTTTCTGTACAGTTTGTCATGGTCTGGATATTATAAAATATAATATGTATTATATCATTGTTTCTGGTACACATAGCCTAGAGCTTAGTTTGTGACCATAGCAATTTGTGTAAATTGTCTTACCTATAAAAAATATATATACCAGTTCTTTAGCAGTAACCATGGGCTTATTACAGAAGTATTTTAGTAATAGCGATCGAAGTTACTTCAACATCGTAACTAACCAAAAGTGTTTCGAATAAGACAACACAGATCTAGTATTGCTTGCTACCTGAAAAGATCCTAGGTCTGTGAGCTCTAATGACGATTGCGACATGGATGAACTTTATTTTCATAAATTTTAAAATCACAACATCAGTTAAAGTTTATATACTTATGTATAGAGTTAAATGATAATAAAATTGAAAGAAATCGCTATTACCCATATATTACCTAAATAACAGAAGCCTGAATATGTTTTTCTCTTATGACGATGATTTTTATTTGTCCTTGTGGGAAAGGCAAGGGCATGAGCCTTTCAGCCATGTCTTCAAATTATATTTTCTTCATTTTACAAACACGTGCTACAATAATGAGATGGAGGCCATTATTTACATACTTGTTTATTATTGCGTTGATATTTTTAGTGAATTTGTATTTATAATTTAAAATGTTTCAGTCAGGGCATAGATAGAGGATAGGTTTACAATTATAAAAGCGCTGAAATTGAAACTGTAAAAATTGAAACTGTAAAAAAAACAACGAATAGAACTCCATTAAAGTTAAATTAGCTTAGTAAACCCCAGCCTGAAATGCATAGTTTAATATTTAATGCAAGGACTGCTATGGAAGGTGTTTATTTTTTTACAAGTTGATTTAATGCGGACGCCATTTTGCCGTCAATGCAACTAAAGTTTTATTATACGTAGGTACGAAGTTTTAATATTGATGAGGCACCATGTGTCGGAATTCCCACACGGGAACAAATAAGTTTTTATACTGAAAAAGCAGTAGTCTAGTGGTGAAATTGCAAAACTAAACCAAAAGTTTTGGTTTGATGCTTTGACATTTTGTTTACTAATCTGAAATTTTGGATGAGAAATATAGACTATTTTAATACCGTCTCCGTGGTCTGGTGGTAACTTCATTAGCTTTTTAACCGGAGGTCGTTGATTTGATTCACAGATAAAGTCAACCAAATAATATTAGTAGTAAAGGATGCCTTTAAAATACGCATAGGGATCTTGGTTTCGTTGTTTCTGGTACACATAGTATAAGCGTACACATAGTAGAGCTTGGTTTGTGACAAGGGCAATGTGTGAAATATCCTAAAATAAAATACTAACTGTTCTCCACGGTTTCACCCGCCCCGCTGTTTAATTTTTGGATTAAGAAATCGGATCAATAAAATACAGCTTATGATACTCAGGGTATTTAAAGTAAATATTAAATAAATGTTTAAGTTTATAATAAAACTTGTAAAAAAAGAGATAACAATTTAATAACATTAGATTGTTTTTCACAAAGATACTAAACATATTTTTATATTTTACAAACATGACCTCTGTCAATTTTTATATTTATTATTTACAAATTGTTTAAAAATAATATCAAAATTCATTGATATTTTAAACAAAATATATCGTAGGAAAGGAAAGGCTGGAACAAATTTACGCGTCGGCGACGTGTTGTCTGGTAGAGACGTAGAGCTACATACATATTGGACAGTATTATTTATATTTTTAACAGACATATCATCACGGGTGCCTTACGACGCCCGAGACCGCCTAGACGGCCTCAGGGTACCCAGCGGTGGGATTTTAATCCCACCTCGTCATAGCCGATGGTATGAGTCTACACCGAACAAGTGGCTACCTTGTTGCGATGTTTGGATAGACTCAATAATCCATATATAAATAGTTTCACAAGTTGATATAGTGAAACTTGGACCGACAGCTTAACGGCACTAAAGTGGTGTTGTAAAACAAATGAACATATTTTGTTTAATTAATAATTCGTTGGTAAACACCGGGATTTGAACCAGGGACCTAAGTGTTTTTAAGTCTAAAGTCAAACCAACTCGGCCACCACGCATATTTTTAACAAAATAATATAAACAAATAAGAATATAAATTAGGTTAAATTAACAATAGTAGACTGATTTTTTAATCATCAGATATTTTTTATGGTGAATAAATAAATTTGACAGTTCTTCATACAATTTAACTAATGAGTTACTTTATCTAACGATTGAAAATTCAGCCCTAAACGAAATTTAATTATACATAAAAATTTGCACCTTAATTTTAATTATAACCTATATTAATTTTTCACTGTGTGTATGTTAAAGTATAACAATTTAGACATTAGAACACTGAGGCGTTTTTTTTTAAATGCTCATTTGTTTGTCAACTCTATACCAACTTGTGAAATTGTTTATAGATAACAGACTCTACCAAGCACTGCGACGAGCTGACCACTTAGGCTGAATGGCCCAATGGCTCTTTGTAATAGTAACGATTGAAGTTAAAAATGGTGTCATTGGTACACAGCTATCATTCAAACAGCAAAATAAAATTGGTACATTCGACGCTATTTTTAACTTTAATCGTTACAATAACAGAGAGTTAGTTTTGGTGCAACTCAACCTTAGGGCCGGATTAATAGTCGTTGCTAAGCAAGTGCTAAGGCTTAGCCGATGCTTCGGACAGTCAAACTGCACATTAAAAAACTAAATTTTGTCAGTTCCTTTCATCTAGGCAACGACTATTAATCCGCCCCTAAATGTTGTTTTGTGTAGACTCAAAATATCATCAGTTACGGCGAGGTTGTAATAAAACCTTACCGCTGGGTACCCTGAGGCCGTCTAGGCGGTCTCAGACGTTGCAATAGCACGTTTCAACGACGTCAACGACGATTTTGAAGTAATATTTGGAGTATGTTTATAATAAAACGATAAATTACCTAAATCTAAAAAGAAATATATAGCTTAAATCAATAATGAACGAAAGTTAGTAATCCATCCTGCCATAAAAAAAAAGATTAATCTCCTTTATCATACTCAAGACTATATGAATGGAATAGAATATTAATATCTACATTTATGTCAGGTTTTCATTTAGTTCCACTAACTGAAAGATGTCGTCGTTTAAATGGAACATTTGGAGTTGATCAATAATAAATTAATTACTCCCGCTAGCCGGTTAAATGAAGCAGTTACAAAATGGGCGACGATAAAGAAGAATTTCCATTTGAGACTATTTTATTATCCTCGCAGCTTTATCGTCATATCAGCTGCCCATTTCGTAATCAATAAATATGTCGCCCATACATGCAAAAACTGTCAAGTGACTTAGTCATATTTCGATTCTAGTCTGTGGGTCCACCGGTTTTCAGGAGACGGCTACATCAATTTCTTGTCAAGTTGCTAGTTTTTTTAAATATACTCGTAATTCAATTCGTCATTGTCGCCCCCCCTTTCATAACGCATCATTTATCCAGCGGGCATAGTGGGAGCGATGAATATTGTTTAAGAACAATTATTGATTGACCTTAATTATGGTCTTTGTAGGTCTGCTCACCACCAGGTAGATTCAAAGTCACATGTCGTGCTCCAATAAAAAAAAAAGTCTTAATCAACCTGATGTTCCTTATATATTTAGTGACCGTGTCTATTTCACATAGGTCTGTGGTAGAATTACCGGGAGAGCGGTTGCTAAGCAACAGTGGTCGATCGTGAACCAGACGCAACCCGATAGATGAACGTGTTATTATCGTACATTTATAAAAACGTTGTAAATCATATTTTATTTATTTATAAATGTTGTCGTATAAATCATATTTTATTTATTTATAAATATCAATTTACACCGGTATCCATAAACAAATATTGAGACACTTTAGTTATAGTATAGGTGTGTCCTATTTTAGCAACAAAATGTGAATATGCGTAAAAGGGACAAAACCAAATTTAAAAGTGTTCTTCGAGGACTCAATAAGTTTTTAATATAATTGATTGAATCAGGCGTTATTTTACGGAATTCCATTATTTAATATAATAATGTTGATGTTAAATTACATCAACATTATTATATTAAATAATTTTTTTTATGAATAAGTTCATTATAGTTTTCACTAGCGACCCGCTGGCTTCGGACGGATTACTACTAATTCTACATATTATTATTAATATGTATTACAGTAATATTTATTATGCATACAAACCTTTCCGGGAGAAATTACTAAAATATTGATGAAACCCTAAATACGTAGTTTAGAAGATGTAAATCCTATTACCAAAAGACAGAAAGACATGGAGCGACTTTGAGTTATAATATTGGTACTACGAGAATAAATAAATCTAGATGATTTGGGGATTAACAGCTACTTAATCTTAATTAGGTTTATATCTTTATTTACATGGTGGCCGAGTTGGTTAGATCTTAGACTTCAAAACACTTAGGTCCCTGGTTCAAACCCCGATGTGTATTTTAATCTAAAAAAATATGTACATTTGTTTAACAACATAGTGCCTCGGAGAGCACGATAAGCTGTCAGTCCTAGTTTTACTATACTTGTATACCTGTTTATAGATAGGTTTTTGAGTCTATCCAAACATCGCGACGAGCTAGCTACTTGTTCGGTATAGATTCATACCATCGGCTACGATTAAAAACCCCTCCGCTGGGTACCCAGTCGTCTAGGCGCCGTAAGCCACCCGTGATGATATATACATTTATTATAGATACTTTATTTAAAATCTTTATTGCATAAATTAACTACAAAGGCGGACTTAATGCCGCTAGGCATTCTCTACCATTCAAACCTTTGGAACAAATTAAGCAGTATATGTATGGTTTATGTATGTAATTAAACATATACGTATCTGATATCTAATATTTGAAACTGCAATTTTTAGTTCATCCCATATACTCTCCTGAAAACCGGTGAACACATAGATTGAAACCGAAACATGGTCATTTGACGGTTTTAGTTTCACATACCTATGTATGGACGGTGATAACGAAACTGATCGGTCCGCCAATGATGTATAAATCCTCCTCCAACTAATAAATAATACAAAACAAAACGTCACAATTTCAGACCCTGCGCGTACGCCTTACATAGTCACTTTAATAATTCTGTTAGCAGAGGTATACTTTTCATTATATTATACTTCCGTAGCTCCACCACAAGTTTTTGCAAACAGTTTCTACTATTGTCGCTAGAAACTATAGATAGGGATCCACCAATATTTTATATTTTTATTTTATTTTATAGTCGGTGATATAATTAAATATAAAATATTGGTTGAAAATTCCTACCGGAATAAAAGTCAATAAAATTGTGTTGTTTTTTTGTTTGTTATTTTTGTTTGTACCAAAAATAACAAACACACAAAAAAAAACAACAACAAATACATCATACAAATCAATTGGAACAGTAAGAATCAATGGCTAGAGGTTTATAATCAATTCGTTCAAGCAAAAAACAAAGTCATCGTTAAGACTATACTAAACGAGAGTATAATATTTATTTAGATGCAGCCGTAAAGAAGATCAGTATAATAACGGGTTTGAATATAATATGCAGCTGTAAATGGGCATTGTCACATTTTATGTAAAATATTATTAGTTATAATATAAAAAATAAATTTGAATAGTCAATAAAGTTGAACAATAAAAATCAGCTGTAAGGGCTTTGTTAAACCAATAACTAAGTCATTATAAAACGATAAATGTAAATTAAATAATATTTAATAATTAAGAGCACCACTTTATTTTTCAAATAAACCTCTCTTATTGCTCGATTCCTATCTATAGTTACTAGCGACAATAGTAGAAACTGTTTGCAAAAACTTGTGGTAGAGCTAACCGTTATCAATGATAATTTCATATTAATTTACTTTAACAAGAAATATAATTATAAGTTATTTCAAAATTAATGGTAATTTCACACTTAAATTGAATTACATAAAATGGTAAACTGTGTACACCTATAAATAATAATTGTGAATACATTTATAATTATTTAGTTGTGCAAAATGAAGTTACTTGTTGTTGCTATTTGTGTTTTGGCTGGACAAGTCTTATGTGATGTAAGTGAAGTTATTCTTTAATAGCTGCTAAACATGTTTACGCCATTTTCAAAATAAGGTGCGGTTAACGCGATGTTAAAAACGCAACGTGGAGTGTGGGACCGATCAATGTTGTTAAACAATAATGTATTTATCGACCACAGTCATGTTAAACGTTCAGTCCTAGTTTCACTATACCAGATTGTATAAAGATGGTTTATTAAGTATTTCCAAACATTGCGACGAACTAGCTCGTAATTATATAGTAGCTATGGACTAATGTTGCGGGGAAACTCAGTTGATATCGAAAGAGTTTTTAAACTGCAGAAGAAATGTATACGTGCAATATGTGGAGCCAAATACCGGGATACTTTTTATTTCGTCTTTTCCAGAAGTTCTGCACCCTAAACATATTTTACTTTCTCAAAGGTTAGCTGGTAGAAAATGCCTGAGGCATTAAGCTCGCTTATGTACAATTATGTACAATAAAGAATTTTAAATAAATAAAAAAATAGTTGCAAACCGCTATTTGAAAGACTAAACATACTCCTACTAGTTACGTTACAAAATAATATGAATTATTTTGTAACGTAACTAGTGACGACATTTCCAGGATTGCAAGAGCAAAAAGCAGAAATCTACTTTACAGACTGCAATAAAAATATTTATGAAAGGAATATATTTAATGTGTATTTTGATATTCAATGAGATACCTTACGAGCAACTACTGGGTAGTTCATTTGAAATAGGAATCTCAAAATGGCTCTATATTGCTAAGCCTTAATATATATAAGTTCCATTACTATCTGTAAATAAATGATAGGTCGATAATTGCGAATGGCTGAGATTGTTGGCTTTTGTTGAGAAAAACATTTTTTAACTATAAGATTTAGATTGTTATTATTGAGTTAATTAAATATAATAACTTTGATTAAAAATAATCACGGGTAAACGTTTTTAAGTTAATAATTTATAGATATTTATTAATTGTAAATTGTTTATTTATTTAGTTATTTTAGTTGAAATTTATTAATTACCTATGTATCAAGTTAATTTTCATAATAGGTATACCAACGTAATAGAAGCTAGTCTTAAAAATATCAATCTAACGAGTAAAATTAGCAATTTGACAAATGTTATAAAATTAAATACTTTTATTTGTTTTATTTTATGGCAAAGGTGTATGCAACAAGCGTAAGGCAATTATATAAAAACATGTTTATATTAAAAAGTCATTGGTACACGACGGGGTTTGAACTTGTGACGTTTTTAGCCAACTCGGTCAATCAAATTTTAGCCGCTTATATATTTTTGAAATCAATCATTTTTTATTCACATAAAGTAATAGTATACGACCTTTGAAAATTAATTATTTCCTATTTGTTTCAGGATTTCGAAGATGCTTCAGAACATAGACGACTTGAAGTGAGTAATAAATAAAGGGATTAAATATAATGAATGATATATATATATCATCACGGGTACCTTACGGCGCCCGAAACCGCCAAGACGGCGATGTTTTGGATAGACTCAATAACCCATTTATAAACAGTTTCACAAGTTGGTATAGTGAAACCGGGACCGACAGCTTAACGTGCTCTCCGAGGCACTATAGTGGTGTTGTCAAACAAATGTACATAATTTTTTAAATTAAAAACTCATTGGTACACACCGGGATTCGAACCAGGTGGGCAATTCTCGCGCTTTCGACATTCATCTCGAAACAATGAAAAATGTCATATTTAGTTATTTTTCGTTTAAAAATCTCGAATCGAGATGAATGTCGAAAGCGCAAGAATTGCCCACCTGGGACCTAAGCGTTTTTAAGTCCAAGGTCTAACCAACTAGGCCACCACGTATATTCACAAGAACTACTTGCGCTTGTTACACGAAGAAAATATTATTTGCCATTGTTATTTCTTATAATAATTGTCATCTTTATGGCTAAAACATAAAAACTCAATGGTGGAACGGAACTTAACATACATTTTTCTGATGATTATAATCTGTCATCGGTAACTTTATGTACGATTGGTAGGAGGCACTCGTATTGATATCATTGATTTAGATGGAATTACGTACTACATATTACTATATAATCTGTGGATTGAATCTGTCAGCAACGTTTATTAGCCTTTAGCCACTTAGGATTAGGCTTTAGCATCAAGTTAGCAATTTGTTTGACTTACAACTGTTTTAGTAAAATGAAAGTTTTTTATTTTTAAATATTAAAAGAGAATATTGCATATTAAAAAAGAATATTGCATCGGCTGTTTTATCTTTTTTAAGTGGTAGGTACTTAGTATACAGGGTGAATTTTTCAAGTGTGCCTTCAAGGCCAAATCCTAAACTACAAGGAATATCGAAAAATGCTCAAAGGAGTCTAGGGACCGATTTTGATAAAAACTAAAACTGCATCATAAGATTTTAGAAAAAAATATTTTCCTAGCAGGAAATCGAACCGTTTGATTTTGAAAAAAAAGTCATGCTGTATTATTACACCTGCTGTTAGTGTCGCTTATAAAAAATAAAACTGTATCATTAGATTTTTGAAAAAAGTGTTCTCCTAGCCGGGAATCGAACCGATTGATTTTGAAAAAAAAAAGTCATGCTGTATTATTGCACCAGCTGATAGTGTCAACCTTTATAAGTATCAAATTCTGGTAAATAATATTAAAGGGTAAACTAAAGGAAAGGGATAATTTTTAAGATAATATGTTAAAAAATTTAAAACTCTTACTAATAAATTGTTCGAAATGATAGCTATTATTTTCAATACATAGGATATTTTATTTTACTTGCGTTTATTAAAAAAAATATGATGTTGTTTTCAATGAGGATGGGTTTTGAAGAGCATTATAGTATGATATTTTTTTATAAAAAAATTAGCAGTTTCCTTTAGTTGACCGTTTAATATTACTTACCAGAATTTAATCCTTCTAAGCGACATTATCAGCTGATGCAATAATACAGGTGAGTTTTTTTTCAAAATCAATCGGTTCGATTCCCGGCTAGGAGAATTATTTTTTCAAAAATCTAATAATACCGTTTTAGTTTTTACCAAACTCGGTCCCAAGTAATATCAAAAAATGCTCAAAGGAGACTCCTTTGAGCATTTTTCGATATTTCTTGTAGTTTAGGATTTGGCCATGAAGGCACACTTGAAAAATTCACCCTGTATAGTGAGGTGATTTTATTTACTAGGTACATATTTCATTATTTACATTAGTAGATAGACGTAAAGCAATAATTAATAGATGAATTTTCGTATTTAAAATGGTTTTTTTGGTGTATTCTAATTACCGACTTTTAATATTTTATTAAATAATTGCCGCACTTTTTATTTTATTTTTTATTTTAAATAACTCGAGAATTAAGTTTGCTAATGTAATGCCTTTTCAAAATATTAAAAAGTAAAATAAATAAGTTCTCAACTGATCTTTTATAGTTGTCTATGGATGAGAAGAGATCTTACAAAGGATGAAAGCAAGCAGGTGTCCGCAATGAATCCGTAACCCTTCTCCGAAAGTCGTATCTCCATCTGATCTTGAATTGATCACCGACGGACCGTTAAGGGTCCTGGGGCTCTACCATGGGTTTGCGCATTGTAGAGGCCGCTTTATTTTTGGTAACAGGATTGAATAAAGTGATCATATTGGTTGTTGCTCACGTATACGTAAATGAATATGTTACGTTTATATCGCCTGAAAAAAAAATTTTTTTTTTCGTACAGTTTGTCATAATCTGGGTGTTTATAAAATATAATATGTATTATATCGTAGCTTCTGGTGCACATAGTACAAGTCTAAAGCTTAGTTTGTGACCAAAGCAATATGTGTAAATTGTTCTACATATTATTATAATATATTATATACGTGGTGGCCGAGTTGGTTAGACCTTGGACTTAGGTCCCTGGTTCGAATCCCAGTGTGTACCAATGAGTTTTAATTAAAAAAATTATGTACATTTGTTTGACAACACCACTATAGTGCCTCGGAGAGCACGTTAAGCTGTCGGTCCCGGTTTCACTATACCAACTTGTGAAACTGTTTATAAATGGGTTGTAGAGTCTATTCAAAACATCGCGACGGGCTAGCCACTTGTTCGGTGTAGACTCATACCAACGGCTACGACGAGGTGGGATTAAAACCCCTCTGCTGGGTACCCTGGGGCCATCCAGGCGGTCTCGGGCGCCGTAAGGCACCCGAGATGATATGTATATATGTATATGATATAAGACAGACACTTTTCACGAAGACACGAAATAATATTAAGATGGTAGTAGCGCAAGTACGTTTTACGGATAATTAACGTTTTTATCGTCGTAACCACATAATAAAAAAAAAATAAGAGAGCACGATCAATAACTATTTCAAAGTTCAAATTGTTCGTGCCATTTCTTTACTAGTCACGCCTTATTAACAATGTTAATTTGACAGCATAAAGTACAGTTCATTGTACGCCGAATGACTATTTTACTTTATCTTTAACATTAATCTTTGGTACCTAGGTGACATAATAGTCCGAGTAACAACATAATATACACTCATATTCTATCCAATCATACAAACATATATTGTAATATATAGAGTTTAATATATACAATGTTACTAGAGCGTTCGTGTAGTGTTTATCTTTAATGTAGATTTCACTTATTAACTGCTTTTATTGTCCCGAAGGTTTGACTGGTAGAGAATGCCTAGCGGCATTAAGTCCGCCTTTGTATTTTGTATGCAATAAAGATTTAAATAAATAAATGTAGGTATGAGTACATTGAATGAATATCCGTCTAATAAAAACTAAACAGATGCAATATTCATTAATGCTGCTACGACATATGTGTGTACCTATATCTAATAAAAACTAAACAGATTCAACGTCCATTAATGCTGCTACGCCATATGTGTATATATCTGTCTGATAAAAGCTAAATTTATTATTAAACTTCCATTAAGCATTGCTAAGCCGTATGTGTATGTCTGTCTGATAAAAACTAAACGGATAATATGTCCATTAACGCTGATATGGCGTATGTGTAAAACTGTCTGATAAAAACTAAACGTATAAAATGTCCATTAAAGCTGCTATGCTGTATGTGTATGTCTGTCTGATAAAATCGTCGCCCATTTCGTAACCACATCATTTAGCTGGCTAGTGGAAGTGATTAATACTGATAAAGAACAACACATTTATCGACTCCATTCGTGGACTTTATATGTCTGCATACCATCGGGTAGATAAAAAGTCACATGCCGTGCTCCAATAAACGCCATAGCATGTATCTTTGCTGTAAATTAGAATACTTGTAGCGGGGGGGTTTTAGATTAAAGAAAATGAAAGATTAAATTAGTTAATACAAGTTTATTTAAAATAGATATTGACAAGTAAAGTTGGTTTTTAGTACAGTAACTATATAAAAGACCTACCTAGTAAATGTTAGCCCTGCCTACCTTGGAGATGCCTATTATAAACTAAAACTCTGACCGTATATTATGGGAAGATTGGAGGGAGTGATGAGGAATAGGCTCGAGGACTGGCACGTCGACTGGCACGCAGACTGGCACGTAGGGCTCAGATAGCCTCGACTCTCAAGGCTGTAGTCCGTAGTGACGTAGTGAGGTCCGTGAAGCAGCGGCTTGCGGCCCGATGACGGCAGCAAGATGAAGGCGGCGGCACGAAGGCAGCACGCAAACAGCGGGCAGCACGGCTGTAGAGGCAGCCGCACACGAAGAGGTGAATTCCCGTCTCTCAGGCCAATGCCTGAGACGAGAAGTCAGATGGCCTCGTCACTCAAGGCTCGAAGCCCGAGGCGAGGTCCTGCAGCACAAGGAGGTTTTCCAACCCTCAGAGCAGACGCCCGAGCGAAGTGGCGGAGGCCGCAACTCCAGGATCCGGAGTCTTCAAGGAAGTGTGACAGGATCGGGCCTGGTTCTCGACGTAGCAGGTTCAAGGTTTCAAGGATGAGAAAACCAGTCGATCACTGTCACTGTAGCTAGACTTCTTCTTCTTTCTTAAGCTTCCTCGAGACTGACGAAAAATTGCCGGTCCGAGATATTTATAGACGATTTTAGAGTTTTACGATTAAAATTCATATTTAGTTTTAATTTATAGAGTGCGAGTATTTTTTGGGTTAGTATGGGAACTTTTGAAGCTACCTAGCGGTCAGAAGAGACGCTAAGATTTAGTGTTTTAAGTGTCTAAAAATGTGAAAATACCTAAAGAATATGTTTTAATTTACAATATTACCTAATACATAGTTTATATAATTTAAATTTAAAATGTTAGGAATCTGATTTGATAACCAAAGCCTAACTTTTCGTGAAAACTAAATGAAAAATTTGGAACGTTCACAGAAGGGAAATTTCTAGCTGTCAAAATTCTGGAGTATTACATACAAATATTAACCAATTTAACCATGTTTTTACTACATGGAATTTTCCCAGAAAACGGTGTATGATGATACATTTAGTGGTCATTTTAAAAAAATGTATGAAATGATATGAAGACAAATAAACTAAAATACATGAATATAATATGGAGCGGGTGTAACGTGACACACTAATGTTTATTTGATGCAATGTTTGATAAATTGTATATTAATGCACAACGTCTTTTGCTACAGCGTACTCCGTAGTATCATTTTCTTTAATGTAGTGGTGCCATTTTGGCTCCCGAGAACCGTTTAAACGCCCTTAAGGTACCCAGCGGAGGGATTATCTGTGAGGGATTATGGTATGGCCTCAGTAATACCATCGGCGAAATGAGGACGGTTTAATCCCATATTGCTGTTTCATGTTACACGCTGAACAAACACAAGGTATGCTCGTATGTGGTCGCTACGGTATAGTTTGCGTAGCATTTACTTTTGGTAATGGGAGATAAAGCCACAGTCTGATGTCAAAATTGAAGTCGTAAGTGCCCTTTCATACATACATACATACATATCATCATGGGTGCCTTACAGCTTGTCGTAGCCGGTGGTATGAGTCTACACCGAACAAGTGGCTAGCTCGTCGCGATGTTTTTGAATAGACTCAATAATCTATCTATAAACAGTTTCACAAGTTGGTATAGTGAAACCGGGACCGACAGCTTAACGTGCTCTCCGAGGCACTATAGTGGTGTTGTGAAACAAATGTACATAAGTTTTTTAATTAAAAACTCATTGGTACACACCGGGATGCGAACCAGGGACCTAAGTGTTTTAAGTCCAAGGTCTAACCAACTCGACCACCACGTATATGTACGTGCCCTTTCATTATTATTAAATCGTTTTTTTTTTGTTTTAGCATCCGGACTTCAGTAAACAGGTATTTTTTCTTCTTTTATAAAAGCTTGGGCCTCTTAAGATAACTCTACTATAGTAATCTCTACGAAATTGAATATAATATAAAATTGACGTAACAGAACGAAGGAGTTCCCTTCTTTATAGTTTATTAACATGCTATCATCCCTGTATTAATAACTAGAATTTGCAACTGAGTGAGGGTTTTAAATATCTTATCACGTTAATTGTACCTCATTTCCCTTTTTAACTGTAAAACCCTTAAAATTAGTAACCCTTTTTTAATAAAAAAATATGGCGTTTTCTAAAGGCAGATAAGAATATATGTAGTTCGTGACCTAGTGGTGAGAGGATCTACAAAAATCATGAATATAGACGACCAATATAATGCTGTTTGTCAACTAGGCAAGACTATTTTTATTTCAACGCTTTATTTTTTTAAATATAATTTAATGATTTAACGTTAAAAAAACTAAAGAATTATTTTGTCTATCATTACTTTAAGCATTTTTTTTCAATAATCCATAGCCAGTAAATATGTTAAAGGAGAGTTTAGATTTGATTAAATCTATTAATCCTATATCATATAATTTTATCATAGCTTACATTATCGCCAGCATAACCTGTCCAAATCACAAATGCCAGTATAAAGTATGTATAGTAAAGTCGATGCTTACGACTAGTTTTAGGTCTAACTGATGTAAGGCGGTTAGGGCGTCAGGAGGTCCAAGGCTGCGTGGAGAATTTTATAAACATGTATCTTTCCTTTTTTTTAACATCTGATATATAGGCGCGTCATTCTGAGAGCCAATCCTCTGCCTCTGTCGTAAATATAGGATTATTTTAATTAACTTGGTATGACCTTTATTCTATCAAAATAAACCACATAGAATGGTGAGCATATTACAGAAGCTTATTTCAGTATACTTCTGGCAACCATGATATTGTAAAAACGTACATATTTATGGTTCTGGTCATAGTGGACTGTTAACTTGTTACAAAGTTACTTGTGACCCATTAAAAAGTAATCCCAAATCATGACTGACACCTTCGTTCAAGCGTTGGCCGTTTATATCATAGGGTAGGTTATTTTTCTTTTTGGCTTAGCAACTACAAAATTGATGTTAAGATACATTATTCCGATTGCAGATATACTAATTGTAAATAAATTACTTTATAGTGAATAGTGAGGACCAGACACTCAATCTTTTTATTCTATTGAATACTTCAAGATTATCAGCGTTAAGCGATCTACCATATGATTATTTCTCATCAAGTTAATAAAGATCATAAATAATAAGAGTCCCAAATGGAAACCCTGCAGTATTATATAATATAAGTGTGTTTTGGGAGTCCCCAAAACAATAACGATAGGCGCCAAAAAACTGTCTTTCTAAGTTATTAATATACTTTACTTATATTATATAATGAGTTTTTTTTTATGTATACCGTACCATAATAAATTATATAAGAGTTTATGATAGAGCCACGATTGATTTTCTATGTCAAATGCTTTCCGAAAGTCGGAGTAAATCACAGTCTAGCAACTTGGTGTACATAGAATTTATGTGATTACACTTATCGATACTAAACTATGAAAGTAAACAGCTTTGTATTGGTCTCTACATTCATGGAATTTGTATATTTTTTGTTTATATTTTTTTATTCTAATCAACAATTCTGGAAATAGTATATTTATTTTTCTTTACTATGTTGGAGAAATACTTCTAGAATTATTACTATTGCTATTAAATTTCGCCTGTTTTCCTATTTCCTATACAGGGTGAATTTTTCAAGTGTGCCTTCAAGGCCAAATCCTAAACTACAAGGAATATCGAAAAATGCTCAAAGGAGTCACAGGGCCGATTTTGATAAAAACTAAAACTGCATCATTATATATTTTTTGAAATTTATTCTCCTAGCCGGGAATCGAACCGGTTGATTTTGAAAAAAAAAAGTCATGCTGTATTATTACTCCAGCTGTTAGTGTCGCTTATAAATACTAAAACTGCATCATTAGATATTTGAAAAAAAAAAAAATCTCCTAGCCGGGAATCGAACCCGTTGATTTTGGAAAAAAAAACTCACCGGGATTATTGCACCAGCTGATAATATCGCTTATAAGGATCAAATTCTGGTAAGTAATATTAAAAGGTAAACTAAAGGAAAATGCTCGTTTTTAATTTAAAAATAATAATAATTAAAAAAACTAAGATTGTTTAAAATAATGCTCTTCAAAATCCATCCTCATTGCAAAACAACATCATATTTTTTTGAATAAACGTTAGAAAAAAATTATTCACCTATGAATAGAAAATAATAGCTATCATTTCGAACAATTTATTAGTTAGGGTTTAAAATTTTTTAACATATTATATTAAAAATTATCACTGGTGCAATTATTCAGCTGGTGCAATTATACAGCATGACTGTTTTTTTTCAAAATTAACCGGGTCGATTCCCGACTAGGAGATTATTATTTTTTTTAAACTAATGATGTAGTTTTAGTTTTTATAAGCGACACTATCGGCTGATGCAATAATACAGCATGATATTTTTTTCAAAACAACCGGTTCATTCCCGGCTAGGAGAATATTTTTTTCAAAAATCTAATGATGCAGTTTTAGTTTTTATAAGCGGCACTAACAGCTGGTGTAATACAGCATGTTTTTTTTTTTAAATCAACAGGTTCTATTCCCGGCTAGGAGATAAATTTTTCAAAAATCTAATGATGCAGTTTTAGTTTTTATCAAAATCGGTCCCGTGACTCCTTTGAGCATTTTTCGATATTCCTTGTAGTTTAGGATTTGGCCATGAAGGCACACTTGAAAAATTCACCCTAATACAGGGTGAATTTTTCAAGTGTGCCTGTAAAAAAAAATAAGTAATATTAATTAATTTAATATATAATAATATGACGGACAATACATAGAACTAAGCTCTAGGCTTAGACTATATGTACCAGAAACAATATATATTGTAATTTTTAAACATCTAGACCATAACAAACTGTACCAAAAAACGTTTATTTTTATATGCGTGGAAATCGAACCCACAACCTCGTAATAGAACGCCAAAGGCACTTGCAACTAACATTCTTAGCAGGCTGCCATTAATTGACGTTATATAATAATTATAAAATAATTATATCATATTCTTTCCAACAATCTTTTCAAAAATGTGAAAAGAATAAATTACACTGCCTTTAATATATCTATTTATTAATTTCGTTATATTATTTTAATAATCAGAAATATAGACGCGCCATTATAAAGCGGCCCCAGCCTAGTGGAAGTCACTGTGCAACTGATAAGGTTAAGCAGATGACAACAAGGCCGGCCTGGGATGGGTCACCGCTTTATACAACGAGGCTATTTCATCATAAACACCGCAACAAGCTCGCCACTTGTTAGGTGTTGCCTCCGAATACCATCGGCGAAATGAGGACGGGTTAATCCCTCCACTGGGTACCCTGAGACCGTTTAAATGGTTCTCGGGAGCCAAACTCGTAATGGTATTTATTTTTATTTATTTATTTTAATAAATTTGCTTTTTTTTTGTTTTAGTCTATGCTGGCAAGACAGGTTAGATTTTATTATTATTATAAACATTTGTTGCAAAACTGTATGCCTTTTATATATTAATTATATTTATGAATAAAGAAATTTAATCCTTGAAATTTGCTATAAAAAAATAGTAAATTGCATATTTGTTATATGTAAGAAATTGTTACACATATTACCCCTGTTCACAAACTAAACAAAGCTTGTACTATGTGTACCAGAAACAATTTTATAAAAACCCAGACCATGGCAAAATGTACAGAAAAACGCACTAATAATTAATGCTATGGGTGGGAATCGAACCCACGACTTCCGGATACAACGCCCAAGGCGCACGACTAGTCTACGGAGGCTGCCATTCTTTGTAGTTTATTAACCGCATTTATTTTATTTTAGCCTCCTTCCTACCAATCTGAAAGACAGGTAAAAAAATTTATTATTATTAATTAATACATACCTATAGTATAAAAAATAAATTCTAGTGAAACTGAAAAAAAAACAAAGAACCAATTGTTTAGGGTTCACCCTTGTAGTCTTTTTGTCTGTAACCGATATCTCTAAGAAGTAATTTATATCTGAAATCAAAACAAATACTATTTCCCTTTTTTTTGTTTCTGTTACGGAAACCTAGGTACAAAAACAGCATTCGCAGTGATTTTTTTTTAACTCTAATTAAATTTGACTACTAGAATTTAAATTAAATTATTGTCACTTATTTATTCAATTTCGGTTGTTCTGAATTTATCTTCCTATTATTTTGATTTAAAATACAGTAATTTATTAATGTATTAATTATTTAAACAGTTTATGTTTCCGGTAAGTACCCACCTATATAAATTAAAAAATAAGTATATTTTAATAAAGTATTTGCAAAAAAAATATATTATATTTTCTTAATAAAAATACTACCTATAGTAAGAACGGTATGGGCATAGCCAGTCTTTTTTTATTGAATTGAATATTGCTTGTACAGGCGGCAAAGGTAAGTTATTTAAGTACAGACATAATATAATAATACATATTTTCTGCTAAGATACACACTGATAACATTTGCCAATGGATAATACGAGTATATCTACAATACGTTCCTATTTTATTTATTTATTTAAATCTTTATTGCATACAAAATACAAAGGCGGACTTAATGCCGCTAGGCATTCTCTACCAATCAAACCTTCGGGACAATAAAAGCAGTTAATAAGTGAGGTAGGTGCAATACAGTAACTGAGTATATAATCCAGTGAATATTATATAAAATACACTACTTAAATATATCTTATATATATACATACTTACATAAACTACATATACACAATAGTTCCAACTACAAAATGAGAAAGGAGAAGTAACAAAGTGGGAAGGAATAGAATAATGAAAGATAAATAAAAACTACCTATGAATTTAGATAGTAATCATATACTCTTTTTTTAAATATGACTCTATTTGGTGATTGTCTTATTTTGACTGGTAAATTCCAAAGTCTTGCAGTGACAACTGCAATAAATACCTACCAACTGCTGTCAGATAAAATTTTGAGATACCAGAGGCTTTACCATGACTTTTGGCTTCGTATTAAGTTACGTTACGTTAATACGACGCTAAAACTCATGATAAGGCCTCATTACGAAACACAAATATTAACTGCTCTGTAGTCGACTTGACGTCCATACAAACGTACTTCCAATATTACAACTTGGCTGTTGGTCGAAGTTCAATTATTATTTTTATGTTGGTAATTTGTACGCAAAAATCTTTCTGTTGTGGGAAATAAATATTTTTGTATTATAATAATAAGTTTTTTTTTTTTTATTTCGAAAAAACAACAATAAGATTACTAAACAACAATAAGATTACTCACAGAAAGATTAATAAATACAATGACTGACAAAAATATTATTTAATTTTGCGACAAACAGTAGGTAATAGAGTATTACTGGAAGTGAGAAAGCTTTTTTTGTATGGACAACGCTGACTTCGCGATTACGAATGATCCTTAAGATTTGTACCATAGTATTAATATTAGTACTTTTTTCTTGTCAATTTAATTTATAGACTATTTTTTTCATTTCAGAACCGAGAGCTAGATTTGGTTAGTAAAATATTTCATTAGAATTTGTATTATGAATTTGTATACGATTTTTGAACAACTATAATTACGTTATAACGTTTTTTTTTATTACAGGATAAAGTATTGGTAAGTACTGCAGTATTATTTTAATATAAATATAAATAAATTTGGGTAAACTTTATTCGGTATTTAATCCTGAAAAACCTTAAAAAAACTACAGCTTTCAACCAGTGACACGGTTCAAGTAGTTTTTTTTTACTTTTATAATTATCTATGTATTTAAAAAATTATCTACAATCTATTTTAATAGAATAAATCGAGCCCCAAACTTCAAAGATAAGGGGATAAATATTTAAATTTATTTGGGTACTTTTGTACCTGAAATAAGTATTTTTGGCATTTTTTTTATTATACATGAGAATCAACAAGTTCTATAACCATTTCAATTTTCGCTTAAATCGGCTCACTATTTCTTCAATTTTTAAATGCAGCAGTCAGACAGACACCACTAGATGCTATATTACTAGATGCTAAATATTAGTACTAGATTGTTTTTTTCTATATATTATATATTTTCTGTAGGCTACAAAATGAATAGTTGGTCAAACGTTCTAATTAAATCAATAGCAAGATATTGCCAGAGATTATTATTAGATTACGACCTCTAAATTAGGTACTGCCTTTTTTGTTTTCAGCGCCAAATGCTAGATCTTCTGCGTCTTATTCATGACAAAATATATGGATTGGTAATTATTTTATTATACACTTTTATTTCTGTGTCTAATACAAAATTTTAGACTAAACGTGCGAACGCGAAATATTTTCGTACGTTGAACCCTGTTGAACGAAGTTATCTTTATTGTTCGCGCAAAAATATACAACAGATTGGTTTGCATGAAATACCTTACCTTATACCTATAAAAAGTCAAAGTTAAAGATGTGGATACATATAATTTACTGTAACAACAAGTACGCATGCTATTGGCTTTAAAAGAGCTTATTCGTGAGACGGCATAAGTAAATTTAGAGATAATTAGCCTTATAAAAGATTTGGAAAACATTCATCTAAGAATAAAACAAGACGTGGAAAATGAAGAATTTTGTACAATGACAGCTCACTTCTTATCTTTGTCACTCGCGTACTATTAAGCAATTAAACTGAGAGAGTCGGCAGTATATTAAAATGTGCGGAACGACAGAGATTCTACTTTATCGCATACGCACTTTTTATGTCGTTTTATTCTTCATTAGTAACTTTGTTTGATCGAATTGTACTTATATAATTGTACTAGGCGGAGCAGTGCCAATCCTTACTAGAAAATCTCGATCGAACTAAACTTTTGAAATTTTCTCCCATTTTAAAAATAAATATGACAGGTTGCAACCTGACTTTAATCATGGCAACTCAGTTGAGAGAAATTTGAAAGTTATACCTAGGAAAATCCTTTACATTCTTTCTGTGGGTTGGCAGTGTTATAAATTTGATAAAACCTAACCAGTTTAGATATGTAGATAGCAGTGGGGCCCCATTTTTTGATTTGCCCCAGGGCCCTTGGTTACCTAGCTACGCCACTGACTTGAGCATGTGTATCCGTAACTTTACTTTATATTTTAGGAGCACAATCAAAAACATGAAATGTTTTAACCCATTATAAATAAACTAGATTAACACAATCATGTAAGTGAAATGATGCCATCAGTAATGCAAAATTAGTAAGAAAAATCTTTGTATACTCGTACCTACTAAAATCTTGTTTAACACTTAATTTAATAGTCGTATTTTTTTACAGAAGTCTGCTACTCCTGTGCCATTCGTAAGTGTACATTGCAATTTATAAATACAAATATAAAATATTTACTAACATGAACCCTCTTAGGGCATGCATAGCAAATTATAGATTACTACTACCTAAGTATTTAGTATAGTTTTTTATTTTATTTATCAGAAATAATAAATTTCTACCTATGAATACAAATAATATACATATATAATAAAATGCCTATAGAATTAATTTATAATAATAATAAGAATAATTAATTATCATTTACATGAATCATCAAAATAGGTATATAATACAATTTTAATATAAATTCTAATTAAATCAATATTAAGTTAATACATTCTAAGAAAGAAAAAAAAAACACACATACTCGTATATACTAATAATCAAACATTAATAAATTAAAATTGCAATTATCAATTCTGCGTAATTTGTAATTTTTCAATTCAAATAATAAAAAAATATATAAGGTCTTATTTTGTTTTTTGAAAATAAAAACTACCTTTTCTTACATTTACATATATCACTACTTACATCGATCTGTGTTTGTATATTACCCTTGCCGTTGATTATAGGAATCAGACTTTAATTTTATTATGATAGTTTACCTGAATAAGAAAACGATGCAGCAAGCTTTCGAGGGTGTAATAATATGTCTATTATTTTATACTTAGCAACCCGACCGCCATCATAGAGGCATTGAACAGTTCCTGGAAAACCTGAAGGATCGCATCCGGGACCGAGACTCCCATATCAAAGCTACGCCTTTCCCTGTAAGTTGTCGTTACTAAATTATTACAACCTGGAAACTAAATGATTAACTTTGAAAACATTGTTTCAATCCAAAAAAAAAACCTCGAAGTCCATGAATGTGGTAGAAAAATATACTGTTTTTAACAATATTAATTGGTTAAACTTACACTTTCGAAATTGACGAAGATGAATTTGCAATACCTAATGATATTTTGTTCTAATTTAGTTAAATTAGTAGAGAATATTCTAAATAAACAAAATTTTTATCTGTAGGTTAAAACGTCTTAATTTAAAATGGCTTGGCCTATTTATTCTTTTCTTTTCTTCGCTTTTACTTTTACATGTGTGGTTTAAAAAGAAAAGTAATTTAGAAAACCTAAAGAAAAACTTAAAAATAATATAAAGTAATTTTAGATCTAAAATAAACTAAGGTCCCTGGTTCGAATCCCGGTGTGTACCAATGAGTTTTTAATTTAAAAATTTGTGTACATTTGTTTGACAACACCACTATAGTGCCTCGGAGAGCACGTTAAGCTTATAGATGGGTTATTAAGTCTATTCAAAAACATCGCGACGAGCTAGCCACTTGTTCGGTGTAGACTCGGCTACGACGAGGTGGGATTAAAACCCCTCCGCTGGGTACCATGGGGCCGTCTAGGCGGTCTCGGGCGCCGTAAGGCACCCGTGAAGATATATATATATATAGATCTAAAATGTCGGTACACGTCGCGATTGTTTATTTTGATCTGCCATCTGTCACTATTTTTGTTTTTTCTATTCTTCTACGACAACGGAGTTAGAGAGAAGTAGCACTTGCTGGTACTGTTGAGTATACAGGGTGAATTTTCAAGTGTGCCTTTAAGGCCAAATCCTAAGCTACAAAGAATATCGAAAAATGCTCAGGAGTCAATTTATTTTTTCAAAAATCTAATGATGCAGTTTTAGTTTTTATTAAAATCGGTCCCGTGACTTCTTTGAGCATTTTTAGATATTACTTGTAGTTTAGGATTTGGGCTTAAAGGCACACTTGAAAATTTTCCCTGTATATACCCTATATAAGGGACCTGCGTAATGATATTTATTACCTAGACTAGCGTTCTCCATACCAATGAAGATTTTGTGTTGTACGAGTATATATTAACTTATGATATTATATATTTATTAACTTTTTTGTATTTTTTTTAGCACCCAGTTCGTGGTTTAGAAGGACTTTTGCAAAATATTAAAGATCGGACTAAGGTGATTATTTATTACTTTCATTATTTTTTCAATAATATATTTTTTTTTTAAGTTTGAACCATAGAAACTATCCAATCTTAACCAATTCCACTAGTTCACCAGTAACTATCGGTAAAAAAGATAGATCGTTTATAAAAACGACCGGTAGTGGACATCAGAAAAAATATACTTTTACATTATGAATATAAAAAACAATATATTTTTGCAATATCCATGATATATTTTCACATAGCACAAATGCATTCTTGCATGCAGGCTTAACACATATAAAAATATCTTAACTGGGGCTACAACTGCAATGTATCCAAGTAGAAAAGTACATTAAAAAAAGTCATACCTATTTAAAATTATAATAAACTGGTACACATAGTAAATGCCTAAAGTTTACTGCGTATGTGAATTGATATTTTAATATCTAGACATGTACAGTTATAAAAATCAAGCCATACCTTATTACGAATTATCACTAGGGATTTCTTTTTCAGCCCATCTTTCGTCCTTCAGGAGTAGACCTTTCTTACGCTCAGGTACTTACCACTTAACCAAAAACTTATTTTCAATAGACCATATTATTAAAACTGAAACTAATAAACGTTATGAGTGACTATGTAGTTTAGGTACTACAACTATGTGCTCGGCGCGTCTGCCTGAAGTTTAGATATAACTGTCTCAGTTACATTTGTTCTTGGACCTTCATACTGCTTTCTATCAGGTGGATGAAAAGTTACAAGCCCGCTTTCATAAATAAATAAAAAACTTGGGACTGAAAATACAGTTTTATTATTTATGGATAGGAATCAACCAATAAGAGAGGTTAATTTGAAAAATCAAGCGATACTACTCTATTTCTACTCGTACCTACTATAGTCGCTAGTAACTATAGATAATGAAAACTAAAAAGGATTGCTTTATTTTTCAAATAAACCTCTCTTATTGTTTGATTCCCATATATAGTTACTAGCGACTATAGCATTTTTTTTTGTAAAAATTGTGGTAAAGTTACAGGTGCCATTTACTAAGGCTCCTCCGTGATTGTTTACTATACTATTAACGTAACATTAATATGTGAGGAACCTTCAATAGGAATACATTGATTTTGAAAATAAGTTTAATAAACTATTGCTATTGGTAGAACCTATCGGTCCTAACGTATTAATGCTACTATTAATACCTAGAAAATGGTAGAGCCGCTGGGTAGGTAATGCTATGTTTAGGCATGTGTATTCATGCATATATAGACTATGAAGTCTACCTGCCCGATTTAAAGGCGTGTTTATTTTCGGTAGGTATACTATGAAAATAACACACAGCTTTTAGCAGTAATTTACTGTTATTAATTTGAACGTGCAGTGCCAAATTTTAGGCACAATTATAAGATACAATCCAAGTCTTTTTTATTTATTTATTGGAACACGGCAAGTGACTTTGTATATACCTGATAGTAAGCAACAGATCGACACAAAGTCAATGAATGAGGTGGATCTACACATAGTGACTTAAGACATTGAACGGTCCAAATAAATGATGCAGTTACGAAATGGGCGGCGACAAAGACGAATTTGCAACACGAGTAATAGTCACGAGTAATATAACCTATAAATATTGAAAAGATCATTTTAAAGCCGCTATTAAATCTTTTAACGAACATTATTTATTGGAATAACGAAAAATAACTAATATTAATTTACTAAAATTTGTGTATTTTTTCTTTTATAGGTAGGTAAGTTTTTTATTTTTATTATTTACAGAGAAGTCTCAGCGATCGGTTGAAGAAAATCCGTGAAAGATTTAATAAACCAGTAAGTACAGTTGATACCTTCATTGTAGAAATATCTACCATTAGATCTTGACTTACCAAAAAGGGTTCACAAGGTGTTCAAGGTAAATATTGCCTAAATCAATAAAATTTTAGTTGTTTCGCTGGATTGTCAGTGGAATTGACAATAATAATTTATGTACAATAGGATTGTCCAGCTGGACAGTTTTTCTATATATTTTTTAATAAAAACTACTTCCAGTACATATTTTTTTTAAGGATAATGGAAATCTATTTCGCACGCCTAGTAGTTACGCAGAAAAAATAAATTATATTCTGCGTTTCAAATAATAACTCGAATCGAATATACGTAAAAGAGACAAAACCTTTTGTAGCTAAGTGTTCTTCGGGGACTCAATCAAATCTTATAAATAATCCATTATTTATTTCTTTTTATATCAAAAGATTTACAGTAAACTTGACTTAAATATTTTACATATAACATAATATTTACATAATAATATTTTACAAACATATAAATGGACCTCATACAGGTAGAGTCTTATAATGGCGGTTAGCAACATTATTTTATTGTTAATAATAATAATGTCTAAATAATAACAATAAACGTTTTGAAAATTAAAGATGTTTGTAAGCGCGTGCATAAAGGGAAATTGCCAACCGGAAACGTTTATTAATAACGTTAAAAAAACTATCTTTTTGTTGGTATCTATCCTCACGTTAATACGATAACAAAACCTCATTTTAAAGCCTCTGTAGTATGAGTTTTCTAACTATTACTTTGCGTTTGAGTTAACTAAAATTTGTATGGGAAATAGTTCAGCGCTCCAAGCGGAATTTTTTAGAACTTGAAATGCGAGCGTGTGATTGGTCAAAATGTTAACGCAGAAGTAGAGTTAACGCGAAAGTAAATGTTAAAAAAACTCACACTAGGGCTGTTCTCAAGAAGTTTCTAATAATTATCAGTAAGGGAATATTTTTAGTCATTTAATTTTATCCAAACTATGGAGAGCTAGGTGCTGATAGCAGCCCTTCCTGAGAGAAACACCCTGGAAATTATCCAAAATGTCAGTGATGTAGAGATCAGTAGCTAGTGTGGTCATTATACAGGATTGCCACTTTTTTTCGGATACGAATTTCCCTGACTTTTCCAGATTTTCCAGTCACTTTTTTTAGATTTTCCCTGACATTAATGAGCTTCAAAAAGAAAAAATCCCAAAACAAGAAAATATAGAACAACAAAATATATTTCACATTATTAAAAAATAAGCATATTTTGAACTTAGATGGAATCGTCCCGCTTAGGTTGCCAATCGTTTACAGTACCCCTAGTGTGAGTTTTCTAACTATTACTTTGCGTTTGAGTTAACTAAAATTTGTATGGGAAATAGTTCAGCGCTCCAAGCGGAAATTTTGAGAACTAGAAATGCGAGCGTATGATTGGTCAAAATGTTAACGCGGTAGTATAGTTAACGCGAAAGTAAACGTTAAAAAAACTCACACTAGGGCTACAGTAGCAAGTTGTGTGTGTATTTTAAATATTTTCCCTGACCATCTAGCGTTTTCCCTGATATTTTCCTGGCTTTCCCAGTCTCCTAAAATCTATAATAAACTACCTAAAAATCTGACAAATGTAGATGATATTGAAATATTTAAACAACGTTTAAAAAAAATCTTAATTGACAAAGCTTTTTACAGTGTAGATGAATACCTTAATTATTTTAAAAGTAAATCTATTACCAAATAATTTTAATAATTATCAAATAAACATTGATAATATAATTAAATAATAATTAATACTATATACAAATTCAAATGATCAATATATTATTAGAATTAATCAAATAAATAAATAAATAGAATAGTCAATAATATCTCATTGTTCATCAATTATACATTATAATGACAATTGTTAATAATTAATATATACCTAATTATAAATAATATTCGAACAAAATTTATAATAATCATCATTGATAATACCAACTGTAATGTAATTGAGCTTTATTGATACCTACCCTGTTATAATCATTTCAGTTATAGTACTAGAGTTTGAATTAACTGTGTTAAAATTTGTGCGCCTTTTTAGGCAAATTCTGTACAGTACTAACCCCTAATAACAATTTATTCAGAATTTTTGCAATTAAAAAAATTTCATTTCATTTCATTTCTTCGAAAATTCTCTGACTTTTCCCAGTTTTCTATGTTTTCCATAACAGGGTGGTTATGGGTACCAAATTCATCCTGTTTCGCGACTGTATTTACAATATATTCACCGTTATTTTGTCCCCAGGATAACTCAGTGGACTGCGTCGACAGCTCCCGCTCCGATGCAGTATTCCTACCGCATCCAAGTCTAAAGCAACAATCCTAGTGCATTACCAAATGTAAGCTATACCTGAGTACCACCATATTATTCATATGCAAAGAAAGCTAGTTAAACTACCTACATATTTTATGATCATTGTAACAACAACAGCGGCTGCGTACAGTCGCGTAAAATTAATTCTGCCATTCAAATTAAAAAGTTGTGTTATACTGAGGGTATAAAAAATTGTCTGCTTATAGTTGAGTTAGTTAGACCTTGGACTTAAAAACACTTAGGTCCCTGGTTCGAATCCCAATGAGTTTTTAATTTTAAAAAAATACATTTGTTTCACAACACCACTATAGTTCCTCGAAGAGCGTTCAGTACCCCTAGTGTGAGTTTTCTAACTATTACTTTCCGTTGAGTTAACTAACATTTGTATGGGAAATAGTTCAGCGCACCAAGCGGAAATTTTTAGAACTGAAAATGCGAGCGTGTGATTGGTCCAAATGTTAACGCAATAGTATAGTTAACGCGAAAGTATATGTTAAAAAAACTCACACTAGGGCAACTGCTGTCGGTCCCGGTTTCACTATACCAACTTGTGAAACTGTTTATAGATGGGTTATTGAGTCTATTGAAAACATCGCGACGAGATAGCCACTTGTTCGGTGTAGACTCATACCATCGGCTACGACGAGGTGGGATTAAAACCCCCTCTGGTACCCTGAGGCCGTCTAGGCGAGCTTTCGAGCGCCTTAAGGCACCCGTGTTGATATTTATTTTTGTCTGCTTATAAGGAAAACACTGTTTTTTTAATAAAAAGACTGCTGGGTGAGTCAGAAATCATGTTTCCCAACTACAACGAATTACTATAAGTTCTCTGTCCCTACCACAAGTTTTTGTAAGGATTTTTTACTGTAGGTAGGTTTTAGTAACTATAGATAGGAATCAACCAATAAGAGAGGTATATTTGAAAAATGAAGCGATCCTATTGGTTGATCCCTATCTATAGTTACTAGCGACTATAGTAGAAACTGTTTGCAAAAACTTGTGGTGGTCGCATCGCAGATTTATTAGTTGTCCGATGGGGATTCAGGCGATGCGATATTTAATAAAAAATAAAAAAATATTATTTATTTGTTTCAGATAATCATTAATTAGCAACAACATTTATTAAGTAGGTACTACCTAACATTTTGTTTAATGTTTTAGAAAATAAATTATTTGCAAGTTAAATTATTTTACTTTTCCATTATTTTTCCTTGTAGGTATTGCGTTTAACAATAGGTGGGCTTTCCAAGTTTAGTTTGTTATTAACCTTAACCTGTGAGAACTCTCGAGAAAAAGAAAGTGACGAAGATATGCTATATTTGAATATTCCATCTATGAGAGATCACACAGGTAACATCATGTATTATTATTAAATTGTTTTTGGAACGGCCCCTAATTATGCAATCGTTAAAAATTCATAAAAATAGTACAAGCCTAATAATAATAAAGCTTATTTGTGAAGAGCAATATGTGTAAATTGTCCTACATATTATTATTATTATCTAGAGACAGAACCGCCACTCTAGTCCTGCGACTAAAACTGGAACTAAAAATGTCTTGTAGTTTGACAGAAGTGCTACAAAAGCGCCACGGCTATAGAACTTGAGTGGTGATTCCTCAGGGTGATTCCTCCGACTCTACATGATGTCACAGAAGAAATAATAGTGCGATGTTAAGATAACCAGTATTTTAGAATTTATAATAAACATTTTTAGCCTAAATATTGATTAACACTTATTTAGGCTGAGTTGCACCAAAGTATTTTTTTATTGGAGCACGACATGTAACTTTGTATCTACCTGGTCCATGAATGGGGTCAATCAATAATTGCTCATAAACGATATTGATCGGCTAAATGATGGGATTACAAAATGGGGGCGACAAAGACGAATTGCATTACGAGTATATTTTAATATACTTGCTGCATCGTAATTACTTTAATAATGCAATTTCTCACAATAAAACTGACGCCATTTTTAACTTTAATCGTTACAATTACTTTGACCGACACTTTGGTGCAACTGGAGCTTAGAATATACGAGTATCTTGAAATCCTGGGTTAAAGTTTCATAATAAAATGTAATATGGTAATATGTAAAAAACTTTATTAGAACAGTACAATTCACAATACAAATAAATCTTTATATACAATACATAATAGAGTTGAAAAATTGTATTATTCTAGCGTTATAGAACCTATCTGGCTAATAGTTATTCTTCAAACTAAAGATAATATTAATTAAAAGGATGGATATAATTTACTTGTGCACTTTCGTAACAAGAGATTAATAATTAAAACTACACATTTTACTTTCGGTTACTTAATAGGGTTAAAACCACCCTTTTATTCCGCTTGAGGGTGTTTAGGCGAGTGATCACTCAAAATCTGTCACAAGTGTCAAACTTTAAAACAAATACGATTAAAATAAAATCTATTTTTTTTGCATAAATGGAATAACCTAGAAATAACTGCCTTTTTCATAGTAGTTAGCGATGGGCAAAAGAAACAGTCGCTAGCTGCGCCCTCTGGATTTAGTTTTGCGTTTACAACCCCATTAGTAATTCAAATATGTATGAAATCAATTGCTTTAAGGCTGAGTTACTTCAAAATTACATTTATCTAATTGCAATGAAAAATGGCGACGAAATTGCCAGCTGTTATTCGACATTCAAAACAAAACTGCTACATTCGACAAGATTTTTGACGATAACGTGTGATTTTGATGCAAACAAATATGTATTTATTTAATCAGACACGTAAGTATTTATAAAATGTGTAATGCTACTGATCTGCGTTCGTTAACTAACACTGCGTATGGTTTTTCAACACAGTTGCGACACCAGTCGTTCATAAACGTCAAAAACATTTGTTTGTAAATGTCAGTGTCAACCCATGACGTCAGAACGTTACGCGGTGTCGCAAAAATGTTCATTATTACATAAAATCTTGATAAAACTTTAAATTTTAACTTCTAGCGTTTTTAATTTGACTAAAGATTTTACTAATACCACGCTTTCAGGAAATCAGCGTTACTGCTGACTTAACTATCGGTCAAATAACTTTACCTATATATATATATATATATATATATATATTATATTATATAGAAAATTTGAACTATATTTTAGCACATGAATGTAGCCCAATAGTAATAGGACTTACATTATCCTTACATTGACACAGCAATACGTATAAAACTATAATGCTAAACAAGACACGCTACACATATAATTACATGCTAAAGCTTAGAAAAGTTACTTCCATTTTTTATCGATATTTTCCTATTACTTCAATATGGAGCAGATCATAAAGCCATGGTTTTTATAAATTATGTACGAGTATATGTATAAGAAATATTCTAGCGTTTTTGTAAAATTCAAAATATTTTGTAAGTTATAGCTAAAAACTGTATTTTTTTCAAGAACTCAGCGCGAGTTTTTTTTTGTTTCTCACTTGGACGTACTGTAAACAGGCACCTGTTTTATTTGTCTTTATACGCCCTCTTAAGGGCTCTATGGGCCTATCGCGTAACTGCAATGGTAATGGGGTTCATTTTGACATTTGAAGTCCATTAATGAACATCAAAACATCAATTCATATCGCAGAACACAATGGGAATGGAAACCCATTATCATTGTAAATGAATCCCATTGAACGAACGAAATATGATAGTTCATACAGATTAGAGCGATCGCGTAACCTTATTGACAGTTGAGAATGATATTCGTTACCATTTTAAAATGTCAAATGTAGCAGGTTACTCTTGTCCAGTCGGCATCAATATAATATTTTTTTTATAAACGAAAACTTATTTATATACGAATTTTTATCGGTAAAACAAGAGTTTGCATTTAAAATAATAAATTAGTAAGTAGGTATGATGCAGTGAATGACATACAATTATGTACATTGAAATTAATAAAAAAAATCAAGAATAATAGATTGTTTAAAAGATCAACTTTTGTATTTTATTTGTAACATTAATTAATAATAATAATAATCTGAAATAGCTACGACGAGGTGGGATTGAAACTCCTCCGCTGGGTACCCTGGGGCCGCCTAGGCGGTCTCGGGCGCCGTAAGGCACCTGTGAAGATATGTATGTGTATGTAACTACCGAACCGAGTGCGTTCAGATTCATCACAAGTTACGTTTTATTCGAGATTCCCTATTACGAAGCTTCTATGGGCTCTTATTCAAATTAGAATTAATTTAATGTATAATATTATAGAAGAATTGAATACTGTGATAAACATTTAAAGGAAATAATATATTTTATATATTTAATTTCTTTTCGATATTTGTCATGTACTTGATGAAACAAAACGCAATTGAATGATTGAATGATATAAATTTTTGAAAGCCATTACGATCCAAATGTTTGCGCGATCGCTCCTATTTGCTTCAATGGTAATGGCAATGGTGATACAAATGAACTTCATTGCCATCGAAGTTACGCGATAGGCCCACTGTAGTCGACTTGACGCCCATACAAACGTACTTCCAATATTACAACTTGGTTGTTAGACGAAGTCCAAATATTTTTTTTTTATGTTCGTAATTGTACGCAAAAATCTTTCTGTTGTGGGTAATAAATATTTTTGTATTACTTGTATAATATTAAAATAGTTTTATTTTTTATTTTGAAAAAAATAAATAATAATAAACCCAACACAGAAAGATTAATAATAAATACAATGACCGACAAAAATATTATTTTAATTCTGAGACAAACAGTAATCGAGTATTACTGGAAGTGCGAAAGCTCATTTTGTATGGGGAACGCGATTACGAATGCAGTGCCCTTAAAGTACAAAAACTGTCTACAACTCTCACTTTAACTTTTATAATAAACTCACGATTGTGATCCCTCCACTTGTCTAAAGGTTCTTATTTGCTTGATACGAATACAATATGTATTTGTTAGAGTTATTTTAATCATATAGGCGATTTTATGTTAATTAATTTTTCGGGCACTTTTTTATTTAAAAATGGGTATTATATTTTACGACTGTAAAAAAACAGCCAGGGGTCTAACCAAAGAACACAATCGCCAATCGAATCGCCGCATCGATCGATAATATATGTAATAATAATGTATAGGAATTTTACTCTATGGGTAGAGACTGATCGACGGGAAACGTCAAATCCCATACATTTGGCTTTTGATGGGTATTTCGATTCGATTATTGATTGGCTCGTTGGTAAGGCCCCAGTATAGTGCGGCCACCATTGTCGGTTGTGTGCGAACGCTCTAAGATAACATATAATGGTCACTACACACTACACAATCACAACAATTATGCAAAAGGCATTACTAATATTTAGCTAGTTATTTTTTTTAATGATATATTAGAAAATATGCATAAGTATAAAACGTAATTGGTTCTGCATTAAGCGCTGCGCTGTCTATATAAAGGCACTATTTCAATAATATTAAGTATGTAAATTATTATTATATATTACACCGATATAGATTTAAAAATTGTACAATACTTTTTTATAGAAATTTATAGGTCGCCTTAAATACTATCCGAAAATTCTAACTTTTCCTATAAAATCTGAACTAAAAATATAGAATTGTCAATGACAAAACGGATAAAATATATTATCCAAGTATAAAGTAGTTCAAATCAATTTTATTGTAAATTAGTTCATTCCGCAAAATGGCGAAATAATTAATAAATTAGGCGACCTACAAATTCTTGAAGCAGTCTTAAATATTATTTCATAAGTTGTAAGTTAATATTGCTTTTAAACATTGCTTATTTAATATTTAGAAAACGAAAGAAATCAGCTAATACATTATTTATACAAAATAAGTTTAGAAGTTTTAATAATCTCAAATTATACTTATTAATAATAAATATGATATTGTAATAACAGACTTAGTTGGGGCCATTCTTAAAAGTCAATCTATCCTTTTTTGGCTTTTTTTTATAGTAATCATGGTATCTGCTGAAGCACGGATAGTTTATATGTTTAGCATTTATGCACCATCATGGTCCATTGTCAAAAATATATATATCGATTCTGAACGGCTGGTAAAAGGTGCATGTGCTGATAAAACAATCAATTAGTTTTTATTTTTGTTAGATCAACAGAGAGCATAATTCAAAACTGTATATAATAATTATTTTATAAGAAAAACAATGATACCAATAAATAATATTTTAATATAATTTAATTTTACTATTACTTTTTTTGTTAACATAAGTTTATTATTTTATTTATTTAAATTAAGTACTTATATAATATTTCAATTGTGTTTGGAGTTATTCTAAAAAATTGTATTTGGTTGTGCATAAAATTCTAACACGATAAATAAGAACTTTTATTTTTGTAGTGAACTCTTTTATGTGCCCTTATTTTAATGCCTTTTCACGGTTTGCTAGTGATAATAACACAATAATATAAATATATATATATTATAAATACCTACAATAAGAAATAAATTAAGCTACCTACTTTATATTTTTTATGGATGCGTGCGCCACTTGTTTGCGATCGAGAACAAGCCCATAAGCATATAACATTTAATTAATATTAAAATTCACTTTTTCTAAATTCGCTAACAAAAAATAAAAGTGAGAAATCCATGAAATACAATGTTTTATTTTACAACAAAGCTCAAAAGGACGATCAATAAATCCAATGGTGTTAAACAGTATTGATCTTCCCATTATGCCAGCTAAATGATGCGATTATGAAACTAGCGATTGAAATGATAAGGCGATGATGTTATGATTGTCATAAATATGTATTTATGTCTACTAAAATATGGTCCAAGAACGAAAAGAATTCAAACAATGACCTATCTATGCATGACGACCTTGTAAGGTGGTACTTTAGGCTAATTACTGAGAATAATATATGGAACCGCCCAAATGCCTAAAATCGCCTATAAAAAGAAATGTCACTCATGTTCGTTGCCGCCATATTGTGTTCTCACTTAATCACGTTCGCAATCAATGCTCAATGATTATTACACGAATCTTTGCTCACTTTTTGTTTTGAGTTTGTATGGCGGCGGCCATCTTCTGTTCTCACGTTTGGAAAGGCGATCTCCATGGTCAAATCAAAATTCTCATCTCTTGGGGCCATATGTCGCAATGAAATAAAATATTGGCTTCTCCATACAAACTAATGTGAAAATAACCAATTTGTATGGAGAACCAACAAAAAACATTTGCGGCACATGGTTCCATAGGAAAAGCTTTTTGATTTGACTAGTAGAGCCTCATATTAGCCCAAAATACATCCTTTCAAAGTCACCCTGTATAAACACTAGTAATATCTGTCTCTTGCGCACTATACTTCAATTAGTGCGCAAGAGACAAAGATAGTATCAGGGGATTGTAAGAATTGTTCCTTGTTCGCGACCGTACTTTAGCAGTTTATCTAGCCAGGTGTTAGCGCCTGCCTCCCCGGTTGTAGTTGCTTCGGCCGCGGTGGTCGATGCGGTCACTTCGGTCGCTGGTGCGGTCGTCGTGCTCGTTCTGGTAACCGCCGCGGTTCTGATAACCGGGCTGACCGAAAGCCGGTTGAGGTTGACTTTGGAAGCCTTTGTTGTATCCACCTAAAATAATTTAAAAAAAGATAAATTGATTTGCTTATTCAATAACATAAAATTCTTTAACTATGGAAAAATTCAAGTTTTTTATGCTTAAGAAGTTAACAGAATATGGCGGACACGTTTCACATTTCGTTCGAAAATTTAACAAAGCAAAATTATATAGCTGTTTATTTCTTTATAGATAGATTTAGAATAGATTTGAATGAGTATGGGTGAGAAGGATAAATATTTTGGATTTGTACTTAATACAAGATGTGTTACAGCACTTCAATTTGATCAAACTTCTAAGGTTCTTAAAATTCTCTATAAAAAATGTTAAAGGATTTTTTTTTCCGTAACTCTCAGAATAATGACCGTGTCTGTCAGAATTATTACCATAACTGTCACTCATGTTCTTACTTGACAATTTTATGTCCATTACTGGCAATATTTTGTAAAGTCACCTTGATTATAAATATATCTCCCCACTTTCAGAATTGTCCATATTTACCAGATCTTTGCCCATAACTACCAGTGTGAGTTTTTTAAAAGTTGACTTTCGCGTTAACTATACTACCGCGTAAACATTTTGACCAATCACATGACCGCATTTCTAGTTCTCAAAATTTCCGCTTGGAGCGCTGAACCATTTCCCATACAAATTTTAGTTAACTCAAACGCAAAGTAATAGTTAAAAAACTCACACTAGCGGTCCAGTTCAGATGTGGTTACGGTCAACCTACAATTTTGTATGTAACTGGCAGAATCTTCCATATACTGGGTGAATTAGAAAGTTTGGACTAATATAAGGTTCTCTTGATCATATCGAGCAACTTTTCCATGCAGGCCATGGAACCATGTGTCGCAAATAAAGAACATTTTTGGGTTCCTAATACAAATAGGTAATTTGAACATTTCTAGTTTGTATATATATCTACTTATTTAAGTATGTCTATATATTATTATTATGTATATTATTAAGTGTTATAATACCAGTATATATTGTTATATTACCTAATAATTGATTTATATATCCTTGTATTTTATATTATATGTTGCATGCATATAATATAAAATACAACCTATTTTTGGTCAATCTCCCAAAGGTTAAGGCATTAAGTTCGCCTATGTACAATACTTAGTATTAAGCTTTGTGCAATAAAGAATTTTTCATCCATTTGTATGGAGAAGGCATTTTTTTTCCATTTGCAACACATGGTTCTATGGTTGTTCGATTTGGTCAGCAGAACCTCATATTAGCCCAAAGTACATATTTTCAAAGTCACCCTGTATATTATAGAATATTCTAAAACTCCACCATGATTCCGACTGTATCCTCTCACCATTTCCAGAATTTTGTCCATATCCCCCAAAACTCTGTCCGTAACTGCCAGAATCCTATCCATAACTGCCAGAATCCTGTCCGTAACTTAAAACTCACCTTGATTATGACTAAATCCTCCATCCACTTCCAGAATTTTGTCCATACCCCCCAGAACTCTGTCCGTAACTGCCAGAATCCTATCCGTAACTGCCAGAATCCTGTCCGTAACTTAAAACTCACCTTGATTCTGACTGAATCCTCCACCACTTCCAGAATTTTGTCCATACCCCCCAGAACTCTGTCCGTAATTGCCAGAATCCTTTCCGTAACCGCCAGAATTTTGTCCGTAACTGGGGGTATTTTGAGTATAAGTGACAGAATTTTGTCCATAAGTGACAGAGTTTCCGTAACCGGAGTTCTGTCCGTAATTGCCCATACTATCGTAGGCGCCAGAGGGCTTTGAATGGTTGTTATGTTGGGGTTGGTTGTTTTGTTGATAGCCACCAGGGGGCACTTCGTAGGTTTGATAACTTCTTTGGTTAGATCTGAAATATTTAAATTTAGAAATAATATTTTTTTTATTTAAAACCCGAAACTAGGATAAACGTGGTAAAATTTTCAAGTCTGCTTGGATGGCTTAAATTCGTAACTATAATAGGGAAAAATGGTCAAGGACTTTAAGCTGTCGGTCCCGGTTTCACTATACCAACTTGTGAAACTGTTTATAGATGGGTTATTGAGTCTATTCAAAACATCGCGACGAGCTAGCCACTTGTTCGGTGTAGACTCATACCATCGGCTACGACGAGGTGGGATTAAAACCCCTCCGCTGGGTACCCTGGGGCCGGC
Source organism: Monopis laevigella (assembly GCA_947458855.1). Classification (NCBI taxonomy): domain Eukaryota; kingdom Metazoa; phylum Arthropoda; class Insecta; order Lepidoptera; family Tineidae; genus Monopis; species Monopis laevigella. Next base: position 3,999,064 of record OX381577.1, on the reverse strand, counting down.
TAGGCCTTACGGCGCCCGTGATGATATGTATGTATGTAGGTATATACCATTACGATAAATAATATATTATTATTTACTTTTACTTGCTTTAAATACACAATTAAATACAGATTAGTAACAATAATTAATAATAATAATATGTAGCACAATTTACACATATTGCTCTGGTCACAAACTAAGCTCATGGCTTGTACTATGTGTACCAACGATATAATACATATATTTCATTTTATAAACACCCAGACCATGACAAACTGTACAGAAAAACGTACTAACATTTTTTTGTGCCATAGGTGGGAATCGAACCCGCGACCTGCGGATACAACGCCAAAGGCGCAACTACGGAGGTCGTTAAATTATTAAAGTGTGACCAACCTGCTTTCATTCTGTCCCTGGTTGAAACCTCCCTGCACCCTGCCCCCTCCTCTTCCGCCCCTACTGTCCCCCCTTCCCCCTCGGTCCCCCCTGCCCCCTCGACTGTCCCCCCTGCCTCTGTCGCCTCCGAAGCCGCCCCCTCGGCCACCTCCCTGGAAATTATTTTCTTTTTATATAACGCGTAATGGAATCTCTACAACTACTATATTGAAAACTGATACGGATACAAATATTTATAAAACAATATTTACTAAACCGTGAACTATTTATTTTAAGACCACTTACTCACAACACTAAACTCTGAAATGAAATTCAAGATTTAAAATGTAAACAAATATATTCAAGCTTTGAAAAAAAAAAAAAAACTTTTAAATACTTATTTCTCGCGTCTTTCATATTTTTTTGCAAAAATCTTTTAAGTCTATAGACACAAAAAAACTACGATTTTAATAAATGTATACAAAGATTTATAAATGTATACATATATATGATTGTTAATCTTTAGTTTTACGTGAATATGTACTATTGTCAACTGATACTTCAATAGGAAATTATAGGCAAACTACAAGTGGTATACTTTTTGTTTATTTTTAATTCTCAAATCTAATTTCTGAGCACATGCGGTCGATCACTTACTACAGTAAGAATAAGTATATACGCCATTTTAATATTAACGAATGTTTTATTTTTCTATCTACAGTTGAGAAGAGTCAAACTATTGTTATAAATAAACACTTTGGTCGTTCCCACTATGCCAGCAAAATTATCCTTTAGTACTTTTAATAACCTCACTGTTTATCAACAAAACTGCCTCTTTCGTACCCGCACCTTCAAAAGGAGACTCACTTTAGCAGTACGTCAAACCAAACGTATAGTTTCTAGGTGAGTATGAAATAAAAAGTAATACATTCAAAACCTAATATTTATTTAGTCTCTGACTAAACCCTGTCTAGCTAGACTATATTATTAATTAAAATAAAGATACTGTGTTGTTATTAAAAAATAAAAATTATTTGATATATTTAATATTATGTAATATATTAATAATAATATAGTGCTAGACTTAGTGTTATTGTTTTGGATAACAATCTGGATACCAAACTATAGTAAAGAATTAATAAAATGTCGAAAAAAACAAGGTTGGGTTGTCGGGGACATTTTATTTATTTATCTACACATACAAGTATACAATAAAGCAGTAATAAATTGCAAATAAAATTAAAAACATAAATACAAACACATACCTAAACACTTGATTTTGTTCTACAATCATTTATCATTTTATTTATTTATTCACACATTTGTTTATTTCGATACAGATGAAAAAACCGTCAAGTGACCTAGTCATCATTCGGTTTAAGTCTGTGGATTCACCGGTTTTTAGGAGCCTATTGCATTGATATGTCGAGCTGGTAATCTTCTTTCAAAGTGCGATTACGAAACGGTCAATTGTTTGACGATTAAGCAGCGAGGATATTAAAGTAGACTCATAATGCAAAAACGTCTTTATCGCCGCTTCTTTTATAACCGGATATTTAGCCGGCATAGTGAGAGCGATCAATGCTATTAAACAACAATGTATTGATCGACCCTATTCATAGACTTTGTAGGTCTACTACCATCAGTTTTATCACATATCATGCTCAAATAAAAAAAAACACAACGAAGCAGTAAATATTTGCGAATAAAATAAAATAATTACATTAATTAAAGTGTGTATCGTGTAGTTGTGCGTGAGGAGTAGTTGTGTATGTGTGATGAGTAGTGTGTATGATCGTAGTGTAGTTGTGAGGTATAGTATGTCTGTGTAGCGTAGCTGTGAAGATGCATTATGTATGTGTCGTGTAGTTGTTAAGGTGTAGTATGTTTATGTCGAGTAGTTGTGAAGGTGTTTTATGTGTGTGTCGTGTAGTTCTGAAGGTGTATTATTTAGTTAAGAGGAAAAACTCCAGTTGGATTATTATTCGCATCAATTCGCTCGCACGCGAGTCGTTATGACATCATTATAACGTAGTAATCCCATACGAATTGGTATTTAAATAGGCTGCCCCTGTAGTTGTACAATATGTGTTCATATAGTTGTGTGTTTATTGTGAAAATGAGTATGTGTATGTGTTGAGAGTTGTGTGCTTTGTTGAATACATGTAATGACCAGTTGAGTGTGTTGTGCAGTTGTTGCATGTCATGTTATGTATTATGTAGTGTATTATGTCTTATAAATATGTTAGGGATTTAGGAGACCGTCAAGCCATTCTCCACTGCTGCGGACTTCTTAATCAGATCGTCTTGTTCCAGATCTATAAATGTCAGCTCTTTTATCAAAGTGTCTTTGTTCGCCTCTGGTTCCTCAAGAATCTTGAAGAAGTTTCCTTCTAAACCAGCTTTGAGACAAAATCCCTTTCCACGGATAACTTCTGCAGATTCCAAATCCACAAGTATTATTCTTATTACGTTAAGTCCTTCTGTGAGAGTATCGACCACTCTCCAGAGTTCAGTATGCACAGTAGGGTTTAGTTTCTGTATTAACCCAAGAATTCTTTTCAGCTCTATCTGACCTGTGTAGACCGATCTCCAAGCCATCTTCACTGGTCTTGGTAAGTCATCCATCTCTATGACCTTTAGGGTTAGGCTCTTTAACTTTATATGGTTCAGATCAAGTAACCATTTAGCGGAGTATAAGTCTGTACATATTACAACTACAAATCCACCTGCCGCTCTGTTTATATGTATGTCAGGACAGGGCTCTTTTTCTTCAAGCAGAGTAAAAAGTAGTTCTCGTAATTCAATATAATCGTCCTGCTTGAGTTTTACTGTCGGATAGTTATCTGTAACGATAGCTAGGTTGATACCAGTCAGTGTTTCTATAGATAACTCTTCAGTTCTAAGTCTTTTACAGTTAACGTCATCTTCTTTCTGGATATTTTCATCAAGACCTCTTTTAAGATCTTGGGTTTCCTTTTCTAAAGCCTGTTGTTTAAGCCTTTTTTTATCACGTCGTTTTTGTGAGTTACTCTTTTTCTTTTTGGTTGTGGATGGAGTGCTTTGCAGTGATTTAGGTTCCTCAGAAGAAATACTCTCTACATGCTCCACTTGGTCACAATCAGGTTCTGATTCTGAATCATGAATTATTACACTTTCCTGTAAAAAAGATTTTTAACTGAAATGAACGACATAATGGTGGCTAGGGGAAAAAATACAATCAGTATGGTCAATTTAAGGTATATCTCATTAGTAAAGATTGCAACTCTCAGATTAAATACAAAAGTCATTCGTAAAGTGCAGACGCGAAAGTGGAAACATATTCAACCATGACAGGTTATTTCTTAACTGTCACTTGCGTACTATTAAACAATCGCGTGTGAACGAATAGGCAGTATATTTGCACTTATAAAGTCCCTTGACTTTTCGAAGTACTTTTAAGTAATTATAACTAAGAAAGTATAGATGCAAATATAATGGACAAACGAATTTAATGATCTAAAAAATCAAAGGCAGCCATATTGTTTATATTTTTTTCCCTTGCCTTGTGCCTAATATATTTCATTGTAAACATACATTGACGTACTAGTACTAAATTAGTAGGTTTTGAATGTATTCCTGAGTGAGGTAATAGTGTATATTTATATATATTTGACCGACAGTAACCACTTTAACCAATGGATAGTTACAATAGTTACTAATGGTAAAAAAATGGTTACCTGTGTTCTTTGCTGCTGCCACGAGGGCATTTCGGGTGGAGGAGGCTGCTGTTCGTTTGGTCTTCCACCCCGGTCTGGTACCTAAAATTATATAACAGGTGTCTGTTGGTTAAAGGTATAAAAAAAAAAATCATCTGCAATCTATAGGTATATAAAATGGTTTATTCAAATCAAATTCATTTATTTGTCAAAACAAAGGTACTAGATGTAGGTGTAAGGTATAATTTAAATAGTCCGCTTGTTTCACCTTACGGTATACAAATATCAATTACAATAATACTAAAATCAATAAACATTATCTACATTTAAAATATGGAAATTACAAACAAGTCAGTATACAAATGAGACCATGATCAAACACATGTTATTTTATCATTTAAAAATTCATTAATTGTATAATAGGTTTTATATTAATTAGAAATCCCTAAGTTTCTTTTTAAAATTGTTAATGTCAAGTTGTTGTATTTCTTTTGGAATTTTATTATATATCTGTATTGTCATACCAAGCACACTCTTATGTAAAAGGGCTGTTTTGCAAGTATTATGAAAGTCAATTTTAAAGTTAGAATTATCTTTGAGCTTCTCCTTTTAAGTTTTAGAAAAACTGTCTTAGGAGAAAGTCCACGGATGCAGGCTTATACACTTAGGCCATAGTTTCATAAATAATTGTAATATTTACGGTACGTAAGGAGTACGGTCATTCTGGACCCTAACGTATTTAGTTCATCAAATTTTCCTTCTCCCTACAAACTAGTAGGTCTGTAATGTTAAAATGACCACACGAAAGCCGAAAGTTTTTTTTTCATTTGTGACAATGGTTCCATGTGAAAAGTTGTTAGATTTGATCAGTAAAGCCTCATTAACCGAAAGTACAACCTTTCAAATTCACCCTGTATATAATAAAAATGTTACTTACCCGTCCAATTATAACTTTATTAACATCACTAGTGGTGTTCCGTCTAACATTAGCACTTGATGTTTTTTCCACATGCAACAGCGAGGTGCGGGCAGCCAAAAAGTCTGACAGACTGATATCTGGTTTAAACTTCATTTGCTCCCTCTTGGGTCTATAAGACTCCTGTATCAGTTCTTTTTTGCCTTTCAGACGGTCTGACCACTAAAATTAAGGGCATTTCATGGAGTAAAATTATTGATGGTTGTTCACCATATTTAGGTGGAAGAGTTATCACCAAAACTCTGCTAGGCTAACCAATCAGTATCATTACATTACAAGCACTAATACAGATGCAAAAACCACTAAGTGACCTAGTCATGTTACAGTTTTAGTCTATGGGTTCACAAGTTTTCAGGAGTTTACTGCATCAATTACTAGTTAAGGGAGTTGTCTCCTTTAGCGATCGGTTATAAAAAAAACCTGCAAATGATATAGTATGAGGTAGCAAGTAAAGACTCGTATTACGAATCGTAAGTTCGTAATACGAGTCTTTACTTGCTACCTACGCTGCCCATTTCATAACAGCGTCATTATAACGGCATAGTGGGAGCGACAAATACTGTTAAACAACAATATACCTATTAATTAATCACATTGACTTTGTAGGTTTGCTTACCATCAGGTATATACAAAGTCACTATACTGTGCTAGGAATAAATTAATGAATATGCTTATATTATTATTGGTACACAAAAAATAAAGGTACCTCAAAACTTTGTATAGTACACTCAAGTCTAGTTATTAGAGTTTCTCTTCGTAACCTATATTCCTCTAGCATTTCAGTGAATAACACCTCCAAATCTTTCCACTGCTTCTCATTCATAGCCTTATTGTACAGAGGCTTGCCCACTAATCCATCACCTGTAAGTTAATAAAAGGTTATCAGCTAATACATATATTCAAACCATTAAACCTTTGCACTAGAATAACAGCTTAAACATCAACAAACGAAGATCTAGGCCTGTACTATGAGTACCAGAAGTGAAGTAAATACCATGGAATATATGTATAGAAATTAAACTGATATTGTTTGCCATGAGTGGGAATCAAACCCACGGAACCACTAGATCACGGAGGAGGTCACCATTTAAATATTAGTACAATATTGTTATAGTTCCATTACATAAAATAATATTGCAACAGTTAAGGTGGGAGGAAGGAACTTCTATAACTTCGCTAGGCCGACCGACCGGACGTGTTACCACGGCCCATACAGATGCAAAACCGTCAAGTGACCTAGTCATGTTTCGGTATTAGTATGTGGGTTCACCGGTTTTCCGGAGACTACTGCATCGATTTCTTGTCAAGGGGGTAGTGTCCTTTCATGGTGTGGTTACGAAACGGGCGATTGATTCAACGATAAAGCAGCAAATACGTCCATGTCGCCGCCCATTTCGTAACCGCAGTCCGCATCATTTAGCCAGCATAGTAGTAGCGATAAATATTATTTTATTAGACCCCATTCATGGATTTTGTACCAACAGGCAGATGAAAAGTCACATGCCGTGCTCCATTTAAAAAAAAAGGTTATTCCAGAAACACAGTGTGTGAAATAGATACTGTGAAAGGCCTGTATCTCTACTTCTCAGTCTCAGCGAGGATATTAAAATAGACTGGTAATACAAATTGGTCTTTGTCGTCGCTCATTTCGTAACCGCAACATTTATCTGGCATAGTGGAAGCAATCAAAACAATTTATGAACTTTGTAGGTCTGCTTACATCAGGTAGATACAATGTCACATGATGTGCTCCAATAAAATAATAAAAAGGAGAGTAAACTCACTTATCAATGCTCCTGTTAATAATAATAATAAATCTCAATTGAAAATAATTATTCTAACAATTTATAAGTCCCATACTAGAAAATCCAGTGCTATGGGTAGACAGCTTAACAGTCTTATAAGAAGTGAAATAATCATCAAATTAAAATTAAAATCTTTACTGTGTAACCATTACTAAGCATATAATACTATAAGATCCTGTTAAAAAAGTTATTATTTTCTATTTGGTTATGATATTATAATATTTAATATAATATACACAAATAATTTCCAGTACTTTAATATGTCGTTACAAGTAATACTCTTAACCTTTTTCGAGCAGTTTTGCTTCCTACAAGAAGATGACTGGCAGTCCTCGTGTGCTACAGGCAAATGTCCAACATAAGTTTTTTTTTTTTTAAAGAGCTCAACATGTGACCTTGCATCCACCTGATGTTAAGCAGTATGCAATGTGCAGGAATGATAGTGTTGCGAAAACACTAGCGGGAAAATCCAGTAAGAATTTCCCGCCAAAATAAAAAACCGTTACGCCAAAACGCGCAAAGTTCCCCGCTATAGCTAGCTTATTAGATTACTATTATTATTAAAACCAATTTGGAGGGAAAATTCGCCTAGCGAATTCTTATTGAAAATGCTATTAGAATCTTATAATATGCATACAAAATGAATAAATGTAATCATAAAAGGTCTAAAATAACTAAAATGTAAGACAGGAGGCCAGGAAACGCTATCCCGGCCCCAAAATAATGTATGAAACAATTATAATTTTTGCTGTATTGAGTATTATTTTCCCACCTGTAAGGACCCTACACATCCTGAAATGCTATCAGGGGAGTGCTTGAGGCGACGTTAATTACATAAAACGTGTAATTAAGTCGCAAAACTCGGTGTCAGCTCACATTGACGTCGCCTCAGGCTCACGGGCATAAAGGGTACGAGAGACCGCTATCTCCCTACCCGGCGCCCTTAGGGCTTTGGCAACCAAGCATCCCTTGGTTTGCGACATACACAGCTTACTCACAGCACACTTGAAACTAGAGTTTCAATCCTATAAACACCAAAAGTTAGGGTGTTTTTTAGCGCTAATTGTGAAAGCGCGGGAAATGTTGTAGCATATTGTACATAATTTTAATCCTAGTCTTAAGGCCTTTATAATAAAAATAAATGCAATATGAAAGGGTTTTCACAGTCTGGTTGGCAATCAATTAAATAAAATCTAGACCTCCGAATCGAGGGAAAAATTCGGCGGTACGGTATGGCGGGAAAAAGATACCTCTCAAAAGTATAAAGGTGGGAGGCACTCTCACCAAACAACTCACTCCACTACTACAGCTCTAGTAGACAAGTCACTTGCTTACAACAAGTCAGACTGTGCCTGAGGACCCGACCGACCGACCAGACCGAGGGGGGATACCGCATAGAATCACCTGCCTGCACAACCTGCCACACCATCGCCGCCAGACCGTGGGAACCCAAGCACTGTTTTCTGAAAATAACTTGGTGTTCTCATTTGATTTCCATCAACCCCTGGTTCATCTGTGCCATCCTCCGCTCGGCCTGTGCAAGCAACCGGCGCACTCTGATGAAAACTCGCCTTCCAAATAGAAGAGCGCTTTTCCGAGGCGGTTCATTGCAGAGGACGAGAATCCGCTTCAGATAGCAACAAGCTGATGCATACAGGTGCACTGTTGGTTGCATCATTGCAGGAGCATTTACTTATGTCTTTTAAGTAAATACTAATGTTAAACTAAACTTTAACCAAAATTATGTAGTTTTCTGTCACTTTCCAATGTAACTAGGTTTGTATTTTGTCAGAATTGCATCATAACAATTAAAGTTTAGCTTAGCTTTTAATGCGCAATCACCCCGCTGCAATGAATACCATTTGAATCCTTATACTCACCTTCTTTTTGTATAGTTTCCTGAAGTTTAATTGTTAATTTATTGAATAACATCTCAGCAGTTATAGTAGGAGGAGGTTTATTAAATTTTAATGATATCAATATATTTTTCAGATCTCGAGCTGTATTTGATTCATGCTGTAATATAAAAAGAAATTGGTCAGGTGCAAATGCTGAGCGCATTTAGGGTTTCATAATAAAGAAAAACAAGGAAATAAGAGAAAAGGCTAATGTAGGATTTTTAAGTATGATATATAATACATTAACTATATCTAACGGGGTCTGTAGTTGACTTGGCATTAATACAAACATACTTCCAACATTAGAACTTAGCTGTTAATAAAAGTTCAATTATTATATTGTATTTGATTGTCAAATAATACTGGAAGTGCAAAAGCTCATTTGGTATGGAGAATGCAAAGTTCACAATTGTGAATGTAGTATCCAAATTTTTACTTCAAACATTGCTTCAAATTGTTTATAAACAAAAATTGATGATAGACAGACTGAGTGATCCCTTATATTACAAGATAGCTGATAGTTTTTTTTTAAACACATGAACCCTAAAAATAAATGTTAGTATTTTTAAGACCAATTTTTTATCAAAAATAAATCTGTTATTCAAAAGTCAATGGTGCAGGATTTTTAATTTTTTTGAAAGTAAAGTTTTTTTGAAAGCAAGATGTTTGTTATATTATTTATAGTGGAGATTAATAAAAATATGATCTTGTAATAAAAATAAATTACCTTAACAATTTTCATAGAAGTATCTTTAGGCTTATCTATATTAAGCATTCGAGCAGCCATCAGTTCCGATAACATATAATCTAGGAGGATTAAGCGGTCCTCTTTGGACTGCAAGCGAGAAGACATGTGACCTTAAAAATAAATATGTTAAATATAATTAAAATGACTCCACTGGCACAAAATGATATTAATTTAATGGAAAACACCAATGCAATGTTGTTCAAAATTTTGTTGGTTCAATGATGTGAAAAAGTGCCAAAAAATATTTTTATGTAATTAGTATGATCATATATATATGTATATATATCATCAGGGTGGCCACTTTTTTCAGATATGAATTTCCCTGACTTTTCCAGAAAGAAAATATCCCAAAAATATATTATATGGTTATTTTAATTGATTTTTGGAAAAAATATAGTATTTGAGATAAAAATTATTAGAAAATAGAAACAATTATGTTTAGCAATATTTTTGGGAAATAAAGAGCAACAAAATATATTTCACATTCTTAAAAAAATAAGCATATTTTGAACTTAGAGAAATCGCCCCGCTTACGTTGGCAAGTGGTTTACAGTAGCAAGTTGTGTGTGTACTTTAAATATTTTCCCTTCTAGTGTTTTCCCTGACTTTTCCAGTCTCCCAAAATTCCCAGACTTTTCCCAGTTTTCCAGAAAGTGGCCACCCTGTATCTATTTCTTAACAAATACACCCACCCCGGTATTTCAAAAATGTATACCTAATACCCAGGTATCCAAAAGAGTCAGGTCTGCAAAAAGCCTAACGGGCACACAGACTAATGGTTGCAATAATAATCGTTGCTAAGCCATGGCTAATGCTTAGCCGATGCTTTGGATTGTCAAACGCATATGAAAAAAACCTATTTTGACAGTTCTAAGCAATGACTCAGGCTAAACAACGATTATTAATCTGACCATAAGAAATCCAATAATACTAAAACCATTTTCTTAAATAGTTTAACCACAATGTGTGTGAAGACAGTTAATATATTTTTAAAACATTATGAAATATTACACTTATTTATTTATTATGTATTTTTAATTACATGGTGCAGAGTTGGTTAGAACTCAGACTTAAAAATACTATATTTTTAGGTCCTAGTTTCAAAATCAATCAAAATCCGTTATGTGAATTTTGAGTCCATCCAAACGTCGCAATGAGCTGGTCATTTGCTCTTTATTGACTCAGAATACCATCAGCTATTGTAAAACTAAAAGGTAGACAGTGAAGGGGAGAATTGAATTCTGAAAAGGCCTTAAACCATGCTTTGGTGTGTCAGGTCTGAGAACAATGCAGTTCACTACCCTACCTCGCGACAACTGCATAAACCCACGACCTCCGGATAAAATGTCATAGGCGCAACCACTAGTCTACGGAGGCGGTCAAAATAAAAACATACATACCTGTAACCAGTTTCTTATAAGGGCATCCCAATTCTTTTAAAAAAGAACTTAATTCAAGCAAAAATGAGCTTGAATCGTCCACATCATTGATAATATTAACAGTTTCTTCAAGACCACATAGTTGTTTCAATTCTTCCGCAAGGATGTGGACTAGTTTAGTATAAGCTAAAGACTTAGGACCGCCTTCCAAAGCTTTTACAAGAGCTTCTTCATTAGTTAGAGGGCCAGTGTAACTAAAATAAACAATTTTATAACCTCAAATTATAAACATTTTAATAGTTATTTAAGTATACAATAAAATTATAATATAGTCTTTAAATTATTTAAGTAGATACGTTATGATACAAATTATTACAAAGAGTTAATTGTTAACAAATTTCATATTTAGAAAATTAATATAAAAAATACTTACCCTATATCATTTAAAGATTCAACAATTTCGCTTTCCATTTTTATATCAATTTACGACACTGATAGAGGTATAAACCTTTTAATTAATTGTATTTCTCCGAAAAGACCGAAAAAAAATAGAATTTTACTTACTATGTATGGTTGTTTTTTTAATCATACCTATGATGTTTTTATTTATCTTTGGGAAAGGCAAGGGCGTGAGCCATACAGCCAAGTCTTCAAATTATATTTTCTTTAATACTTGTTACAATAATGAGTAATGAGATGACGGCCATTATCGCAACATAATTAGGCGATAACACGAAAAAGTCAGGTTTTAATATTTATATTAAGATTTTCACATATATGTTTCTCTAAAGAGAATATTTTACGAAATCACCAAAACTTTCGAACAACAAACTAAATACAATACAAAAATACAGAAACTAAAACATAAACACAACCTTTCCCTACGGGGATAATATATAGCCATGCGCTTTTTTAATATACTTATATATATGTTGATATAAACCCTTCCTATTAGTAACGGCGCGGTCCCATTTTCCATTACGTTGAATACATAATCTGTATCTGCTGTGCTGTACATACCGGTCCATGAAGCTCTTAAATTAAAACATGTTTAAAGTAACGTCACTCGCGCGACCGCGTATATTAATTTTCTTTTGTTGGCTCGAAAAGGTTCTGGTTCACTATGTACTGAAATTAAAGTCATGGCGGTAATTTAACCGTTGTTGAGATCTGCTGGTGAGGTTCAGCGTCGGACTGGACATATAGTCATTCGGCCCCAGCCTGCGCAGGACCTCCATCTGGCGGTAAGTAACGCAGGCCCATTTCTTGTAATCAACCCAAATGTAAACTAGATCAGTGGCCTAAATATAAATAATTACAAACAGCGAACGCAATAGCGATCTGTCAATACGTTGGTATAATAGTTTGTCATCGCTCAAAATCCCAATGCAATAAAGGCTATTTAATAACAGTTGCAATTACAATCGATAGCGATCTGTCTGTAATATACCTACAGTTGTTTCTAGTAGGTACAGATAATACCTACAACAAGCCTAGAGCATATAGTTTGTGACCAACATTTGTAAAATATACCAAGTATATGTAATGATAAATTCTATGGATTTCAAGGAAACTTTCTTTCATAAAACAAAATTCACCCTGTATATAAATCTCATGTTACGATATTCGTTTACGCTAGGTTCTGAAACCACTCAACCGATTTCCTTTAAAAAAATGTTGATGTGTATTTTTGGACCAGCTTATACGATATTTTTTTATCTTAATTAACATATTTTTATTGATAATTATAAGCATCATACCCCTTTGGCCAAAATGGACGGTTTAAAAATGTTTACCAATAAAGTATTGCATTTGGGTATTGTCTATTGAAGCCAAAAATGGTAAACCACCCATCTAATATGTAAAGTAGCTTGAAACCTTAAGTCATTATTTAATAAACTATTTAAAATTTCTTCTAAGTATGTTTGATTTTTTTGATCCATTTTATAAAGAATTCAGTATGTAACTAAAAGGGACAAGAACTGACAATGGTTTGATATGATTGTTAATTTGACCATTTAAAACAAAATTACAAAATTTGTGTAGATATAGTGCTTTAATAAGTTGAATAGCTGATAAACCGTTTAGAGGGACTTATAAGGTCTTTCAAACGTTGCGGTGATAAACCATCAAAACCACTCTTGATCCAGGATGAAACGACATATTAATGTCTTTTCATCCTCGATCAATTGTCTTTTTTAAGGCATTAAAATAGCATTACCTATTAGTTTATTATTAGGTATCTTATTTTTTTAAACTATAGTTATGAACCAATTTAGATTAGAAAATAGACGGATCCTATTAAAGCATAGTGTTTCGTTAATGTTTTTATAATATCATAGGTCGAGACAGGTATTTTTATCACATCCATTTACATTTTTCATAGACGTCACAAATCTTTATTATTGTATAAAAACCCAAAGAACTTGTATTTTTTTATGTCAGGTATTTGTTTATACGTGGTGGACCTACGTTTCACACATATTTTGAATGACAACACCAATAATGTTGCTGGTCGCAGTTTCACTATAGCACCTTGTGAAACTGTTAAAAGTCTGAGTGTTTACAAAATACTAGCTTTTGTTGTCCCGGCCTCGCCCGTCATATTATTTGTTCAAAAGACAGCACCTGTTATAAGCTCATTCCCTCCTTGACCTACTGAAATTACAAAGTATAGTAAAACACGTGTTTGTCTTTCTTCCCCCACCTTCCCCTAATGAAATTTCGGAAAAAAGTAAAACATGTGACGTAAACTCTTCCAGCGTGGTTAGTTATCAAAGACGTTAAAATTTCTAAGAAAAACAACATTTGCTGATGGGCATCGTTGCTAGGCAGTTTCTGCAACCCGTACAAGGTCATATTCATTGTCCTGAAAAAGCTCTCCATATAAAAAATATAATATAATATTTGTATTAAAAAGATATACAAAGATATGTATATTGCATGGAACTTATATTATGATACACCATATTTTAAATATAATTGCACTATGTTAAACTCCAATTTAATTATTATTTACCTACATATTCTACAACAAATATAAAATGTGTAGGTATGTTGAATATAAGTTTATTTTATTGCACAGTAATTGTTATAAAATGTAGGTTATATATATATATCCTAGGAAGGAGTTCGCATTGGCATATTAGGTAATGAATTTAGTTAAGATATCTAGATAAATTAACTTGAATTTAATTTTAATCAAATATAAAAATATTTGTTAAATGTTTTAAGTGAATTTAAATTGTTAAATACCTATTTATTTTATATTGTTTTAGAACGTTTTTCACGGAAGGTACAGAATTGAAGAAAATTAATTATGATAAAGTTTTGAATCTGCTATTTGGTATGCGACGTGTAGTCGTAAGAGAAAGCACACATGTTTAAAACGAGAATGTGTAGTATTGATATGTAATTATAGTGTATGAATGCATTTGTGTGATGGAAAGAATGTGTGTGTAATGGGTAGAATGTGTGTGTGTTTTACCTGCGCCCGAGTCGCGAGCGGTTCGTCGATGTGCAGGTGGTTTTGTGCATCAGGCTCGCATAACCATAAATCATTTTATTTAAATAATTTATAGTTAAATTGTTATAAATAAAAATGTTTTTTAATTATATTAACATAAACAACTATAAACCTATTTAAATAATTTAGTGCACATAAATATATTTAAATAATTTAGTGCACATAAAAAATGCATTATTAGGCATTTACCAGCTAAGCTTTGGGACAGTTAAAATTGTATTCAAAGGTGCAGAATGATAAATGAAACTTCACCTATTTTTTTTAATTAATATAATATTATATCATATGCTTTGTGTTTATAATAAAACTATTTAAGATTGACTAGTGACGGCAATCAAGTTCTACTGGCGAGCAGCTGACACTGTAAAATAATCAAATTAACTGGTGGGGGCATTTTTATTTGTTTATACCTAGGTTACCAAATTATAATTTTATAATAAAAATGAAATATCTATTTAACTCCTTTTGTTCGCTCGTACTTATAATATATTATAAATTCTCGGTTGTTATAAAAAAAATACCCGAAAAACAATACTTAAGTATACCTATATGAGGAATTAATAATTAAAATTGTTTTTAAACAAACGCATCTATTTTTTATTACTTTAAATACTTATTAGATACCTACTTCATTTTAATTTGTAAATACAATATGTATTTTTTTTATTTTATATAGTTTTTAGAGCAGTCCCTTGATGTACTTACTTATTTATTTATCAAATTAAATTGATAAAATTAATGAAAAATAGATGCTTTAAAATAAAATACATTTTGTTTTAAACACCTAATTTTATGCTTAAACTGAAATTTCATTAATAATTACAATAAAAATAATATGTATGTAATTTCCACAATCCCAGAGCGGAGTGATTACGCGCACAACACTAAGCTAAACTTTAAAACGCAATAATCAAATATTCTGGTGGCATTTAAAATTGACAGACAACATTAAAAACTTAACAACCTACGTCATTTTGGTTAAAGTTTAGCTTAACGTTGTGCGGTGTAATAGAACTACTGGTCACAATCTAAGCTGTAGATATATCAAAAAAACATAATAATTGTTTTGTCATGAGTGGAATCGAACCCACAAACTCTGGATGCTATTATATTATTAATAATAAATGCCAAAAAATAAAAAAGCACAACTACAAAAGTCGTAAAAGATCTGAATTCAGAACCAAAAATTTCTAAAAAAAAAAATAACACGTTGGAATTTCAGCAAGGTCCCTACAGTCTGACGCACACAACCACTGTCCAAACACGTTCTCAGCTCACGTATCACTTCACTACGTGAGCGACCAACCAGCGGCCTACAAAACAATCACATCAACATCACCACAGCGAAGGAACTAACTATCGAACGGAACGGCACAAAACACTGCGCCGGCGCAACGCGCGCACGAAATTGTAAAGCGATATTTTTTTTAAATTGCGTAAATCGCAACTGGTTACCAAATCTACGAAACAAAACGTGAAAATTAATAAAAGAATCGGAATGTGACAGTGTTTTAAAATTCGAATCTATTCGATGTGCCATAGTGGGTGTTATAAATAAAATGGGTGTTAAAAGTTTTATATTTCTTGTGTGTGTGTTGGTTTCGGGTGCTTTGGGGCAGGAACCAGTGGAGTGTTTTACAGCCGGAAGTGTCGCTGGAGCCGCTTTAGGTGCTTTCTTCGCTGCATTACTCATCGTTGCAGCAGCTTATTATCTAAGAAAGCTTTACCTGAACAAACGAAAAGGTACCGTATTATTTTTATTATTCATATTGATGTGGCCTCAACAACCTCTCGCCCACGACTTGTTTTTGAAATTACCTAATTATAATTCTCAGTATAAGATTTTTTTCCGATATTTATGATTGCAAAAACCGGTATTTCAACGAATAATAATTTTATACGAATACCTAAAGTCGGTGTCGCTCTGTAGGAATTTAAGAGTGCTTTATTTTAAAAAAAATCAGGCAGGGTTGTTAATCTCCCCGGAATTCCGGTTATTTTCTCGGCGATTATTACTATCTCCATTCTCAAATGTCCTCTGGTAGGCTTGCATTATTTATGAAATATGGAAGGTGTTCTTTCTAATAAAATGTTATCGTTACGAATAAAATTTAAAAAAAAGACCACACTTCACACGACATCTAGGAGATTGACACTTTCACTCACGTAAATCTTGATATATTTTTACATGTATCCCTAACCCCTAATAGGTATCAAGTACCATATTGCACAACTGTCATACTAAATATATTTATTATTTTTTAACTATACCTACTTAATTTTCCCGAATTATTTTTACAAATAAACCTTAAAGGTTATCGAGTACGGGTGATTACTAATATTTGTGCATAATATGTAATATGTAGTAAGCATTAATTAAAAATATTTTTTTTAAAAAGTTTCCCAACAAATATAATCATGTAAAAACTAAATAAGTGTATAATTCACAATATTAAATTCACACAAAAAGCAGGTTTAATACTTAACTCCATTATTTATTATTATACCTAAAAGTACCTAGGTAGGTGTATTATTTTCATTTGTATAGGTTTTGTAAAAAATACACCTATATTTTAAGAATTTTGTAAATAAAAGTTTTTGGCTCTGTCATGTCGTTAGTCTAACTAGGTACCCTGTTAGGTACCTAGTCAGATTTTATACAGGTTATTTATAAATGACTAATATAATAAAATTAATCTAGGTAGTTAGTGTCTAATAGGTACTTATCAAATTAAATAACTCGTTAATTTAATTATGTCAAGTAAGATGTCTAACTATACGATACATATCATCACGTGTGCCTTACGCGCTGGACCACCTAGACGGCCTCAGGGTACCCAGCGGAGGGGTTTTAATCCCACCTCGTCATAGCCGATGGTATGAGCCTACACCGAACAAGTGGCTAGCTCGTCGCGATGTTTTGAATAGACTCAATAACCCATCTTTAAACAGTTTCACAAGTTGGTATAGTGAAACCGACAGCTTAACGTGCTCTCCAAAGCACTATAGTGGTGTTATTAAACAAATGTACATATTAATTTTAATTGAAAACTCATTGGTACACACCGTGATTCGAACCAGGGACCTAAGTGTTTTTAAGTTTAAAAGTTGGTTAGAACTCGGCCACCACGTATATTATACGCCTAACTACCAATATATACCTATTAAAGTACATATATATTTCATTATTTATAATTGAATTACCTCGTATCTTACGTACTTCTAATAATAATGCATTGAGTTTCTTAAATAATTACGCTTGTAGGCATCTACCTACCAGTCTATAGCGGTAAGAGAGAAGTCGTCGTAAGTATTAAATGCGTTGAAGTAGAGGTGAACAAGTGGGAATTTAAAGTTTTTTTTTTTCAATTTCGAAAAATGAATAAGAACGCAGTTGCGGACGTGTTTACATATTTTTTTTGCATGATTTTTTCTTGGCTTTTATGAAATATATAAATGCTTTTTATAAATTTCATATTCTTATTTCTTATCAAATTTCATTCCTTATATTAGGATAATCTTGTATATATATATATATATTAAATACAATGCAATGAAAAAAATCCTGGTGGGCGGGAATCGAACCCACGAACCTCGCATTCGTGGCAAGGCACTCAACCACTGAGCCAACCAGGTGCCAGTCACCCTTCACGAATTTTGTCATTGCTTGTTATCTATGTATTTCTACACAGACGCCTTCTATTAGCTTTTTTGTAATAACTATACGAGTGAAGTTAGAAGTCCTCGTTTTTTTTAAATACTAGATGGCAGAGTCTGTTTGTTTTTACTTTTTTCGGTATTTTATATTGCTTATTGGCGGGACTCGAACCCACGAGTTGTTGAGTGCCTTGCCGCGAAAGCGAGGTTTGTGGGTTCGAGTCCCGCCCACCAGGATTTTTTTCATTGCATTTTATCTTAAAAAATTGAATAGGAAATATATAAAGAAATAAAAGCGATAATAAATAAAACCTATTTAATAGGTGAGTGGTTGAGTATATTACACCTAGGTATATTAAAATAGCAAATTACTTGTACCTCACTTAAAAAAATAGGAAAGTGACCGTATTGTATTGTGTATTCATGCATTGTATGACCAATGAAGTGGTTTACCTTGTTAGGTGTAGACCGGTACAAGTGTCTTGTCACGTCAACTAGACGTCATTCCACAACATTTTAAAACAAAAAAAAAAAAACATGTTTTGTATTGTAGACAAAGCTATCTAACAGCGTGATACGAGATACTATTTAAGTATTTATTTAGCCAAGAATAAAATATATTAGATTTATACGGTAACGGTTCGTTATTTCCATATAAAATGACACATAAAACTACGGATTTTGGCGTACGTTACCGTACATTATACGAATCTGCCGTTAGTCAAGAACTTACCTTACCTTTTATCTAATATACCTAGGTATATTGCTAGAAAAATTGTATAGATTTAAAGCTGTGACGTCACTTTATCAATAATAAAGGTCAAATCCCATATGTTTTTCAAGCAAGTACCAGTAGGTACAGAACGTTACTCAGGCGCATAAGTTATTTTATTAATGCATAAAACGCGTCTCTAAATTACTTACTAAAAAAATGGAATCGTTAAAAATCTTAAATATTAAATTTATATAAGTATAAATCTATAAATAAATTAATCGACATTCACGCATACGTAATGAACACAATTAAAAGCCAAGAAAAAAATCATGCAAAAAAAATATGTCAACACGTCCGCAACTGCGTTCTTATTCCTTTTTCGAAATTGAAAAAAAAAACTTTAAATTCCCACTTGTTTCCTTTTAGAGATCGTTTCTCTATCGCAAACCGCCTTTGGTAAACCGGCAATGAGTTTATAATATTTTTGGTTAGATACCGCAACCATTCAATATATATTTTTTATATATTTTTTTTATTTCGAATAAGAGTCTTACTATTTGTAACGCTATTCATTTCTTGATTCATTATAATATATTAAAATCTATACCTACTTTTACCTACACCGTGTTTAATTCACGCTATTAAAAAAGTAGGTATGTAGTAAAAAGTACGCAGTGTGTACGTCAAGATAGCAAGTCAATATTATATATGACAATTTATAATACATTGATTGGTTTAGTTTGTTCAAGGTGTGTAGTTCAAACTAAACTAAGCAAGGTATTCTAAATTGTCGGTGTAAATTACAATTGTCACGTTCATGTAATAGGGCCCTGGGAGTCGCTATTGGTAGAAAAAAGCTGCATAGTTTGTACCATCACGTCAAGAATAGGCTTCGTTAAGATATATTATTTAATATAAAAAGTGAAGTGTTTGAAGAATATGTTGCTTCTACTTCCCAAATATATCCCTGAAACTGTGTAACCCGTGGTACCTACTGTATTTAAAAAATAACACAAAAAGGAGATAGAGCCTTAGCATAACAGCATAGATAGGCTCGATAAATCGATACATATCGATTTTATAAATGAATGTTCATTCATAAACTTCATTTTATCGACTGTCGAATATATATCGACGTGGTTATGCTGGGGCTTTAGAGAAAAATCAGGCGAGGCGACGTGTAGTGTCACCTTCAATCAAAACTGTATAGACTTTGGCAGGTGACAGCGTACCTCACGCCTACTGTCACTGTCAAAATACATACGTTTTTGACTGGGGCGACGCGACCAGAGAGTTAATATAAAACGACCATTTTTTTTTTAAATATCGTTCGATCGCCGGGTCGGTTAAAGTGCTAAGATCTACTATTATTCAAAATATCTCCTTTGTATCCTTAATCGGTTTCAGAAATATCGGTTAAAACAGAAAGAGAGTGTAATAACACTGGATTTCAAAACAGTTACTTTAAAGTACTAACTTTATGAGGATGTTATTTAAACAGCGTGAATTTGAAAGGGTGTACTTCGAACAACTTCGTGTGCAAATGAAAAGCAAAATAAGATTCCCCATACAAATTGGTCATTTTATATTACTAGTTTGTATGGAGAAGGCTTTTATTTTTCATCTGCGACACAATATTCCATGGAAGAAGTTATTCGATTTGATCAGCAGAACCTCATATTAGCCCAAAGTACATCCTTTTTTTCAATTTCAAAGTCACCTCATACAATTATGTATAATGTATTTTTATAACCTTTTACAAGTCAAACAATATAAACTTACAATAATATGCAGGCTATCATTTATTAAAAATTATTGGAAAGCATTTAGGTATAGCTACTTATTTAATTAGGTAACTCGAAAAAATGGGAGTGGCTGACTCATTATTAATTAAATAAAAACGATAAAGAAGTGAGCATATTAAAATAGACTCATTATCCAAATTCGTATCAGTTAGGTTAGGTTGACCTGATTCATGTAATATATAGGGTTGCTTACCATCAGATGGATACAAAGTCACATGCCGTGCTCCAATAAAATAATAATAGAAGTCTACCGTTTTGTTCATACATATGGCACGACATAAGATAAGTTGTATTAATGCGCAGTCTACGAAGATGTTCTAGGCTACAGTTGAACGGTAATTTTACAGTTATTCCAATCTGGTTAGTTAAGTTACTTACATATTTGGATTTTAGACATATTTTTAATTCTTAATACACATTTGATAGTTTAAAAAGTTTCCATTTTACTAGTAAATAAACATAGTGCGTTAAATAACAACTTAAGTCATATGGTATAGAAGTAGCAATTCCTTTGGGTCCTACATTACCGTGAGCCCCGTCTGAAACTGAAAGCATATAAGGTAAATTGATTTTTAATTTAAACTAAATTCGAACTTACAATTCAATGTATTTAATAAAATAAAAATGGCGCAATGGTGACATAATTTACATCATGTGTTTTGTGAGATTCATCTGCAGACTGCAGTGACAATCCGCTATCGCCTCGCCAAAATTTCTCCAGCTCACTTGAAGTCGAAAATTTCATCACTTATGCTTTCTTTAAACCACTAGTACTATTTCTAACTAAATAGAGTTTTAGCAGCTAGCTTCTTTTAAAAATATTGTTAAGGTTGAATTTAACACTTTTGCTCGGAATCTACCATGAGACGAAACGAAGAAACCGCCACAGTGCCTTAAATGGCCTATAAAACGAAATGTCTAACGAATTCGTTGCCGCCATATTCTGTTCTCACTTTAACCAATCAACGCTCAGTGATTGCTTGTGTCCTCACTTTTTTTTAAATTTACATAGCGGCGGCAATCTTTTGTTTTCAAAACTGGAATGGCGATTTAAGGCCCATGGGCACCCCCTTATTTTATCTCCATGGAATTTACCTACACATTTGCTCAAAATCTAGACGACAATAATGAAAGAGTAGGTGTAATTAAAATCTGCTAGGTAATATGTATGTAAAAGCTTTTCTTTTTCACTTAATTCTAAGCTAAATGTTTTGGAAAATATCTTGATCTTTTTTTCAGGTTATTCGTTATCCACTAGACATTAATATGCCTAGCGTACCTTAAGTCCGCCTTTGTATATTGTGCATTAACGTTATTAAATATATAAACAGGTAGTTAGGTAATATTTCCAACTACCTATTATAGTTGGGAACTAGTAAAATACTCCGATTACCGTAATTTTTGATAGACTTTTCTACTCCAGGCTGGTATGGTGGCCGCGTTGCTCTATATGATTGCTCGTTACCTGGGGCCTGACCAAAGAACACGATCGCCAATCGAATCGCCTCATCGATCGATAAAAATGTATAGGAATTTTTACTCTATGGGTAGAGCCTGATCGACGAGAAACGTCAAATCTCATACATTTGGCTTTCGATGGGTGTTTCGATTCGATTATTGATTGGCTCTTTGGTAAGGCCCCAGGGCTGTTGAAAAAATAATAATATGGTCAATATTATTATGATAAGTCCGATAGAAGCTAAAAAATTCAAAACTATACGGTATACCCCTTTCAAAAAATTAATGTTAAAAATGATTTATGAAACGTATAAATAAACTATTGAATAATTAAAATATTATTATAATTTTATAGTGACGGGGTCGCGAGAATTTTTACTTTAAGACTTTTTTGTGGGTCACGAGTGTAAAAATGGTTAGAATCTATGCTCTATCTATGGCAATCCTACCATGACACATTACTTTTCTATACTGTGACACAGTAGGTATATACTACTTATGGAATAAAATGGTTATTGACTAACCCTCACTACTAAAATATCCTACCATGACACATTACTTTTCTATACTGTGACGCAGTAGGTATGTACACTGCTTATGGAATAAAATGGTTATTGACTAGGTATATAACCCTCACTACTAAAATATCCTACCATGACATATTACTTTTCTATACTGTGACGCAGTAAGTATACACTACTTATGGAATAAAATGGTTATTGACTAACCCTCACTACTGAAATATCCTACCATGACACATTACTTTTCTATACTGTGACGCAGTAGGTATACACTACTTATAGAATAAAATGGTTATTGACTAACCCTCACTACTGAAATATCCTACCATGACACATTACTTTTCTATACTGTGACGCAGTAGGTATACACTACTTATAGAATAAAATGGTTATTGACTAACCCTCACGACTAAAATATCTTCTAAAAATAACTTTTTGTATTTACTTAGTATAGAAACTTTAATTATTGTCAGTTGGTTAGGCAACTATTTGGTTAATTAATTTCGTTATAGATATGCGTGACTCGTAATCGGTAAACAATAGCCGTCGTAATTGATACGGATTTCGATAGACTTTTAAAACTTTCATAGAGTACACATCATATATTGTGTTCAGGGTGCGAAAAAATCGGATTTTTGATATATATATCGGATATATATCAGATATATATCCAAATAATATTTTTTTTTGTTTGAAAGCCTTTTATTACTATAATAGTTTTAATTTTAATTAGGTACATATTAGTTATTTGTTTTGTTAAAGAAGGTAAGTAAGTAAGCAAGTAAATTAAATGTTTTTATTAAAAGGTTCCTTACCTTTTAATAAAAACATTTAATTGCCTCTTAATCATTTATTAAAATCACAATATTTGACTTGGTTTATTATTTGTATTTATACTATTATAAAATTATAATGCCTTACCTAACTGGTAAACAAAAAATAAATTTGAAAAATATAATATAAACACGCGTCTACAGTGTTCGGGCTACCCTCAAAGAATCCTTATATTATGTTATAATTGAATAAATCAACTGACAGATTATTCTTTTTTTAAATTTAGGTTTAAAGCAAAGAAAGGAATCTAGCTTAAATAAATCACCTAGCCATTTTTCTAGCCTTGACTTATGAAAATATATTAGTTTTATAAAACTTAAAAAAATGGATATATATCAATGATTTTTACGAAAAAATCCATTATATATATCCTCGCACCCTGATTGTGTTGTCTTTGTCTCTTTTGGCCAGTTGTGTTCGCAACTTTTTATTTTATTTTTAAACCTTTTTTCACCTGATCCTATAAAAATAATACAAAGTTTAATTCACAGAGTTTATATATATATATATCCTCCTCTAAATCTTTGTGTAAAAGGCTTAGAGGAGTGACCGGGGATATCAGGCAGGTTCTATTTTAGGACAAAAGGTATCCATATCTACCCAACGCGGAAACGCAGCTAGTGCTATGGGTATGTTTTCAAAAAATCCTTATTTGTTTTTGGTCACGCCATTAATAATTTTTGCCAATAGTTTGTAGGTAATTAATTATTATTAATACTCTTATAATTTGTATATATTAACATAAACATAATAATATTCATTATTTAATTTATCTAATTGTATTCTTGTTATAATTATATATATTATACATATACTCACGGAGAAATATATTGCGCTGAATTAGTCCTAAAATCTTTCTTTTTTTTCCCACCACCGTCGATATCCTCCAGTTCTATACTACGCGCGGTTTGTTGAAAGCTACTAAATGTTTTTTTACCAAACTTCATAATGTATCAATAAAAAACTGCCTGGTGAAATTATTCCGGGAATGCACAAAAACTTTCATCCCATTCCCATCACACGCACGACTCGATTATTCTTTCGTGACGTCACGTACTACAGGTATTTCCAGTAAGTATAGTCATGTAACTATAAATTGTCATCTTTATATTATTTTTTTATAAGTAATAAAAAATCAGACCCGTAAATAGTTAGAAATAATATTCGATAGTCAAATAACAGTTTTCACAAAAAACCAGAGATTCCAGTTTTTTTTTTATTTATAATTTTTTTTTTTTTTTAATTTATTAAGGCATTGGTAGCAAAGACCATCAGCCTAATTTATTTATAAAAAAAATAACAAAAGAAATACAAGAAATATCCAACGTACATCAACGTCAATTTACGATGGGGTGACGCTGTCAAAGTCAAAATATTTATTTCGTGTAAACCTTTACATGTATTTTTGCATAGTAAAAAAAAACTATTTAGTATAAGGTCTAAGTGTGCGCTTGGTTAGGCTCTTGCATACATAAAAATAAATAGAAACCAAACCGAACACACACCACATAACTAACTAGTGTAAGACTAGGTGGTTAGCTGGTTCCATTGACCTGCCATCATTATCTGCTCTGCAAAGGTGCCACCGAGGCGACCAACCTAACATGCTAGCTGTCTTTCCAAATATTACAGGATGCGCTAATGTGAGAAATGTCCTAAAAAGAACTGCATCTAGATCTGTCTGCACGTTTCTCTTTTAAAACGACCAATCAAGATAATGATCTGTAAGCTGGTTTCTGTTTACGCATAGGCATATTTCATTTTAGGAAAGTATGCTTGACATAAAGGTACTCGTATATATGTAATGCAAAACAACGCAGCGTACGCATGTAAAACTTGTACACATTTTAACAGATTATCTTTAAAAATACCTGCTAAGTTTGTATACTTTTTAAATTATATAAATATGTGAAATAAATCTGAAGTAATAATAGTAGGAAATATTTAAATGTTGAAATCTATAATACTCGTTTGATAGTGCAGATATAAAATTTCAAGTTATATTAGTGTGTCCACCTATACTCGTAAAAGCAAGACGTTACCGCATGCGGCCTGCATTTTAACTCAAAATGCAGGCCGCATGCGGTAACGTCTTGCTTTTCCAAATATTTGAGTACCTTTTGCTCTAACTGCTACAATAGAAGTTAGTCAAAAACGTTTTCTGCGTTGCACGCGCAGTAAATGTTTCTCTAACGGACATTCTGAAAATAATATCTATATTTTTTTGACTTTTAGTAAATACAATGAATTTTATAAAAGTATCCAAATCAGTATCTGTAAAGATAAAA
Source organism: Monopis laevigella (assembly GCA_947458855.1). Lineage (NCBI taxonomy): Eukaryota > Metazoa > Arthropoda > Insecta > Lepidoptera > Tineidae > Monopis > Monopis laevigella. The sequence continues at coordinate 3,973,402 of OX381577.1, read as the reverse complement.
GAAGTCCTAAACGGGCCAAGTACTGAGTTTCTTTCTTTAAAACTATATATTTTTTAATATATAATATTATTGTAAAACTATTTCTATATATTATTTAATATTGTTTACTGTTCCTATTTTTTGTAATGTGCTGTGGATTTTTTGTTTTATAAATAAATAATATAAACTTTTCAGTTACTCATATTGATAATTGCTGTAATAATTTTTTATCGAAAAAGTATCTATTCTATACGTATTTTAAAGACAATCCGACGTATTCCAAAGCTACTGCTATCAAATTAATAATAGGATGATTCGTTACACATCCATCTAACTACAAATCCATTTCTACAAAATATCTATACTAATATTATAAAGCTGAAGAGTTTGTTTGTTTGTTTGTTTGTTTGTTTGTTTGTTTGAACGCGCTAATCTCAGGAACTACTGATTCGAATTGAAAAAATATTTTCGTGTTGGATAATCCATTTATCGAGAAAGGCTATAGGCTATATAACATCACGCTACGACTAATAGGAGCGGAGTAACAAAGAAAAATGTTGCAAAAACGGGGAAAAATTATCCCTTTTAAGAGCGTACGCTGCGTAAACGGTTAAATTTAAACGCGCAGACAAAGTTGCGCGGGTCAGCTAGTCTTAGATAAGAGGCAGAATTTCCGGAAGTATGAGAAGGCACAGCGTCAATTCACGCGGCCTGTCCTACAGATGCAGGGTGCGCTAATGTGGGTCAGCCGAGGAATGTCGCTCGGCCGGTGCACGCACCCACCTGTGTGCACACACACTTATAAAGGGACAATTTACGTGATACTTACTTGCTATAATTGTGCCTTACGATTTTATTTGTAGGACTTGTTTTGGTGTTATAGTAACAGACATTCTAGAAGTTCTTACCCCCAGTTTCTAAAACATTGATCAAATTGAATCTACGTTTAAAATTAGTTGACAAAGCAGCTGACTTGTGTAATGTCACGTCACGTAAACTTTCTACCAATCATATGCCTTATAAATGCCTTAATATATCATTTTAATCATATATTTTAACTTGATCATCATCTAGATACTGAAAGTTTAGTTTTTTGTTGTCCATATTGTTTCAAAAAGAGGGTAAAATTTCGGTGTCGGGGCTTTTCGTGCGTCGAAATTTTTTGGTAACCATGAAATAAATTCTAAAATAGGAATCTTCACTTGTGGTAGCGATTCGTGCGTCCAATATTATTATACATATAAAAACTAAATAATTTGTGCCATAGAGCTATAAATCGTTTCACTTGCTCCTATGATTTCATATTCACGAAATGCACCTATTCTTGTTGTTTACTAAAAACTAACGACACCAAAACGCTCCGACACAAAAATTTCAGTTTAAAATTGTGTGTATTAAAATTATACTAAACTTTTAAAGATAAAAATGTGATTAACCATTGCAGTACCTGAGTAGGTATGTACGATCCCATCTAGTATTTACATTTTTTATAAATTCCTTATGAGGATATATTTTTATATTGATAAAATTGCAATGTCGTCTCATTCATGATCGTGGATTTGAGTCACCCTACAGGAATTTTTTCATTGCAATTTTATCTTAATAATTTTAATATACCTACTCTTACACATAGGTATGTACTCGGTACTCGCACATACTATAAGCTGTGTACATATGTTATCTATTTCATAGTAGGACGGACGTGACACAACAACTAGTCATTTACAAGTTATTAACAGCTAGTTACGTGCAGATGACTTCTTATAGGTACCTACTTACCTAACACATCTGTACAGAGTTTTAGATAAAATTTATAACTAAGTAGGTACTTGTAGGTAGGTATATTTACCGCATCTAGTAGGTATTCTTATTTAAAAAAACTTTATTACAAACTTTATTGCACAGATAGTAGTACAAAGGCGGACTTTTTTAGGTACCTATACTTATAAAAAAAGAAGTAGTTCCGGGAAGTGCTAGCTTTTGGTTGGGTAGAGAGGGAACTGAACACAGAGAAGAGAAGAGTAGAATTTAAAAATGCTTTGCGGTCTCAAGGCCGGGAACATTGTAGTTCACTCCGCTGCCTTCCAACACTAGTATAATTAAGTACTCTGTGCTCCCAACCACGAGATGCACCCCACCGGAGAATTCATGGATAGCTAAGGACATTGTCTCTCCCATAATATGTCATGGTAGACTAATAATAGGTTTGATAAACAAGTAGGTACATGTGATTAGATTTATCTGTCATCTCTTCTCTCAAACTCAAATAACAAACAATAAATAAGTAGGTACCTATCTAGATAAGTAGTTCTTACTTAAAGCCAATGATATTTTAAGTATATAATAGTACTTTTGTTTTTTATACTATCATGCTTATAGCCAAACTCAATAATTGATCAGATATTTTTTTTATCGATAGTTTTGCATGGTATTTGCATATATCGCCTTCAACCAATGTAAATCGTTTTTGAAATTGAGTCTATGGTTACATATCATTTATACAGTTAGGTCTATATGCTTGTCAAAATAAAACCCATTTCAATACCGTAGAAACTATGTGTAGCCAGACGACTCGTTTTCACGGGGCTGACTCCCGTATTTCAACCGTGCTCGGTTTGTTATTGCTTAGCCAATCGTGCTACGTAAGACAAGTACTCATACGTTCGTACAAAATAAATGTACCCTTGCTTATTAGTTTATGAAAAAAAAACCTGGGAACACTAGTAGGTAGTAACTAACAAAAGCGCGAAAAAAAAACACATTTTTCATAGATATAATTACGTCAATGACATTTTTATCATTTTTATTATTATTTGGAGCAAAGCAACACATTGTATCCACCTGATGGTATGATCTACAAAGTCGGGGTCGTCAAATGGGGTCGATCAATACTTTGTTATTTAACAGCATTGGCCGCTCTCACTATGTCGGTTACATAAATGATGCGGTTACGAAACGGACGGCGGCAAGGATGAATTTGCATCACGGGTCTAAAATCTAAAAGTTATAATTCACAACTAGGTATAGTCGTACACCTTATGGGTTTGTCTTATTAAAAAAACTCTGCCATCTAGTATACTAGCTACCATCTAGAAACTAGGACTTCTAATTTCACTCGTATAGAGTTAATATAAGAAAGCTAATAGATATAAAGCGAGTAGATAACAAGCAATGACAAAATTCGTGAGGGGTCGCGATAGCGATGTTCGTGGGTTCGAGTCCCACCCACCAGGAATTTTTTCATTGCATTTTTTCTTTAAAAAAAATTATATAAAAAAATAATGTAAATAAAAAATTGAAATGGAAAATTTCATACCCAACTGAAAGAAGAAATTAAAAAAAAAAAAAAAAAAAAATACCATCACGGGTGCCAATTTGGCTCCCGAGAACCGTTTAAACCCAGCCTCAGGGTCCCAGCGGAGGGATTAACTCATCCTCATTTCGCCGATGGTATTCGGAGGCAACACCTAACAAGTGGCGAGCTTGTTGCGGTGTTTATGATGAAATAGCCTCGTTGTATAAAGCGGTCACCCATCCCAGGCCGGTCTTGTTGTCATCTGCTTAACCTTGCTATCAGTTGCGCAGTAACTTAACCACTAGGCTGGGGCCGCTTTTTAATTTAAGAAGAAATTAAAATCTCTTAAAATTATTACAACGCAGTTAGTTCCCCTTTCTTATCTGTTTGTTATCGGTCATAAATCTTGTAAACATTGATAAATATCACATATTTTTAGATTTACCAACTTGTTTATAGGTCAAATGATCATGTTTTATTTGTTTCTAAAGATCCGACAATTCTAGACAGACCATATTTTACCTCTTTTATTTTATTATTCTTTTACCTTTAAAAAAGAAGCTAATTGACAAATTCTGGAGCTATTCCGTGCTGCTCAGAAAAACGGCCAGCTGAGGTGTGAGCCTCACACTACAAAGCTTTGAAAAAAAAATCTAAACTCTACTAGTAAAATTGTTAGCACTTTCCAAGCGGCCGACTTCTGATTCTCCCGCCCCCCTGGCAACTAGCGGAGAAATCCCCCAACTCCAATCCAGTCCCCTAGTGAAGGGGTTCGGTTCACTTGTTGTTGTTTCTTTTAACGGAAACGTTAACTTGTCAAAATAGATAAGGAAATTATATAAAATCAAAAAAAATAAACAATCAGCAATAACGAAAACTAAATAAGTCCAGCACCAATTCCCTTGCAAGTCAAGCGATTAAGGCTTGAATTTTTTTTGCATTACATTGTACATAAAGAGAATTTAATATTTTTTACAATCTAACGTTCGGTACCTTCGCAAGCAAAATATCATCTAATCATATAAAAGTCAACAGCATCGATATAGACAAGTAGATTAGTTGGGATCACTATTTTACAGTCCACTGCTGGACAAGGCCTCTCCCTAGGCGCCAACGATCCCGGTCCTGTGCAATTCGCATCCAAGACTTGCTAGCCACGTTCCGCAGTTCCGCAGGTCATCACTCCATCTAACCGCAGAACGTCCAACACTACGTGCACCGGTGGCGAGCCGTGATCTCCACTCTAGGGTCTGTTTGCGCTGTTGACGTGCATCGTCTTAGACGCACGCAAACACCAAATAAAAAAAAACTAAAAACAAGTGACGTATATAGATCTATGAATTAAGCTATTACGCTTTTCTTAGCCCGAGTTGCTGAAAGCGTGTTAGCGGTTAAATCAGCCTTCAAAAGATTACGGGAAATGAGTGGCTAAAATGTAATTATAAAACACTTTTATCGTGCAAAAATTATTTTAGTTCTTGAGAGTGAATTAATTTGTACGGCAAATTAACGTACGAGCAATTGGATCTTAGTGTCAAAATTACCACTACCTTCGGTAATATCAGTAAATACGAAATTCTTTTTAAATTACAACAAAGTAGCTACATTCCGCACTTTATCCTTTTGGTCAACAATTATCAGTGTTTTAGCAAGGACATATTATTTCTGTGCATACCTACCTATAGTTTTGTAAAAGACAATGTGTTCAGCGTGGCAAGGCATGTTTGCCTAGATTGCCAATGTTTGTACAAGGTGCCAATGTTTGCACAACTTATCATTTTTATTTATCACACTTTGTTATGGAATTAGTGCCTGAGGAGTGTTTGTAATTAGAACGGCTTCGCTATTTAAAATGTCACAGAAGGCAACACGATATAAATATAGTAATAATTATTTACAAAAGATTCGAATTTGGTGAGAGACTTCCTAGATTTAAACATTCTTGAATAATGTAAAGATCCGTTGAATGAATGATTCCATTCATGTTCTTTATAGGTAGGCACATGAAGGGTTCCTTGCAACAAAATTAAGTATCCTGGCAACAGGTATTGTATGAGAAAAACAGAAGACCCATTCTATTAGAAAGTTAATAATAAAGTAACGATTAATTTATAAACAGAAATCCCATTATCTCAACATGAAACTTCATTAATATTTATTGTGCCTACTTCTATATATAAAACACCTGCATCCAATAATTTCGACACACAAAATGCACGTATTTTTCTCGTTTACTTATCACAAGTCTGCAAAAGGCATTCGATAATGAACAAGTTACATTCAATCCTTGACCTCTAGCGGGTAAGCAGTAAGTACAAACACCTGCAACAGACAATAAAGAAGACAGAAGTGACGGGCGATATTTAAAAACAAAATATGACTAGCTAACTACTGATGCCCGCTAGATTGAGTCGAAAAATAATAAAGATTCTCCTGTCAAAAAAATCGTTTCCTTAAATATTTAACTAGTTAAATTTATAAATTTATAATAGTCCAATGTAGTGTCATACCATACCACTCTCAAATATTTATGGCAGGCATCCCATAGAAATGCTACTATATTTGACTAAGTCGAAATTTAACCATTGTTAAATATTTGAAGACACTTACTTACCCTAAATTCCATTCACTACAAGTTTTTCATAGTTTTATTTCTCGGTTCTGTGGTAGTTTATGGTACACATAGTGCACCTAGAGCTTAGTTTTAAACTGGATATGTGTGTGTAATGTCCTATTTACCTATTATTATATTAATGGTATGTAAATTAGATATATTAATGGTATCTTATCAGGAATTTTAGACGATACAGACACTTCTGTAAACTGTACTGTTTGTATCCAGCCTCCACTTGCTTTTGGTATAATATACCATAGCTAAAATAGCATATACTACTACTAGTATAAAATATTACTATCTACTTTTTGATCATAATGTTATATACCTACATCACTTCGAGTTTTCTTTTTGACTATCCCCTTATATAATACCTAAAAAATATCAATGTGTGAAAACATAGGTATGAAATAAGAAACCCATAAATTAATTTCTTAACTACTTGTTACCTACTTCTCGCAGATTACGGGTCTTAAACTAATAATGATATTTAACTGCCCGACGGAAAATTCCACGAATACTTTAGGTAGTATAAAACTTATTAAGAAATAGGATTTAAAAGTATTAAGACCCATTTCCGTCCGCCACATTGTTAAGAATTACTCAGAGCTGATTATCGCTCCAACGATGAAGGTTAGAATAATGTCTTCCATAATCTTATAGCAATTCAAACAAACACTTCTACAAGGAATGAAAATGACATCATTCCAATGGAGACCGGTTTCTCGTCCACACAATGTGCAATCGTGAGATAAAGTAAAACGCAGGACCAAGCATTCGACCTTGCGGAATACCATGGCTTTTATCATGTAAGTATTCATAAAAGCTTTTGCTATATAGGTAATTGTAATACAATATGGTCCTTGTGAATTTTACATCAAATATTATTATATTAAATAATGGAATTCCGCAAAATAACACATGATTTAATCAATTAAGTTGGAATATAGTATGTATACATACAGAAACTGGTCATTGTATTATGTATTTAAGTAATGTTGCAGTACATTTTGATATTAAAATGCGTTTTATTTAATGCAAGTAAAAAGTGAATTAAAATATTTAATGTAAGTATTTGTTAAAGAATATTTGGATATTTGTTTATCTGAATATTTGGATTATGTATTTGGAAGTTTCTTGATAAGAAAAACGTTAAAAATATTTACTTATGATTCTGAGGTGTCAACAATATACAAATAAGTAGCAAACAAAATGTTTCCTTAAACCTATTCAGTTTTTCTTTTGTAAAACTCAGTCAAGGTTATGTTGTCATAGCTATTGTTAAGTATTTTATTCGTAAACCTTTTATCAATGGACCACCTAATATTTAGATTATTTCTAGAGATTTAAGTTTTTACTTGCTATTAAATTATATTCACGTAGGTACATTAGCTGTTATTATTCATATAAATTGAGGTCTTTTCTAATTCGTGCAAGGTATAATCCAAGGATACCTACTTACCTAATACCGTTTTAACCACAAATAAAACTGTTAAGTGTACTACTCACCTATTCCGGGACTTATAATGAAAAAAAATCAATAGAAACTAATCTATGAATGGCTTTTTTTAGTTTTAGTTTTGCCAATCTGTGAATAACCCTTACTTGAAGTTTTTGCCACAGGTACTGTTCCGGACTCCATACAAAGTGATCATTACTATTATTTATATATCTGTGTCATCCATGTTCAAGTATTATTCCATTACTATATTGTTCAAACGTTTATCTCTAGTCACGAGTTGCTTTGTTTTATATTTGATGTTTAATTCTTTAATCGTTTGGTTTATTTTTAGGTCGTTTTTTGCTAACTTTTGCTCTCGGATTAAACTCGTGATCAATCGATGTTCAATATGTAGGTATTAAGGAAGTCTCAGTAGGATGATTCGATTTGATAACCTTGTCTTCTGTTGTTTAACCTTCCAAAGTTTTTTATTCTATTTTTGTTGTAAATAAATTGATTTTAAACTAGTTAGGTACTACCTGTATATTTAGTTGCAATTGAATCGTAGTCTACGACTAATTAAATATCTAAAAACCTTGAGTTAAAAATTTAAAAAAAATAACAAGTAGCTTTTAATATTTTAATAGGAGGCATGTTACTTAGTTCAGTTTATCCTAAATTAGTGGTGACTATAGGTACTTCACTTACTATTAGGTAAATTTATTTTTGGACTGAATGCAAGATATTTTTAATTCCCTAAAAGTCAACGCCCACTTTTTGGCACGCTATAACAATATTACAAAGTTAATTTTCTTATTTGAAGTTACTTAGATTTTTATCGCGTATGTATGACCTAATAGTTTTCCCAACAACGACAAAGCTACTGAAATAAATTTAATTGGCTGATAAAGAAATTGAATTTCATAGGCATAATAGAGCAATTCGAGAAATATAGGGGAGACTGATGGAGATGGAAATGTAAAAATATGGGAAATGTAGGTACGTAACCTATACATAATTTTCTATCCAGATCAAAAAGATATCTTTCTAGTCATCGTGTTAAATACTAGTTACTAACATATCATGTTGACCTACATGACGTAGGTATCTAAATTGGTGACAATTTTTTGTGTCAATAACTTAATCTTTTAAGTCACTGGGCTATACCTATATATAATAGTTAGTATCTAACTCAAGAAATAAAATAAGTAAACAGTTCGATAAAATCTCGTTGGTTACCTAAGTTTATAAGATCCCAATCAAGTAAGTACCGCACTCAAACATTATAACCCACATAATTAACATTAAACCTTACAAGTACTGCAATAAGATATATATTAATTTGTAGAGATGCAGTTGTTACCTTGACAACTCACGCGATTAGAACTCGTAATTGCATAATTGCGAGAACTGTTGTGACATTAAAAAGTAGTTAGGTAAGATATGCTTGACTTGAGTGAGTTGTGTGTGTATCTAGAAATTAACCTCCAGTTTCTAAAACGATTAAATCACTGTCCAAAATTTGTTATTTTAATGGATATAATATGAAATGTCACGTTACAGCATTTTTCTTCAAATTTAACGTTATCGCATATATTTATATTGTTCTTTGTTTTATAAATTGGGGGTAGGTTATATAAGGTTTAAAATAAATCGCTATTAATTTTGTTATGATCAGGTTTATACTAATACATTATATTATAAATACCTATACCAAATTGTACAGGAAAACGTACTTTTACTCTGCTGCGAGTCGTAATCAAATCCACGACCTTCAGATACCTATAGAGCTTCCAGCTCCCGTTTTGTATTGTAGAGGATTTTGCAAAGAGTCAGAAAATAAAGGACTTTACACAATAAAACACTGTGCCAGTCGACCTTTTTTAATACGCAACAATTCATACATGTGTTAACTTTGTGACCAGATCACTATGTGTAAATTGTACTACTTATTATTATTATTTAGGACTGAAATAGAAGACGAGGTCCTCTGCCAACCCCAATGGAACTGCCACTAACAGAATACGGAGGCGGTCAATCAATATGTATTTAGAATATTATGAATGTTGCTAGAAATAACTAAAAGATTACCCTTTTTCTTTTATTCCCTGTGTCTCTTTCTACATAGGGTTTGTTCACACTATGTGCAATAGAAATGACCTATATTAATAATAATATTAGGACAATTTACACATATTGCTCTAATCACAAACTAAGCTCTAGGCTTGTACTATGTGTACAACAAACAACTATATGATACCTACATATTATATTTTATAAACACCCAGACCATGACAAACTGTACAGAAAAACGTACTAATATAACTATTATAATATACCTACTATAATAAACTACTATGGCGTACTATTATTTCTTCTGTGCTATGGCTCTAACAAATATAATTTTATTTATTTATTAAAATTCAGAAAAACACAGGCATAGACATAGACTTACAATAACATAATATGTTATTGTAAATGGGCCTAGATATTATCTAGGACCATAAAATTGTTTCTGCGCACTTAATTATAAATGTTTCATCATCAAAACCTACAAGTGAAGAGTAGGTATACTATAAATATTGGTAGAAGTAGCTTACCTTTCTGCAGCAGTGCCACAGAAGAAATAATAGTACCTACAAATAGCAGTAGGTACCTACTACTCATATAACCTGCGCCAATAAAGAAACGATTTATAAATGGCGTCCCATCTCATTCAAATTATATTTCCATCTATAACTCATACACCACGGTAAGGTTCTCAAACAAAAAAAAAAGCATAACCCACGCTTCTTGACGCCTCTCAGAAATTAAATATGTTCTCGATTATATTTGATTACCGCTAAGTTATTAATCATCACTGTTATGGGACGCCACATTTTGTGGCAATACCTATTTTTTATAAGAGCTCAGCATGTGACCTTGCATCCACCTGATGTTAAGCAGTATGCAATGTCCAGGAATGATAGCAACAAGCGGATGCATACAGGTGCACCGCTGGTTGCCATCATTATGCCGGCTTAAGATGCCTATTCAAGCTTTGTTTAAAGGACTCTAGGTTATAAGAGGAAGGAAACACGCAAGCTGGTAGGGCATTCCACATTTTAATAGTACGCACCCATGCGCAATCGTATATTTCGACCACATCGAAAATCCCTGGTGCAGCCACGAGCATGGCTGTCCCGTGCTCTGTACTTCAGTCCCGTAAGCGACTGAAGTACAGGGATTTAATACAAAATTATCATTTCGTAGCATTTGGGGTCAAAACTTCTAGAGCCTTGGGAACCGAGGCTCGCGGATTTATCCGAGAGCTCGAAAAACGAGTCTTCTGCTACGCCTATTTAAAACAAAAAATCAGCATTGCCATACAAATAGGCAATGCTACTAGCGTATTAGGAAAAAACATGAAAGAGTTCTTAGTTGACTGTACGGGGTCGACATTTATGAATCGTTTCATTATTGGATTTTGCATTTCTCACACAGTCTACTGTAACAGCATGGACCTTTCATGAGGCTTTCAAGAGGCTAAAATAAGTGTAAGCTAATAATTGGTCGATAATTTATAAATCCATTATAATTAATAATTCATACTGTAACTCTCTCGCAGCAATACTCGCAGTCAAATTCTCTCACACCCACTTCTCATTCATAATTCACCATTCATTTCGGTCGTTGACATTCAGCCAGACAGACAGTAATTTGACGCTGCAATTCTATATGCTAAAACGTTTCTTCTTACCTGAGTACATTTCCAACCATTATATTTTAAATAGGTAGTATAGGTAGAAGATACGGTATGTCATCTTCATTGTTATGTTATCTACCTGTATGAAATACTGAATATATTTTCAGGTTTAATTCCCTGAAAACTTTGTACGCATCTACGAAGAAACTATTGCTCAAATATCTTTTGATTTATTTATTTATGCATTTTAATAAATTGCTTTATAAGATGATCCTATAAAGGAATTTATAAAAATGCATAAATATAAAATACTGTAAAAAGTAAAAATAAAAAACAGACTCCTCTGCCATCTAGTATTAGAAACTAGGACTTCTAACTTCACTCGTATAAGGGTTATTAGAAGAAAGCTAATAGAGGGCGTCTGTGTATAAGTAGATAACAAGCAATGACAAAATTCGTGAGGGCTAACTGGAACCTGGTTGTCTCAGCGATTGACCGCCTTGCCGCGATAGCGAGGTTCGTGGGTTCGAGTCCCGCCACCAGGAATTTTTTCATTGCATTTTTATCTTTAAAAATTTGATTTATTTATTAAAATTCAGGACACATAGATTTAAAATATAATATCTAGGACCATAAATTTGTTTCAGTGCGCACTTAATTATAAATGAGCCATTATCAAAGCCTACAAGTGACAGCTAAGGGTAGGTTTACTATAAATATGGAAGGTAAACCTTTCGACCTTTCTGTCTAGTCTATCTAGTAATTGTAAAAATGAGATTAGCCAAGACGCTCTTCATCAATATTCATAACAAAGTACATTAATCGATTTGCCCAAATACTCTATTTTCATGACTTGATCGAATTGTTTTATCGTCTGATATTCATCAACCAGCTGAAGCACTACATCAATCAAAGTGGGCAACTCAACATAGTCCAAGAGCTGGTTACAAATTTTGACTACGGATTAGATACAATCAGCAATGATGCGTACGGTCTATGATAGCTGTAGGGAATGCCGTTTGCTGAACCAGTCAGTGTCACCAGCAGCCATATTCTGTTTATTTTAAAGGTAACGTTAGCATGCTAGAAATTGTCAAAGCAATAGCACCTGTAACACAAGGGTATAAAGTGCAAGCCAATTTTAGTTGCTGTTGTTGCTGATAGTTCAATGTTATTTTCAAAGGATTTTTTATTTTGACAAGCTTGTAACGTTTCCATTATAAGAAACAGAATGAACAAGTGAGCTGGCACACCCCAAGGAAATTATTGGTATGAATGAGACCTGCAGCGGGGTGATTACGCGCACAATGCTAAGCTAAACTTTAATCCAAAATGATGCAATTCTGGCGTAATGCAAACCTGGTGACATTGAAAATTTACTGACAACTACGTCATTTTGGTTAAAGTTTAGCTTAACATTGTGCGGCGTAATAGGAAATTTTGACAACATTATTAGCAATGTACATTTATAGTCTATTACATCTATATGATAGACTGTATGTGGCCAGTCCAACTTGCTGTAGCAGGTGGTCCAGGGGCCTTATTCTATTAAATCAATTGTGTATCAGCGCCGTATGAAAGTTAAAATTTGACACATTTTGTTTGGGAATATGTTAAATTTTAATTTCGACATACAGTTGATATCCAATTGATTTAGTAGAATAGGCACCCTGGTACCAGTGAGTATCACCAGCTCTACGACTAGGGCCTAGCACATCCCAAGAAATATATTGCCTTACGCATTTTCCTTTGGCGTATGTGCCTTAATTTCCTTTATATATCAACATTAAGATAAAACAAAATGACAGGTCACACAGCTAGGACAGTAAAAAACGGTCTCGTGAAAGTCGCGTGACCCACTTCTGTTGGATACCGATCGACACTAGACGTAGTGCAAGTGAGATCGCACACTAACCACCTATCGAGAGGAAAAGTGATACAATTATTATAGACGTGTGAACGTGTTACTAATTGTGTTTACTTGATAATTAATTAGATCGATTACACAAGTCGATTTGTTTTTAAATTCGAATTTCAGTTTAGTAGTGTTCTGTATTGATACATTACAATCTCAATTATATTAAACCTCCAAAAAATATTTAATAATAACATAAATTAATATAATAAATATACAAACTAAGAACTATATAAAATACCTACCAAAAATTAAATATCTCTTCACAGTGTTTGTGCGGCATTATGCCCAGAACGCTGCCTTATTATTACATTTATTTCTGTTCGGTTATTAATTCTTCGTGACAGAAAAGCGCCAACCCTCGTGGTCACCTGTGACGTCCACCAATGTTAATGCTGTCTCCTGTATTATTTATTGATTTAATGTATTATAATAACTATTTAAGGCGTGACGTAGGTTCCATTTATGGCACTGTTGATGCAATTGATAGCTCAATGGAATTAGCTAACCACCTAGGTCTTATTGAGACCCGGTTATCGAAATATAATAACTTGGATTATTGAGACCCGGTTACCGTAATATAATAACTAAATATTTAGTGAAATAAATAAATAAGTGGACAATATAGATATTTTTATATTGAACTAGTGCAATATAAAAATATCTATAGTGTCCACTTATTTATTTATTTCACTAAATATTTAGTTATTATATTACGGTAACCGGGTCTCAATAATCCATCTATAAAATGTTTCAGTGAAACTGGGACCGACTGCTTAAAACTTTTTTTTACATTTTATATTATTAAATTATATTTTAAGGGGTTTTTTTGTAGATAGATATTTTATTAATTTTTAAATAGTATTCAAATATATAGTACCAATATAATTGTTTACCTTACAATATCCGTAAACGAATTCTCTTAATGTGTTGACGACAAAAATCGTTTCTAGGTACTGGCTGTACTAAATAAGTACATTTCTTTCTTTCACCTAATTACTAATAATTATATACATTGTAACAACCTCATGAGAAACAAGCGCTTCACAACGGTAAGATTTCACAAATTGGAAACTGCTGGTCCCATTTAGCTGAAGGGAGAGCGAGCATTGTTCTTTACTGGAAAAATCAGGTCATTCTCAATGCGGAATATAATACACAGAATTAGGCAGATAGATAATTCTATATTAACTAATAGAATTTTAAGAATCTATGATTTATCCAAATTTTATTAAATGAAAGGTAGGAAAGGGCATTAATATGACGTCCGCCTCCGTATAGACTAGTGATTCTCCTTTGGCGTTGTATGTATCCGGAGGTCGTGGGTTCGATTCTTAAAATGTTGGTACGTTTTTCTGTACAGTTTGTCATTCTCTGGGTTTTTATAAAATATTATATCATTGTTTCTGCTACACATAGTACATAGAGCTACTTTTTGGCCATAGCAATATTTACATATAAAGTCATACATTGGTAAATCGGCCTAGCAAAGTTATAGAAATCTACCCTGCTCCTCATAAATTTCCGAATATGTATTAGATTTTTTTTTTTTTTTAATTGAAGATTTTTTTTTTATATAATACCTATATGGTCTATGGTGAGTATAAGTTATCTATCAATCCGCGTCTGAATATCTCGTGGAGCCTTATCATTTAGATTTTTATTTTACGGAACTCTAAAAATTATACAAACTACTTAATTAGAGTCGACTTCTGTTAATTCAATAACGATTGATGTTATTAAAAGAAAAATAAACTTTCTTTAATAATATTCAACTTTCACTATAAATATTGATATAAGAAATTTAAAACTGCTGGCCATTTCCTGCCTCCAATCTGGGACCATTGCATAATAAAGTGCAATCTTTATTCTTATTTGACAGCCTCCGTAGACTAGTGGTTGCGCCTTTGGCGTTGTATCCGGAGGTCGTGGGTTCGATTCCCACCCATGGCAAAAAAATATTAGTACGTTTTTTCTGTACCGTTTGTCATGGTCTAGTTGTTTATAAAGTATAATATGTATTATATCGTTGCTTCTGGTACATATAGTACAAGCCTAGAGCTTAGTTTGTGACCAGAGCAATGTGGAATTTGTCCTACATACCTATTAAAAAGAAAAAAAAATCTATGCGTCATTTTACTGCTAAAATCAATATATAGACTGAAAGCTGACCCATAGCCGAAATCGTGACCAAATCTATAAAATCGAGTATAATGCAACGGCAAGGAGTTTTACCCTTATTTAGACCTATTCGGATGCTATAGAATGGTACCTATAAAGCGGTACCTATAATTTTTTATAATAAAGGTAGGTTATACCATATAAAAATCATAGATCAAGTTACGGACATTAGCATTTTCGTATGGGAATACAATACAGGCACCGTAGATTACAGGAATCCGCCAATTGTAAACAAGGGTGAAACTATAGGTAGGCCTAACCGACTTACCTACCATAATAGAGAGGATTTTAAAAAGAAACTACGATTTCATTCGATAGATAAAAATAATAATAAATTATTAAAAGATCTATACTAAAATTATAAAAAGAAATTATTTGTGTCCGATAAACTAAAAAACTACTGAACCGATTTTAATCATAGAAAGCTACATTATCACCTAGCACGTGGTATATATTTGATCTTAGGTCTTAGGAATATGGAATTATAAATGTTAGGCCGACCGCCCATACACATTCAAAAACTGTCAAGTGACCATACGTCAATGCAAGTGACCTAGTCATGTTTCGGTTTTAGTCTGTGGGTTCACTGGTTTTTAATGGCAGTCTCCTTTCTTGGCGCGGTTACGAAACAAGCGACTGATTTAACGATAAAGCAACGAGGATATTAAAATAGACTCGTAATGCAAATACGTCTTTGTCGCAGCCCATTTCGTAACCGCATCATTTAGCCGGCATAGTGGGAGCTAATAATATTGTTAAACAACAATGTATTGATTGACCCCATTTATGGACTTTGTAGGTCTCCTGATGGTAATCAGGTAGATACAAAGTCACATGCCTTGCTCCAATAAGAATAATAAATAAAAAGTTAAACGGTGGGTGAAACCGCGCTGCACAGCTTGCTCGTAATTGTTGGTTGCATTTGTTCTTGGACCTTCATACTGCTTTCCATCAGTGCAGCGGCCACATTATGTTTCACAGAGTAGTTTTTTTACCTTCGCTCGAGCTCTCATAAATAAAAAGAAAAAAAAAACATCTAATTTGTTTCTCTTGTCAACAGGTAAACACCTAGTGTTCTCAACGGACCCCGAGAGCGTAAAGGACGAGTTTGCCTTCGACAACCCAGGGTTCCGGCAAGAGGAAACCCAGAAGGGTTGGCAGCATGACGCTCCGACCCTTCCCATGGGGGGTAAAAACCATGCCCTACACACCCAGTTCATCAGACCCGATGGCTTGCACAACGGTGTCACTAAAGATGACTTGCATTTACAGGTTAGTCCTTTTTTTTACCGATGTAGGTATCGTTTTTTGGTCGATGTATCCCTTTTTAGTATCTAGTGTAATTTACAATGCAATAAACCTATTATCCGTCAAAAAGTTATTAACAAAAAATGCGTTTACGAAACGGGCGGCAATATCTATACGAATTGTACATTACTATAGAAATTTATAAGCAAAGATTTAAAGGCAATTAGATGTTCTATCACTTTCGCTCTCATTGAAGGTTCTATAACGGTAAAATATACAAATAACTTTAAATATTTTTATAAGTAGGTAAGGTGAATGAATTGAATATGGACTTTAACACGAAATTAACAGACTGTTTTGTAACCTCATCTTGAAAGAAGAGTGATCATCAATCAATCATTCATTATCAATAATTTTCCTTTTCCTAAATATACCTATAATAGTACTGATTTTTTTCTTTAGAAATGTATAACAAATATTTATAACCGTTTGCTGATATAATTAATGTACTTAATTTGTTTGTTGTAGGCGATATAGTTGTAGATATTCATATTTCTTGTAGAATAAGTTCGGGTATAGTATAGACAAACAAATCTTTGAACAATTACAGGAAACTAAATCTACGCGATTATAAACAAAATACCTACTAGGTATGTACACAGTCAAGACTGTTAACACAACAATAACGTTCCCGGCAAATTACTTGAACATTTCACGTGTTGTAAACACAACGTAAAAAGTATTGCAAATGTATTTTACGCTGTTTCCAAAAGTCTGCGCGAAGTTATCCAAACTACGCTACGTGAGACTGCGTTCAACGTAGATAAAAACTAAACCCGTGATTGCAGGCTGGCCCAGTGTTTATTGTGTTGCCACACAACGGCTAGTAAAAACCTTTTAGTGAGTGTTTGTAAATTACATTCCTAAACCAACAATAAGTGAAAATGTCCTTCTATGGGCCGTCATTCTTATGCTTCGAGTTTGCATAGAAATTTCTCTTTCACGTTAGTGCAATTTGCAGTGGCGTTAAGTGTCATACTTTTACCTTCATTCGTTGACACGTCTTACCTACTGAGTTAGGTGCAACTTTTTACCAGATTAATACCTACTTATTATAATGTATTATCACCTGTATTACAATTATGATAATTTAAGTCTTTTAACTTAGGATATTCCGAGCCGAATTTAGTACCTATAAAGAAATAAGGTTCAAACCGTTTATTTACGGTTTGAACCTTATTTAGTATGTACGAGTATGTATGTATGACATTCCCTCTAGCCCAGCAATACTTAACCTGTTTTTATAAGGGCCACAAAGACTTTTTAGTATAGTGCCGCAAGCAACTATAACGTAAAAACGTAATTTTAATTTGTCGTGGTGAATTTGACAACTTGACTACATTCTAGGTGGGCCACTTCCAAGGCTGGGCGGTCCGCAGTCCGCAGGTTCATACAGTAGTTACCTTAGCCCAAAGCTCATGAAATAACTCTTTGAGCAACAACTTGCTTATAAAATACCTATATACATTTCAAAACCTACTGTAGCCCAGTAATAGTTAGAAAACTCACACTAATACTGTACCCCTAGTGTGAGTTTTCTAACTATTACTTTGAGTTTGAGTTAACTAAAATTTGTATGGGAAATAGTTCAGCGCTCCAAGCGGAAATTTTGAGAACTATAAATGCGGGCGTGTGATTGGTCAAAATGTTAACGCGGTAGTATAGTTAACGCGAAAGTAAACGTTAAAAAAACTCACACTAGGGCCGCTGAACACCTATATTAATTTATGTATAAGAAATCCAATTATTATTTTCACGTTGGTAATAATAATTGTACGCAAAAATATTTCTGTTGTGGGTAAAACATAACCAACATTATATTATTTTAATTCTGCGACAATCGGTAATCGGGTATTACTCAGAACGCAGACTTCGCGATTACCAATGCAATGCAATGTCCTTAAAACATTTATTATAAGATCTTAGTGAGTGCATTTTGAGATTGATTCATCCCACGAGGCTTCTTCGCCGACTATTCCTACTTATATCAAACAATATATAATATTACTACATATTAATATTATAAAAGCGAAAGTTTGTGAGGGTAGACTTATGTTTCTCGCAAAAAAACGGAAAACTTTATCACATTATTAAAAATAACAAAAAAATTAATTGCCTATACACGGCTTGTTCTTTTTAGCCCCGGCACTATTATTTCTTCTGTGGCCCCGGGCAAACTATTTATTTTTAGGTATAGGTACCTATTAAATCTTCCGTTTTGCCCTGAATCCAAACATGTAGCTGTCTCTGCTCATTCGTTATTGAGTAAGAAGAAATAATATCCCAGAACTATGCATTTCGTGAGAGGAATTCTTAATTATAATTTGGAGGTTATTTTTGTAATGTTCGAGACTTAAATATGTTTAGATATTCAAAGCATGCAATGTTAAGTCATTGAATTACACAATAACGACAGGACATTAGGCCATTTTGAGAAGCGCATTGTATATGTGTAGAATGTACTACTGACTAGACTGTACCTGTCGAAGGTTTATTTAGGATGAAACCAGTAACACAAAGATGTTGTCCACTGAAGTAGGTCGCCTCTGTGGTCTTCTGGTGGGGTGTTTGCGCGTTGTATCCGAAGGTCGTGGGTTCGAATTCCACTCATAACAAAACAATATTAGTAGCGCATAACGGTGAGTTGGTAAAGCTACCATATATATTCGTGGTACACCTTCCCCCCGACCATCAATAAGAGAAAGAGCACGTATGAGATTATATCTACAATTTAGGCAGCTAAACGACTTTCAGGCGAAAACTGTTTACTACCTCTAAACTTAAATGGATTTTAAAAAAATCTTTTTTTTTTATTTTCTTTTTATAGAAATTATTATAATATGAAGGATTTTTTTTCGATTTTTGTCGGATTTCAGGGGTTGATTTTTTTTCCTATACTAAACTTAAAAAAAAAGGAAAACGTACGAGCATAGATATTGGTCATATTTATAACTCCTTCAAAAATCTATGAATGTTTATGTAACAAAAGGTCGTGAATGAATGGAAAAAGTTTGATCAGACGCTCGTCTTAAACAATCCTTAACGTTTTTATATTACCTGTAAAGGAAGATTTATCAAAAATTATTGTTGCTTAGTGCTTAATATGTAATTACTTAATACCTACACCCACTTATTTAATCTAAGTATAATACCGCATAATAAAACTTAGGATATAGCCAAGATGAGATAAAGTCCGGCAGTAAGGTTGTTCAATGCGGATAATCTCAGGTTGGTATTGCCAGACGTAATCTGACATCAGCCGGTACTTAGAGGCATTACGGCATGATGTCATAGGTTAGGTACATCAGCATCATTGTTACATGGGAAACGTTTTTGTGTTGTCGTTATTTTGTATAATTAAATACTTTAAAATATACGGTTATATTATTTAAAAATAGCGGATGATAAAATAATTAACCATTATAAATATAATAAAAACATAAATAAATGTATAGGTACCTACATTGATTTAATTAGAAAACGCCTAATTTTATATTTATTATGGACTCTGAATAGGCTATAGAACATAATAATTTAACTTTAACTTTACACAACCATACCATACCACCCATGGGCGTAGCCAGGGGGGAGTTTTGGGGGTTCAAACCCCCCCAAAATGTTTGGAAATAAATAAATTTGTATGGGGTAGTACACATGGGGCGGCGTATGTTGAGTGTTTGTAGGTGAGAACAGGTGACGATTTTTTATGATTGCTCACCGAAAATCGTGAGTGTGTTTACAAATACAAATCCTGACTACGCCATGATACCATCATTATTTGTTATTCATAATTTACATAGTACAAATAAGGCAACACAAGTAACTGACTACGTCTCTGTCAATGTTATTTGTACTTACCTATGTACTCGTAGTTAGTGTTATTTATATATAGTAATTTATGTCTGTTTGTTTCTACATGTATCACTTAAAAACAAATGGCCCGATTGTCAAGTTGTTTCTTTTTTTTGCTGCTACATCTGAGAGAGGCTTACAGCTACAAGATGTTAGTGTTTTAAGACTCTCTAAAATACACCAAATAGAATAAAGTAGTATATAAAATGAATAAAAGTTCGGTGTATTAAAATTACATATTGGGCTTCTCTTCCATGCATGCCAAGTATATTGAGTAATGTTTCCCACGTAAATGCATAAAAATAGATAGACCTCAAATCAGAGGTAGACTATGCGTTGCTCTATATATATTTTTGTAGATTTGGTCAAGGTCTCCGTCAATACATTATAGATTTTAGCACTTTTAAGCACTTTATTATGCAGTGGTCCCAGATTGAAGGCAAGAAATCGCCAGTAAAGTTTTAAATTTCTTTCATCAATATTTATAGTGAAAGTTTTTGAATAAAGTATTTATTTTTATATGATTTTCTACAGCGAGGTCAAATCCGTCGGGTCAAGTTATGGGCCAGAGACTTCACCGGCCTGGGGTTGAGATGCAGCGGAGGCGCCAGAGAGGGAGTTAGGGTGCACTCCGTACTAAAGAGTGGACCGGCTGCGGCAGCTCACTTGAGACCTGGTATGTATTCGTCCATCAGAATACCCTGGGGGACGTCAAGTCGATAGCACAAAACTTTATATTAAACCAGCGAATAGTACATAATACCGTTTGCTCTCGAACAAAATAAATCTTAATCTGGTGTCAAATATGGTAGCATACCGACGCGCACCGAGTTCTAGATCAAATTTAGATCTAGAACTTGCCTAAGTAAATGGTTCTTATCTTGTTTTTGTCATTTATAAGTAGAAGTGAGAGTAAGCCTTGGCTAAGAACGAATAAAAATACCTACATTTCTTGTAGACGTTGGCCTTGTATGATTCAAGCTTATTGAACCCCTAAGAGATCTATTGTCCCCTTAAAAATTTTATTACCTTTTCGGGATTCGTCTGGTTCAGAAAACTGTAGATACTAACTTAGTGGATCAAGTTCCATCCCAGAATGTGCATACTTTCTCTTGCTCTCTCATCAACTGCACATTAACACTTAAATCTATTTTTTTTCAGGAGACAAAATAAAAAGCATAAAAGTAGAATTCAGCGGGACTCCTCTGGAAGATGCAGTGGGGATCATATCCCTGGCATCTCCTTACCCGGTGGAACTTGAGATAGTCGAGGGGGGAAGAGCCAGTGGAGGCGAGAGTCGGGGAATCATACATCCTTTGCTGAGGCGAGCTGGGTCTACAAGCGATGTTAATTCGGTAAGGGATAACCTTCTGCCACTCGCCTTAGGGCTTCAAATAATATGAAATCAATCAGTGTTTCAGTCAAATTGTGTTGATGTTTTATCCTATTTAGGGTCAAAAAAAAAATACACATTTTTTTAGGACAAATTACACATATTGCTCTAGTCACAAACTAAGCTCTAGGCTTGTACTATGTATACCAGAAGCAACAATATAATACATATTATATTTTATAAACACCCAGACCATGACAAACTGTACAGAAAAAACGTACTAATATTTTTTGCCATGGGTGGGAATCGAACCCACGACCTCCGGATACAACGCCAAAGGCGCAACCACTAGTCTACGGAGGCTGTAAATAAATATTGCCCTGGTTACGAACTAAGCTCTAGGCTTGTACTATGTGTGTTATATATATTATATACCACTGTACAGAAAAATGTATCTACTTACTAATATTTTTGCCACAATCGTACCCACGACCTCCGGATCAACGCCAAAGCTAAACTACCTTCTAATATACGTAGGTGGTGACAAAATTTGGATAATTTATTATATAGCTTAGATATAGGTACTTAGATAAATTAGAAAATAATTTGAGGTAAAATTGTATAGTAGAAATCCTAAATGCGAGACCTTATTTTAAGTATGATTCGCATTTGACGAGCAGAAAATATTCCTATCCAGAATATGTCATTGGTGAAATTTTTGATTAAAACTTTTTAGACTTTGCCACAAATTGGCACCTATACTATAACGGAAATGAATGCATATAAGAATAATAAACTAGTCATTTAAGTTCCACTTAACTAGGCAATGCTAATCGGTAAGCGGGACGTTTGACCCACAGAGAAAGTAAAAGCACATAACAGCGCAAAGAGATACGTTTAGAAAACACATGTGCATTGTAGGGTTACCATTATTTATGGCCATTATAAAGATTCGTACACAACAACAAGGTGCGACGTCGATTCGCATAATGTAGGAGATTCCTGTGTTGCCATAACGGCCTAATCGATGCGAGCGACGTCGTCAAAAATATACAAACTTCAGATGCGTTGGCACTTGGCACAACGGCAATCTAATCTGCGATACCACGTCGCATGGCAAAATTTAAGAACTTCTGCTACATTTACGATGAGGCGACGCAACATAACATTGTGTACGGACCATAACGGAAACTTTTTTTTTAATTTTCTTGCTTATAAAGCTTATTGTTATTTACAGAAAATACAAAAATAATATCATCCCATCCTTTGTAACTTTAGACTTTTTTTATTTACCCTAAATACGTTTTCAAAGTCATTTATGCCTAATAGATATAATTAGGTATTTGAAAAACATCACGCAAGCCCTCCATGTTTGATGCACAATAGTAGGTAATCGGGTATTTGTCAAAGTTTATTTATAAAATTCTAAGAACGACCGGTTTCTTAAAAGTTATTAAAATGAAATAAGTAGGTAAATAAGGCTCATTGCTGGTGATTATCACATCATTTTGAACTTTCCACCGATCAAGGGCGTTTACATATTTTAATTATCACAGTTTTTTCATTTATATATTGGCCGACAGTTAACCAATTATTTAACGAATAACTAGAGTTCATTAAGACATGAAATGATCTTTATTTGTGAACAAAGGTACATAAAGTAGTTGTTATCGTTAATAAGCCAACCAGCCCCCTAATTATGAAACCAAATTTTGACATATCGCTATCGTGATCGATTGCAATTGGATTTGTCATAGCCTTTATTGCATTGGAAATAAGGGCGATGACAACTCAAATTATCAACGCATTGACGCTTTCGTTTTATAATAATGTCTCGGTAAAAACAAAAAGTATAGTGTCCCTAGTATGCGACAATCGTTATTTACCCAATACGAAGATAACGTAGGGAAAGTGATGAGACTTTTCTAACATAGCTTTGTTGTCATTCATTATTATTATACCTAATAAATATGGCTTTCTTATTAAAATTTATTATTACAAAATATACGTGACATTATGGCTAAATATTTTACATATTATAACAAAACGTTTTAGTAAGATTTAAGTAGTTACGAGTATATCTAATTAAGATATTTTGTAAATAAATTACCTATATTTTTTTTTGCTAATAAATATGTTTATTTAGCTAGTTTAATGCATTAAATAAAGTCTCGCAAATGGCCCTAAATAAAGGCAACATGCATAATGACCAATCAGAGAAAAGTGTCCTCTATTTAAACCCAATGTTCGTATGTTTGTACTTCCAGTAATACTTGACTACTAGTTTGCTTTGCCAGTCTTATCTTTTGTTTATCTTACCGTTGTTTTTTTTAAATATATTTCGGTTTCACTATACCAACTTGTGAAACTGTTTATAGATGGGTTATTGAGTCTATCCAAAACATCGCGACGAGCTAGCCACTTGTTCGGTGTAGACTCATACCATCGGCTACAACGAGGTGGGATTAAAACCCCTCCGCTGGGTACCCTGGGGCCGTCTAGGCGGTCTCGGGCGCCGTAAGGCACCCGTGATGATATATATATATATAAAAGTAATAATAGAAACATAATAACAGCCAAGTTGTAATATTGGAAGTACGTTCGTATGAGCGGGCGTCAAGACGACTGCAAAACCCTTAAGAGTATGCTCTGAAATATTTTTTACATTAAAACCAGATATTATGATTTAAAAAAACTCTGGTAAAGTAGTTTTTGCAAAAGTGAGAGCTAATATATTATTTTAGTTCTGCTTTCTATCTGGTGTGTATATCCACAAAGACATACGACCGCCTCCATCGTCAATTATAGTAATTACACCTATGGCGTTATATGCGGAGGTCGTTGGTTCGATTCTCACTCATAGAAAATTATTATTATTATTGTTATCAAGTTTCCCTGTAGGTACAGTTTGCCTTTGTCAGTATGTATTACCTAGTATTATTGTTCACATAGTACAAGCACAGCTTAGTTGAAAATTGACCTACGTAGGTATTATTATTTTTGCCAAATAATAATAATACCTACGTAGGATAGTATATTCTTTCATTATATTATCAAGGATGTTGTTTAATATCAAAAACAGCAAACCGTCACGGATCCCAGACCTATCTTACTGTACCCTTAACTCATTTTTAAGTGCGCCATATAAACACTAGACTGGTACTATCTCTGAACAATTAAAATCTTAAATTAAATTGTTTCTCAAACTATGAGTGATGTATGTTGCATAAGACAGCGGCTCATGACACAAGAGCAATACTTATTGTATACACGATTCGCATTTGAACGGTCTATATCAGGTTGCACCGGAAATTTATCAAGTTCATAACAAACTATGTGACACTTCTAAGCGATATCAATTTCACCACTATGTCTAAAATCTTAAAGTTCAATTTAATACAAAAAGACTTTGAAGTTATGACATTTTAATTTAGATATTACACACAATGGCAGATACTCCTACGCAATGGAATGTCTATGTTTATGACTCTATTGTATTCGACTTTAGTTGACACTGAAAGGTCTTAAGTTTCATAAGGATGTTATGTTCAAACAAATATTTTAATTATGTCTTTTGGTTTACAGCTAGAGAAAGAAGGAAAGTTACTGCATCCGCCGAAATCTCCAAACACGTCAAATAATTCGCATTTCAATAGCTCGACGCTGGAAACAAAAAGCAAGAGCGGAATCAAAAAGATAATAACAGAAAAAATTATTACAACTACTACATTAGAAAGAAATAAGAAAGAAAAGAAAGATGCGCCTACGTCAACTCTAGAAAGAGAAAACGAAAAGAATAGTAAACTAGCTAGCAGTTCACCGTCGGATGTTGCAATCGGTCCTAAACATGAAAGAAGTAAATCAAGATTATCTACAGATGATGTACAAATTATTCAACCAGGAAATGGGATGCCACAAATAGAACATATCGAAACACAGAAAAGAGATTACGATCCCAAACGAGGAATGAAGTTTGGAATTAGAGTGCTTCCTCCAAATGTTCCCGACGATGGAGTTCTTAAAAACAAAAACGTGGAAAATGGTAATTTAACTGTAGATAAAAAGCCAGTGGACGAACCAGATCAGATAAACCAGCGAGCCCATTCTACGCTTATTACTCACGAAAGTGAAACAGGCCACAAAGCTAAACCAGTAGTTGCCAAAAGAAGAGAAAAAATGGCTCCGCCAATTCCCAACGCTAGAAATAAGCAAAACGATAGTATAAGTTCAAGTCAGGATAGTTCCAAAAACTCATCTATGTCTACATTTATGAGAAACGATCTTAATTCAAGTGGAATTAAACGAGATGAAAATGGTATTCCACAAGAGTTACCTCAACATATGTTGGAAGCAGCCAACGCAGCCAGAAGTAATAGGAAGAGTTTAACAGATTTGCTTCATGATAAAGATAGAAAAAGAGAAAGTGACACAAAGAGAGACTCAGATATACCCAAATCCAAGAAAGCTAAAGGTAAAGCCCCGTCACCACCAGAACACGAAAAGAATAAAACTGATGACAGTATTCTTGAACAATTAAAGAATGTAAAAGATTTTTTGAAAAATGAATTACAGTATTCTAGTCTATTACACGACTCGTCTCTTTCTAATGACACTACATTGTCTCATGATAACACATTAACATCTTATAATACGTCTACACCTAAAGTAAATAAAATTAAAAGTGTATCGCGCCTTGATGATTCTATTAACTTTACTCAAGAAGATATCGATGACATTGTCTCTAGACCATTCAAAAGAGAAAATGATTCACTGAATAATTTTTATGAAGAGTCTAAATCTAATTTTTCTTCTAACCTCGATGTGCACTCCAATCTTTCGTTTAATAACAGTGACAAAAGTGACAAAGGTTCGACTACTATTGAATTAAATAATAGTGATATAACGATACATAGTTCACCATTAAATGATACGCTACTTTCTACCTCTGACGAAGCTTCAATAATAGACGATAATGAACGTAAGGCTACGTCTCTAGGAGATTTATCAAGATTTGATGTAAGAATGAAAGCTTGTGTACCTTCAACAGGTACATTAGAGAGAGCACAAAGTTTAGATATTTCTGCTGATGACGTTGATATCAATGATAGTAGCATATCTCCTAAGAAAAGAAAAGCTAATTCTGTTGTTGAAACGACATTCTTTGACTCGGGCGAACAAGATATTTTACCAGACATGTTACATACAGATAGAAGTCAAAAACATAAGGAGCCAAGATTGAGTTTAAATATTGCTAAAACGTCTGCAATGGAAGGATTAAATACTTTTCAACGAAATAGGTTAAAAAAAGGTTCTGAATTTGGGAACTTAGAAGATGCTATTGTTAAAGGTTCCAATAGTTCTATTGAGTCTGATAAAAACGACGAGTCTCGGAAGCCTGAATCATTAAATGAAATGAATAACGAGGATCACGAATCATCTGATCATTTAGCACGAAGAATAATGGATGAAAATCTTAAAGTCCATCTAAAACTTGTTTCTGAATTTGCTAAATCTACTTCTGACAACAGCAATTTGAGCTCATTAAATAGTTCTCAAGATTTGAGGGCTACTACGCCTAATAAAAATGAGAATGCTAAATACGAAGAAAAAGTAAGTATGACTTATGACACAAATATTCCAGATGATATGAAAGTATCTAGAAATACATATGTTAATAGTTTGGAACGTCCAAAATCAGAAATGATGAAGAAACTTTTAGCTAAAAATCCAATACTCAACGTGCATGTAGATCAAAATCCACAAACAACATCCAATAAAGTAGAAACACCAACTACTCCAACGACTGATGCATCTAAATCAGCTATCAATCAGCCAGATATCGTCAATTTTGATTTAAAATCTAATGATGAAAAAAAAGACAGAGATGATTTCGTCAGTAATGTAAGAGTCGGTTCTAATAACAACAGTTTGAAATATAGTAAACCTTTATATGATAGTTTTATGGAATGGACTGAAAATGCACCTACAGATTCTCATAGTGGAAACATTGTAACTATCACAACAAATGAAAAACCTCAACTGTCTCCCCAGCACCAACAGAAATCAACAAATACTTTTACAAAATCAATAGAAATAAGTGAACCTAAAGTCAGAACAATACCAGATGTTGTTGAAGGAATTAAAAGGCGTCTTGAAGATAAAGGTGAAGTCGCTCATGGCAGCAAAACGTTGTACATGGAAGCTCCAAATATGGCTATAACAATGTCGCAAGAACCAGTACAAAAAACAGTTACGGTCAATGTCGCCGAAGACGAATTTGGAAACAAAGTAATAACTCAAAACATTGAAAAGATTTCTACAAAATACTTTACAAAGAATTCTGAAGTACCGTTACAAGTGGAGCAGTTAAGTTTTGGTATAATGAAGAATCCCGGTGAATTACAACAACTTAAATTAGAGGAAGGAGACGATAAAGATATTGATAAAGAAATTTTAGAAGAAATTAAAAGACAGAATCCGCATATGCACATATTGACTGATGAGCCAGCTTTTTCTAAAACTGAAACGATTATACTAAACACGCAATTAGATGAAGAACAAGCATTAGCATTGATGGAAAAAATAAAAAACGATCCAAGTTTTACAGCAGAAAAAAGTTCAGAAGAACTATCGCAATTAGGGATACGAATAATACATGATTTGGAAGACATACAAAACGAAAGCCATGATACAGTTGAAGTCACCAAAACTAGATATACAATTAACCCAGCAGCAATACCTGAGTCACAAAGTTGTAATTTACAAAATAAAAATAATAATATAACTGAAATACAAGTTGTTACACCGAAAACAGAGAAGTTAAAAGTAAAAGACAAAATAGAGAGTAGACAAAGAGCGCCAGCAGAACTAGAGCCCACTTTAATGTGCGAAGTTGATACGTCTCTATTAAACGATTTTATTACGAACGAACAACGACATTCAGCGAAACAATATCTAGAAATCGAAAAAGAATCTAGAAGGAAGTCCGAGGATAATACAACCGAACCAAAGAAACATCATTCCGATTTTGATCTGCCAAGAAATTCTAGAATACAGTTTCGAACAGCTACTTATGAATCTCCTAAAGGAACTATAATGACTAGTACAGATTTGGAGAACAGGCGACTATCGCAGTTAGATCAAATACGCGCTGGTGTTGAGAAAAACGATGTATCTCCGCCTCCTAAGCCTGTAATTTCTGCTAAACCTTCAAACATTCCAATAAAACAAAGCGAGAAATCGAAAGCTCCTGTAAATTCTTCTAAAATACCCGTTTTTATGACACAAAAATCTTTGAGCCAGGAAAATTTGACGGAGAAAAACTTTTCATTACCTCCTCCGAATTTGAGTAGCAGTTCGGGTAATATTTCCGTAACTTCTATAAAAACTAGCTCGAAAAATCCAAGTGGAAAATTGTGATTTACAATTTCTTAAAAAGCAGGGCATTACAACTTTATTTGAAGCTTGGTTAAGACAGAGTTAGGCGATAAATTGTGATTAATGGTCTTCCTTAATAAAACATCTTTAAGCTGTATAATACATAAAGTGTAATATGTACTTAAATAAAACCTTATATAAAACAAAAAGTGTAAATACGGTACGCATTATATAATGTATGACCCACGCATATTACAAGTCACACACAACTATGTTATTTCGCTATCGCTATTATTATTCGCCCATCTATTGCCCCAGACGCACGTCGGCGTCGATCATATTTCGTCTGAGGCGTCGGGCGCCTGTTCTTTGTTTTTCTATTTATTTTTTTCTATTCCTGTTGTTATGCTATTTCTTATGAACGTAGAGAATGTAGATTTGGGTGACCCGTAATTATTCCAAGTCAACTTTTCGTTAAAAAATTATAGATAACTACCGTATCTTCTCCTTTATGTTTTAATCTAAGGTACTTCCCCTGATTTTAAATAATGCAAATAAACAAAATGGTGCCTTTTAGAAATAAGTTATTATCATTAAGAATAAAATTGTTTTTATTTAAACTAACGAAAAAGTGCCTTAAAATTATATTAAGATGATTCGATAAAAGTTCATGAATATCTTTTACCTAAATTATATTTTAAATGATATTAAAATAACAATTTTAAAATCAACTTGTGAAATAAAAATTGTTTAAGGTTGTGAAATTATAATCATTTTTAAATAATGATAAATTATTATTGTTTATATAATAATTACTTAATAAAAGAACAATTAAATACTTATCTTGGTCACAAAATAATTCATAGTTTTTTTATAATATTTTTTCTTTATGATGGGTGTCGAATTTTAATTGAAATTTTGATCAATTCCGTCCTAAAATAATTTATTAAATAAAATATTTAAACCCATCGAATATATTTATATAATATACATTCCATTTTAATATACCTACTTATAAATAATTTAACTAAGTATATTACAAAATGTATTACTTAATTTAATATTTACTATATCGTTTGTTATTTATAAACAAAATTAGGTAGGTATTTCTTTATATTTGTTACTAATATAAATAAGATAGTTCATTTTCATAAAAAAGTTTTATAACAAAATAAAACTTGAAAGTAATATAATTTTTAAAAACATCCAAATATGGTTTTAAAACTGTTTTATGAAAGGGAATCTATTTGTTTTACAAACATTTGTAAAATATGTTTACCTTTGGTAGAGTTTCAATATTAACAAGTTAAAGAAAATATTATATTATTTTTATTATTGATTATATTAAATAAAATTATAAATATGATCAACTGTATTTTTTATTTATACTTACCTACCTCTTATTGTTACTAATATAAATAAAATATTATTAAAGTGTGCTTAAATTTAATAAATATAATCTCCCTTAATTTACCTACATAAATAAATAGCTACATAAAATAGTTTTTAATCTAAGAACTTTAGCTAGTGCAGTGGCGGATTTTCCTTAAGGCTGATTAGGCCAGAGGTACTACCATGGGTTTGCGCATTGTAGAAACGTAACGTATTCATTTACGTATACGTGAGCAATAACCAATAGGATAGCTTTATTCAATCCTGTTACCAAAAATAAAGCGATCGTTTACGTATATACGTTACGTTTCTACAATGCGCAAACCCATGGTAGAGCCTTGGGCCTAGAGCGGCTAAATATCAGGGGTGAAAATCAGCTCCCAAACCTAAGATACATGCTGGTCAGAATATGTTATAGTCTTTATAGTTACAAACTTATAAAAATGTCTAGTTTGTAAAAAATATATACCTATGTACTTTCGTACCACGTAAAGCCCATATCCATCCGTTTAGTATTAACGGATTGAAGTGAGGTTTAACTACTGGCATACGTATGATGGATAGCAAATTTTTATTATCAAAATGTGGCCCCTCCATCCTGATGCTCATGTGCTCCAAAAAATAAATAAGTGCAATTGTTAGAAAGAGAGTATCCGGGACTATGAAATTCCGGTTATGTGCACTCAGCCTCAACAACCGTAATCTGTTAAGCGTCTTCTCGCGCGGACCTCAGGAAAAATAGTGCGCTCAGCGGCCACATATCTAACGTGAACGTTAGATTCTCAAAATACCTATTAGCGCGCTCTCCTCCAATCAGAGTAGTTTTTTAACCTTGGCTGATTGGAGGGGAGAGTCCTTTAGTTATAGATTATTTAGCAACAAAAAATTATATTTATTATATTATAGGTAAAAGGGGCCAAACATTCCATAACTAAACTGTTCTTCAAAGCCTCAATAAGTATTTATGAATAAAGCTATATGTATTTAATAGGAACAACGTTTTAGATCAGTATTGGTTGATCATCCCTTCTTCCCCATTTCGTTTCCGTACTACACGCACTGGCAATAAAATGCATACACATACAGTGGATGACAGGCCCACCAGAACAAAAAGGTATGGTGACTCTTATATATGTCGCACGATAAAAAGATGGAATGCCTTGCCTGCTTGCGTTTTCCCTTCTTCCTTTAATCCAGAGTCCTTTAAGCGTAGCGTGAATAAGTTTCTCAAGCAGACATAGTGTCATTAACCAATTGAAGCAAGCACCATAGCTACTATTGGTTGAGAACATTCTTGGACGTTACATCAGGCACTTACCATCAGGTGGATGTAGGGTCACATGTCCTGCTATATTAAAAAAAAACACACCTATAGCAATAAAAAACGAACTGCCTATACAATTAGGTACTTACTTACTTCCAAATATTTAAAATAATTCCAGTTTTCACATCGTTCATCAAAGTTAAGAGAAATTGTTAAAATGAATGTGGCTAAAATTAATATTTTTATTTATTATAAAGTCTTGCCTGATGGATAGCAACAGTGAGGTTGAAGGAGATAGCACACTTACTCTGTAAAAAGGAAACTACCAACCAGAGCCGGCCCATAGGGCCAACAGAGCGGCACTCCAGGCGCCAAGTCTCAGAGGGCGCCTCAGTGGACAGGAAAAAAATCTTCGCTTACCAATATTTTGGTTACCAATGTGTAATTCTGACCTCATTAACCACAGTTACTAGTTTGCGTTAAAATTTGCACATCCAAAAGTGAGCGATTTAGGTACTTAAAATTTGTTCTCCAGCTGATTTATTTATGTTATGGCCTATATAAGTAATGTGATCATTTTTATATATTTGTCACAACGGGACAAATTCAAAAGTCACAGTCGCAAGAATTTAAACGAAAAAAAAAGTTATATTTAGAATACCTAGACTAAATAGTTGGAAATTATATTTTTCTAATGAGCATATATCTTTCATATGTTACAATTTCTATAATAGTTTTTATCAGAACCTTACCAGAATGAGAATCCCATCTGAATCTGAAAACACTTTGGCGTCCCAAAGCATTCTTTAGCACCTGGACAGAGTAGCGAATAGGAAGTATAGATAGGACTTTTTTCTTTCTGTTTTTTAACTTTGTTTATGAGAAAGAACGAGATAAGGATTTATTCCTGGGGTCGACATTCAATAGCTAGACTTTAGTAGCGACTATAGTAAAAACTGTTTGTAAAAACTTGTGGTAAAGCTACTGGCGCACCCCTCTCTTGCCCCCATAATATATACCAGTAGCATGAAGGTAAAAACCGTGCCCGTGCGCGCGCCGCGGGGCGTTTTTAGCTTCATGACCAGTAGGCTACTGAGAAGGGGGCGCCAGGCGCCATAATTGGATCTCGCTCCATCCTACAACTTGTGTCGGGCCGGTACTGCCATCTCGCAAGAAATCGATGCAGTATAGTCCCACGAAAACCGGTAAACCCACTGACTAAAACCGAAACATGACTAGGTCACTTGACTGGTTTTTTGCATTTGTATGTATTCCACTATTATAATGTATCTCTTTATTTTAGATTAAATTTAATTCATGATAATACTGTTATTGAAGTGTACAGACACTTCCAAACGTCAAATAATGTTAAGTCGTTTAGCAGCCGGGCCTAAGATATTAAAACTTATTTAAATAAAATAATGTTATTCATAAAATATATTTCTACAAGAATCCTTACACTCTCTTTTTAAGGTAACCTTAAAGCTTCTTCTACACCTAAACTTAAACGAGCAGGCTTTCCTCGTGGCCTCTTTACAGGCCTTATAACATCTTCTCATAGCATTCTCTCCAGAACATCGTCTCAAAGTTGGTTTTGAATCATCCTCTTCTGTTTGTGTGCTAAATTCATCTACTTCTATATTTCCTCCAGATACAGGATAATTTAAAGCTTTTTTTTGTTTATTTTTTCCATTTTGACGGAGAATAGCTTTTTTCTTCTGCAAGACAATACTTAGCCATTCTGATTCTATAGTTACCGCATCATTTAGCCGGCATAGTGGGAGCGATCAATATTGTTTAAGAACAATTATTGATTGACCCCATTCATGGACTTTGTAGGTCTGCTCACCACCAGGTAGATACAAAGTCACATGTCGTGCTCCAATTAAAAACAAAACATTCAACCCACCATCAACCGAACCGAACCTTGCCTTAGCAACTGATTACTTTTCCTGATTTAAAAAATAAATCATTCCCATTGGTGGTATCTCACTTTTTTTTATAATGACAGAGTTTCGAGTGACCTTAATCTTGCCTCATGGATCGATCCATTGATGAGGTATAGAGAATATCATGCTTCAGGCGCACAGCTGGTTTCCATACACTACTACTAAGAAAGATTATTAAAAGGGTTTGTGCGTGCAGATGGGTTATCAACGACGAAAGGGAAAGCCCTCTCCGAGTCAAGACGTTCGATATCGGAACGAGGCAGGAGGAATTTATTGATGTAACTCCATCGCACACTCTCCGAAATGCAACCTATAAAAGAATACGAAGCTAAAACTCATGGTAAATGATACATATCCTTAGGACCGAGAGTCCGCTCCTTGTTTGCACTAAACACTAGTGGGTTCTTAACCAGTAGTTTCGAAGACAGATCCCAAAACTTTTTATATTTTTCACTTAAATTTATTTGCATAGGATGGTAATGATAACTGGGGTGGGTGAAATTGTCAAATGAATGTGTCAGTTTGGATGCATTAGATTCCTTACCTGGTCCATAGCAAGGAATACTGGGGTTTTATCAACCAACTCCTGGGTAGCATATCTATCTTTTAGCTCCATATTATGATCAATTGGATGGGCTTGCAAATTTATAAGATTATTTAAAGCTGCAAGTCTTTTAGAATTCAGATGTACCATGTTTTTTAAGAGATTGTCATATGAAGTATCCTTTGAAAAGACTGTCTGAAACAAGAACTACCTAAATAGTTAAAGCAATGGCAGGTTAAAAGTATGTCGGAGAGGCAACTGGAAGTGGTAATTTGGGCCTTGGACCTAATACAGAGCCCCCTCGTATCGGCCGAACTGACCCCAAGTAGCTGGGGCGGTGAAACAACCGAATAAAAATGCGGTTCTTCGAGAGGTAATACTTTATCCATATAATTTTAAAACACGCGGTTTAAAAACAGACAGTTTTCTCACTAGAGATGAAAAAAAAGTTGTGAGGCAACCGCTTAATAATTGGTAAGCATACTTATTGACACCACCAAACATTGGAAAAAAAATTGCCATCCGATCCTGATGGGCAGTTTCGGTGATACAACCCTTCAAAGTCGCCGAAAATTGTTTTTTTCTACTATAATTAAAAAAACACAGTAATTGACCCCAGTCCGCTTGGGGTCAATTTATTCAATACGAGGAGCTCTGATTTACCACTTGATGTGCCATCGCCTTGAATAAAACTTTATTTAAGGCCAAAAATCATTTCAGGCGCAGCGGCCACATTCTGTTTCTTATAACGTGATCGGTAGATTGTCAAAATAACGAATTCCGTTATGAGCGCTCTCTCCTCCAATCAGCGAAGGTTAAAAAACTACTCTGATTGGAGGAGAGCGCGCTAATAGCAGAAATCGTTATTTTGACAATCTAACGAACACGTTATAAGAAACAGAATGTGGCCGCAGGAAAGTTAACTGGTATTAAGACTCACTGACTGCCTGGCGGCAAGCAATAGAGGAGGCAATTACAAAAATTGGTTTAGTTGCCTTGATTGCACATGAGAATAGTGGTAACCTCATCATGTGTTTTAGGTGAGTAAACTCTGAAATCTGAGGATACTCAATGAAGCCTTATCATGGAGTGTAGATTGCCCAGTTGTCACATTATTTATATTAAACATTTGAATATTAAACTAACTTTTTTGCACAAAGTATACCAAAAGTGGGCTTAACGCTGCCACACATTCATTAATATTAATTCATATTCACTTTGGATATTAAGTGTTAAAAATACTCACAAAAAAATTAAAAAGTAATAGAAGTAGAAAATTACAACCAAAATACATTTTATAAATTAATCAACATAATACTCCATGCAAATTTTATTACAGTCAAATTTTCAATTATATTTTATTAGATTAATAGAAAATTTTAATTGGAAAATGAAATATTATTCTTAGAAATTAAGATTGTGATAAAAATTGAATTTAAAAGCAAAATAAAATCTAAACTAAAATAAAAAAATATTAAGTCAGTATAAATTTATTTATTTTCCTTATTTACAAATATAAAATTACATAAAAATATACCTACATAATTTATATATCATGTAGAACTTTGTCTATAGTTTTTAGTGTCTAATATTTTCTTTCCACACATTGCACATATTCCCTTCTTATATGCACACGCTTGGCAGTAATGTGATCCTACTTGATGCACTTTTGTCCGGCATATCCTGAAAATTTAACAGATTGTGGTTTTCCTAAATAGCAAATGTGGTTTATATATCTCTGGAGAGTGGACCATGACCCAAGACCATGTAAATGGAGAGAAGTATGTAACATAATCTCAAAATTTTAAACTATCAGACCTTTCCGTCTATCATTTTCACAACTCTCCATTTTACAATTATAACTTTCTACCCTTTTTAAGGAAGAATGAATAGTGAAATTAGCTACAGTATATTCAGTTAGTTTACCTCTGGGAACTGTCATTTATTGCTAGGTTGGCAGTACTAACTAACTACAAGAAATGACATTATTTTAGGTTACCAAACAATACAGCTAGATGTCAAATAAGGCTGCTTTCCAAAACCGGAGTAATAATTAACCTGTGCTATATCTCAGGATAAATTATATAGGGTGTATGTATTTTCTGTATATTCCATCTCTTTCTTTTCCCCAAGAGATTGCACAGGAATATTTGAATTTTGGAATAGCCCCTAACTGTGAAGGTACTGTAGGATTCGCTGCATTTTTTTTATGTGGGAAATAATATATGATTTTTTCAGATATCCTTTTTATTATATTGTTAATTAAATAATTTTTATTTATTTATTTTTTATATGATTGATTTGTAAATGAATCTATTCAGATTCATTTTCAAATCAATCATATAAAAAATACTACTAACCTACATTCTTGAAACTTCGATGTGTATGGGTTATATCTTGCTTTACTTGATGTCAGGGCTTTATTTTCACCAATTTTTCGTCCTCCAGATTCCACTGTATTTCTAGCACCAGATTTCCACGGGTCTGGGGTTATAACTTTACCTAATTTCTTTTGGCATTTTTCACAAACCATATTAACAGGTGAAATTGGATGAAATAGTTATAAATTTAATTTGTTTACGTTGTAATAGGGTTAGGGTTTAAAATAATGTTGCCTGTTTTTTTTAAATATGAAGTGTTTAATAACACTTTAATTTGAGGTATTTCGAGTTATAAATTACAAATAAATATAATAGTTCAATAACGAATAAAATTGCGTTAAATTACAGACTCGCTTTTTGTTTTGTTGATACTTGCTTGTGTTATGACAGTTTTTTTTTATTCGATGATGATGATGTTTAATTTATCCTTGTGGGAACGGCAAGGGCATGAACCATACATCAAAGTCTTTAAAATTAATTTTTTGAGAACCACAGAGTTACTTCTATAACTCTGTGCTTAGAACACGTGCTACAATAATGGGTTCGCGGCCATTATTGCATTATTAGCGATATAACATGAAAAGTCTGGTATGTTTCTCTAAAGTGAATATTACACGAAATCACCAACACCTTCGAATCACAAACTATCACAGACATAGATACAAAAATACAAAAAAAATAACATAACCACAACCTTTCACTACGGCCCAAAAACCCTTATAATTCGTATATCATACGAAGAATAGGAATAGGACCAGAAGATAATATATAACTGAGGCCCTATCGGGAAAAAACATAGGGTATAAAGAAAAATATACGTGGTGGCCGAGTTGGTTAGACCTTGGACTTAAAAACACTTAGGTCTCTGGTTCGAATCCCGGTGTGTACCAATGAGTTTTTTATTTAAAAACTTATGTACGTTTGTTTGACAACACCACTATAGTGCCTCGGAGAGCACGTTAAGCTGTCGGTCCCGGTTTCACTATACCAACTTGTGAAACAGTTTATAGATGGGTTATTGAGTCTATTCACATCGCGACGAGCTAGCCACTTGTTCGGTGTAGTCTCATACCATCGGCTACGACGAGGTGGAATTAAAACCCCTCCGCTGGGTACCCTGGGGCCGTCTAGGCGGTCTCAGGCGCCGTAAGGCACCCGTGATAATATGTATATGTATGTAGAAAAATATAAAATTTAAGAAATAAAAACGCAGATCTGCCGTTGTTATTGTTTAAGTCTCAGTATTGATAGAGCCCGAAAAGGATTATCAACAAATGAAAGACTAACTACTTTTATAAAGGAGGGACAACTCAAGAAAACTCAAAGTAAACCTTTCTCAAACCTAGACAAAGCACAAAACTGGAAAATATTTATGGAAGCATTAAAAACACATTACAATATTCCAGACGAACTAGCAGTTTCAGCCTATAGACCAGACATACTGGTGTACTCTGGGTACTTGAAGAAAATAATACTTATAGAACTCACCGTTCCGTGGGAAACAAACATTCCTAAGGACCACAACATCAAGTCGAACAAATATTCTGATCTCCCAAACGAAATTACTAAAAACGGGTTTAAAACTCACATTTATGCAGTGGAAGTTGGTGCAAAAGGAATTCCAGTAAAGTCTTTGCATCGTCTATTATTCTTGGTCTTGGCCTTCCAAGATCAGCCGTCGGAACTTTTATGGAACGTGTTTCCAAGATGGCGCTAACAAAATCATATAGTATTTGGTTGAGTAGAGAGGGTAGTGAACACAGTGCAGATTCAAAAGACCTTAAAACCTACTTTGCGGTCTCAAGTCCGGGAACGCTGTAGTTCATTCTCCTGCCTTCCAATCACGCGATGGACCCGGTACCCGCACGGTGAAGCCATGGATAGCTAAGAACATGGGGAGACTATGTTCTTAGCTATCCATGGCTAAGAGAAGCATCAGATACAGGGGGCCTTAGGGAAATTCAGGCGAGGCGACGCCTCGCTTTCAATCAAAATTATGGTGACAGTGTACCTCACGCCTACTGTCACTCTCAAAATCTATATGTTTTTGACAGAAGCGACGCGACATGTCGGCTCACCTATATTTTCTCTCAGGCCCCAGACTTCCTATACAAAAGTTCGTGACTTTGTACCCAATTCACATTTTTTTATGATTTTTGGAGGCGTCATAATTTTGAACGATATGTATAAGCTACGTTTAGCCTACGTTATATATATCAGCTTTATTATATACTAACAGAAAATCAGGGCTGCAGCATGTGACATCATATGTGTACCTGATGGTAAGCAGACCTACAAAATAATGACCTATCAATACATTCTTATTTAGCTTCCACTTTGCATCTAAATGATATTTGGTGACGAAATGGGCGGCAATGAGAAGTTTTATTTTTGCCGGTTCCAAAATATTCCACTAGATGGCAGCTGGAGAGATATCCACAAAAACTACCAAAAAAGGCTGTTTCTATACTTGAGTAATCTATATTTCTATATTGACTACTCTAACATAGACTCTAAATTCTCTGTGAATTAAAACTAAATTTTGGTATTGCAAGACGTGTTATATTTTTACCATATTTTGTCACTTTTATATGTATCTACTTACTCGTTATTCTTGCTCTCTATAATCTTTAGTAGATACCCTGTCAAGAAAAACTTCGTAAAAAAGAAGTTTATGGTACCTTAGAAATTTAAATTAAATTAATAATATGATGATATTTAAAAGAAAAAATATTGCTTAAGTTAGTGCCGTAAGGCAAAGTGCTCAGGATATTAGTGTATATGTTAAACAAAGTTAAGTAAATTTTATAAATTATTCATATAAAGGTATTTGTTTTCCTATTTACCCTAAATTTTGGGTGTATTTTAAATATTACCGCTATCTATTTTGACAGATTTTGTAGATAGCGACTAAACGCCATCTGTTGCGTTAAATAATAACTACTGGTTCATTACGTGTCTATTTTAATGATTTTAATAGCCTCGCTGATTTATCGTCAAATTTACTGCTCGTTTCGAACCACACCTTAAATAAGACTTCGGCAAAAAATCTGCAATAGTCTTTTGAAAACCTGTGAACCCACAGACTAAAACCAAAACATGACTTGATGGTTTTTTATACTGTATGGGCGGTGGTAGCGAGACCACCGCCTCCGTAGACTAGTGATTACTTTTTTGGTGTTGTGTCTTAAGGTCGTGGGTTCGATTCCCACACATGGAATGACCATACTTGTAAACCGAATAAGCAAAATTATTGCACGCAATTTGCGTAACGGTAAACGTTGTTGTTCATATCGAATAACCCCCTAACCCTCCGCCTTTGGTTAGGCCAAAGGCGGAATCCTACAACCGACAACCCAAACATACCTACTACGAGGTCAGGAGGAACATCTTAAAATTCGTACTACTAAAATAATAGGTAATATCAATACTACCTATGGCTTATTATCATTTTACTTTATTATAAGAAAAAATATTTTCATTTAGTTTTGAGCAATATTTAATGTGGCAAATATTAATTTCTAATCTATTTTCATACAAAGCCTTGCCTAATATATTCTATTACCTAATGTATATAAAGATTAATATTTTTTTTTTAATAAAAATAATATTGCACATAAACATAAATTAGTTAAATAATAATAAAAATAGGTAGATCCATACTTAAATAAAGCTTTTAATATACTTTCTTTAAGTTGCTATATTATTGTTTCGAAACATCTTCTTTAGGTGAAGTTGTTCGTAGTTTATCATCATTATATACCATTTCATTTGGTTGATTTTCAGTGTATTGTGGGTCGTCAGTATATTGAGAGTCATACACGGGTTGTTCTGCAGTATACCCTTCGTTGGGTTCAGTAGCATAATTTGCATATTCAGCATTATTATCATACGCTTGTTGTTGAGGATATTGTTCGTAATTCCCAGTATATTGAGCCGGGTCATATTGTTGATCATATTGTCCTTGATATTCTTGATTTTCTGTCGCATAATCTTGTGTATAATTTGAATCTTGAACGTATTCTTGTGTATTATCTTCATAATTTGGTTGTGCATCATATTGTGCATTAATTTGTGAATCTTCTACTGTAGCTGCTTCAATATTAACATCATATTCTGTATTATTAACTATACCATCTGTAATAGTATCCAAATGTTTTTCTTGACTAATATCATCCTCAACATTTAAAGGTTTACTTCGTAATTGTTCAGGGTTGTCGGTGTTATTACTGTAGAAGGAGTTTCCTCCGAGATTACTGTTTGAAGGCTGTCGACTGATTTGGGGGAATCTGGTGGAGTCAACTCGGGGATTGTCCTGTCTGGAGTAGGAAGGGGCATCGTTATTTCGTAAGCTTGTGGCCGTGTGCGAGGTAGGTGCTGAAAAATTAATAACGTAGAAATTATTATTAATATTTAAAAAAATGGTATAATAAAATAAAGCAAGTAAAAGAGGAACCCACTGATATAGTTGATAGAAAAAAAGAGAAATACCGAAAAGAGAAAAATAATAATAAACCCTGTCGCTTCTGACCCGGGATAATAAAATTAATAGAACAGGCAGTTTAATCGATATTGTGTTACAATTTTTATTACACATAGAAAACGAATAAAAAATACTTTTGGGTATACCTACTAATAGACAGTAGAATGTAGCATATTAGGTCTATGTTTTTTTTTATCTATAAGGACAAATAGTTTCGTCAGCCATGATAAAGAACTTTATATAACACAAATACCTTCATAGTTGCTAGAAATTGGCGTGTGATCAGCAGGTTGTTGCAGCGACTGTCCCAGATTTTCTACTTTACGTTGCAGATTGGCCATTTCGTCCCTGATAATAATACAAAAGCACACACGTGATATCACTCTTGAACACAGTGCAATTTTACCGGAAAAGAAACTGTATTTTTTTCTTTTAAATTAAGTTGTCAATATGTTTTTCATCATTATACAATGACAATGTGATGATAACTAGAATTTATGGCCTTTTTCATAAAAAAATAATATCGAGTGCTTGAAGAGCATTTTTGGTAAAATATATTTTGTCTCTTTTACGCATATTAAGAGACAAAACATATTTTAACTAAAGTGTTCGTCAAGAACCTAATAAGTTTTCATGAATAAGGCCATTAAAATCTACTACACCATTTCAAATACTACATAATATTTGTAAATACAACCAAATATAAACATGCAATGCAAAAAAAAACCATGCAAAACTAAAATAATCTGAAGTTAAATCTCCAACTTACCTTCTGCAAATCATCATCATAATCTTTAATATTATCAATAGACAAATTGCTAAGATGTCTACTGATGTTTCCAACGTCATCCGAACTTTTTGAAGTTCCAATTTTTTTATAAGAATCTAATGATTTGTACAAGCTCTGTGAATATTTTAATTTATACGGGGTGGAGGTGGATAAGGTGCGATCAAATTCGCTATAAGAAGATCGACTGTATGGATAGCCACTCAATGGTGAATAGCTACGTAATGGTAAAGCTGAAGTGGTGCAGTATTTTTTGTGAGAACACCATAAACTTCGTAACTTTTTCATGAGTTCCGAATTCCTGCATATTAATTGAGTTTTTTCCACTCTGAAAGTAAATGCGTGAAGTATGAGGTGAATTTCTAAGTGAAAATAACGTGTAAAATAAGTATTAAGTTAAATTCCTTAATTAAATAACATAATAATAATATCTAAAACATTTATTCACCCAAAGAATGTTATTATTTTCGTAAAATCTATACCTACTACATAACACACTACCTACTACAATTATCATTAGTCATCAAAGCAATTAACAACAAAGCAAATGCAATGATTTTTAAATAAAATTCAACATTAAATAATATAACATAATAATAAACCTTAAACACATTTTAGCAACAAATAATAATGGAATTATTTAATTTAACAGTAGTATTTTCTCCCACTCAGTCACCAATTTTTATCTTGCTATTTTTCGTCTATTATATTATTATCTTCAACTTTAGTGTTCATTTCATCTTGATTACTTGTAGTATTAATTATAGTATCTTGGCAATTTTTTTTAGTGACAGATTCAATTATAGGTCCTTCCTCTAAAATTGAATTGTCTGCATTAGCAATATTTTCCTTTAAAATTTTTTCTTGATTGAATTCTGTTACATTTTCTGTGTTATCTAAAGTTTTACCAGATTCTTCATTTGTAGCTTCTTTATCTACTTCATTTATGTTTTCGCATGATTTATTAATATCCAAGTTGTTATTTGGTTTTGTTTCTACCGTTTCCTTTTTGTTTATATTATCTTCTTCGCCATTTTCCGGGTATATAACAAAATCATCATTTGAATTATCTAATTCAATAACTTCGTCCATTTTTTCAGTGACTACTTGTTTTAAAACATTAACGTTACCATTGCTAATTTCCATGCTAACAAAGTTTTCAATAGATTTTCTATTATCATCTACATCCTCTTTAATAATAACACTATTGTGTTTTCGTTTCTTATCTCTTTTCTTAGATCTAGGGACTAATTTAACACTGATATCAACTTTAATTGGCTCCTTTTTCTCATGTAAAAAGGGCTGTTGTATCATTAGAGGGAGGTTAAATACTTGTTCTCCATTAGTTTGGGTGAGATCCTGATTAGTCGTTAGTGGCCCCACTAAAATCGGTGGTTGACTATTCGACAAATCGGACTCTTTTTCGCAGCGGCGTTTGGAAGAACGGGAGCTCCGTCGGTCTCTGGCATTTGAGGCGTCGCGTTGTGTTCTGATTGGGTCGTCTGTACGGCTGCGACTCTGCGCTCTGCCTACAACACCAATAAAAACACAACACCACTTTAGAACCTTAAAATTAAATATTTCTAAAAAGCTTTTTGTGTTCTTTAAAGGACTGACTGATAGGTGTTAGCACAACACCATCGACATCAAAAATATTGTCGCCTAGGTATATAAGTAACTACATATTGATTTTATACCACTTACTATCCTAATGATACATAATTTATTTATAGGTATATATTTATTATTTTTTTCCAAACATTTTATATATCTTTAATGTATCCTAATTTTAAATAATAAATATTTGATCAGGATTTAATATAATTAATAATATTTATTTATTATACTTTGTAATCAATGAAAACAATTTTATAACAGTTTTTGAAATTTGAGAAATTAATAACATTCTTTGTATTCGTTGTTTCTTCTTTAAATTTATGATGAGATATTCTAGAGAACTCATGCAACTATTGTTTTTAAGGATTATGCATTTAAATTATTATTGTAAAAAATATTCGTACTTGTGCCTACGATTCACATCGTCGAGCTTGTCAGTGAGCAATCGACATTCTCCGGTCAGTTTCTCCATCAGATCGTTTTGTGAATGGATCATGGACTCCAACTCAGCCACGGTTTGAGCTGCGGAACCAAAGTTCTCATTTCAATGTCTCATCGAACCATAATTGTGTAGATATAGCATTTATGACTTAATTAATACACAAATTGTAATGAAAGAAACAATCTGATGAATAAACTATTGAGTATGAAGCCCTTTCATTACGGATTAGGTAAAGTGATCATGCAATTTAAATATAAAATCGAAAGGGTAAATTATAAATGTTTTGAATGTTAAATTCTACTACTACAAACTTAGCTACATTTCAAAACATCAATAGTTCACCCATCGTATTGAGTTTTAGATCTTCTGGTCTAACAGTTTTTGATCATTCCTATGCAAAATAAATATGTTTAGTTAGATACATACCATGTTTATTCTCCATCGATTCGAGAACTGTGGATAACTCTTTCTCCTTTTTATTCTTTTCTGGAGACAATGGAGTCAGGTTCTTCATATTCAACTGTAGAAATATTCATCATACTTTATTAAGTAAATATATACATATAATTTTTATTAAAATGATTATCATGCTTATTTATTTTACCTATTTATTGTCATAATACATACCAAGTAACTATTTAAGGTTATTACGTTGTTATGAGTTAAAGATTTCATTTACCAAGTTTTTTTGTTGTTTTATATAGGAATCATTATATGTAACAATTTGGCACTTACCTCTTTCTCCAAAGCAGCAATCTGTTCAGATAAACGTAGATTTTCACGACGTGAGTGAACCAAAT
Source organism: Monopis laevigella (assembly GCA_947458855.1). Classification (NCBI taxonomy): domain Eukaryota; kingdom Metazoa; phylum Arthropoda; class Insecta; order Lepidoptera; family Tineidae; genus Monopis; species Monopis laevigella. The sequence goes on along the minus strand of OX381577.1, from coordinate 3,928,763 downwards.
CAGCATCGGCTCGATCTAAACGCTGCCGAAGTGACTGTATCTATAAAAATAAAAAGTTTTAAAATTTATTCATGTAATTCCTAATAATAATTAAGAAAGCATTCCATTACTTCTGAATTAAGACGATTGGTTTCATGTTTAGATTGTCTTTGTTGACGTTCCAGTGCAAGACGAGCATTCGTAAGTTCTTCTTCAATAGAAGCTTTCTCTGCGTGAGCATGAGAAAGATCTGATTGAAGATTTGCTGAAAAAATATTAGGTAATTAATAAATTTCTTAGTTACGTTATGGAAACAACAAAACATCAATGGCTATTATTATCATCATTATAAGTATAAATTTCATTACAGGTCATAATTTTTTTTTTTTAACATATTCAGGTTTATCCAGATATTTTATAATAGCTTATTTTGCCTCACGTTAGCTAGCTTAATGTGATAATTTTTGTATCTATATTTATTATGCATTAATTATTATATTCTCACATGATTTGTTCTTAAGTTCCATTCTAAGTTCTTCAATGACTGTATTTTTTGATGATAACTCTCGTTTTAAGTCGTTTTCTTCACGACGTTGGCGTTCGAGGTCCAACTGTAAAATATATATTGTTATATCTAGGTGTGTTTTCATACATTATGTTTGAATTACTCACTAATTTATTATTCGTCGATTTACATAAAATTCTGTAGGTATCAAATAATTACTTTTCAAGATCTTCAATAAAAAATCATAGGTACGAACCTGAAGTTTAGCAACGTTGTCGTACTGGGCTGCTAAATCATGAGCCAGTTCATCGAAATGAGCAGTATAACGTTGTTCAGCAGCACTACGCTCTTGGATGACTCGTCTAGCTCCTTCCCCGGCAAGTTCTCTTATTTTACCACGTTCATTAGCCAATTCATCCTATTCAGCCGCAGCAAAGGTGAAACATACAAAATATCAAAATTTAAAAAAGTAATAAATATTCAAGTACAAGTATAAATAACAAATCTTTCTATATTCCTTTCTTTCGCAATAGAATTAGGTCCTTGGTGTTTAGAATCAAAACTTTTTTATTGAAAAACTAGGACAAAATTGATAGAAGTTCCTGGAGATAATCGGTCTAAAAAATATTTAAAAGAAAAAAAAATTGTGTTCTCGGTATTTTTCATGAAGCTAAAAAAACGCGCCAAGCGGCGCGCGGACGGGCACGTTTTTTACCTTCATGGTATTTTTAATCAAGAAAATTTCGCTGGTAGAAATGTTTTTTATCTGTTATAATTATTTTGTATTATATTTATTAATAAATGATTTTATCGTGCTATAAAAAAAAACGAATTATTATTTTTCCTTCTTGCTGTAAAGACAACTGGGACTTGGGCCGGCCAAATGACCAGGGGCTCTAGAGAAAAAGCAGGCGAGGCAATATGTCGCGTCGCCTCAGTCAACAACGTATGTATTTTGACAGTGACAGTAGGCGTGAGGTACGCTGTCACCTGCCAAAGTCTATACAGTTTTGATTGAAGGCGACACGACACGTCGCCTCGCCTGATTTTTCTCTAGAGCCCCTGGGGCCTTAGAGAAATTACACTCCATTCCATCGATGGAATCGCTCTCAGTCAAATAAGTATAAATTTTGACAGTTTTCAGTAGGCCTTGAAATCGGACGAAAAAATTGGTAGAGAAGTGGCAATTCCATAGAATCTATAGTAAGCCAGACCCACTCTGGAAAATATTTGACATTTGTTTGTATAGGATTGGTAGAGAAATCGCCAAATTTTCCATATTCCGTAAGGACAACGGAAAAAAAAGTTGACGATTTCAATTCTGTCTGGAATAGGCTCACCGCTTGTTCGATTTATACATTTTTTAAAGTTTTTATCATAGGAATGTTTGTTAGTATGTCCGAATTTTATTAAAGTTGTTACTACAGAGAGAATAGATTAATAAATTATTACTACTTCAATTAAAAATCGTCCCAAAGTTTTAAAAATAAAGTGGATATTTTTATATAGGATATTGGTGTGTTGAATTTAAGGACAACTTCAAATGCTTATCTTAATAAAATAATATGACAAGTTTTTAGACTGATTTTAGAATAAAAAATAGGAATTGTCAATATTACTTGTAAATATGGCAAGATTATTTTTATAAATATCTAATCACCATAAGAGTGCCTTTGAAAGACCTAATTAACAAGGGCCTGGATTAACAACAATAATAGGTTTTAAGTAGGATTTTTTTACATAAATTGTTCTAGTCAAACTAAGCTATAAGCTTATTCTGTGTGTAAGTACCAAAAACAATGCTCCTAATACATTATTATATTTTATAAGTAGGTAAGTTTATAGTCCCTTTGTGAAATATAATAAAGGTGCCTTGGATATGTTCATTTCTAAAGCATTAATCTTCTAAAACTGAGGTTCCTAACTAACACAGCCACATATGGTATAAGGCACAGATTAATAGATAACAAATACAACATGTTCCATCCCACAAAGTAGTGTACCTATTATTATTAATTTACATCAACAACCTACCAAAAAGCAACTTGAAGGGTACTACTACCATTCCAATGTAACCTATTTGCTGATCATAAGTATATCAATTTTAATTAAAAATGAAAGTTATATGAGAATATTGACACTCAAATAGAAAACACTTTAAACATAGGTAATAAATAAATAGCTTTAGGAACACAGTCTTGATGCTTATAATTTTAAACCATATCGGTATAAGAATAAATTTTGATGCTTATAATTTTAAACCATATAGGTATAAGAATAAATTTAATAAAAAATAATAAAAGTTTATTGTTAAGTTAATAGTAATGTATAATACTAAGGATATATTTAGAAACAATTATAAATATAAAACACACATAGGATAAGTTGAGTCATTTAATTACCAATACATAATTTATAATCTAAATTTATATACCTACACTTTTTTAAGTTAAATGAGGTAACTGTGCAATATGCAGAGCATGAAATAAGGTTTAAAGTTGAGGAGGAATAGGGTAAATATTAGTGATATAGGTTCTATTTATTTTACATAAAATATAAGTAGTTTATTTTGCAAAAAAATATATGACATGTGTATATTTTTAAAATATAGACTTACCATATCCAGGATTAAAATTATATGGCAGTTAATTTTATTTTATAAGTTACCCGAGTGTATCAATAATGATTTGAAATTTATTTAATCTACAGACCAACTTAAAAACATCTAAGTAGTTGTTAAGCTTATAGAATAAATATTTTGAAAATGAAATTATATGTAAAATAACAGAAACATTAATCCTCTTATTTAAGAAAACTTGTTTGAGTGTTTAGGATGGAGTAATGTTTTATATCTTTTTTATCAAAAAATAATTTTATTGGTAAAATACCAATGATCATACTTAAGTATGTTAGTTTAGATGGTCTCTGGGTACATTGCGGATGGTTTAGTGTCAATGAGTTATCATGACCAATGGTATTCTCAGTCTACCAATCAAGTGGCAAGCTCATAGTGGTATTTGTATAGACACAATATTTTGACTCCGTGGTGTTGTCAAACATTTTTTTTTAGAACATTAATTAAACAATAACTGATTGGTACACACCGGCAATTGAAGTTAGATCTAAAACTGTACTGTTAGTCCTATGGTCTAACCAAGTCGGACACCATGTTCTGTAGGGATATTGTAGGAAATATAAAGAAATAAAAGTTGATTTTCTCTAATCTATTGTTTTAATTTATAATTTTTACTCGCTGTTCTAATATACTCTCTAGCTTATAGTGTAGGTACCAGAAAAAAAATACTAATACATTGTATTTTTTATGTAGGGTTTATAGCCTCTTTTGTGATAAATAATAAAATGCTGTTACCAAGATACCCACCTACCCAATACAAAAACACATATGGTACATGATACAGTTGTCTTTCACAATATTCATTTTGAGGCAATAGGTGTTGACAAACAAATGGGCTGGTACACATAGGTGTTTAAACTTGTGACCTAAATCTGTAGTTTTAATGTCTACAGTCTAACCAAGTAATGCACCATGTTTGGTAGGGTTATTATAGGAAATATATATGAAAAAAAAGTTGATATTCTCTAATCCATTGTTTTAATTCAATAATATAAACTGAAGGCCATCTTTTCCAATATGTTGGCCAACTACTGCTTTAGTTGGTCTATTAATTACCCATTTTTTTGTAAATTAGTATTTTATAGGGCACTTTAGTCCATTCATGCTTTATACTCTAACTAGGGGCTCCGTTTTTTTTTACTTTCCACTTGTGTCTGGCCACACCTATAACAAAGACATTTATTAAAATCAAAAACAGTATCTTAATACATTCATTTATTAATAACAATATGTAGGCCATGTGTGGGAATCAAACTCACGAATATACTCTCATCTAATTCTGTAAGATATTGAGGAAGATTTTTCATGTACCTAAAGCATATAATAGGTACTTAAATATTGTAAAATAATGCTCAGCATGTTGTCCTCCCTAAAAATGCATTTCCTACCAACTAAATGCTGCTAATCTAGACAAATGCTAACTTATTTATCATAACATATCACACACGTTTAAAGTAGTAACAAAAACAGCTTAATCTTTGTAGCAACAAACTATTTGATTAGGTATTACATCGCTAAAAGTCGGGCTACAATTCGATGTGAAGAAATTATAATGTATTTAGTTACAAGACGAGATTAAAGTTCTTAAAATATAAACAAAAAATATATACTTACATCATCAAGAAATCAACAATTTTACTGCATGTTTCCGTATCTATGTATTTTTTTTCGTGTTAATATTATTTGGTGTACTTATTTTATTATTAACTACTTAATAAAACACCATAAATATAATATTTCGTTAAATGTTTATAAAATACGAAATTTCCAAAATTTTGCTAAGTACAAATGACAGCTGCTGTCTGGAAAATAGTGAACGAAATGACCGGTTTCATTCGTTCCTAAGCCAGAGTGCCTCTCGCTTTTAATTCTCTACCCAAATTGGCGATTCTGGCTCACGCTTACCGTTGGCTTGAAGGCCAATGGAATGAAATTTCTCTAAGGCCCCAGGGGCTCTAGAGAAAAATCAGGCAAGGCGACGTGTCGTGTCGCCTTCAATCAAAACTGTATAGATTTTGGCAGGTGACAGCGTACCTCACGCCTACTGTCTCTGTCAAAATACATACGTTTTTGACTGAGGCGACGCGACATGTCGCCTCGCCTGTTTTTTTTCTAGAGCCCCAGGAACACGATCGCCAATCGAATCGCCGCATCGATCGATAAAAATGAATAGGAATTTTACTCTATGGGTAGAGCCTGATCGACGAGATACGTCAAATCCCATACATTTGGCTTTCGATGGGTATTTCGTTTCGATTATCGATTGGCTCTTTAGTAAGGCCCCTGACTAACACGAAAAAAAATCGCTTGAAAGGGGTTAGTTATAAAAGCTCGCACCGGGCGTATAAAAGGATTGTTACGCTTCTGCTCACATGCAGTGCAAAGTGGTAAAACTGCTAATATTTTGAAAACTTTTGGGTCCAAGTTTTTGTGTAGGTACATTTTATTTATTTCCTATAATGTTTTTTTGCTTTATAGGCTGTTTTTTTACATTCTTAACATCAGATATATTCGATAAATAATATACAGAAGATAGTTTTTTTTGTACTTATAAAAGAGTATCCACAAGAACAAACCTTCATCCGCCTTACTTCTGCCTCTAAATTGTTTCGTTCTTCTCGAAGATGTTCAGAATCATCTATACCTCTTTTGTACTTTAAGTCCAAATCTCCATCTTTTTGGTCCAAACTCAACTTTAGCTTCGAAATCTGGGATTCCAGGGAGTTCTTGTCTCTGAAAATTTATTATAGAAATTTAGTGCAGATTTGAATATTGTTCACTTTTATACACCTTTTTATCATATTAAGCACCTAGAACGTAATTCCTCTATGTGTAACACTATACAGAAGGAATCATCAAGTTATAAGTTATCGTCGACTTAATTATGTTAGGTTACAGAGACGCCATAACTTAGGAATTAATTTATTAGTATACTTTTTTTATTATACCTCTGAAGATTATCGATTTGCCTCTTAAATCCATCAAGATAAGTTGAATCAACCAAGCCGTTAGCGAGTTTACGCTTGTTTTCATTATTTTCTTCCTAAAATTAAATTAAAACAGTTTTAGTTAACCTATTATATTTGATGTTGGAGGTTTAACACGTTTACTTTATTACGTAAGTACCTGAACTTTCTTTAGGTCGATTTTACTTTGCGCCAGTTGAGCTTCAAGTTCAGAAATTCGCGATTCAAATACAATATTTGGTCCTTCGAGCCTGGTAGAACGAGTCTTGGTTGCACGCTTGGATTTGAAAGGAGTGGGCTAAAATTAGAAAACACTTTTAAATTAATTGATTATAATAGTGATAATGATGAAAAATTTTGTTTTAGATTCTACCCATAAACAATCCTATACCTACAGTTAAAAATTGTTATTAATCTTTGTTTTCTTCTTTTCACATTAAGTGAAGAAATGTATCATTAGGTTTTAAGCTAAACATGATTAAGTGGAACGTTTTTAAATATATTTATTTGTTTGCTCGCTATGTTCGTTGTCTTACCTTACTGTCGCTATCCAATCCAGTGCTATCACCAATATCGTCTAAGTCGTCAGTTTCAGAACCGGCAGTATTGTAGGAATGGAACATGCGAGATATAAGCTTGTTCTTCTGAGCTTCATGAAGGTGTTCGTTCTCAGAGATCACTTCTTTTACTTTACCCAGAAGGTTGTTCAACTCATCCTGGTTAAAAAAATAAAGCAAGTTAGTAAATCTAAAGGGTTTTTGTCATTTATATGACCATGTCAGCCCAAATTTAAAGGTTGTCTTTATTATTATTTGTACAAGGATAAACATTCCTTGGAGTAAGCGATTTTTTAAGGGCCTTGTAGTCGACTTAAATTGACGCCCATACAAACGTACTTCCATATTTGTTATTCGTAGTTCAATTATTATGTGTATGTTGGTAATTGTACGAAAAAATCTTTCTGTTGTGAGTGATAAATATGATTGTATTATTTTATATAAAAAAGAAACTGATTTCGAAAAAAATAAACTCTGTGTTGGGTCACAGAAAGATTAATAAATATAATGTTCGACAAAAATATTATTTAAATTCTGCAACAAACGGAATCTATTCGTACTGAAAGTGCGAAAGCTGAGTTTATTTTGGAGAACGCAGACTTCGCGATTACTGATCAGTGTCCTTGACAGACAGTTGTAGCGGCTTTGAAATGGGAACAAAAGTTAGAACAGAACCATTTTGTGTCGCTGTTCTAGTTTCAGCTAGCTACATACCACAATCCGACATATTAATTGTACCTAGCTGCTGGGTATCATACATAAACTACGCCAACGTTTTTTTTTGTTGAGAACAGGTCCTAGTGCGATTTTGTTATAACGTTCTCACCGCGTTAAGTGAGTATTCTCCACCAATAGGATCGCTCAATTTTCTAAATCTATCAAAATAAGTTAATCTGATTGGCGGAGAGTGCTGACTTACCATGATTAGAAAGTTAATAAAAACTCGCAGTTTGGTCTTACCCTGCAGTACTGGCTCTCCCGTTCCAGTTGCTCGATGTACTCCTCCTGTTTCTGTATGAAGTGGACTACATCAGGATTGGTGCCTCCGGTTATGTCAGCAGGTGGTGCTGAAGCTGGGGTAGCTACGACAAATTTAATAATTAAATGAAAAGTTGTTATGTTATTTTAGGTTTATTTTTCGAAATTTTATCAAATCGAACAAGTTTTCCTATGGAACCATTAGCCAAAAAATGGCTACCCCATACAAATTGATAATTTTATACTGTATGGAGAAGGCAATTGTTTTTTTAAATTGCGACACATGATTCTATGGGGAAATTATTCGATTTGATCAGTAGAAAATACGGCCCAGCCTAGTGATTAAGTCAGCAACTGATAATAAAGCCTTTTGTCAACTGCTGAAGCAACAACCTTGTTGACAACAAGGCCAAACCTGGGATGTGTGACCGCTTTATACAAAGAGGCTATATCATCATAAACACCGCAACAAGCTCACCACTTGTTAGGTGTTGCCTCCGAATGCCATCAGCGAAATGAGGACAGTTTAATCCCTCCGTTGGGTATCCTGAGGCCGGGAGCCAAAAAAGCACCCGTGATAGTATTTATTTATTTATTATTGATGAGTAAAACCCATATTAGCCCAAAGTACCTACAACGTTAAAAAGTCACCCTGTATATAAAAGATAAACATAAAACTACTAACTAACTATAAAACTGTAGTGTTTGAAACCCACATTAGTTACCATTAAATCATCTTTTAACAAAAAAAACAATTACCGCTGTTTAAAATCGGCGCTGGATTGTAATTTTTTAGGCTATCAGCGTAAAGAGTAGTATATTTAGTGGTAAGTCGGGGTCGCGGCTTATACTCCGTGAGAGTGGTGGGGTACGGCGCAGGACCATACTTCTTGTCCGTCTCCAAGTCGGATTCGTCCACATTCTTTATGGACGGACTGCCGTAGCTACGTACCTGGAAAAAAAATATTAGTCAAAAATCGTTATTGACATACCTATATCAGAACCGTCAGTGACTAATTCCCGATTTCACCAACTCTAAGGGAGCCCCTAACTAAGTTAAAGGACAGTTAATGACAGTTGTTTCATAGCAAAAAATATGTCAAAATTCTTATTTAGGGGCTCCTTTAGAGTTAGGGATCGTTGGTGAAATCGGGCATAAGTCATGTTTCAGTTTTAGTCTGTGGGTTCACCGGTTTTCAGAGATTACTGCATCGATTTCTTCTCGAGGTGATAGTCTCCTTACAAGGTGCGGTTACGAAATCGGTGATTTAATTGACGACAAGACAGCGAGTACCAATATTAAAATATACTCGTAATGCAATTCGTCTTTGTCGCCGCCCATTTCGTAATTGCATAATTTAGCCGGTATAGTGGGAGCGACCAATGTTGTTTAAGAGCATTTATTGATCGACCCCATTCATGGACTCTGTATAGGTTCGTGGGTTCGAGTCCCGCCCACCAGGATTTTTTTCATTGAATTTTTATCTTTCAAACTTACTTAGATTTTATACTTAGATGACTTACTACTTATTATTCATTTAGCTAGATATATAGTTTTTATACAGGCATTTATGTATTTGATACTATTACTACTAGTTACTTGGACAGCTGTAGACCACTTTTTAAGAGACTTAATATCTTACCCTTACCTTGCCTATATATTTTTGAGTCTGCTGTTTTCGTACATACCCATCCCAAACTCTTCCCAAATTCTGAATGTATACTACCTCCGTTTTCTTTATAAATAATAATATAATATAAATGTTATAATAATACAAACAATAATTATGAGTAACTAAATATTGAATATGAATTGTATATATTAATTTATGGAATGAAAATTTGTGAAAGAATTTCAAGCATATACATTGCTTTGGATGCTAAATGATAATTTTAATGATTTTTATAAATTTTAAATTGTATAAATACTTGTTATACCTATTAATGCCATACCAACTATGAATATCAAATAAATAATTGTCAAATATTTAAATAAATTTAAAGCCTTGCTTTATATATATTGCTTTGAATGCTGAATGTGAATTTTAAATGATTATTAAATTTTATTTGTAAATGATTTCTAACTGTTATTATTGTTATACTATAGATTTTGAATAATTTATACTGTGTAAAAGTAGGATTATAGTTATTGTGTAAATAAATATACTATTATCACTCATAAAAAATGTGTAAAACATTTGCACACCGCTAGCGGTAAAATATGTTAAATTTGTCGAAAATACCTACCAGCTTATTGTGACATATTTTTGCAAATAAACGATTTTTTTTTTTTTTTTTTTTTTTTTTTTTATATATTAAGTATATATAAATATATTGTGATTAAGATAAAAATAAAATATATACGTGGTGGCCGAGTTGGTTATACCTTGGACTTAAAAACACTTAGGTCCCTGGTTCGAATCCCGTTGTGTACCAATGAATTTTTAATTAAAAAAATTATGTACATTTGTTTGACAACACCACTATAGTGCCTCGGAGAGCACGTTAAGCTGTCGGTCCCGGTTTAACTATACCAACTTGTGAAACTGTTTATAGATGGGTTACTGGGTCTATTCAAAACATCGCGACGAGCTAGCCACTTGTTCGGTGTAGACTCATACCATCGGCTACGACGAGGTGGGATTAAAACCCCTCCGCTGGGTACCCTATATATATATAGAAATCTGTAATATTTTATATGTTTCAAATTAATGTGTATTGTTGTATTTGGGTATTTTGAATGAATTTTTTTTATAGAATAAATTATATACCTACTACTTAAGATTTGCCGAACCCGGTAAAATAGGCTGTACTATTACAATTTAATATCTATATCTGTAACCATATTTTAAGGCTAATAAAGAGATTTCATTTCATATATATATATATATAAATAAAATAATTAAATGAATGAATATAATTCCATTAATTCTTCTGGAGCCGCGTAGGCATTTTATATTTCATATACCTATACTTAAAAGCATTTTGATAAATGTGGGCTTAGAACTATGAATGTGGGTTAGTACTTATTTCTCGAGTTAATTCTCGAGCACAGACACGTCGCCGTCGCGTCGGTTCTCACATAAAGGGTATGTTTCGAATTTTCTGCATAACGCTAAAAATAGTAAATAAAAAAACTCACACTTGGAGCATAATTCCCAGATAAAAAGTATCTTAGTTTGGACACAGCTTCTTTGTAGGCCAATTCGGTATAATCAGGAATTCTCTTCATCCCATATTCAGGCATTTTCCCCGGACGCCTATAAGAATAATTTGAATAATACATGATTTTACACTTAAACTAATTAACAATCATTTTAAATTAAATTATTAACAAAATATAAACTATAAATTATTATTTAAAAATGGAACTATTTCGGCACCGCATTGCGCCAATTTTTGATTTTGGAATGACGAATTTTCCGTGCGTATTGATTAAACGCGCCCGTTGCCATGGTAACGGTTGCTGTTATAAACAAAGTACACTCATATAGGTAACTCCTAGTAATTACACATTGTTTTATGATCGATATTATTTTTTGATAACAGTTACGTTACGTTAAATTTTTATTAGATATGTACCTACATTGACGTTACTACTTACCTAATAAAATGGGTAAGTAGGTACATAAATATATTTATTATATATAGAGTGAATTTGGAAGGTTGTACTTTGTACTCTAGATGAGGTTCTACTGATCAAATAAAACCACTTTTACCATGGAACTTTTCGAAAATGAAAAAAAAAATGTATTTTTATTGTAAGGTAAGACCATATTTTCCGACGCGCGGTACAGAATATAATTATTTGAATTATGTACAAACTACAAACTTTATATTCATTTAACTCATTGACAGTTTTATTACTATTATTTATTAAATAAATAAAATATATATTTTTTTATTTTTTATTATTAGAGCACGGCATGTGACTTTGTATATCTACCTGGGTGGCGAGCAGACCAGTAATTACACATTGTTTTATGATCGATATTATTTTTTGATAAAACAATACATTACTCTTAGGACGTGTTCACATTAAACGTTACGTTAAACAAACCTACAAAGTCCATGAATAGGGTCGATCAATAGATTGATCACTCCCATTATGGCAGCTAAATTATGCGGTTACGAAATGGATGACGACAAATTGCATTACGATTTACGAGTCTATTTTAATATACTCGCAGCCTTATCGTTAAATCAACCACCCATTTCGTAACCGAACCCTGAAAGGAGACTACCACCTCGAAAATAAATCGATGCAGTAGTTTTCTAAAAACTATATGAACTATAAATTATATTAAAAATATATACGAAAAAAGAACCGGCCCTTTATGTTTTGCGCTGAAACTCCTTGGGCCTAGGATCTGGTAGACAATTCTCGCGCTTTCGACATTCATCTCGAATCGAGATTTTTAAACGAAAAATGACTAAATATGTCATTTTTCGTATATTTAATATTTACTAGCAGCCCGTCCCGGCTTCGCACAGGTTTGTATAACTTTAACTATATGCTCAGCGCACGCCACGGAAGGCCTCAGAAACGATACTTTTCCCCCGTTTTTAAAACATTTTTGGTTACTGCTCCACACCTATAGGACCTAGCGTGATATTATATAGCCTATGTTACTTCTGAATAATGCAGCTTTCTAATGGTGAAAAAAATATTGCAATCGGTCCATTAGTTTTTGAGTTTATTCATTACAAACATACAAAAATACAAAAATTCAAATCTTTTCTCATATTAGTATAGATTAATTAATATTTATTTCGTCTAATGTTCGATATTTTTCAACGTTCAATATTTATTATTAATCAATTAGTATTTATTATTTATTTCGTTTAATGTTCGATATTTTTCATTCAAAAATATCGAATCGAGATGAATATCGGAAGCGCGAGAATTGCCCACCTGAACTGTAAACGGCACAAATGTGTAATCTTTGATTATGGATACATATACTTATTTATGCCACTTATTTGATAGGCTGCACTCTCAGCAGCCTTATTTTACGAACTTTATAATATACTTTAAATGTTATATTTGGATACTTTTTTTTTGTTTTTATTGGAACACGGCATGTGACATTGTGATCATGAGCTGACCTGATGATAAGAGACCTACAAAGTCCATGAATGATGTCGATCAATGCATTATTGTTTAACAGCTTTGATCGTTCCGACTATATAAGCCGACTAAATGATTCTGTTACGAAATGAACAAACGTCAAAAAGGAATTTGCATCTACTTATATCCTCGTTGCGTTATCGTCAAACTATCCGCCTGTTACGTAACCCTGAAAGGAGATCACGACATCGACCATAAATCGATGCAGTATTCTTCTGACCGTAAACACACAGAGTAAAACCGAAACATGTTTAGGTCACTTGGTGGTTTTTGCATCAGTATGTAACGAAACCGGTCGGTCGCGAGCGAAGCTGTAGAGATCTTCTTCTCACCTAAAAAATATTATATTTACCACCTAAATAAATATACAATAATCTATCTTTTTTTGATGTTACCGTTACTTCAGAAAAATTGCCGTAGTATGAATGAATGAATGAAAAATTCTTTATTGCACAAAAGCTTAACACTATTGTACATAGGCGAGCTTAATGCCTTAGGCATTATCTACCAGCTAACCTTTGGGAGATTGACCAAAAGAACAGGCAGAGTACTATTTAAAGCAATATATAATATAAAATACAAGGTATAGATAAATTATTAGGTAATATAACAATACATACTGGTATTATAACATGTATACATAAACTTACATAAATAATAATATATAGACATACATAAATAAGTAGATATATATACATACATAAATAAATATTTTCGCATACTTACAGTAAAAAAAAAAAAAAAAAAAAAAAAAAAGAAAGAAAGAAATGCTAACAGTTTTGATTATTAAGGAGAAAAAAGTGAAGATGGGTTTTAAATGAAGCTGTAGTAACTTTTGTTCGTATTGACAGGGGAAGATTGTTCCAAAGTGATGCTGCGGTTACTGTAAAAGAATTTGAATATCTGGTTGAAGAGTGCATAGGAATAGTAAGAAGGTTATTTTCGGTGGACCTTAGGTCACGATCATGGGTAGAAGAGAGGTATTGAAAGCGCTCTTTTAAATAATTCGGAGAAAGAGGGTTGGAAAGTATATTGAAAAGAAGAGTTAGTATATGCTGATGCCTGCGAAAGCGGATATTGAGCCACTTTAACTGAATACGAAATTGGGATACATGATCATACTTACGCAAGCCAAATATATAGCGTATACATAAGTTGAGAAGCCGATCTAATTTATTCAGTAGCTCTTCAGTAAGATCAGAGAAGCAGACATCAGCATAGTCAATTATTGGAAGCAACAAAGTGTTTGCTAGCAATAGCTTTGTGGCACGAGGCAGGAAAATTTGAGCCCGTTTTAGTGTATGCATGGTTGCGAATACTTTTCTACTGACTTCATTAACATGATGGTTCCATGAGAGATCCTGACTAATGTGAACACCGAGGTTTTTTACAGTGGAGCTGTAAGGGATTGAGACATTACTAAAAGTTATACTTGGAAGCATCGACATGTCTATTTTATTCAGCAATTCCCTGCTACCAACCATCACTATTTGAGTTTTATTAGGGTTTACCATTAGACCATACTCATGAGACCAAGCCCTCAAAGCCTCAAGGTCAGTGTTTATTCTATTGATTGCGTCAGTCGCCTCATCCTTATTAAATGCTGTGTATAACTGCAGGTCGTCCGCATATAAATGATAATTGCACGCTAAGGTTTTTGTGGCCGTGTTTATAAAAATAGAAAACAAGAGAGGAGATAAGACTCCACCTTGAGGTACGCCAGCCAGTGTGGGGCACCAATCAGAAAACGCGTCATCCAACTTAATGCGTTGCACACGATCACCCAGATAGCTCTTAAACCACTTAAGCGCGGTTGGAGAGATATTAAGAGTCTTTAAAATTGCTATCAGGATATCGTGGTCAACACAGTTAAATGCATTGCTAAAGTCAAGAAGAGTGAGAAGGGTCAGTTTTCGACAATCCATTGCAGCGCGAATGTCATCTGTTATTTTAAGAAGAGCAGAAGTAGTACTGTGAGCAGGTCGGAAACCTGATTGAAAGGGATTAAACAGATTATGACAATTCATGAAGGCAGTAAGTTGGAGATGGACTACACGTTCAAGGATTTTTGAGAGGAATGGGAGAATAGAAATAGGTCGAAAATCTGTGGAAAGAATAGGAGACGCCTTTTTTGCAATGGGTAAGATATATGCTTTTTTCCAAATAGAAGGAAAAGTTCCAGTTGACAATGAAGAATTTATGATATGGGTGATGCAGGGTAATATTATGTGAATGATAGGCATTAGCAAGTTACGGCCAATACCATCGTAACCGACTGCTTTAGTGTGAAGAGCGAGAAGAATATTTTTGATTTGTTCGGCAGTCACAGGTTTGAAATCAAAGTTGCCACTTGAATTGTTAGATGATAAAGCTGATATAGTGACATCTTTTAACACTGGGTCTAAAGTGAGGGGAGGAGTACCTAACCACGGTTATACAAGTCAGAAAAACGTCCGAAAACCATACCTAGTTATCATTTGCCTAATGTATAATTAAATATTTCCAACAGAAAGAAAAGGATAGATACAATGTAAAAATGTGTAGTTATTTATACCGTATTTTGGATCGTCTGATTTTTCCGTTCGTCTCCTTGTCGCTGCCTATGCTGGAACCACTTTTAGCTCGAAACCCATTTCTTGACTTCGATAAGTAATTTGTCGAACCCATACTACATAAATTATTAAACAATATTTATTTAACAAGAAACCGCGTTTTGTATAAATTAAATATTGTACATAAACGACGCGTCCTAAAATAGAAAAAGCTGGGAAAAGAATGAAATTCAAATTGTGATTTTCCAAGTTTCCTGTATTTTTGTCCCTTTTACTCACGTGGTTTTTTGACGTAATTGCGTCTAGCTCTGTTCCCAACTTTGATGATTATAGTCCAGGAACTAACAAACAATTCTAGAATATTCCTGATGTATTGATTTTAGTGTAAATTAGTAGGATTAACACTTATGTGAAATCAAATAATGTTATCTATTCTATTAGGTATTCTTAAAAGTGAAGTTCTTTTAACTAGTGGAGTGCTCGCAGTCAATTAAAAAAAAAAAGATTATATTTTATTCAAAGGTAAATTATTATGATTATTTAATTTATTTATACGTAAGTACCTATCTCTCTAAAAAACTTCATGCCAGCATCCGTGGATTTATTCCTCCGATTATATTTGCATCATTCGCTTCGCATGCGCAATAGTCAATTGTTGACTATTGCGCATGCGAATATAACCGTAACATATCCTGTTACTTATGTGGCGTAGTATAGATTTCAACTCGAAGTTTTTTAGGTTGGAGGAAGGCCTCTATAGGTAATTTCACTAGGCTGTCTGGTCCACCGCCCATACAGATGCAAAAACTGTCAAGTGGCCTAGTCATGTTTCGGGTTTAGTTTGTGGGTTCACCGATTTTCGGGGGATTACTGCATCAATTTCTTGTTGAGGTAGTAGGCTCCTTTTTACAGAGTAAGCGTGCTATCTCTTCGACATCATCGTTGCTTTCTATAAGGCAAGATTGAGTTCAAACGCAGACTCTGTTTATAATTAAAAGAAGTAAAAATATAGGTACCTAGCGAATCGTTCTAATCTCGATAATCTTATTTTATATCTAGAGGTTTACCGTCTTATTCATAAAAAAACTGTATACAGAATTATTAGTTAACATGGTGTTTTATCTTCTCCCTGTCATACATTTTAGTTGGCAAGAAAGGGACTAAATACCAATTAAACTAAGTAAAACTTTCTATAAGGTTTTTTTTATGGATAAGGGAGTTAATACTTACTGATATTTTTTTTAATAAATAATTATAATAACTATAATCTTCTGGTACACATAGGATTCAATTTGAGTGAAATATCCTATTTATTATTATTAATATTTTATACTTATCAAAATATCGACTGTCTCTTAGACTAGTGACAGGTAGTGTCTAGCGTGTGAAGAAAACCTCATCGGATCCTGTAACAGTAGAGAAGCCTGAAACACGAACGTATCGACATGACAGCCTGCTTTTGTGTCTGTACATAATGTGTCGAGTATTTATTACGAAAACATATGTACCTACATATTTTCGTTATAAATCCTTTAGGTACACATTATGTACACTTTATAGGTAACCTATTCTACCTATATAAAATGACTATTACTTTTATTATATAATGTAGTTTTGTAATTTTAATAGGCCCAACTTTTATAGACATACAACACTCTTATATGGTGTAGATCACAGAGCACGGAAACGCCGCGCGCTGCCCACTCCTAGCGGCGGCCGGCGCGCGTGGATTCCGTGCTCTGTGGTGTAGATATACTTATTTATACACTGTTTTTTCCTTAGTTACTCATTCATTACTAGACTCAAACACCTTGTATACATATATATTGTACAAGTAGGTACCTACATAGATATATCAAAATATAAAATGGCCTAAACTATTCTCAGGCTATTAAAGAGAAATCATGTGGTTATTCAGTAGTTTGTGTAAAGCTTTTGAGACAAGGTGTAGAACCCTAAAACTTTTGAAAGTCCAATTGGTGTTTTAGTGTACGCCTATAAAACAGATTTAATCAATAAATGAAGTACCTAAGTCATAAGTGGTTCTTGAATTCTAAGCTCGAATCACAAACGGTCATACAGCTTTTGCGTTTTATTAAGTAGGTATAGGAGAAGATCTTATAAGACCTAATTTTTGGGAAACAATTATTATGCCATCCCCACTTTTTAAGTTTGTACGGCGCGGTACGACATTTTTCCTAAAATTTTGGGTACCTAAATAGTAATATATGATATGTACTTACTTACCCACCTACACCATAAAGTATATAGGTGCCAGTAGGGGTGGAGATATTCCGTACCACTCTCCAAAAACTCCAAGATCGCGTGACGTCTTTCTTCCTTTCGTATTGATCCCGGGTTCTTATAAACGAGACAGCCAACATATAAAATTTATTGGGTCTTTGTTTTTATGGTAATTTTATACCTTCCCTTGGTGGCTCAGTGGTTAAGAATATCTAAGACCTTATCACGGGTTCAAACCGACCGGACTCCATATACAGATGCAGAAACCGTAAGAAGTGAGGTAGTCATGTTTTGGTTTTAGTTTGTGGATTCACCGGTTTACAGGAGACAATTTCTTGTCAAAGTGTTAGTCTCCTTTCAGCATGCGGTTGCGAGACGGGCGCTGGAATTGGCAATAAGGCAGCGAGGATATTAAAATAGAATCCTAATGAAAATAAATTAAACTTTGTCGCCCATTTCGCAACTACAACATTAAGCCGGCATAGTGGGAGTAATCAATTTTATTCAACAATAATATATTTATCAACTACATTGATGGACATAGTAGGTCTGCTTACCACTAGGTAGATGTGCTTTGTTAGTTAATTTCGGGTTAGATAGGAAACACTACTCGTACCTACGCTAATGTGCGAATGACCAAGGGTGGCGGAGCGGGGAGAGGAAAGCTATGAGCGATGCACGACTCAGTTTTTGCTAGCTATTGTTGTCTATAGTCGCCAGCGACAGCAGTTAGAGATTCACCGCTAGACTACCTCCTTGACAAGAAACCGATGCAGTAGTAGTTGTACTATTATTTCTTCTGTAGCAGTAGTCTCCTGAAAATCGGCTAACTCACAGACTAAAACAAATACTTTTATGCGTAATGCCGGGTGCGTTACGGGGCGCGCACATATTTTACAAATAGTTGACCCGCGTAACTTCGTCTGCGCAACTTTAACTGTTACATTTTAGTTACTGTTTGTTAGTATACTCGTAGATATATAAAAATACAGAAATAAACAAATAAATAGACCCCTTCGCCATCTAGTATTAGAAACTAAGACTTCTAACTTCACTCATATAGTGTTATTTGAATAAAGTATAATAGAAGCGTCAGTGTATAAGAAAATAACAAGCAATGACAAGGTTCGTAAGGGTTGACTGGAACCTGTGGTTGAGTACTTTGCCGCGAAAGAGAGTCATGGTTACGAATCCCGTCTACCAGGAATTTTTTCACGTCACATTCACGCTTTTGAATTAAATTTACGTAATACCGTACATAAATATGTAACATTTTTTTTTTTTTTTTTTTTTTTATGCAAGACAATTTACACAATACCTATTGCTCTGGTCACAAACTAAGCTCTCATCTTTATCGAGGCCAATTAGGTATCCGTAGTTTTATAGCAGGCTTACCCCCAGTTTCTAAAACGTTAACTACATTAATACATACATATCATCACGGGTGCCTTACGGCGAGACGGCCCCAGGGTACCAGGTACCAGGGGTTTTTTAATCCCACCTCATTGTAGCCGATGGTTTGAGTCTACACCGAACAAGTGGCTAGCTCGTCGCGATGTTATGAATAGACTCAATAACCCATCTATAAATAGTTTCACAAGTTGGTATAGTGAAACCGGGGCGTTGCCAAACAAATGTAGGTACATTTTTTTTAAATTAAAAACTCATTGGTTATATACACACCGGGATTCGAACCAGGCACCTAAGTCCAAGGTCTAACCAACTCGGCCACCGCGTATATATTATAACTAGCTGTGCTCGCGACTTCTTCCGCGTGGAATAGTATTTTTTTTATCATACAAACTTTTATCCCCTTGGGGGTAGAATTTATCAAAATCCTTTCTTAGCGGATGCCTACGTCATAACCTGCATGCCAAATTTCAGCCCGATCCGTCCAGTGGTTTGGGCTGTGCGTTGATAGATCACTATGTCAGTCAGTCAGTCAGTCACCTTTGAGTTATATATATTTAGATAAACTACATTAATGTATCATTAAATTTAGTTTTACCATGTGCCTCGTTAGTTAATTTTTATATTAAACTAAGGCGTTGTATCCGAAGGTCGTGGGTTCGATTCTCACTCATAATGGCAAAATCATATTATTAATACGTTTTCCTGACTGATTGAGGTGTTTATAAATATATTATGGATATATGTATTACTTAGTAGGTAATGTTGTGCTAGTACACATAGTACAAGCCCAGAGCTTAGTTTGTAATCAGGGCAATATATGTAAAATATCCCAAATATAAAAAATATAAACTATATGCTTAAATAAAAAACAAAATAAGGAAAAAATAGTTTATTGTAATCAAACACTATTATAATTAGCTAAACAATTTTCTGTCTATCAGCGGAAACCAGTCGATACTATATAAATTAGCAATAACTATCAGTTGGAAGCACTACGCTATAATAATGTTGGAATGACCGAGGGTAAGGCGAAACGCAGAGGGTAAGGCGAAACGCAGAGGGTAAGGCGAAACGGAGCGAGTAAGGCGAAACGGAGCGAGTAAGGCGAAACGGAGAGGGGAAGGCTTATGATGACCAATGCACAACTGAAATGCTGATTTCTTTTCTTTTTTTTTAATAATAAGTAGAACAGTTTACACATTTTGCTCTGGTCACAAACTAAGCTCTAGGCTTGTACTATGTGTACCAGAAGCAACATTTTACTGTTCTTTGTCATGGTCTGGGTGTATACCGTTGTTTCTGGTACATAGTACTGTCTGGTCTGTTCATAGTACGAGCTTAGTTTGTGACCAGAGCAATATGTGTAAATTGTCCTACATATTAGGTATTATAATGATCAGAATTGGTCCTCTCAATTGCATGTTCGAAATAGAAGTATATTTTCTATGAACACTAGAAATGCTCATAGAAAATATTTTACATACCGAGTTAGTTGCTTTGTAATAAATATAACTATATTATTAGGGGGGCCGGTTTCACTTAATATATATGTTCAAAGTCGCTGTTTCGCCATAACCCCACAGTCATCTCCAATGCGGTCCTTGGTAAGGGCTAATGTATTTTAAATACCAAAAAGGAAAAATCCAGGAACGTATGCTATTTTTTTCTACAATACAATTGTTACAGTTAAGAATTTCTACAATACAATTGTTACAGTTATGAATTTCTACAATAAAATTGTTACAGTTATGAATTAAAAGATGCCAAAGCTGATAGTTTTGAAAATAATTTATTTTTCATTAGAAGCTTGACATTCTATAAGGGCAAGTATTAGTTGAAGCCGTAATACTAAAATATGTTTAGTATATATTTATGTAAATAAGGATTAGTGCTAAATTAATTTATTAATAAAAAACTTATTCTTCTAACAGTCTCCTCAAAATTAAGTATACCTACATCATCATCAATCAGGAAATAATACCAACAAAAAAAACTATAAAAAAATACTGCTATGTTATTAATGAAAATCTACTAAAAACATCCTAATTTTTGGGTTAGTAACTACATAACAAAAAGTAAATCTAACTTAAATATAAAAAAATAAATACTTTTAAGTAAATCATAAAATAAAATTGCACGTAATTTTCAATATTTTATAATAGGTAGTAAACTATAGAAAACATTAATTCATTTAATGTTACTTCATTTCGATGGCACTTTCAAATTATAAAATAAAAATATAATATTTAGCTAATTTTATAAATTGTGCTGCATTAAAAAATATTTATTATAATGTAATAAAGAAAAACGCATATAAAAATATTGGGTACCTAAATTCATGAAGGTATTTTTAATCATAATAAGATTAGTGTGTTTCTTATAAATGAAATGATATAACGATCAATACGACTTTTTTTTACCATTGCATTTCAAGAATGTACTTAAATATAATGATGAGCCTATTTCATATACCTTTTCTGTTATATAACAGAAAAGGTATATAAGGTACACATTGTGTATAGGACTACAAGTCGAATTACCGATACACATGGGTTTAATCGGCTACAACTAGGTTTAATCGACTACTACTAGGTTTAATCGACTACGACTAAGTACAACAGATTGCAGTTGGTTTAATTTAAGTGTATTATATTTAGTAGGTTTAAAACGTGTGGTAACCGGACGCGTTTCGGCTAAAACTAGGTGTAGCGTTTAGGCATTTTACTATGCGGTGTTATTCTAAAGTAGCTCAGAAGATTTTCTCGATCTCCTCCTTCGCAGACGATACTTATATTTAAGCTGTAAATAAATATAATACACAGGGGCGTAACTACCGCCGTATCTGCCGTACCAATTATACGCCCCCCGGGCCACGTGCGTAAGTAAAAAATAATAAAAACTTCCCAATTTTTTTATTATTTCAGAAATGACAAATCAAAAAAAGCATTTTTATTTTTTATTTTATTGCATATTTTTTTATCTTTTCCGAGATATCTTTACCCTTCCTAAGGGCCCCCAAACAAAGTTTATACGGGGCCCCGCCAAGGCACGCTACGCCACAGATAATACACCTAAGTGTAAAAAACTGCAATTGTGTACCAGCTAAACCTAGTTGTATCTGCAATTCGGTCTAAAGGGCCAATTTCTTGAAATTTTTAAGTATTTCTTTAACTGATTAAAAATGGTAAATTTTCTCCGGGTCTATCAATAATATTTTTGAGAGCTGTTAGTAAAATCATTAACTCAAATTTTTAACTCAAACAGTTAAGTAATACTTAAGTAGTTTTAAGAAATCGGCCGTATTACGCCCAAACTGTTCAACATGATAACTTATATTTCTAATAATATTGACAAATAATAAAACACCTTCATGAATGTTTATGTAGGTATCTCTATGGCACTACATATCAAAGATCTTTGCATTTGATAATCATATTATTTACACAAAACATTATTTATTATTATTACTTACTTAACTATGTATATCAACTACAAGTTAATACAAAAAATACAAATTTCAGTTCAACAAAACTCTTAATATTAAGAAAATATGCAAAAAATATACTATTCGCGTTACTGCAATAATTAAGGCCCCAGCCATGCATACGGTTTTTTATCACTCAGCGAAGATATATGTGTTTCTTGGACAAAAAATGGAATAAGTGTTATATCGTATAAAATTAAAGACGGATTGGTTTTCGTAAATGCAACTATCACTCGAAAGCACAGGTGGTGTTCATGATGACAAATAGTTAGATATATTTTTTGATAGCGGTACAGAGATATTTAATGTTCGTTTGTTTGTCTTGTAGACAGATCCTCTTACGATTAATACTGTAAAATTTCTCCATCAAAAAAATATCATGATTTGTTATCATTTAATCCTAATACTTTTATTGGAATTTATTGACAACTTGTTTTACCCAACTCTCCTTGGAGTCAGGATCTTCATTATCTTTTTTATCAAAAATATTGTTTATATCAACGGGAATGTTCGACAGATCTGTACTGGTCGATGCAATTTCTTCTTTAATAACTCTATCGCTTGTAGGTTTCTCAAATGTAGCCATTTTGTTGGTTATTGACGTAGGTTTTGCTATCTGCGATGACTTTTTGTTTGGTCTATTAGGTACATTTCTAGCCATCGATTCAATTTCCATTCTTCTTTCTAGTACTGTTTTAGATGTAGTCTTAGGCATTTCGGTTGAAGATCTTTTAGAATCAGTTACATCAGAATTAATTTTTAATTTTCTTGTAGCAGAATCTAAACTTGCTCTTTCAAAACTTAACCTTTTTATGTGAATATTCGAGTTTGGAGTCTTTAAATTACTTAAAGATTCTGTCTTTAGTTTTGAAAGTGTATCAGTTTTATTTTTCTCAATTATTTCTTTTTTAACTATGTTTTGTTTAGGTTCTATAGATTTTGTTACAGTAACAGGTGTTGATTCGGAACGAGTATAAGTCTGTTTGTAACTAACATTTCTTTTAATAGTTCGGACATTGATTGATTCAGCTGAAGATGTTTCTTCTATTTTCTTACTTGTATTTCCAGATTTATGCATTACAATAGGTTTAGCAGTTTTATCATTTATTGAATGTGTAGCAGCCAGTTTTGGTTTAGCTGGTACCGGAGGAGCTAGTTTTGATCGTGCGTTATTATTATTTACAAATAGAGATCTTTGTTCTTTGTTATTAACTTTTTCTACTTGTAGCTTTGTCCCAGTTACCGTAACTCGAGTTTGAAAACTACTTTTATTTTCAACTTTAGTTGTAGATGTAACTGTTTCTGTCTTCCTAAATGAGGAATTTCTTTTAATGCTTTCCACTCTTAAAATTTCATTTCTTAGGCTACCACTTTTTATAAATGTATGAGTTTTAGTTTCTTCTTCGTCCTGATCTGAATAAACTGCAGAATCTCTAAATACATCTTCATCGGTCAACTGTTCTATCTTATCAAAAGATTTTTCGTAGAAATTTTCATCACACGTTAAACTTGACATATCAAGCTGGCTTCCACTTTCTAATTCAGGTTTAACTGTTTTAAGTACAGGTTCTTGATAAGCACCCTCGCTTGAGGATGTGACAAATGAAGAGTTAGAAAATAAACTATCTGGTCGAACTGCGTTTTTATTAATTAAAACATTAACATTCTTTACATCTGATTTAATATCTTTCATAAGTGTTGTAGGGTCTACGTAGTCTGGTTGAGCTATTCTTGCCCCTAAATGTTTGCTTCCTTGCATGTAAATAGGTAATTTATTAAAATTTTGATACGAATTGCTATTAGATTTTGAAGGAGACGGAGTGCTAGCAGTGGAACTATTAGCTATCATGCTGATACTTTTCTCATAAATAGGTTTGGGTTCAGATTTTTTATTATTTAAGTTATCACAACTATATGACAATATTTCTAAATTATTTTTCTCGTTTTGACTTTCAGCTAAAGTTGTGGTGTTGCATACACTTCGACTAAAATCATTATTTTCGGAATAAATCGTACTTTTTGACATAGGAGTAACGTCTGTTGAAGTAATGACAACTTTAATTTTATTCTTAAGTGGGCTTTTAGTTACTATATCTTCACTCTTATTTGTTTTGTCTATACGACTACCATCATCAGTTTGCTCATCACCTATAATATTTCTAAATCTTTGCAACAAGTTCTTCGAATAACTTCTAGGATTTAAGCCAGTTCTTTTTTCATTTGTAGGACTTTTTAAATCGCTACTTGTACTATCCGGGCTGCTAGGGTCATTGGCATTGATTTCAGTTACATCTACATTAGTATTTTTTTTAGTTTTAAAACGATTTAACACATTTTTAAGTGATAACATATTGCTGGTCGGTTTATATATTTTATGTTCCGGATGAATTATTTCTACATCATTATTATCCTGATTTTTTTCAGTGGTTAATACTTCACAAGATGATGTGGCAGATATTAATAAATTAGACTGGGATGCTGTAGAAACACTTTCGTTCTTATTCGCATCTAAGTTAATTTTTTCAAAATTATTTTTATAACATCTATCTATTTCTTCCTCTAGTTCTAATGTTGATTGACTTATGTTTTGTGTACTACCTTCCTCAAGTTCCCCTTGATTTTGACTTTTATTAAATTTAAGAATATCTCCATCGCTCATATAGTTTTCTACATCTTCAAAACTGAGTTCACTTTTATCAGATGCGATTGTAAACGGTCTATCTGTACTTAAAACTTTACCATCCCTATTGAGGTAAGTTTTATTGTTGTTATTCGGTTTATTTCTGAATGTACTTAGATTTTGTTCCTCGCTACTACTTGTTACTATTTGGAAACTTCTTGGCAATGAACCTGATTTCCTATCTCTAGATACGTGAAAATGCTCTTTTTGACGACTTAACCATATTTCAGGTGTGTTAGGATTTTGTTCTGAACTCATCGGTAAATATTCCCCTGGCGCTAGTTCCGTTGGTTCCTTATGTCGTCTACAAACATCTAATACATTATCATACACATTTTCAACTTTATCATTACAAAGATCTGGTCTAGGTAACGGCTTATCAATGGTTACGTAATAATCACTAGATTTTTTATCCTTATTTTCCACTTTAACTATTTGTTTTATAGGTACATCATAAATACCATCTTGGCTTTCTTTAATTTTATCTAGCTGATCAAATGATAAATATACGTAATCAGATTCAGGACCTTTCTCTAGTTTTTTTATAGGTAATTTTGGAGATTCAACTTGAGTTTCTTGTTTTTTAGGAACAATTCTTAACGTTTCATAAATATGATCTTCATCTGATTCTTGTTCTTCGTTTGGTGGGCTTAATGTAACATCTATTCTACTTTCAACAAAATCTAAATTTTCCGACGTTTGTCGACCATATTTAGGTTTAATTATAGTTGGATCACTGTTTCTTATTAGTATGGGCTCAGGGTTTGAATGGGATTTCAATAACCTTTGATGTCGTCTCTGCGCCGTATTTCGTAGTTGTTGTTTCTTTAAAAGTTTTTGGAATTCTCTATTCTGCATTAGGAGCTGCGATATTATCTGTTCCAGGGGTTCTTCGGGTTCTTCACAACTTCCAGCTATTTTTTGTTTACATTCAGATTCAACTTCTGACCCTTCATTAATTACTTTTTGTTTATTTAGATACTTTACCTTCTCCAACTCATTTTTCTTAAAGGAATCCGTCTTCTCTATAAGTTTTTTGTATGTTTCTTCATCAATATCTTCATCTTTGCTTAAAGTATCCGGGATTAAATTGCTTGAATTAGTATTTTTAACTTCCTTATCTACAACATTAATGCTGTCTGTAGATTCAGATATGTGTAAAATATTTTCAGTGGACACATCAGTAGACAATTCAGCATAAAACTTGGCTGTAGAGTCTGTGCCATGTCTTAAAGTTTTTGCCCGGCTCTTTTTCAGTTTAGATATTTTCTTTGGTATGTTTTTACTATTATACATTTTTATTTCAACACCTGAATTATCGGATGGGTCACAATTCCGTTGTTTCCTTGATATTTTATTGGACCCACAATTTCTACATTCAAACTCTATTTTCTCGTTTCCTGGTAATTCTGTACTTTTGTCATTTTCATTGTCTATAGTTCTTTTATTTATAACAGTAATAACATTTTGTTGGAGACCTGGTTCAGATTTTCTCCTCCAAGTACCAATCTTAGACAATTTTGATCTTTGTGGATCATCCTTAGATTTGGATCTTAATGTATCAGTTTTTCTGTCAAGTTCTGTATATCTAGATTTTCTAGAACGTACAGTACTAGAAGAAGAAACTACAATATTTTCTTTAATTTTAGCACATTTTAGACAAGTTTTTGGAATATTTCTTATATTATTTAATGATGAATTGTTAGTTTCGCTTAAATCTTCTTTACTTTTTATTTTATCAGCATAACTTGCAATATTATCAGAAGAGTGGTAGCCTCTATTTTTATTTAATAAACCTGTGAATTCTTTCCCTACACTTTCTTGGGAGGACTTAAAATCAGAGCATTTACAGCAAGATTGTTTTCTCTCTAAATGTTCTGCGCTGCCAGCGTCTATGTAGTGCAAACTCCTATCACATTCGGGACATTTTACTGGGCTTAAATGATTATCATCTTTGCAGGAGCATTTTTCTTCTACCGGTTTATCTTTATTGTTTAAGTCTAATTCACAATCTAAACATAAATCTACGTAACAGCTGTCGCAGGTATAGTCGGTTCCTCTTTGTTCAGATAACTGTGAACAATCGCATATGACTCGGGTTACCTCGATTTGCGTGACCGGTACTGTGAGTTTTCTATTGGTTTTCTTTAATCTTCCTCTGATTCCGTTTTCGAAAGATTTTCTTCTTTCCCGTTCTAGTTTCCTTTTTTCTAAATATTCTGGTGCGGATAACTGCTTTCTCATCGATGCTTGTGTAATAAGATTGTGAGATTTTTCTGCGAGAATATCATCTGGAATAAAAGAAACTTCGGTTACTAAATTGATCGATGGAACAAAGTTTCGGAGAACAGCTAGTAAGTAATATACATACCATCAGTCTTATTCTGTCCCAGCTCCATGACCAGTTGTCTGGCATGTGAGGGTATGACGGCGTTATAGTTCTCCAGGATGACCCGCTTGAGTAGGAGCGTCCATTCGCGTTTGTGTCTGTGGGATGTCGCTTGCAGGGTTATCTGGGACTTGGGCGCGTCCCACGGGATCACGTGGAAACTGAGAGGGGCCCCCGCTATAGACTCCACGAGCATCATGTTGTTACACTAAAAGGAGAGACATGTTGTTAGCTATCCATAGATGCACCGTGCCAGGTTCATCGTGTAGAAGAGACGTAGCTCACAGTAGCTCTACTATAATGTTTAGCTACATGAGTTTACTATACGCGCTTGTAACTATAGATAGAAACACAACTAATAAAACAGGTTTATTTGAAAACTAAACGATTGATACCTATCTATAGTTACTAGCGCCTATATTAATAATAATATGTAGGACAATTTACATTACATACATTTTGTTCTGGTCGCAAACTAAGCTCTAGGCTTGTACTATGTGTACCAGAAACATCTATAGTCTAATATAGTCTATGGAGTATAAATGGATAGGTTTAAAGCACAGAGTAACTCTGTGGGTTAAAGACCGTTCTGATATCAACCCTAATCACTACTGCGGTTACAATCCTCTATACCCACTAAATACTATAAGATTTTGCTAGTACCGCCTTGAAAATAAGTTCCATAAAAGTTTATACGACTAAGCTGGGTCCACCAAGATGCTTTTGAAAAAAATATGCACCCATTGCTGGAATTTCTCAAGCATAGAATTTCACTACAAATTTTATTCATCTATTTAAAAACTATTAGACTTAATGCCGCTCTACCGGTCAACATTTGGGACAAACTAAGCAGTCGTAAAGTAGGTAAAGTATATCAGGCTGAGTTTTAAAACGGATTCTAATAATTGGTTAAATAATAGTTATAATTAAAACTGTGGGAATAGACGCGGGCAAAAAATAAAAAGGTACGAGTAGGTGCCATTTTGGCGAGAATCACGTCGCCATCGGGCTTTACACAAAGGCCACAACACTCGTTATTAATTTGCCTGATAATAAATCGACTAAATAATGAATAAATTTAGGCAGGCAATTTTAGGCCTTAATGCACCTGCATAAAAAAAAAAAAAAACTTAATATTCAAAATATTTCTTAGGATTAGCATACACCTTTTAGGCACATTATACATCCTTATAAGCACATGTGTTAGGTGGCCCGGTCTTCGTAATTATGAATGACGGCATTTATCATCTAAATAAATCTCAAAAAATCACAAAATAACAAAGTAATAATAAAAATCTAGAGGTATGTAATTTCTGCGTTTTTTTTTTGTTACCTAACGTCGTTTTACTTACCATAATATGAGATTTGTAAGCCAATATTCCATCTTCTCTATTTTTGGTGATTAAAATCATTTTGTCAAATAGAAACACATGCCGCATCGCTTTTGCGCCGAAAACTCTGTAAAATATATAAATATATTGGAGCACGGCATCTCAAATTATACATGGGATTATCTTACGGGATAAGAGGTATTGTACTAAATTGGATCAAATGTTATTTACATAATAGGACTCAGTGCGTCGAAATAACTCGCATCAATAAAAATGCAGAATGTACATGTACAAAGTCAGAATACAAACAAATTAAATTCGGCATACCCCAAGGAAGTATTTTAGGGCCACTGTTTTTCATATTGTATATAAACGATCTACCAAACATAACACCATATTCGTCAGTGTTATTTGCAGATGATTTTTCGATTATAATACCCGATGATAAGAATAATAAGTGTATTAAAATAAAGTGCAATAGTAATAATATGAATTGGAATAATAGACGTGATAGTATTCATTATAATTGTAATAATAATAATTCAAATAGTAATAATAATAATAATTCAAATAATAATAATAATATTTTAAATGATAATAATAATTCAAATGATAATAATAATTCAAATGATAATAATAATTTTAATAATAATAATAATTCAAATAATAATAATAATTCAATTAATAATAATACAAATGATAATTCAAATAATAACAACAATAATTCTAATAATAATGATAATTATTTAAATAATAACAACTATGAAAATAACATAAATGATACAATTACAAAAGTAGTCGAATGGTTAAACTTACATAATTTGAAAATTAATATTGGAAAAACTAAATATATGCAGTTCCGCAATAAAGGTGCTCATAGCCGCCAACTCAACGTAGAACACAATAACGAAAAAATTCAAGTAACAAACACATGTACCTTTTTAGGGATAACTATTGATGAGCATTGCGACTGGTTTGGACACATAAAACAAGTATGTGCACAAATTAATAAATTTGTATTCGCTCTATATAAATTAAGGCAAACAGTCTCGCAGGAAACGGCATTGTTGGCCTACCATGGATATATTTCCTCTACTCTTCGCTATGGCTTAATATTGTGGGGAAATTCTTCTGAGGTACATAAAGTGTTCCTCGCTCAAAAAAAATGTTTGCGTGCAATATGTGGTATACCGCCTTTTGAATCCTGTCGGCCATTATTCAAGAATTTTAAGATTTTAACTTTAACAGGTTTGTATATCTACGAAATGATCATGTTTGCAAAACAAAACATCCACCTATTCGTATTAAGAAAAGACGCATTGACACGTAATTCTAGATACCCAAATAAATTTATAATAGACCAACACATTAGTACTAGGGTTTTCGAAAAAAATTCATATATATTGGCAATAAAAATATATAACAAGCTTCCTAAAACTTTGCAGGATCATCCAAAAAATAAATTTAAAACATGCCTCCTAAACTGGCTGCACGAGAAATGCTTTTACAATTTGGCAGAGTATTTTAATACCAAATGGACATGATCTTTTATACATCTAGTCAAATATTATTGTGGCATTCTCTTTTTGTTGTAATCTCGTGTGTTTGTGGTTTTGATAATGTTAACAAATTATTGTAATTTTTCTTTTATATAATGATAGTGTAAAATTTTATAACTAGATAAATAACAATGTACCTACCTACCTAAATATATTCACATACCACAAATGGTGGAGTAAGAGATCCTAAAAATCTGTAAAACAACTAATGTAAACCTTATTCCGTGAATAAAGAATCATTCATTCATTCATTCATTCATTCATGATGATGAAAACTGGGGTCACTTGACAGTTTTTTCATCTGTGGTAAAAAAACCCGCCGGTCTTGTGAAGATATAGAGACCCCCGACCCGCCACTCGCTAATTTATTTCAATAAGATATTAGTAATTTTGGATATTGTGTATAAAGTTCTTTATTGGGTACTTATAAAAAACAATTAAGTTCATTTGTTTGAGTTTCGAGATCGTAACATAATAAAATATAACATAACTAGTAATTAACAAACAGTATAGACCTTCCCAAAAATACTTACGAATGTGTTTATATGAAAAATACTTTTATAATTTACAAGATTATTTAAACTGCAAGCAGGGGTGTTTCACTCCGCGCTTTAAGTATGAAGCTACAAGTACCCGGCCGTACCCACGGATGGGTTTTATATTTGAGGGCTGCGGCAGTGGGCTGCACGTTTGTATGATACTCCGCGTGAGTATTTAATATTAACTAAAATGATGGTCTAAAGCTTATTGTGCCACATTCGGTTGCTTAAATAATAGTAACAAGGATCAGGACCTTACGTTTTTCATACTTCCAAAGGACCTCAAAAGGTAAATAAATCCACGCCTACCACGGTTATTATTAGGCAGGTGCTCAAAAAAATATCAAAACGTGTGTCTAGTAGTCTGTTTATAAGAATGCGAATTTTCATTACTCGCCACCTTTCCTATGTACCAAATGTTGTCCTTTGTTATAGTTATATAAGTCTCTCGTATTTACGTACTTTGTTAGATATTTAATTACTATAGTTTATAGTTTTGTTTGTTAAGTATAGGTAGTAATAGTTAGTGCACTACCATGAACTAACTATTACTAAAAATATTATAAGTAGACAACATACATACTTGCTCGTACATACTTATTTATTTGCCCAATAGGTACCTACGTAGGTTGCTTAATAATAAATTACATAGACTAAGCAAATATACTGAGGCAATGTTTTTGTAAATTTTTTCTTTCAACTTAGTCGGTAGGTACAATCTGTTTCCTTTAAAGGTATTATTCGCACTTATATCATTCCACATAATCTACCTAAACTACTTGTACCTACTATTATTTCCTTTGTGCCTATACACCGAAAAGCAATATTTAGTTTCATAGACAATGTAGTGTGTTATGGCTTCCGTATCTCCTTAGGTTAAATTACCTATGCAGCAGCCATCCTAAAATAAAATTGTTTTATGATCTACGTACTTACTACTAAGTACCTAACCTAGGTTTTGTTAAGAGAAGTCAACCCTAACGTCGTCAGAAAAGTAAAGAATGACGTGATAGAAAGAGAGGCAACTTTAGGTGAATATAAATGTAGGCCATTAGAGCTGTGCGATCTGAACTGGGCTTTATTGTGTCGTTGCAAGAGTCGCTATTTATTTAATTGTTCTTTCGAAGTGGAGCTTCTGTACTTGTACTATTATTTCTTCTGTGCTGCAAGTGGACATAGTGCATGATTTCTTGACATGATATTCAGATTCTTATTATCGAATTATAGTTGATTTATATAGTTAATTTTTGTGTCATTATATTTACTGTGTTTTTAAAATAATAATAAATATTTATATATAAATATTTGTTTTGTAAATTCACATAGGTACCGTAATTGTTGGAATAGGCGGTAATAATAATATTTGTAGTAAGTATTTAATATATACAATTTAGTAAAAATATACATTATGTATAAAGATAAAAATGGGTTATTTACCTAAATGTCCCTTCGGCACACAGTTCCCCGTACGTCGTGAGGTCCGGTCCGACCCAACCGTACAATAGAGACTGAATTTCCTGGAAACAACAAAAAAAAAATTAAGTGGGCAGTTTTCGAGATATTCCATGTGGGCATCAAGGAAAATATTTTCCTATGTTTTTGAGTGCTTTTTTCAAAGACTTTTTAGTTGACTGCGCGTTTAATTTCGATATCGGGCTTGAAAGCTCAAAAACCTTTGTTCGGGTATGTGGAAAGATTGGGAGCCCAATCTTTTAGTTAATATTTTTTGGGATATGTATTTATAATAGTTTAGTTTACATGGAATAAATAACTGATGTTACCTGGACTCGAACAGCGTGTTCGTGTTT
Source organism: Monopis laevigella (assembly GCA_947458855.1). Taxonomy (NCBI): domain Eukaryota; kingdom Metazoa; phylum Arthropoda; class Insecta; order Lepidoptera; family Tineidae; genus Monopis; species Monopis laevigella. Next base: position 3,896,013 of record OX381577.1, on the reverse strand, counting down.
TCGTTTCATATCGTCTATGTACTGAGCTATGCTCGTCATTTTCAGTAACGCCGACTCAGTATCGATGCACGCGCATAACTTTACCACGTTCTGAAATATATAAACATTAGGTTATTTGATTTTATCTAAAATAACAATTGATGTCACCAAATAAATAGGACATACATCACTAACAGATTCTAAAATAACAATTGATGTCATCAAATAAATAGGCTATACATCACTAACAGATTCTAACGAGTAGTTCCTGAGATTAACGCGTTCAAACAAACTCTTTAGCTTTATTATATTAGTATAGACATATATAGGTATGTACCTAGGTAGAAATATCTATTATTTGAAATCGGGGGCGTAAATATCTGTTAGTACACGATTGTTGTTTCACTACGCCTCTAATTTTTATATCAGATATCACGCAACTTAAAAACAACAAATATACAACATTTGTTTTTGTGTGTGGAAGGAATGGCGGTCTAACCAAGCGTACGTTTAGACCTTACACTCTATTTTTTTTATTTATTTGACTCTTGTTCTGTCAAATATTATTACCGGTGCGAACCGTAGGGAAAAATAAAAAGATGAAATATCCACAATTTACATACCCCGTCTCTTACTTTTTTCGAGAGATCGCACAGGTTATTTATATTACCCCGTTTCCGAACGCAGCCTAAATAAATGTTTTTAACTTTTATTATGTTATTAAAAACTGCATGTTTTCTTTTATGCACAAAACAATTATTTTCGTGATTTATTTAAAGTAATAGTGCTTGGACTAAGGCAAAAAGTTGCGTCCATTTCAGCCATCATACATTTTATATAAAATATTTTAACAAGCAAATTAATAAAACTATCAGAAAACATAACATACCTGCAACAACAAATGGTATTTAAGAATCCTCTGCACAGGCTTCAGCAGGTAGGAAGCTAAGGGCAAAGGATGTCCCAAAGCCGTCTGCCGTTCTCTGAACACCCTCGCGCTGTGAGGTCGTGAAGCTAGTGCCGCCAGCCGCTCCATGGTTCTGGGGTATCCGGTGCAGTAAGATGTATAGACGGTGAAACCGGTGTTGTTGCTGACGAAGCACTTTGCCAAGCTCGTAGCTTCTAGACTGCACGAGTTTAGTTCTTCGCAGAATGACCTGGGAAGTTGGGAAAATCAGAAAAATATAGAAATGTAGTATAGAAATGCAAGACTTTACAGAAACTGGGCACAATGATTAATACTTATATTATACATGTTACAGTGGCTGGAGACATGTTATAAAATTAGACCGAAGGATTCTGCCGCCGAATTAGGTAAACCCCTGTGCTTTGGTATCCAGCCTAGTGGTCCAGTCACTGCGCAACTGGTAACAAGGTTAAGCAGATGACAAGGCCTGACCGAAGGGTCACTGATTTATACAACAAGGCTATACCATCATAAACACCGCAACAAGCTTGCCACTTGATAGGTATTGCCTCTGAATACTATCGGCTGTTCGGCCGTTTAAATGGCCTCAGGATACGCCGTTTAAACGGTTCTCGGGAGCCAAAAAGTCTACCGTGATGGTATGATGATCAATCATATCAAAATCAAACCACATCCAAAGCACTTTATATGGCACTAGCGGCCCGTCCCGGCTTCGCACAGGTTTGTATAACTTTAACTATATGCTCAGCGCACGCCACGGAAGGCCTCAGAAACGATACTTTTCCCCCGTTTTTAAAACATTTTTGGTTACTGCTCCACAACTATAGGACCTAGCGTGATATTATATAGCCTATGTTACTTCTGAATAATGCAGCTTTCTAATGGTGAAAAAATTATTGCAATCGGTCCAGTAGTTTTTGAGTTTATTCATTACAAACATACAAAAATACAAAAATACAAATCTTTCCTCTTTATTATATTAGTATAGATTATTATTATATGAAAATTAAATTTAAGAGAAGCCAAATACGAGTAAAAAATTTGTGCAAAACGTATTGATTTCTGGTATAGAAGGATACTAATAAATTAAATATTACACTATTAAGTGTAAAAAATCGTGCAAAACTATTTTAAAATATAAATCTGATATTTTATAATGGCAATAAACAATATAAAAGGTCCATATATACCTAACGAAGTGGAAGCAAAACTTCAAGAGACAGAGAAGGAGATACAAATAGTCTAAAATATTTATAACAACATTTAAACATAATGGATGAAGCTATTACAGACAACGCAAAGATTTCTTAATTTCATAGACGGTGAAACTGGATACCTAATACTTTTGCCAAAGTACAGAGAGGTAATAAAATATGTATATACCATACTATTTTATGGTGCCATCAAAACATCAATATAGGACCAACATGGACGTATTGTTATTTTAAAGACTCAACTAAGCTTTCTCTTCATCCGTTAAGTCTAGTATTTCATATCCCAAAAAAGATAAAGCACAGAAATGTTATCAAAATATTATTAAAAAAAAAAAAAAACATCACGGGTGTCTTTTTGGCTACCGAGAACCGTTTAAACGGTCTCAGGGTAACCCAGCGGAGGGATTAACCCATCCTCATTTCGCCGATGGTATTCGGAGGCAACAACTAACAAGTGGCGAGCTTGATGCGGTGTTTATGATGGTATAGCCTCGTTGTATAAAATATTATTTATTATAGACATTTTTATCAAACTGAAAATACACAGCTTGTACTTCTAAAAAAATATCAACATCATCTAAAAGCCTATAAAAATGAAATTTGATCACAAAAAGGCATTTCATGTGGTAGACCGTTTTATAATAAAGATTGTGTTTCATTCTCAATAAAACTTGATATAAACCATAAAACTACCCAATGATAAAATGAAACTATAATGTACCTACTAAAGCTTTATAAAATATGTAGTACGAGCTATTTTATTAGGTGACCCACAAGGTAAGCTTTTGGGTCCACAACTGTTTATTGTCTTTTTTTATTTGTGTGTTAATTAAGATTTCAATTTAAATTCTTTCATAAAATTAAACCAATAAAGCAAGAAAAATTTAGAGATAATAAAACCTTTTAGACCGTCAAACACAATAAAAATTTCGATGCAAAATCGTAAAGTTTGTCCCGACGTCATTGAGAGCAATAAAAAATCTTGTACGATTGTTCGAACAAGTAATGTAAAAGTTTAAAGCTTTTTCGTTATTTGTTTCAATGAAAATTGGTTTGCAATAAAAGTCCTTTTCAATTAATATTTTACGAGTTATTTCCGATTTTATAAGCAAGTAGTTTTTTCTAAACAATATATTTCCCGCACACATTATTTACAGTCGTAGTTATTTATATACTAAGCGGAGTTATTTATATACTAAGCGGAATTATTTTATTCAGATGTATGATTCTACACAGGACAAGTGGCCAATGCGTCGCAGCTTTTATATACACAGGCATGGCGTTGTCAAAAATGTTTAATGTACTTACACAAGTTAAAAACTCAGCATAGCGGGAATCAGTCCTATGTCTTTCAGTTTTTAACGGTCTTAGCAACTCGGTCAATATTGACAATAACAACAATAACCAGTGCTAGAATTTAAGTCAAATGTAAAGGAAATCTATCCCCTTAACAGTAAACCACCCTCGTATTATTTTAACACCCTCACATTTTGCAGGGATTTGCTAAGTTGTATTTCCTTACAATGTTTTTATATTCCAGTGTATTAAATAAGTTTTGTATAAGTAATTTATGTGAAAGATTTCTAAGACAATATACGTCTGTATCATAATTCCTCTGGATATATAATAGTACCTACAGAAGGGAAAAGATAACATACATGACACCTGAAAGGAGACACACAACCTCGCAACCCACGGACTAAAAACTAAACATGACCAGGTCATTTGACGGTTTATGCATCTGTATGGACGGTATAACTGGTCGGTCAACCTAGCAAAGTAATAGAGACTACACCTATCGCCTTAAAAAAAAAAAATGATATATTTTTTTTAATAACGTAAAACTGTCAGTCTATAATACAAAAAGAAAAAATTAAGTTGGCTTTGGGTAGACAGATTTAGCAAGAAATAATTCCATTATACGTATCTAATTCAATGTAGAGTAAATTGGGGTAAAACTATACAAACGCACCCCTGAACTTCGACAGAATATATTAGTTTAGGGTGCGTCAATTATGCCATATGCCCTTTCCTCTCCGAATGCTTTTAACGCGGTTTTCTGAGATTAGGCATTGTCAAGATTTTCTTTTACTTTCAAATTTTTTAGTCTACTGACTGTCTATTATAGGGGAATAAAAACGCAAGTGTGTCCATTTTTGATTTTACACACACAAGCTGCGGGGAAGAGGAAATATTATTAGAAATACATCCATTATTAGGGTTGAACTGTGGAAAGCTCGGTTTAGTACCCTTATCAACGTTAATTGAACCTCAAAGCACAGTGGGTAAAAAGGTCTGAATTGACCCATTTGGTGGCACTGATGCAAATTAAAAAAAATCACATACCTAAACATAGAAAATACTCAATTTTAGGTAATGATTATGAATTTTTAGCATTGGCTTTTGAGACGATGGGTCCATGGTCTTCCGGTACCAAGGAATTCGTGCGAAATCTGTCGGTGACACTGGTTGTTACGTCAGGTGATCCTAGAGCTGGAGCCTACTTTGCCTAGAGACTAAGTCTTGCCATTCAAAGGGGTAACGGCGCCAGTGTCCCGGGAACTATGCCACAAGAACCAGTGTTAGACGACCAGATCTTTTGACTATAATGTTATTTTAGTTATAGTTAATTTTTTGTTTATTTTCTTTTTAATTTGTATATTTATGTTAAGTTTAGATTTATAATTAAATAAAAGATTAAATATTCAGCACATACCTGTTAAATGTGTAAATATCTTCGATATTGTTAAACAGGTCATTTAGCTCTTCATCAGAAAACACTGACTCATTTCTCCATACATGCTGGTAACCCTGAAAATTTGGAAAAAATACATGAATAAAATGATTGTATAAGAGCAGCATACACTTAAAAGACAGTCAGTTGGAGTACCCTTCCACCAGCCAGTGCATAGGTAACCAAAATGCCTACATCTGTATCTTTGCTACCCACTTAATATCCTGACAAAGCATGGACACCTGTTTTGCAGTGACCAGATTAGATGATGAGTGAAAGATGAACTTTAGTTGGTTAATGAAACTATCAATAAATCTGCTTGCATACAAGTTTTTCCTGTGTTGTACAACTAACGTGACCATTTTTATTTTTACTTAAAACAGGACATTTTAGAAATTATGGAAACAGTCACAAAAAATAAAATTGAAGACTAACTATTAAAAGATACAAAATCTAGAAAACTCTATTTTTTATTATAAATTTCTGGTGAGAATATTTGTTTTAATATATAATTATGGTAATTTTGAATAAGAATAAAAATTTTGGAAAGGATTTTTTACACCGGGACGGAGTAGGGTAAAAAGGGGCAGTCCCGTTCAAAACGGGACGTATGGCCACTTTATGTATAACCTGGTGACTTCCACAAAGTATTTTTAATCTAGTTGATATCCAATTTATTTATTATATACAGGTCAGGTCTCTGGAGTACGTTAAAAAAATCAATAGGTATTTTAAGCAGGCATAGAGGACACCACATAAATTCTGTCATTATATTATACTTATACTTTTAATTGCTTGTATTCATTCTTGGTATTTGCGTACCTTACTACCAGGTGTAATGAATTTTAAAGGCAAATTATTTCAATCTCGGTTTTTGTGAAATATTGAAGGTATAATAATAATAAATATAATAGTGAAGGTATTCAATATTTTGCACGTGGATAAATTGCCTCCTTAGCAATTCATTCACCAGGACCAATTTATCATTTGCCCCCATTCTTCCTAATTGTAGAAATGGCATAAGGAAATTGATAATAACGAGATGAGTTCAAATTATTCAAATGTATTTTAAAATAGAGTCAATTGATAGATAAAGCTACGAACGGATGATAGAAACTAACTTTAGATGACCTAAGAGGACCTACTTTAAAATTTACGGACCATATTTAGGATTTTCTAAAGTTTAATTCTGACTCAAACCAATTTATAAATTACAAAATTCTGGCTAAAATTTATAATCGGAATTTTACAGATTTCTAAAGCAAATTCCATCCTATGCCAGCCTTACGGGCATGACCCATCCTATCCTAATAGCTGATAGGCGAGTAGAATAAATAAGTTCCAGCATTTTACTTAAATGCCTATCCCGTTAATTGAAAGGCTACCAACTTAATTATATAGCTGAATTAATGTACCTGGCGGCAACGTATTATATAGATAAAATAACGCTTTTGAGTTGTCTCCTTACGCTGTGTTAAGCGGTGTTCACATCTGCATACAGAAAATATTGACATAGATAAAATTTTTGGACACATTGAACATAATAGTATGCGTACCTACTACTACAATAACCTAAAGCCAAAAAATGGTTTTATTTGATTGAACAAGACTTGTAACTCTACATCCACCTGGTAGCAAATTTGCCACCCCGAATCCTTTAAACAAGGCATGAATCTTAAGAAAGCATAGAGGACGGACCAATAAAATTGAGAATATGACTTTTTACTTGATTTTCTTTGTGTCTTCGCTTATCTTATTTATGGGAGATTACATCCACCTGATGGCAAGTGGCAATGTAAAGTCCAAGAATATTCTCAACCAAGAATAGCAAGTATTGGTAGTATATAGTAGCAGACAATACTACTTAAGATTCCCGCATTGCTGTAGGATTCTGGATTAACGGTAGATAAAAAACGATGGACAATAATGAAAATATAGATAACAATAACCGTGTAATTTACGTCGGTAATAATCAATGAGTCAATAGGAAGTAATCGCATTAAAAAAACTGCGAACATTCAGAGATAATTTTATATGCAAAGATATTTCTGGACATTATTTCTTAGTCTTAATTGGGCTGATAATTTGGGAAATTTACACAAATTTTCACAGGGGTGAGTTGTTTAACCGGGTATGGTTACGGGTACTAGGTTGCTCCAATTGCCATTTATGTACATTGTATTGTTTTTATTTTACTATCCTGTGGTGTATATTTGGTAATATAGATTTTTCATTTCATTTCAAATTCGGCAAACGACTACGCCACGTTTTAGTCCAATATTTATAATAAAAAACAGGGGATCCAGTGGGGGACAGTTCGCACGCGATGTCCACATCTACATTATTTTTTTGTAGAGCTGGCTTAAATTCAACACATGTGTTTACACATATACACACAACCTACTTTTATAATACTCGCCTTCTATATATCTTTATAAAGATAAATAAATAAATAAAAAGCGAACGCTTCGAACTTTGCCAATATTATGCGTATCGTATGCAACCGTTCCGATGTAAACGCAGCCTTACATTAAAGTACTAAAACAGGATCGCCCACGCCGATCACGGAGACACGTGCAAGTGTAGTATAAAATAATGTAATCATAAAAATGTTACAGACAATAGAAAGTTTGTCCCCTATCTAAAGCTAGTTTATTAGTAGTTTTAATCAAAATTTATTAATTTCGTTAAGAAATACCTTGTCGCAATATTGTTTCAAAGGCGTCAATGAGGTATTTAGAAATGGTATTCTGAAAAAATTGCGTTTTCATAAGGGAATATAATATCTATTTTTACAGTATTTCAGTTGTACATACATACATATCATCACGGGTACCTTACGGCGCCTGAGACCGCCTAGACGGCCCCAGGGTACCCAGCAGAAGCGTTTTTAATCCCACCTCGTCGTAGCCGATGGTATGAGTCTACACCGAACAAGTGGCTAGCTCGTCGCGATGTTTTAAATAGACTCAATAACCCATCTATAAACAGTTTCACAAATTGGTATAGTGAAACCGGGACCGACACCTTAACGTGCTCTCCTAGGCACTATAGTGCTGTTGTCAAACAGTTATTTCAGTTGTGCCTACTCTAATTTAGAATTGATATGTCATTTGATTATTCGCTTTAATGCATTTAAAGCGAATAATCAATAAATATGGAAATTTCAATTCTATGGCGTTAAAAATAGACCGATATAGACAATGGATAAAATGATAATAAACTAAACATTAAATACAACAACAAATATCCTTTTCCAAGAAAAATAACCTTTAGACTGGTTTTATTTCGCATTCTTCTCACACAAATAAATTAAGTATTTACTTATTTTGTACAAATTTAAATACTACCATCAGAACAAGCAAAACCTGTACAAAAATCTAGAATAGGGAACAAACAACGAGTAATGAAATACGATGCGATTACAAACCAGTCCACATAATTAGGGTTGCCACAGTAAACTTACATCAGTTTTTTATACAATAAAATAAGCAACGCACAAAGAAAATCATGAATAATGCCAGTTGTTCTCCAACAGGGCCCTTAGGCCTATTACGCCGCACAAGGTTAAGCTAAACTTTAACCGAAATGACGTAGTTGTCTGTCAATTTTCAATGTCACCAGGTTTGCATTACGTTAGAAATGCATCATATCGATTAAAGTTTAGCTTAGCCTTGTGCGCGTAATCAGCCCAGCCAAGAAAACTATCTAGACTGTTCGTGCAAAGAAAGCTTACTAATATTCTACGAAAACCTCGACAGAAAAGTTAAGGCTGTCCCATTGGGGTCAGTCAACTGCTAGATTTAAAACGTCTAAAGGAGTAACTACCTAAAAATAAAAACCTAAATTAGTCCAATTATTAAAGGTGAATGATTATTGCTAACCCTGTCAAAAAGCAACGGCGTCAGTTCTTATTAAAAATCACGTTCAGATAACCGCGGTGAGTCTGTTACAAACGCGTGCCCATGATAACACCGGTACGCCCACTGGCTAAGTGATGTCAACAAATAATAACATTGTGGTCGATAAACATCAAAAAATTCAGATCGAATACGAATTTATCGATTGTCTTGGTACTCTTGGCAAGTCTTGGCAAGATTGGCAAAAAAGCGCAAAAATCACAATAAAATTAAGTACGAGTACATAGGATCCTAATTCAACTTTTTATATATTAGTGTACACGTTAATTTGTCGAAATCTGAACATAATAGTAACATACATGCAAATAATATGTAATATATCGTTGTTACAGATAGTACAAGCCTTGAGTTTAGTTTGTGCCCAGAGCAATATGTGTAAATTGTCCTACATAAATTATTATTATTAAATACTGTAATCAAGGTAAAATACATACATACACATACATATCATCACGGGTGCCTTACGGAGCCCAAAACCGTCTAGACGGTCCCAGAGTAGGTGTTTTAATGTAAAATAATATTATAATAAACATGTTCAATTTTTACTATGCAGTTACCTAAGAATATTAAATGATTTTGAACTTATCAAGAAATAAACCTTATGTCTTTCTATAACAACAACAAATTCGCCACAAAAGAAAATTGTCACTTTAAATAACCTTAACCCCAAAGCTTTATATTACAATAAAAGTAATATCGATAAACAGGATCAGTACATCACTAGTCAGATGCACCAAAGCCCACGTGCATGCTTCTGACAAAGATAATTATATTTTAGACATAGACACCACACGCGGTCGCATAGAAAGTTGAATGAATGAATGGAAGCGTCCTACACATTAGGGTCCACAAGCGCACTCGGCTCTAAATACAACCTTTTATAGGCTTTAAGGGTCTAGACTTGGAAATAAAATAAATATCATCACGAGTGCTTTACGGCGCCTGAGACCGCCTAGACAGCCTCAGGGTACCCAGCGGAGGGGTTTTTAATCCCACCTCGTCGTAGCCGATGGTATGAGTCTACACCGAACCAATGGCTAACTCGTTGCGATGTTTTGAATAGACTCAATAACCCATCTATAAACAGTTTCACAAGTATAGTGAAACCGGGACCGACAGCTTAACATGCTCTCCGAGGCACTATAGTGGTGTTGTCAAACAAATGTACATACATTTTTTAAATAAAAACTCATTGGTACACACCGGGATTTGAACCAGGGACCTAAGTGTTTATACGTCCAGGGTCTAACCAACTCGGCCACCGCGTAAATGAAATAAGAACGTGTTCGTGTGAATAAGAACCGCGTAAATGAAATAAGCTAGTTCATTGTCGCTTGGAGCATATTTCCAAGCGACAATGAACTAGCTAGTGGATAAGCTAAGAACGTCAATTTTAACTTATCAATAGCTGTTTCAAGCTTCTAATATTCATTAAATATATAGAATAAAACCATAAGCACTGGATTTGTCAAGCCTCCATTAAGCAGTTGTCCCGCTTCCACTGTATAAATAAAGCAGCCGTGATAACTTATATTATATGTTTACTGACATTGCAGATAACAAGTTTTTGTATGGAATGTCTAGACATTGTCAAGCTACTCGTATAATATGAGTTATCTAGCGAGCGACATCTTTACAGGCAGACCTAGTAATACAGGTTATTTCAAAAGAGGTCAAATATTTGTGTTATTCCGCCAACGCGATAAAACTCGTACCATATTGGACCAATTTACTTATTTAACTAGTTCTTCTAAACACCCACTATGTCCCGTTAGAGTTTGTAGGTTCTTTAGAATTGGTTTATGTTGAAATATCTTCTATGTCAGCATTCTCATAGTTATCAGTCTAGTACCTAAATCTCTAGAATGGAATCAAAATTTAGCTAAATTAAAGTGCTCCAATAAAAAAAAATTACTGGAGCCTTGGTAGAACCAAATGAAATAATATCAACTCCAATTCACAATTAAAATCTAACATATTTCCCATACAAAAGTAAAATTTTGCCTTTGATATGCAGTTGTTAAGCAATTAATAGAATAAGTTCCCTGTGGCTGTTGAGGTGTGTGTTATACTGAACGATTCAGTTTGCTACTTAAAGCCTTGAAGATTAGTAAAGACAATTTACTACTAATACTGGTATTTGCTATTAACCTTCTAACACATACACTACCTATTATTTATCTCCCTCGTTTGATATCAACATGTGTTAATGTACATTGTCAATATATTGTTTGGTATCAATAAACATAATTTCATTTACATTAGAAAACTCATTCATTTCACATATGAATTACAATATATATGTGCAATAAATAATTCAAAATAAATAGCACTCAGTAAGGGACGGCTTTAATTTAATTATGTAAATAAGCAATCAATATTCTTATCACAAAAAGAAAAGTATCTAAATCCTATAGGCTAGACATTTGCAGTGTTTTCAAGATGTACTACCTATTAGAAAGTCCAGATATAATCTCCGTATAATAAAGGTACTAAAATGTATTTAGATATGTACCTACTACCTATCATGTCAAACTATGATTATTTTATATCGACCTAAAAGTATTTTGTTACGAGGCCAACAATATATGTTTAGATTGTTGAGAATTTTTAGGAAAATTAGAACATTTTGTTAAGCTTGTTGGAAGTGTACTGTAGGTCATACATCGTTTTCTATATAAAATAGGTGCTTAGAAAATGTTTCATAATGCTCTCGTTGAAAATATATATTTAAGGGCCCTGAAGTCGACTTGACGCCCATACAAACGTACGTTCAATATTACAACTTGGCTGTTGGTCGAAGTTCTATTTTTTTTTTATTTTCGTAATTGTACGCAAAAATCTTTCTGTAATGGTTTTTTTTTTTGTATTACAATATAAAATTTTTTTTTTTTTCTAATTACGAAAAAAATATAAAAAATAACTCGACACAGAAAGATTAATAAATACAATGACCAACAAAAATATTATTTAAATACTGATTCAGTTAATAACAAATGGATATTAAATGTTTTTTTTTTTCGATTTGTTAAATTTTGTATTTATATTAAAGAGAGATAACTAGAATAAGGCCCCAGGAAGTATGCTTTCTCACAATTGTATAGTCTGTGGTATTAATGTAATTTACGCATTGGCTAATTAACGACTATCTATGCAGGACATCTTGGTGAAAGTTTGCTGAATTAGATTTAGTTCCATGTTTTATTGAAACTATGGAATGCACCGTATCGAAAAGAAAATAGTTTGAAGAAACTCAAGTAAAAAAAGTGTTCCATTAAAGTTTTCGAATAATAGAAATCCAAAAGACGTAATTCGTCTTCCTAGAATTTTCAATTTAGTTAGATAAAATTGTGACACAGGTACCTGTGTCAAAATTATATGTTACTTTATACGGAATATAAATATTATTAGTTTGGGAAGTTAAAGCTGTTGAGAGTGAAATATTCGTAAAACTCCAGAAAGTCTTTCGCGCGATAGCTATCGTGGCATAATATTTGTTTGTTTATATTGTTAGCAAAATTGACTTTATTTAAAGATTATTATTAAACTTATTAAAAACTCTCCCGTTTATTAACTTTTTGATAAAAACTGTATCTGCAGGCTCTGTGGTTAACAAACCATAACTAAACACATAATTAATCTTAATTAAATAATGTTCTGTAGTCTGTAAATCTGTGCATCAAGTGCAATTAGTACTCCTAAGTGTACCTTCGCCTGGTGTATTTGGGCAAGCGGCAGATCCGCCGAACGAACTTTACGTGAGTATCACCCACCTGTATTCCTTCCACCTCGCACACAGGAATCAGAAATTTTTGAATATGGTACCTAACGTACCAATATTAACTTATAACCTGGCCAGAGAACATCTTTAAAACGGGATCAGGGAAATCGGATAAGCTGACAGAGAGACGACGAAACCACATAAACTTAGGGGCATGCTCCAGATGACACATCATGGTACAGAATGGCTAAACCCTGGCCACTGCTCGCTCATCTACATGACAATACGCTAAAGCCAAGCCGTTACCTGTACACCTATTTAACATGCACAGCCGAGTAGGTCAGTAGGACATCGGTTGTCTAGGCAACGTCATGCGATACTTTTGCAACTTTTATTGATTTTTTTTAGACCTTTTAATGAGACTTTAAAAAAAATACTCAAGGCAACCTAAACAGATAGACATAATGCCGCCTCCGTGGTGTAGTGTTAAAATTTCATACTATACCACGGTCTTGAAATATGGCTCTTCAAAACCCATTCTCATTGAAAACAACAATATCATATTTTTGAAACTAAAAGTGGTGTAATTCAAACTCAGCTATATATGAAAATAATTACTATCATTTCAAACAATTTATAGTTTTAAACATATTTTCTTTAAAATTAGCTTTCCTTTAGTTTGCAACTTTCTTTTTTTTACAACTTTTCACCAACCAATTTGTTCATTATAAGCAAAACTATCAGCTGGTAATACATGAGGATGAGTGTTTTTTTTTTTAATCAATCGGTTTGCTTCCCGGTTAGAATACATTTTTCAAAAATCTAATGACGCAGTTTTAGTTTTTATCAAAATTGAACCCGAGACTCGTTTGAACAGTTTTCGCTGTTCTTTATAATTTAGGATTTGACCTTGAAAGCCCACTGGAAAATTGTATATACAGGGTGTATATATAATTTTATTAGGGTGTATATACAGATGAATTTAAAAGGATATTCTTTGGGCTAATATATGAGGTGAATCAAATCGAGCAATTTTTCCCATGGAATCATGTGTCGCAAATGATCAACAGAACCCCATATTAGCCCAAAGCTAATTCTTTCAAAGTCACGCTGCATATATTTATTTATATTATATATTTATTAATATTTTACATATTATTAATATAGTACGAAAGCCTATCATGAAACATTAGCATTTACTGGAGATGTGATTTTTTAAAATTAAAACTACAGTCATATTAATTTAATAATTCCCGATTTGTGATATTTTACTAAGATAAGATAAGGTTCGGCGTTGTGTGAAAAAGGAATTCTATTAATAAATAAACATTTAGCAATCAGTCTATCGGAGACGCTGATGGATTTAGCAGGATATGGTGTATCAAACGCCACGGAAGTTAAGAGATTAAAGGCGACCTAATAGAATTAGACACGGGTATAAGGTACTAACTTGTTAAATTAAATATAAATCGGCTACGAAATAAGCGGCGATAAAAACGAATTTGCATAAAATAATATGATTACCGAAAAGTAAAATGTTTTTAAGATGAAAAAGATAAGTTATGTCCTCTGGAAGAATATTTATACTCGAGTTTTTACAGTGCTTTCACTATTATTTTTTTGCTTATACGTTACGTTTATCATTAAAAAAGCTAAAACTAAAATAAAAATATAATATATCTACTGACCTCAACTACCTGCCTTAGGTCTTCTACGTAGACATTCTCAGTCTGCACGATCTCTGCGCATACCCTTTCCAGCTGTGATAGACCGATCAACTCATCTGTTTGGAATTCTGGAAAAGCAAACATTTTTTTATTGTTGAGACTACTTAGAAATACCTAAAAGGTATAAAGTTGATGCAGAATTAATAATTTTGGGGACCAATAGTTTCTTGTGATATTAAATTAATATTTAGTACTTACTAACAAAGATAAACCCAACACACCATATGTTTGGCCTTTGTTAGTAAATAGCTGTTAGAAATTTGCCAATTACTATTCACTGGTAGATAACTCTTTTCAAAAATGTGACATTATTAATAAACCCAAATTTTATTGCACATTCAGTGCAATAAAAAAGCCAAGTCTAAAACGGAAATTACAGCTACAGTTGTATCTAGAAACTTTTATAGCTCGTAAAGTGAAAAGAAACTTCGTGAGAAAATGTTGGACACGGAATTTAAAGCTAAAACAATATGCTATAAATAAGTAATAAAGAAATTCCAACTTACGAGGAATAGGGACTCCAAGACGATCATCAGGCAATGCTTTTATGACACCAGCATTGTTCACATAATTATTGCTTCCATTTGCCGAAGTAATATCTGCGTCACTGTGGTCGTCCAGGCTCTCGATCGATGCCAGGTAAGCAGAATTCACTCCTCCTTTATGCTGAACACCAGAGCTGGAAGTTGAGCTTGAAGAAGCAATGGAACTCATTGACAATGGGCGCGGTACTTCTACAACCGGAGGATGTAATCTACTTTCTTTTATCGGAACAGAACATAGTTTTAAATTACCAGTAGATCCTATCGTTTCAGGATATGTACTCGAAGCCATTGTAGAATTATCACATTTGGTAATAAAATCTTTTCTATGCAAACTATTCGTTCCAGAATTTGTTAAAGGATCTTTCGTCGGAGTCAATGCTTCAATAGGTTTAAGTTTATCAGGAGAATTATCTTTAGACGCTAGCTTAGTATCAAATTCCCTATCGTTTGTTGTAATTGAAAGCTCTATGGACTGGTCAATGTACGGTAGAGATAATGACTCGAACGCCGTTTTATTATTGTGCGTAGGGACGTCGTAAATGGCCTGTTTGTTCGACGGTACATCATAAGTGGTGTGGTCTGCTTCCAATCTAAATTCGGGTTTAACGGGCACTGTTTTAACTGGAGAATCACTTGAGATTGATTTATCATTTTCAACTTGTTTTGTTGTTATTTTAACAACATAAGGTTGGTCGTATATTTCTACGGATGGAAGTATTTCGACGCCAGATTGTGAGATTTTCGAAGTAGCACCTACTAGAGGAATGTTAGATTTGTGACCCCTAATAGAACTCCTGACAACATTAACAGATTTCTTTTGAAATTTGATCCCTGTCGAGGTATCGGTTGCGCTAGATATCATACGCTTTACATTTGGCGATAAATCGAATACCGTCGGGGCAGTTATAATGTCTGACACTTTATCGTTCTTAAAACTTTTAAGGTGGGATTTATAAATGCTACTTTTTGAATGTAAGAAAGTCGAATCACTTGAACTGAATACACTTTTAACAGCTGATTCATTATTAGCACCAAGGTTATCACTTTCGTTTGCACTATCAAGTTTTGTCCGTAAAGTATAAAGTGAGCTTTTATTAATTGAGCTAAAGCCAGGTAGTTTCACGCCGCCAGTTAATTTCGGTGGTTCTTTAGGTGGACTGATGGATATACTTATTTTTGTGCTCATTGCTGCTTTGTCCTCTTTGTGTTTTTCTGTTGGTTTGGGATCAAGAGGAGGATCATTTCTAGCATCTTTTGCTGTGAGATCGAATCTGCTGACTGCTGGTCCTGAGTTTTTTGGCTCCAAATATGAGTCATAAATACCGATAAGTGTCGGCGTTAAGTCTGTGGTGCTACCTGTAACAAGATATATAGATTGTTAATGTTTTTTTAATTGGTTGACATTCTTATCTTTATTATTTTTAAATACTTTAAGATTATGTTCTGTATGATTTTTCCTATAATACAAAAATACACAGTTCTAGAACTACACAGCAATAATTAATTTAAATATACTTATTCTAAATATTATAGATAGCGACCCACATTTTTCAAGACTTTATAAAAAAAATGTGTTCATTTGTTGTTGTTTTGAAAAATAACTTTGCTGCTTTTATTATCTTTAGGACATGTGAACTGTGATTAAAGTGTTTCATTTCCGAAATCGATTCTGTTTCGTGACAATCTGAAAATGGATGGAACTTTACGCAAATGGATGGGAATGACGTGACAAGTTTACTTTTAAATTAACATCTATTTTTGTAGAAGTCATTAAGTGCCTCAAATCTTGCTGGCTATTATCGAACTAGATGTAGCTTTGAGTATCCAATCCTGAAAAACATTTTATTATTATAGTAACTGTAACTAATAACGCAAATTACTATTTCGTTACTTTATTTTATAACAACTGTTTTTGTGATTAAAAATGTGCAGTTAGGTGTTAGGTACTCTTTTAGACAAACAATATTTTAATCTCCCAAAATAAAATAATTCCAAAATTTAGTTTATAGTAATATTTTATTAATGTAACTAAACAAAATGACACAATTTCGCTAACCAAAACGAGTATTCATTGACCTCAAATAGATCGACACAATACACAAATACCGCAGTCTTTCAAACCGGATGTCTTCCATTAAAAAGGGCAAAGTTCATAATAACTACCTACCAAGTATCTAGTTCACCTAATTACTGATCCTACAGTACTTGGCATATTTAATCAGATATGTGGTCAAGTAATTTTATTTATTATTTATTTATTTTAACACTTTATTGCACAAAGGCAGAATTCATGCTTGGGATTCTCTACCTTTTAAGGTCAAATTAAACAGTAAGCATGTTATATAGGTGCAATAAATAAATTGAAAATGAAATGAATATAATAAAATGTTTTTTTTTTTATATTTTTTGGCTTCCTCATACAAATTGGTGATTTTAATATTACTAGTTTGTATGGAGTAGACATTTCTTTTTCATTTGGTACACATGGTTCCATAAGGTTTCTTTGGATTTGATCATATTAGCCCAAGGTTGTACTTGGTACTTACTACATGCTACATAATAAATTTACGACAATAATAACCACTACCCACAAAATAACGCAGGATAAGAGAGTAAGTGAGAGTAAAAAAGGAGAAGTAACAACGTTTATACACAAGGTTCGGAGGTTGTCTAATGTCCACCGGTAAATCGTTCTAGCTGGAGTCGTTAGCAAAAGATCGACAAATTCAAAATATACTTATTTCTATATATTCTAGGAATGTTGGTATTACTATTAATAATAGAAGTATTACCTTTTATGGACTAAATCTTTACAACAAAAATTTCAGTTAAAAAATATTTCTAATAATAATAATATAATAAATACCATCACGGGTGCCTATTTGGCTCCCGAGAACCGTTTAAACGGCCTCAGGGTACCCAGCGGAGGGATTAACCCGTCCTCTTTTCGCCGATGGTAAAAAATATTTATGAAAATGAAAAACGTAATAGATGCATGATTTGTTTAGAATAAGAATTCGTCGATTGGTAATAACTGAACTTTTTTGTAAAAACTGCATTAACGTGACGATCCCTTGATTTTTTAAAGATTTTGTGGCTATAAAATATGTTGAATGATTAATCTTAGAATTAATTATTATTGAAATTCCCGCTGTATATATGAAATGAAATTGGCAATTTATATACTTACTTAGCGAAAAATGACAAGAGCAAAAAACATTTAAATAGTTACTTATTTAATGGATGCTGGGCTCTATCCAAGAATAAACCGGTCAAATGGGAATACTGTTAGAGCACTTTAGGTTCCGTACACCAGAAGAAAGAAAAAGAGGAAATAGCGGAGATCGGTAATGAGTCTCGGTAACCATTTGAGTAAAAAAGTTAAAATCTTGAATATTTTTTCGTATTATGCATATTTTTTTTATGTATTTTAAAACAAAAAAAAACTAATATTCGAAAATATAACTTCACACATATTATTATTATAGTTTAATTTTATAATTAGTTTGTTCTTACAGTGTTAAATTTATAGTATTACATAATAACAATTCTACATGGCTTGGTTTGTTAATCGCAAATATTTTGTAAACATTTTGTATTAAATGCTGTAAATTTTCTTGTTTAATTCAATAAATATATTTTTTAAAGATTTCAAATATAGTATGGTCTGGTTAGTATTTCGATATACGATAGATCTGGCACTGAGAAACACTATTTAAAATTTCATTGTTTTTTAATGTCAACCAGTTTGTAAGATATCGGTCCTAGTGGGCAATTCTCGCGCTTTCGACATTCATCTCGATTCTAGATAGATTTTTAAACGAAAAATGACTAAATATGCCATTTTTCGTTCAAAAATATCGAACAAACGAAATAAATAATAAATATTAATTAATAAATATACAAATATTGAACGAAAAATGACATATTTAGTAATTTTTCGTTTAAAAATCTCGAATCGAGATACGAACGAATTTTACGAGAACGCGAGAATTGCCCACCTGGCGGGCGATTCTCGCGCTTTCGACATTCATCTCGATTCGAGATTCTTAAACGAAAAATGACTAAATATGCCATTTTTAGTTCAAAAATATCGAACATTAAACGAATTAAATAATAAATATTAATTAATAAATAATAAATACTTATATAAATATTGAACGAAAAATTACATATTAAGTCATTTTTTGTTTAAAAATCTCGAATCGAGATGAATGCCGAAAGCGCGAGAATTGCCCACCTAGACAGAGTCTATCACCGATCCCACAAGGGTTTTGTTTTTGAAACGCCACGGAACCCTTCTAGGAATATTGTTCACGGAAAAGTTCTGCTACTTTACGATCCGTTCAATAATCATTATTTAACCATTACATACTAATATTCTGCCGCCGTACAAACCGTTATTTGTTTAAGAATTCAGCAGCGGAGCCCACAATTAGTTGGGATTTGCAATCGTTACGCGTAGTGTGTTCAATAATGAGTTAATTGAACATCAGCACATAGTTGATAGGAATGTTTTAACGTGACTTAACGTGTTTATATGAAATTAGTTTCTTACTTTCCATGTTAACTTAACTTTCCTTTTTTATACCATTATCACAGGGTATATCTATTATCACCTCAGGGTACCCAGAGTTTAATCTCACCTCGTCGTAGCCGATGGTATTATTCCACACCGAACGAATGGCTAGACTGAAACTAGGACCGACAGCGTAACGTGTTCCCCGAGACTCTATACTGGTGTTGTTAAACAAAATGTATGTATTTTTTTTTTATTAACAATTTAATGATACACACCGGGGTTTGAACCGGGGACCTAAAAACTGTAATGTTTTTAAGTCTAAGGTCTAACCAACTCGCGTATATCATATACTCGTACGTACTAACGTAAGAAACCGGGTTTGAGGCCCGTCCATACTATTTACGTCAAAATTCTTACCGCTAGTGGCGCTAGTTGTCACTATATTGACAAGAGTGTCGTGATTTTGTATGAAAGGGCCTATCTTGATATTTATATCTATGCAAATTTTATATTTTGGTAGCAGTTGATACCTAATTAATTTAGTAGAATAACCCCTGATGGTAAGCAGATATACAGAGTCTATTGTTGCGATATATCAATACACTGTTTAAAAGCATATCGGTCGCTTCCACAACGATTAAAAATAATGAGGTTACGAAATTAGCGGAGACGCCTCCTGATAACCAGGCATCCATGCACAAATTTCCATCGCTCTTGCCATTTTTTTGGTCATTGAAATATGGTAAAAAAAAAATTGACATAGTTTTTTTTTTATTGGAGCACGGCATGTGACTTTGTATCTACCTGGCGGTGAGCAGAACTACAAAGTCCATGAATAGGATCAATCAATAGTTGTTCTTAAACAATATTAATCGCTCCTACTATGCCGGTTCAATGATGCGATTACGAAATGGGCGGCCACAAAGATGAATTGCATTACCAGTAGGTATATTTTTATATGCTCGCTGCCTTATCGTCAACCACTCATTTCGCACCCTGAAAGGAGACTACCACCTCGACAAAAAATCGATGCAGTAATCTCCTGAAAATCGGTGAACCCACAGACTAAAACCCTAACATAGTTTAATATTTCTATTGTATTGTATAGAAGTCTATCTATTGTTCGGATCTGATAGTCCTTGACTCCTTAACCTTCATTGTCTCTTACAATTATATTATCATTATCACCATAAGCTAAACAATTAAATGGCAACGCTAATCACCGTGATATCCACTAAACCTTGAGTCATCAGTCATTTTGTTTTTTGCAATAGGCAATCAAATTAAATTGACATTAAATTATCCATTAATATAAGATAAAAGTAATATGCCAATACTTATTTATTTTCGGGTGTAATCGTTGTCTGTTATTAATAAGTGCATAAATCTAGATGAACTTAAATTGAGAATTACTATGTAGAGATTGTGCGAAATTGCGTACAGTAGCTCTACCACAAGTTTTTTCAAACAATTTTTGCTATAGTCGCTAGTAAATATAGATTGTGGTCAAACAATAGGATCGCTTAATTTTTCAAATAAACCTCTCTTATTGGTTGATATATATAGGGACTACTCTGGTAAAAATTGTTTGCCAAAACTAGTAGTAGAGCTAGAGATTTTTGAATAAAAACTAGTAGTAGAGCTAGAGATTTTTGAATAAAAACTAGTAGTAGAGCTAGAGATTTTTGAATACCTACAAACCTTTCTTCTTCTTCTATGAATATGGTTCAATACCTTTTGATAAATAAGTAACAATACCTAATAACTTATTAGATAGGGTCAACAAGATCTACAATCATAAATGAGACCAGTAGTTTTCGAGATATTTGATGTGGATAGACAGTATTATAGACAACTGAGTTTTACTGTAAGGGTTCCTTTTAAGGTACAGATGTTTTAGTTCGCGATAACAGGCGACCCGATTAAAATTTAATGAGAGTGAAACCGCGGGGCAAAGCTAATAATATATAAAGAAGCTGTGATAATAATATAAAACTTTGTTTATTGTACCTACGTGGTGGCCGAGTTGGTTAGACCTTGGACTTAAAAACACTTAGGTTCCTGGTTCAAATTCGGTGTACCAATAAGTTTTTAATTAAAAAAAATATGTGCATTTGTTTGACAACACCACTATAGTGCCTCGGAGAGCACGTTAAGCTGTCGGTCCCGGTTTCACTATACCAACTTGTGAAACTGTTTATAGATGGTTTATTGAGTCTATTCAAAACATCGCGACGAGCTAGCCACTTGTTCGGTGAAGACTCATACCATCGGCTACGACGAGGTGGGATTAACACCCCTCCGCTGGGTACCCTGGGGCCGTCTAGGCGGTCTCGGGCGCCGTAAGGCACCCGTGATGATATGTTTGTATGTGTGTTCGTTTATTGTCCACGCATTTCTGAGGCCCTACCACAAACTACCAATAGGATCACATAATTTTTTAAAAATATCAAATAAACCTGTTCTATTAGTAGAGCCTAACGTTTCTAACGTATAAACGCAACGTTAATACGATAGACGTTAACTCATAGTCAGAGCCTTTGTTGAATAATTTCAATCAAATTTGGGCTGAAAAAGACTGGCAATGATACAAAGGATTCCATATTCTTTTACCATCATCGTTCTTGTGAGTGAAGTTAAAATGCGCCTCGGTATACCAGTAGTTACGCCTTAGACGTTAAATTAAATATTAGTACGTTTTTCTGTGCAGTTTTTCATGGTCCGGGTGTTTATAAAATATAATATGTATTAGTTAATATGTATTTTCCGGTACAAGCCTAGAGCTTTTTGTGTCCACGGCAATATGTGCAATGATTCCTAAAATGTTTTTTCAGCCTATTTTTACATTTTAAAATACAGTAGGTTGTGAGGAAACATATTTGAGAAATAGGCCTAGCTTTTCTAACTTAGGTAGTAACGAGTATAACACACAATGGCACACGTTTATGGCACAGATTTTATGAGTTAGCTTTAAGCCGAGTATAATATTTCGGTACCGTAAACTTACCGCAAAACTTAATACGTAAACCGCAAACCCTGACTCATACAAGGCACTAAAAGTGAGACCTAATTTTAGCGTTTCAACTTACTGTTGATTCAATATATTTGAGTAAAAATATATTGCAGTTACCAAAATAATAACGTTTATTTTAAATCAAATATTCAAGTCAAGCCAGAATTTTCCCTTGACAATTTTTTTCCTCTGATTTTTCAGGATAAAAAACAGAAACTGTAGATAGCAATATTTTCAGGATTGTTTATAGTTTTATTGAAACACGGCACGTAAATACATTTTGTATCTATCTGATGGTAACAGATCTACAAACTCCATAAATAGGGTCAATCAATATATTATTTTATCTGCATGGGTAACGTAAGCTATAGAGACTATTGTTTATTCATAAAATATTTATTTAATAAAAAAAAAAAATAGTTGGTCACCCTACCATTGAAAAGCAGAGCGCAAATAACCTCAGAGATCAGACATTTTCACATGCCGCATCCCTTTCTAATTCCATTTTTGGATTAATACCAGTCGTTAGTTAGAGTAAGATGCACGTAGTCCAACAATACGGGATACGTTTAGTTAGCTATGACGACGTAAAAGGAACGCGATGTTCAAAGATGGTGCGACGAGGTTCCAGGGTAACCAAATATGGATATGCTTACGGGAAACTTATTTATTATTTACTTACATACATAAACAAGTTT
This sequence comes from Monopis laevigella, assembly GCA_947458855.1. Classification (NCBI taxonomy): domain Eukaryota; kingdom Metazoa; phylum Arthropoda; class Insecta; order Lepidoptera; family Tineidae; genus Monopis; species Monopis laevigella. Next base: position 3,873,012 of record OX381577.1, on the reverse strand, counting down.
AATTAATCAATTCGTCTAAAAAGCTCGTGGCGAATCTAGGGCAAATCCAGAATAGTATCGCCGTTGTGGTTAGGCATTGAATGAAGTGGATGGATCATTTTTAATGGAAAAACTACTATACCGGCTTATGATGCAGGTCATTGCACCTATCTGACAGAGGCCATGTTCATTTTAGATTCACACGACGTTTAATACCTTGAGCATTTTATGTGTAAAATTAATGTTGCCCAAAATGGTAACACTAATATTGACGTTTGCATCGTTGCCAGTGTAAAGACTCCTCCCCGCTCGCTAAGTGCCACTTATATACAAAGTAAGATATTTACTTATGATGATATTTACTTGCCACTGATCTGTTAATCGGTGGCAAGCAACAACTAAAAGATAATAATAGTAGAATAAACTAGTAAATGGACAAAGCGAAAGAATTTTGTACTAAACTTATGCAATATAAAGTTTTTAAATAAAAATTATACTCATACGAGTATCTCTTCTTTACTATAGGAGTAAGAGATGATCCCACATGCAGATTCACCCCTCTTTCTTCGATTTCACACCTCTATACTATAGGAGTAAGAGATGATCCCACATGCAGATTCTGTGGTAAGGAGCCCGAATCCATGCGGCACCTACTGTGCGACTGTGACGCTAGGGCCATCCAAAGAATAAAATACCTAGGACAGGCTTATCCGGATCCAGAAAGCTACAGGCTAATCGACCTTGGTGATGTCCTTAAATATGTCAACAACATATTTGGGGACGATACTGAGGTGTGTGGATAATAGGAATGGGGAACACACAAAAGATCCCAAAGGGACGAAGTGTTTTTGACTGATGTCAACCCCAAAACCAATAAGATAAGATAAGATAAGATCTCTTCTTTAATAATGTACGAGCGACAATGGTGCCGGCTTATGTATGTAATTCTTTCTGCAGTAATTTAATTCTGAACAACCTAAACCACTTTCCCTTTTTCAATTTTCTTTCAAAACCTTGGGATCATCTCCGAAGGCAAATAAATTTGCCAAGTAATTAATAAAGCAATTAGCAAACTACTTTATAAAAAATCTGTACTGCGTCTAGCTAAACCATTTTTATACAGAGAATGAATTTGTAAATCCAATGGCAATACAAAGGAAGGCGTAATCTACCAATCAAATCCTACCGCACAAAAGGAGCTTTCCAAATGGGCCAAACGAAAGCAGCGCCATCTGCGATTAGAATTGCATGGAATTCACCATCGATAGCAGATAAGCCGAGGCGTTTACAATCCCGTGTAATGATGGTCACATTAGTTCATGCAGGCGCCACCGTAGTGTGCCGCATCTGAGCTGCGCAGGCGCCCCGTTAGTCGCGCCATAATGTCGCCCGTACCACTTAGGGCTGATATTCGTACCTAGATGAAAGCTAAATGTGTAAAAGTACTTACTTTATTTATTTAAAGCTCTTGCACATTACTCATAGGCATTTTCTACAAGCTAGGGTTTGAAAGAGTGAAATATTCTTAGAGTGTAGAACTATATTTAATATTAAAATATATATGTATGTGTCATCAATGATGCGTAACAACAGTTAAACTACTGTAATATACGTAATACATATACACATATTACCATTACAAACAAAACTGTCACGAGAATCTAGTTTTAGTACCTTCTTCAACTAATATATTTTATTTATTAAAAAATAATAACTTTACAGTATTATAGTTAATAAAATATATCTCAAAATTATAAGTTTTAACAAATGACACATCTCCGGATGAAAGAGATGTTTCTTGTATATTTAACAATATAGCTTAACAAAAAAATAAAATTTAGTTAAATTCGGAACTGTCATACCATGAAAGCGCACACTCTATTTTCCGATTTAAAGGGTCCTCGTCCACAATCCGAACACATGAAACGGAACCAAAAAAAATTATAGATGGAACTTTAGATAACTCAATGAGAACAATATTTAGCGAATAAAGGTATAAAAATTATATTTCTTATTGTCTACCATTTCCATAAAATGGACTGGGATAGCAATAACCGAACTCATTTATTGTGTGTCCAGACTAGCAAATCCAGAGTAAAACATCTGATTCAAGAAAATCGAATACATTTTTTTAATGTTGATTAATTCCAATTATAACGTACTTTAGCAGCTGCTATAGCGTGTTATAGTCCTGAGTATTTAAGGGTCCAAATGAGCTACCATTCTCAACACATTTATGATTAGTATTTATGGCCGCCTTACTCATCTTTGATCCTAGCACAGTACTTGCAGTAGCCAAGTAGCTATGTGGTTTATTAAAACAACTCATTGCACTTTTTGCTTTAATTTTTTTAAACCAACATCGATCGATAGCTTAGATATCGTCGATAAAATCTTTATATTTAATTATCATTTGTCTATATTTCATGAAATATTGTTGGATAAATGAGTAAACAGAAATTAAGTGCGATTATTCCTATGAAAAATTAAAAGAACAGAGGAGGGAAGATAGACACGATGAATAATAAACTGGACAGGATCAAAAGGAAAAGAAACACCACTGAACTAAAGATAGATAATATAAAGAAGGAAGATGGACGGAGAAGGAGATAGAACTAAACCAAAGAAAGTCTAACAAAATGGAGGAAGCACACTCAACCCTAGAGATGAATTTAACTGTAGTAAATATTGAAGTTTTGTGATTATAGACCTAATAGGTATATATATATCTTCACGGGTGCCTTATGGCGCCCGAGACCGCCTAGGCGGCCCCAGGGTACCCAGCGGAGGGGTTTTAATCCCACCTCGTCGTAGCCGATGGTATGAGTCTACACCGAACAAGTGGCTAGCTCGTCGCGATGTTTTGAATAGACTCAATAACCCATCTATAAACAGTTTCACAAGTTGGTATAGGAAACCGGGACCGACAGGTTAACGTGCTCTCCGAGGCACTATAGTGGTGTTGTCAAACAAATGTACATAATTTTTTTAATTAAAAACTCATTGGTACACACCGGGATTCGAACCAGGGACCTAAGTGTTTTTAAGTCCAAGGTTTAACCAACTAGGCCACCACGTATATATATATAGACCTAATAGGTATTAAGTAGATAATCCATTTCGAGATACATTAGTGATCAATTTTCCAGCCCACCTCTTCGTAGATTCCATTTATAGAACACGAGCTATTCTTTTTATGGATTGCGTCGCAAATGCAACAAAGTATGAATATCATGCATTTTTTTTAAATAATATGTTTGGTCCTAAATCCGAGTAAGTTGGCTAAGAGACTACCGAATTTGGTTTTCGTTTTGAAAGGTTTTTACAAATTTGCATACAAAGCCTGGTCAAGGGAATTTTGTCGAGATGGCGATGCCCTAGTTCCCTACAGCATACTACGTATAATAACACCTTGGGCTTTAATACTAATTCTCCCTAAAGTAGTGGTCTTGCGTCTTTGGCGTTGTATCCGGAGGTCGTGGGTTCGATTCCCACCCATGGCAACAAAATATTAGAACGCTTTTTCTGTACAGTTTGTCATTTTTTTATCTTTAAAATTGTTTTTTGTTAAATTTTTTAGCTTGTTTTATATGAGCATGGCATGTGACTTTCTATTTACCTGGTGGTAAACAGAGCTACAAAACAATAAATGTGGTCGTTCAATACATATATACATGTTGTTTAACAGTATTGCTCGCTCCCACTATGCCGGCTATTTAAAGCGATTACGAAATGACCGGCGAAATTGTATTATGATTCTACTATTATCCTCGCTTCTTAAACGTCAAATGAACTGCCCGTTTGCTAACATTTTGTTACTATCAAAAGAAATCCAAATCAAAATGAATCGAAATGAAATTATGCTGATAGTCAAAACCATTCAAACCAAACCTCTTCGCTTACCGCATATTATGAATGATCAGTCAATTTGACATTTCAGCCGTGTCAAACTGTCAAACGTATCTGCCATTTGACAGAATCCGGTCCATCGACTTTGTTGATCGACATTTCTTGGCAAAGATATCGTGGCCTGGTGGCAGTATATTACGGAATCAAAATACCATTCTATTTCTATATCATTATAATTCTTTATACTTCTAGGCTGGGTACCTGATTGACGAGGAAAATATTACTTAACCTTACATACATACATTTCACGGGTGCCTTACGGCGCCCGAGACCGCCTAAACGGCCCCAGAGTACCCAGAGGAGGGGTTTTTAATCCCACCTCGTCGTAGCCGATAGTATGAGTCTACACCGAACAAGTGGCTAGCTCGTTGCGCTGTTTTGAATAGACTCCATAACCCATCTATAAACAGTTTCACAAGTTGGTATAGTGAAACCGGGCTTTTTCAAACTACGTTATTACTTAACCATAAATTTCAATAAATAAGTAAAACTTGATCCTTTCAAATTTAAAGATTTAGTAAAATCTATGAAAGGTACTTACTGAAGTTCATTAATAATTCGTCAAATTAAAATATCAATTTAGAACAGTATTTTTTTAATTAATGTCCTTAATAGAGATTCAAAAGTTATAATTCTCTCCCCCGTGTGTGTATTTCGAGTAAAACCCCAGGATCATTCAGATCACCCAGTGGAATATGTAGAACGAAATAAATATGTTTTGAAGAGGAATCAGCATATCATAGTAGTCTCTGAATAATTTCTCGTAACTGCAATCTTGACACTCAGATGAAATATTCGCAAACACAGCCTCAAGCCATATGCCTGCCTAACACACAGAAATAAACCTAAACAACATACAAATAAGCTGTACTTTTCTATATTTAAGAACAAAAAGAAAATAAGCCAAGTAATTCTTTAATATTAAACTCTAAATGTAAGTAAAATAAGGTTTTATATTAGTTTGTTAGATGTTGAGTTGCGCACGAGTTTATCGGTCAACGTGATAAATATTTATATGGGCGAGGCATTAATTTTATGTTCCACTTTACTGTTATAGGCCCTTGCACTAATCGATATGCAATTTTGTCAAGGTAACATTCGTTCATTATGATTGTTGGATTTTTTTAAGATGCTAAAATATTAGTTTTACTGCCATAATAAAACTGTGTTTAATGGTGATGAAGCAACGAGGCTAAATTAAAACTCGTAATGCTACGCTATCCGTTTCGTTCTGCATCCAAAAGCCGGCATAGTAGTCACGACCAATAATCTTTTCTTTACTGTGTCATAGGAGGAACAGTGTATGTAAGTACTTAATTACTTAGTCTGTTTTTTTATATAAAAATCAAATTAATTCTAATAAAATCGTAGACCTTCTGCCTGTACATTAAAGATATTTAAAAAAAAGTATTGAAGACGCAAGAAATAAGTAGTAGAAAGAAGGTAAAAAAATATGTATTAAAATTGTGAAAGCCAACACTCATTGAATTAAAGATTTAACTTCTGAAAGATTGATTTGATTTTATTTGATCAAAATCGACCTACACGATCAAAGGATATATGCCTGTTATTGGTCAATAAACCAACGGTAGATAGATAATGCCTAGGGCATTAAGCTCGCCTATATACAATAGTATTAAGCTTATGTGCAATAAAGTGTTTCATTCATTCATTCAAATATATGAATGTTTTATTTTGTTAGAAACCTCATAGCATCAAGATTTGCGTCGAGACACTAACGCGTGCGCGGTGACGGATGTGACAGGGTTTTCTTGTTTATAAAAAACTAGATGACCCGCGCAACATCATTTGCGTAACTTTAACAGTTTACGAGCGCACGCAGCGGAAGCTCTAAAAGGAACAAATTTTCCCTATTTTCCCAACATCTTTCATTGATGCTCCGCTCTTATTAGTCGTAGTGTGATGTTATATAGCCTTCCTCGATTAATGGGCTATCCAATACTAAAACAATTTTCAAAATCTGTTCAGTAGATCCAGAGATTACCCCCCTCAACCTCACAAACTCTACCTCATTATAATATTAGTATAGAAGCAAGCAAACGAAGTTGCGGGCACCAGCTAGTATATTATAAAGTTAAAAAAAATGCGCTCATGGCGACGAATGTGCGGTGTTAACAGACCGAATCCGCAATAACGTAATTCGTGAACAAGTGGGACTGAAAGAAAGTATAGACATGAAAATGAGAATACCTTTTCTTATTTTCATGTCTATAGGTACTTTCTTTCTTAGCAGGTTTGGGCATATATGAAGAATGAGTGATGAACTGGTTCGTCAGAACCAGATATCTTCTAAATATATATAACTCAAAGGTGACTGACTGACTGACTGACATAGTGATCTATCAACGCACAGTCCAAACGACTGGACGGATCGGGCTGAAATTTGGCATGCAGGTAGATGTTATGGCGTAGGCATCCGCTTAGAAAGGATTTTAATAAATTCTACCCCCAAAGGGATAAAATAGGGGATGAAAGTTTGTATGATAAAAAAATAACTATTCCACGCGGACGAAGTCGCGAGCACAGCTAGTACGAGTATAAAAGCGGGGTAAATGGTAAACGTGGCCGAGGGAGACCAAGACACACGTACCATGATCAAATTGGAAAGTTTTTAAAAGACGGTGCAATGCAATAGTCTCCGAAATCGACGTGCATGTATGAGAAGAGTTATGACTGTGGAAGAGGCGAAAGAAGTATGTACAAGTGGCGCTCGGTTGTGCCTGCCTACCCCGTAAGTGACTTGGTAAATAATAAATAAAAATTCCAATATCTCTGATACTTTATCGCATTATTAATATCGCTCTACATGTTGTGGCGATCTATTATTTTGACAACTGTATTTTCGAGATTAATCTACTAATCCAATATTTTGTAAAATAAATATGTAAATGTTTTTGAGGAAAAAAGTTTCTACATAAATTATAACGGCGACCCACCGTTATACCTGCCTACTTGTTTGGCGCCACATACTCTTCAAAAGATTCTCTTAGCGCCGAAAACATACATTTTTTATAATAAACTTTTATAGAATGATAATAAAATATTAAGTAATCAATTATTTATTTATTTACAATGTAAATATTGTTATCGATTTGGAATTATCACTGTCTGTCTATTATCAAATCATCACAGACACAAGTTGAACGTCCGTCTGTTATATAAAAGTTAGTCAATAAATAAATTGTAGGTACCTAAAGTTGGGCAATGAGATTGTTTTTACTGGTGCACGGCATGTGACTTTGTATCTACCTGAACGTAAACATACCTACAAAATCCATTAATGGGGTATATCAATACTCTGTTGATAGCTCCAGCTATGTCGGCTAAATGATGCAGTTTCAAAATATAAATGTGACAAAGGCGAATTTTAATTCCGAGTATCTATATACTTTAATAGCCTAAGGATCACTTGAACCGGTCGGTCAGTCCAGTTAAGTTATAGGAAAGTCTCTTATAACTTAACTGGGCTGACCAACCTAAATTTAACTTTTTTTAACTAAGCAATTTCGAGGGCTGGGAAAATACTTATGGCCTTATTCATAAAAACTTATTGAGTCCTTTAAGAACACTTTTGTTATGGAAGGTTTTCTCTCTTTTTATTAGCAACAAAATAGTACATTGTTCACCGAGGGGAGAAAGTCACCGATTACTAACGAGGGCGAAGTTTGAGGCCCGACGCGAAGCGGAGGGCCTTAATTCGCTCGAGTTAGGAATCGCACTTTCTCGCCGAGTGATACATAGTGCTTTATACTACACCTACGAGGAAAATAAAAAATAAAATCTCTATTAATTAAAGTTTATATTAAAATTATTACAGTTGTTAAAACTTAATAAATCAAAAATGCAAAGAAAGTAAACAGCCAATAAACCAATACTTTTATTTTATTTTATTTTGATTAAAATTTCGAACTTGTAAAAAAAAAACTAGGCTGTATGGCTTTGAACCCTTGCCTTTCCTAATTTGGAAGAATTGAAGAAAAAAATTTAAAAAAAAACTAGCACAATGAATTTTCATATACTTTTTCCTCCCGCTTAAGCACGTTAACAATGGATTTTCATACACTTTTTCCTCCCGCATATTTGTACGACTACAAAGACGTACTTTCTGACCTATTCTTACGCAAGTAAGAACCTACTTTCCGAGCAGGTGTAGTATAAATAATTATGTGTAACAGATAAAACCTTCTATAACTAAAGGGTTCTTTAAGGCTTCAATAAGTTTTTATGAATAAGGCCATAGGTATACGGTTTTTAAGTTAAAAGTTATATAAAGATAGGAAATAAACAAATAGTGCCTACAGTTGGGAAATGAGCTAAATAATTTTAGGGGCTAGGGAATATAATGTAGTTTTTTTTAATTAAAAGGTAACATACACACATCTAGGCTCATATTATGTTTTCTTTTTTTTAAGTTTAGGAAATAAAATCCAAAAGAAAGCGCTAAAAAAATCCTCTTATTAAAATAATTCCTATAAAATTGAGAAGAAAATTTTAAAAAAAGGAAAACATACGTTTATTTTCTCTTCAAATCCATTGAAATTTAGGAGTAGAAAACAGTTTTGGCCCGAAAGATGATTTGCTGCCTAAATTTTAGGTATAATTTCATACGTGCTCTTTCTCTTATTTAGGTAATTCCATTTATACTTTGCAGTAGATTCAGCATAAGCATCGAAGACCCTTAACAGACACTCCTCTTAAATTAAACTATTGAAAAACCCCATGATAGAGCCTTTAATCTATTTTTATTAAGTGTAATAAAATGAGAGGTTTAGTCAGTAGACTACTGCATCAATTTCTTGTCGAGGGATTTCAACAATGTATATTGATGGACACCATTCAAGGACTTTTTAGGGCTGCTTAACATTAAATAGATACAAAGTCATATGCAGTAAATGAGATTCATGAAAAGTTTCTAAATTAGGTAAGCTGATCGAAGTTCCGAACACGGCCCAGGTATGTACCTGGGCCGTGTTCGGAAACGTAACACTTTAACACTGGGTAGTGTCACAGAGTGCGATAAAAATATTGAAAAATGCTTAGAGAACAAGAGATGCATATATTGTAGTGACATTACCTAGTGTTAAAGTGTTAGTTTCCGAACACGCCCCTGGGTAAGGTACATCTAGTTTTATTACAAAAACGTCATGTTTTGAAAGAGAAAACGGTCCAGCCATCTCTTACATCAGATGCCAGACAATGGACCGCACAACCCCAGGCGGTTTAATAAGATAGAAACCTCATGAAGACCTCCAAGTCTTCCTGTTTGATCACATTATATAACTACCGGGTCAACCAAACGGCTTCGTCCGTCAATTATTTGTATAACATTAATATCATCACGGGTGCCTACGTTTGCCCCAGAAATAATAATAAATTTGACATGGTAGTAGTAGGGTGGTGTAGAAGTCGTTTTTTTTTGCTCATCAAAATTTAATATAAAAAAAAGAAGATTAAACCCCCCCAAATACACTAATGGTGGTGGTAGCCGAGTTAGTTAGACCTTGGATTTAAAAACACTTAATAATAATATGTAGGACAAATTACACAAATTGCTCTGGTCACAAACTAAGCTCTAGGCTTGTACTATGTGTACCAGAGGCAACGATATAATACAATACATTTTTTTTTATAAACACCCAGACCATGACAAACAGTACCCCTAGTGTGAGTTTTCTAACTATTACTTTGCGTTTGAGTTAGCTAAAATTTGTATGGAAAATAGTTCAGCGCTCCAAGCGGAAATTTTGAGAACTAGAAATGCGGTCGTGTGATTGGTCAAAATGTTAACGCGGTAGTATAGTTAAGGCGAAAGTAAACGTTAAAAAAACTCACACTAGGGCTACAGTACAGAAAAAAACGTACCTACTAATATTTTTTTGCCATGGGTTCCCACCGAACCCATGACCTCCGGATACAACGCCAAAGGCGCAACCACTAGTCTACGGAGGCTGTCTTAGGTCCCTGGTTCGATATCCCGGTGTGTACCAATGAGTTTTTAATTAAAAAAAATATGTACATTTGTTTGACAACACCACTATAGTTCCTCTGACAGCACGTTAAGCTGTCGGTCCCGGTTTCACTATACCAACTTGTGAAACTGTTTAGAGATGCGTTATTGAGTCTATTACCCTGGGGCCGTCTAGGCGGTCTAGGGCGCCGTAAGGCACCCGTGATGATATATATGTATGTTTGTAATTTTTTTGAGTTTCAAAATAAAACCTCCTGGGTACAAAATATTAGAAAAATGAATGAGTCATTTTTCCATCTATATGAACAGTTATGTGACGTCAATATTATAAATAGGTTAATAAATTGTTAATTTAATTTTAGATAGATATCATTTGCTTCGGGTCGGTTTTTTTTAATTATTGTTAATTTATTTATTATAATTAAGAAAAATATTATTTTACAATATATACTACTACTCTGTTATGTAGGTAATATTTAACTTTCGTTGAAAATATCTCGATATTTTAATTAGGGATGCTAGAGCAGCGCTAGTGACCGCTTAATACAACGAGGCTATACCATATAACACTGGCGGAATGAAGACGGGTTAATCTCTCCGCTGGGTACCCTGAGGCCGTTTAAACCGTTCTCGAGAGCTAAAAAGGCACCCGTGATGGTCCCAGAATTCCGAATGAGCTTACTCTACCGGTTGTCACTAATGCTTGTATCGTAACTGCATCTGCTATCGTACAAAATTTCGCGTAATCACACGAAAACCAATACCGGCTATCACCGCGATGGTTCGGGCTATACTGCTTGTTCCATGTAAATGTTCCAACGGCACCCAATGTTACCGACTTAGTGCCGTTGGAAGAAAAAGAACAACGCTGAGACCAGCATAAACTCTGTTTATTTGACAGGTAACGTGAAAATAATGAAATTATTTATGTACATTGGCAACCACACCGAATGCCTAAACTTTCAAGCCCAAGGGATTGTAGATTGTGTGCATAACATTTTTAGTTATCGTTGTTTTGAAATGTAATTTTAATTGGATTTCGTTATTTTGACAAGGTACGAGTACCGTTTTCTTTATAAAAAAGAGCAGTAGACACATTACCGCTCTATACAAATTTTCGGCAAGCATTAGACTGTGACAATAGGCGTAAATGCGGTCCTAGTATAACTAATTATAAACTAATGGATGTCAAATCAAAATACTAAACACAGATGACCTTAACCTACTCCTAAACATAATTGGTTATTTAGACAGCTAAATTAAATACTCACTTTACTATGAAAAATCCAAACGAAACAACCACTAATCACAAGTGCACCACACTAAATAACACATGCATTATCATAACATTTAATTATAGATCACTGCCCCATAAGAATTAAAAAATAAACAGTCAATTTGACACATGCGTTCCGTCGCACATGTTTTGCGTTACTGACGCATCAATCCACCAAGAATCCACCAGATGATTCAACATCATAAATTATGGTAGTTTAATAAATAAATTTTAATACAAGAGAACCTGTTCTATTTGTTATGACGTCAAAGATTCCGATGTGTCATCTAACATAGTACTTATAAGAGCAATCCTTGAAAACAACACTTGTTTACGTTTCCTTAATCGTACGTATTTCTACATTTACCTTATAAAAACTTCATGATGTAATTGTTTATTGTTTAATTTAATTCAAAATGCTTTACATAAAGAAACGTACATAAATAAAAGATCAACAAGAAAAGTCAAAGCGAACGTAAAGTAAATAAACAATCTATAGTTCTATTTTCAAACAGAAAAATGTCAATAACTATTACTTAACAGTGACATTTACTAGTGATTGTTATAGATAAGTATCGATCAAGTCGTTATCTAGATGACCTTTTGATCTGAAAGGTTAGCCACAAATATCGCCAAAAATGTAGAGACGACCTCGCTTTATTTATTTTTTCAAATGCCAGTTATCTTACATATTAACTTATCCAAAATGAAAAGCCTTCCTAAAGATATGGCCACGACGTTGAAGGATAACAGCGTGAAGGTTCATCTTCACATAAGACTAAAAGTTACAACATAGCTATAGAAAAAATAATGAAACATTCGACCTCTGATGTCAATCCTACGCATCATGAACTTGATGCTCATCACGAATCTAATGCTAGGCGTATACGAGAACGCTAGCCACAATAAGCTAAATTGCTATCAAACTATAAGTTCGTAGAGATATGGCGCCATAATAAAAAAAAATGCATTGAAATCCCACCCATTTAAAGCTATGCTACGGTATTTTTATAAATGCTAACTCAAAACGATACCTTTTATTATTATTTCATAATATGAAGATAACAATGATATGAGTAGGTAATAAATGTAAAATCAACAGTTAGTATCTACCATCGCAAGCATAGATGAAATACGACGGGAGAAAAGCGAAGGAATGTTAAATTTATAATATAAGACGGTCCTTGAGACAAGAAGGTCATTCCAGTCTTTAATGAATTTTTAAATAAGATTTTATAGTGATTGGTGAAGTCAATATTATTATATGTGCCAACCAAATATGTAATGGCGGGTTTCTAAAATTTACATAACAGAAAAAAAAACTCATTTTTCCTTTGTTTCACCTGTTATTTATATATATGGCAATAACAAACCATTAATTACATTAACAATTGATTAAGAGTATGTCAAACTATAAATATTGTACAATAGTAAATTGCAATATACAAATAAATAAATATAAATACCATCATGGGTGCCTTCGGCGCTCGAGACCACCTAGACGGTCTCAGGGTTCCCAGAAAAAGGGAGTTTTATCCCACCTCGTCATAGCCGATGGTATGAGTCTACACCGAACAAGTGGCTAGCTCGTCGCGATGTTTGGATAGACTCAGTAACCCAACTAAAAACGGTTTCACAAGTTGGTATAGTGAAACTGGGACCGACAGCTTAACGTCCTCTCCGAGGCACTATAGTGTTGTTGTCAAACAAATGTACATATTTTTTTAGAAAACTCATTGGTACATACCGGGGTTTGAACCAGGGACCTAAGTGTTTTTAAGCCTTAGGCCCAATGCGGCCACCACCATATAATTCCAATATACGCCTAGGTTTAGCGACTTATTCATTAATTTACTTGATAGATTAATGGACCTTCAATGCTCTCTTTCCATAGAAATTGACACCCACACCACTAACTAAACTAATCAACAAATAATTGCTGAAAAAAAAAACATGGTTTTGAATCAGCCACTCTCATCGTCTAAATAAAAATATACCATAATATACATTTATACGTATATTTAAATTAATCATCAGTTTACCATAAATAGTAACTGATTATTAGTAGATTGGTTCAAAAAAGAAAATTCTCCAAGAAAGTTCTATTCCAATCCAACTAGGTCAGTTTTCAGCTTTGTACAGTTATCCTATATTTTTCAGTTTTGTGCACATAACTGTAGTTTTGTACAGTTAAACTGAAAAACATATAGAATTTTACTACATATACGCTTTTCATAAAAGCCTATATGTTTTTGGAGCACGGATTTTGACTTTGTATCCATTGCTCCCACTATGCTGCTTGCTAATTGATGCAGAAAAGAAGTTTTTTTTTTGGAGCACGGCATGTGAGTTTGTATCTACCTGGTGGTAAGCAGACCTACAAAGCAATGGGGTCGATCAAAGGTTCTTAAACAAAATTGATCGCTCCCACTATGCCGGTTAAATGATGCGATTATGAAATGGATGGCGACAAATTGCATTAGGAGTGTACTTTAATATACTCGCTGCCTTATCGTCAATTCAACCCATTTCGTAACCGCACTCTGAAAGAAGACTACCACCTCGACAAGAAATCGATGCAGATTATATCGATAGATTTTCCTTAACGTGACAGGGTTTAAAATTAAACCAACCGTTACACAATTTGTCATGCAACTATTAATAGGTATTCCCCAAAGCATGTTTTTCTTCCTTATTTTCTTTAGAAAATCGTTAATTACTGTCATACTAATTATGCCAATATTTTTTATTGGACCCCGGTATATGACTTGTTTCAACCTGGTGGTAAGCAGACCTAGAAAATCCATGAATGGGGACGATCAACTATGACGCGTCAGTGGGAACCAATGTATCGTTAATATTTTAATATTTTTTCAAAAAAGCAACGCCAACATCAACCTCAGTCAATGCGCAACTGATAACAAAGTTAAGCAGATGACAACAAGGCCAGACCGAAATGGGTGACCGCTTTATACAACAAGACTATACCATCATAAACACCGCAACAAGCTCGCCACTTGAAGGACACTCGCGAAATAAAGACGAGTTAATCCCTCCACCTGAGTACCCTGAGGCCGTTTAAGGTACAGTTTCAGTTTCAGGAGCCAAAGAGGTAAATATATATATATTTTTAGTACAAGCTTAGGTTATTAACACCAAGGCAATATGTGTAAAAAAGATATTATTATTATGCAAGTATAAGTGTCTATTATGAAAAAAAATCAACCCAAGCTGTAGCGAGCTTTTTTTTAAGCATCTCCTACTGGTGATCAGTTGTTCACTGACTGTAACCAGAGAGTGTCAACTACCTGTCAACTAGTTTATGTAAAGGCCAGACTCCTCAAATACAGTCAAGGCCGGTAAAAACTACGCTAGTTCACTACCAAACCAAACAAAACATCCCGTTCCCAAAGTAAACAAAACGCGAACTGTTAGCGCAACAGACCAATGACCTAGGGTTGTCAACTCGTAACTAATATTATTCAAATGTATTTATTTTTTGGAATATTTAATTTGAGTTGCATCTACGAGTGAATTTTGACAATCTAACGCCAGGTAAATAGGTACAAAATACGGCTATTGGATTCATCATGTTAAATTATAGTGGTATCCAAGCCGCTATATATAAATTTCGTTTAACGAAAATAGAGTTAATTTTAATTAAGTTAATAATACTTTTTTGTTAATAGAGGTAAGTAAAAGACAAGACTCTCTTTGTAGAAATCAACGGGCCAAGCTAATTTTGTTATTTTTATAAGATCTTTTCATCTTTTGATAGTTCGACATATATACACTTTTCACACGCAAATTACTGTTACCGAAAGGGGACTAGAAAATAATATAGAAAAGCTTCTCAGTTATTATAAAGTAACAGGTAAATAGAAAATGAAGATCTTGCCAACCCTAAGTGCCACACATATCGCTCGCATGCTGCACCGTTGCCATATCCCTCCACTTGAAACTTTAACACAAAAGCGAAATTAAAATTAAATATACGTTACATTACGCAATCAACATGAACTATACTTCAAACATCGTCATACATCCTACGCAATGTTTGAGGGCTATAAAATAATTTATTAATACTTATGTTGCATGGGTATAAGAGTTGTATGAAGTTTTATCTTAAAACTTTATTATCGATGTAAGTTATGGGTCGATAACGGTTCGTATGCATTGCAGTTACAGATAATACTTGGATAATAACATGTTTTATTACTTTATTATTATTAGGCATAAGCACTATACTTATGTTTAATAATAAATAATATTAACGACTGACTACATTTCGGTTTACCATTGCCGACGACGAGGTGGAAACAAAACCCCTCCATCACTGGCAATTACATCATACTCATAGAATATTCATCGTTTCAGAATCTGGCGATATATACTATATGATTTGGAAGTAAGATATAGCAGTAGGGATCAATATTGTACATTTATTGTATAAAAAAATTTTTAAGGAGAGGTTATTACTATGTAACACAGGGAAACCTAGCATAGGAACCAGGGATACAAACGTCTATTTTTAGGTGCATTTTTTTTTTATTATTTTCCGTTGTTAATTCTTGTGTCAAAATAAAAGTTTTTTTTTAATAACTATAAACAAAAATGTAAAAAAACCTTTTTGGCTCCCGAGAACCGTTTAAACGGCCTCAGGGTACCCAGCGGAAGGATTAACCAGTCCCCATTTCGCCGTTGGTATTTGGCAACACCTAACAAGTGGCGAATTTGTTGCGGTGTTTATGATGGTATAGCTTCTTGTATAAAGCGGTCACCCATCCCAGGTCCGGTCTTGTTGTCATCTGCTTAACTTAGCGTTATCAGTTGCGCAGTGACTTAATCACTAGGCTGGGGCCGCAGTAACTATATATATATATTATTATAGATTAATATGTACTTTGGGCTAATATGAGGTTCCACTAATCAATTTGAACAACTTTTCCCATGGAACCATGTGTCCAACCTTTCAAATTCACCCTGTAGGTATATATACATGAATTATGTGCTAATAAGAACTGTAAAACTTAATATTACAAGAAAAACCAGAGTTATAGTATTGTCTCCAAAAGTCCAAACTACATCTCTAACATTTTATATAGCAGAAATGATACAACTGCTTGTAGCACGCGTTTGTCTTATTTTGTTACTTGACATTGACAGGCGAATCGTATATATCGATAGAAAAATTAAAGGAACAGGGTACAACACTACACTTAGTATACATTATAAAAATAAAACAACACCTCTGTGAGATATCCTGCGCACGTGTTCCGCTTGCTAACCACGACAATACAATCATATTAATCACATTCACTTTCATATACACTAGGCATTTGATTGTTATTTGTACGTATATTATTATAAGTGTGTGTTGATTCCAAGTCCTTAACGGGTTCTATCACGGTTACCTTACGGTGCTCAAGATCGTTTAGACGGCTCCAGGGTACCCTAGAAAGGTTTTTATTCCCACGTTGCTGCCGTAGCCAATGGTGTTCTGAGACTCTACCATGGGTTCTGGCTTCGTAGCATCGTGCATCAACGTTAATACGTGAGGAACAACTAATAAGGTTGCTTTATTTTTGGTAACAGTATTTAATAAAGCGATCCTGTTGGTGGTTCCTCACGTTTTAACGTAACGTTGCTACAAAGCAAAAGCCCATGGTAGTGTAACGGAACGTTACTTTGTATGTTACAGAATTTGAGACAATCCGCGAAATGGAACGGATAGTTTAGAATTTAAAATTACCCTTTGCAAAAGTGCAAAATGCAAAAGAGACAGGTACCTAGTTTAAATAAATGCATTTTACAAGTCGAAGTAACGTATTACTTAAAAATCAGATAAATAGGCCGCGGTCAGAGTACCGCAGGCCATTTGATAAATTGCTAACATCGCGAGTGTGTGTTTGTAATAATTTGTTCGTTACAAAAACATATAATAGTGACGCACAAAGTTCGGAGTTCCAACATTAATTTGGTGAGTTAATTATACAGTGCTTTCATAGGGACGTTTTTAGGGTTCAATAGAATTATATAAAGATTGTACTGTGTCCGTGCGTCTGTCTAGCACTGCACCCCAGCCTCCGCCCTGCAGTTTTACGCAATGCACAATTATTGTTGCTGCCCTGCCAAAAACTGGAGACAGCGAGAGCTGGAAGCAGTATGCTTAGGCTTCCCTTCAAATGTTTCCAGGAATCAATTCCGAGGTAGAAAAATCTCTACGGCTGAACCTGGCCTGGAACCTTTTTTCCTGAAGCCCTGTCTGCTACCGTCTTCAGACATCCCAGCTGGTCATAGCCTGGATTCTTCTTCCGGAGCCTGGACACCGTCTGCTCGGCAGATCACGGCCTGCCATAGCCGGCCATAGCCGACCGCTGCCCGGAGCCTGGCCTGCCACTGAAAGACGTTGGATGCTGCCCTCCCCGATCGTCGCTTAATCAGGGCAGTAGCATTCTTCCCATGACATAATCTGGATGTTGATAGAACCCATTCTTTTATATCTCTTTCGCTCTTTATAAATTTTAAATAGTTAGGTTTCTTTTAATATATATTTATTTTTTATTGTATGTACGTTGTTTCATTACCTTACAGCCAATTTATACCTGTAGGTAGGACTTCGTCACAGTAGAGCCTCTCAGTCTATACCGAAGTGGCATTGCGGCAGACCCAATATAAGCTAGGACTGTTTGAATGGTATCTATATATAAACTTCCTGGTTCATACACTGCTAAAACTCCATTGACACCCGCCGCCTTGCCTATTAAAAAACCGTTGAAACAAAAAACATAATTTATTCAGACAGTGGCTTTTTTACATTGCAAGTACACAGACTTTTTAAATCCTAAAAGTAATTGACAAATAAAAATATTGGTTTACTTTTCTTTAAAAATAAGTATTTTGGTTAATTTAAAGAACGATGGTAGTTAAATATTTAAAAAAATGTGGTGACTGGTGAGCTTTTCGTAAACCCATCACCATGAAGACAAGACCAGGTCAACCAAAGCTAATCTATAAAAGTTATTACAAAAAAAAACGTAACAAAGCACAATAAAAACGACACGATTAAAAGTCCTAAGTCCATTTTAAGTCAAAACGACTATCATACCACAAAGACGTAGACTAGATAACGACAAGAATTCACTCGTAAGTCGTTAAAACATAAACAAAGATATTAAAATTATATTCCATATAGGTAGCAGGCATTTGCTTCCTTATTTTTTTGATCCATAAGTAATCTTTATGCTAAATGGTTTTATTTATTTTATAAAAGTAATAGACAATGTTCAGTATCACCTCTACCCTACCAAATACTGAGTTGTATCCTCAAGTCTACTATTCAATCAACGTCTTTCTCCGCCAA
The DNA here is from genome assembly GCA_947458855.1 of Monopis laevigella. NCBI lineage: Eukaryota > Metazoa > Arthropoda > Insecta > Lepidoptera > Tineidae > Monopis > Monopis laevigella. The sequence continues at coordinate 3,854,496 of OX381577.1, read as the reverse complement.
ATGTCAAAAGAAGAAGAATAGGTTCAAATCAAGACAATCAGTAAGATCCTGTAGTGCCACCTTGCATACAACATACATATCATCACGGGTGCCTTACGGCGCCCACCATTTAGTGCCACCTTGGATATGCTTTTTAACTACTACTCCTCCAAAGTCTGCAAGACCTAGATTAAAATAATAAAGTTATAAAATCAAAGTAAATCATTCAATGAGAGCGGGTGTCTGTATTTGTTTTAGTATGGTCATACAGGCATTTACGTACTTTGTTTTGATAAACTTTTTTCGTTCACCTAGACCAGTTGCAGACTGACTTTGCTGCACGACCGGCAGATCTGGGAGATCAAGTTCCTTCTAAAGACGCAAAGCTTTGCTGGAAATTCTCTTCTACCTACTTCCACTGAACAAATAAAATGTGAGTTTTAAAACTATAAAGATCTAAGGAGAGTAATCTTGTCCTATGAATCTTGAAATTGCCGAATAATTGTAATGTTTTAAACAGTATTTTCACTTCTCATGCTCTGAAAGTGCTATTTGTGCAGGATATAGGCTGCACAAAATTGCATTAACATATCTACTCATAAATGTATTTATATTAAAGAAAAGAAAATGAGCCATACAGACTAATTTTACTTTGAATTTTAATTAAAGAAATGTTATGTTATACTGCTGATTTATTTCCTCGCAATCGAAGTGAAAAGCAGAGTTTATAACTCGTCCACAAAACCATTTTATCCTCGACATTACTATCAGCCCTCGCCTTAGGCTCGGGCTGCTAAAAGACTCGGATAAAAATGGTTCGTTTTGTGCACCTTTTGTAAAATCTACTATTATGTTTAATAATGCTAATGTGCTGCTGATTTTTGTTGTAAACTAAAACAAAGTTGGTTTTTGTTTTAGCTTACAACAAAAAACACTTTTAAATAAGTTCTCCTTGTTTGCCTTCATCCGTCTCTGTTCGAAAATGAGTTAAATTTTGGTCACCCATCTTCAAAATAACGATAACAAAGGATTAACATGCACTTTATACTTAGTCGTAGATTTATTAATAGCGAAAGTGATTTGACGGCGGGGTTCTGGCGTGGCCCAAAATATACTTGTATTTCGGCACGCGTTGGTCCTGCTTGCTTCTATTTTAATACAACTCTTCTCTATACTATAGGATAATATTTAGTTGTTTCAATGGATTCCTCGCCAGTGATTCACTACATGTTATTTAAAAATAATAAAAGTTTGTCAAGGATTGTCATGTGTCAGTATAATATTTTTTAAGCAGCCCTACAAAGTCCAGGAATGGGGTCGATACGTTATTGTTTAACAGCATTGATCGCCTGATTACAAAAAAAAAATCAAATGATATATAGTACCTAAGCAAATAATCATCAAAATATACCTAGACTTTAGAAATTTATTTTTTCTAAGACCTGGACAACATGTACTCCAATAGATGTAGTGAATGCTGTTTGAGAAATTTGTTCAAAGTTAAACGTAAAATAATTAAAAAATGTACCTAATTTACCATATGCGACTCTGCTGCACTCACATTACCCGCTCAGGTGGGCGATTCTCGCGCTTTCGACATTCATCTCGATTCGAGATTTTTAAACGAAAAATGATTAAATATGTCATTTTTCGTCCAATATTTGTATATTTATAATTAATTAATTAATATTTATTTCGTTTAATGTTCGATATTTTTAAACGAAAAATGGCATATTTAGTCATTTTTCGTTTAAAAATCTCGAAACGAGATGAATGTCGTAAGCGCGAGAATCGCCCACCTGGTTTTTGAGCGAAACTTATAAAACAAATATGTTAATACTTTTGATGTGAATGAATAAAAAAAAAAAAAAAACCGCTTCCGCTATTCCTGATAAATGATGCGGTTACGAAATGGGCGACGTCAATGACGATTTTTTAATATAGAATAGATTTTCAGACAACTTGTTGTCTTTAATTTTTTATTCAAAAACTTTATTCCAATTTAGTACAATCTAACTACTAGAACTAACTACTTTAGTCAGGAGAAAAAAACCTTTACTTACACAGACAATAATACAGCTTTTAGTACCATGTTTTGCATTCATGAATTTGCTTCAGGCACATTTGTTGTCGTGATTATAAATTTTATGGTAATTCTGACTTGCCATGTAAGAGGAATATTCAACGAGCTTGGATTCTCAGCTCTTAGCCGCTTAGCAGTTTTAAAGGGCTTTGCACGGAGTAGGTATTTCATGTGGATAAAATCGGAAATGTAAGTCACGCCACACCGGTAAGATTACCTCATATGCAAGTTTCTAATAACTCTAGGCATATATTATATGTACCAGAAAGTACGATACCAATACATATTACATTTTATATATACACCAAGATAAACTGAACAGAAAGACGTACTAAATTAAGTTTTGCCTTGAAGGGTAATCGAACCCACGACCTACAAATACAACGGCGTCACCACATTCAATAAGAACTACAACTATCTTTACGCTAATTTAATATAATAAAATATATAATACAGTATTGTTTCTGTTTTCCTTAAGCTAAAGTAATAATAAGATAAATTGGTAGAACATTAATATTTAGTATATATTTACTATAAATAAATATAAATAAAGCTTGTTCGGTCATCAAAGTTGTGCAAATATTTATCCATTTCTATAATTCGTTATTAAAGGAAAATAACTCATAATTATACGTATTATATATTAGTATTTATAGTATATATTATATGTATATATTAAAGATCAGAGAATGTTAAAATATTTGAGATAAAAAATAGGAATAAATATATTTATAGCGGGATATTAGTTTTTTTTTTTTTTACTGGAGCACGGCATGTAACTTTGTATCCAGCTGTTAGTGAGCAGATCTACAAAGTTAATGAATGGTATCAATCAATAAATATTTAAAACAACACCGATCGCTCCCACTATGCCGGCTAAATGATGTGATTACGAAATAGGCGGCGACAAAAGCGAATTGCATTACGAGTATACTCGCTGCCTTAAAGTCAATTCGACCACCCATTTCGTAACCGCGCCCTGAAAGGAGACTACCACCTCAACAAGAAATTGAAGCAGTAGTCTCCTGAAAACCGGTGACCCCACAGACTAAAACTGAAACATGACTATGTCCCTTGACGGTTTTTGCATCTGTATTTATAACATTATCTGTATAGTGTGGGTTTTTTTAACGTTTACTTTCGCGTTAACTATACTACCACGTAAACATTTTGACCAATCACACGACCGCATTTCTAGTTCTCATAATTTCCGTTTGGAGCGCTAAACCATTTCCCATACAAATTTTAGTTAACTCAAACGCAAAGTAATAGTTAGAAAACTCACACTAGGGGTACTGTTATATTTCACTTTTAAATAAGCAAAAGTGCCACGGGTAGTTTAGTAATTGTTTGAATGCAGTTTGTACGCAAGTCGCAATATGTAAGCCTGCCCTTTGCATTCCATTCGATGAATAATAACTTTGTTGTATAAACTTGGTAGAGCTTTTGTTTACACATTATTTACCTATAGGTAAACATATACCTACTTGTAGGTGATGAAATATGGTTATTTCTAGTAAGGCCCAAGAGGCAATTTCTGGTGTATTCGTTAAAATTAAACTATCTCGATTTTAGTCACATAAAAAAGAATCATCCTTCAGTTCACTAGAATGTTTTAAATCGTCGTAAGATGATAAAAAATAATTAAAGACTCAGATGCAATGGCGTTACATTTATCTGATCATTAAATACTATAAATTAAAAAAAAATATATATGATCACGGTTGCCTTCCGGCGCCCGAGACTACTTAGACGGCCTCAGGGTACCCAGCGGAGGGGTTTTAATCACACCTCGTCGGGTCGTAGCCGATGGTATATATCTACCTACACTGAACAAGTGGCTAGCTCATCGCAATATTTGGGTACACTCAATAACTCGTCTATAAACAGTTATACAAGTTTGTATAGTGAAACTGGGAGCGACAGCTTAACGTGCTATCCGAAGTAAGTGATGTTATCAAAAAGATTTAAAATAAATCTTCATTACTATAAAATATTCCTCAATAATTATTGGCATATAATAAAAAAAAACTTTTTTTTCCGTACTATTGTGTCGATCACGACACAATAGTACGGGACTTACTCGTATATTGTAAATTGTAATACATTATATTATTTAGCGACTTTACTAATGTCAATGACCTTGGTCCTTCGGGACCAGTCAACTGTGTCGTCTCGTCACTAATCATACTTACAGGACTTTGGTGGAATGAACAAAGGAACTATTGAACCCGATTGGTGACGTACCTGCTAAATTACAAAATATTTTAGCGCGATATTCATACAAGGGAGAAGTGGACCCGTACATGTTATGATAACATTTGATACGGCGTGATATGGTGATAAGAAACATACCTTATAAGAAAGCACACTAGGAAGAGTAATACTCATATCAAGAAGAAAATATCCAGGTGGAAATAACAAATTGCAGGTGACATATATATAGTCTTGCCATAAATATTGTAACAAAGAAAAACATTTTTTTTCTATTGTAAATAACAAACGCCAGCCAGACCTTTTTCTGTCACAAACAGAGGAGGTCTCATTGTACCTATTAATAGCCCGGTACACAAACATTTGACTAATACCAAGTGTATGGAGAGTATTAAAAATTGCTCCATACCTACTCTGTGTAATGCAATCACAGCGATTCAGTTCTCTTTATCACCCCACTTCATTTAAAAACCGCAAAATATTGTACAATGTATTGGCGCGAAAATGAGAAAACAATGAACAATCGTATAAAAATTACAGATACCAAATTCATATATATATATTAATTGTAACAGTATTTATGGCCAGACTATGTATAATAAAAGGAAAAATAGAAGGCACATGTGAAAGAATAATACCAAGAAGAAACTATCTGGAGTAGACCAAATAATGCAGAAACCACGTGCAAAGTCATACAAGGAAGTGAAACAAGAGGCAGAAGACAAGCATAATAGAAGGCACACGAGGAACAGTAATACCAAGAAGAAACTATCTAGAGCAATAATGCCGAAAGCATATACAAAGTGAGGCAAGGAAGTGAAACAAAGGCAGAAGACAAGCATAATAAAAGGCACACGAGGAACAGTAATACCAAGAAGAAACTATCTAGAGCAAATAATGCCGAAAGTATATACAAAGTCAGGCAAGTAAGTGAAACAAGAGGCAGAAGACTAGCATAATAGAAGGCACACGAGGAACAGTTATACCAAGAGGAAACTATCTAGAGCAAATAATGCCGAAAGCATATACAAAGTCAGGCAAGTAAGTGAAACAAGAGGCAGAAGACTAGCATAATAGAAGGCACACGAGGAACAGTTATACCAAGAGGAAACTATCTAGAGCAAATAATGCCGAAAGCATATACAAAGTCAGGCAAGTAAGTGAAACAAGAGGCAGAAGACTAGCATAATAGAAGGCACACGAGGAACAGTAATACCAAGAGGAAACTATCTAGAGCAAATAATGCCGAAAGCATATACAAAGTCAGGCAAGTAAGTGAAACAAGAGGCAGAAGACTAGCATAATAGAAGGCACACGAGGAACAGTAATACCAAGAGGAAACTATCTAGAGCAAATAATGCCGAAAGCATATACAAAGTCAGGCAAGGAAGTGAAACAAAGGCAGAAGACAAGCATAATAGAAGGCACACGAGGAACAGTAATACAAAGAGGAAACTATCTAGAGCAAAATAGGGCGTTTGTATATAAGTAGATAACAAGCAATGACAAAATTCATGAGGGGTGACTGGAACCTGGTTGGCTCAGCGCGGAGCCTTGCCGCGATAGCGAGGTTCGTGGGTTCGAGTCCCACCCACCAGGATTTTTTTCATTGCATTTTTATCTTTAAAAAAATAATATAACTGTAAATCAAATTCTTTAAAATAAACGCTTTCCTTCTTTTTTACATTTTTGATTTAAGTTTGTCCACCTTATCACATGCAGCATGTTTACAGCAACCAAACACGAGTGAGGCAAGAACCACATATTACCTAGCTGTACGCCATTCTTGGAAATCTTATTTATCGCTCGTTCATACAATATTTATATAAATAATCCTATTTATGGTTGTAAGGTGGAGCTCATACGGATGTGCAGTGTGGACTGCGTACGTGAGTTTGTCAAAGTTCAGTTAAGTCGGTTGTAAGTATTGCTTGTTTAATATATACAAGCAACATATAACATGTAGTTATTATTATACATACATACATATCATCACAGGTGCCTTACGGCGCCCGAGACCGCCTAGACGGACTCAGGGTACCCAGCGGAGGGGTTTTTAATCCCACCTCGTCGTAGCCGATGGTATGAATCTACACCGAACAAGTGGCTAGCTCGTCGCGATATTTTGAATACTCAATAACTCATCTATAAACAGTTTCACAAGTTGGTATAGTGAAACCGGGACCGTGCTCTCCGAGACAGCTTAACGTGCTCTCCGAGGCACTATAGTGGTGTTGTCAAACAAATGTGCATACATTTTTTTAATTAAAAACTCATTGGTACACACCGGGATTCGAACCAGGGACCTAAGTGTTTTTAAGTCCAAGGTCTAACCAACTCGCCCACCACGTATATTCTTAACTTATTTTTATCTTGTCTGTTATATTAAATGATTTATAATAAAACGCTTAAAAATCAAATACGTCCCGTATATATGGGACTGTCTGCCGAATTTGACTATTGTAATCGGTATTCCGTGTCACATATGTTATTCTTTAAACTTTTATATCATCGAGGTCTAAGTGAGTTATTAACTCAACATGAATTTATAACTCACTTAGACCCCGATGATATAAAATTTGAGGCATTTATAGTATTAAACAGTCCCGTAGGCTCCTAGAAGTTATGGTCTATATTACGGACGGGGTAGACCAGGAATATCGTACGTGGGGTCAACACTATTTATCTCTGTCGTTCGCGTAATTTACTGTCGTCTTGGTCGCACACGCTACAGAGATAATAAGTGAGCTGCCATTATACCGACTTTGTTAACTTATGCTACTAAACATTCGCACTAAAATTCTGTAACCAACCGAACGCTTGTACAATTTGTACCCTATTTTTTTTGTTGCTGCATTTTTTTTTATTATTATTGGTTTAAATAAATACCCAGATACATAGCACCAATGAAGCAAGTCGAGTTCCTTATTCAACGTAAAACAAGTTCAGTAAAATTATGAAAAATTACTATCCCTACATTTAATTAGTCATGTTAAACCTTAAGTTAATACCGATAAGGTCCGTAATCTAATAACGTCATGTCTCAGACCAGGTTTTGGTACACCCACGTGCTATAAATACGACTATAGTATACGCATAAGTTAATAACATGCTTTTTCAGGTTTTTGTAGTTTTACCTCATAAGGAAAGAAAATTAAGTTCTTGTACGTCTGTCGTCTGAGCCAGGCCAATATACACGGGTTCTATCATAAGATTTGGTTTTGTATTAACGCATCTTAATAATTAGGTCAATACGGTTTCAAAGTAGGGTTCAGGAATAATAATCATTATAATATTAGCGCTTTAATTGATTTAATACATTAACTAAACTAAACTTTACTGAAAAAAAAACTAATAAAACCGTATGTAATTTTGACTGCCGATGGATTTGTATGAAGTGCTAGATAAAAAATGTTTAATTACCAGTGAGTGGTTGCGCCTTTGCCGATATAATATATCCTAACGTGTCGCGTAACGTCGCGTCGTAGGTTTGATTTCTACTCATGGAAAAACAATAATATTTCTATACAGTTTGCCATAATCTGCGTGTTTATAAAATATAATGTCTTAGTATCGTTGTTTTCCCTCGTGTCACGTATGCAAGGCTTCATTATCAACCTCAGAAACGTTTCGATAAACCAAAACTAGCTAAACCTCTGTTTTCTCTCCATCACATTAATATGACCAAACACATTTACAAACAGGTTTAGCGAAGGTTACTGAAAACCCATTTCATAACCGCATCCAAAAGCTCATGGACTTTGATCCTATAAGAAACCTGATAAAGTTCAATGACAGTAGGCCGTGACGAAACCCCAGCCATCAGATTGATGTAATATCCATTACAAACGATTCATGCCCAATTTGAGTAAACACTTTCATTACACGTCTTGTCAAAAATGGAGGCGGTAAAAAAAGCTTTCTCCGAAATGACAATCTGTAGCCGGTACAGTCGGCGACATATAGGCGGCCAGAGATTTTTTTTATAAAAAAATGCTCTTCTATGTTAAAAAATATATTAAGACCGTCCACAATAGATATTTATAGTTATTTTGTTGTATAAACTTATAAGAGGAGTAAACATTGTTTTATGTGTCTTCATTATAAATTAAAAGAAAGACGATTCAATTAATTTATATTCATGAAGGACATGTAAAAAAAATATAAGCACAGTGATAAGTTCGGTGCATTAATTTAGTTTATTAAATAAATGCATTAAGCAGCATGTAGTGAAAATATGTGTGTTGTAAGATATTTATAAAAGATCAGTGGCCGTATAGTAGGTGTTTTTACCGTTACTACCTCAATCGTTAACAATAGTATCACTTTATTTCGGTGGAGTGTCAAAATAAGTATATCTGATTGGTGGAAAAGTTAACGCAGTAGTAGCAGTAAGTATAATTAAGTCGATAGTAATGGTTTAAAAAACTCACACTAGGACTTTGGATGAAGAACTCTATCGCAAGAATCGCGATATTTTAGATATATTGAAGAGTAGTGACCATTTTTTGTTTATTTTTTTCAAAATTGACTTTAGTAAATGTTGAGCGATTTTTTTTAGTTTTTTTTTTCCTAGTTTCTAGAAATTTAGTAACCATCATACTTTACTATTATTTTGTTAGCACCTTCATTTATCAGGGGAAAAAATGATTTACCTAATGACACAAGTTTTGGTACTGTCTTACTTGTGTCCTTAAAATTCTTAGTAAAAAATCTCCAATTTTGACGTTTGAACTCGACTGTACAGTTACAAATAATTTTAATTACAACATTTAGGCATGTAACTATGGACTGTATTACAACGATATTAGGTGTAATATATCTTGTACTATTCGGCTAGAATGCACAAGTAATAAAAATAGCTAGTTGCCATATAGGTGCATATTATGACACGTTCGTTATCAATATTATTCAGTATTGTATTTATGTATGGCTGGAGAAGTACTTTCACTTGTCAAGTCCAAAACTCTGTGTAGTCTACACATTATTATTCAATCATCAAAAAAAACTTGATTGTAGTCCTGACGAAAGTTTGAACACGAGATCTATACGTGGTGGCCGAGTTACCCAGCGGAGGGGTTTTTAATCCCATCTCGTCGTAGCCGATGGTATAAGTCTACACCGAACAAGTGGCTAGCTCGTCGCGGTGTTTGGATAGATTCAATAACCCATATATAAACAGTTTCACAAGTTGGTACAATGAAACTTAACCTGCTCTCCGAGGCACTATAGTGGTGTTGTTAAACAAATGTACATAAATTTTTAGATTAAAAGCTCATTGGTTTTTTAAGTCTAAGGTCTAAACTACTCGGCCACCACGTATATACGATATACCAATAAGTTATTAATAAAAAAAAATATACCTACTTGTATATGCATTCCAAACTTCGAAGATAAGGAGGGGGTGGAATTTTTTTATTATATAAAAAAAATGATCTACAAAATCAATGAACTTTGCTAATATAAATAATTCCTATATTAAAGTATTATGAATATTAACGAAATACATTACATAAGTTCGGCAACCACATTTTATTCGGATTCCGTGGGTTTTTTTTAAGAGCCTACTACCTCCGTTGTCTTTGTAGTTGGTAGTCTACTTTCAGGGTTTTTATTTGCCAAAGTAGGTTCCTAATATATTTTTAGGAACTCTACCTAGGTTCTAGAAAATCCTGTCAAACGGCTTTGGGAACGGGTTCTATAAAAGCCTAAAGTAAGTACGTAATTACGTAACCAATTATGACGTAAATCATTTCGTCATTTGATAATGAGAATGATAAGTCATACAGTAATGGGGGCGCGGTGACCTCCCATCAATTTGGCTATTTATCACTTTTGCAGCATAACGAGTTACGAGTAGTTTTTTTCTTCAAAGGTCTAGTGCCTTTGAAGCCGAACCCGACAATTACAAGTAAACTTGCGGGGTTTCTTAGCTAGTTTTATTTTAAAATATATGTTGAAGACAACAATTCATAATAATATGTTTTTAGTTTGTTTAATAAAAAACCTAATGTCAAATAATTTATTTGACATTGTCAGTCAAAATGTCGTAAACTAAAGTTATACAAACTAAATAATTAAATAGTTTTTAATAATAACGGCTTTTGATTTTAATATAGGCAATCACCCGATAGCTAGCCAAGTAAGGCATTAATTTCTATCAATATATTTTTACTTCTAACAAATCGTTCCACAAATTTCGGAGAAAGATCAAAGGCTCCGGTGATCACAGTGGTATGGGGAATATTTTCGATCTTTTTCTTACTGAAGCACGGGTATGTGACTAACCCCCGTATTCTAAGACGTATCCTTAACTCAACTTTACACTTAAGGAACGTCTGACTCTTTCCACCAAATGCCAACTATAAAAAGCAAGTTGAGACAGACGCTCCTTGAGTGAACAGTGGAGTTAAGGAAACGTCTTAGAATACGGGTGTATGTATCTGCATGATGGTAAGCAGTAAACAAAATCCATTAATGGGGTCGACCAATACATTGTTATTTAACAGGAGTTTATCGCTTCCATTATGCCGTCTAAATGATTCGGTTACGAAATGGTCAATTTTAATTATGTTTTAACTAAGCAAAGTCACTTAGCTTTTTTTCAAAATTGCACATGCTGTCATGTTGAATATATTTCCTAAATCCATTGTGATTTTTTTACGCTACCATGTTGGTAAACAATATCTGGTCATGTCAAGATCTGATGGAAAATCAAGGTATACAATTTCATGTGAATCAGTAGTTTTCAGGATATGAATAAATTTATAAAGTAAACAGCTCCTTATTTTTACGGAAACCTAAAAATTAACTAGATTTTCATGTATATTACTGATACAATCTGAAATAAGTATATACTCACTGATACAATCACGGAGACCATATCCTACTTATTTCAGGCCCCAGTCTCATATATTATTGGTTTGTATTTGAGAAAATATAAATAATTAAATTAGGTCCTAACCTACCTTTAAAGAACTCCAACAACTTCCGCTGTAATTATGAACTTCTACACATAGGGAAGGAGCAATGGACAACAAAATAAATAAACATATCAAGCCTGCCTTGTTATTCAATTTACTCCATTAATAGAAGATGAAGATCTGATCGGATCTGGCTTGGAATCGCATATGAATAAACACAGAGGTGTTTGACCGGCGATGTATTTTGTATCTGCATGTACATATAGAAATATATTTCATATCGAAGGAAATCCACGTGTACTCGATGAAGAGCTATTTTATAATGATAATTTACTAATGTGTCCAGTTGTTTTTTTTATTGGAGCACGGCTGTGACTTTGTCAAGTCCATGAATGGGGTCAATCAATAATTGTTCTTAAACAACATTGATTGCTCTCCCACTATGCCGGATAAATGATGCGATAACGAAATGGGCGGCGAAAAAGACGAATTGGATTACAAGTATATTTTAATACACTCGCTGCCTTATCGTCAAATCAATCACCCATTTCGTAACCGCACCCTGGAAAGTAATCTCCTGAAAACAGGTGAACCCAAAGACGGTTTTTGCATCATATAATATTTTTAAAAAATAACTGGGAAATAAACCAATTTAGGATAATCTTCAATTGAAATCATATAGATCATCATATATATTTTATATTATCGACAAAGTTATAATCTTAGGGTAGTAATGCTATGCATTCAATCCTCTGAAACATAATCCTACAGAAGATTAATAATTAACTTTTTATACTATAAATAAATGGCCGTGGGAAGTTTTTTTTTTATTTACCCCTCTGTCGATGTTTGTTTAATACATAAATTATTAATTTTATTATAGATGATTTATTATAATACAAATACATTATCTTCAAACTGGTATTAAAACATGTGGAGCCCCTTAAATGCTAGTCTTCCCCAGCATTTAAGACCCTTTTCATTAAAAGATATTGTTCCTTATTATGTTAGAAGGCACGCGTCAGATTTATGGCCTATCAGAACTAACCCTAAAAATTTGGGGTATTTTTGCGTTGTGTTGTAGTATAGAGTATTACCAAATGTGGCAACTTATTGTACAGACCACTTTAGGGACTATGTGTGGCCATATTTTACGCAACATTTATTCTACTACAGGGTGTATCCAAATCCCTAAACTATCACGAATATTTTTTATGAATATGAATGAACTATGGATTGTAAAATTTTATGAGAAACATAATTATAAGTTAAGCATCCAGAGCTAAAAGAATATAATTGGAAGTAAAGCATCCAAAAATATAAGTCGAGCTGTAAGAATGTGATTGTGTAAATTTACGAGAAGCATATACATATTTAGAAGTAAAATATTGATATTATAAAACTTTATAATGAGCAAATTTATGAGTAAAGGATCCTGAACCTAAATAATGAGATGGTGAAAGTTTATGATGAGCGCATCTATGGAAAAAGCATCCTGAGCTAAAATAATGAGATTATGAAAGTTTTTGATAAGCATATTTATGGGTAAAGCATCCTGAGCTAAAATAAATAGATTACGAAAGTTTATAAAAAACATATTTATGTGTAAAGCATCCTGAGCTAAAATAATTAAATTACGAAAGTTTATGAAAAACATATTTATGGGTAAAGCATCCTGAGCTAAAATAATTCGATTACGAAAGTTTTTGAAATCATATTTATTGGTAAAGCATCTTGAGCTAAAATAAATAGATTACGAAAGTTTATAAAAAACATATTTATGGGTAAAGCATCCTGAGCTAAAATAATTAGATTACGAAAGTTTGCCATAAGCATATTTATGAGTAAAGCATCCTTAACTAAAATAATATGATTGTAAAACTTTCTAATTAGATTTTGAGATAAATAGAGCATGATCATAAAATAAATGTAAAAATATAAGTAATATATATAAAATCAGTACAAAAATACGAATTATCGCAGAATCCCTACTGATTTTCTTCAACCACACGGACACACCGTTCCTTTTGTCTTAATAGAGACTACGATCGTCTCTTCAATAGTAGTATTTTCCTGAACGAGACAAATTGTAATATCGATCCTATTTTTATTCACGACCTATCCCACTACAACGACTATGTCTCACGCCCTAAACTACTTCATTAGGGTTGTCAATTTCCTGTGTAATACTACTATTCTCTATTTACTCTTAAATAGTTAACCGAAAGCATTTTTCTGTCCAAGACAAATGATTATATCGATCCTGTACATCTGTCCACGACCTACGGGCGGTGACACCATGTCCCACGCCCTAAACTACTTCATTAGGGTTGTCAATTTCCCGTGTAATACTACTATTCTCTATTTACTCTTAAATAGTTAACCGGAAGCATTTTTCTGTCCAAGACAAATGATTATATCGATCCTGTACGTCTGTTCACGACCTATGGCGGCGACACCATGTCCCACGCCCTAAACTATTATTTAGGGTTGTCACTTAAAAAGTAGTAACTATATATCGCATATATTAGTAACCAGCTGGTGCCCGCAACTTCGTGTGCTAATCCATACTAATTATAAATGCGAAAGTGACTCTGTTTGTTTGTTGGTTAGTTTGTTTGTTACGTTTTTTCGCCTAAAGCGCTATACCAAGGAAGACCCTGGGAATACCCTGGAAACGACATAGGGTATATAACTTATCGACATAGCTAAAGGGGGTGCAGCATACATAGGTTGTTTGTGTTTTTAGAGTCTCTTAGGAAAAAAAAAACACCGGGGGCCTATTTCATAAACGTGACAATTGTAATTTATCATGACAATTTATGTTACATTGAAAATGTTATATTATTATAAAGCTATTAAAATGATATAAAATAGTATTAAAATATTTTTTGAAATTAAAGTTGTAATTATATGTCATCTTTATGGCTACTTAAACGATTTGGAAGGTACTTACTAAACTTATAAAATTACTTATGTTTCTTAATTTTTTTTTAAACATATTAAGGCGTGCGAAACCGCGGGCAAAAGCTAGTTTATTATAAACCAAAAAAAAAAACAGAATCGTACGCGTTATTTTAACTAATACATTTTGAATCTGTATGTTTAATATAGTTTTTTGTCTTTCAGGAACTCGGTTTTTAATCCAATAAGTAGCTTTTATATTGGGCTTGTACATTATATTTACTGTCGAAATTAAAAAAGAACATATATTTTTTTTGATGTAAGTAAAGCTAATTCAGCCGGTCGGTACTAACTAACACTTGCAAATGAATGCAATCATCAAAAACTGAGAACCAAGCCACAACAAGCATGCAACAGAAAACATTCATAAACGCGCTCTGTAGGAGAAAAACACATCGCACCAACATCATAATTGGCCAGAATTATCCAGAAACATGCTACCGGCATTAACGTCTTACAAAAATCATTTTTTAGCGCATACATCATTCCTGCAATAATTGTGGGGTAAAATAATATTAAAAAAATACTGGTAAATAATTTAAGTAGAGGTCGGTGGCATGTAGGGCTTTTAAACAAAAAGCTTTAGACTCTGGTCCCTGATGAATATATCAGAATTGAAATTTATCAGTAAATTTCTGCAAGCATTTTCTGAGCAATAGAGTTGTGGATGCTTGGAATAGACTACCAAAAGAAGTTGTCTCAACTAAGACTATCAATCAGTTTAAAAATCGTTTGGACAACTTTAAACCACACCAGCCAGGAAATACTTAACACTTAAGAATAACAAGATACAGGCTTCTATCAGTTGTTTCAACTGCCTTCCTGATAAATAATAACAATAATAATAAATTTCACCAGCGGGTGTTACCTATAGATAAGGTAATGTAGAATCGCCTGTCTAAACTGAGAACAGTAGCTCAACCATAACTTTTTGCGAACATTTTCTACTATAGTCGCTAGTAACTATAGATGGGGATCAACCAATAGGATCGCTTTATTTTTCAAATAAACATCTCTTATTGGTTGATCCTATCTATAGTTACTAGCGACTGTACCTGTACCTACAGAAGAATGCCGCCCACCATACTAAACCAAAAACAAAAAGTGAGAACAAAAAATATTAACAACCCATGCTTAGGAAGTGTTGTGTTTGACATTTCCTTCGAAAATTAAAAGAAAACAAAAACTAGTTATTTATCTCTTTTCATGTATATTTGAATGAGTGCGACGAAGACAAATGTATCTTATGATATATGCTTGTGTTATATTCGTATTCGTATTTTTTTAATACTTAATATACAAACAAAGATTTTTTTTATTTTTAGAGCAAAATATATTTAAGTAAGTACTTGTAGAAAATAAATATGCCAACCCTACTATAAAAGCGAATCTTTCGTCAGGGTAATAAAACCACCCCATAGCAAAAGATAAAGGAGTCTACACACGCACATATTTGTACTTATGTTGAACTTGAACGCACCCTAAACGTTCCGTTATTGCAAAGCCGCAATGTTTTGCTTCTACTTTAAAAAGGTATGAGTTGTGAAGGAAAAAATGCAGATAAGCGGGGAAAAGGGCTTGCTTCCGCATTGCGCTGACTTACAAACGACTTTACTTCTACACACAATTTAGTACACGCTTTCTGTTTATATTATTTATAATATTGAATGATGTAATGTAAAAGAATTAACAAAAAAAGACAAAAGTGAATGACTTGATTGCTATTTTTTATTTACGTACCTAGGTATAAACACGAAATTCTATAAAAATTATGTCAATGTTTTTTTTTAACGAACAATATAAAACACTTAAAATAAACTAACCTATCAATAAACAATGTTATTTTTTTACGTTACTGGACTCGACAATAGTAATTAAGTATGAGAGGGATTACACACAAAATCACAACATTTTATTAAGTATTTATATTCTAATGTACTAAGTACTGAAACATATTTAATAAGTTAATAATAATTTGGTTCTATGCCAACTGCCTTGGACCATGCCGCCTATTCCATTGCCTTATTCTATCTACCTACATTATGTTCATATATATTTAAAGACGGGTGTCTAGACGATGTCTGAAAATCGGCGCATGCGTAGTATTATTGCCTCTTTTATGCATACAACAATGTACTTTATTACCCAAATCGGAAGGATAATAATAATATACACAGTTTTAAAAGCTGAACAGTTTAATTGACATTGTCTTGATTTTTTTAAATATTTTTTTTATCCAGCTCGAAGGACCAAAATGTATTAAGAATATTTGTTCAAACATAAATTGGATTGTGGTATGTATTATTTATTGTATAGTTTATTTTTTAAAAGGTAAATAAATACTTCTTTTTACCGCAAGTGGTTAACTCTCTCACAAAAAAAGATTGCGTTGCGTTTCGTTTCATGCAAAAACAAAATTATTATGCGCACAACAGAGCATGTAAAGCTAGGATTACACGGACGAGTACACTTTACAAGGTATCTTGGACGTTGTAAGAATTTATAAATTTTATTAAAGATAGTACTTACCTATAGGCTTTAGAAAACACATAGGTCCCTGGTTCAAACCGCGGTGTGTACCAATTAATTTTTGATCCAAAAATGTATGTACATTAGTTTAACAACACCACTATAGTGCTTCGAAGAGCACTTTAAGCTGTCGGTCCCAAAGTACACTAAACTAAATTGTGAAACTGTTTAAAGATGGATTATTGTCTATCCAAACATCGCGACGAGCTAGAATTGTTCGGTGTAGACTCAAACCATCGGCTACGACGACGTGGGATTAAAAACCCCTCCGCTGGGTACCCTGAGCCCATCTAGGGGCTCTCGGGCGCCTTAAGGCAGCCGTGATGTCACATAGTTATTTTACCTAAATGGCCTTCTACGCTAAACCACAGAATAAATTAAAGTACAAGTGCTTTACGCATAATAATAATTTTGCCAATGTCTCGTAGATAGATTTTTATAATAGTGGAAAGGAATAGGTTAGAATTAGGAATGGCCACATGACCGTATGCAAACATACGGTATAGTGATGCCAGTGTCAAGTGAAGAAGGAAAATATCGATAGTAAAATGGGTACCGCCATTTTACTGAAGATGAAGGGATTCGTTGAGATAGCCCAAACACTGAGATCACTGCGTAAATGCTACACTTCGATCACCACGGAATACTTATTCTACAAAATTGGTACATATTTTCACAATAATATCATTTCTATGAAAAATATATATCAGAAACACACGACTACATTCTTGGGGCTACCCTCAAGGAATCTAAAGATAATTATCTAGTGGTAACTTTGGGTTGATAACTTTGTATTCGAAGGCTGTGGTTCTTTTCCCATTTCGGCTATTATTTATTAAATACTAGAATGATGATAAAACTCCCGTTTAAAACCACTTCAAAAGGAAAATTTCATATAAGTCGATACTAATTGACTGAAAGGCTATAAGAATATATGAGGCTCTATAGTGCAGAGTACAATAAATTTATAAGTCCAAACACGTAGTATTTTAATACCGTGATACCGTGGATTGTACAATAATGAGTGTAGTATAATGAAGCCACATTTATCTTACAGCCAGCTGGCTATTGCAATACTTTATCTAGGCCTGTGTTTCTCAAACTTACTTCAGTTTTAATATTATTATTATTAAATAATAGTCGAGCAGCGTATTGCTGATATGCCTATATCAAGCACTGATGTATAGTTCTTATTTTTTTATTTATTGTCTAGTTTGTTAGTTAATAGCCACTTGTCCAGTTTATTCTTAAAAGTGTTAACAGTAGAGGAGTTGACCATGTCCTATAATATTATAATATGCTGAGATTTACACTTTATTAATTACTTGACCATCTATAAATCGCAATAATTGTCTTTTAACTTAAAACACGAATAGTACTAGACAGAATGAATAACAAAATATAAAAAAATCGCATGACATATATTTTTTTGTACCTCCCAGGTAAAAAATTCGAGTAGTTCAAAAATAAAGTAGAAACCCAAAAATCTAAAATTACAACTTACAAAAATCTTATACTATACAAACACTAAATCTAAATAAGATTTTAAATAATCCTAGAACTATATGAAAAAAAAAACAACAGAAAATAAATACTCTTAAGTCCAGACAAATAAAAAGTCCAAATATCCATTAAAACAGTTTTTTTAAGTTCTAAAAAAAACAATTATTTTGAAAAAGTTTAAGAAACGCTGGAAGACTTTATCGACGAAGGTACCCAGTGAGTAGGTATGCAACTGCCTACGAAAGAGCATTTAGTACTTCAATATAAACTATATTAATTTATATCTAGGCAGGCACCCACATTTAATCAAAATTAATAAATTATGTAAAGTTTTTATCCTACTTATTACACAAAAATACAGCCTTTGAAGTTGCTCGCCACCACACAAACCCAGATACTGAAAAATAAAAATTAAAGCTGAAATATACCTATCTACCTAGTCAATGTATGGTAGTATAGTACGGTATGGTCAGCAAAGCAAGGTTTACCAAGAGTGAGTTCAAAAACTACTGCAAAAAGCAATGTGCAGTTATATATTTTTATATTGCTGACAAGGTCTAAACATGTTTAATAAGTCTAGAATCTTATGCAGTTTTCTTTTTTTTTTCATGACTTTATCAACTATTTTGTCAAAATCATAATATTTTGCAACTAGCATTGTCTAGTTTCCGGTATAGTTATGTTCATAAACGGGAATTGCATCTCATTAATTTCGTTTACGTTCAGACTATGCATTATGGCAACGCTAATAAAATCAATTCCAATATTTGATGGAAAGGCTGCATTTTGTGATGGAAGCACTTTGCGCAGTAGAAAAAAACGAACAATTTTACCCGCAGCAACCAAAGTTTAAGTCCCTTGTTCGAACTCATATGCAATGGGGCCATTGATTTAATAGCCGTATACCTGTATGCATCCAGCTTGTTGCTATCATTTCTGGACATTGCATACTGCTTAACATCAGGTGGATGCAAGGTCACATCCTGAGCTCTTATTAAAAAAAAAAAAAAAAAACATCATAAAGTAAATTTAATACAATAAATATTTCATTGGCACATTCTTCCTATACTGTTTGTTTCTATAAAATTTTAGCTGGCTGGGTACCCTGAGTAAGGGTTAGGGTACCCTAACCCAGCGGAAGGGTTTTATTCCCATCTCGACGTAGTTAGTCGATGGTATTGTGAATCTACACCGAACAGATGGCAAACTCGGGGGCTTAGCACAACCACATCGATATAGTTTGACAGTCGATAAAATGAACTTTATGAATGTACATTCATTCATAAAATCGATATGTATCGATTTTGACGATTTATCGATAGTGCTGTTGTGATAAGGGCCCGTGGTGTTCGTATAAACGAATTCTCAAAATAAAAATAATAATTACCTATATGATTCACACGTAAAGAGTAACGGCATAGAGTTTTTGAAGTTTTTGTTACACTCGATAGGTATATAAGCTAAACTAGACTTCAAACAGACAAAGTTTAATTTTCGTACTTTAGTTACCTACTCGTACGTAATTATATTATCCTTCTTACCTATCATGTTTTTATAGTTATTTGCACAAAAAAAGTCAGTTGAGTTTGCCAGTTGGGTATCCCACGTGACCTATTCAAAAGCTTAACCAGTCGGCAGCAGGACTAAGAAGTCGTTATAATATAGTATATCTCCAGATGAATGAGTCACGCCAAACAAACGGTACTCTAAGGCTGGGTTGTACCAAAGTGTCTGTAATGTTATTTTGGTATCGCAAAATATATAAATGTAGTAGTAGGTGGGAAAACTATTAAATTAAATATGTTAGGTTACGTTTATGGGGAGACTCAACCTTAGAAACTATCAAAATACGGCCGTTTTCAATAATCCTTTTAATATTATATATATAATTATTTTACTGATGAAGGCCCAGGAGGAGATGGAAGGATGAGTTGAACACCTTTTTAAGGGACTGGTCTAAAACAGCGATAAATAGAGAGAGATGGCAAGTAGGAAGGGAGGCCCTTGCCAAACAATGGGACAGTATAGGCATTAATATATTATATTGAAAATAGTGGTTAGTTTCTATGCTTACTATCCAACAAAAAAAGATAGTATTGATTGTTGAAATAACAAATTGCATAATATTTGTTTCAATATTGGTTCACACTAAATTATAAAGGTGATTTACATATATATTTAATTAAGTATCTGCTATTACTGAATATAATCAAATATTTTGGTAAGATATAGTTTAAATATACTTAAATGGGCTATCTATAATCTGGTATTACCTAAATCTATTTCTTAAACTTATATCAGAAATGTAAAAGTTTTACATAGTGGTTCAAGGGTCAGCCTATAAGCTACTCTGCATATAATTCCTAACTTATATTATTTTATGTAATGAAAGTATACACATAATAAACCACAATTTATTTAGATTCATGAACCACCATTAAGAAGTAATTTAGATATTAAAATATTGATTGGAATAAAAACTACTTGTCAAACCACTATAACAATTTAACTAAAATGTGATGTCCAATACAATTTATATTATTGTAAAGTTAATTTTGTTAAATAAATCAATTGTTTTGTTTTTTTCATAAGTAAAGAAAAACTTAAAGTAAAGGCATTTTTTATGTTTCTCTTTTAATTATCTTGATTAATTAACTTGTATTTCACCATTTATCACACAAATAAAGCAACAAAAATAACATTTTATCATGGTGTTTATAATACACACACACAAACAAACCACTCGCCTATACACACCCTCTCTTCCGATGTATTATAGTTTATATTCATATTATTATTGTGTCACTGACTAGAGAGGACAATCAGAGTCAGTTGTTATGTTTTTTTATTATCTTAGTGTCACCAGGAAGGAAACTAATACCTGTCATACAGGTTATCCTAGTACGGGTATCAGGACAATATAAAATATTGTGAAACATATATTTTTTTTGATACAATAAAGATTTTTATTACTTATTAAGTATTATTGTTTCTGGTACACATAGTACAAGTCTAGAGCTTAGTTTGTAAATTATTATTTACTTTCTTTATTATAAAATTATATTTATTTATTTCATACTTTAATTCACAAAGTTTATACTAAGTAATTGGTAATTTTTAATATAAATTTAGTTATATTAAAGAGGCAAACCTCTCTATTCATAAATTAAGAAAATAATTTATTTTGCCCCATATTGTTTTATTATAACAAGTATAAAATGGGCTTTCAGCTCAGCATAGGCTACAACCTGAGTTATAGCCCTGATATTCAGTTAATACCTGCGCAAAGGGGTAGTGTGAGTGGTGTATCCTATATCATAGGTACAGCCAGCCAAAAATGTGGTTTACAATCTGTGGTTGAAGATCATTTGCACGTCACAAAACAATAAAGTTGTAATATTTATCTCCATATTCTCCACTCCACTTTCACTCAAAGAACATCAGTCTTAATCCGCCAAATATTAAATCAAGAATTAAATAGAATGAGACAGACTTTGCTTGAGAAAAGTGCAGTTAAGGCTACAACTTAAAATACATAATTTATTGAAATAAACAAAAGCATATAGTATATTGAATATAATTAGAATTATAGGCTCAACTTGGGCCAGCTAAGCCTTTTTTCTTTTTCTTGTCACATTGATATGGAACTAAAGTAGCAAAACACATTCAGAATTTGGAATAAGCTAAATTGTTAATTAAATGTCTAGTGCTGAAAGAATACTGTGGATTTATTTACTTAACCTTGCCATGATCTAAAGGCTAGAATAAAATAGACTTATTATTACTAATTAAAACATGTGTTTAGGTGTTTTGTATACACTGCCTATTTTTGTAATATTAAAACTGCAAGACTACAAATACTATACCCTATAGTACTACAAATATTTACCCACCCTAGAGTTTTGTTATTTACCCATCCAAGTCTCAAATTGTTATGGTATAAGTATTTAATTATATTATATGAAAAGTAGTGTGGAGGGCAAGATAAATATTACACTGTGACCTTTGCTCTAGTGAATTCATATTGATACTAACCTGTAAACACACAGTTGTTGACCTTAACCAAATAATTAAAGCTGTTATTTTGATAAAGGATCTTTAAATCCCTCACAATTATACAGGTACAAGTTACTAAGAAAAAAGTCATACAGAAACATAAAAAGCATTACAGTTCCTTACTGGGAATGTGTGGAAAAACTAGTTATTGAGAAGACTTAATTTAGAACTTTAGGTCTATTTTAACCTACAGCAATTTGTTAAAAGTTTGGATGTAATTACTTGTATTGTAATGGTCAGTATTTACTTACTAATCATAAAGTTTAAAATTGTACATATTTTATTAGTTTCTTGACAGAAATACAAATTGATTTATAATTATAATTATCTAGCAATTATAATAAGGTAGGTACCTAGCTTACCGAAAAAATCCTCCCAAGTCATAGAATGATCTGAGTCAGCATTTGCACCTTCCATATTCAACGTACATAAAAATAAAACTGTATATCTACTTTTAATAATCCATGCTGCTGGAACACTATATTATTCTTGCACTAACAAAACGTCATTTATTTATGTAAATAATCTGAACAAAAATATCCATACCAAAAGTAAATAAACATCGTGTACGTAAAAACCAAACGTCACTAACAAATAACGCGACCAACTTCTACAACAAATTTTATAAAACTAAAAAAAAATCAAGTTGAACTGACAAACGCAGACTCAGACTCAGGGAGCCAATAATGCGCGGACCGATAAAGCGCGGACAAATAATTCAAGCCCGGGCACGGATTATTTGTCTGCCCTCCGGGGCCGAGGGTCGGCGTGGGAAACCCCTGTTGCCGTGGCATGGACTCGGCGGGCGACGCGAGGCTCTTATTATATACTAAGGGCCGAACAGTGGAGGCACTGGCGCACTGCAGACTGCAGGCGACAGCGCGTCAGGAAGAGAAGCTAGTCATCTAGCGGAGTAGGAAGCTCGGCGCCGAGAAGCTTTCTTGGCGTAGGCCTACCACTCCAGCGGTCGTCACACTTTTCCGGCCAAGAGCCACATAGGGCAATGTGGATGTCACTGTCGGGCCGCACACTAAGGGTGTTGTCCACTTATATGCCACCTATTATGTTCGTTTTTTTGTAGCACGGCATATTACTTTGTATCCGCCGGATGGTAAGCAGATCTACAAAATCAATGAATGGGGTCGATCAATACATGGTTGTTTGAGAGCATTGATCGCTCCCACTATGATTAATATATTTGCCGGGTAATGATGCGGTTACGAAACAGGCAATGACATACAATTTTTTATTACGAGTCTATTTAATAGCCTCGCTGCTTTTTCGTAAAATTAACTGCCGGCTACGTAACAGTATCCTAAATATCAATGCAATAGCTTCCAAAAAACCTATTGACTAAAACCGAAATATGACTAGATCAATTGTCGGTCGGTCTAATATCAAAGTCATAGATACCTTTTCCTCCCACCTAAAAAAACTTAGTCGGCTGGAGCCATATCAGGTGAATACCGTGGCTGTTCGTTAAGATTTGTTGAGGTTTGGCCACAAATTCGTTCACAACGATAGCCTTGTGAGATGGCGCATTATCATGGTGGAAAATCCATGACTTTCTACAAATCGGTCTTTTTCGATAAATTTTGTCTCAAACACCACGTAACGCTGTGAACATCGTCTTCACTTTTTTTTACTTTGACAATGCATATTTTGAGGAGAGACTGGTTTACATGTAAAACCTATGTATTTTCACCAGTTATTTGTTTTATAAATGTGGGCGTGGAATGAATTTGTTTTATCAAATCTTTATAGTCCTTTCGCGAGGTCCGTTTTCAAATTTGTTTAAAATGGGACGAATTGATTCGTGAGACTCAGAAATTTTAAAGGCTATCATCTCCTTCAGAGTTAAACAACCATTCAGTCACCATTTCTTTTACTTCAGTTTCACAATTTATTTTATTTTAATGATGTCAAGTTCAGATTAAGCCTTTGATGGACTATATGGTCGACCATAGGCTTGCTTGCCAATACTGAAGCAAACCTTTCACCACATCGCGACCAGTTTTCAATAAATTCGATTGACGATAAGACTTACGAGTAGGTATGTAACAATTTCAGCGCTTCAGCACAATAAATTCTATTTGTAATGCACATGGCAATTGAAACAAATTGTTCAAAATTTTTATCCATTGTAAAAATCGCAATGTGCCTACAAAAAAGTATTTGTCGTGACAAAAATAATTTCGACATGAAAGCAATTAAATTATACAATTCCAGTACCTTCTTTACAGAATATATACCTTTAGAAGTTTCTATTGCACGTTTTTCAATATAAATCATTTCAGTAATGGAAAACCATCAAGGTTTAGTGGCAAATGTAACAAAAATATTAGTCAATCCGACCGCGGTCTCTGTTTATTCCATTATTAAATCTCGCACCGGTGCCTATTTGGTTAACTTTGTACGCAAAATCTGTTTTAGTAGGTGGCCCGCGGGACGCAGTTTGACGACCACGGTACCATTCGGTGGCCGTACCAGCAATGTAGCAATGCCGTGAAGGTACTCATAGGGTCCGTTGTCGGCCCGGACCCTACTTGTCTGAGAATACTTATTTGTTTGCGATTTAATGGTACTCCGAATATTCGCCCGAGTCAAGCTCTCTCAGGGCCATTAAACGCAGACAAATAATTCAACCAGACCCAGACCGCTGTCAAGTGTCAACCGTATTACGATTTTCGTTTAGTTTTAACATCTAGAAGAATTTAGTAATGTGTTAAACATTCAATTATTTTGTTTATATATTGTGTAAACTTAGTATGTAATTTAAAAACAGTGGGTAATAAAAAATATGAATTATAAATAACTAAAATTACTAAGTAAAATTAAAAGTATAAATAATAAACTTGTTTCATATTATTAAATTTTTATCCATAAATATCAATTATTTAACTTTATAGGTACTTCGTTGTGAGTGAAAGTTTGATTAGAACACAGGATTAGAATTATTAAATGAAAAATTGCCATTGAAAAAAAAACCATAAGGCGGTTGGCAAAATAAATTAAACTGGTTTTGACCAATCAGAAGACAGCATTACTGTGACGTAACCTGTCTTTTGCATCGATTTCTTTCACAACATGGCGAAGTTGTAATCAGTTGATGTTACATTGATTTTTTACAAAATATTACTGTTTCAGTTGCATTTACATTTAATTTTATTAATTATTTACGGTAACTAATCATATTAATAAATGTTCGAACTTATTATATTGTTAAGTAGATCTTAGAACAAATTATCAGTGCAAATCTGTTGGATTTTAATTATCCTATTATTTATTGATTAATCATATAAAAACACATTCTTGTTCACGTTATAGTTAATTTAATTAGTAAAGAGTATAGTGAATCAGTGTTTTCTTCATTTATTTTAGTATATTCAATGTGGCCAGTATAGCAACAATGCCGCGACGATGTATGGACAATTTAACCCCTGAAGAAGCTCCTCGGAAGAAAACCAAAATAATGGAAGATGTAGCGAGTGTAGATGTTAGTTTTTGTGACGACGAAGCTTTGCCACCGGGAATTGTTTTCACCGATATATTACAGAAGAAATGGCGAATCGGAAAACCTATAGGTATGTTTTTATGCCTTCACTTCCAGTTCTATATATCTATTTTATAAAACTGGTCAAGCATCTTAAAATAAATGTTATTATAGCCAGACATAAGGTATTTATAGTGAAGTTGAATTATTTAACTGCTGCCAAAATAAAAAATGTCTGACTTGGTATTATTGTCTTAATTTACAAACTTTCATTGGATAATGAAAATCTTCAAAATGTGTGCTATATCGTGAAATGAGTGATCTTTTGGGAAATAATGTCTTTCTATATATTTTATACACATGAGGGAAGGTCCAAAAGTTTGTGGAATGAATAGGATGAATTAAGGGATAGCGGAGCTTGCTTAGGGTCATTGTAATTGGAGACTCATCATTAGTATATAAATTGAGTTTTAGCCCTATTCCATCATTTGTTTATCAGCACTTTGACTGCTAAACAATTTAATCCGGAAGAAAACTGAAACTATGGAGAAAATTGTACACGGTACTGTGATAAAATTCCTTACCAAGCAAGGAAAGTATACTCAAACCATTTTTAATGAAATGGAAACTGTTTATGGGGAATAGTGCCCTAGTAAATCAATGATTTATAAGTGGAATAGTCTTATTAAACAGGTCGGGATTGAAGAAGACCCCCGCTCAGGACAGCCAGTTGAGGAGGCCAGCACATCAAACATTGTCAAAAAAGTTGAAAAAAAAATACTGGTGTGTTGAAAAAAAAATACTGAACTGTTTTTTCTTCAAACGGGTGTCTGTTTGAAGAAACACAACAGTAACAACAGTTATCTGCATTAGTTGGAGTATCAGACCAAAGAAATTCAAAGTGTCGGAGTCGGCTGTTAAGTTGATGGCAACTGTTTTTTGGGATTGTGAGGGGATTATACTGATTGATTACTAAGAAAAGAGAAGGACCATAACCGGAGAATACTATACAAACATAACTAGACAAATTTAAGGAAGCCATCAAGGAATGTTGAGGAAAATTGACCAAGTGTGTATTGCTCTTGCAAGACAACACGCCAATTCACAAGAGCAGAGTTGCAATGACTCTGCACACACATGGCTTAGAATCACTAGTCCACACACTCTACTGTCTAGATATTGCCCCTAGTGATTTTTATTTGTTCCTCAATTTAAAAAAGACTAAGGGGAAGGAAATTTTCCTTCGACAATGAGGCAATTTTGGCTCATTTTGAAGCGAAATATAAAAAATATGTTTTAAGATGGTTTAGAAAAATTAATTCATAGATCTAATAAATGTATTCAGCTTATGGGTGATTATATTGAAAACTTTTTGACCTACTCTTATATAAAGAATCCTAGGAATATGGTATTTTTATATTAAAATAATATTCAGAAAGGCATTTTATCTAGGGAAAAATTGCACCCAAATTTTGGATCACTAGTTATAATTATCAAACATTAGTGTATAAAAATTACCACTATAAGCTTCTATACAAACTCATTATTGTATGTCATATGAAAAATAAATTAACCATTAAATTGTCCTTTGACACCACCTGAGGCAACATTATTGTTTTATATTGTTTATTACTAGTCGGACCATTGCATTGTTGATGATACCTCACTCAGAGCCACTCAGTGGTGGGTCTAATGAGATTTAGTTATTTCATAAATTAGTAGGCTTACTCTTACTATTTTTTAATTATATACTTGCCCACCACTCATGTATGTACATATGTTTGAAAATGGAGCTGGGATTAAAAACCCCTCCGCTGGGTACCCTGGGGCCGTCTAGGCTGTTTCGGGCGCCGTAAGGCACCTGTGATGATACATACATGTATTAGTTGAAAATGGAACTGCAATAGAACTTTATAAATTAAACAATCTCTACCTACTGATAATAAACTTATTTAAAGTTTTGGAAGGAGGTTTAATTCAAGAAAATTCAAAATTCTCTATGCACCAAACTGGACAATATTCATGAATACATTCAAAATATGTTACAAAATTCTGGACCAACTGGTAGCTTCAGCCATCTTGGTGCTTGCAGAAAGTAATACTTGTAGAACTGACTGTTCAGTGGGATTTATACATTTTAAAGGACCACACCATTACTCAAATTTTATGCTGTGAAGTTAGTGCCAGGGGAATTCTAACAAAGACATTGCATTATCATTTGATGGAACTTGGCATTCCTAAATCGGCCATAGGAACTTTTATGGACTGTTTTTCCAAGATGGTGCTAACAGGATCATATAGTATTTGATTAGAAAGGGTACTGAATACAGGAAATTGTGAAAGGCATTTAACACCCTACTTTGCAGTATAAAATCGGGAACACTGCATTGCACTATTCTACCTCCCAATGAACCCGGCAACTGGACAGAAAAACCATGGGTAACTAAAACCATGGTCCATGCATTAAAATAATTATTTTTATTACAGGACGAGGCAGCTTTGGTCGTATATATCTAGCTTCAGATGAAGTGGATAAGGAAGTAACAAAAGTGAATGCTCGATATGTAGTAAAAATAGAACCACACACAAATGGACCACTTTTTGTAGAGGTTCATTGTCTTATCAGAACTGCTCAGGCTGCTAAAGGTAAACAATATTTGTTTATATAAAATTTATGCATGAATGGCAAGTTGCAACGAGTGTTAATGTTGTGTTATTTAACACAATATTAATAATGTACCTGGATGGGTAACCACTTTATACAACGAGGCTATACCATCATAAACACCGCAACAAGCTCGCCATTTGTTAGGTGTTGCCTCCGAATACCATTGGCGAAATGAGGATGGGCTCATCCTCCGCTGGGTACCCGGAGGCTGTTTAAATGGTTCTTGGGGGGCAAAAAGTCACCTGTGATGGTATTTATTTTATATTTTTTATTATTATTTAACAATAATATTGACTCTGTAACTACATTATAGTAAACAGACCTGCAAAGTTTATGAATAAGTATTACTAATTTAATGTCATTTAACAACAGATTTGGTCACTCCCTGTGCCACCTAAAGAGTAAGGTTACAAAACTAAAGAGAAATTTGTATTACAAGTTATATTATCCGCTTGTCATGTAAATACATCCTTACACAGCCTCTTAATCTCTTAACTTTATTTTAATCATGTCATATTTTCTTAATAGATTTACTACAGCTTAATTTGTCACTTTTTTGTAATCTGCTAACCAATCGCCATAGAAAACTTAAACATCTAGTACATGCACAGACTTCCTTGAAAAAGCCTACGTTATTATCATCATAATATATAGACCCAGCACCCGCACGGTGAAGCCATAGATTGCTAAGAACATTGTCTCTCTCAGTTAAAATGAAGGTTGAGCAATGTTTACAGATGTATTATTGCATGATAATCTATTTGGATCATGCTTATTGGTTTTATGACATCACTTTGTATGTTAAACAAAAAATCCTGATATACCTTTATTCTGTTTTGTTGAAAATGAAATTACCTTTTGAAAATAAAATACAATTTTTATATGATTATTTTAGTGTAAAAGAAACCCCTACAACTATATTTTAATTAACCTATATTTGTTTACTCAATATTTCATTTGTAAATTTTTCACAGTTTTTTTTTTAAATAAGTCAAATATTATTATTAGCAACATTTGATATTAATGAATATTACTAATTTTAATATGACAGAATTCTTTAAAAGTGATTAGTTTCGTTTTCAGAGCAATTAAACACCATACTTATTCTATATAATATTTTGTTTTCAGTAAAAGCCTGGAGACTTCATAAATCTCAAAAACGACTTGGTATGCCAATCTTTATTGCCAGTGGTTCATTTACAGACGAAGCTACAGACACAAAATATAGATTTCTCGTTCTACCGCGATATGACATTGATTTACAAAAAATCATTTCTAGAGGACGCACTTTAGATCTTAAGAATACGCTAGTATTAGCCATTCAAATTCTGGATGTTCTAGAATACTTACACAAACAAGGTTACACACATTCAGATATTAAAAGTTCAAATCTAATGCTAGGATTTGATGGAGCAAAAATATTTAGAAGTCAAAATTCTATAAAGCCTATTCAATCCTTTCAAAAAGAAACTAAGACTTCTCATATTTTAACAGGCAAACAAAAACGCCCTAAAGCTAGTAAATCCAGACATAATTATTATGAGGATGAGGACTTTGTATTAAAAAATATCTCCTCAGACGAAGAACCTAGTGATAAAATGGGGACAATTAGGAAAAATGTAAGGAAAGTACTACATGACAAACATACTAGAGCTTTACATAGAAATCACGCTTTTAACTTGCGACAATTAACTAACAACGTTAATTACCAAGACATGAACAGCTCGGTTTGTTCTGATGATACTTATCAAAAGCTTTTAGATGGAAAGAATAATTTAAGGTATTCTTCTGATGAAGGATTTCATTCTGATAATTCGAAAAATGGTAAAAAGACTATCAAAACAGATATGCTGCCCCCTAAAGAAATTCCATCTATTGATGTTTACAAAGAAGCTGTATTTTCTCAATCAAATGGTCAAATATATCTTCTAGATTATGGTTTGGCATCCAAATTTATGGATTCGTCAAATAATCATAAAGACTTTGCAATGGATGCTAGGAAAGCTCATGATGGTACTTTAGAATACAGCTCCAGAGATTCTCACATTGGAGCCCACTCTAGGCGATCCGACTTAGAAACGTTAGCTTATAATTTACTAGATTGGATGACTGGAACTCTGCCATGGAAAACAATAGAAATGTTGTCAAACCCAGACCTAGTTCATGCACTGAAGAAAAACTATATGGGTGATGTAAAATCTCTATTAAAATCCTGTTTTAAAACTGAAAATTACCCACAATTTTTGGAAAAATACCTGCAGTATGTGACTAACTTAGATTTTACTGAAAAACCCGATTATGACTATTGTAGGCAGATCTTTAAAAATGAATTTCTTAAAAACGGTTTTGGTACAGAAAAAGATATTGCGTTAGATTTTAGTGAGCCTCCAATGTCCCCGATGAATCGCAAGAAATTATTAAATAGGAGATTTGCTAAGAGAAATCCACATCCTAAATTTTTAGCTCGCGGTGGAATTATAAAACCTTTTGGTAGAGAAAATTTATGTTCCCTCGAAAATAATCTAAAGATGGAACTCATGAAGCAAACTTTAAACTCATCTAGTGATGGGGTAAGAAAGCCGTGCGTTTCCCGCAACTTCTTTATATCAGATGCCGAATTAGTTGCAAACTTAATGAAATCTTTGATGCCTCATGACATTTTTGGTAAAAAATTATCACCTAAAAACTTACGTTCGAATAAACGGACTATCGCTAAGAAGCGTAAAGGGAAAAAGTCTCATAGAAGTAGTATTGGAAAGTTTGGCAATTTTATGGGATCGGCGAAGCAGTTTACTTGGGCGGAAATATTAGCAGGAAACCCAGAGGATATAATCCGTAAAGATCGCAACACTGCAGCCGAAACGGAAGATGAAGACGACGATGAAGACAATTGCAAGTACAGAATAAGAAAAATGTCAAATTCATCTGATTGTTCTGCTGATGTTCAATCTCCTTTAATGCAAAAAGATTATCTAAATGGTTTGAATCCGACTTATGCTATGAAAGAAGTTATATCTAATTTAAAAAAGAAAGTTTCAGGGAAACAAAATAAGAATGATAGTGAAGGAGTTGATAAAATAGATGGATACACACCCGCTATGGTAAAGTTACTAAAAATTAAGGAAGCGAGAGAAGCCAAGGAGAAACAAGAAATTAAATTTAATATTGATAATGTTAAAATAGAATCACAGGCAATTATACCAAGAGTGACAAGGTCTAAAAACTCAAAAGTTACAAATAAATCAAATATAAAAGCTACACCTAAAAAATCTAAAAAGAAAGCCGAAAACATAAATCATGATTATAATCCTAAAGTGGTGCTGAGTCCCTATAAATTGGACATGAGTGTGAGCAAAATTAAACCTAATGTTACTATTAAAATTAAAAAGGAATGTGTCACAAAGAAAAAAAAAGTTATTGGACAATCTAAAGAAAAGAAAAAAGATCAACTTAAATTTGGTAATGGTAAATATCTATTTTTTTTAATGTCTATTTTATATTCTTCGGTAACTTGTCGAGTTACCACGACTGTCGCCTATCAAGTCAACTAGAGTGCCTTCCAAATTGGGGGTAACAAGTTAAGATGATCACGGTAATATTCATAACATTTTAATTTACAAAGCAAATTATTTTAAAATTGGCGATTCATACGAAACAACCTATAAATTATTTACATACCTATATCAACTATAATAGATCACATATAATAATCAAAAATGGAACTCTAAATTTCCATACATATGAGACTTGCCTGTGCGGCTTGATTATTATTTTTAGCCCATTTTAGTGGATTATTATTTTCAGCTCATTTTAGTGGCTCATAATGTAGCTTTCTTAAAGTTTTTTTTAAAATCGGTTCAGTAGTTGCTGAGTAAGTTTATCCAGAACAATCAAATCATTTATAGTATTATAGGCGTGTTTTATAGCCTTTATCATGGAGAGTGCTCTGAAGAACTTTTTCATCTCATTCTTCATTCTCCTTTCCGATATAGGACTTCACGAACAGGTAACAAAATGCATGCACATACTGTGGCAGATATACCAAAAAGCACAAACAAATTTGGTGATTCGTATTATATATATTCTGTCGCACTATTAAAATGCTCTACCTGCTTGAGTGTTTCCTTCTTATAATCTTGAGTTTTTTAAACGAAGCGTGTATAGACATCTTAAGCCGACATAATAGGTGCAATCAACGGTTACGTAGATCGTAATTGTTGGTTGCATTTGTTCTTGGACATCAGGTAGATGTGAGGTCACATGCCGAGCTCTCATAGAAAAAAAACTTTATAATATTAGTATAGATATGCATTAATGTTGTTGTTTTTGCAATCCCAATTTGTGACGATGGAAATATGTTTAAAATGTCCCTCATAGAACTTACATATTATATTTTTAATTACAGGTAAAATAGGTAGCCAAGAGACCAGGTTCTTAGCTTCCACTTGGACAAGACAGACGCGAAGTTCTTCTCGTAGGAAACCCTAATTGTATTAGTATGACAAAATATTGTCTAAACGTTTATGCATAATTAATTGCATTCATAATTTTCCTATTTTAATGTAGCAACACTTGCAGATTTTTGTTAATAACATTTGATTTGATTGGAGAAGTTTTTGTTAATAACATCTATAGTTAGGATCTGCCAATATGAGATGTTTATTTGTAGTGTTTACAATAATAAAGCGATCCTATTGGTGGAATACTAATTGTAGACGCTAGCGTCTGTGGTTCACAAATGTCTTGGACCGCAGCGCGCAGTCCGATTCACGCCGAATTCGCTTTCATCGCTGCTTCCCTGTCTCATTTAACTACGAGAAAGTGAACGAGACAAAACTTTATGACAGCGCAAAAAGTAATTATGGCGTGGATCGGACTACGGGAATGGTAAGGTACTTTGGCTGCAGTGAGGTTTATTAATGTTAACTGGTTTACTGTCAAATCAATGATGGCTACAGGAATATGAAAAGGAATGGAACTCTAAATTTCCATACATATGAGACTTGCCTGTGCGGCTTGATTATTATTTGGTTATTGTTTATTATAGTATTTTTCTTTTATTAAACCTTATTTTTGCAATGAAAATAGTATATTCAATGTTTACTACATTGAATAAAACTCACTAAAAAATTTAGAGCCTCTTTTTACTTTCAACATATGGACATGAGCTGGCACTGAGTAGGCATAGGCACAGATACACTTGCTCATTAGTAGCATGCTTATTGGCTTCCAAAGAGCATGCTTATGTCATCAGCGGAGATCGGAATAGCTAGGGGACATGTTAACCTAAACTTCGGATTTAAAAAACTAAAATTTGACACAATTTTAGTATGAAACCCTAAATACTTATTAATGTTTATTTGCGAATGTATCATGTTCATGGCGGGCTCGTTTTCCGCAATTAGCCAAGAGATTAGGCCTTTTTGCGTGAGACGGCTGACTATTCTAGCCAGCCCAGCTCCTTCCAGAAGGCGACAAGAAGTCCGGGTCTTCCGCAGGCCTCAAGAAGCGACCTCGGTGTTCCGAGGATTTTCGCCCGTTGTAAAGCCACCCCGGTGCAATGAAGCAGCACAAGGGTGGGTGTTTCTTCCGTTTCCATGCAACCTCTACATAGAGGGCTGTTGGTGATACCTAAAATTGTGAATGTATTCAAAGCGTAATAAATAAAATTTGTAATTTCTTGACTCCCGGGATTAAAACGTCATAAACATATCCGGGATTGCAGAGGGTGGTATTATACACTGTTACCTCCTTCACCGAAGTTTAGGTAAAATACACATAATTAAAATCTTATTAAGATTTTCTTATTATATTTAGTTTTTAGTAAAAAGTGCAAGTGTAACTTAATTTTTTAACAACCATAATTGTATGATTAATGTATTTTTTCTTGGCAACATTAGAGATTTATTTTTGTATAAAATTCTGTCTATCTATAGCAACACTAATGCATTTTTTATTTTAGCGCCAGCTCTGTCCGAACTTATTTTATACAAATTAAAATCTAATTGTCGAATATTGGACTGAAGGTAATTCAGTAGACTGTGATTATTTCTTTTTAATATTTTTTTTTAATAAACAGTACTTTAAGAATAGTTTTAAATATCATTTTTATTTGGTTGACGCCTAAACTGACGAAAATATAAATCTGCAATTACATACATAGGGAAGTACTGAATCAAATCCATTATTCATAATTTAATTAATACGCTTAAAAGAGTCAAAACCTATTTTCAACTAAAGTCAATGACTCAATAAGTTTTTTATGAATAAGGCCATTAATATACAGCTATTGAGGAATTCGCTCACACAAAATTTTAAATCGCTTGAAACAAAGCTTCCTTACGTTCTAAGCACAGTGTTTTCAGCCATATTGTATTTCTATAATAAAACATTACTTTTCCATAATATTTGTAGGTACATTTTGATATATTTGATCCTAAAAATTACAACAAAATGGTGTACAGTTATTTTACTCTAAAGATAGTAACTTTGGAAGATTGTACCTTGAGCCAAAATGAGGGTCTACTGTCCGAAACAAAAAAACGTTTCCCATGGAATCACGTGTCGCAAATAAATAAATGGTTTCTTAATACAAACTAGTAGGTAAATGAAGGGCTTTTTTTCATTTGCGATTTTCCAAATTCACCATGTATAATAATTATTTAATAGATATAAATATTCATGAACCCTACATAGTTCCAAAACTCATTTATTGATGATGTAAGTATATTATCAGTAAGGTAAATTTTACTGAGTCCTAATATTAGTTTAGGGGCGATTTTTCAATTATTAGTTAAAGTTATCCAATAGATAACTTGTATGAAGAAATCTAATTTATCTATCCTCCATACAAATTAACTGTCGGTCTTTGGCGAGAGCCCGTAGGGGAAGGTTGTGCTTATGTTTTTTTTTTGTATCCGTGCAAGTTTGTTGTATGAAAGTGTTTGTGAATTTGTGCAATATTCTCTTTGGAGAAACATAAGTGTGAAAAACTTAATATAAACATTAAGACCAGACTTTTCGTGACTTCGTTTTATGTTGCAATAATGGCCGCCATCCCATTATTGAACTCTCCGTACAATATTCAATACTACTTGATACTGGCAGAATTATTGTTTAATAACGATGGTTGCCATTTAAAAAAAAAAGTTATCTGACGATTGAAAAATCGCCCCCCAGTTTATTAGTGCCCCGGCAGTAAATTATTAAATGGTTCAGTAGTTCTACCATGAGTTTTGATATCAACATCTTTCACTTCACTTAATTTTTTCGACGGTTGAAATGAACCATTTCCTAATGTTTTAACTGTATCTATCCTACATTAAGTAAAATATTTTTTAACAAAAAAATCATGGTAGAACTTGTAAGTCTAAATAAAAAATGGGGGTGACAAACATGCGAGCATCAAATCCGCGGTTTTAAAGTTCGCGTACCAACTCGGGCCGAAGTGGTGACACACGTGCAACCTTACTCGCAATATAATGATTGAATTAAAATCGTCGGATAATATTTAAAAAAGATGCTAAATACCATTAAATATAACGACTGCCGAAACAAAATGATGACTCGCGAGCGCGACTCGTGGGGATGACAGACAGCGGGCTACGAGCAAAATTTAAAACATGTTTAATCGCCGACGTAATTACTCGGCGGTTTTTATGTATGCGTACTTAAAAACCGCAAACCGCCGAGATGACACACGGGCGAGTGAGGTTGTCAAGCCACAAGTACGCGCACTTGCTCGCACGTTTGTCACCCCCTTAATAATAACCATGAAGCTAAAAACCCGCGCCAATGGAGTAAGCATGATACATAAATTGTTTTATAATAGTGCGATACCGGTGACGCCAATTTCCGAGGCAAATAAATGAAGAACGGAAAAAAAGGTGTGGCTTCAAATGGCAGCTCAACGCGTCTGACACTTAAAAACTGCTTGAGAAAAAAAGAGATACAAGTTAGCTATTGTCAAACATGAATGTGTGCGCGTGTCTATGAAGTATATTGTTTTTTATTATAAAAAGCTAAATATTAAATTGCATATTTAATAGTTTCCATAGTGTTGCCACCGACAACAAATATTATTACTTATCGATATAAACCAAATATTTTGGGATTTATAGAGATCATCAAAGATTAATAATTATTTATCGATATACAATTGTAATACACACACATATCATCACGGTTGCCTTACGGCGCCCGAGACCACCTAGACGGGCCCCAAGGTAACCAGCGAAGGGGTTTTAATAATCGTCGTAGCCGATGGTATGAGTCTACACCGAACAAGTAGCTAGCTCGTCGCGATGTTTTGAATAGACTCAATGACTTTGAAAGGATATACTTTGGGCTAATATGATCAAATCAAACAACTTTCCCATGAAACCATGTATCGCAAAAGAAAAAAAAATGGCCTTCTCCATACAACTAGTAACGTTAAAATGACCAATTTGTATGGGGAAGTTGTTTTTTTTTTCATTTGCGACATATGGTTCCAGGAAAAGTTGTTAGATTTTATCAGTAGAACCTCATATTAGCCCAAAGTACATCCTTTTAAATTCACCCTGATAGACACTTTCGCATTTATAATACTAGTGGTTTTAAAATATGTAGGTATATATAACAATAAATTAAAATACCTACTTTATTAAATTAAATTATTTATTAAATTAAAATACATGCACAACTAACTACATGTTAACTACTAAACGCAAACTCAACATTTTTGACCGACCTCCAAGAGGAAGTTATAGAAGTCGATGCAAACTACAAAAGGCGAAAAACAATTAAATCGTAACTTGATTCCTTAAAATGTACTGAACATACACGGGTATGCTTGTTGGTAACCAATTTTCTTCTCTTTTAATTGCCTTTTTTTTTTTTTTTATGAGAGCTCGGCATGTGACCTCACATCTACCTGATGGAAAGCAGTATGAAGGTCCAAGAACAAATGCAACCAACAATTACGATCTACGTAACCGTTGATTGCACCTATTATGCCGGCTTAAGATGCCTATTCACGCTTTGTTTAAAGGACTCGAGATTATAGGAAGAAGGAAACACGCGAGCAGGTAGAGCATTCCACATTTTAATAGTGCGACAGATATACGAATCACCAAATTTTTTAGTGCGGGTTGGTATATCTGCCACAGTATATGCATTTTGTTACCCGCTCGTGAAGTCCTATACCGGAAAGGAGAAGGAGGAATGAGATGAAAAAGTTCTTCAGAGCACTCTCCATGATAAAGGCGATAAAACACGCTCAACGACGCTACATCCCTGCGAAGCTGCAATGGCTCTAGAGTGTCCGTGAGCTCATTGTTTTCGATAATTGTCGATGCACGCTTCTGCAGACTATCGAGAGCATGCAGCAAGTATTTGGCAGATCCACCCCAAAGATGCGAACAGTATTCCACACAAGGCCGTATCTGAGCTTTATAAATCAGATGCCTGAGTTGAGGAGTAAAATACCGTCGCACCTTATTAAGGACGCCGAGCTTCCTACTTGCTGTCTTCGCAATGCTCTCAATATAGTTGCGGTGATTTAGGTCGGAGCGTATTTCTAATCCCAGGATATCGAGAACTGGAGACAATGGTAAACGTGTGCTCTGAAGGGAGGGAAAGTGAGAAAAGGGGGTCTTTTTTGCTGTCAATGCGCAAGCCTGGGTTTTTTGGGCATTAAACTGGACCAGATTAAGAGAACCCCAGTTTGAGATTTTTTCCAAGGTTTGGTCCAATTCATTTACCAAAGAACTCCTATACTCCTCTGTTTCGACGCGACTGGGGGGCTGACGCATCAAGTATTGACCGTGGACAGTGCTATCGTCTGCATAGCAATGTATGTTACCGAGTGATAACAAATCATTGATATGCAGCAAGAACAGAGTAGGGGATAGCACAGATCCTTGGGGTACGCCTGCGTTAATGGTTTCGCGACCCGAGGTCGTACCATCAACGAGGACTCGTATAGCCCGGTCTGATAAAAAACTTGAGATCCAGCCACAAAGTCGCGCCGAAAATCCATAGCTTAGAGAGTAAAGCTTTGTGCCATACCCGGTCAAAGGCCTTAGAGATATCGAGGCCGACTGCCAAGGCCTCTCCATGCCTATCCATTGCCTCACCCCAGATATGCGTAATATATGCTAGAAGATCACCCGTAGACCTTTTTCTACGAAATCCGTATTGACGGTCATTGATAATGGAGTGACCTTCTAGGTATCGCATAATCTGTGCATTAATAACTGTTTCCAGAACTTTGCACAGCACTGAGGTGATGGCAATGGGCCGGTAATTATTGGGGTCTGACCGGTCACCCTTTTTGGGGATAGGTTGCACATTCGCTTCCCTCCAAGCTGCGGGGACCATACCAGAGGAGTATGATAGGCGGTAAAGTCGAGTAAGAGCAGGAGACAACTCAAGAGCGCAGTTTTTTATAACAATCGCTGGAACACCATCCGGCCCACTGGCCTTCCGAACATCGAGAGAATGGAGTGCCGCGCGCACGTCACGCTGCCGGATATGAATATCTGGCATTGTGAATCCGCAATTGGGTATAGTAGGCGGTTGCGCGCCTCCATCGTCGAGTCTGGAGTTAGAGGCGAAAATATGAGCCAGAAGATCGGCTTTTTTAGTCGCCAAATGAGCCAGCGGACCATCGGGATATCGCAGCGGCGGCAATGATAAGCGACTGAAGTTTACCTCGACCGATTTTGCAAGCTGCCAAAACTTTCGGCTATCTGCCGGTTGTTCAAGCAGCTCATTCCCGATCCGAGATATATGATTAAACTTTGCTCTTTTCAATACTTTCTTGCACATCTTGGAGGCGACGTTGTATGCTATCTTCAGGGTGGCTGAGTCAGCCGTCGAGCGACCCCTTACCCATTCCCGGTACGCAGTATTTTTGACTGCGACGGCCTTCATACAGTTG
Source organism: Monopis laevigella (assembly GCA_947458855.1). Lineage (NCBI taxonomy): Eukaryota > Metazoa > Arthropoda > Insecta > Lepidoptera > Tineidae > Monopis > Monopis laevigella. The sequence continues at coordinate 3,815,160 of OX381577.1, read as the reverse complement.
CTGTCGTACCAGGGTCTGCTGTTGCCCTTGCTGGTGACAAACGAGAACGGAATGTAATATTCCATTCCAAGAAGAATTTCATCAGCAAGAGCAGAAGCACAAGCATTAGGGTCATCAACCTGAAAACAGCGTTGCTCCCAAGGTAATGCAAGAAAGTACTCCCTCAGTCCATTCACGCCAAATTTGGTGTCGGGGATGTGCACCGCTGTCCGAATGTCTCTTTTTGTTTGCGCTGTCATCGGTTTTTATTTTTATAGGGGGAAGGAAATGGGAAGCGTGATATAAAGTGTTGTTGCCACCATAACAATTAAATAAAAAATAAAATAAATGCGTGGAAAGGCACTGCTTAGGTGAAATAGGTGTCCAAGGAAGAAGTAGCACTGACACGTCGGACGGAAGGGCCCCTGTCCCCCCCGAAAGTGGTTGCCTGGATCCCCTCCGGTCACCAACCGGCACGACAAACCACATCGGGATTATGCGCCACTTGATGGGGCAGCCTCCTTTGGTGGTTAGACAAAGGTGGGCCCCTGTACTAAGTAGCGGGCGGCCAGCGGAGTAACCGTTTCTACAGGTCTCCCTGGCCGACGTGTCAATGCAGTTCATTCTAAAATTAAATCACCCAAGAGGCCCCATAAGCAAGTTATTGCGACAACAACACTTCAAGGCCTCTACCCATTTACGTTTTTTTGCCGGGTCTATCGGGAAACTGTATGTATAGAAAATATAATTAGTATTATATAAAAAAAACAATAATTGTATAATATCTCATAACCATGAAAGTATTTAGAAATATCGAGTTTATCAACTATAAAATCACATCACTAGAAGGTAACTGACAAACCTCGTTGGAAGGTTCGGTTGTCGCTATACCTTTTGATTAAATTAAATTTAAATGCTTATAAAGTATCGAAATTCTCATTAAAAATAAAAACACATCACTAGTTCTTTATATTCTAACATAGTTTGACAGTTACCGTCAGATTTTGATATTTTAATTATGGTTTTTATTATTATTTTTTATAAAGGTTTAATATAAGAAAAACATGTTAAATACATACTTGAAAACCGTGACACCAGGTACTTTTTTTTAAGAGTGTTTCTACACAGCTTTAATGCAAAACTAACCATTTTTCCGACAATAAAAGTGGAGCTCTTTTCCACTTTCTCCGCCGAACGCACAAATCAGACTGAGGATGTAAAAAATGTAAAAGTGTGTGTGAGTGACAAATTTGTCACTCGCGCGGCACCCTGCAAATTGAATGATGCTTACTCCAGTAGGGGCGCGCTGACGGGCACGGTTTTTACCTTCATGATAATAACATACTATATAGGCAAAGAAAAACAATATTTAGTAATAATAAATTATAGAAATTATTTCATTGAGGTTCTGGTGCCTCATTGCCTCTTTAAATCTCTAGCTCTGTGTGTAGAAGCAACAGCGCCAATACGCACAAGAAAGATAGAAGAATATGATATACGCATACTATTAGACAGCGCAGCCGTACTACTAGCATTGAAGAACAAACAGATGAACTCGAGTCTGGTAAAAGAATGCCAACGCACTGAGACTATATCAATTGTTAAGGGGTCACCAGTGGACACAGCAATTCCTTTGGTAACGACGCGGCTGACGAACAGGGGCCTTAGAGAAAAATCAGGCGAGGCGACGTGTCGTGTCGCCTTCAATCAAAATTGTATAGACTTTGGCAGGTGACAGCGTACCTCACGCCTACGGTCACTGTCAAAATACATACGTTTTTGACTGAGGCGACGCGACATGTCGCCTCGCCTGCTTTTTCTCTAGAGCCCCTGGCCTATGCCAGTTACATCGGTCAGGTTTCCCTGAAAAGGTTTACCTGTCCGATATACTGCAGTTGTGGCCGCCGTTAGTAAATTTCTTTATTAGTTGTTTAATCATTAAAGGGTGAGTTGCACCAAAGTGATTGTTACGATTAAATTAAAAAATGGCGTCGAATGTACCAGCTGTCATTCGACTTTCAAGATAAAACTGTTACTTTAACTTATGAATTATGGTACAGGTGATCTGTTACAGCACTTCCATACAGTATTCATACAATTTCTGAACATAGACAAGACGAAAACGATTCCACTGACGAAAGCGAAAGTATTAAATAAAGTTCCACCTTACCCCGCAGGGGCCTGACCAAAGAACACAATCGCCAATCGAATCGCCGCATCGATCGTTAAAAATGTATAGGAATTTTACTCTATGGGTAGAGCCTGATCGCCGAGAAACGTCAAATCCCATACATTTGGCTTTCGATGGGTATTTCGAATCGATTATCGATTGGCTCTTTGGTAAGGCCCCAGGTCATCTACGGTGCTAGAAGTAGACTAATTACAAGACACCCCAACTGGGACGTATTTGAGTGTTCACGACGCGCACGTTTATAATATATCTGTCGATAAACCGATCGACGCGTCGATGGATAAAATGTATAGGAAATATTGTCTATGGGTAGAACTCGATCGCCGAGAAACTTCAAACCACACATTTGGATTTCGACCGATTGACGTGTCGATCGGTCTTTCACACAGATTAATAATAATAACAGATGGAAAGTCGAAAAGGATAAATTAAAAACATATATGGCTTTTCTAATAAGCCAAACAGAGATAACAATTGGTTGTCAATCCACTTAAGAGGCAAGGTTGTGTCTTCTTTTTTGATTAAACCATAAATTATAAATAAAGTTAAGGATGGGATATCATTTAAAATATCCATAAATGGGTTACAACACGATAGTAAGATTAATATACGGAAGCCCCATAAGGCCTAAAATGGCATGTATATAAAAAAGTATGTATATACGTGGTGGCCTAGTTGGTTAGACCTAGGACTTAAAAACGCTTAGGTCCCTGGTTCGAATCCCGGTGTGTACCAATGAGTTTTTAAATTAAAAATTTATGTACATTTGTTTGACAACACCACTATAGTGCCTCGGAGAGCACGTTAAGCCGTCGGTCCCGGTTTCACTATACCAACTTGTGAAACTGTTTATAGATGGGATTCAAAACATCGCAACGAGCTAGCCACTTGTTCGGTGTAGACTCATACCATCGGCTACGACGAGGTGGGATTAAAACCCCACCGCTGGGTACCCTGGGGCCGTCTAGGCGGTCTCGGGCGCCGTAAGGCACCCGTGATGATACACATACACATATGTACATTTGTTAGCCAACACCACTATAGTGCCTCGGAGAGCACGTTAAGCTGTCGGTCCCGTTTTCACTATACCAACTTGTGAAACTGTTTATAGATGGGTTATTGAGTCTATTCAAAACATCGCGACGAGCTAGCCATTTGTTCGGTGTAGACTCATACCATCGGCTACGACGAGGTGGGATTAAAACCCCTCCGCTGGGTACCCTGGGGCCGTCTAGGCGGTCTCGGGCGCCGTAAGGCACCCGTGATGATATGTATGTGTGTATGTGTATATAAAAAAGGTTGATAAAACATTTATCAACAACAACTAGGTATAAAAAAAGTCATACATTCTATTGTCTGAGGTTCTTTTGATAAGGGACTAAAATGGGTATTACTTATCCATTACCCATACTAGCCTAATGAATGGGTTATTTCTCAATAACAATCTGTTCAACTGGTAAGATTTTAATTAACATCAACAAAAATAATATGTAACACTAAACTGCCTGTTGTACCTTATGATATTTGTAATAATATATAATTGTTATAAATACTTAGACCTCACACTTTTAATATAAAAATAAAATATTTTATAGGTAGGTATTACCTACTACTTTGTTAAAGTGTTACTTTTATTAGATAATAAAAAAAGAAATGTGGGGTTGTTTGACCCATCCCATGCTACGTGTTAAATATTTTAACCTTACGCTCGCCGAATAAGCTGACAACTTCCAAAAAGCTGATCATTATATAATATGGAGAGAAAATTATAACATCTTATAATAATAATATGTAGGACAATTTACACATATTGGTCACTAACTAAGCTTTAGGCTTGTACTATGGGCAGGGGTGTTCTTCAGGACTCCAGTTTTTTACGAAGTTGACATTAGATTAAAAAATCATCACTCGTTATCTCTTTCTCACTTATGCAACATTTTAGTTTGCATGACACGATAAACTATAGACCTCCGGGTTTGTAATTTTTGACGCGGGATCTATTTATTATTATTAATCTGAGGTATTTCATGTGGCTTCCCGGTAGGGCCCCTGCTTTTGTTTTATCAAATATAATTAATATCCCCCCGTGATGATATGTATGTATGTATTGATATCCAAGCATTATGATGAAGTGGGAATTGTAAAAAGTGTCATTATGTTAAAGGGGAAAATGCTACGTTTAGAGAAAGCAGGCATTAAAGGAAAACTGGCATTATGATTAGCGAGAATAGTAAAGTTTCATTGTGTAAAGGTGGTAAGAACGGTTTCAAAAACATTTATGTAATAAATAAATAATTATTACCTTTTACGATGCATTTATTTTATATTATTATTAATAATCGTTACAGAAATATATATTTTAATTTAAAAAGGTTTAAAAATACATATATTTAACAAAATAAAATTAAAGGCGAAAAAAACTCGTTACCTTGGCCTAAAAAAAGATTTTGTTTTTTGGTGAGTTTTATTTATTTAATAAGGCATGGGATAGGAAAAAATGTAATAGTGGAAAGTACGCATAGATACGAAAGTGGTCTAAGACCTAAAAACGCTATTTAAACGAATTGTCAGACATATTTTCTTGAGCATTGATTGGTTATGATCGCATTTGTGTCACTTTTTATTTTGGTTTGTATTGCGGGCGGCTATCTTTTGTTATTATGACTGGTAAGGCGATTAAACCTTAAGGTACTTCCCTATAATAATATACTTCAATGATATAAATCAAATATTTTATTTTATGGATGTTTTGAATTTTAAGCAATACAACAACTTGTGAATGATTTATTTTAATTATCAGCCTGAATTAGTCGCCTGCTGAATAATCAAATTACATTACTCAATCAATACATTCCACATTCAAGTCCTATCTGAACTTGAAAACCTCTGAACTTCGGGGGTTACCGAAGTTCACTCTGGTAGTGATCGTCCCCTCTAGGATTTGTTCGCTTTAAAATATTGAGACTAACCTACTGCCACTTCATAATAATAAATACATAAAATTAAATAAAAAAAATACACGATAATAAAATAAAACAAGAATTTTAATATTAATTAAATTATTTTTTCTAAATATCATAACTCTAGAAACATGAATACTTATTTTTTGATAGGTAATCTTATTTTCATAATCTATTTCTTGGTTTAGGCATCCAGGTTTTTTTTTCAAAATCATTGTTTTTTGAGGTTCCAGTTGTTCCAGCAACTTTTCTATAACACGCACATTTATAGTCACTTAAGTATAACAGTTTTTCTAACGAGAATAAAACAATTTTGGTTCTGTTTTTCGCTATTAAATCAATAAAAATATCAAAGCAAAAGTAATTTCGACACTTATCAGCACCTAAAAGAAACGTGATAAAAATTGTATATATATCGACTTTTGTCTACAAAAGTTTAGTTTTGATGTTAATAAGCTGCGTGCTACCGTTTTCGATAAAAGTCGACATATATCTTCCAATGCGTCAAATTAGTCTATTTGTTATATATCGTGATCGCGCGTGTTAGCTTTGTAGATATGTCTTATCGATCGATATGTTTTCGATAAAAGTCGACATATATCTTCCAATGCGTCAAATTAGTCTATTCGTTATATATCGTGGTCGCGCGTGTTAGCTTTGTAGATATATGTCTTATCGATCGATATGTATCGAACCGAATAACGCGCGTGCTCGGCCCCATAATGTAATTATAGGAAAATCGTTATTGAGCGATTTCAGCCCTTTCGTCACTTCCATCCATATATTATTCTTACTTTCATAATGGTAAAACCATCCTTTGCCTTTCCAATAATTTGAATAGACAAAAAAAAACTGTCATTCGCCCCATTTGATTTGTTTCGGCTTGTTTGTGCATTTTTCGATAATTAAATTTTAATTTACTATAAACCCCCGGTTTATTTACCTTAGTGAGAATTTTGAAGGAAAACATAATTAAAATCCAACTTGACATCAGCGAAAGTAAAGTTGGGGCTTACGTTTTCACGGCATAATGCTATGTGCAATTTGTAATTGCCGGAACAATAGCAATAATAGCAGCCTATCTAAAGGAGGAATTTCCTTCCATTTGTAAGTACTTAAGAATTTTGTGCATTGTGCTAGGTCAAAGCTGGCGCTTGAAAAGACAATACAAAAATATAAAATACTATTAAAAAAAATTTTAAGCATTGTCTTTTTTAAAATAAATTCATGGCACTGGTTATAAATAGTTTACCGCAGTCAGAATAATTCGCAACCTAATTCTATTGACCTTATATTTTTAGGCAATTTTTATATACCCACGTCATAAAAATATTCGTAGGTGATAGATTTTTCCAGTATTCTAACATTTTTTTAACAAAACATAGTTTAGCCATAATAATAACAAAGCCAGTGCTTAAAAAAAATCTGTCAAATTGCGATTATTGGGGTTTGTGTTGTGATGGTGTTATTATTTTGTTTTCTGTTTATTTTATGCCCTGTAAACATCTGATTTGTTAAACTTTGAAAGGATATTCAGATTAATGTCTAAATAAGTAAACAAAAGATAGGCCGTAACTAATAATAAATTTACATCATAATGCCAATATGTGCAATTAGTAATTGCCGAAACAATAGCAATAATAGCAGCCTATCTAAAGGAGGGATTTCCTTTCATTTGTAAGTAACTTCTTTAAAGTTTAAACATGTTCATAACACAATAAAAAATAATGATTTATGTAGGTTACATTTATTGTTCTGGGCAGGAAAAACAAAAGATTTTTATTAGGTAAAAGGTCTATACAATTATATTAATGACCCTGAATGTAGCAGACAGCAGACAAAAAAAATACTTAGATAGGGATACCTCCGAGACAAAACAGATAAGTGAAATTTACTACATGGGGAATTGTTAGTCGTCATATTACCTACGTAAGGTTTGGAATATTTTTTCGACTTCTGAATTTTGCAGCCACTTAGTGTCAAAAAAATTTTTAATTTTATATTTAGGCTTATTTTTTGGTTTCCTAAAGATGGTCACTGCCATTTTTTTGATTTTTACCCTGGAACATTCTGGAGCTCATAACTACATAGAAACTTAATTTTTTGAAAAAAAAAATTGTATCATATATTCGTTTTTAAAAAAACTACAGATGGTATTTTTTTGTTTTTTTCTTTTTTTTCTTATTCATTCAATATCTTCATCTTAAAATTTTTGACTGCGGATACCAAGTTCAAAAATCATTAAAAATGAAAATAAAAAAATATCATATTTACAATTTGAAAATGTCTAAAGATGGTATTATTTTGTTTTTAAATTTTTTTACTTGTTTGTTCAATATCCTCATCTCAAAATTTTTGATATCCGATACCAAGTACTCATCTCATAAACAACATATCAACATAGTTAAATGTTTTTAACAGTCACATATTTGTTCTAAAGGTTTATCAAAAATAATTTATCAATTAATTTAAAAAAAAAGAAAATTTTTAATGGCCCAAAAATAAAAAATAATATAGGTAGGTATTTTATATATTTTTTTCTTTCTAATTGTTTTATTTTTGATAAATTTCATGGAAAAATTATGTGACTGTTTAAGAAAAACATTTAACCATGTTGATCTGTTGTTTATGAGATGAGTACTTGGTATCGGATATCAAAAAAATTGAGATGAGGATATTGAACAAACAAGTAAAAAAATTTAAAAACAAAATATCCACCATCTTTAGACATTTTAAAATTGTAAATATGATATTTTTTTATTTTCATCTTGAATGATTTTTGAACTTGGTATCCGCAGTCAATAATTTTGAAAAAATTTTGAGATGAAGATATTGAATGAATAAGAAAAAAAATAAAAAAACAAAAAAATACTATCTGTAGTTTTTTCAAAAACGAAAATATGATACATTTTTTTTTTTCAAAAAATTAAGTTTCTATGTAGTTATGAGCTTCAGAATGTTCCAGGGTAAAAATAAAAAAAAAGGTAGAAACCATCTTTAGGGAACCAAAAAATAAGCCTAAATATAAAATTTAATTTTTTTTTGTCTCTGGGTGGCTCCATAAGAGCTTCCCAAAATTTTCTTTTTAATTAAAAAAAAAAATCAGAAGTCAAAAAAATATTCTGAACCTCACCATATGTAGGTAATATGACGACAAACAATTCCCCAAGTAGTAAATTTCACTTATCTGTTTTGTCTCGGAGGTATCCCTATCTAAGTATTTTTTTTGTCTGCTGTCTGCTACATTCAGGGTCATTTATATTAAAGGTCACAGATTGATCATATTATATTGTATATGATTCTTTAAAAATTGCTCAGACTGTAAACTCGTGTTTGAGTTCATCACATATATAGTAGGTAGTGAACACAGTGCAGGTAGAGAGGGTAGTGAACACATTGCAGGTGAGAGTTCAAAAGGCCTTTAAACCTACTTCGCGGTCTCAAGTCCGGGAACGCTGCAGTTCATTCCCCTGCCTTTCAACCACGCGATGGACCCTGCACCCGCACGGTGAATCCATGGTTTCCTAAGAACATTGTCTCTCTCATGTGCAAAATTTTACAAATTTTGTGGAATCAGTATTCATCTTAATTATATATCAGATAAATATTTATATACAGGGTGAATTTTGCCTTCAAGGCCAAACCCTAAACTACAAGGAATATGGAAAAATGCTCAAAGGATTCACGGGACCGATTTTAATAAAAAGTAAAACTGCATCATTAGATGTTTGAAAAATTTATTCTCCTAGCCGGGAATACAACAGGTTGATTTTGAAAAAAGAAGTCATGCTGTATTATTGCACCAGCTGATAGTGTCCCTTAAAAAAAACAAAACTGCATCATTAGATTTTCGAAATATTTATTCTCCTAGCCAGGAATCGAACCAGTTGATTTTGAAAAAAAAGTCATGCTGTATTATTGCGCCAGTTGATATAGACTTCAGACCCGTGTCAAAAATTGATGGGTCATTTGAACCACCAGGTGACCAGGTGAGAATGATATAAGGGCGTAAAATAATAAGATTCAGCACTATGCCGTCACTGTAAGCTGTCCAACTGAGTGCTGGTGTGAATTCAAAAGTACAGGTAGAGTGAGTACATTTTGGTCATATATTTTTGTACGGACCATGGAAAAAGAGGGGGTTGCAACCCTCGATTTTTTCCCCTTGTCGCATGATTTTTGTACGGCATTGCAGAATAATGGATTAGAAGATGTATTGAAACAGTATAAAACTGATGCCGTACAGAATCAAATGACTAAATTTACCTAGGAAATTGTCGGAAAATATAAAAAAAAAACGACTTTATGGTGCACCATTTTTTTAAGGCACTGCGCGACCAAAATGTACTCAATCTACCTGTACTTTTGAATTCTCACCGGCACTCAGTTGGACAGCTTACAAGTGACGGCATAGTGCTGAATCTTATTATTTTACGCCCTTATATTGTTCTCACCTGGTCACATGGTGGTTCAAATGACCCATCAATTTTTGACACGGGCCTGTAGTCTATATCAACTGGCGCAATAATACATCATGACTTTTTTTAAAAATCAACCGGTTCGATTCCCGGTTAGGAGAATATTTTTTTTTTAAATCTAATGATGTAGTTTTGGTTTTTATAAGCGACACTATCAGCTGGTGCAATAATACAGCATGACTTTTTATTTTTAATCAACCGGTTCGATTCACAGGTAGGAGAATAAATTTTAAAAATATCTAATAAATCAGTTTTAGTTTTTATAAGCGACAATATCAACTGGTCCAATAATACAGCATGACTTTTTTTTTACAAAATCAACCGGTTTGATTCCCGGCTAGAAGAATAAATTTTTCGAAAATCTAATGATGCAGTTTTGGTTTTTATAAGCGACACTATCAGCTGGTGCAATAATACAGCATGACTTTTTTTTTTAAATCAACCAGTTCGATTCCCAGGTAGGAGAATAAGTTTTTCTAAAATCTAATAAAACAGTTTTAGTTTTTATTAGCGACACTATCAACTGGCGCAATAATACATCATGACTTTTTTTTTCAAAATCAACCGGTTCAATTCCTGGCTAGGAGAATGATTTTTTCAAAAATCTAATAAATCAGTTTTAGTTATTATCAAAATCGGCTCCTTTGAGCATTTTTCGATATTCATTGTAGTTTAGCATTTGGCCTTGAAGTCACATTTGAAAAATTCACCCTGTATTCTTGTACATTATTAATAAATACATACATACATATCATCACGGGTGCCTTACGGCGCCGCGACTGCCTAGATGTACCCAGCAGAGGGGTTTTTAATCCCACCTCGTCGTAGCCGATGATATGAGTACACCGAACAAGTGGCTAGCTCGTCGCGATGTTTTGAATGGACTCAATAACCTATCTATAAACAGTCTCACAAGTTGGTATAGTGAACTAATAAATAAATTTGTTTAAATAAACAAGCAAAACATACAAATTCAAAGTTTGTTTTATATCAGTGTGGATTTTTTAATATTATTTTCATTATATTATACGTTGTAATATTTTTGTAGATTTCCCAAAAATATCACCTTAAAAGAAAAATGGATTGCGGCTACAGGAAGAAAAAACTGGTCACCCACTAAAACTAGTACAATATGCTCAATCCATTTTTTAGAAGAAGATTATACATTAAGCTCTAAAATTCGCCGTCTAAATAGTGAAGCATGTCCAACAGTAGATGTCTGGATAAGTAGTAAGGTATTCATTTATTTTATTAATAAGTAAAGTAATTAGGATACACTTTCACTTATGCCCACACAAAAGTCTGCGCATTTCCAGCAAAGCCTTTACACCGTAATTGTAAAGGATATTGGCTTTCCAAGTTTGGCTATTGGATCTTATATGGAACATATTTCTGAGATGGCGCTATAAGGATTCTATAGTATTTAGATGGGTAGAGAAGGTACTGAACAGTGAAGGTGAAAGTTAAATTGAACGCCTTTAACCCTGTTTTGAGATATAAAGTGCGGGAAAACTGCAGATTACTCTGCCTCCCAACCATGCTATGGACCTGCATGGAGTATCTATAGTTATCTAAATTAAGTAAACATTGTCTTATTTGGGTACAGCTGTACCAAATAAACATTTGTTTAGACCTTGGTAAATACTAAAGTCTATTTATAGTATATCATACATACATATCTTCACTCACGGGAGCCTTACGGCGCCCGAGACCGCCTGACGGCCCCAGGGTACCCAGCGGAGGTGTTTTAATTCCACCTCGTTGTAGCCGATGGTATGAGTCTATACCGAACAAGTGACTAGCTCGTCGCGATGTTTTGAATAGACTCAATAACCCATCTATAAACAGTTTCACAGGTTGGTATAGTGAAACCGGGACCGACAGCTTAACGTGCTCTCCGAGGCACTATAGTGGTGTTGTTAAACAAATGTACATAAGTTTTTAATTAAAAAAAATAATTTAATTTGTTCTAAGTATTTTTAAGTCCAAAGTCAAACCAACTCAGCCACCACGTATATTATACTTTTTTTTAAATACATATTGTAGTAGTAGATTCATAACTATATAATATTATTTATTTGCTATATGGCCTGTACATAAATATTATTTAATATATTTTAGCTAAATATTTATTTATTTTTGATAGACTACTACGAAAGTTGAAAATAAGAAAAGATCATCCCAACTGGAACGGCTACGTATTGCAAAAGAAGCGAAAAGAAAAAAGGTATTACATGGTTTCCTAACCCAATTTGTATCAGCAGTTCTTAATTTCTTACACATGTTGCCATGGTCACAAACTAAGCTGAGCTTGTAGATACTGCGGGTACCAGAAACCACATATTATATATAATAAGTGTTAGTATTGTGGTAATACCCAGACCATGGCAAACTACAGACAAATATACTCCAAATTACACTTTTTGTCATGAGTGGGAATTGAACCCATGACTTAGGTATACAACATAACCACTAGAGCACGGAGGCGGTAACATAGCAAAAAAAATAATAACATAATAATTTGAAAGGAAAATGATTTTGGGAGAAAAGTAAAACACTCCACAAGAGATTTTTTATCAAATTAAAATAAAAGATTAATGTATTAATTAGATTACCATGGTTGATTAGCTATTAAGTACGTAATACTAAATTCGTTGTTTTTTTTTAGACTGCATCCAACAAATTCGAGAAGTCTACAGTCAAAAATGAAAAAAAAATCTCTCATGATGATGATATGTCTTCTGATTCGGTTCGTATTATTTTATTTTAAATTTATTTGGATTTATCTTATTTGTACTTCAACATCTTTTGGAATACATAATAATGATATGATGTCATTCGGCTTCCTCTAATTTATGGGTGCTGTTCCTAATTTTTCAATTAAAAACTCTATTAATACTTATTATCTAATTATTTATTTAAATATTAGATTTTTCTTCAAGCGTCTATATGCAATTATAATTCGCGAAATACGTGTTTCGTACAATATTCTCAAACATTTACTCCTTTTTCCCTCTGATGTTTTATTTATTCATAGTGATTTTTTTATGAATTACTCATCTAATTGAACTAAAATATTTAATAGGTAATCCAATCATACCTATACAACAACTTTATGGTTGCCGGTAAGCTGTCATATAGTATGGTGTAACAGGCCTATATAAACCTAAAGTGGATAATGCATTTTTTGTAAATTTATTTATTATAATGAGTCAAGAGCAAGCTTGATGTTCCCGTGACAGGCGCCCTAAATAAATTGTCAGCGATTGATACTTGACAATACGGATTTTAATAGTGTAGTGCCGACTGAAAACTGACAAAATATTCGTCGCCCCGCCTGAATGTGTCTAGTCTAGAGCTATAAATCAACGTTGAAGTTCAAGATAAAATAAAATGTTCAACTGACAAATAGTTTGTAAAAAAGGTCAAAAAAGGAAAATCAAGAAAGATCGACAGAAGGCCGACACTGCTCATTTATCTATGCACCAGGGTTTACCGGGAAAAAGGTAACCTTTGAAATGGCTGATTCGTCAACTGACATTCATTTAATGAAGAAACTATGTATTAGTTTAGCTTGAGTGCTGAAGCAGGGAAATCGTACGGTATCTGGTAGGCAGTAATATATTTTTTTGGCGTCTTCAGTGAAAACAGAGTGGACTTAGACAGAACAGCCTTAGTGCTGACTAAAAACTAGCAAAACCCCTTTTTTTGTTTGATGACTTTGCGACCTGTCGCCTCGCCGAAATTTCTCTAGAGCCCTTAGGTACTTGTACTATTATTTCTTCTGTGCCTTAGGGTCGGATTAATAGCCGATGCTCAGCCTGAGCCATTGTTTGGAACTGTTAAAATTTCGTTTTTTCATATGCAGTTTGACAGTTTGAAGCATTAGCATTGGCATTTGCTTGTCATCGATTATTAATCCGACCCTTAGTGCGGTGGTGTGGTGGTGAACTTAATCAATCAAATAGCATATCTTGGTAAATCGATATTCGTTACCTCCACCAATATAGATGTAAAAACTAGCACAAACCTAGGGCCTTAGCACAACAGCATCGATAGGCTCGAAATCGGCGAAATCGATACATATCGATTTTATGACTGAATGTTCATTCATAAACTTCATTTTATCGACTGTCAAACTATATCGACGTGGTTATTCTAAGCCCCCTAGTCTTATTTTGGAATCAGTCTCTGGGTTTACCAGTTTTCTGGAGCCTAATAAAATATCAACATACTGCAAAGATTACACTTGGGGTATTAATAATCTCCTAGCTACCAGGGTGTGGAATTTTACACACAAACAATTTAATTAAAATAATTATTGGTACACTTAATACTTATACCTATTGAAATCTAGGAGGTAGGTAGGTATCTGTACTTTCGTCGCTCTCTATTTTTAAGGACACTACATTCGTGAAGAGCGTTGTCCATACAAAATTGGCGTTCGCAGTTCCGGTATTCCTCCACTACTGTTGTCATTTTTGTCAGTCATTGTACTTATTAAATGAAAAAAGTGGCCCAGCCTAGTGGTAAAGTCAATGCGCAACTGACATGAAGCTAAAAAAAACGCGCCCCGCGCCAATGGAATAAGCATGATCATAAATTGTTTCATAATAGTACGATACCGGTGTCGCCAATTTCTGAGGCGAACAAATGAAGAACGGGGAAAAAGTTGTGGCTTCAAATGGCAGCTCAACGCGTCTGACACTTAAAAAACTGCTTGAGAAAAAAAGAGATACAAGTTAGCTTTTGTCAAACATGAATGTGTGCGCGTGTCTATGAAGTGTATTGTTTTTTTATTATAAAAAGCTAAATATAAAATTGCATACTTAATAGTTGCGATAGTGTTGCCACCAACAACAAATATTAACTTATCGATATAAACCAAATATTTTGGGATTTATAGAGATCATCAAAGATTAATAATTATTTATCGATATACAATTGTAATACACACACATATCATCACGGGCCCCAAGGTTTTAATCCCACCAATCGGAGGGGTTTTAATCCCACCTCGTCGTAGCCGATGGTATGAGTCTACACCGAACAAGTGGCTAGCTCGTCGCGATGTTTAGGATTACCCCCTGGGGCCGTCTAGGCGGTCTCGGGCGCCGTAAGGCACCCGTGATGATATGTATGTATGTATTTATTACAACATATTGATTTTTACGTACAATTACGAAGAGAAAAATAACAATTGAACTAGTCAAACAGCCTAGTTGTATTATTGGAAGTACGTTTGTATGTGCGTTCAACACGACTGCAAAGCCCTTAAGCTTAGCTCGAAACGAAAGTTTATATCCATTTAGCAGCCTACTAAAATAACTCAATATTCGTACCTAATAAGGAGTCCGATTAGGTGGTTAATTGACCAAAAATTCCAATACCTAAACGTCGATTACGTCGTAAGGTAAGTTTCATTTCATTTCAATATTAATTAACGAACTTTACGAAATTTGTTGACAAAACTAAATCGATAGCGAATGACCCCAAGTGATGTTGGTTACGCCCACAGATATCAAAACCAGGGAGACAGTAGGGTGTAAGTAAGTAAGTACGTGACTCGTCGATATACACAAAACGGCAACATCGTGTCGCTCTCTCAAAACCAGTTCAGTCACAGTGCGCGACTGCGCGAAGTTATTTATTCTTCAATGACTGCACAATATCACTTTGATAGATGAAAGGCTTCAGTTCCCTCTGGAGAACATGCCGAGTTGTTCAGTGGTTATTTGCAAAAATAGGAGTGTCACAATTAATTTTAAGAAGAATGGAGTAACATATCATCTGTAAGTTTAATAATATATATCTAATGTTAGCGTTCAAAAAACTATTGCCATATTAAACATAATTTTAGCTTTCCTTTTAGTATAAATTATAAATTATGTTCCTTATCTATTACCTTTTACCTTTATCTGATTAAAAAGGCTACAGAACAATAATATATCTTTTTTTGAATTCGTCTCTGTCTGTTTGATTTTTGGGGGAGTCACTTAAAAACTACTGTACCTATTTAAATGCGTTTTTTTTGTTAAATGACTATTATTTCTGGGAGTATATTATAATTCGATATACCTACAGGTACAGGGGGCTGATATATACAGGTTGTTTGTGTTTTAAAAAATATTAAATATTATGCGGTATATTTTGGGAGTAGAGGTTCAATACCAATAGCATTTTTTTGTTTTTAAATATAATAACACCCTCAGACAGTTGCGGACACCAGCTAGTGACCTATTCCAATATATAAAAGAGGAGAAAATCCATCCATACCGACCCTAATAAATTTCATTTTTGTCCCAAATTAATTTGGGCCCATTTAATTTTTATAATTTTTTCTCTACTTGCAACTTTTTGTACTGGCGAGTGTCTAGAGAACCATAAAAAAAAAATGTAATTTTATATAGATATTTTTTAAGTATTTATGTATGTATTTAATTTAGGTATAATTTAAATAGTTTTTATAGTTAATTTATTAAAACACATATATTTTTTTTAGTTTTCCGAATGACCCAGAAGTAAAAGAGGTCTGGATAAATGCCACTGGTAGAGGACCAAATTGGAGGCCATTGAAAAGAAATACTATTTGTTCTATTCATTTTGAAGAAAAATGCTTTCAACTTTTAAACAAAAGCCGTAGACTTTTCGAATGGTCTGTGCCAACATTAAAATTACGACAAATATATGCGCCGGTATGTGGTTTCATCTGCAAGTTGTTGAAATGTATATAAGCGGTGAAGTGAAA
Organism: Monopis laevigella; assembly: GCA_947458855.1. NCBI lineage: Eukaryota > Metazoa > Arthropoda > Insecta > Lepidoptera > Tineidae > Monopis > Monopis laevigella. The sequence continues at coordinate 3,798,804 of OX381577.1, read as the reverse complement.
ATGCTATTCGCGCACTTGGTACCTATTTCATATAACTGAAGAAAAAAAGGGGAAATAGGGGCAAGGTTTCATTTGAGAAATCAATTATTATTTCGGTAACCATTTGACATAGAAAATTAAATTTTGTAATATTTGTACAGTCTGCAACGTCACAAACTACCCATATTGCCATAACTTCTCTTGCTCCCGCCAAATGCCAAATGTGTAAGGGAAGAACTAACGGAAATGGGTAACCTAAGTTGTTGCCGACTGTACTTACGGTACGTATTATGTAAATATCCACATTCTCATTTTTTTTTCGGATTTGCATATTAAAGTTTTGGGAAATAAATTTATGCTTAAAAGGTAAGTTTTTATTATTATTTCATATAGGTATCCTACATACCTATACGTAGTACCTAAAATACCACGGAAATATATTAAAAGTGTTTAAAGTGCTCATCTATTTTTAGCGTGAGAGAAAATAGAATTGATAGGAATTGTGAAAGGACTAGGTGGGAATAAGTAATGGCAACTTAGTTGTATGCAAACTTAAGGTACTTCTGTATCGAGTGAAGAAAAAGGAAATATATAGATAAAATAAGTACCGCCATTTCACCGAAGAATAAGGTATTCGTTGAGATAAGACAAACATGCACCAAGATCACTGCTTAAATGATCTATGATCGACAATTATACTCTGTAAAATTTAACTTGATCGATGACAGAAGCCACTGCGTTTAAAAAGACAGTTCTTTCTTTTTTGTAGGAAAAAAAAGAATATTCACAATATTTTTCAATAAAATATTTACTAAATTACGTATTTTATCAAATTGTAGAAAATCAACTGAATTACCATTTACTTACTTTTTATTTTAAAGCATTTAAGAGTTTTATTTTTTGGGCAAATTAGATTTTTTATTTTTATTGATACAATATATAGGTAGATAGAAAAGAATTAAAAAATAATAAATTGTTATATTGTAAATAAAGTTTAATTACATATGCTGGGGTATATACCCCAGCCGGAACCCAACCCCACAGCAAGGGGGTTTAGACCGACTGACCCCGACAAGTACCCAGAAAGCAGAGTCCCTGCCCCGGTAACAGGATCAACTCTAGCCGGCTCTCGGCCTCACCGAACAACTGGGGTCTTTACTACTCTTGTCGGTCACAAGAGTAGTAGAAGTCGATGTCATCATTTTCAGACCCACTGTCGCTGGAAGAGTCTCCCATATTAAATATCAATTCATTTGGGACTTAGCATAGCCACATCGATATAGTTTGACAGTCGATAAAATGAAGTTTATGAATGAACATTCATTCATAAAATCGATATGTATCGATTTTGTCGATTTATCGAGCCTATCGATGCTGTTGTGCTAAGGCCCAATGTTGTCGAAAATTGTCGAAGTTAATAGATCGATCTTTTACTATACGATCTTTGGTATATACGAGTATTTTAATCGATTCACTGGATTACGTATGACCTACCAGTTTCAAATCTTCAGATTAGCAATAGTAGCGAATGGCTTTTTTGTTATGTTTTCATTACAACTTAACATGCGCAACAACATCCGCATTAGAATCGAAAACATTTGAAATTATTTTGATACTTATTTTTTCATGTTATCAAATAATCGATATTTAGTATCGACAGCATCACATCACTAGCAATAAATATCATAATAGCTGTCATCGGTCAAGCAAAATTTTACGGAGTATAGTGACTTATGATCACTACAATTAATGTTTATTCTACAAAATTTGTAATTGTTTTGCACAATAATATACTATAAACTTAATTAATAAATAATATAACATAAACGCACGTCTACAGTTTTCGGGGTACTCTCAAATAATCAAGCGGCCGGCTATATCATGAAATATTGTCTAGGTACAAATTAGGGTGGTTGACTGGTAGACAATGCCTAGAAGCATTAAGGGTCGATATGATGCCCATACAAATGTACTTCCAATATTATAACTTGGCTGTTGGTCGAAGTTCAATTTATTTTTATGTTTGTAACTGTAGCCCTAGTGTGAGTTTTTTTAGCATTTACTTTCGCGTTAACTATACTACTGCTTTAACATTTTGACCAATCACACGCTCGCATTTTCAGTTCTCAAATTTTCCGCTTGGAGCGCTGAACTATTTCCAATACAAATTTTAGTTAACTCAAACGCAAAGTAATAGTTAGAAAACTCACACTAGGGGCACTGTACGCAAAAATCATTCTGTTGTGGGTAATAAAAAAAATGATCCTAACAAAGAAAGATTAATAAATACAATGACCGACAAAAATATTATTTTAATTCTGTGACAAAGTGTAATCGAGTATTATTGGAATTGCGAAAGGTAATTTTGTATGGAAAACGCGGAGTTCGCTATTACGAATGCAGTGGCCTTAAGTTCGCCCTTTTGTAAATAAATAATGATGAGCCTGTTGAGACGATCGATGTTCGTCCCGATATGTTTAGTTCATGGTTCAGATTTTGAGAAATTCATAAAATAAATTTCTGTGGTCCTATCCTACTACCATGTTGACGAAACTCTGAAGTGAATATTTCAATTGCACAAAGACGCTTTTACAGGAAATCTTTTTAATTAATGTCCACGTTACCTCTATTGAAGCCATAGACTGATCTCAGAAAAAATGATATTTGCTTTTACATCACATAATGGTGGAAGTAACACAACCCCTTTAGGATAAAGAAGTTTTTGAGCTTATAAAATATGATTATTACCTACCTGCCTGCTTATTTTTTATATTAATTTTTCTAATTATTTATAGATAACACCTATTATTAAAAGCGAAAAATGTTCAGTGTTAGACCCTCTAACCCCACGCACAGAGACAGTAGAGACCTGGGAGCATTCAGAAGTTAAAGCTGAAGAAAATGACCATGACATTAAAAATAATAAGAAGGTTTGTAGCTGAATAACTTTTTGTGATTGATTATAATATTGTACACATTGCCCTGAGGCCTTAGAGAAAATATATCGCCACATGTCGCCTCGCCTTTAGTTGAGTATGGATTTTGGCAGTTGACAGCGTACCTCACGCCTGTAGTTAATCAGACTATCAACTGTCAAAATCCATACGTTTTTGACTGAGGCGAGGCATGAGACATGTCGCGTCGCCTGCATTTTCTCTAAGGTCATGTTCATGGCGGGTTCGTTTTCCGCAATTAGCCAAGAGATTAGGCCTTTTTGCGTGAATCGGCTGACTATTCTAGCCAGTTTCTCTAAGGTCACAAATAGGGCTCTGGATCTGTATTATATGTACAAGAGGCCCTACTTAAACATACCAAAACGAAACTTCGGTATTTGCTGTTTTAGCCAGACTTATTGAAATCTTAAAAAGTGAGAAAAATCCCATAAATATTAGTTTAGAATCGTGTGGGTACACCGATGTCTACTAACAACTTGTGAAACTCTTTATAGATGGGTTATTGAGTCTATTCAAACATCGGGACGAGCTAGCCACTTGTTCGGTGTAGACTCATCGCTCTCGGCTACGACTAGGTGGGATTAAAACCTCTGGGTATCCTAAGGCCGTCTAAGCGGTCTTGGGCGCCGTAAGGCATCTATGATGCTATTATTTAATTCCAAGCAAACATTTTCGAAATTTAAAGTGCTCTATGTCACCCGAGCCATTCTACCTGTTTGCAAATTATATTCATACAATATCAGCCGTTTTGTAGTTTTAAGTAACAAACATCTATTCAGCTTTTCTATCAACTTTCATATTTTCTAGTATTTGCCATGAGTGGGAATCGAACTCCGGATAGAACGTCAAAGGCGTAACCAACTAGACCACAATTAATAAAAAAAAACATGCCTCTACTATTTTAAAGACAAGACACAACAACACTCCGCTTCGCATGCATGTAAAAACAAAATTTTGTTCCCTGGGCCTCGATTCTCTTAAATTATTTCAATCAACTGTTGTAAACGTGTCGTAATTGAATCACAATTTATTATATATTGTATTTCGTAAAACGTCATAGCCTAGTCAAGTTTCGGTTTTAGTCTTGTGGGTTCACCGATTTTCCGGAGACTCCTGCATCGGTTTCTTGTCGAGGTAGTCTCGTTTCATGCGCAGTTAGTTACAAAACGTTCGATTGGTTCGACGATAAAGCAGCGAAGATATAAAATACAACATGCAAATATGACTTTGTCGTCGATATGTATAGTGATATATATATAGAGGGTAGTGAACACAGTGCAGGTGAGAGTTCAAAAGGCCTTTAAACCTACTTCGCGGTCTCAAGTCCGGGAACGCTGCAGTTCATTCTCCTGCCTTTCAACCACGCGATGGACCCGGCACCCGCACGGTGAATCCATGGTTTGCTAAGAACATTGTCTCTCTTATTATATTGAGAAATGATTATCGAGATATTTCTCTTTAAACTATTTAAGTTGAGATACGGATATCCCTAACGTTATGTATTAATAGTGAAAGATGGTTTTTAACAAAAACTCTGAGAGCTAACCTTAGGTCTTTTGACAACTTCATCAAAGCTTTCAATAGATTTTTTTTTAAATATAGATTTGTGAATAAAACTTTTTTTTTCAGATTATTAATGATGATGATGATAATGAGGATGAAGATAATGAAGATGACGATGATTTTGACGACACTAGCACAACTCCTGACCATGATACTTTTGATACAATACGTTTGACAAGTACAATAAAAAAATTGAAATTCCAGTCACACGAGAGACTGCGGAAAGTGCGTGCCTTGAGCGAGGTGATTCGTAGACTGAGAAAAAAGGACGCCGAAACTAGAGACATGATAGTGACTATAAAAGAAAAATTGGATAAAAGAGCAATGAGAACTGATGTTTTAAGTGATCTTAGTTCAGAGGCTATTCATTTTCTTAAGCATATTACTAATAACGAAATACTTTACAATAACAGCTGCCCGACTAAAATAACTGAAACTGTCCGTAATTTCGCTCGAGATCTGTATCGTATAAGCCCAGCAGCTTACGAATATGTTATAAAGAAGTTTGACGGTTTCTTGCCGCTTTCAAAAACGTTGAAAGAAGAGGAGAGTAATTCTCCTACACCTATATGAGGATACAAGAAAGGTTCCAATTTAAAAGAGATTATACTTCGTTTAATGTATACCCATGCCTTTATACCTACATCACTCTACTTTTATTTATAAGACATTCTTTATAATTTATTTCGTTAAGGATAGATACTAAAAAAAAATACAATTAAAATAAATCGTCACCTGATATAAAGATATATACTTGCCTAGTTTTATTTATGACAAACCTATTTTCCTGCTTGCCTTTTAACAATATTATTGCCTCCATGGTAAGTGAAGCTTTGAGACTATGATCTTAATGTAAAAAGTTTGTTTCATAAATTGGCTCGTAAAATGTTTACTTTCCAAACAGCAGTTGCCCAGTTTAAAAATTTGTTTATGAAATATTGTATTGTTCTGCACCCTAAGCATATTTCACTCAAAGGTTAGCTGGTAGAAAATGCCTATGGCATTAAGCTCGCCTATGTACAATTTTGTGCAATAAAGAATTTTAAATAAATAAATAAATTGTGCAGGCTATGTATAATCTAGGGCCTCATTTACTTCGGGATTTATTAAGGAGATTCCCTTTACCAAACAATTGCCTAAAAATATGCAAGAAGTCAAAAATGTATTGTCTGTTTTCAATCGGCACTATAGTGTAGGCGGCATAAGTATACGTTTTAAACAGTAAAAACAATAGTTTTTTACTTAAGGCGACTTGATCCGTCTATTAGTGAATCGCAAAGTGGGTAACCTAATTATGAAACTGATAATAGCTGTCTGTCATTACATTCAAAATGTCATGACTATTATTTCTAATGCAATAAAGGCTATGACAGATTTAGGCTGCGTTCCAAAACCAAAACCTCTGCGATCTCTCGGGAAGGAGACTGAGATATGGAATTTGTGTAAGAGATCGTACGAGTAGTAATATTTGTTTTTTGGGACAGCCCCTAATTGCGAGCAAAGATAACAGCGATATATCAAAATAATGTTTCATAAATAGGCAGCAGAGGTCGTGGGTTCGATTCCTCTTTAATGAGTTTTTCTTAACAAAATGTCAGTTGCATGGGTAAGCCAAAAAGCTATTCCATTTTTCACAAAACTATTTTATAGATGGCAGAATAGCTTCATACAATCGAAATGTATACAACTGAGGCTCTACCGTAGTCCGTGAGTTTTTGCTATCGTATTAACGTTAAGCTAACTACGTAAGGAATCACAAACTTTGATTGCTTTAGAACTGGGAATATACTCTTAGGTCCACCACCAGAACTAGTAGCATGTAACGTACTAGTACCTATATAGCATTAAGTGTAAAGCCCCGGACTAAATATATCTTTTGTTTCAGGCTTCGCGCGAAATTAAAAAACCGATCAGACGTGGTAAAGCTTACACATTACGTTTGAAAAATAAAATAAAGAAATTGGAAATGCAGTCAAAACAAAGGCTAAAGAAATCCCATAGATTGGGCGAGGTGGCTCGTAGATTGAGGAAAAAGGATGCCGAAACGAGAGACATGATTTTGGAAATAAAAGATAAAATGGATAAGAAAACCAAAAGAGTGGATATTATAAGTCATCTTGGGTCGGAAAACAAGAGTTTCTATGATCACATAACAAATAAGGCCAGTTGTCCGAGTAAAGTAACTAAACCTGTACGGAATTTCGCATTGGGTCTTTATCGTATAAGTCCTGAAGCATATGAATTTGTTCAAAGTAAATTTGACAGTTGCTTGCCGCCGTCTCACATGTTGGAAGAGAGTATTAGTTGTAAAGTAAACATCAACGTTTAGTAGGAGAAAGTAGGTAGTCTGAGATTGCATAGTAAGTTTATCTTCGCAATTTGATCTGAACTGAAAATAAAAATTAATACATTCGACGCCATTTTTAACTTTAAACGTTACAATTATATGTATACAGAGGGTTCATTTTGGTGCAAATCAACCTTAGCCATTGCTTTGGCTTGTCAAACTGCATTCTAAAAACCGAAACTTTGTCATCATCCATTTTTTGGCCCATTAACTACGAAAAGAAGAAAAATAAAGATTATAAGTTTTCTATTTTAAATTTCAGGGGGCTGATGCCCGATTTCACCAACTCTAAGGGAGCCTAACAAAGTTAAGGGACAATTAATGACAGTTGTTTCATAGCAAATATGTCAATTCTTAACTATAGGGGCTCATTTAGAGTTGGTGAAATCGGGCATGATTCTACTAAATGAGTTGGATATCCAATTCATTGTTTAATATAACTTGGTAACTTTTGTCAGTATTTATTAGAACTGAACTGTATGACAAATATAGGAAATAAGATTATGTAGCTTTTATATGAATACTTATATATTAGTTTTTTTTTTTTTATAGAGTATGTAGGTATCTATAGGATGAGATGGCATGGAATATGCCTTCTCAACCATGCAATAATAAATCAGTAGGATTTTTTCTATGAAGAGATTGAATTTATTGAATATGTTGTAGGAAATAAGAATATATATTAGTAAAATTTATTTTCTAGATTATGTAAGCACATACGGGTTGAGATGGCATATACACCATGTCATCTCAACCATTATTTTCTAAGTGTACCAGTATCTCGTCTATGAATGAAACAGTTACTTATGTCCTTTTTGCAATAATAAAGTAGCAGGAAATTTTCTATAAAGAGATTCCCTTTATCGTTGTATCCGGAGTTCGTGGGTCCGATTCCCACCCGATGGCCATGGCAATACAATAAACATTATGCGTTCAATATGGTTTTTATTTTTTCCCAAAATGCCAATGAACGTTATATAAGTTAAGTACATTTTATTGTTAAATGTGAACATTAATGTACAATGTCCAGCGGTTCTTAAACTTTTGACGACGGAACCCTTTTGGAAAGCGAAATATTTGACGGCACCCTAAAATAATCAAGAATTGGTTTATGGCAAATATGTAATGGTAGGTATGAATCTATCTTTTTTTTTCATAAATTTACTTTACTCAAAAATGCATGTAATGTGGTCATTATTTTGACAACCTTTGAGCAAAGTCGACCTTACCATTCTGAGCGGCCGGCAAAATTTTGCTGGTCGCTCTAACGTCAAAATAGCGGCGTTTTTTGACGTTTCAACGTTTTAATATATATTTTATTTAGATTAGGTACTTGCATTTTTGAGTAAAGCACTATACAAGACTTGGCCCACTATGACTGCTTCGCTGGTCACGCTATGAGCCTCGAGCTAGCCTAGCTACGCTCTAGGCCTTGCAGCTTGGCCATCATTGCAGCCCTTGCTGTCCTCAAGTGCTGCACGCTGTGTCGGCCTGGAGCTACGCTGCGCTGTCGGCCATCATCAGCACGACCAGCAAAGTAGTCATTATAGACCGCGGCAGTACGTTGTTGAATGTACCAGCTGTCATTCGACTTTCATTATGTCATTGTCGACATGTATTATTATTACAGTACAGGAAAATTTTTTTTTCCTCGTAACATATTTTGTTTACCTACCTTAAATTGTATTAGTTACTTATTGTCGCGGGATTTTTTTATGGAAAATAAAAATGTAAAAAATAATAAACTTTGTTTTATCATTCATAAGTACCTAAATTGTTTCTTTCTTCAACTTATTTTTGTTGCGTATTAAAAAGTGAATTTTATTAATATACATATTATATCCCTACTGACACTATAATACAGCGTTTTATTCATAATAACATCATGTCCTTTTTTACTATACTTAGTCCTTAATTTTCTCCTAACAAATCCTCTTCAACACAAAAGGGGAGCTGGCAACCCTAGTTATAATGTTCACTTCTAACATACTATGTTTCTCACACTTAAGTGTGAAAAGTGTAACATTAGTGTAACGCAGGGAACTCGCTTTTTGTGTTATGTTAGTGTAGGTATTCCTTAAAATGGTGGTACTTATCGTTGGTTAATTTTTCCTTATTGATTTGATATTGCCAGAACTATACCGTATGTTTGCATACGATCATCTTGACACTCCTTTTTCAGTCTTTTCCATATATTGTCCGACTCGTCATCTCTTTCTCTGTGCAACTTTTTAGTTGGACAACATACCTCAGTATATAGACCTCAGTTTATTAATTTTGACAGTCTTTCTATGCTTATTCTTTTACTTTAAATTATTTAGGTACCTATATTTTATAAACTCTCATTGCCTAAATTACACAGTACGTAAAGTGCTTTCATTAAAAGAAAATTACTTTGTGGTGTATTTTTATTTGTTCAGTGGTGTAGTCTGTCTGTAAGTGAAAATAAAACTTAAATAATCTGTAGGAAAAAAAAAATAGTTATAACCTCGAAAAATGGAAAACAATAAATTAAAAATACGTGTGGGATCTAGAAAAAGTGAGGTAAAGTATCTTACTTTCATTAAACATTCTTCATAATGTTATATATTAAAAATATTATTAAGTTTTTTTTTAAATAAGTTTTAAGTAAATATTATAATTTCAGCTTGCTCTCATTCAAACTAACTATGTCATTGATTGTCTTAAAAATGATAATGAGGATAAGGAGTTTGCAATTGGTAAGTATCTATTTATATTTTATAATAATGGTCGACAACATATTTTTTTAGAAATTTTAAGATGAAGATGCCTATGCCACAAGCCTCTGCTCTACACACAATTTATTTATTTACCAAAGACAAGGCAAAGAATAAGCCTCCAAGATAAGATATACCTAACATGACTATATGTCCCGTTTTGAAAGGGACTGTCCCTTTTTTCACTGCTCTGTCCCGGTGTCCCCGAAGAAAGTTTTGGGACACAAGTCAATGTCCCGTTTTAAGTTTCATAAACATCAATACTGACAAAATCTAAAATGTATAATACAGAATATAGACCTTTTCTAAATGTATAACAAATAATTGAGTCTTTAATAGGGTGAAACCATTATTCTGATAAAAAATAATCTTCTTTGTTCTGTTGCCATGTTGATAACAAAAGAGAATATTTAAAAAATACTTGCCAAGAAATTAATTCTTATATCATCATGTTCATAAGAAAAATAAAATCAAATATAGCTATTCTAGATTTAAAATAATTATCCAAGTATTTTTTGATTGTATTCATGTTTCCTTCAATATATTTTTTCAACAAATCAAAATATTGTTTCTTTATTGTGACTGTCTCCATAATTTTGACAATGTACCCCACCTTACTTGGGAAATATCCTGTACTTTTATTATAAAGAATCTCACTTGTAGCCATGAAGTAGATGAATCTATGCATTGCTTTAATGTATAAATAATTAATTTGGTGACTATTGAAGTACTGTTTATACATGGGTTATTGAGTCTTATACAAATTGATTATATATAAATATTTTATTTAATAATAGTATCATCAGCCTACATGTCTGCCTGTCGGCTTAGGCATCCTCTGATGTTAAAGCACAGTGAATCAGTGATAGGAATAGCTAAAAATACTGTCTCTCTCTAAGCCTCAATTAATTAATATGTAGAACAATTTGCATTAATTGTTCTGGACCCAAACTAAGTCTAGGCTTGTACTATGTTTATCAGAAACAAGGATATCATACATATTTTATAAACACCCAGACCATGACACACTGTCCAGAAAAACATACTAATATTTATTGGTATGAATGGGTGGGAATTGCACCCAAGACCTCCAGATTTAACACCAAAGGTGCAACCTCTAGTCTGCTGAGGCGGTATAGGTAGGAGGAATTGTAAAATAAATAATAACTTATCTAGTTGTCAGCTTGATATTATAATAAAATTATAATTTTATGTGTAGCAGCACAACTGATAACTGAATATGTAAATTACATCATAACAATCAAGTATGAGTACTACATTTACCTGAAACTATATTTTATTAAATATTCCAGAATCAATGACAACCCTCGGGGACAGAATTCTGAATGTTTCTCTGCCAAAGATTGGGGAAAAGTCTCTGTTCACAAAAGACTTGGAGGATGCTCTTCTGAACAACACTGTGGAGTTTGTAGTACATTCTTTAAAAGATTTACCAACTTCATTGCCTGAGGGACTAGCTATTGGTGCTGTTTTTGAAAGGTAGGCTTACCTATGCATACCTAAAAGTTTTTTGTGTTCTTTATCCAGGTTTTTTTAAAGTTGTATGTAAGAGTTAAATTTAGCTACAAAAGACCAGGCTATCATGTTGCTTTAAAGCGTACAATTTGTTTATCATTTAATGCATTGTAATTATAATATACCCTCAGGTATCTCATTAATTAATTCATACTTAATGATATGATTACTTTTTTTTGTGTTTCAATGAGTCAGTTATTTATAACAATGCCAAAAACATGGTATGTAATTACCTAATTAATCTACCTAAATATATTAGATAATAAAACCATCAGTTGGACACGCAATATGCAGAGCCTAATTGCATCGGCTTATTCAAAGCAATCAACATTATTAAACAATAATTTATTGACCAATCCCATTCATGAACTTTGTAGATCTGCTTAATAACAGGTAGATACAAAGTCATATGCTGTGCTCCAGTGAAGTAAAAATGTATACTCTAGCTAGACAAAGTTACTCTTGATTGATAGGTTTGGTGTAACAAGGTTATCAAGATGGCAATTACTTTGAACTATGAATAATAATTATTCATAGTCAAAAGTAATAAATAAATAAATACTATATTATATACTGTGGTATAAGTAAAACACTGTTTATTGATTATATTGGGCCTTGAAGTTAACTGCTGTTCCTGTACACTACACATCATTAAACTTGCACAATACTGAAGTGAAATTAGCTTAATATCCTGTGCACATAATTATATAATAACCTTTGTTTTACTAATCCATACATTTATAATTATTTTTCATCACTCTAGGTTCACTAAGGTAGTTAGTCAGGAGTCCACAGAATGTCTCTATCTAATATAATATTTAATTTGTCTGGTTTATCTATTTTCCACATACTATAGAAACACCAATTTTTCCATTGTGAAATTTCTCTTCAATAAAAATCTTAACTATTAAAAATATACTGAAGTAGTATTAATTTCTGTTTATTAGCTGTTAAAAAGTTAGATTATTGATATCAGCAGTTATACTTTGTTTCCAGATACTTACAATCTGGATGTCTTTAAAAAAGAGTGAATAGGCACTTACAGAGTATGCATGCTCCACATTCAACCTCATTGTTGCTATCCATCAGGCAAGATTGAAGTCAAATGCACCTCTATCATATATCATATATTTATATTTTAGATTTAAAAAAAAGTTATACTTAACCTACATACCATCACGGGTGCCTTACGGGGCCCGAAACCGCCTAGACGGCCCCAGGGTACCCAGCGGAGAAGTTTTTAATCACACCTCGTTGTAGCGGATAGTATGAGTCTACAACGAACAAGTGACTAGCTCGTCACGATTTTTTGAATAGACTCAATAACCCATCTATAAACAGTTTCACAAGTTGGTATAGTGAAACCGGGACCGACAGCTTAATGTGCTCACCGATGCACTATAATGGTGTTGTCAAACAAATGTACATATTTTTTTTAATTAAAAACTCATTGGTACATACCGGGATTCGAACCAGGGACTGTTTATAAAGTGTAATATGTATTTATATTGTTGTTTCTCGTATATATAGTCCAAGCCTAGAGCTTAGTTTATGACCAGGGCAATATGTGTGTAATGTCCTTCATATTATTATTAAACTTTCACTAAACCCTGAAAAAGACTACCATCTTCACAAAAAATCAATCCAGTAATCTAAAATTATTCATGCCCCTATAGAAGTGGAGCTATTGAAGACTTCTGATGATAAACATAAATCTCTTTCAGGGAGGATCCGAGGGATGCTCTAGTGCTACGTGAAGATTTGAAAGACCACACTCTTGCATCCCTACCATCGGGATCTGTTATTGGTAAGGTAGTTTTAGTATTTATTCCATATTTGTGACTTTGCAACAAAAAGTCTTTACAGAATGGTGGACATTGCAGGTGGTCGCTTATCTCTGAGTAAGTGCTTTCCAAAAACTGTATTTTGCGTTCATCCCGTTTCAGATTTTGGTTAAAAACCAAGATACAAACGTGTACAAGCTACAAGTACCTACCTATTTGTTAATTGGGAACCAGTATAATGCAGGTCTATTGATTTAGGTACAAGCTAAAAATTTGAGTTATACATAAATATATTTTTGTATGATAATCTTAATAAATATTATCAAAGATGAAGACGTGATAAGATAAAGTATCCTCACTGTACTATTTCCAAAGTACCTAATCTCCAATAATTCACGTGTCAATTTTAATTTGCAACGGTTTTATTAAATCATTGGTATCAGATGTATTTAGAATCGGGTAAAAGTATATTTCTTGTCATTTTAAATTACAATACAAACACAAATCAAACATACGTGGTGGCAGAGTTGGTTAGACCTTAAGAACTTCTCCATACAAAAAGAGCTTTCGCACTTCCAGTATTTCTACAGTACTGTTTGTCGTAGAATAAAAAAATATTTTTTGTTGGTCATTGTATACGTGGTACTTTGGACTAATATGAGACTACTGATTTAATCAAACAACTTTTCCCATGAAACCATGTGTCGCAACTCGAAAGTATTCGACCAATGTGTGTTACCAGTAATGGCACTGAAACGTGGTCTCTCACTGTGGGCTTCATTAGCAAGCTCAAAATAGCATATCGAGCTATGGAGAGGGCTATGTTCGGAGTCTCACTGCGAGTCGAATCAGAAATGAGATCCGTAGAATCAGCAATGTATCCGTAGAATGGCAGTGGGCAGGGCACATAGCACGCAGAACAGATGGCCGATGGGGCCGTAAAGTTCTCGAATGGAGACCACGCACCGGCAAGCGAAAGGACGGTCCACCCACAAGGTGGACCGACGACCTTATTAAGAGCGCAGGAACTCGCTGGATGACAGCCGCTTCCAACCAGCCTTTTGGAAATCTATAGGAGAAGCTTATGTCCAGCAGTGAACGTCTTATTCCCGGTTTCTCCATACAAATTTGTTATTTTAACATAAGTTGGAGAAATCGACTTTTTTTTCATTTGCGACACATAAGCACAGCCCAAAACACAACCTTCCAAAGTCACCATGTATATTCATCTTTTTGTTTTTGGTATTATATTTTTTTTTTGTGCATTTGTTTGACAACACTATTAGTCCGCGGAGAGCACGTTAAGCTCTCTGTCCCGGTTTCACTATACCAACTTGTGAAACGGCATAGATTGGTTATTGAATTTACCTTTAGGTATACAAACATCACGGCGAGGTGGGTATAAAACCTCTCCGTTGGATAGGCGCATGAGGTCGTGTAGCTAGGCGGTTTGGGTTCCGTAACACACCCGTAATGTACTACGTATTATCTTATTTGATCCTTTCTGTAAGCTAATACCGATAATAATATGTAGGACAATTTACACATATTGCTCTGGTCACGAACAAAGCTCTAGGCTTGTACTATGTGTACCAGAAACAACGATATAATACTTTTTATATTTTATAAACACCCAGGGTGGGAATCGAACCTACTACATCCGGATACAAAGCCAAAGGAACAACCACTAGTCTACGGGAGGCGGTCAATATATATATAGATATATCTTCTTAGGCATCAATAGCATAATCATTATTAGTCTGTAGCACAGTCCACAACTGGACATCTGTCCTCTCCAACATACGCCATTCAGCTATATTTTCAACCTTAAAGCAAGCATAATCTTTTCCTAGCGTTCCCGTCATAAGCTTAATACAACCATTAACTGACTAATGGGACCGAATTACATCCCTTATTATATTCCAGGTACGTCATCACTCAGGCGCACAGCTCAAATACGTGGCTCCTATCCCCAATTATCAGTACAAGATGTGAGAGGCAACCTTAACACCAGACTTAAGAAGCTAGACTCTAGTGAACAGTACTCTGCCCTGGTGCTTGCTAAATCTGGATTGGCTAGAATGGGCTGGGAGAACCGGGTGTCTAAGGTATGTAAACTGAATTTCAAATATTTCATATCACGCCCCTCTACTAAATGTTTAGGTTTTATCTGAAGTGTGGACTGATATCGGTCCTATTTGTTTTTATATTTAGTTACCCATGTACCATGTACCACAAGTTCCTTACAGTCATTGAAGGAGCCTTAACTTCAAAACATTTTTATTACCTATGTTGCATAGAGGGCCAATTTGTGGTTGCCTGTATGCTGGGTGGAAGGAATACAGGTGGGTGATGGACTCACGTAAAGTTGGTTCGGGTTCCTCTTCTTTCCATTTACTAAAATCCTAGCGGCGCCGCTTGTTCAGGGGTTTTAGAACTCACTCGACATACACCGGAGAAGGGACACACTTTTTAGGACAGTACTATTTTGCACTTGCGTATGAGCTACAGATTTACATAAATTTAGACTACAGAACTTATTTAATATAAAATATGTGTTTAGTCATTGTAGACACGACACAGAGGCTACAGCTACATTCTTTTGTGAATAAAAACGGGAGGTAGGTTTTAATAATAAATGTTGCTACATTTAAATAAAGTTGACTTTGCTAACAAAGTAAAAAATATAATATTGTGAGCAAACATACTCCCCCGGAAGAAATATTAAAATTTCTTAACTACAGTGATACTAACCTAATAACTACACAAAACGCATACAGATAAAGACAGGTTATTAAGTTAATAGAAATAAATACTAAAATTAAAGTAGAGAATAATAAGTAAAGAAACTTAACTTAGTGAGGCAAAATACAAATTTTACCTCCGGGACGCTTAAGCAGTCCTAAAGATGTTTTGAGTGTGACCACTCTTACTACACCGTCAGCTCCTGGGTGTAGAGCCATCACACGTCCAAGTCTCCAGTTCAATGGCGCCACGTTTTCATCAACGATGAGCGCCAAATCATTTAATTCTATATTTGGATATGACCTGGTCCATTTGCTTCGTTATTGCAAATGGTGTAGATAATCGCGCTGCCATTTTCTCCAGAACTGTTGAGAAACTCGTTGCAGCAATTGCCAACGAGACAGGCGATTATTAGGTGAACTGCTATGATCACGTTCAGGTAGAGAAAACATGGTGTCGCCCACCAGGAAATGAGCTGTAAGGGCTTCCACATTCTCTACATCTTCACTCAGAGGACAAGGAGGCCTTCAATTAAGGACCGCCTCTTGTGAATACTAAAATTAAAGTAGAGAATAATAAGTAAAGAAACTTAACTTAGTGAGGCAAAATACAAAAAAAGTAAAAGTAAAAGTCTATCTTGGTGAATACAGTGCTGAGTTCTTCGAATGTGAGACGAAGCTCTCCTACAGTGCGGAGAAGGTGTGCTTTAGCACTTTTCACAGCAGCCTCCCATAAGCCGCCCATACTGACTGCTGCAGGAGGGTTATTGTGCCAGACTATCTCGCGTTGAAGACAAAACTCGTTAATAGTCTTCATGGTTTCAGGTGTCTTAAGTAGAGTATACAGTTCGCGTAGATAGCGTTGTGCACCAATAAAATTAGTGCCGCAATCTGAATAGATATCAGAGCATAAACCGCGGCGACTAACAAATCTGCTGAGGCAAGCAATAAAAAATTCAGTGCTGAGGTCAGATACAGCTTCCAAGTGCACCGCCTTGGTCGCCATACAGACGAAGATACAGAGATACGCTTTTAAAACAGGTGCCTTACGTAAGTGGGATGATTTAATAAGAAAATATCCAGCGTAGTCGACACCAACCTTAGAAAATGGACGAGAATAGGTGACTATCTATAGGCAAATCACCCATGAGATATTCAGAACGCCTAGGTCGGATTCTGAAACATCTGATGCACTTAAAGACTACAGTACGAATTGCCTTGCGACCAGACAATATCCAAAACTTTCTGCGTATCAGAGAAAGTAAAAGAGAAGCTCCCGCATGCATATATTTAATGTGATAATAACTAATTAAGAGAGAAATAAAATGATGTGAGTTAGGTAAGATTACGGGGTGTTTATGATCTAGGTCTAGATCAATATTTCTTAGCCTACCACCGACCCTAAGAAGGCCTTTGGAATCAACAAAGGGAAATAGGCGTTTTAGATGTGAAGAATTTGTTTTATTATTTTTCAACAGTTGAATGTCAGACTGAAATTCAACTTGTTGAATAAGATATACTCGTATTAAAGAATATAGAGATTGATTCCACTCTTGAAGAGAAATTGAACCAAGATGTTTAATGGATGGATTACAACAGTTGTACATGAAACGTAGAATCATTGCATGTACTCTTACCAACATCTCCAGTAAACTATAGTTACAGATAAATTCTATATTAAAATTAGATGGTTTTGAGACTATGTTACATAAGGTAGCAGACTTATAAGATTCATCAATTAGAGAGATGGCACTAATATTTTTATGTTTAGGCCAGGATTGTGGGTCGCCTGCCAGCCATGGAGGGGACCACCACAAGGAATGTCCGAGTAGGTCGCGAGGTGTGGAGGTGTGGAGATATCCCACGTGATGCTACATCAACAGGGTTCAAAGTCGAGGACACATGTCTCCACGTAGCGGGAGAGCAGTTTGATAAGATCTGAGAGACTCTATTGCCTTCAAAGATCTTTAAAGTATGTACTGGTGAACGCAACCAGGACAGAACAATACTAGAGTCACACCATGCGCAAACAAGTTGCAACTCCATATTCAATTGGTTAGGTGGGAGGAAGGTCTCTATAACTTCGTTAGGCCGACCGACCGGTCTCGTTACCACCACCCATACAGATGCAAAAACCGTCAAGTGACCTAGTCATGTTTCGGTTTTAATCTGTGGGTTCACCGGTTTTCTGGAGACTACTGCATCGATTTCTTGTCGAGGTGGTAGTCTCCTTTCAGGGTGCGGTTACGAAATGGGTGGTTGAATTGACGATAAGGCAGCGAGTATATACTCGTAATGCAATTCGTCATTGTCGCCCCCCATTTCGTAATCGCATCATTTAGTCGACATAGTGGGAGCGATCAATATTGTTTAAGAACAATTATTGATTGACCCCATTCATGGACTTTGTAGGTCTGCTCACCACCAGGTAGATACAAAGTCACATGTCGTGCTCCAATAAAAAAAAAATACAGACATACAGTTTTTAAGTAAAGATGACAACAACAACGCACCACAGAGCTCCAAACGAGGGATAGTGAATTTCGTTTTAATAGGAGCCACTCTGGACTTGGACATCAACAAATGAACCTCTACCTCACCATCACCATATTCTACACGTAGATAGACTACCGCAGCATAGCCATGTTGGGAGGCATCGCAGAATGCATGGCTTCTTTTGTTGGACATTATAAGAAGACTGAGGAAGAATAAAACGATTAAGTTTGATATTTTCGAACTCATCAAATTCAGATAAGAAAGAAAGCCAATATTCTTGGAGATCTACAGGCAGTGGGTCATCCCACTCGATACCAAGAAGCCAGATTTTCTGCATAAAGAATTTGGCAGAGAAAGTCACCGGTGTGAGCCAGCCACATGGGTCATAAAAACATGCAATATTGGATAACACTGCACGTTTGGTGGTTCCAAGGTTTCTCACACGGTTATGATAAGTAAATACGTCCTCAACAGGGTTCCACTTAATACCTAGGACCTTGACAACTTTATCACCTTCAGCTTCAAATGTCATTGAAGATTCACATAAAGAGTCTGGCAGGTCTGCTAGAAGTTCAGGATGTGAGCTGGCCCATTTTCTTAATTGAAAACAAGCTTTGCTCAGCAAGGATATTCTCTCGATGTTCGGAAGGCCAGTGGGCCGGATGGTGTTCCAGCGATTGTTATAAAAAACTGCGCTCTTGAGTTGTCTCCTGCTCTCACGCGACTTTACCGCCTATCATACTCCTCTGGTATGGTCCCCGCAGCTTGGAGGGAAGCGAATGTGCAACCTATCCCCAAAAAGGGTGACCGGTCAGACCCCAATAATTACCGGCCCATTGCCATCACCTCAGTGCTGTGCAAAGTTCTGGAAACAGTTATTAATGCACAGATTATGCGATACCTAGAAGGTCACTCCATTATCAATGACCGTAGAAAAAGGTCTACGGGTGATCTTCTAGCATATATTACGCATATCTGGGGTGAGGCAATGGATAGGCATGGAGAGGCCTTGGCAGTCGGCCTCGATATCTCTAAGGCCTTTGACCGGGTATGGCACAAAGCTTTACTCTCTAAGCTGTCAGCATATGGATTTTCGGCGCGACTTTGTGGCTGGATCTTAATTTTTTTATCAGACCGGGCTATACGAGTCCTCGTTGATGGTACGACCTCGGGTCGCAAAACCATTAACGCAGGCGTACCCCAAGGATCTGTGCTATCCCCTACTCTGTTCTTGCTGCATATCAATGATTTGTTATCACTCGGTAACATACATTGCTATGCAGACGATAGCACTGTCCACGGTCAATACTTGATGCGTCAGCCCCCCAGTCGCGTCAAAACAGAGGAGTATAGGAGTTCTTTGATAAATGAATTGGACCAAACCCTGGAAAAAATCTCAAACTGGGGTTCTCTTAATCTGGTCCAGTTTAATGCCCAAAAAACCCAGGCTTGCGCATTGACAGCAAAAAAGACCCCCTTTTCTCACTTTCCCTCCCTTCAGAGCACACGTTTACCATTGTCTCCAGTTCTCGATATCCTGGGATTAGAAATACGCTCCGACCTAAATCACCGCAACTATATTGAGAGCATTGCGAAGACAGCAAGTAGGAAGCTCGGCGTCCTTAATAAGGTGCGACGGTATTTTACTCCTCAACTCAGGCATCTGAATTATAAAGCTCAGATACGGCCTTGTGTGGAATACTGTTCGCATCTTTGGGGTGGATCTGCCAAATACTTGCTGCATGCTCTCGATAGTCTACAGAAGCGTGCATCGAGAATTATCGAAAACAAAGAGCTCACGGACACTCTAGAGCCATTGCAGCTTCGCAGATATGTAGCGTCGTTGAGCGTGTTTTATCGCCTTTATCATGGAGAGTGCTCTGAAGAACTTTTTCATCTCATTCCTCCTTCTCCTTTCCGGTATAGGACTTCACGAGCGGGTAACAAAATGCATGCATATACTGTGGCAGATATACCAACCCGCACTAAAAAAATTGGTGATTCGTATATCTGTCGCACTATTAAAATGTTAAATGCTCTACCTGCTCGCGTGTTTCCTTTTTCCTATAATCTCGAGTCCTTTAAACGAAGCGTGTATAGGCATCTTAAGCCGGCATAATAGGTGCAATCAACGGTTACGTAGATCGTAATTGTTGGTTGCATTTGTTCTTGGACCTTCATACTGCTTTCCATCAGGTAGATGTGAGGTCACATGCCGAGCTCTCATAAAAAAAAAAGAAAAAAAAAAAAGGAATTAAGTTCATCTCTATATAATCTAGCAGATGAAACATCAGGAGCACCGCTGACCACATCGTCAACAAAAATGTCCTGTTTCAGGATTCTACTGGCAGAAGGATGAGAGACCTCTCCCTCCTCTGCCAAGTGAAGAATGCATCTCATGGCAAGGTATGGAGCCGACGATACACCAAATGTTACAGTATTCAGCCTATACTCAGATAGGGGTTGATCTGGGCTGCTACGCCAGAGAATGACTTGATAGTTACGATCTTCAGGTGTAACTAGAACTTCGCTATAAATGCAACTTGATTCAGGCGAAAACGTATAAGAATATCAGTTATGTTTTGCTGGAGTTTTGGGCCAGGAAATAAAGCAGTATTTAAAGAAATACCGTTAGAAGAAGACATAGAGGCGTCAAAAACGACACGAACTTTGGTAGTGGTAGATTCTTCTTTTATCACACAATGATGGGAAATATAATACTTTGCCATGTGATATTCAGTTTCAGCAACAGGTATGACCTAACTCCAGATACTCTTTGAGTACAGAAGTATATTCTTTTTTCAGAACTAGATTTTTAGAGAGGCGACGTTCCAAAGAATAAAATCTCCTTACAGCAGCATCACGAGTATCCCAAGAACTATATTTTCTTTAAAAGGCAGACTCACCACAAACCTGCCACTGGAATCCCTGCAAACACAATTTTTAAATAATTCTTCACACTTCATGTCATCAGGATCCAGACATGAAGGTTCAGGCACATTCTCTACAGACCAAAAACGCTCTAAACATTCATCTAATGTCACATGATGTGACATTAGAGAAGTTTCTACAGGAGTAATATTTGCAGTGTTCCCAATGACCACCCAACCAAATACAGTAGAATATGCCGAAGGAAGTTCCCTTGGCATAGAAATTTTGTGACCTAGGTAGATGTCATTATAAACATCACTACCTAATAGAATGTCTACAGACCTAGACTGATAAAAAGTATCATCAGATAGTTGGATACCTTTATATTCCCTCAGTATCTCTGAAGAAATAGGAAAGGAAGGCATACTTCCTGTTATACGTTTCAGAATTATAGCAGATACAGTAACATGATCGTCTGATAGACGAGACTTCAGATGCAGTGTAACAACACCATTACAATGGAGTGACTTCGGAGAGCCAACCCCAGATACAGAAATATGGCTCCGAGACCGTGCCAGTTGCAAGTTCTGAACACAAGCTTCGGTTATAATGCTACATTGAGAGCCAGGATCTAAGAATAATCTTACAGATTTTAGGGAACCATCACCACAAGAGGCGAAGGCTACAGCAGTACCAAGGAGAACATTCAGAGGTTTGTACTCCTTTACAGAATGAGGAACTACAGCATTGGATAAGACATTATCAATGGTTACAGCAGGCGGTGAGTCAGACTGACCATCGCTAGAGTGAACTACAGGTGTATCAGAACCAGTAACATGAAATGTTGCAGATTTATTTTTAAAACATAATAGTGTATGGTGTTTTCCTCTACACACCTTACACTTAGAGACAGATGTACATTCTGAATAACGATGGGCTCCAAAACAATTAAAACACATACCTGTGCGTCTCGCAAAGGAGTTCCGCTCGACCAGGGGCATGGCCTTAAACTTATTGCATGAATACAATGCATGATCCTTTTTACAGCAAGAACATTCTTCAGCTTGCACATGATGAGAAGTTTTTACAGTCCTATTAGGTACCTTCACATTCTCATGTACAGGTGTAGATTGGGTGGGCCTGGAAGGTGTGGTTACAGAAAACTCATAAGCCTTACAGCGCAATTCAAGAAAATCTAAAAGAGTATTATAACTTGGAATCTCAGAGGGAGATCTCAAAGTTAGCTCAAACTGATTCCGAGTGTCAAGTGGCAATTTCTTAAGAAAAAGATGTAAAAGTATAAAAGACCAACTTTTAATATCAAAGCCTAATGCTTTGAGAGCTTCAGTGTTTTCATAGACAACATTAAGAAAACTTCTTAATTCCAACTTAATATTATTAATAACCGGTAGTGATAACATTGTCTCCAAGTGGTTACTTGCAATAAGTCTCTTATTAGAATACCTAGATTCTAATAATTTTATACCTACAGTATAATTATCTTCAGTAATTGGCAAATGTTTTATTAAATCTAAAGGTTCTTTAGAAAGACAAGTTAATAAATAATGTAACTTGCGAACCTCACTAATATTAGTGTTCTCAACAACTAAGCTATTAAATAAATTATAGAAATTCGTCCACTGAGTTATTTTTCCATCAAAATGGGGCAAAGAAATCTTAGGAAGGTCAGTACGTACCTCAGACACAAAATGTTGCTTGCTTACAGCAGGTTTAGGAGAAAGTCGCTTTTGGAATATTTTTATTTTATTTACAGCGTTATTATAGTATCTAAAGTCTTCACTATGACTCGCACTATCAAATTCAGCTTTCTTCGATGCTTCAATACTCACATGAGTATCGAAAAAGTTTGAATAAAGTGTATCGACCTCTTGCGCACGTATTAAAAACTCTTCTCGACAGTCGAGATCCTCACACGCAGATTTGCGCACAAGTTAACAATTCGTCTATACACTGCTTTGCTAATCTATATTTTATTTCACCACTCATTTTTATGTTATAATAATCACTTAATTACAGTATTAAAACTAGAAAATTCAGAAAAACAACAGCAAAAGCCGACAAAATAGAGTAAACAACTTTGACAGTTCACCGGTATAATCAAGGAACATAATACTCTCTACGAGAGAAGAAAGCCAACTTCATAGTAAATAAATGCCGACAAGTTTTAAGCGCCACAGCGTTAACCCTGGGAACTAAAATTTAAAAAATTCAAAATGGCCTCCTCTTATAAATATTTAAAGTTTTTTGAAGTGAAATTTAATTGAGTAGATATCTGATTTTCATCAATCAAATAACGTACTCAATTAAACTTCACTTCAAAGAAAAATATTTAAGGGTAAATTAAGTAGGTACAGATGAATAAAACATCATTTCATAATACGTTTTTAATTAAATTAATTAAGCATATTGTAATAGAAAATGTAACCGAGTTAGGCTTAGTAGCTGCGGGAAACCTATGAAAGGTTCAGTATACGAGGATATTAGTCCGCACTCTGCATTTACTACACTTTCCTGTTTCCATTACACAGAAATTAATAACACAAAAACATAGGATTTCTTTAAACGACACAAGTTCATAGTCACTTAATAAATTATTAATGCAAGACAATTTCAAGTGTAAACATTTGCAAAATTTTAAAAACACATCACAATTAAATAAACATTTATAAACAATATGCCGCTCTTTCGTAAAATAAATAAATATCTTTCTTTTTCTTGTTAAATGGCTTCTCGCTTTGCGCGTGATTCTGCCATGTTTAGTTAACAAGAAATTAATTTACACTGTAATTACGCCGTAGTTTAATGAATAAAGCGTTTTATTCATATATTTATACCAAAAAGTACTTCTTTATTTAATACTAGCGGCCCGACCCGGCTTCGCACAGGTTTTTATAACTTTAACTATATGCTCAGCGCACGCCACGGAAGGCCTCAGAAACGATACTTTTCCCCCGTTTTTAAAACATTTTTGGTTACTGCTCCACAACTATAGGACCTAGCGTGATATTATATAGCCTATGTTACTTCTGAATAATGCAGCTTTCTAATGGTGAAAAAATTATTGCAATCGGTCCAGTAGTTTTTGAGTTTATTCATTACAAACATACAAAAATACAAATCTTTCCTCTTTATTATATTAGTATAGATTAATAAAATAAAACCCATGTTTTATTAAATTAAAAATAATTCAGAAATAATAAGTTCATTTGCTTTCCGAGTAAAAAAAAAATATATATATCCGTTTTGTATCGTCTTGTGTCCGTGTTGTTGTATATCATTCTGTCTCTCTTGTTTCCGTATTGTTGTATATAGTCTCTTTTTCGCATATTTTGCCCAGAGGTGGCGCAAATGCACATACCGTAGATGATACCCCTTGGGTATAATTGAATGATAATGATTACTGATCAGTCAGCCATAGACGTTTGTCTATGGTTTTCCAATAAAAAATATTTTAAAGTCTAGATAGTTATGGTAAATTGCAAAATTCCAATGCAAAATTTGGCGGTAGAATGGTAAAATAGTAGAATCTAAAATGGTAGAATACAAAATGATAGAATTAATTTCTACCTAACCTAAAAAATAAGAGTTATTTTAACACAAATTATTTGCATGCGTTTTATGCCGCTTTACAGATTACAGTATATGCCTAAAGCAGAATCTTTAATACAGTAAGTTACAGAATATGCGTAATGCAGATAAAATACA
Source organism: Monopis laevigella (assembly GCA_947458855.1). NCBI lineage: Eukaryota > Metazoa > Arthropoda > Insecta > Lepidoptera > Tineidae > Monopis > Monopis laevigella. The sequence continues at coordinate 3,774,066 of OX381577.1, read as the reverse complement.
GTAAAGGTAAATTATAGAAAAAATACAGATTTAAGAGATGCGTAATGCGGATTAAAATACAGAAAATAGCAAGTTGTGCAAAATATGTGCTTACAGATTGAAAATAGGATTGTTGGAATAGGAAATAAAGGAATCCCAGGCTCGAAGGGACCAAGGAAAATGTTGCATAGAGGGCCAATTTGTGGTTGCCTGTATGCTGGGTGGAAGGAATACAGGTGGGTGATGGACTCACGTAAAGTTGGTTCGGGTTCGGATTCGGGTTTTAGAACTCACTCGACATACACCGGAGATGGGACACACTTTATAGGACAGTACTATTTTGCACTTGCGTATGAGCTACAGATTTACATAAATTTAGACTACAGAACTTATTTAATATAAAATATGTGTTTAGTCATTGTAGACACGGCACAGAGGCTACAGCTACAGTTTTTTTTTCTTTTGTGAATAAAAACGGAAGGTAGGTTTTAATAATAAATGTTGCTACATTTGACAACCTCCGTAGACTAGTGGTTGCGCCCTTGGCGTTAAATCCCGAGGTCGTGGGTTCGATTCCCACCCATGGCAAATAAATATTAGTACGTTTTTCTGTACAGTTTGTCATGGTCTGGGTGTTTATAAAATATAATATGTATTATATCATTGTTTCTGGTACACATAGTACAAGCCTAGAGCTTAGTTTGTGACCATAGCAATTTGTGTAATTTGTCCTACATATTATTATTATTATTTAAATAAAGTTGACTTTGCTAACAAAGTAAAAAATATAATATTGTGAGCAAACAACCTATTCTATTCTCACTCCTTGATCATTGATGGGTTATGGTAATTATTGTTCTCACTTTAACGTGCAAAATTTCAAACATATTGGATCGCCGACGAACTTCTTCGAACGGGCGAATGAGGTTGTCGAGCCATAAGTACGCGTACTTGCTCGTACGTTTGTTACCCCCTTTAGGGCCTTATTATAATTGTTTGTCTCAGGTAATGACATGTGCTGAAATGTTGTACGCCATCGGACAAGGCGCCCTGGCCGTGGAGTGTCGCGCGGATAACGAACAGGTGCTCGCTATGCTGGCGCCGTTCAATCATGCAGAGACCTACTGCAGGGTTCTAGCGGAAAGAAGCTTTCTCAAGACTTTGGGTGAGTTCCAACACCTATATAAGAATTATCGGCCGACCTGTCTCGTTACCCATACAAAAACCGTCAAGTGACCTAATCATGTTTCGGTTTTAGTCACCGGCTTTCAGTCACTATTGCATCGATCTCTTATCGAGGTAGTCGTCTTTTTTTTTAGGATGCGGTTACGAAGCGGTCAGTTAACTTTACCATAAAGCAGTGCAAGGCTATTAAAGTAGACTCTTAATGCAAATAAGTCTTCGTCGATGCTTATTCGGTAACCGACGCGGTGTCAGCTGGCATAGTGGGTGCAATTAAAGTTGTTATACAACAATGTATTGATCTACCTCATTCATGGATTTGTAGGACCTGATGGTAGATACAAAGTCACATGCCATGCTCCAATAAAAAAGATACAAGCCTCATTTTTTAGGTGATAGGGAGATCTTTGCTAGGCTGACCGACCGATCACGTTATAACAGTGACCTAGACATGTTTTTGTTTAATTTGTGGGTTTACCGGTAGACTACTGCATCAATTTATTTTCGAAATGATAGTCTATATTTAGGGTGCAGTTACAAAATTCACAGTTAATTCAACGATAAAGCAGCGTGACCCTTTTAAAGTAGAGTCGTAATGCAAATTCGTGTTTGTCGCTGCTAATTCCGTAACCGCATCATTTCGTTTCCTGCGTTTGTCTGTCACAATTATTTAGGTAATACATTCCGGAAGGTAAGGTCATATAATTAGTATTAGTCCATGTGAAGCCGGGGCTAGAATAGTATGTAGATAATGTAATCTCGTGTATGTAATGTATGTTTGGCATAATATTTGAACTGATGCAGGTGGCGGGTGCAGCGCCCCGGTAGGCGTGTCCACCACGCTAAAGCCGCACGACAACGCATACAAGCTGACCGTAGCCGGCGGAGTCTGGAGCATGGACGGCAACACCAAAATATACCACAAAATAGAACATGTATTCGAACAAATAAAAAAATCTACAAAACACAAACTGAGCCCTACAGAAGCGAATGAAAGTAAAAAAATGAAAACTAATGAACAGTCAATAGAGCCTCCGACTTCCGCAGGCGAATATAACCAGCTGATAACCGACATGGCTAGGAGTTGTGAAGACACTAGAAGTTTACAAGAAATTCTAGGGTTGAGACCTGAGAATTATAAAAAACTACATTGTGGTTTGACAAAGAATCCGAATGTTCCTGTTGAAGTTATAATAAAATGTGAGAGTTTAGGGAGGGAGTTGGCCGAAGCGCTTATCGCGAGAGGCGCCTTGAAGGTAATGAAAGTCACACAAGATTATATTGCAGCGTCTCTCAACAAATCTTGATACTTTGACAAATTTCTTTAGGTTATCTGTGTATTTAGTTAGGACTAAATCAAGAAGTATTCTGATTCCACAGAACAAATTATTTAATTATTTTAGGAAATAAAAAAAATGGTGTTTAATGGGTGATATGTATATCAAACAACCTTAACAAAGTTGCTGAAATCTGTTATGTAAATAAATAATGTCTACATGGTTCTTATAGTTATAATTGTATTGTATTGATCAGCGGGGTGAGTTGGAACTTTAATTAACACTTTCGCTTTCGTAAGTGGAATCGTTTTCGTCTTGTCTATGGTCAGATCAATAATATACAGAAGTGCTGTAATGCATCTTCAAAATTAATATTATTCATACAGGTTCTGACCATAGACAAGACCAAAACGATCACACTAACGAAAGCGAAAGTGTTAAATAATGTTCCAACTCACCCCGCTGTACAATACAAAAAAATGATCCAAGTAAAGACTGATTATAATTAAACTTTTAAATTGTCTTTCTTATAAATCAAGTTTTATTAATTCTGTATTTCATTGTTCATATTTTTATTTATTTTATATTTTATGATATTGGACACTATCCTGTTGTATTATTTATAAATATTTTGTTGACTATTGTTGGGTAGCTTTTGGCTAATGATATATTGTTTATCAGAACCTATTGTAATGGTGGTGTTAAAATAGTTTAATTTATATACAAATAATAAAATATATTTAGGTACATGTTAATAAAATGGTTATTTGAATTTATTTATTTTTGGTTTTATTTATATTTTTTATTTAGAACCAAAATGCCATTTGTTCCTATATTATATAAGAACAAATATAGCATTTTTGTTGATCTGGTTGAGATAGTTCTAAGTAAATAATTCCAACTAAACTGAGCATTGTAAATTGTCATGGTAATTACAAATGTCACGTTTATGAAGTGTGACAAGTTTTTCAATGGTCAGTAAATAGTTATTCAACAGATAACTTTTATGGATAATAAGTTTTCAAAACAAAACTTTGACAAGTAATATTTCTAGAATCATAAATCAAACTTTGGTAGATTCAAAAGTTATTTTTTTATTTTTATTAAAAGATATTAAGAAAATTAGGATCAAGTAAGTATTATTTACAACTCCATGTTCTTTTTTTTTAAACTTTGAAACAACATTTAGACCACAGCATTCGTGATTCTATTTCCTGGCTTCTTAATGTGTTTGTCCCATCAGCATTTTTTTTTCTGTACAGCTTGTCATGGTCTGGGCGTTTATAAAATAGAATATATAGGTACCTAATATCGTTGGTTCTGGTACACATTCGTACAAGTCTAGAGCCTAGTTTGTGGCCAAATCAATGTTTGTAATCTACCTATAGGACATACAAACATTATGATTTATTGTTTCACTATATAATAATAATATGTAGGTAAGACAATTTACACATATTATTATTACCTACTTGTGAAACTAAATATAGATGGGTTATTGAGTCTATCCAAACATCGCGACAAGCCACTTGTTCGGTGTATCATAAACCCCTCCTCTGGGCATGGGCATATATAAGGGGGGATCCGGGTGGACCGGTCCACCTTAAGTTTGTAAAAGTTAAAATAAAGTTAGTTGGGATTTTTCTTTTTCAAATATTCCCTTCATACTAAACGTGGTTTGTGTAGCTCTAGTGGTTTTTTACAAACTAGACCTTTTCTCAGACGAAATAATGATCGAAGTTTGTAACTAGTGTAGATTTAAAGATGTTGAAGTAGGTACCTACACTTTAATAAAATGCAGCGCAGAGGGGCCAACTATAATCCCATGTATTTTTTTTTATGTTAAGTTTTAACCGGGTCCCTCAATGCTGTTTTGATGTCCCTATATGCTTGCGAATATATGTGTATGTGTTTTGACAATACATTCGCCTATTTACCGTCCCGTTTGGAAAAGGTTTGCACGAATGTTTTTGTGCATGTGAGGGCCATTTACAATAAGCATCTAAAAATATTCAATGTAAAATAAAACAATAAAGTATTCATCTACTTTCAAATTTTTATTCAATTTAAAATAAAACTTGAATTAACTCGTACACATCTAATTATAATACTTCTAACATAACCCAACAGAAATCCAACATGGCGGACATACTACAATGATGTTGAAACTGGGTAACATACCAATATAATTCTATACACAGCCATACTTGACTGAATTTCCATTAAAAGTGGTATATTTTAACACTAACCTCCAATTTTTAAGTTTTAACATTGATCAAATTAACATGATTGAAAATTTCACCAATCATGTTAACTAATTTTGATCATAGATTAATTTGGTCATTTCAACTAAGCTCCGGTTGCATCAAAGTGTCTCAGGAATTGTAACGATTAAAGTTTAAAATGGCGTCGAAAGTACCCGCTGTCATAAAACTAAACTTTACTTGTTGCACTTTGGTGCAACTGGAGCTAATACTGGAGGTAATTTTAAACAAAACTTTGGTGTCAATATGAATTAATGAAAACAGTTTGTATAGATCATAAAGAAGACAAGAAATGTATGATTAATGAATTTGAAAATATATAAAAAAGCTTGTTGAATGATTATCTTAGGCCATATTTTTTTGGTAAACACATTGTTATTATCTGCTTAGTAATGAGACCTGCACCCGGAGCACGGCCAAGCTAAGACAAGATATGGGGTCGCGAACCAATGTCAAAAGTAACTATTTTTTAATATCAACCAATCAGAACTTTGCACCTGATTGGCTGATATAAAAAAAATGTTTTGTTTGACATCCGTTCGCTACTTGATCTCTTGTCTTGGCTTGCCCGTGCTACGGGTGCTGGTGTAATTATTATGCTTCTATGGAAGACAAACAAATTACTTATATAATAAAATATAGTAGACAAGCGCCCTTATTCATAAAAACTTTATTCATTGTTGTAGTTAAAATAGTGTTTTATCTCTTGTCAAGAGTCGAAGCCAGACCATTTAAACTAAAACGCTCATATATGAATAAGAGGGTTAGGTTTTAAGCTAATTTCGTCAAAAAAAAAATGATTACCTTTACAATTTTATTATTATGATTTAACAGATTATCGCAACTCATTTACCAATATTATTGATATTAAGTATTTAAAAACAAAAACGTGGTTGATCAAAAAAGCGAAATTAATAATAAAATTCTCAAACTTCACAGTGGTGAATACAACCTTAACAAATTGCTAACTATACACAAAAAAAAAACTAAACTAAAAAAAAATCCTTATTAAAATAAAGTATGAACGGTATTACAAAAGTAAATCACAATGAAAGAATAAAAGCTTGAGCAATAGAAATGTAACATTATATGGATTCATCAATGTTGAAACTCATCATATTTAATTTTCAAAAGTAGCCACCACTACACACATTTTTTGTCATAGATGTAAATAAAAACATGATATTAATCCAAAATTAAGATCAATAGAAAGTTTATTGATATGATATAATCAGGGACCAGACCTATATTCCCTTCAGGGGTTTTTGAATGGGTTTTTAATAAGGGTTTGCTTACCGAACCCGTTGCACCTCAAGTCAATTATAAAGCGCTAACCCATTGAAATCAATATAAGCATTACCCCTATCAAACTTTACCAAATGAGGTAATCAAATGCCTTTGAAAGTGTAACCAAATGAATGGGAAACCCTTTCATATTTTTAACCGTTTTAAACGATTTTGATATTACTGTATAATATAATAACAGTTATTTTAGCTTAAATATATTTTTTGTCAGCGAAATGTTCAATGTTAATCAACTACAATAACCATTAACTTTATTGTTTTCTCCCTCTCTCTTCCAAAGTTCTAAAAGAATTGTACCATAGTTTTGCTGGCTGTTCATGAGTAAGTCTTACAGGCTAAGCTGTTAAACATAGGGGTATCTTTTTTTTTTTTTTTTTTTTTTTTTTATGAGAGCTCGGCATGTGACCTTACATCTACCTGATGGAAAGCAGTATGAAGGTCCAAGAACAAATGCAACCAACAATTACGATCTACGTAACCGTTGATTGCACCTATTATGCCGGCTTAAGATGCCTATTCACGCTTCGTTTAAAGGACTCGAGATTATAGGAAGAAGGAAACACGCGAGCAGGTAGTGCATTCCACATTTTAATAGTGCGACAGATATACGAATCACCAAATTTTTTAGTGCGGGTTGGTATATCTGTCACAGTATATGCATGCATTTTGTTACCCGCTCGTGAAGTCCTATACCGGAAAGGAGAAGGAGGAATGAGATGAAAAAGTTCTTCAGAGCACTCTCCATGATAAAGGCGATAAAACACGCTCAACGACGCTACATCCCTGCGAAGCTGCAATGGCTCTAGAGTGTCCGTGAGCTCTTTGTTTTCGATAATTCTCGATGCACGCTTCTGCAGACTATCATATATATACATGTATATATATACATATATACATGAAGGTATCCCTTTCGAAAGGGTTACCTTCATGTATAGGATAGCAGCTGACTTGGGTAAGCAAGTTCACAGGGTAATTCGTTGTAAGAGGTACACCGTTTGAAGACTTAAGCCGGGATACGGGTTTCCCGGTCCCTGGATATAATAAATGTAGTGATAGTCATTACTATAATTATATTTTCATAGATTAATTTGATACTTTTAGGAACTGGTTGTTAATATCTGACAAAAGTTTTTCAAATGTAGAATAATGATACCCTTGTAAAAATGGTGTTAGGAAATCTTATTTAAGGAGGATTATTAATAATATTCCGAACTCTTAATTCTTACTGCTGAACAGAAATCTCTAATAATGGCATTTATAGTGATATTAATATTTCGTTTTTAAAAGTAGACTGAATATTTATTTACATAATTGATGCTAAGGATGCTAGTAAGTGTTAGAATAATTTTGATCATTGTTCTAAAAACGGGTCATATTTTCTATTTGTTAAAAAGAAAATTTTACAACAAAATATTCAGTCTACTTTATAAAGCCAGAATTTCAATTATTTTTTGTGTTTTATTATAATTTTTTATATTAGTTCAAAGTTAATGAAGTTGTGTTCAAAGCAACAGCTTGATATAATGCCCTTTATCATAGTTCCACTATTCAACATCTTCCTCCTGAAGGTTTGCCTTCATGGACACACGGAGTCTTTCAGAGACTTCAGGCAACTTCTTCAGAAGTAGATGGAAAATAGGAGCTGGGATGGTTTGCTGAAGTACCTGGAATATTAAAAAAGAAATTGGATATTAAAATGCTACCTAATATATAATATATATGATATTATAATGGATTGTATGATAGTAACTACTGCAGATTACTTTAGTACAAATTTTAGCAGTTACCATGGTTAGTACAGGTGAACAAAATATATATTGACTAGTTAACTTTGTCTGCGTATGCAAGAAAGCTCTCAAAAGGAACAAATATGCCCCATTTTCCCAACATTTTTCATTGATGCTCCACTCATATTGGTTATAGCGTAATGTTATATAGCCTATGGCATTCCTAGATAAATGGGCTATCCAACATTAAAAGCATTTTCAAAATTGGTTCAGTAGATCCAGAAATTACCCCCTATTACACACTTTATTATAGATTATTGAGAACAACTGGTAGTAGGTTCTTTAAGTTAGATACATTATCAATAAGGAAGTTTAGGAGATCATTGTCAGGCAATTTATGTGCATTAATTTAGATTATTGTTAAGTATGGACATACCATCTACAGAAAAATTACATTTAAATTATGTGATAATTATTAACATGTGTATCTCTCAACTTTCCATCTTAGTAATATTAGAGTCAGTTGAAGAAAAGTGAGACAATATTATAAAATTATAAATGTAAATATTGTTGCTCTGTAGACCAGAACAAATATTTTTCGCAATATGAGTTTTATATGAACCATATTTTTACATAACCTAAAAAAATCAAAAAAAAAAAATAGTTTTTTATTTTTATTCCCTACAATAAAAAACACATTAAATGGTGTAAACTTACCATTTTATGTTCCAAACAGGATCCTAGATGGGCAGTGGCATGCGGTCCATATAAGCCAAAAAGCCATGTAACCCTAAAATCTAGGGTATAAATAATCTAGTGCCTAATTATTATTTAAAAATACAATTAATTTAAAAATAATATGTGGCTACATATTATTACTAGATTATTTATACTATAGGAGTATTTGTGGCTTTTTGGTATATATGGACCATAAGACACTGCGATGGGTGCAAGTACTATAGTTGTCTCTTATAATTTTGTGATTAAAATCACAATTGTTGTGGATTTTTATAAATAACAAGTAATTAAAAAAAAACTTACACTCAACAATTGCTGTGTCTGACCGCACACGGCCACTGCCTGGCCCAGGTGCTCCACCCCAGCTTCTAAATCTCCGGCAGCTAACAGCTCCTCTCCTAATTGAATCTGAGACACAAATGTTGGACATAAATGATAAAATTAATTTTGTTAATTTTATTACCAAATTGTTGATTTGATTTTTATTTCACCTCATACATAATTTTGTAAGTACAGTAAAACTTGAAACAAACCTGTTGCAAGAAAAATTGTTGCATAGCTTGGTGATCATTCATGTTGGGAAGTGGTCCTCCGAGAGTAGAAGCTCGGGTACCATTCTGATGGGAAACAAGTCTACCTGCAATAGGAAAATTCTTCAGGCACAAAATTTTTTTTAGATACAAAGGAATATTTCTACTTTCATATGTTTTTTCACAGAATTATACCTACTGTATTGTTAACATCAAACTTTTATATACAGTACTGCACTGTATATAAAAGTTTGATGTTATTTTGATGCTAATTTTTGAGAAATTATTGTTTGATAACTTTCCAATGCAAAAAAAAATATGATAAATTTAATTTTAGGCTAAAATTACTAAATTTCATTTATGATCCAATAGTTTTCAAGTGGTAGAAGCTTAAATTGCAAATAATAAACATAATATGAGCTTAAAAATTAACATTGACTCTGTAGCTCCTCATATTGTTGTTGCTAAAAAAGTAGTTTTGTTTATGTAAAACAGTTAGTGCCTCATCAGATAGTGGCCACATCAGGTCTGCCAAATCTACCTACTTAAAAGATTTAAAGCTTGATTGGCATAAATGTATTACTATTCCGCTGTTTATTTGTTTAAATTCAATATGTCCATTTTGATGTGTAATTTAAAAAATATTTTATTATATTTACACAAATGTCACAACTGACCTTTGAAGGGCATCTAGTTATTGGTCATTTATGAGCTTAATGGGCCTTACCGTTATACTTAAACTATTTATGTAATAAAATTAGCATTCTAAAATTCAAATAATATTAATATTACACAGGGAAAATACACATAAGAGAGAATACACACAGGTAACATATATCTACATCTCTTTCTTTTTCCTGTAATTGCGCAAGGTAATTATTACCCCTTTTTATAAACAAGCTCAGCATATTAATATTAAGTGTCACAAAATTATAGTTAGATTGTGAAATAAGATTAAATTTTAAGGTTATTTTGGAAAGTAATAATAAATGCATCCTAAATTCTAGTCTTTAATACAGTAAATAATGCAATACAGTAAATATGGATTTATTAGAGGTACCTTATAATTAAATACCTATCTAATATTTTATAAAACAAAATAATAAAAAAACATTAAGTAGGTACTTATCCAAATCAATTAGGTACACAATACATGTAAGTAAAAAATCCAAATAAATAATAGCTGGCTAAGCGAAATAGATTCAGTTTATTACAAAATACTCACGTTCTCTGAGTTTCTTTTTGTAAAGAGGATCCTTTCTACGCTGTTTATCGAAATATACACAATACCCTACAAAAAGAGTGCCAACAACACCAACGGCTATTCCTAAAGTCGTTTTAGATATTTCCATTTTACTATTTGATATTTAATTAAAAAATATTCACAAAAAGGTTAGAAGAAATTGTTCAAAAAAAAATTATTTTTTTATTCTTTTTTTTTAATTCAGTTTATTCCACAAGGAAAGTGAAAGGGATTTTTGGACCATACAGCCTCGTCTGTAGTTTCATATTTAATTTTTGCCTTAATTTTTCTTCTATATTATGGCTGCGTTTCATTAGCTAACCCGTACCAGTATTATGTGCTAGCATGAAAATCAGCTGTTTCGGCGTTTTATTTAGATCATGTTAACATTTGTTAGGTATTTTTAGCAATGCAAACGAAACGATATTTTTATTGCTGATTTCTGACACTGCCATTTTGACATTTACCCTAAACGTAAAAAAGCCGAAATTAAAAATAAAAATTATCTATTTCATCTACAGAGTTATCTGTGATTTCATCTTCATCATCATCGTTGCATTATCATAATTTCTTCCAGAAATTAATGTTTTTATAATTCTCATTTACGTTCATTAAATGTTAGTAAATATTATTTTAGTTGGGAGGAATGCTTCTAAAACATCCCTATGCCGACCAGTCGGTGTCGTTTCTACCGGCCATACAGATGCAAACTGTTAAGGGACTAGTCATGATTCGGTTTTAGTCTGTGTTTCCCTAAATATTACTATTATCGACTAAAACCGAACGACTCGGTTTTAGTCGATTTACCGCTTTTTACAACGATTTATTGCCGAGGTCGTAGTTTCCTTTCGGTGCGGTTAAAAACGGGCGGCTGTTTTTTTTAATAAAAAGTGACAAGATTATTAAAATAGACTCGTAATAAAAATCGTCATCATTTAGCCGGCATAGTGAAAACCCATTCATGGACTATGGAGGTATGCTTACCACCAGATAGATGCAGTAACATGACATGCTCTTATAACCTATTACTTAGTCTACTAGAGAGTGCGGTGAAGAACTTTTTCATCTCATTCCTCCTTCAATCAATACAGTGCAATAATCAACAGTTACGTAGATCCTAATTGTTGGTTGCATTTATTCTTGAACCTTCATAATGCTTTCGATCAGGTGTGAGGTCACATGCCGAGCTCTCATAAAAATAAAAATCTACTTACCATTAAAAAAAGTAGGTATTTAAAAAATTAAGAATGAAGTAAAGTTGTCATATCATTATATTAAAAAAAAATCACGATCCATTTTTTTTCCCGCTGCATCAATCTACTTTTCATTAATGACAGGATCATGAAATCTTAAAAAAAACATTAATCATATTTACACTGAAAAAAATATTATTTGTTTAAATCTGTGGTTTAAATAAAAGAAATAAAAAGTCGATATTCTCATTTAAGAGAAGTGCCTGATTAGGCTCTTTCTCTGTGATAGGTATTTAGGAATATGCATGCTGATTCAACTCTGAAGTATTACCTCTCCCCTCGCATGACGCTTAGTCAGTAACATTATCATTTACGCACACAGTCAGTCCCTCTCGTAGAGAGTATTAAGTTCCTTGGTCAGTCCGCACGCAACCTCGTACGTAAAGCGCACGCCGCCCGCACTGCGCCCTCTGCGACATATTTTGGTATAATTCTTATGAAACACCGAGCGGAGGAATCATTGAGTGTAGGTACTTTGTGCTCCTTTTTATAATTTATTTTACTCAAACAACTTCGTCCGACACTTTATTATTTATTTTGGTATTCATTAGTGATTTGGCAATTGAACGGTATTGAAATATTTGTTGGTTGGGGTACCTTATATAGTTATTTATTTTATATAGGTAACAATACAATACACTAATTACCTACTCATTTATAATCAACATACATCTCATCTAAGTACCTAGTATGTTTCTACAATTATTACCATTGAATTAAATATATCTATATAATAAACAATAAAAGAAATACATAAAGAATTAGGTATATTCAAATGTTATCGAATATTGACAACAGGTTTTATCTTACTATCAATCTATAATCTATTTTTATGGAAATTAAAGGTACTTGCACGTACTTAAGTATAAATATATATATTAAATAAGTACGTTTTACATTAGCTTGAGTTTTATTTGATCGACGGTGAGTTTATCCACGTGCCTCACCGTTGATAGGTTTACCTACCTACCAATGTTAGCTACATTGGTAGGTAGAACTAGGAAAATAGGTACATTGGTATCATCAATATTACAATTAGTTGTGAAATAAATAGAATGCATGAAATAAATTTATGTATATATTTAGTGTGACCGCATACGTGGTAGCGCGTCTTTTGCGTTGCACGTGGGTTTTGGTCGTGGGTTCGATTCCCACAAAATAATATTAGTAATATTTTCGGTAGTTTGCCATGTTCTGGGTATTTATAAAATATTATATATATTATCGTTGTTTCTAGTACCTACACATATTACAGGCTTAGCTTAGTTTGTGAATAGGGCATATATGTAAAAAAAAGATATTATTATTACTTAAGTTAGCATTATATAAAATAGCTGACTCGCGCAACTTCGTCTGCGTATTTTTAACCGTTTACGGAGCGCACGCAAGAGTAGCTCTCAAAAATAATATTTATCCCTGGTTTATATCATTGATGCTGAGCTACTATTGGTCAAAGCATGATGTTATATATCTATAGCCTTCCTCGATAAATGGGCTATCCATCACTAAAATATTTTTTCAATTTGAACCAGTAGTTCCTGAGATTAGCGTGTTCAACCAAACAAACTCTTCAGCTTTAATATTAGTATAGATAAATAATATAATATATAATAGATATATCAATAAATATAATATTATACCCCAGGGTGAAAAGAAATCTGCCGGTCAGGAAAAGATTCAATCAATATAATATTTACATTAGATTTATGCATCATTATTAATATTAGGTCCCGTTGTTTACCAATGAGTTTTTATTTAAAAAAAAGTACATTTGTTTGATAATACCACTATAGTGCCTCTGAGAGCATGTTAAGCTGTCGGTCCCGGTTTCAAAATTGGTATAGACCAACTTGTGAAACTGTTTAATGATGGGTTATTGAGTCTATTCAAAATATCGCGACGAGCTAGCCACTTGTTCGGTGTAGACTCATACCATCGGCTACGACGAGGTGGGATTAAAATCCCCTCCGCCGCTCCGGATATTTTTTTTGGTGCGATAAAGAATTTTAAGAAAACTAAATTTTATTATTTATTATTCTATATTCTTTATATTTATATCGATTATTAAATCTCCTTTTCTATCTTCCAGAACTCATCATTTCGATGGGTACATCCTTACTCGTATCATTTTCCCTTCATTTGCCAGAATATAGACCGATACTGTTTAACATGCATAGTTTTTGTTCGATTTATTGAATAAATATAATAAAATATATACTTATTATACGACAGTGTACTTAGTGTACGAGAAACAACGATATTACGTATTCAATTTACAGAAAAACGTACTAGTATTTGGGTGGGAATTAAACCCACGACCCCCGGATACAACGCCGAAGGCGCAACTCAGTGGGCGCAACTACAGAGGCAGTCATTTAGCCATCATAGTGGAAGTCACCATATTGGTCGTCCCATTATTGGTGGGCTTACCGCCCCAGTGAAATTCTGTGCCTTAATAAAATAAAACAAAACCTAACTAGTATTATTAATCTTTCCTACTACCTAAAGATATCAGACCCCCGAGAAAATATTCTAAATAATACAGCGTTCAGTTATTTCTGACTACCCCATAAGGGACCTAGTTCAAGATGAATTATAATAATAATTAAAACAAATGCACATTGTACAGAAAAACCGGTAAATACATTTATTTATAAGGCAATCGACGTAACGTCATATAGTCATATACTATACTATACCACTGAGGTGGTCTTAGGTTTGGTTTGTAAAATTATGATTCAGTAGGTACAACATGTTTTCGCATAGTCACATATACACATTCTCTTACGCCTATGGGATTACCTTTAGGGGTGATATAGAAAACTGAGTAGAAAAATAGTTACAACTAAGCTGGTTCTTCGATAAATCTGAACCAGCTGAATCTCTATTTCAAAAACAAAGGTGTCTTGATGGATTTAGTTTTATATGATAACATGAAAAATATATAAGTGTAGGTATTTAACATTTAAAAAAATCTAATTATAAAATAAATATTTGATTCAAATCGCTGTCTATCGGTATGGTGCCCAATACGCTGGCAGCATTTCCTCTCTGAATGAGAATACTCATTTTCTAGGCAAAAAACTGCCAGCTCTATTGTCACCAGAGATGTCTACAAGCTTTGGCGTAATTTCATTATAAAAAGTTTTCAATTCTGATCCCCACGGACCCAATGTTTCGACAGCCAAAAATATGTAATCATTACAAATGTTAACATATTTTCGGCGCTTGCTTAGTTGTTCCTGTTCCGCCGCAGCACCAGCTCTGACAGAGGTACCATGAAGATGGGAGGGAGCTAAAGTATCCCAGCACGTAGCATCTCATACAAGAGACTGACCCATCCTCCAAGGTACCAAAGTCATTCCGTCTGGACGCTTGCCATCGACTCGAACCATTCGGCTCCAAAATTGAAGGAATAGAGATGTGGCAAGCGTCCTGCGGATAAGATCGTTAATGGCGCTGTGGCGAAAGAATCGGCCAGAACTTTTCATACACGAGAGTCCGTGGTGACCAAGCTCATCGACATCTCTACCACATAGATGTGGCTCGCACACCTTTAGCCCTAAACGCAGACAAACTGACAATCTTAGTGTGCTATCATTTAATAATGTACCAAGATTTTTTGAGTGGATCGCATGAAGCGATTCGTATTCAGACACTGCTAGAATAAGTGCGCGATCATCAATTCTTACAGATGAATCAAGTAAAATTTGATGATAGCGTTTAACCCGTGGTAAATCCCATGATTTTTTAATTTTAGGGTTGTCAAGAAGGTTTTTCCCTGGACAAGAAGTAACCCAAGCCTCCTTGGCCTCCAAAAATTGGTTGAATAAATTTTCGAATATTCGACCAATTTTCTAAACCCTATAAACGTCACTGTTTTGAGTCGGATTTCACTGTTCTTTTAAGAAATTTAAGTTTTCAATCGTGCCTGTTTGATAAAATAATATGAAACGTATTAAAAAATCATATTGCGCGCGGTAACTTTGCAATTGCATGATTGTTGCAATTGCAACGTTACCGCGCGCTTAGACGCGCGATGTACTTTCCTTAATAAGGGGCCTTACCGGGAAGCCACATCGACAAACCGATCGACGCGTCGATGGATAAAAATGTATAGGAAATATTGTCTATGGGTAGAACTCGATCGCCGAGAAACGTCAAATCCCATACATTTTATCTTCGCTTTCGATCGATCGACGTGTCGATCGGTATTTCATGTGGCTTCCCGGTAGGGCCCCAGGGCACGGGGGGAAACACTTGTTATTAAACATTAATTTAATTAATTTTAAACCGTCATAAAATCTAAAATTTCTCTGTCACTACGAAATCTAAGAAAAATGTATTTTTGTTTAGTAAATATTTTATTTTCATTAAACTTTGCAAATTAATGTCAAAACATATTAATTTAATTGTTGTTTCATGTTTAATTATTATTTGTTTAAAAATAAAGCTAACTATTTTATACTCTCTCTTTTTTTTGTGTTCCACTAATTCTGCCGTTGTGTGTACATTGTTATTAAACATTTTATTTATTATTCGAATTAATAGTATTTGAATTTATAATTTAATTTGTGGGAGGAAGGTCTCTATATCTTCGTTAGGCCGACCGATCGGTCTCGTTACCACCGCCCATACAGTCCGCCAAGTGACCTAGTCATGTTTCGGTTTTAGTCTGTGGGTTCACCGGTTTTCAGGAGATTACTGCATCGATTTCTTGTCGAGGTGGTAGTCTCCTTGCAGGATGCGGTTACGAATTGCGTGGTTGGATTGACGTTAAGGCAGCGAGTATATTAAATAAAATATACTCATAATCCAAGTCATCTTTGTCGCCACCCATTTCGTAATCGCATCAATTAGGCGGCATAGTGGGAGTGATAAATTTTGTTTAAGAACAATTATTGATCTACCCCATTCATGGACTTTGTACGTCTGCTCACTACCAGGGGCCTGACCAAAGAACACGATCGCCAATCGAATCGCCTCATCCATCGATAAAATTGTATAGGAATTTTACTCTATGGGTAGAGTCCGATCGCCAAGAAACGTCAAATCCCATACATTTGGCTTTCGATGGGTATTTCGATTCGATTATCGATCGGCTCTTTGGTAAGGCCATAGATAGATACAAAGTCACATGTCGTGATCCAATAAAAAAATATATAAAAAAATGGAATAATATTGGAATAGTATACGAATATTCAAAAACATTTTTTTTCGAATATTTGCAAGGGCCTTATTCCGAGTTTGCAACCGCTAATCACGACAAGACATTGCGCAAACTATAAATATGGAAATGTAAGCTCTATTCCAATGGTTATATAGTATGTATTAGGTTGGCTGTTATAATGCAGCCATCTTGAAATACACGAATTCTTCGCAAGTTTGAACATGTATTAAGCATTGGAATTTCAACTTTATAATTAACAGGGGCCTTATTCCGAGTTTGCAACCGCTAATCACGACAAGACGTTGCGCAAACTATAAATATGGAAATATAAGCTCTATTCCAATGGTTATATAGTATGTATTACGTTGGCTACTATAATGCCGCCACCTTGAAATACACGAATTCTTCGCAAGTTTGAACATGTGTGGAGCATTAGAATTTCAACTTTATAATTAACAGGAAAGAACTTACATTTCAATACCCGTACTTTACGCAAAATGCGTGACGGTGAACGTGTCAAAACTCGGAATAAAGCCCACGATCACGTTTTATGAAACAGAATGTGGACGCAGGTACGTCAAATCTACTATATAATGATATAATCTTTGGTCCTCTGTTGTCTGTGGGAAATTGACGAACCTGCGTTCAATTTTTTTATTTTATTGTATGTTATTTATTGGGTTTGTATAAATTTTAATTGTAGTTTAGTTATAATTCATTATTTTTAATATTAGCTCTTCAAATTATCACCGCAAGATTTACAATAAATAATCCCCTTTTATACAATATTAGAATGTTGCCATTTAAATTTTAAATTGAACACATGATAAATTGCGCGATTTATAAAATATCCTTTAAAAAATTATAAAATCTTTATTTATGCCGAAAGATCCTTGCAAGAAATACGCGTGTGAAATTCAAAGATGCCTAGTTGGTGAGTATTATTTGTAGTTTTTATTTTACGAATAATCGCTGTCGGCAGACAAAATTGGTCGCCATCTTTGCTTCAATCTTTCATTTGCCTCCCCATATTCGCGGGCGTTTCGTCGCCGTTTTCAATGTTTTATACTACAATTATATTTAAATTAGTGCTGATAACGTGTTTATAAATCTGTGTCTTCGGTTTACTTAATGTGAAGATGAGTTTTTTCGGGTTCGGTCAGACCGCGGACATCGAGATCGTGTTTGACGATGCTGACAAGCGGAAGGTGGCCGACGTGAAAACGGATGATGGCAAAAAGGAAAAGTTATTGTTATATTATGACGGTGAGGCGGTGACCGGCAAAGTTAATGTAACTTTACGAAAACCTGGATCTAAGTTAGAGCATCAAGGAATAAAAGTTGAGCTTATAGGTCAGATCGAGTTATTTTATGACAGAGGTAACCACCATGAGTTTATTTCTTTAGTGAAGGAATTAGCGAGGCCCGGAGATCTATTGCAACATACGTCTTATCCTTTCGAGTTTGCAAACGTCGATAAACCGTACGAAGTATATACAGGGTCGAACGTTAGACTGCGGTACTTCTTGCGAGCGACCATTGTCCGCCGGCTTACGGACGTGGTTAAAGAAGTGGACGTCGCTGTGCACACGTTATGTAGCTACCCGGACATGTTAAATTCTATAAAGATGGAGGTTGGAATAGAAGACTGTTTACACATTGAGTTTGAATACAACAAATCAAAGTATCACTTAAAAGATGTTATTGTTGGTAAAATATACTTTCTGTTGGTTCGGATTAAGATTAAACATATGGAGATTTCAATTATTAAAAGGGAAACTACGGGTACAGGCCCGAATACATTTACTGAGAATGAAACTGTAGCAAAGTATGAAATCATGGACGGTGCCCCCGTGAAAGGTGAAAGTATTCCCATCAGAGTATTCCTGGCGGGATACGATCTCACTCCCACAATGCGAGATATTAATAACAAATTTTCTGTCCGATATTACCTAAACCTTGTTTTAATGGATACAGAGGATCGTCGTTATTTTAAACAGCAAGAAGTTACATTATGGAGAAAAAGTGACAAAAGTAGATTGCCATTGCATAACCAACATGAACAAGTAATAACCACTCGCGGAAAAACCTCTCATGATGATTCCCAACAAACTGCTTCTCCTTTACATATTGAAAACACATTTGTAAGAACAATGCCACTAGAACACCCTGAGATTAGGAATGGTCCATCACCAATGGAAGAGGATATTATTTGTTCAAGAGAAATAGAAAAAAAATTAACAGATACACATATTAATGAGGAAAGGTTTCCTGAAATTATTGAAGAAAAAAAAGGAAAAATAATTGAGAAATCTAAAAAAGCTGAAAGGCAATTGGAACCTCCTTTATTAGCTGATAGACCTTTGATTGATCCCCCTGTATTGGTAAATCAGGAACCGAAGATGTTGGATACGAAAATAGAAAATGTAAAAACTGAAACCCCATCAATAACAATCAAGCAAGAAATAATGGAAGAACCTCAACTAGTTGTAAAAACTGAAACCCCATCAATAACAAACAAGCAAGAAATAATGGAAGAACCTCAACTAGTTGTAAAAACTGAAACCCCATCAATAACAATCAAGCAAGAAATAATGGAAGAACCTCAACTAGTTGAAAAACCTCCAGTATCAGAAAAGCCATTGATATCAGTTAAACCAGACACTTCAGACAAGCCACTTACAGATAATAATACACCCATAGTCATAAAACAAGAAATACTAGAAAATCCTCAGGAGTCAGAAAATACTTCGATTTCAGTAAAAATTGAAAAAGCAGAAAAACCATTTATACCTGAAAAGCCACATTCAACAGATAAGTTTGAACCAATAAAAAAAACACAACTTCCTGAGAAACCACAAAGAAATGACAAGCCCGAGACACCAGAAAAACCTAAATTATTAGAAAAACCACTATTGGTTGAAAAACTTGAAAAATAAATACCTATTAAAGGCATTCTCAATAATCAATCATATTTTTAACTAAACCACAAACTACTGAAATTTGTCCTGAAGGATAGTATCCCTGGTTACTGTTCATCAAAAAAAGTATAAATCAATTATTGACAACAGCCATAAGTAATTTGATTAAATTGCATTATTATTTCATTTATTTTGAATGATTTTATCAAGACCAAAAATTCTTATTGAATAAACTCCTGCCATCATTAATATTACAAAGGCAATGTAAAACATTATAGTATTGTAAAAAAAAAATGGAAAACTTTCTTTGCAATCATTTGTTACTTTAAAGTTTATGTTTTTTTTTTAAACTAGTTTGGTGAATTTTGTGTACACATCTGCATATTGTTATTATTCCATGCTTCTAAAATAGTACCTATTTCATAATGTAATTAAATTCCTAGTACTGATAATAAAAATATTTAACTAAAGAATGACACATCTGTGTCCATTAAACTGATAACATGTTAATAATTTTAGTTATTGTGTAGGGCCAACATAATTATGTTCAAGAAATAAACTATTTTAGTTAATTAAACTTAAGGCCTAAAGTTGAATAACAATTGAAACAGACCTTAGTTGCTTGTTTTTATGTATAATAATTAAAATTACACTTTTTGTAGATAATAAAAATAAAGTTTCCAATGTACATAATTTAGGTATTTTATTATGAATAAAAAGCAATAAGTGTGTACCTATGTTTGTACTTCAAGTGTCATACACAAATGTTAAACTACTAGTAGTTGCTTCAGTATTTTATTTCTATACATAATTTAATGCTGAAGAGCTAATAAAAATAGCTAAGTGTACCTTTATCAATATTGGATCCTTAAATATTATTAGTTCAAAAGGAAATTAATGTTTAATCAGAGTAAATAATGATAACTTAAAATAACATTTTATTACTTTCATATTTTTTTTAGGAATTTAATCAAAATTTCTAAGTTTTGGCGTAATTACCTAAAACCTTATTGTTGGTGGTATTTGTGATAAATCATTGATTTCTAAATTGTTATAGGTTGTTTAGCAATAACTGTTGTAGATTTACTAGGTAAAGAAAACCCATGTCTGTTATTTCTTATGAAACTTCTATAAGAACATAATCATAATTAGCCATAGGACATCCAATGCTGGACATAAGCCTCTTCGAAGCGGCTTCCATCCAGCGAGAACATATATATGATTGATAATATTTTCTTAAATATCCCTTATTTACTACTACTATTTTATTTACCTGGGTGTCATGATTAGGATATCAAATTACAGTCATATGAAACAAAATATTTAGACAATAATATACTATGTATATTAAAAGTTGAAATGAATTAAATTCAAAATTAAATAGCAAATGTATTTACAATGATTGACTCAATTGGTTTCAATCTTATATTGTTTGGACCAATTGGCTCAATCAAAGGTTTACTGGCATCCATACAAATCTAATTTAGACCTGGGTATAATATATTATTTATTTGTAAGCATAACTTATAATTTATTTTTGTTTAAAGCAATTAGCAACATCAACTTATTGTACCCTACAACATTTCACTCTCACATATTTATGTTATCCAGAATCAATAAAAATAAATGTATACATTACCATAAACAAATAAAATTATAATTGAAACACTGGTAAACAAAAAGGTACATTACTCAAAACATGCATTGAATACATAATAGGCACAGTGTAATATAAAATTCAATGTGTGTGTATAATGCATGTATGTCATATCATGCTTTTATTTCAATCTCAAATCATTAGTCATCAATGTAGTGTTTTGCTAAAATTAACAGCCTTTTCAAATGCTACATTAAAATTGAACTGCCTTGAACGATTATTTTATACCAATATAATAATTTAATGCAGCTAGTTATTTTTTGTATAATTTAAGCAGATCAGTTTTTTTCTTTAAAATTATTGGATAAATAATATTAAACTCATCTAACCAACCCTGTTCACTTTCAAATGAGTTTGTGTATTTTAAATGTGTTTCACTATTAAAAACAATTGATTTGATTTCATTAAGTACACTTATTATGGCCTTTTCCACTTGTCACCAGACTCGTTTTGAAGGTGAAGAGAGATTAATTTGCTTCAAGTAAGAGTTCTGGCACAAATTTATATAGATTTTCATTATTATGTTTCTTAGAACTGTTGTTTGTATGTTAATTAGGTAAAAATCCATATTAATAAAATGGAATATAGTATCTTATGTGTAAATTATGTTAAAACTTAAAATTGTTTGATTTTATTTATTAATTAAATATCTTATTTAGTAATAAGCGTATCCACATTGTTATAAAATATATGTATAAATTGAAATCTGTTTTTTTATTGTCTTCCATAAGGTAATGGTCCCAAAGGCACATAACCAAAGGATGCCACTACAAAATTAATTTGAAATATTAATCAAAAGAGCGGACTTTTTTATTATTTTTAAAATATAGAATAGGTACTGACACAATCAATAACAAACCGGAAACACTTTTTTATTCTAATTTTCATTGGCAGCTGCCAGTTTATTGTCTTTTATGTGGCGAGAATGGAAAGTGGTGTACTTATTCTGCAATTTTCTAATCCCAGAAATTAAGATTCATCTACGTACATTTAATTATAATTTAACTAACAAAGTAACTAACTATATACGTGGTGGCCGAGTTGGTTAGACCTTGGACTTAAAAACACTTAGGTCCCTGGTTCGAATCCCGGTGTGTACCAATGAGTTTTTAATTAAAAAAAATATGTACATTTGTTTGACAACACCACTATAGTGTCTCGGAGAGCACGTTAAGCTGTCGGTCCCGGTTTCGCTATACCAACTTGTGAAACTGTTTATAGATGGGTTATTGAGTCTATTTAAAAACATCGCGACGAGCTAGCCACTTGTTCGGTGTAGACTCAATACCATCGGCTACGACGAGGTGGGATTAAAACCCCTCCGCTGGGTACCCTGGGGCCGTCTAGGCGGTCTCGGGCGCCGTAAGGCACCCGTGATGATATGTATGTATGTATGTAACTAACAAAGAATAGTTGCTTGAAGAAAGGTCATGTTATACTGTTCGTTTAAGATATTCCTCAATAGTAAATTTAGATTTATCTTCTTTTAAGTCATATTTAATATTTTAAGCAGGGTATCATCTAATGGACAAAAATATTACCAAGTCGGTTTTGATTTATAAATATTGCATGGCATCAATGACATTCTTTGCTGCAGATGCAGATTATAATATATTTTGCATTAAAATGGATAGATTATGCTTGACTATTATTAATGAAACTGAAACTAAGTAAAATATTATGATGGCAGTGTCATCTATTGGTGAAAACAAATTTTCGAACAATATTTTACTACGTTACTTTAATTTATTTTTATTCGTAAAACTTCAGTATTTTCACTTATAAATCCTAAATAGGCATTTACTTTTTAATTAGGTTTTGGGTTCTAAGCAGTGGCATCTATTGCGGTCTTATTAAAAATAGGGGTGTCGTAATTAGGAGTTTTTACAAATAAATTTCAATAACGTTTGAAATAAGATTTTGGTAAGATTACAATATTTATTTGCTTACCATACAAAGAAACTTTCTCTCTTTCTATTATTTGTGTATACTTTTATAAGGCCTAAAACTAAAAATCATGAAGGTAAAAACCGTGCCCGTCCGCGCGCCGTTTTTTTAGCTTCATGCTAAAAATAAACCCTAAGGTGTCAGCCTTTGGTGACGTTACTTTATAAAATTCTAGGTTAGGTTAGTCTGGCGGCTGGATATCTTATATTATTTAAATCAGGCCAATTCTTCAAGACTAGTGAAACTAGAAGTTTATTTTTCTTTTTTTAAACATGGCCCGTGTTTTTACAGGGTGTAACAGAAACATATATTCACATGGTTTTCTTATAAAAAAGAATTAATGTGTAATTAATTTTCACTGTGTAATAAAATATATTTAGTCGAGACTAGTGAAACTAGAAGTTTACTGTTCTTAAACATGGGCCGTGTTTTTACAGGGTGTAACAGAAACATATATTCACATGGTTTTCTTATAAAAAAGAATTAATGTGTAATTAATTTTCACTGTGTAATAAAATATATTTAGTCGAGACTAGTGAAACTAGAAGTTTTCTGTTCTTAAACATGTGCCGTGTTTTTACAGGGTGTAACAGAAACATATATTCACATGGTTTTCTTATAAAAAAGAATTAATGTGTAATTAATCTTCACTGTGTAATAAAATATATTTAGTAGTATATGATCGTGGCATTAGGGAGCAAAACACAATGTTGTGTATTGACAGCGAAAAAATCCCCTTTTACTCATTTTCCTTCTCTTCAGAGCACCCAGCTATCGCTTTTACCATCCCTCAATGTCCTTGGTTTAGATATACGTTCCGATCTTAACCACCGCAATTATATCGCATTACAAAAACAGCTTAAAAAAAAACATGCCATCATAAATCACCCAGGTTAAGAATAATGCTATATAAGGCTCAAATTCGACCGTGAGTGGAATACTCTTCGCATTTTTGGGACGGATCTGCCAAGTATCTGTTATCTGCTCTCGATACCCTGCAGAAGCGAGCGACTAGAATTATTGGAGACGAAAAGCTCAATAAAACCTAAGAGCCGTTGCAGCTTCGCATGGATGTGGCATCGTTGAGCGTATTTTACCGCCTATACCATGGATAGTGCTCTGAAGAGCTTTTCAACATTATTCTCCCTTCCCCTTTCCGTTACAGGACAACACGCACTGGTTGCAAAATGCATACAGTCCCTGGCCATATTATTAGACACACTGTGCATTTTTTATATTATTTCTAATAATTATGCTTTGAATATTATTATTGCGATTATTCGTAAAATTTATAACATTTATTTAGGATGCTTAAGTTTTTTTTGTATTATTGAATTTCATATCGAATTTTTCTATGTGATATTAAATTGTTACTTATAGAATATAGTCCTTAACACTTAGTGTATTCGAAAATATCAGAGGCCCTAGTGTGAATTTTGTAACGTTTACTATTCAGTTAACTATACTACTGCGTAAATTTTTCCACTAATCAGATAAGCTTATTTTGATAGTCCAACAGAATAAAAAGATCCTATTGGTGGTGATTTATCGATTAAGGAGATAGTAACGTAAAAAAAAACTCAGGGCCTCTGATTGATACCTTCCAGTAGACTAAGATAATAACTTTATATCACTTAGCAAAAATATATATAAAGTTCAATAATATCAAATTTATGTACTAAATAAACGTTATAAATTTTATTATTAATCGCATCAAATATTGTACCTATTCAATATGGAATTATGTAAAAAAAAAATTGCAGAGTGTCTAATAATATGGTCAGGGACTGTATGTATACCGTGGCGGATGTACCAACTCGTACTAAACGTTTTGGCGATTCATACGTCTGCCATACTATTAAAATGTGGAATGCTCTACCAGCTTGCGTGTTTCCTTCCTCTTATAACCTAGAGTTCTTTAAAAGAAGCGTGAATAGGCATCTTAAGCCGGCATAATGATGGCAACCAGCGGTGCACCTGTATGCATCCGCTTGTTTCTATCATTCCTGGACATTGCATACTGCTTAACATCAAGTGGATGCAAGGTCACATGCTGAGCTCTTATAAAAAATAAACAAATTTAAATTTATTTAGTTTGGGCTACCTAACAAGTAACAGCTGTTTTTTTTTTCTAACAGTAGCTCAAGTAAAAGTTGTTTGTGTATTGCGCCTGTATATGTATGGGTTTCTGTCACATACCTACTGAAATAGATTGGACATACCTACCTACTATATTTTATGTATTGCTATTTGTTGCAGTTTATGTTTATAATAAGCATAAGTAGGTATTAATGCTTATTATGAACGTAAAAACGTTCTGTTTGAGTATATTTGAGGTTGAGACATATTATTTATAACCATTTGGAACTATAAAGGATCTTGGGCATTTTTGTATGGGAGCTGGGCGTAAAACCAACAGAAATAAAATGTGTTGTAATTTACTACATTGTACTTCTAAATACCCCCTAAATACTTGTTAACCTCAATATAGACCGGGTGTTACTGCAAAAAAAAAAACCCTAAAGTTTGGTTAAATAAAACACACATATTAGTTAAAACTACAATTTATTAATACTTTTTATTCAAATATCAATGGTATTCATCAACTATAACATCTAATAAATGTTCTGCGGGTGCAACGAAAGACTCGTGCCGTCCTAACCCTAAAAACCACAAAACTGAAACTATGTGGGCACAACTTCCTACTGTTCTTCTGCCTGTTAAGCAAGTACAGTAATGCTCAACTATCGCATTTCTACCGATTTGGTCTCTATCAATCAAAATGTAAGTATTATATGTGCGCGACCTGACATGCCGCGACTGTATTTTAATTCGAAGCAACCACACATTAGTTTGCAGAATATTACATCTGTTTAAATCATCCAATGACTCCTCTCTATATAATTCAATTAAATAAACACTATCGCGGAAATGTTCTGCGACATACGATTTTGCTAGTTTAGTAGTGCATATGATAAGTTCCCAAAGCGTGAAGCACTAGACATTCCTCTGTTAAACGTGGAAAATCATGAAGGAATGGTAGATTTGCTTCCATTCTTACAGTCTCGACGTTGTCGATTCAGATTTTTAAGTTCGACGTAATCGAATAAACGATTCGTTGTTTATTTTTTCATCAATATTGTTTATTATATCCGAAGTAGGGATGGGTCAATGAAAAATTTCATTTCAATGAAATTAAAAATATGTGAAAAATATGAAAAATTTCAAAACTCCTTGAAAAATTTCAAATCGAGTGAAAAATATTTTTGTTCTCATAAAATCCGAATTTTAATGATTTGTATTAAAACTTTCATTATTTTGTACTAAGTAAATATATTTTATATTATGAAAATTCATTATTTAAATTATAATTGGATTTTATTGCGTAAAATTATATAGAAAAAAAATTACCGAGTCTTTTTGGCGATACCTTATTATCAATGCAATGATGCATAATAATACTTAAACTACTTCGAAAATATGGTCATACTTGCGCAGTCCAAAGACAAAACGTCTACATATCACAAACGTATTAAGTAAATCTTGAGTAAACATCAGCCTTAGCACGGCCAATTGTCAAAACGATGTGGCGTGACTTTTTGCTAGCTGACGGATGGTGACGATGGGGAAAAATTCCCACTTAATGAAAAAGAGAGGAAAAATTTCTACCCTATAAATAAAGTAGGGAAAAATTAGCAACTTTTGAAAAAGTGGGAATAATTCCCACTTAATGAAATAGTAGGGAAAATTATAACTTTTTAAAAACTGGGAAATAGTCCCATAGTAGTCAAATTGAATATTTCAACTGTTTTAAGTGGGAAAAAATCTATAATCTTATTTTTTTAAAGTAGGAAAAAGTCTTATTTGACGATTAATTGATATTTAGTGGGAAATAATATCCCATTTTATAAAAAATTGGGGAACAATATTTTTTCCCCCTTTTTAAATGTGGGAATTTTCAATTTCTGTCATGTAGAAATACTTTTTCAAAATTCCCACGTTATAGCATACTTTCTCTTATAGTATTTTCCAACCTTTACAGTTACTACTTTTTACAATTCCCACGTTCCCAAAATTCCCTCTTTATCATATATGCATATTTTCACGTAATTCCCTTTTTTTCTACTAGAAACTTTACGACTGGAGTATAGGTACCGTGCCGTGAGGCGTGCGTGCAGTGACTTTATCCAGCAATGTAGTCTGCATTCGAATTGACGATTCAGATTAGGCTATATTTACATACTTCTTGTATCTAAATCAGAGTCCTAACTAAATAACACATTCCAACTCTATTATGTTTAGAATTTCGCGGTTAGGATTAAGGACATTTAGAAATTTATTTATCATTAAAAATAAATAAATACAATAAATCAGTACCTACTAAGTAATTTTAAGTGTAATAGTAATCAAACGATGACTCGAGTTTAGTATATGAAAGACAAGACAATAATTAAGTATATTGTATAAAACACTTTTTTTAAAACATTTTCACCAGAAGTCCTTTTTATGTTCCTCGTTGATTTTTTTTTTTAGTATAATTTTAGAAATATCCAAAATTATATAATTTTGTTAATTCGATACATTGTAAAACAATTAACTTTTAATAAATCAGACTATTGTATTATTAAGAATAGTGTACACATACATATTTGTGTACATTTTTATAAGAAAAATATTTTTCACATCAAACGTGAAATTTTCAACACCAAATGAAATTTTTCCGAAAAATTTCAATGCTTGAAAAATTTCATGAAATTTACCCATCCCTAATCCGAAGCTATAGTCGATGGTTTTCAAAAATTGGGCGAGCATTTAAAAGGCTAGCACCAATTTTGAAATCTATACGTATACGTTTATAAGGGACAAAAGACAATATTTGCATCTCTTTTTTTCTAAGCACGTTGTCATATTTTTATTTCACGCTAATGACCAGTTTTACGCTTCAGTGTCAGCCGCTTGATACGAGCAGATGTTCACAGGAATCTTGGGTAGCCATGAAAATGCGCAGAAGCAACATTGCAAGAAACCTTACTGACAGTACTATGACTGTTTTTTTTTTTAATTTTATTTAAGAGGGAAATTCAAATTGAAAGAATAATAAGGAATTGTAATTTTTTTTTTTACTTTTTCAGTTCAAATGTCTTGTGCAAAAGTTATTCCAATTCAATGTAAATGTCAGTTCTCTGAAACGTATCCTCTTCATAATACTTTTTAATTTAACTTTTTTATGTATTTAACATGAAATAAGTAAGAAGCATTAAGGTTCTCGAGTGGCGAGCGCGTGCTGGAAGACGCAGCAGAGGCAGGCCCCCCACAAGATACCCGCGACCTTTTTTCAGGTCGCAAGCTGATGGCTACATGCGGCGCAGAACCGGTCGTTGTGGCGATCCTTGGGGGAGGCCTATTTCCAGCAGTGGACGCGTGAAAGGCTGGTATGATGATGATGAAGTAAGAAGATTGATGCTACTTTTACATATTTTAACCGTCATAATAATAATTACAACATATTGTGCGAAGCGGCCGCGAAGTCTTTTGGCAAATCTCTAAAAAATTCTATCAAGTCATAAAACACACTTAAAACTGAACAAAGATGTCCTCGTGTATCTCGATGATCTAAATGTATCTGGATGATATGTTTTTATATCGTATACGTTTGAACATTACTGAATATCTCTGTTCACCGATTGTTTCGGTGATTGCCGTCATAGTATAAAATTAAGAAATAGTCATTAGCTTTCACATAAAATATATTTTAAAGCTGTTGGTCTTACGCCCATTTTGACCGTGACCCTTTAGGCGTGACACTTCACGTGCGATCTCGATTTTCATGATGGCAGAGTTCAGTTGTTATTATCATTTATGTTATTGTTTGAGGGTTGCATTGCTTCGCGGTCCGAATGGCGATAACACCGCTGATGTGACAACTCACGGTGCTATTAGCGTGCTAATGAATCGGAACAGTGAATAAGCACGCTCACAAGAACATCACTTGTATCTCCCTCTATCTCGCAACTAACACATATGCTCCTCTCTCTCGTTTTAATATCAAATAATACGTTGTAACAAATTGATGAATTTTAAATAAATGAGAACACAACACTTAACTATCGACCAGTGCTGCCATCGATTTTGGCGTGAATCGGACCGCAAGTTTGGTGGCCTGTCTGTAGTTCGTAGTCACGTTACTCCTGCAGTACAATGATAGATGTAATATAGGTACTTTAATAATAATATGAAGGACATAATTCATTAAAATGAAATTTGTAGATACACTTACATTTAAACAAACAGCTGTCATAAAGTATCACTAAAGACCATCTTTTAACTCGAGCTATTCGGATCGCGGAATGATTAATTAACTTAAATTTCTAACATTTACACGCGCTGGAACGACTGGGCTGAAAAAACCAGCGTGCGGCCAAAGTGTACCAGAAACAACGAAATTTATACATATTATATTTTATAAACACCCAGACAATGACAAACTGTACAAAAGAACGTACTTTTTTTTGCCATGGGTGAGAATAATAACCCGCCACGTGGATACAACGCTAAAGACGCAACCACTAGTCTACGGAAGCGGCCTCCACGTGTGGCCAAGTTAGCTAGATCTAAAATTTAAAACACTACAGTTTTGAAGGCGCGGTGTGTACTAATGAGTTTTTAATTTAAAAGATGTAAATTTGTTTGACAACACCACTATAGTGCCTAGGAAAGCATGGTCCCAGTTTCACTATACCAACTTGTAAAACTGTTAATAGATGGATTATTGAGCCCATCCAAACATCGCGACGACCTGACCATTTGTTGGGTGTAGCCTCAGAATACTATAGCTTACGACGAAGTGAGAATCCAATCCCATTCCTGGGTACCCTGAGTAATCTACTTTCAAAGTTACTTTTACACTGGAACTTATTTTTTATTATGTTGTCTTATTTTCATTTCGCTAGTCCGATTGGTTAAAGTAAGGTCTATTAAAGATATTCTTTGTCAGTGTTTCATACAGTACATTATCTATTATCGAGCAAAAAGGAAGCACTGATTAAACATTTTCCCTTCAGAGTCTACAATATTGAAGATGCAGCCAAAGACGGTTATATCCGAAACTCCTCGACTAACGATACCCATCGTCCCATATCTTTCCCTTGCTCGGGTTTACACTTGGCGTTACAACCCCAATACAGGATTAACCGCAGGTAGATATCTAATGTATTGCAGGGAATCTCCTCTTACCTAACCTTTTCGCTTCGTATGTAACAAAAAGAGAGCTCGGTCTTTGACCTCACGTTTGTCTAATGGAAAGTATGAAAGCCTAGGAACAAATACGAGCATATATGTAACTTTTGCTTTACTGCCGTGCCGGTTTATGGTCCTAAACCCTTCGTTTAAAGGTATCAAAGATAAAGGAAACACGTAATCAGGTAGAGCAAAAGAGCTAGTGCAAAGGTACGAATCTCGTGCGGGTTGGTATATCTGACCCAGTGTCTGTCATTCTGTTCGTGAAGATTCTTATTGAAAAAGAAAAACAGTAATGAGATGAAAATATAATCGATAATTATTTGTAATTTATATATATCGAAGTTTTCAAGTCCCTGTCTATGGTAAAGGCAATAAATACGCTCAACGACGCGATGCTATATCACCGTTTTAATGCTCTCTCGGCTCTACCTAGGCAGGATATTCGCCACGCGTAGTATTGCTATAGAAAATTAGAGCAAACAGTAATACGAAAATTAAGAGTTGAGTCAATCAGTAATACCACAGAAGAAATAATAGTACAAGTAAAGAAGCTCCACTCCGAAATAACAATTAAATAAATAGCGGCTCTTGCACCGACACAATAAAACTCAGTTCAGATCGCACAGCGCTAATGGCCTACATTTATATTCACCTAAAGTTGTCTCTCTTTCTATCGCGTCATTCTTCACTTTTCTGACGACGTTAGGGTTGTCTTCTTTTAAACAAAACCTAGGTTAGGTACTTAGTCGTAAGTATTTAATCATAAAACAATTTTATTTTAGGATGTCTGCTGCATAAGTATTTTAACCTAAGGAGATACGGAAGCCATAAGGCCACTACGTTGTCTATGAAACTAAATATGGCTGGTGTATAGGCACAAAAGAAATAATAGTAGGTAGATTATGTGGAATGATATAAGTGCGAATAAACCTTAAATAAGTATATTTGCTTAGACTAGTTAGTTATTATTAAGCAACCTACGTAGGTACCTAATTGGGCAAATAACCGTGGTAGGCGTGGATTTATTTACCTTTTGAGGTCCTTTGGAAGTATAAAAACGTAAGGTCCGGATCCTTGTTACTATTATTTAAGTAACTGAATGTGGCACAATAAGCTTTAGACCTCATTTTAGTTAATACTAAATATTGCGATGAGCGCGTGAGTATTATACAAACATGCGACTCGGCCGGGCGCGGCAGCTCACTGCGGCAGCCCTCAAAAATTAAACCCATCCGTGGGTACGGCCGGGTACTTGTAGCTTCATACCTAAAGCGCGGAGTGGACTGGTAATACTAATTATACTCCGTAAAATTTAGCTTGATCGATGACAGCTATTATGACATTTATTGCTAGTGATGTGATGCTGTCGATACTAAATATCGATTAATCTTTTGATAACATGAAAAAATAAACATCAAATTAATTTCAAATATTTTTGATTCTAATGCGGATCGTGTTGCGCATGTTAAGTTTTAATGAAAACATAACAAAAAAGGCCATTCGATACTATTGCTAATCTGAAGATTTGAAACTGGTAGGTCATACGAAATCCAGTGAATCGATTAAAATATATACCAAAGATCGTATAGTAAAAGATCGATCTATTAATTTCGACAATTTTCGAGACAATGAATTGATATTTAATATATGACTCATAATAATATAGGACTCTTCCAGCGATAGTGAGTCTGAAAATGATGACATCGACTTCTACTACTCTTATGACCGACAAGAGTAGTAGAGTAGAAACCCCGATTGTTCGGTGAGGCCAAGAGCCGGCTATAGTTGATCCTGTTACCGGGGCAGGGAGTCTACTTTCTGGTTACTTCTCGCGGTCAGTCGGTCTCAACCCACTTGCTGTGGGATTGGGTTTCGGCTGGAGTATATACCCCATCTATATCTAATTAAACTATATTTACAATATAATTATTTATTATTTTTTAATTCTTTTCTATTTACCTATATATTGTATCGATAAAAATAAATAATCGAAATTTAGTTATTTGCCCAACCCTAGTTGGTTTAAAAAGCAACCTCTGAAAGAAAAAATAAAACTTTTAAATGCTTTCAAATTAAAAGTAAATAAATGCTAATTCAGTTGATTTTCTACAATTTGATAAAATACGTAATTTAGTATTTTGTTAAAAAATATCATGAATATTTTTTTTTTCCTACAATAAAGGAAAAAGAAGGAACTTGTTTTTTTAAACGCAGTGGCTACTGTTCTCGATCAAGTTAAATTTTACAGAGTATAGTATTAAAATATAAAAATGAATTTAATGTTTGAATTTGGTGGAGGGGTCCCTCCACTTGTGACAAGATTTGTTGCTGAACATCTTTAACATTATAAAAACTTTAAAAGAAGTAGATTTTTGTTAAATTTAGATGGTTTAGGAGGGAGGGGCAAACTAGCCCCCTCCCTGCATCCGCCACTAGGTGTGCCCAGACTAATAAAATTGGTAAGCGGAGATTTCGCGGATTAGATAAATTTTAAGTACATTTCCAAGCATGTATTGTAATTTACATCTTTATATTTTGCTTTTAGAATAAGTAGATAGTAGTGGACGAATGTGATTTATTGTTTCGTTAATCTCTTTTTACTAATAAGCTAAGTGGTCTATCGTTTGTTTGTTTTTGTTGTTTTTTTATTTCGCTCTCCTTTCTAGCTGTTTGTTATCTATTTGTAGAAATCGTTCCATTCGTTATCTATTTGTAGAAATCTTTCCATTCGTTATCTAAGTATTTACGCCAATGGTGATCCTTTTACCCCTGACGTTTGTGAACAAAATTTATAACGGCGGTACACTTTTATCAACCTAAACTCGAACCAAGACCATCAAAAAGGCTCATGTTATGTGTTCCCTACACCATTCATTTTGACGAGCGCGATTCCCGTGACGTATAGGTGGCCATCTCATTGGGCGTCGTCCTGGTAGGCCGTACTCATGCAGCCGATTTCGCACGGTTTGGGGGCTAACAACAAAAGTGGTGACTTGAGTTTTGTAGCCTTAAACCTATATCTCGGGCGGTTAAAATTGGCTGACGTCTTGCAGTTGTATGTATCGGTCTTTTCGAGTGTTTGTACTACTTCCCGCAGCCTGGGTGCTGCTCAGCGGGATCTCCTGTGTTAGTGTGCCAAAGACGGCAAATAACGCTTCTGTTGACACCAAAATGCCGAAATACCCGAAATTGATACCTTCCCGCTTGCAGCATTACAGCTCTTTTGCATCTGCGTTTAAATGATGTCGCTCCACGAAGTAAACAATGTCTTATATTTTAATTTTGTCGTAAACTCTATTTAAAATATTGATAAAACTATAAAATCAAGTTTAAATACCAAGAATTAATATTAAATACATTAGAATAGAAAACACATTTAAATTCAAACAAATGCTTAAAATTTTATGAACAAACAAAACATAATCGAAGTTTTTTTTTCAACCAGCTTATTTGGAACATAAAGATTACTACATACTTACCTTTTATAAGAAAAGATAGAATATTTGATTAATATAATTTGTAGAATTTGTATCATGATGCATGTTACTTAGACTTTTTGATGTGTATATTTTAAGTCATCCGGCTTTCTCGGAACACTACCACTCCGCCGGTCTAGAGGAGTACTATCGCCTATATGACGAATACCTCTATTATTATATAAATTTACTTTCTTTTTGTTATTATACTACATTCCAGCACATATATATTAAAGTCATCAAATAGCTAAGTTACTACTGTGCCACTTGTATCTTCTTATTTCTGAGTCTTTGTTATTCAGACATATTTTCATATACTCCACTAAAATTTTCCAGAAAACGATTACCAAGAAGCTCGTTGCGCTACGATCTTCGAATCCATGCGCCAGTGCTGTCTGAAGCACAAACCAATATCTCTCGTCTGCGAAGGATACAGCCTGGAGCCGCGGCAATTTGCACCGGTCACTGACCGCCCAAATAAATCGGAGTGAGTGTGTGATCATCGCTTGTTTTTTTTAATTTTCAGTGTAACGATTAAAAATGGCGTCGAATGTACCCGTTTTATTTTGAAAGTCGAATGACAGCTGGTACATTCGACGTCATTTATAACTTTAATAGTTATAATTACTTTAACATACACTTTGAGTGTCACTCAGCCTTATAAGGGCCGATTTCACCAAAAGAAGACAACTTATACCAGGTGGGCGATTTTCGCGCTTTCGACATTCATCTCGATTCGAGATTTTTAAAAGAAAAATGACTAAATATGCCATTTTTCGTTTAAATATATCGAACATTAAACGAAATAAATAATAAATATTAATTAATAAATTATAAATATACAAATATTGGACGAAAAATGACATATTTAGTCATTTTTCGTTTAAAAATCTCGAATCGAGATGAATGTCGAAAGCGCGAGAATCGCCCACCTGGCCAGGCGCACTCCGCACTTTAGGTAGCTACAAATACCCGTCTAGACGGACCTATTCTATGTTCGATAATATCGCGGCGCGTGAGGGATCAGGATATTATTTTTAATTAAAATGAAGGCAAAATCATATTGAATAGCATTTGGCTGCTTAAATAATAACAAGGATCTGGACCTCACCTTTTCCACCACAGTTTCAAGGGACATCAAAACGTAAAGAAATCCACATCTACTATAGGTAATTCTAATTTGGGCAGGTACATTAAACAAAATATAATATCAAACCTTTCCTATCTACCAATTGTTGACTTTTGTTATCCTCAAATAAATTTTCTCGTATTTACGTACTTTGTTAGATATTTAATTAATATTATACAAGTTCTGTTTACAAGGCCAGGTTTTTATTTTATTTTCATTTTATTTTGTTTGGGTCCTACCGGTGTTGTAGCCGAACCTCTTTTCGCCAGTTCGTCAGCCGCGTCGTTACCGAGGGAGTTGCTGTGTCCCTTTATCCACTGGAGAGTGACCCTTAGTAGTGGCATTGTTTTACCAGACTTGAGTTCATCTGTTTGTTCTTCAATGCTAGTAGTACGGCTGCGCTGTCAGATAGTATGCGTATACCATTTTCTTCTATCTTTCTTGCGCGTATTGCCGCTGTTGCTTCTATTATGGCTATACACTCTGCTTGGAAGATGGAAGCATGTGTGCCAAGAGCTGTTGAAATTCTAATGTTTGGGTCGAGTGAGTACACTCCTGCGCCTGTTCCGTATTCTGTTTTTGAACCGTCCGTGTAAATTCTGACTTCGTGTAAGCCAGATTGATCAGTCGGTTCTTCTTGCATGTTTATTGAGTAATTTCTCACAAATATGTGCACGCGAGGACATCTGTCGTTCACTGCATTAATGAGTGGTTGTATCTCAAGGTGTTCGTTTAATGACTGAGTGTGCCTCACTCGGTTGTCTATATTCCATTGTCCAGAGGCTCTGAGTCTTATGGTGGCGACAGCAGCTTCGAATTGTATTTGTGTTTCAGCATATTCTCTATCCATACTGTAATGGTCGGCTCCACTTTATATTTGATTAGGGCCGTAGATATGCTGACAAAAGACGTTTTATCAAAGGCCCCTTCGATATCAATGAAGGTTCCTAACGTCGATTCTTTATTAGTTAAAGTCGATTCAATTTTACTTACTACATGGTGTAGTGCTGACTCCGTTGATTTTCCTGTTGTGTATGCATGCTGATAAGGATGCAATGGTTCTTTAACTAAGATCGTGTCTCTTAGGTGTTTGTCACATAGCCTTTCCATTGTTTTAAGCAGAAAGGAGGTAAGGCTGATTGGTCTGAAGGATTTAGCTTGTGTGTAGTCACTTTTTCCCGGTTTTGGTAGAAATACTACTTTCACTTCTCTCCATTGTTTTGGAACGTACTTATGAGCTAGGCACGCGGTGAATATTTCTGTTAGTAAGGGCAGTAGGTTGGCGAGGCCCCACTGAAGGAGGGCTGGGAAGATGCCATCTATACCTGCTGACTTGAAGGGCGAAAAACTTTCTATAGCCCATTCAACCTTTGTTGTCGTGATGACTGATTTCGCGATTTTCCAGTCCTCATCCGTTGGTGGCAGAGCGGTACTTACTTCCCAGTCTCTATTGTCAGTCAGTTGACAGTCTGGGAAGTGAGTTTGCAAGAGTACCTCACTTGTTTCTTTATCTGTGTTTGTAAAAGTGTTGTCGGATTTTTTTAGCGATCCTATACAATTTTGGTTGGTTGTCATAATTTTCCTGACTCTGTTAGCTTCATGGCTTGTTTCTATATTCTCGCAGAAACGTCGCCATGATTCCGTTTTCCAATGTTTGACACGCTTTTTGAAGTAGGCTTGGGCATTTTTATATTTTGTCCAATCCTCTTCTTCTCTTGTGTTCATCGCGCGGTTGAAAAGCTTTCTTGCTTTGTTATTAAGGCGGTCTAGCTCCGGACCCCACCAAAGATTTCCTCTCTTGTTTGGCGGTGGTGGTAGCGTCAAGGGGCAAGACCTATGGTAGTTTTTTGTTATATTGTCCATAAGTGTTTCCACGTTATGTTCTATATTAACAGTTATGTTTGTCATATCCTCCAGATTTGTATGTTCTATATTAACAGTTATGTTTGTCATATCCTCCAGATTTGTACTAGTTATAGTGTTTTCCAGAGAGTTGCGGTATAGTATTTTGTTGGTCTTCCTTGGATTTCTTTTGGATATTGGTTCCGGAAGTGCCATGTTGAGTGTGAAGCATATTCGCCTGTGATCTGCAAGCGAGGCTTCCCTCGAAACATGCCAATTTGTTATTAAGTCGCTTACCTCTGGTGAAGCTAAGGTGACGTCTATCACTGTTTGACTTCTGCTTGTGACAAATGTTGGTTCTGAGGCTCTACCATGTGTTTGCGCATTGTAGAAACGAAACGTACTCATTAACGTATACGTGAGCAACAACCAATAGGATAGCTTTATTTTTGGTAAAATGATTAAATAAAGCGGCCCTATTGGTTGTTGCTTACGTATACGTAAATGAATACGTTACGTTACTACAATGCGCAAACCCATGGTAGAGCCTCTGAACCCCTGTTGAGTATAGAGAGGTTAGTGGTAAAAAGGTATTCAACGAGTTCCTCACCTCTCTTGTTCGATGTCGCGCTTCCCCATAATGGGTGATGTGCGTTTGCATCTGTTGATATTATAGTTTGCCATCCTTGTGCGGTGCAGTACGCTACTAGGTCGGCCAATTCTTTCGGTGGTGGATCCCGGTCTCCCGGCATATAAACCGAAACGAATACTATAGTATGGTTGACCCAACTACTGTTTGAGGCCCTAACAGCAGTTAGGTCTCTAGAACAGAATTGTGTTAGTAGTGTTACATGTAAATTTTGGGGAACGTATATACACGTCCTCGGCTTTGTTACAGTGTTGTCATATTAGAGCTTACCTCCTATGTTTCTTAGTCCGCATATAATGTCACCTCTAATCCACGGTTCTTGAATCAGGGCGATAATGCTGTTGTCTTCATCCAGCACATGCCTAAGTGCTGTTGTCGCTAGCTGCTTGTGCTGGAGATTGGTTTGTATGATATTTATATGCTCCCTACATTCCGCGCTACCTTCAGCGACACTGTTCACGGCGGTTTTGGCTATCATGCTAGTGTTCGGGCTCCTTGCGGTGCAGCGAACACCTGCACTACCGCCTTTGCCGGTTCCTGTGCGCTTTCGGGTGCTGCAGGAGTTGTTAGGGACAGGGGCCTTACCAAAGAACCGATCGATAATAGAATCGAAATACCCATCGAAAGCCAAATGTATGGGATTTGACGTATCTCGGCGATCGGATTCTACCCATAGAGTAAAATTCCTATACATTTTTATCGATCGATGAGGCGATTCGATTGGTGATCGTGTTCTTTGGTTAGGCCCCAGATCTCGCGCTCCTTGCGGTGCAGCGGTGGATCTCGTTATGGTTTGTAATGGCTGAGAAAAAGTCCATATGTTGCCATAATAAAAATTCATCCTCATGAGCGTCCCACCCTCCAGGGAGCCCGCAACTGGGGGTGCAAGGTTATGCACGCATGCACCAGGACCTACTCAGAAGATATAGAACACCAAGCAACGAGACGCGACGAGCCGGCTCTCTACGAAAAGTGTAAGGTTGCCAAAACCTCGCACCCCGCGCAAAGGCGACTGCCTGCCCCAAAGCCCGGCATTCTCGCCTGTAGCAATCCACCCTTCCATTACTACTGCCGTCTGTCCCGTACGCGGCTAACGTACAGGATTACCGTTTTACTGAAATCCAGACCAAAAGGGGCGTATTGTGTCCTATGTCTTCGGAACATGTTCCGACCGTCCCCCCCCCCCCCCCCCCCCCCCCCCCCAATTTTATCTATTGTGGTGATGAAATGGACCTACCCCCGCCCAGAGTAATAGGGCTATAATAAGATGAATTATTCTTACATACTTCCAACGCAAATGTATTAGGACTACGACTTTTATATCGTGTATTAATAGACAAGGAGCTAAGCAAGGTTGGACATTCTACAGAGAAATGCAACATTTTATGCAAAAATAACAAATCATACCTTTTTAGCCTATCGCCAAGAGTCAAAATATTAAAATTTTCCAATGGTTGTTCGTAGTTGCTGAGGGATCGACCCAGCTTATATCTAAAAGCCAAAAACTTTACACGATTAGTTTTGATAAGTATAGGTAGGTGCACTACACTACCATGCACTAACTATTACACTACCCTGACATGGTCAGATAAGAAATACGCGATAAAAAGAGAGGCGACTTTTAGGTGAATATAACTGTAGAACAAAGACAAGAGATAAAGTCGCGAGCCGATGTCAAACAAAACAGTTTTTTTATATCACAGCCAATCAGGTGCAACTTTGCAGCGCTCTGATTGGTTGATATAAAAAAATAGTTACCTTTGACAATGGTTCGCGACCTCATATCTTGCTTGGCCCTGCTACAGGGGCTGAACGTGATTGTGTCGGTACAAGAGTGCCTATTTATTTAATTGGTTTTTCGGAGTAAGTCTTCTGTACTTGTACTGATATTTCTTCTGTGCTCATACCAAGATTAGGAACGTCAAATCACAAACAAATAAATGAGTATGGAATTTGAAATTTATATCCCCGGCATAAGTTATGCCTTCTTATGGTCGAACCGGCCCTTAGGAGATAAAACTTACTCCTAGTATTATTTTGATTAACCAATTTTTGTTTCAGGTAATATGGACCCACGTCGTCAAAAGGTATTGGGACAAAGAAGTTGGATGTACCGATATCCTAAGACATTTCAATTGACTTTCACTACACTGGCTTTATGTATTTTATTTTCTAAGCCACTCTACGATATTTTTTTTGCGGAATACCCAGTAATTGACCTTAGGGAACCCCCGACTACCTTCACATCAAAATATCAAACCAACGAACCCAAATGGAACCAGTTAAAAGAGCAAAAGAACGCTTAGCTAGATTCCCAGTAGTTTTTTCAAAATGTTCTAAATCCAGTATTCTATATGCCCGTTGTGTTCTACTTAATGAAGGTTCTGTAAATAAAAACGATTGCGCTAAAGAATTTAATGATTTTAAAACCTGTTTGCGTGCAGCTGCTAAAGAATTGAGAACCAAAATTTAAACTATGGATTTACTAACTAGATTCTCTTCCCTGTCATTTAATAAACACCTAATTGTTGGTATTATAATTAGATTAATTCTCACTGTTTATGGAGAAATACACGATAGAACTCAATTAGTCCCTTTTACTGATATTGATTATAAAGTATACACAGATGCTGCAAGAAATGTTATAGATGGTGGTTCACCTTACACAAGACACACGTACCGTTACAGCCCTATAATCGCTTATCTTATGGTCCCCAATATTTTACTTTCTAATGTGTTTGGTAAAGTTATTTTTTCTGTTTGTGATATTTTAGTTGCTATAGCTATTAAGCACACTATTAAACTACAAATGAAAAGTGAAATAAATAGAAAATCTTCTATTACAATCGATAAAGTGTCAACCTTGAGTTCCTTATTATGGATTTATAATCCTATCGGTATTGTTATATCAGCTAGGGGGAATGCCGATTCTGTTTCTTCCCTTTTGATAACTTTATCTTTATTATTTATACAGAATAACGCTACCAAAGGTAGGCTACAATATATTGTGTCTGGTGTGTTTTTAGCTCTTTCAGTACATTTACGTTTATATCCAATAGTTTTTAGTTTCCCAATGTATTTATCTATAGGTGATTTTAAAATAACAAGAAAATCAAGTATTAGCGAGTCGTTGTTGGCATTTATACCGAATAAAAAGCAGCAACTATTAGTATTTAGTTGTGTTTTGATGTTAGTTGCTCTAACTTGGGGGTTTTATATTATGTATGGTTATGAATTTTTGTTCGAGACTTACATTTATCATACAGTTAGAGTAGATCGAAGACATAATTTCTCCCTGTTTTTTTATTACTTGTACTTATCTAAAGATTATGTAACTTTAGATTTGATCAAACTATCATGTACTGTGCTCGAATTCATATTACTATTGTTATTGAGTTTGGCTTACGGTACCAAAACGCAGACTTTGCCGTTTGCATTATTTGCTCAGACAGTGGTGATAGTTGCATATAACAGTGTGATGACTTCTCAGTATTTTATTTGGTTTTTGTCGTTACTCCCTCTAGTTGTTCACAATTTACGCATAAATGTTCGTTGGGCAACCGTTTTGGCATCGACTTGGCTATTGTCGCAAGGGCTTTGGCTATATCATGCTTATTTGTTAGAATTTCGAAGCCAAGATATGTTTTTGGCCATTTGGCTTATGGGAATTTTTTTGTTCTTGACACACGTTTATTTGTTGTCATTTTTTGTTAGAGTCTACAAACCAGGTTATGATTTTGGCATTTTAAAATGCGGGAAGTTTGAATAATGCTAGTTATAATGTTATTATTAGTTTATTATCAAGATCAATTCTACTATGAAAGATCTATGACATAATATTTAAAAAAAAAAACTTTGTCATAGTTCATACATAAGAACCTTTTTATGGGGAATTCGAATGGCAGTCATTTTGATTATTTTAAGAAAAAGTGGATGCCATATGAAGTGTTGTAAATCTGCTTTCAGAAGGTTAGTTTAATTATTGTTTGGCAAATAAAGTAGGTAGTTTATTAGTTTTTTTAGTGCGAAATAAAAGATAAAAGTAAAATTATTGTTTTTTTATTTAACATACAACTAAAAGAAATACTATCCTATTTATTTATCCTTCTACTACTACTAAAATGACCCTAAATACACATTTTATATAAATTCAATGTGACCGCCAATAAATGATTATATTATATGTTAGCGCCCGAGTTCGCCGAGACCTAGCAGGGGTTCTATGTCCTCGTAGCCGAATCTACACCGAACATATAAGTATATATATCTTGCCGTTTAATTTACAGAGCACTACAATAAATGCATTCTTGTGACCAATTATTACAAATAGTTTTGTAGCCTTTAACATATTGTATGGACATACAACTATAATGTGTAAACTGATCAAACGACCTAAACGCAATGTCGTGTCAAGTTTACAGGAATTATTTTATCAAATTCTTCTATTGATATTTATCTTCAAGATAATTATTATGTTGTTGTTCAACAATTTTAAAGTTGAAATATTGTAAGTCAAATATTCCACTATTTTATAAATTTTGAATTTGGTTAATAATTTCAATTGTAAAATTGAAATTATTAATTATATGTATTATATGTTTGCATGGGGACGTAGTTTTCTAGGATTATGCTAAGTACGTCAAAATTACAGGTCACAACAATTGGCGTGAGAGCGAATTCAGTGCGCGTAATCACCCCACTACACTTTTTAAACAATTCTCAACTCGCAATATTCAACAAAGGCACATACTATAAATTGTGGTCATCCTAACATACAATGGTTTAAAAAAAACATATTTCAGTTTATTTTTAACTAAATTATGTTTATCTTTTGTAGATTACACAAAATAAAATTCACACTTGACATAGCGGCCATTGTGGAAATTCAAACTTAATTTTTTATTAATAATAAAGTAGTCATCCTGGAAATTTCAATGTAGTGTGATTATTATGTAATGGAGAATCATATAAAAAGGGTTTCAAAAAGGAGTCAAATACCCTATTATGAACATAAAATAAATAATTGAACTTCGACCAACAGCCAAGTAAACAATATTGAAAGTACATTTGTTTGGGTCAAGGCAACTCCAGGGCCCTTAAGTGCGAATATTTGCTTTTTTTTTATTATTATATAAAACTGTCTACTTAGTGCCAGTTTTTCAATTGTGCAATGTTATTTGACAGTTCACAATTAAAAGATTTGCTATGGCAATTTTATTATTAGGAATTCCGAGTTATTTTTGCATATAAAGATTCCCACAAAACAAAGTTACTTAACTAGTAAATATGCTATAACAGTGCATTATAACTACATAGATCTCAGCCTATGTATAGTATTTGATCATTTTAGGCCTATTTTTTTGCTTCTGGGCCACCAGGCTTGGCCTCCTCAGTTTCCCCCTGTGACATAGCAGACAGCTTCTTGCCTATTCTCTCATGAACATCCATGTACTTTGCTACACACCTATCTAGGCATACAGACTCTCCTTTACCTGTAATTTATATAAAAAAAATATTTCAAAAATTTTATACTTATAAAAAACATACTTAGTAGACAGCAAACAAAGATATGTATATAATATAGAGGATTATTATAATATCCAGTTAAGAAATACTTTAACTGAGATCTTTTAGTATTTTTATTTGCACGCACATCATCACAGGTGTCTTACGGCGGAGCCAGAGACCGCCTAGATGACCCTAGGGTACCCAGCGGAGGAGTTTTAATCCCACCAACTCGTAGCTGATGGTATGAATCTAGTAGTATAGTCTAAATTAAAAAAAAAACTTTAAAATTGTTTATAGAAAACATTTCAAAATAGTTCTGTTTGTACAATTAGTAGTTCAAATGAAATAACAAAATTTCTTTACTGCTCATACATCAGCACTGTACACATAATATTTTGGGAAAGAAGAGTTTAAGTTTAATTATTACCTAATTCTGATTCATGGTATTTGACAGGAATGCACTTGGTGTGGCAGGAGTTGACCAGTCGATTGTACATGTCCGACATCATTTCTATTTCCAACTCTTGTGCCAGCTGCATCTTGTGGGCATCCAACTGTGCTGTAGCCATAGCTGCTGTCTTTGTTTCCTTTCAAAACCTGTGAGTAGGACAGTATATTTTATTCCCCAAATTTGTGTATGGTTTTTGCATTATATCTTAAAATATTTAAGATCTAGAACAGACTAATTTGTGATTGATTCATAATGGATATACAATTTATATGTTTAAAAGTACTATAATATTAGCCGCATTCCAACTTCAGCATTGCTGCCACTGTTCGCTGGTTTTTTAGCCGAAGTCGTTCCAG
Organism: Monopis laevigella; assembly: GCA_947458855.1. Taxonomy (NCBI): domain Eukaryota; kingdom Metazoa; phylum Arthropoda; class Insecta; order Lepidoptera; family Tineidae; genus Monopis; species Monopis laevigella. Next base: position 3,730,223 of record OX381577.1, on the reverse strand, counting down.
CCAGTGGAATTTAAGTTACCACGAACCGTTCCGCAACCAGAAATTTTAACATGAAAAGGTAGCAATTGTAGCTTGGGCTAAAAGGTGGTTTTTCGTGTTACTTTTTGACAGATGTTTGTTTACATGTAAATAGCTATCCACAAATTTGAATTTAATTAATATTTTATATATTCATATCTGCTTTAGGTTAAGGTCCCTGGTTCGAATCCCGGTGTGTACCAATGAGTTTTTAATTAAAAAATTTATGTACATTTGTTTGACAAATAGTGCCTCGGAGAGCATGTTAAGCTGTCGGTCCCGGTTTCACTATACCAACTTGTGAAACTGTTTATAGATGGGTTATAGAGTCTATCCAAAACATCGCGACGAGCTAGCCACTTGTTCGGTGTAGACTCATACCATCGGCTACGACGAGGTGGGATTAAAACCCCTCTGCTGGGTACCCTGGGGCCATCATATCTGCTTTAGTTTTAAAAGTTCAATTAAACCGAAAAATAAATATGGTAAGATAAAAATAATGTTTAGTTTGAGGTTGTTAATTAAATTAATATTGTGATATTATAAAATTATTGTATTTAAACAATAGTTAATTAAAAAATATTTTATTATTATATTATAATAAGGTAGTAATATTTGTAATTTCAATTATTTAATTCAAAATAGTGCTTCATGTCAAAAAGTGGCATCAAAAACAACACCGATCATTTCAGAGCTGGTTTTTAATGTCACCACGAAAAACTGCTCGGGCTACCGACTCGGAACGCGGCCATTAAATATATTCGATTTTTAATAAGGTGTTGAAGGTTTATGGGAATTTGCAATACTAGTTTCAAACTTCAAGCTTCCAACTATAATAATAATATGTAGGACAAATTACACATATTGCTCTGGTCACAAACTAAGGTCTAGGCTTGTACTATGTGTACCAGAAGCAACGATATAATACATATTATATTTTATAAACACCCAGAGTCCAGACCATGACAAACTGTACAGAAAAAACGTACTAATATTTTTTGCCATGGGTGGGAATCGAACCCACCACCTCCGGATACAACGCCAAAGGCGCAACCACTAGTCTACGGAGGCTGTCAAATTACAAACTAAACCAATTACAATTGTATTTATTAAGTTATAATACTCACCTTAAATTAAAATAGTTAAGTATCTATAAAGATCTCCTGTAAACATCAGGGTACTCTCCTTCGTTGGATCTTCTCATGCGCTCACGACTTCGCATATTCTCCACACGTTGAGCAACAACATCGTTTTTTGCAAAAACAAAAAAAGATATACCACCTACAGTGAGAATAGACCTAGAAAATAATTTAAATAAAATAAATACGAAATCATTTTACAATTGGTAGGTATAATATTAAGGGTTATATTATTATTATCTAGATAATATGCTCACAATTTTAAATTAAGTCTTAAATTCAATATAGTAAAAACATATTTATAAAACTTACCAAGAAATAGCAATTTTACCAAAATTACCCAAAGGCATTCCTGAATTCAGGAAAATATTTAATGAGGTTATAAATTAGTGCCGAATTTCAACACGTTACATCACCTACGGAAGTCGCTAGTGGGAGTGCGTTCGATTAAGCGATATATTTTGACAAAATCCCAAACATAATAAAACTAGATAAATTAAATATTTTGTTTCATTATAATACCGCACAAAACAATAAGCTAACGTTTAACAATTAATGGCATTTTAGGCAAAATACCTAACCAAAGCGGATATTTTTAAAGCGTAATCAATGATTATCTAAACGATTGTGAAATCATTTAAATATGATTTTATTCAATTTTATCTTATCGAAATTGATAAGTACCGGAGGCCTGGGATCATTTATAAACGATATTTCGTCATTAACTACAACTTGTTTGGGTTCGACCTAATACCTGCGGTTAGAAACCGACCACCCGACAGGCCTACGCACGTCCCGACCGAACGGGTTCGGTCCTATCGACAATCGGGTGCACTGAACAAATAAGTAATCGTGTGCGCGGTGCGCCGGCTACCCGACTACTGCCGAGGCCTAATTATAACAATTACGAGCGGTCAGTCAATCCGTTAATAATTTGAGTTGTCATCACTCTTATTTCCAATGCAATAAAGACTATGACAGCTTCAATTGATCACGATAGCGATCTGTCAAAATTTCGTTTCATAATTAGGGCGCAGTAATAATGCGCTTTAGGTATGAAGCTACAAGCACCCGGCCGTACCTATGGATGGGTTTTATTTTTGAGGGCTGTCGCGAACCGGCCGAGTTAAACGTTTGTATGATACTCACTAACGCGCCTCGTCGCGATATTTAATATTAACTAAAATGAGGTCTAAAGCTTATTGTGCCACATTCGGTTGCTTAAATAATAGTAACAAGGATCCGGACCTTACGTTTTTCATACTTCCAAAGGACCTTAAAAGGTAAATAAATCCACGCCTATCTATAGGTTATTATTAGGCAGGTTCACTAAAAAAAAATCAAAACGTGTATCTAGTAGTCTGTTTATAAGAATGCGAATTTTCATTATTCCCCACCTTTCCTATGTACCAAATGTGGTCTTTTGTTATAGTTATCTAAGTCTCGTATTTACGTACTTTGTTAGATATTTAATTACTATAGTATAGCTAGGTATTTATAAGTTATGTTTAAAAGGTCAGTGGCCTTATTCCGAGTTTACAACTGCTAATCACGACAAGACGTTGCGTAAACTATAAATATGGAAATATAAGTTCTATTTCAATCGTAATATAGTATGTATTAAGTTGGCTATAATAATGCCGCCATCTTGAATTACCGAATTCTTCGCGAGTTTGAACCATGTTGGAGCATTGGAATTTGATGAATTTGATACCCACAGAGTAACTCTGTGATACTACCCATATTGTATAAAAAATACACGTCTTTTCATTAACATTGTCTGAACTACGCACAATATGTAGAGGCCATTACTTAAAAGAAGATTAAAGATTAACTTTTCCATTAGAATATGGTCCGAAGTCATTAAAAATTAATTACTTGATAAAGAGTGAAAAGTAAATGTAGCATCACTAATCGTATAGTATGCGCTAATTTCAATATTTTAAATTAGCGCATTATACATAATATAATTTTTAATGGCTAATACTTGAAACATCTTGTGTTTATTATTATGTTTGACATCTATCGAATTATGTATCTGTGATTCAAACGATAGATTTAAATCAGTCAATTCGGGCCCTTATGACGCGTTTAATCTTATTTTGAGTTTTTGACATTTCAAAACTCGGTCCACAAAACGACCAACCAACGTGTTTTTTAATAATTTCCAGTTGTAAAAATGCCGAAATCGACTAAATTACACTCAAAAGGGAAATCTTCAACGTTTCAAAAACCATGTAAATTGAAATCCGAGCCGACAGAGGACAAGAGCAACATGAGCGCAGAGGAAGTTGCTCGACAATTCCAACTTGAGCTTTTGTGGTGTATTCAACAGCTCGAGAGGTCTTTAAAAGATAAAAAAGAAAATGAAAAGCAGGGTAAGTAAGCATAAATGCAATGAAACCATAAATCACGTTTGGTAACTATTTATAGAAAGTGCAAAATTCTTTCGGTTTTTCTGTTTTGGTAGATCAATTTATTTTTTCTTAACACACATAACCAGACAAAACGATACTAATACATATTATATTTTATAAATGCCCAGACCATGGCAAATTGTACAGAAAAACATACTATTTTTTTTTGCCATGGGTGGGAAATGGGAATCGAACCTATATCCTTCAGATACAATGGAGTTGGTCAATAAATAACACTCAAAAGAAAAATTTCATTAACTATGTAAATTGAAACCCCAACTCGAGACATTTCTTATTGCATTACAACAAACGTGTGAGTTCGCATTACATGTATCAGTAGCCTCGCTGTCTGACCTTCTGTTTAGCAACCTTAGCCTGGAAGGGATGAAAGTGCAGGAGAATCATAGAATATAAGGAATTTAAAACTATTAGGTGGGAGGAAGGCCACTATAACTTCACCAAGCCGACCAACCGGAATTATTACCACTAACCATACAGATGCGGTTACTGTCATCTTTCAGTTTTAGTCTTTGGGTTCACTGGTTTTCTGGAGACTACTACATCAATTTCTTGTTGAGGTGCTAGTCTCCTTTCATGGTGAGCTTATGAAACAGGTGATTGATTTGTTGATAAAGCAGCATGGATATTAAAATGTACTTGTAATGCAAATACATCTTTTTCGTTACCTATTTTATAACAGCATCATTATCTGTCATAGTGGGAACAATCAATATTGTTAAACAACAATGTATTAATTGATCACAATCATGGACTTTGTAGGTCTGCTTACCATATAGTAGATACAAAGTAACATGCTATGCCCCAATAAAAAAAAATGCTGGACGGTTGAGTGGTTAAAACAGGCACTTATTCATAAAAAACTTTATTGAGTGTTTTATCTCATTTCTTCCAAATTATATAATTGATTTTTAGTAGAAAGAGACAAAAAACCATTTTAACTAAAACACTCAAATAAAGTTTTTATGAATAAGAGACACATCTTATTCATAAAAACTTTATTTGATGTAGGTATAAGATAATAAGTCCACCAAAACATAAATAGTTTAATAGTCTTATTATAGATATGATTGTGAAGAGTTCTATGGTTATTATTTAAATACAATTTTATAGAAGTTAATAGTTTGCTTACTCTTTTATAGCCATTGAAGCTTGGAAAGTATTAACAGTATTAAAGAAGAATGACCAGCCAATGATTCGTAAGCGACAATTAATGCGGACCCACTTTGGTGACTACAGAGCTAAGATGGCTGCAGAGGAGAAGAAGCTAGCTAAGAGTAGGTATAGTAATTTTTTTACAAGTATACCTAGTAGTTTTAATAGAATTATACAATGTGGGCTATTTTACATGTTCTGGCCACAAACTAGTATTCCCTGTATTTTAAAGTACTTTGCTCTGTTCCAATATGCAAAAAAAAAGAAATTGTGTTCTTTTAGCTAAATTATGTTCATTATAATATATTATGTTCATTATCACTTGTCTAAATCAAAATGTGTGATTTGACAACTCATGGTGTTATTACTGCCATTATAAACAAGAGAGATGTATCTGATGAAATGTAAAAAGAGAGAAAATAAATAAATAAAATTTAAAAAATTTCATAGCTCTCTGTCTTTATACTTAAAATTTGTATACAATTGCCATTGTATCTATTAGGCTATAAACTAATACATTCCAACTATGACTTTATAAATATTTTAATTATTTATTTAATAATTTAAGATTTTCACTTCTTATTTAGTATAAAAAAATAAACAATGCGCAATATATATATACTATGCGTCTATTGTGCTTAGTGATAGGCTTTAATTTTAATAGTTGTTACTCTTTAAAAGGTGAATGTGTCACTGATGTATATTTTTAATGTAGTATTCATGCAGATATTGCAAGCAAACTACTACACTTGAAATTCTTCCAAGGAGAAGTTCCTTCTTTTTTGTAATGGACAAAAAATATTTGACATTCTACAATTTTTCAATTGGCATTTCTACCATTTTTGCCTCATGTTTATTTAAAATCTTAAGTTAAAAAGTCATGTCTTCATAATGACACCCTTTTTCCTTAGTGCCAACACAGTATAATATGTAGTTGCGTCTGTTTATAAAATTGTAATGTGAAACACCTTTTTATTTATTTAAAAATATTATTTAATCTCCAAAAATAAGTGCATTTGATCATAAATGACTTCTTTTTCTAATACTTAGTAGACACTGATTTGTTATGTAGTTTTCAGTTCTTCTTTCTTTAAATGCGCCTTTATTATCATTGTTATCTCAGGATATTGTGCTGCCGTAAAAATAATAAAAATATTGTTAGATGCACCTTTTTTTTGCTGATTCCAAAACTTTAACACTATTTTGAAAAAAATTTTGGATGCGCCCTTCTTGCTTGCTTCTTGCTTATGACGTCAGATTAGTATGCTAGTGAATTGTAACTGACACATATTTTTTCTCATTCTTTTAATGTCAAATGAAATGCCATAATAATTTGGTATATTTGTTCACAAAAATACTATTAAGTCAAAACTATTGATAAAATTTGTTATGTAAAATTTAATTCCAGTGTGTTGTAACCGTGTTAAACTTTTCCTTTATCTGTAATGCCTGCAGAAAAAGTTTTAATTAAAGTACACCAAATAAAAAAAAGTGGTTTTGCGTATATTAAAATGGTGCATGACACACTCCAAAGAAATGGCTCCAGAAACAAATCGCCACCAACAGCATTATCAATGGAAGTGGTCAATTTATAGTGAAAAGTATTTAAATTCAAATGTTAACTTAGTAGACCCAAATTATTTATGATTTTTATAAAATTATTTAATATTATGACTCGTAAGAGACTAGATGGCCTCATAGTACCCAGCGGTGCAATTTTATTCAATTGTAATATTATCTATCAGCACTGAGGTTTCAGCTATTTTTTGTTTTTTTGTAACCTATTTTTATATACATTTTTTCTTTTACTTGCAGTCTTATATATTTTTTAATTGTAACTAAATAAGCCATGTTCAGAAATTTTACTGAAAATTGGTGAACTTTGGCTTAGCAGATATTTAAACCAAATATTCAGCCAAACTTTGGCTTCAGCACATATTTAAACCAAGCATTTGGCAGAACCTTCATTTCGTGCCACACTAGTTTTAATCTTATCATATATATGTATAACGTCAATGTTAGCCTGAGTCAAAATTGTATGTAAGCAATAATTTCAAACACAACTCATTCCTCTGTTTCAGTGGCCAGTAAAATGAAGATCTCTGACAATCCTGCTCATCCTAAAGCTACTTACCTCAGAAAATCAATATACTCAACCACTGGAGATAATAGTTTTAGGTTTAATTTTGATGTAGAGCCAGAAATAGAACAGACAGAAGAAAGCACGGCAGGTGGTGAAAGTGATAAAGAGACCATTGAAGTAAAAAGTGATAATTCTAAATCCTTTAAATTTCAGTTTACAAATTCGCAGTTTAAATTTAATTTTAATACAGAAAATAAGTAATAATTGCAATAATATTCTTAGTAAATTTTATTAATGTGTATATTTAGAGACAAAGGAAAATGGGCAACAATTTTAACAGTTGGTTCAAATATCTACCACCAACTAAACCTATAAAACAATGTAGTTTACTAAATATGGGGTAAAATTGACTATAGCAGCAAAAAATATATGTTGTTAGCCAAAAGATATATTGGTTGAAAAGTTTAAATAGAACACAGAAAACAGCTTTACCAGAATATTTATTGCAACCAAAATGTTTAACTAGGCGGTAATCCCTAACTTTGTTTTAAACTAAAAGACTAATAAAACTGGCCACAATAATTATTTTTCTACTCCCTAGTGTTAGTGCCTTTTGGATAACCTGAATTTCACCAATGTCTGGAAAGGCGAGAAGCCCTACAAACAAGAATTTTAATATACATAGGTGCAGTTAGTGGTGAAGATTACCATGTCCCAATGCATTTTTAAAGATTATATAGATTACAGTTGAATGTAACCTATATGACTTGCATTTATTTATCTTCAAACTCCTTATTGGTTACAAACAACTTTTGTTTTAATGTAGTTTGACTCCACATCTATACTAATATTAAGGTCAATCAGGAATTACCACCGGGCCTATTTCATAAACATGACAATTGTAATTTACCATGACAATTTATAAGACATTGCTTGGTTTAGATGGAATTATTTATTTAGATCAAACTAAACCAAGCAATGTATAATAAATTGTCATGGTAAATTACAATTCTCACGTTTATGAAATAGGCCCCAGGCTGCCAATACAAAATGTTCTCTGATTGTAGAATATTCTCAAAGTAATTGTAACCTGAGAAAGAATTGACATGACAACTGAAGGTGGGATTAGTTAGCATTTTTAGGGTATACTATTGAACAACAATGATTACCTAATAGTATTTTTTTTTAAAGAAAAAAACAACAAAATTTCATACTATAGATTAAATAAAAGAAATCTGACAATAATCTGACTGCATGTTTGATTTCAATTCATAACAATCAAATTAATACACATTTTGTGGGATTTGGAGTGTAAATAATGATATACTCTCAGTTGGCATGTTAATTATTTTACTTCTGGTTTCCAATCTAATATGTTTAACATCATATTATCCTAGATAGAGGTTTATTTTGATGCCAAGTTCTAAGGTTAATAAAAAATTACTTAGATTGGTCCATAAAACAATTTTAAATGTTCAATTTATTTAATTATTCTTGGATTGCATTAATTAACTGAAATATCATCTGTTATTCCAACATATATAAACAAAAGCAAGCTAAAAGATGAACCCAATTATTTATAAATCCGGTATGTTCCATCTCTTTCTTACCAATGAAAATCTTTATGAGAAAAGAGATGCTTATGAATAAGAGGGAAAAGCTGGGTACTAGCTAAATTGTTTTATATGTTGCAGAATATATATATTTAAATAGTAGGTACACTAAAAAAATTAGGCAGTAGTAATTCATTTATGGCTTTTTTTTTGCAACTAATAGATCTCAATAAAGTTGTGTGCACCCATGTGTTTTCAGTGTGTCACACCTACATATGTGTGGATATAAACATGCGGGTATCTTTATGTAAGGCAGTATATGGATTTCTCCTGCTTTGATTTTTTTAAATATATATTGACAGAACATGTGCAATTTGACACTGGTGTGGATTCTTACACTATGTTAAAAGAAATAGCCTGATTCCACACAAATCTTTTTGTAAACCCTCGTTGGATGCAGGCATCACAGTTTTGGTACTTTGTTTTGTATATTATATATATATGATCGAAAACCCAAATTACAACTATATATTTTAAGCAGGGTTTTTTGTAAGGTGAATAAAAAGAGGCTGGATTATAAGTCTTCTACTATTTTTAATTGCTGGACAAAAATATGGCTCATTAGCATATTTTTATCCTCGACAAGTGTTAAGGCTAAAGTTGTTAAATAAATCTGGAATTAATGTGATTCTTTGTATAACAATGTTATTGGATCCAACATGTCCTTAATTCAAAAACTTGTGATCGAGCTTTAAAATACCTATGTGTACTCCATACAAAATACCTATGTGTACTCCATACAAAATACCTATGTGTACTCCATACAAAATACCTATGTGTACTCCATACAAAATAAGCAAATACATTTCTAAGTACTCCATTACTGTTGTAGTATTAAAATAATATATTTCTCTGTGATTTTATTAAATAATCGTTTGGCTGAGCATATTGGTCGAAAAGAAAATATTGCAAAATTATTATGTGCACTTTACTACAATGGCAATATTTTCGCACTAAAACTAACAGTCAAGTTGTGCACTAGTTAGAGAAGTACCTTACGTTTGTATGGAGTGTGAACCCGACAATATAAACAAAATTATCACAGGTTCTGTAGGAGGTTGAATTCTCTGCATAAGTTCGGGTCTGCGCGTATTCTGTCTATTATTATTTCAGTATGGTACTATGTCCCATTAAAAGCCAAATTCCCCAAATAGAATGCATTCGCTATTTTATTTGATAAAACCGCCACTAAAGATTGCATCTGCAAATAATGCGAAAACGTCAACTCGTGAAGCTGTTTTATTAATATATTTTTATTTAACAATACTTTTATTGTATATTTTGTAATGTTTCAAATTGTTCTTATCTACCTACTTATTTTATTTAAAACTGTTGGAATAGCTTCACGAATTGGTATTAATTCTAAGAGAGTGACTTATTAATACTTTTGCGTAAAAGTGTGAAATTGTAAATACTTGTCCAATGAGTTTTAAAGTAAATGTTTAGAAAATAAGAATGTTTCAAAATAGATGAAAATGTACCCTGAGGCCGAATCAATAAAAGTGGAGCAGCCACCGTCAGTGTTGTTGGATTGCTTACAAAGTTTCATAATTATTTAAGGCCCTGATTATAGGCTATTTACAAAACTAAGTCAATTTTAACACTGGCCTTATTCATAAAAAAAATATTGAGTCCTTGAAGAACACATTAGTTAAAATAAGGTTTGTAATTAATATTTCATATTCATTTTTGTTGCTAAAAAAAGAGACATAATGGTGTTCTTCGAGGATTCAAGTTTTTATTAATACTGGTGTTGATGTTTATAGTAGTTAAGTTATTCTTGAAAAGATTCTTAGATGTGACCTCGAATAAAAACCTCGCCATATTGCGGAGAGAATTGGAACTAATTCCGCAAAATATGCAAATTATCTGTCGATTGCAGCGGGGCCAGATTATTTATTTAAGAACTATTGCACAAATTAAATACATATTAGTTTTTTATTATTTATGGTCGTGCTTAATTCACTGTAGAATCAAATGGAGACTTATCAAGATTTAGTTTGCATTTATTTGCAAATGGATCTATACTATCTTATAAATATAGTACAAATGTGTTATTACTGTATATGGCCTAAGTACACCTATAACCATGGTGACGCTAAGCATAAGACTTGTAACGCTCCTGAAGCGGCCCCGGGGCACGTTCAGAAATGTTCATACAGCACTGAAACAACGTTAAGACAATTTATTATCTATTTTGAAACACAGTCAAAGTAACAATAAAACTTTGAATGTAACATGCTATTTTATTTATTGATAAAATTTATTTTAACCCAAGCCCCACGCCTAAGTAGGAAATTGGATTGAGCATCAGGATTGAGGGACTATATTTTTTATAATAAGAATTTGCTAATGTTTTTAAAATTTAGACAATTAATTGGATGGTACAGTGAACAGCAAGGTACATATTGTAACCATTCCATTATTACGATTTTATCGATGTTGACAAATGGGTACCTTGCCGTCCATAGTAGGTACTAACTCGAACAATTAAGACAAGCATCTGCAAACATTCGCCATACATTCACGACCTTTTGGTCCTAACTGTTTACATATCTATCTAGGCTTGTACGTTTTCCTTTTTTTAAAGTTTGGTATAGGATGACCATTTCTTAATTTTATACTATGACGGCAACCACCCAAACAACCGGTGAACAGAGATATTCAGTAATGTTCAAACGTATACGATAAAAAAACATATCATCCAGATACATTTAGATCATCAAAATACACGAGCACATCTTTGTTTAGTTTTAAGTGTGTTTTATGACTTGATCATAGATATAAATATCAAGATAGGCCCTTCCATACAAAATCACAACGACACTGTTGTCAATAAAGTGACCACTAGCGGTAAGAATTTGAACTAATACTTGAGGAGTTTTCCAGTAGTTATTATTTAACGCAACAGATGGCGTTTAGTCGCTATCTACAAAAACTCAAAATAGATAGCGGTAATATATAAAATACACCCAAAATTTAGGGTAAATAGGAAAACAAATACCTTTATACGAATAATTTATAAAATTTACTTAACTTTGTTTAACATATACACTAATATCCTAAGCACTTTGCCTTACGACACCAACTTAAGCAATATTTTTTCTTTTAAATATCATCATATTAGTAATTAAATTTGAATTTCTAAGGTATCATAGTCGTTTCTACGAAGGTTTTCTTGACAGGATATCTACTAAAGATTATAGAGAACAAGAATAACGAGTAAGTAGATACATATAAATGTGACAAAATATGGTAAAAATATAACACGTCTTGCAATACCAAAATTTAGTTTTAATTCACAGAGAATTTAGAGTCTATATTTGAGTAGACTATATAAAAATATAGACTACTCAAGTATAGAAACAGCCTTTTTTGACAGTTTTTGTGTATATCTCTCCTGCTGCCATCTAGTGGAATATTTTGGAACCGGCAAAAAGAAAACTCATTAGAAACTATTATTTTTCATTTTCATCATTTTTTTGTCATAAATATGTGGACAGTTTGTATTTCGATATGTATGTTTATCAATTAGTCTGTCGGTCTATTTATCTACATCTTAGCGTCAAATATCTCGAGAACTAATCATCCGACTGACTTGGAATAGTTATAAATATTGTTAACCCACATTCATCCAAAATTTTACTTATAGTGAGTGAAAAGGTCATGTAGGGTGTCAATTGAAAGGTAATATATTTATGTAAATAAATTAGGTACAGTCTAGCTACTGGTAAATTAAAATGATTTGTGTAAGAAGGAGGACTTTACTCTAACACAAAGATACCGTAAGCTTAAGAACAGAGTCTGATGCGGATTTTTCATACAAAAAGTCTTGACTGTTTCACCCCCCTAAACATTCATGGATTTTTATGAATTTTGGAGGAGTCATAATTATGATCGATATCGTACGTTTTTCTTTTTTCAAAGTTTGGTGTAGGAAAGAAAATATAAGCCCCTGAAATTCAAATAAATCCCAAAAAAATATCCTCATATTAAAATAATTCCTATAAAATATTAAGACAGACATTAAAAAAAGTACAGTCATCGTTTATTATCTCTTTAATAAAATAAAACCATTTTTATTCAAATCCATTATAGTTTAGGGGTGGGAAACAGACTTGGCCCGAAAGTCGTTTTGCTGCCTGAATTGTAGGTAAAATCTCATACTGGGTGCAACGTGCTCTTTCTCTCATTGAGGGTCGGGGGAAAGGTTTACATACATATGTATAGTGTAGATCTATAGATATCAAATAGTGTTGTCGAGTGATATTACCGATAGTAGTGATGTACAGAATATCAATATTATTTTAATATTTCAGAGAAAACAAAATTTAGTTGTTTTGGTTATCCTAGCTGTTGCTCTAGAGTCTAACATTTCAATTTTGGAATAAATATAAACCCATCATAGATATAATTACATCTTAGACGCCTTTATTTTTGAAATAGATTCAGCTGGTTCAGATTTGCCTTATGATTTTACCGGTTTTCTGTACAATGTGCTGTTCATTATTATTATAATTCATCTTAAACTAGGTCCCTTATGGGGTAGTCAGAAATAACTGAACGCCCTACACACATATATTATCGTTGTATTGTTCAGAATATTTTCTCGGGGGTCTGATATTAATGCAAAGATTAATAATACTAGTTAGGTTTTATTAAGGCATGGAATTTCACTGGGGCGGTAAGCACACCGATGATGGAACGACCAATACATTGTTTAATATCAGTGTTGGTGGCTTCCACTATGATGGCTAAATGACTGCCTCCGTAGTTGCGTCTTCGGCGTTGTTTCCGGGGGTCGTGGGTTTGATTCCCACCCAAATATTAGTACGTTTTTCTGCAAAGTTTCCCATAATACTAACTACTGGGTATTTAATAGGTAATAATATCATTGTTTCTCGTACACATAGTATAAGCAAGAATATATTTTATTATATTTATTCAATAAATGGAACAAAACTATGCATGTTAAAAAGTATCATTCTATATTCTGGCAAATGAAGGGAAAATAATACGAGTAAGGTGTACATTGTACTTATAGAAATGATGAATTCTAGAAGATGGCTAGCTCGTCGCGATGTTTTGAATAGACTCAATAACCCATCTATAAACAGTTTCATAAGTTGTTATAGTTAAACCGGGAATAGTGGTGTTGTCAAACAAATGTACATTTTTTTTATTAAAAACTCATTGGTACCCAACGGGGTTCAAACCAGGGACCTAAGTCCAAGATCTAACCAACTCAATACCAACAACGATGCATAAAAATAATGTAAATATTACCTATATTTATTGATTACTATAATCTTTCCCTGACCGGCAGATTTCTTGGCACCCTCGGGTATTTTTTATCTATACTAATATTATAAAGCTGAAGTGTTTAGTTGAACGCGCTAATCTCATGAACTACTGGTTCAAATTGAAAAAATATTTTAGTATTGGATAGCCCTTTTATCGAGGAAAGCTATAATATAACATCACGATATGACCAATAGTAGCCGAGCATCAATGAAAAAAATGATAAAACGGGGGAAAATTATTCTTTTTGAGAGCTTCTCTTGCGTGCGCTGCGTATACGGTTAAAGATACATAGACGAAGTTGCGCGAGTCAGCTATTTTATATGATGCTATAATATAAGTAAAAATAATCTGTTTTTTTCACATATGCCCTATTCATAAACTAAGCGAAGCCTGTAATATGTGAGTATAAATAATGTGTTTTTTTGCGTGGTAGCGCGTCTTTGCCTGCAACGCAAACGACGCGCGTATTTGGTCACACTAAATAAATATATAAATTTATTTTATGCATTCTATTTATTTCACAACTAATTGTAAATTTTAATAACCTACCATGTACCTATTTTTCTAGTAGGTACATTGGTAGGTAGACCTATCTAGGTGAGGCACGTGGATAAATTTTCTGTCGTGATCAAATAAAACTCAAGCTAATATAAAACCACAGAAGAAATAATAGTACAGAGGTAAAACGAACTTATTTAAAATATAATACTTAAGTACCTACGTGCAAGTAGCTTTATTTTCCATAAAAATAGACTTTAGGTAGATAGTAAGAAATAAACCTGTTGTCAATATTCGATAACATTTAAATATATCTACCTAATTCGTTTATGTATTTTAACTATATAAGGTACTAGGTACCAATAAAAAAAATAGTTCAAAATTACAAATAATAGGCAAAAATATTAAAATATAAAATAGTTCAAACCCGTCCAATTGCCAAATCACTATTTAATACCAAAATAAATAATAACGTGTCGGACGAAGTTCTTTGAATAAAATAAGTTTTGAAAAGGAGCTCAAAGTACCTACACTCAACGATTCCTCTGACTATAAGATCAGCCAGCCCCTTCCATCGGGGTGTTTAAACGCTTGCTCACTGCTCATTATCTGAACGCTTAAACCAGTTCCTCGTGGCAATTTTTGTTTGTTATGGTATGTATGTTTATGTATTACATTTATTATATTATATACAGTATTTAAGTAGTATTGTTATGCATCATTGTTAAATTATATCTATATCCTTTTTTCGAAAGGTTCTGCACCCTAAGCATATTTCACTCTCTCAAAGGTTAGCTGGTAGAAAATGCCTAAGGCATTAAGCTCGCCTATGTACAATTTTGTGCAATAAAGTATTTTCAATAAATTCCTCCGCTCGGCTTTTGATAAAAATTATACCAAAATATTTCACGGCGGGCGCGGTACGGGCGGCGCGGCGCAGGGCGGGCGCTTGCGTACGAGTGTGCGTGCGGACTGAATGCATGCGCGGGCAGAGGTTGAATCAGCATGCATATTCCTAAATAACTATCACAGAAATAGAGCCCCATCATACACTCCTCTTAAAGCTGTTTTTCAAGAAATGAATATTTAAAATCAATGTTTGTGTCTATATTTTTTTGAGCTGACATATTCCGATCAATCTTTCTCTATAATACGAGTCCATACTTCTATATCATTACGAAGAAATAAAAATAAAACTATTGTAATTTTTTATTTATTTAAAAATTTCAAAAATCGATTGTTTTAGAACTGCACTTTATATCCCCAATAAAATACGTAACTATTTTAATGCAGCTTTATGTTTTATTATGAACTATTTACGTCAATGGACTTGATAGAATTTTTTAGCGACTTGCCAAAAGACTTCGCGGCCGCTGCACAATATATTGTAATTATTATTATGACTGTTAAAATGTGTAAAAGTTGCATCGATCTTCTTACTTCATCATCATCATACCAGCCTTTCACGCGTCCACTGCTGGACATAGGCCTCCCCCAAGAATCGCCACAACGACCGGTTCTGCGCCGCCTGTAGCCATCGGCTTTCCGCGACCTTTTTCAGGTCGTTGGTCCATCTTGTGGGGGGCCAACCTCTGCTGCGTTCTCCAACGCGGTCGCCACCTTGAACCTTAATACTTCTTAATTATTTCATGTCAAATACATAAAAAAAAGTTATTTTAAAAAGTATTATGAAGAGGATACGTTTCAGACAACTGACATTTACATTGAATTGGAATAACTTTTACGTTTTGTCATTTGAACTGAAAAAGTAAAAAAAAAAATATTTACAATTCCTTAATTATTCTTTCAATTTGAATTTCCCTCTTAAATAAAATGGAAAAAAGACCAGTCATAGTACTGTCAGTAAGGTTTCTTGCAATGTTGCTTCTGCGCATTTTCATGGCTACCCAAGATTCCTGTGAACATCTGCTCGTATCAAGCGGCTGACACTGAAGCGTAAAACTGGTCATAGCGTAAAATAAAAATATGACAACGTGCTTAGAGAAAAAGAGATGCAATTTTTTTTTTATTTGACTGACTAATACAGGGAGCCTGAGGGGCATTATCTGTTTCCAACGGTGGCGTGGCTGCGAGACTCGCTAGCCGCAAAAGTTTAATTACTCGGTTTATCGAAACTTTCCCTGAGGGGGTGCGCTCCGATTTGGGTCACCGAGGAGGTAATGGGGTCGGCTCGGGCCTTCCACCATTAGGGAGTGAGGTGTCTCCTTGGAGACTACTGGAGTCGGTGAGGCCGACTCCGACCAAATGAGAGAGACTCTACCAGTACTTCACAAAAAGACACGTCGGTCAAAGAAGTACCAAGAAACCCGACGTATTGTCTGACTCGCGGTGAGAGAGGTGTGTAAGAGCTCTGCCGGTCCCACATAAGGTGGGCCCGTATTCTGTAATATCTTGTGAAAATAGTTCCGCAGAAAAGGTGTGTGTGTGTGTAAGACTACCTAGCCGTGAGGGACAGAGGAGGGATTGGCGGGAACCTTGGGAGCTAAATCCACTAATTCCTGAACTTGAAGGTAGAACTTATCGGGCGGGTAATATTGCAATATGCAAATATTGTCTTTCGTCCCTTATATACGTATACATGCTTTTCACTCAGTTTTTGAAAACTATCGACTATAGCTTAGGATATAATAAACATTATTGATGAAAAAATAATTTAAACACAACGAATCGTTTATTCGATAACGACGAACTTAAAAATCCGAATCGACAACGTCAAGACTTTGTAGCAATGGAAGCAAATCTACCATTCCTAAATGATGTTCCACGTTTAACAGAGGAATGTCTAGTGCTTCACGCTTTGGGAACTTACCATATAAAACTAGCAAATCGTATGTCGCAGAACATTTTCGCGATGGTGTTTATTTAATTGAATTATATAGTCATTGGATGATTTAAACAAATGTAATATTCTGCAAACTAATGTGTGGTTGCTTCGAATTAAAATACAGTCGCGGCATGTCAGATCGCGCACATATAATACTTACATTTTGATTGATAGAGACCAAATCGGTAGAAATGCGATAGTTGACTGTTTTGTGGTTTTTAGGGTTAGGACGGCACCAGTCTTTCGTTGCACCCGCAGAACATTTATTAGATGTTATAGTTGATGAATTGATATTTGAATAAAAAGTATTATTAATAAATAGTAGTTTTAACTAATATGTCTTTTATTTAACCAATCTTTGATTTTTTTTGCGGTAACAAGGGCCGGTGAAAAAAATGAGACCATTTTTTTCAAATCCATTAATGTTTAGGGGTTGAAAACAGTTTTGGCCCGAAAGTCGTTTTTCTGCCTAAATTGTAGGTCTCATACGTGCTCTTTCTCTTATTGAGGGGATGGTGGTAAATATATGATAGCGTTACCGACTCACCGTCATGCAGGGAGAGAGTTAATACTTTGCAGTTAAATCAGCTTGAGCATCAAAGACACTCGTCAGACACCCCCTCTTAAGTAGGCAGTTCAGGGTGGCCACTTTTTTTGGAAAACCGGGAAAAGTCAGGGATCAATAAACAAAACAAATAATATATTTTTGGGATTTTTTCTTTTCTTTTTGAAGCTGATTACGGTTAGGGAAAATCTAAAAAAAGTGACCGTTTAATTTATTTTCGCATTTTTATTTTGTTGCAATGCTTAAAACTTAACACATTTAGGATATGTTAAGGAATGTCAATGATTAATTTTGATTAAAAACAGTCCAGTTTGTTTTTATTTTATACATTAGAATTGGTCCTATTTTTGGAAAAAAAAAAATTAAGCAAATGAAATATTTTCACGTAGTCAAAAGTGTGGTGATGTGGTGACTCCTTGCTGTGCTGACAGCTGTTCTAACTTCTGGATGTACATAGACTTCGATAATATCCAAACTTATTTTCCCCGTTTTTTCCTTTTACATCATTTCTTATTTTTATAGCACACTCATATTGAGCCCAAAAACTTGCTGAATTAGGTACCGAAAATCCAACAGGTAATAATTGGGTCGAATAAAATGACCCCCAGGTCGCCACTCCTAGCAGTTTGCCATCTTCTTCGCTTACAATCGCCGCCCCTTCGACTCCGATATACTTTCTACACTTTAGGGAAACTTGTTCAAACTCTCTGAGAGAGCACTGCAGACAGCATGGTACGAAGAAGCCATGTGAGTTGTTATTTAATGTATAAATGTTATGGCACAGTTTTATGCCCACTATAACTGGTATCTCGAAGAGAGCGAATTCTGTTTCGTTGGTTTGAGTTGTGTACTGGAAATAATAAATCCGTTATGATATACCTACTTAACGGTTCGCCGTGGCACTATTAGGTATAATACCGCCCGAGACTGAGAGAGTGTCGGCTAACAAATATCTATAAACACGGATAAAGGTATTTTAATTAACAGTTATTAAATTTGAATTTCTAAGGTTCAAGTGTCGCCATGGTTTATGAGCGCTGACCTTGGGCCTTACCGGGAAGCCACATCGACAAACGGATCGACGCGTCGTTGGATAAAATTGTATAGGAAATATTGTCTATGGGTATAACTTGATCGCCGAGAAACGTCAAATCACATACATTTTATTTTTGCTTTCGTTCGATCGACGCACGTGGTGATCGGTATTTCATGTGGCTTCTTTTTTGACTATACCTACTTAGTTTAGTAGATTTTAGTTTCTATCAGATCGAATATTGAAAATAACCCTAATTAAGTTTTTATATGAGTTTCAACACTACCAAATTAGTCTTCCTAGCGGAATTGGCATAAGAAACAATCTTGTGCTTCATCACTCTGGAAGTGAGCCCCAAGCGCGCGAACCACTGGAAGTTGTTGTCCGTCCGGTTGACAGTGTCGAACAGCGGTACCACGTGCCACTTCACTGAATCTATATTCCGGGTTACTATAAAACATAACACTAACAGTTAGTAGTCTCCTTAGGGTGCGGTTACGAAAAGGACAGTTGATTTCACGATAAAGCAGCGAGGATGTTAAAATATACTCGTAATGCAAATTCGTCTTTGTCGCTATCCATTTTGTAACCGCATCATTGAGCCGTCATAGTAAAAGCGATTAATGTTGTTACCACTGTATTGATCGACACCATTCAAGGAATTTCAAGTGTGCTTACTATCAAGTAGCTCACAAATTACATAGCGTGCTCCAATAAAAATAAAACAAAGGTCATTTAATAGATAGCGGAATAATGTACCTACTTTTATGTTCAACTTGCGTCTTATTCTGACGCGTGAAAAATACAAACATATAAGATTATAACATGGAAGATGATTTAAAAAAAATTGTCATTAAAAACCCATTTTATGTAGATTTCCATTTAAAAATTGAAGATATATAGGGTTATGTTTGTATTTTTTTAATAATGGTTGTACATTATTTTAAGCGTTATGCAACTTTTCTCTATTAATACCTACAAAAATCTTATGCCGAATGAATCGTCCATCATCCATTTATACGATAATGACACCAGACTCGACAATGTAGCAATTAGATTTATTATTTCGAATGCCGGTTGTTTGGTACTTTGACCCCCTCCCCTCTGACGCGGAGTCATGCGTGGCTAACAGGATTTTTGGGCTCAGTTTGGTCCATATAACGTCTATGCCTAATGGAATTGCATGACTCAAAATTGTAGCAGTTTTCTCAATAGGACCCCTATTTGGTCGTTAGGTCCTTAATCGAGTTAAATTTATATAGGTACGTTTTTTTTTAAATTTAGGTTCAAGGTTATGAAATAGGTGCTTACCTATAAATCCGATGTCATCGTAGGCTTGCTTAGTGGGCTGCGATGGTACCACGTGCGCCAGTGAGGGCAGGTGCCTACCGTTATATATTACGTTCGTGTAGTACGTGCTAAGCCTATAAAAACAAAAATCAATGGAAATAAAAAAAAACTACTTCACCCTTCCTGCCATGAAGCTAAAAAAACGTGCCCCGTAGCGGCGCGCGGACGGGCACGGTTTTTACCTTCATGCTTTCCGCGGTCCGATTTACTTTTCGCGCTTCCATTGTGTTTTGTCTCGTTCGTTTCCTTCTAGTTAAGACGGGAGTGTTGAGACGAGATACAATGAACGCACTTTTGGTGTGAATCGGACCGCATTCCCCATCGACCTTAGATTAAGGACACACCAAAAACGCTAATATGGTAGATAATTACTGTACCTGTGTAAGCCGTAGGTATCCGTATGCAACAAGCAATACAGGAAACATGTGTTTGGTCCTAAGAGTTCTTATAAATATTGCTAATAATATAAAATTTTTTTTTTTAGAAAAATGTTTTTTTAGGTGATGGGCAACGTCAAGTTTGCGCTCTTGTGTAAATCAGGCTACTTTCGCAACAGAAAAAAGCGCTTCAACAATAATACTATAAAGGTACGTTACCCAACTATACATCTGGAGGCGGTAATGAATATCCTCGGCTGTATACACACAGCGTTGCACATGACGGGGATATCGGTGTGGCGAGACAGAACCACTCTCGCCGCCCATGGGTACGCTCCCTTGGGGACCCGGTTTGCGTTTATTTGATTATTGAATAGAGGCGAAAAAACTACAAATAAAATTTAATAAAAATTGCTGACCCAGTATGTGGTTCGTACACTTGCGTAACTTTAACCGTTTACGCAGAGTATACGCTCTCAAAAGGAATAATTTCCCCCCGTTTTTTCAACATTTTTCATTGTTACTCCGCTCCTATTGGTCGTAGCGTGATGTTATGTCTATAGAATTCCCCGATAAATACTGTGCTATCGGCTATCCAACACCAAAATATTTTTTAATTCGAACCAGTAGTCCCCCAGATTAGTGATTTCAACCCAACAAATAACTTCCCTAGCTTTATAATATTTGTAGGTATAGATTTAGAATTATTACATTTTTTTAGATGAATGTACGAGTTTTGAAAGCCAAAATACGAGGACAAAAATCTACGGTTGGTAAACACTGTACCGTTCAGAATTGCTGTGTGGCTCAAAGGACTTGTCCATTTTAACAAAAAAAGAATTGCTGTGCACTTGATATTTTTTTTATCTATTACACTCCGTGAATTGACTATAGTTAAAAAGTAAAATGAACATTCATTCATAAAATCGATATTGTCGATTTATTGAGCCTATCGATGCTGTTGTGCTGAGGCCTTTTGTCATTTTTGTTCCATAACAAAGTGATAGGAGTGTAAACAAAGGCACTACCTATACAGCTAAACTAAGTTTACCGAAATGATTCTGAATAGTCGTTATTATTACTAATTAAAGGAGTACGTTCATTCTGGACCCAACGATATGCTTACTTAATAATAGATAATGTAAGCATTATTTTCCAGTAATCAAAATAATTTTAGAAGTTGGGAAAAAAAAGTTCTGACAACTTTTGTTACGTGCTGATTCTTCTGCCTTTTCTGTATATTTGTCCACATTATGCAGAAAAAAAATGCTTTATACATTAAAAATATTATTTTTGCTTATCTGGATTGAAATTTAATAAAATAAAGAGAGATTTCACATTTGTTTGAAAGAAAAAGAAAAGGCCGTATAGTATTGAGTGCCCTTTGTCTATTTATCGCATGAACAGAATAAAAATTAAATAAAAATATAGCGACGATAGGCCGATGGACCAGCATCCAGTGCTATGTTAAAATAAATAATAAAAAAAAAGAGCGGCGATATAACATCAATAGATTATATAATATTATTCTGTTAGTGCAGCACAAGGAAACACTACTAATAATTTTGCGGATTAAAAATTCGCGGACCGAAGTTGTTCGCTATACTAACCTAATAACTAGTCATAATATAACCACAAATTGAAATTCAAATGAGAATAACTTTTTTCTCCCAGCTTCTCGAGCTTGGATGTAATTAACAATTTTGTTACATGTATTTTCCTCTATCGAACTGGATAGGTTTCATTTTTGAACGCGGCTTCTAAGCCTGGGTCTGAAAATAAATGGGCTATGACCGTTCTTCTTTAGCTATATAATTATATGCTTCGTAGCTTTACGGTTTGTAGTCGGCCAACATGTGCTCTACCATCCTATGATTGAACTTCATTTGCATGTCATAAAAGAATAAGGTTGACTTTCCCTTGTCAGTTAATGCTATCTTTAAATACCAGTGTATAGACCACTTTAAATACCAGTGTATAGACCACTTTCTTGGCTGACTGTTCTACGTAATCAAGAGTATTATTTTTGATGTCATTCAAATTATAAAATAATTACCTACATGTATTATTAAAGTCCAAAGTTTTAGAACTTCTCAAAACTTCTGCGGAAAACTCTAGCTCTTCATCATAATAACTACACAATATATTATTAAAGAAAATAAAAACAACTAAAATTATTATTTCCATAAATAAAGCCCATAAAAAATATAGGTATATAAAATAAAACTAGTTTTTATTACGATTGTTATATTTATTAAGGTGCAATATTGATATAGCTTATTCTTATATAATAAAATATATAGTTTTTTTTTATGAAATGTAATAATAATATATATATTAAAAATATTATATAGCATAACATAACAAATAAAATAGATAGTAATTTACTATAGTAGAAGGTTTTCTGCTATAGTGGACGAGTAATTTATTCACATAGCGTAGAAAATAACCCACGGGCTATTTGTTTTACTTTATAAATATTATTGACAAACAAAAACAGCTAAAAAAACGATTTTTATTTATTTATTTATACATAAAAATATTATCTTATAGTTTCCCTTCTACAGTGGAATGGAATTAAGTAAAATACAAATTTAAATGATTTCATATTTATCGGCATGGAAGCTGATGTCTTCGGAGTAGTCTACCGGGGCGCCATCTTCCGCCTGACACACTTTGGTGGCCTTGAGCATGGCGCAGGAGGTCTCCGACACCCACTGCACGGACAGCGGGAAGAAGTCATTCGGAACGGCTGGTGTCACGCTACAAGGGGAAATGGTACACATAACAAACTGAGGAAAAGACAAGACTACACTAATTTAACCTCAAAAAAAAAAAAAAAACAACTTTTATAAAACTTATATCTAGAACAACAGATAATTTATTTATTTAAAATGATAACATGTATGTATTTTTTTTAAACCCTCTAAATATAAAAAAAAAAAATACTCAAAACACAAACTCTTCAGTTTTATAATGTTAGTCTATTTAAAATGCTATATGGTTTAAAAGAATAATGGCCATGATTGGTGCCGTAAAAGTACAAGTATTATTTTTTTTAGATTTCAACTGGTTCGATTCCTGGGTCTGGCAAGCGTATTTTTAAAGGCATTCATAGATATGTATATGAATGTAGTTATGCTTATTTTCAAGATGACGGAATGTTCCTTTACAGTAAAATTTGGCATCATCAATATTTAGGGTACTTTTTCTCCAGCCGCCCACTTTTTTTCCACCCTGTAGGTAGACGCCATTTTCAATTTTTTTTTTGTACTTTTCCAGCGGCTATTTTGTTGTTAATAATAATTTATAGAGAGGTAATGCGGTTAGTTATCCATGGATAATTCGTGCGGGTACCGGGCCCATCGCGCGGTACGGAGGCGGGGAATGCCCTGCCGTGTTCCTGGACTTGAGCACCCGAAGTAGTGTTAAAGGCCTTTCCGAATTCAACGTTAAATTTACTGTGTTAACTACTCTACCCAAACAAATTCCGTACGATCTTGTCAGCGCCATCTTTAAAACGCGTTCCATAAAAGTTACGACGGGGATGATAAGTGTAAATACTCACGTAAACTCCAGCGTGCCAGTCTTCTGTTGGTCTGAGATGACAGGGATGTTCCAGATGAGAGCGCGGCCCTTCTGCGAGTACGTTCCTTCCCATTGGTGGACGACCACAGCATTGTTACCAGCACTAAAAAATACCCGATCTTTAGGATTTCGTGCTCAGTATTAAATAATACGATTTTATTAGGTTGGAGGGAAGTCTCTATAACTCGTTAGGCTGGCCGACCGGTCTCGTTACCACCGCCCACACAGATACAATAACCGTCAAGTGACCTAGTCATGTTTCGGTTTAGTCACCGGTTCACCGGTTTTCAGTAGACTACTGCATCGATTTTTTGAAGAGGTGGTGGAGTAGGATTTGACGAAGAGCAGCGACCATATTAAATAAACCTGTAGGCCTATTACGCCGCACAATGTTGCTAAACTTTAACCAAACTTACCGTTGTCTATTTTTTTTTTTTAATTTTCAACGTCACCAGGTTTGCGTCAGAATTGCATCATATCAATTAAAATTTAGCTTAGCAATGTGCGCGTAATCACCTCGCTGCAATGCAAATTCGCCGCATATTTCGTAAAAGCATCATATAGTCGACATAGTGAAAGCGATCAATGTTGTTAAATACCAATGAATTGATTCGACCCTATTTATGGATTTAGTAGGTCTGATTACCACCAGGTAGATAAAAAGTCAAAAGCCGTGCTCCAATAAAAAAAACATTGTATTTTTTTTTATAATCAGTTAAAAATAAGTTTTAATATCCAAGTAGATCATTCTTAGCAGCACCAGGACAAAGTCAATTTCAGCACAAACTGTAACCAAATCCATAACGTCAGAGGCATTATTTCTTTCATTAAAATGTTCTAAATAAAGTAAGGTGGTTTTAGTAAATACATTTTACTATACCATAAGATATTTTTATCCTTCTATGTTTATTTTATACCATAGACTTTTATTAGGACTAAATGGAAGTTGGAAGAAAACCGGTCCGACAAGGGTAAAAATAGGGAAAGGACTGGATCTTCTCTTCACCCAATTAATTAGATTTCTAGATCGTATTTTAAATTCCTACTAATTTCGACTAAATATTTTACTGAAATCGGAAGGTAAAATACTTTAGCCGCAGTATTAAATATGTAAGTACTTACGGTAGAGGAATGTGTATGTTCACATCGCAGAGAGTGAGATGATCTTGCTCCAGTTCGTACTCAATGTTCACGTCGCAGCCACCGTTGGCGCCCTCACTCGGCCAACAGTTCACTGAAATAACGTTGTTATTATAGTCTCCGTAGACTAATGGTTGCGCCTTTGGCGTTGTATCCGGGGGTCGTGGGTTCGATTCCTACCCATGGCAAAAAAATAGTACGTTTTTCTGTACAGTTTGTCATGGTCTGGGTGTTTATAAAATATCGTTATTTCTGGTACATAGTACAAGCATAGAGCTTAGTTTGTGACCAGAGCAATATGTGTAAATTATCCTACATATTATTATTATATGAAGCCTACTAAATATGTATCACTAACGATACCTATGAACCTACTAAATATCCATCACAAACTAGATCAATTTTTTTTTTCATTTGCGACACATGGTTGTTTGCAAAAAGTTGTTCGATTTGATCAGTAGAACCTCATATTAGCCCAAAGTACAACATTTCACAGTCATCATGTATGTTTCCTGCTAAAGTGTACATAAAGGGCTCTTTCAGCTAATAACCTTAGTATTTTGCAGGAAAGTCAAATGTCCTTAACATTTTACAATAAATAAACCGTAAACCGTAACCAAACTTTATTGTATTATGATAGGTTCATATGTATCTAATATATTACGACTCACCGGACAAGGGAGCTAGTTTGGCATCGTTGGAGGAGGAGGCCGCCAGTCTCCACTTGAGCACCCCCACGTCGGTGTGGAGCGGGAACGGTCGCTGCGGCTGCTTGAGCGCGATGGTGCCGCGAGAACGGAACGTCTCCTTGTCCACGTTTGGGTGTGTCTGTCAAGTTATTTTGTTATATTAATAATATTTATTGCAAGGGCACTGCATTCGTGATCGGGAAGTCTGCGTTCTCCATACAAAATGAGCGTATACTAACTGTTTGTGGCAGAATTAACATAATATTTTGTTATATTTATTAATCTATCTGTTTTGGACATATTTATTTTTTTGAAATGAGAAATATTTTTTAATAAAGGGTGGCCCATTTAAAATTTGCATTTTTGATCGGCTATAAATAAAAAAGTAAAGGATATTTTTTCAAAGTTATGACTTTATTAGAAAGGTTGAACCTTAACATATTGGCATTGCCAAGACTGGCCATACAGTACCCCATCCATACAGTACCCCATCCATACAGTACCCCATCCATACAGTACCCCATCCGATCAACCCAAATATTCAGTACATTGTCAATTGTTTGGGGCTCAATCTCATGAATGAAAACTTCGATTTAGTATTTCAAGGCATCAATCATTTCTGGATTAAATGGGTTGTTTTAACCAATGTATCCAGTTTCACGAATATTAAAAATTTCCACTTTAATTTCTTACAGTTTGGACAAAAGATACATCGCATTGGAACTAAGTTTTGCATATTTCCCAGTTTTGTTCAAGCGTAAATCGACCCATTTCGTTAATATGAAATATTAAACCAACACTCTGTCATGAATGACGGAAGTATTACCATACTCGAAATAACCACTATTCCAAAATGCAAACGCTAGATGGCCCACCCATTATTATTAATACAAAAATATACAATTAAACTAGGAATAACATGTAAATATTGGAAGTACTTTTGTATGGGCGCCAACATGACTGCAGAGCCCTTAATCATTTAGCTTAATTACAACTGAACGGAAACTGGTTTACACTAAAGCCGCAAGCTTTCGTGGCTTACTAAAACTGTTACAATTAAAATGGATAAAATTTCGTGTTCTTCTAGGTTGCCTTGATTTACAGAATAGGAATAATTAAAAGTAGAGTATTTATTTTATTTATTTAAAATACTTTCATTGCGCAAAATTACAAAATAAAATTGTACATAGGCGAACTTAATGCCTTAGGCATTTTCTACCAGCTAACCTTTGAGAGAGTGGAAGATTATGCATAGAGTAGGTACACCTATTTAAAAAATACAAATTCAGTATTATGACGAAGGTGGGGCCCAAATTTTTTTTATTGTCCAGATTTTAGCTTTAAACCGTTATAATTTTTTACATGTTTCTAGTTAATACATTTATTGACAATATAACAATTTACCTGTAATTGTAGTGGCCGTGTATCCTTATTGTCCACTTGCACATGTATACGACCGAACTGCTCATTAGTTATGCGCAACGTTAACAGACCTGGAATTATGACAACCATGTGTTAGTAACATACCATGCTCAGGAGTGACTAGTTTTTGTTTTAGATGCCCATCTTGTAACAATCAAAGACACGAACCAAATAAAATTATAGAAATGAATATGAGTTGATTAATTTCCTTGCATATATTAACTAACTAAAGTCTATTCCTCTAAAACTGGGGCAATGAAAATTTATAATACATTGCTTGGTTTAGTTTGTTTTAAATAAATAATTCCAACTAAACCAAGCACATTTATGAAATAGGCCCATGGTAGTGAGAGAGAGACAATGTTCTTAGCTATCCACGGATTCTCCGGGCGAGTGCTGGTTCCACCACGACGTGGTTGTGAGGAGAAGTGAACTGCAGTGTTCTCGGACTTCATACTGCGAAGTAGGGATAAAGGCCTTTTAACTCTCCCCTGCACTGTGTTCACTACCCTCTCTACTCAACCAAATATGATCCTGTTAGCGCCATCTTGGAAACACGTTCCATAAAAGTTTCGACAGCCGATCTTAGAAGACCAAGATCCTTTAATAGACAATGCAAATACTTTGCACCGACTTTCACTGCAAAGTTGTGATTTAAAACCGTTTCTAGTAATTTCATTCGTGAGATCAAAGTATTTGTTTGACTTGATGGTATAGTCCTTAGGAAT
Source organism: Monopis laevigella (assembly GCA_947458855.1). NCBI lineage: Eukaryota > Metazoa > Arthropoda > Insecta > Lepidoptera > Tineidae > Monopis > Monopis laevigella. The sequence goes on along the minus strand of OX381577.1, from coordinate 3,702,241 downwards.
GATAGTTTCCCGCGGAAAGGCGAATCGCGTCTAAACCAACTCGTTTTAATGTCGCTAGTTGTCTATAGTAAACAATGTAAAAATGAAACAACATTTAAATTAACAAAGCGACATTTCGTAGTTCCACCGGTCAGCGTTTAGTCATGCGTAGTACTGCATATCTGTTAAAATCTGATGACGTCACTATCAGTACTCATGGAATAGAATATAAGACCAATACTATATCAAATAATATTAAACACACACAAATGCATCAACAAATATGATGAATTTAAATAAAAGCAATCTAAATGTACAAATAACTTACATAATTTTAATTTATATTTTATATAACCAATGGTAGATAGCAACAAAAACTCATGTAAAATATTATCATTTATAAAAATGTTGGTTTTAAGTAATTAAAAAAAAAACTCCATGGCATCATTTATGAAAATAAAGAATTAATAATTAGGTAAAGTATTGTTGGACTTTATACAAATATTTAACCTTATTAATAAAATCTAATAAATTTTGCGTTTACAATTTGGACAAATTTTTAAGTGGAAGATTGTGGCATTATGTCCATACAGGAGAATTCTACACGCAAACACCTAATTTAGGATGGTGGTTTAAAAGCCATTATTAATTGGTAATTATTTTATAGTAAGTTACAGTTAAACTAATTAAGATTTTCTTAATTACGTTTAAAAAAAAAATACTTAGTCCACTGACCTGATAGCTCAAAGTTCTGTATATCTCCGTCACGGCCTGCAATAAGGGTCAACCTTTCTTCAAAGCGCAGGTGAACTCTATAAAGTAAATAGCATTTCTTATATTATTTATTTGTTCGACATATTCAGAATACACAGTTTACTTAAATTAGTAAAATTTTAAAATCTTGTAGTAATAAAAAAAATAGGATTTATACAAAAAAAAAAACATTTCAACTTCTTACTTATGGATAAATGGAACAGATAAAACTGTATTAGAGAAACAATGTTCGAAACTATCCATGGACTTTTTGTGCGAGTGCTGGGTTCATTGCTTGTTTGGAAGGCAGTGAACTTCAAGGTCCTCATATTTGAGACCCCGAAGTAGTTTTGAAGGCCTTTTCGAGTTCAACTATCCCCTTCACTGTAACCCAACCAAATACTATACTGTCAGCAACATCTTGGAAACATGTTCCATAAAAGTTCCTACGGCCGACCATGGAAGATTAAGATCTTTCATTTAAGGGAAGGTCAAGCAATCACTTGCTGGATTCTTCTTGCACCGACCTCCATAACATAAAATTGAGTATTAAAATTGTTTGGGAAAAAGTGTTTGTTTGATTTGATGGTGTGGTTCTATGGAATATTTATTTCCCATAGAACGGTCTGTTACATTACAAGTACTTTTTTTCAAGCCCAGAGATATATCAGTATATCTAGGCTATAGGCTGAAAGCGCTAGTCTTGTTTACATGACTATTTTACAGTCTGATTTAGGGCATGTACACATGCCGTTTCCTTATTACTATTAAAGAACTATGTACCGTTTCATTTAATAACGCGGCTAGCTTCTCGTGCTAACATCATAAACTAGGCCACCAACTGTTTCCATTTAACCATACTAGTTTTTTAGCATCGTCAGTATGAGCTTCAGAAACGATCGAGGCTACTTTTGTATGTTAATTTTTGACAAGAAGTATTTTTTTATATTAATAGAATTATTAATAAATTAAACATATCAAAGCTAAATTTACTTAAAGATCATCTTTTTTAGTTTTCATTGTATTAAAAACAAATATAATTTTAAAAGAATTCATTTAAATCCGATTTGTGGATAGATATTTACATGTAATCAAACATCTGTCAAAAATTAACACGAAAAAGCACCTTTTTACCCGTGTTGAAATTGTTAGATTTTGATGTTAGCAATTCCAATTTGGTTTAGAAACGCTTGAAGGTAACTTCAGATGTTAACATTTTTTGGTACTAAAAAAACTAACTTTTCACGCTAACATTTTCTTAAACGGAACGGGGCTGTAGTAAATTATAACCGATTTTTTTGGTTGCGCTTTCCAGACTCCTCGGTTTTGAGGGGGGGGGGGGGGAGTCACGACTGACTCCGCATTCGCCGACCTCACCATAACCACATGTTTATGCGACCACATTACAACTATGGCAGTGAGATAACTTACTCCTTCTGGTTGGGCTTGAGAGGTTTGGCGGCCGCGGTCTGTGCGGGGGCGGCGGTGATCCCAGAGTCTTCCGTTCTGAGGCGAGACACGAAGGACTCGGTGTCCGTCCCGCGCGACCCTAACTTCATACCCGTGCGGCTAGGTTGACGACTAAAATTATATTAAATCATATGAACATAAAATTAAATTATCCAGAAATAAGTTATATTTGAATCACTTTATGTTTATATTACATAATTAAATATCTAATTGTTAAAGGAATAAATCTAAAATACAAATATTAAATAAAAACGATACTATTAAGTAGATAGAGATACAATACCACAGTAGAGGCCCTATAAATAAATAAAATCATCTAGTCCAGCCAATGTTTCCAAAGTACAAAATATGCTGGTTGCATTACCCCTTTGAATCTCTAGGCTTATGAGGTGATTAAAACAGCTTTTAGCACTTGAGTCACCAGAATTTTTGACTAAAAGTTTGCCAAGTGAATCTGCAAACTTTTACCAAGTGTTGTGACCAAGTGCCTAAAGTTTCAACCGCAAAGACTAAAAACCCAAAGCTGTCACATATTATCGAGGCATATTTTCGCATTTTGTTTAGAATCGCCAGGCGGGCAACGGCACCGGCGGAAGTAGATAAGTCAATGTAAGATGGCGTAATGTGTCCGCATGTGACATTCCAAAGTTATATTTAACTTCTTGTATGTTTTAATATTTATCTTCTGAATGAGTCATTTCACTTGGTCTGGGGGCTTAGAAGTGCTCTAGCATGTTTCGTAATTATTTTTTTGAAGTATAAATTACTAGACCTATTACTTATATCATCTCCGTGGTCTAGTGGTTGCACCTTTGGCGCTGTATTTGGAGGTCGTGGGTTCGTTTCCTACTCATGGCAAAACAATATTAGTATGTATTTCTGCTTGCATTAGTCTGGGTGATTATAAAACATGGGTACTTAATATGTATTAGTACCTATCGTTGTTTCTGGTATACATGGTACAAGACTAGACTTTCTGGTATACATGGTACAAGACTAGAGTTTAGCTGTGACCAAGGCAAGAAACGCGAAATGTCCTATTATTATTGTTATATAATAAACTTTCTAGGTACGAACGCAAAATATGGCTAATTCGACATATTAGTATTTCATGAATAAATAATACAAACTGTTATTTTGTATTTATAATTATAGTTAAGAATATTTTGTTTTTAAATATGAAACAATTTAGTATGGGGAAAAGGCAAAACAACTTGTAAAAAAAAGCAGCATCATAACATACAAGCCATTTGGATAACAATTAATTATTTTCCTAGTAAAAAACAAATGGTTTTGTACTTTATTTTTGTAAAAAGCCATAGTAACTCATCACAAGTTCTTGTTAACATACTCTAACTTATTATTATAGACAGATTAAATTAAATCAAATAAAAAACTTACACATCGCGAGCGGGGGTCGTGGGAGTCTTGTCGGCGATCGACTCTATGGACTGCGACACCATCGAACTGCTGATTCCTCCACCTGATGGAAAGACAACTTTAATACATATTAAATGCCACATCTCTGTATGTCCGTTTGCGTGCTTATAATTCGATAATTAGCGTTTGCGACAAGATCAGGCACAATGAGTTTGCTAAGCACTTAGAAATATTTATTATTTTATATGTGGTGGACAAGTTGGTTAGACCTCAGACTTAAATACACTACAGTTTCAAACCCCAGAGTGTACCAATAAATATTAAATACGTTAAGCTGTCCGTCCCAGTTTCACTATACCAACATGTGAAACTGATTATATAAATGGGTTCTTGAGTCTATTCAAACATCGCAACGAGCTAGCCAATTGTTCGATATAGGCTCATACCATTGGCTATATATACAAACGCACTTCCAATAACCGAAAAAGTTATTTGATTTGATCAGTAGAGCCTCAAATTAGCCCAATTCCAAGTACAATTTTTTAAAGTCACCCTGTATATGAAAAATTAAAATATGTATGCAATAATAAATTACAATAATAAAATATATTATTGCATTACATCACATATGTTTTCATTAAGCGGATCTACCCCAGTGAACTACCAAAGACTCCAAGTGCAAGCTTTCAAATTCACAGTTGTTGTAGTTTTTAGCAATCGCGTCCTATATTTATGGTATGAATTCAGGTTAAGTTTTATTAAAAAGTAATGTGACAATAATTGTCACAATCTGAGTTGTCAATTAACATGAAATGTACAATAATTTAATAATTTTCTCTCTAATATATTATTATTTATAAGTTACTATGTGTGTCTATTATTTATTATACCCCAGAGTGATGGTTAGTGGGCCCAGAACCAGGGTCAAAGTAAGATCCAGGGTTGGATTAGGGTCAAATATAGATTGAGCCCAGAAAAAGGGAACCCGGGGGTAAGTTTGCACAGACTAGATGCTGATGGATTTTCATATTTATCCAATAGGTATTGTTGAAAATATGCTTAACGTTAGAAGGAGCTGAAATTACTCACGTTAGGAGTTGTGAAACTGCTAAGGAGGTTTGGGACACACTTGCCAAGATATATGAGGACACACACCACATACACCACAAACACCACACTCCACATACATCACATACACCACACACAATCATTCATATGCATATTTTATACACTTTAATGTAATAAAAAATAAACTCTGTTAACAATTCTATTGGTTAAGTAATTTTAATGTTTATATTTTTGTACTTGATAAGAAAATCAGCTATGGAAGAGTGATGTCATTTGACACAAGTGTTAATTTACTTAAAAAATGACCTCAATCACAGTAAAGAAATGTATTTTTGGAAATAAATAAACATTTTATTTATCCACAGGATTTAGCTGATATCGGTAAGAAGATCGATGATACCAGTATTGGTGCAATATTACTAGGTGGTTTGACTGATGAGTATCAACCTATTGTAATGGCATTGGAGAACTCAGGTGTTGAAGTTACGAGTGAGTTGGTTAAAACTCGTTTATTAAATGAGATGTCTAAAAGGGAAGACCGAGGTATTGTTTCTGCATTAAGTATAAAGTCTAATAAGAAGAATAATCGGCAAATATTATGTTTCGACTGTAAGGAATCGGGCCATAAGCGTCCGGATTTTCCAAAACGTAGAGGTAATAATATCGTTTGTTATGATTGTAAACAACCGGGACACAAGCGTCCAGATTGTCTAAATAAGAAGAGGAATGATGTTAAGGATCATAAAACAGGATTTACGACTTTGAGTGTTGATAATTTGACTTTTGACTTTGACTTTTGATAATATTAATAAGAGAGAGTATATACATAGACTCTGGAGCAACAGCTCATGTGACTTCGTGTAATGATTGGTTAATGAATATAAATAACAAGCATTGTGACAAAACAGTGATGGTAGCTAATAATGATAAGTTGCTTACTGATTGTTTAGGTGACATTTTGTTTAATTATAATAATACTGTAAATACTATAAAATGTAATTTATGTCCCTAACTTGAATTCAAACCTAATTTCTGTTGGCAAAGTAGTTGAAAAGGGGCTATGTGTAGCGTTTTATCGTTATGGTTGTAAAATGTATGGTAATACTATTTTTTCTGTTCGAGGTGGATGTTATTTTTTAAGCTTCGTTAAGTGATGGTCTTTATAAAATGAAAACTGATGTTATTTTAGAAGAACAAAATGAATGTTTCTGCTATTGACAGTTATAAGTTGTGGCACCGATGACTTGGACATTTATGACGAATTGCCATGGATATGTTGAGAAAAGGTTTGGCTACAGGTTTTGATTTTAGATCCATTGATAATAGTCCTTGTATTGCATGTATAGAAGGCAAACAGACTCGAAAACCGTTTAAGGAGGTATATATCGTAAAGCTAGAAAGCTTTTGGAATTGATACACTCGGATGTGTGTGGACCTTTTGATGTAGATTCGCTAAAAGGTAATAAATATGTTTTGTTTTTTTGTTGACGACTTTAGTCGCATGGTATTTGTTTATTTTCTGAAGCATAAGTCAGAAGTAAAACATAAATTTGTAGATTTTGAATATATTGTCGAAAGGGAGACCGAACATAGGGTTAAGGTTCTTCGTAGTGACAATGGTACTGAGTATTTTAATAGAGATTTAGAGGCTTTTATGTCTGCTCGGGGTATCTTTCATCAAACGACGGTCTTGCAGAGAGGACGAATCGTAGTATTGTTGAGAAGGCTAGGTGGCTGCTGCAAGATTCGAAGCTTAGTAAAGGTTTTTGGGAAGAAGCCATTAGGACTTCTGTTTATTTAAAGAATCGTTCACTGTATAAGACTTTAAATAATACTCCTTATGAACGATGGTATGGTATAAAGCCGGATTTAAGCCATTTGAGAATATTTGGTTGTAGGGCATACGTACGTGTTAATAATTGTAAAAAGTTAGATTCTAAAAGTAAATAATATATTTTTGTTGGTTATTGTGATAATTCAAAAGCTTATTATTTCGCGATCCTTTATATATTCGAAGGTTGTAAAGGCGAGAGACGTTATAATTTTAGAAGATACTTTTAATACTGTGTGTGAATCAAAAGGAGCAAATAGTGAAAGTAATGTTGAATTGATTTTATCTCCAGGATCTTCAGAGCGTTGTGAATTGGCTGCTGAAGATGTGGTTGTTGCTGATATCGGACCTGCTGCTGTTGCTAATGTAGAGTCAGTAGAGGAGAATGTGTTGGCTAATGTTGATGTAGTTAGTATACTAGTAGCAGTACTTAGACATTCTACTATTAGAGCTTTGTTTGCTTTAGCTGTTGAGTATGATTTAGAGATACATCACTTCAGAAAAGCAGTGTTAACATCAGTTAACACTGCTTTTCTGAATGGCGAATTAGAAGAGAGTTTATATGTCTCAGCCTGAAGGATTTGTAAAAGAAGAAGAAAAACATAAAGTTTGTTTATTACAAAAATCTAGAATTAAAACTTTAAAGATTTAGGTGAATTAAAACAATGTTTGGGTCTGACTATTATTCGTGATAGAGAGAAGAATGAGTTTATAATTAATCAAAGGCAATATATTTTAGATGTTTTGAAAAGATTTGGTATGGAAGAGTGCAAATCTGTCAATACACCTATGGAAGTGGATTTTGTTAAAATACCTGTTTTGAATGAGTTTACTGAAGATGAACCTTATTGACATTTAATAAGTTGTCTAAGCATTTGGCAGTGAATATCCGTCCTGATATTGCATTTGTAACTAGTTTTTTTGAACCAATTTAATTCAAAGCATTCAGAATCTCATTGGAAAGCATCAAATCAAATAAAAAAATATTTATTTCATGTAAATCTTTACAGAGGTGGTGGAGGAGGTGTAAATAATGAAGGGGTGTCATTAAATCAAAATATTAAAAAACCAACCAACCGAACGCACGCTACATAATCAACTAGTGTAAGACTAGATGCTGATTCCATTGACCATCCGATTATCATCTGCCATACAAGGGTGCCACCGAGGCGACCAACCGTATCCACGACTTAAATATTAGTTCTTATATTATTTTATTTGTAGATATTTTTGAATGAACATCAATTGCATTAACATAGTTATATGGATCGGTATCTTTAAGAGCGTAAACACTGGAGAAAAAGTTACCAGCAAGTAAAAAACTCTGGTGCTTCACACAAACTAACAGAGGAACATAGCCATTGAGTTACCGATATGCATATCGCAGCATACTTAAAATGCTCTAATCCTACTAAAAGCATGTGCAAAACACCCTATGGCAGATTATTTAACAGTTTAGCAATTGATGCTGTACCAATGTACAGAACTGCAAATACTAAAGAGTACAGGCACTTTACTAAATAATAATATATAATAACAGAGTTCCTGCATAATGTAAATATAAATAAGTAATCATAAGATATACCTTATCCAAAGATAATAATTAAATATAATAAATAATAAATTAAGTAATAATAAATTATTACAATATCAGATTCAACATACCTACTAGGGTACTCATTTGAAAAAACAATACTAGTTGTGAGACCTCAATTGCAGATCAGAACGGGTCCAGACATCTTTATCATTAATATAGTCATTAACTCTATAGTATGCCATATGGATTAATGTTTGTTTTATACATTTTTTAAATTCCTGGTCCTGTTTCTTGGGAAAGTAAGAAGCAAGCAACAGTGGCACTATCACCAACTGAAGCATAATACAAGGCTTTATCGTCCGCAGCTAGAGAAGCCGTACGTATTAAGAGTTTTATTTATGAGATATGGCCAGATTTAAATAATAGGGCTATAATTTATAATGATAATCAGAGTGTTCAGAAATTATCTTTTAACCCTGTGCATCATACTAGAACCAAGCATATAGTGATATCGCATACGATATCACTATATTAATGAAATGGTGGAAAATAAAGAAATAGATATAAAATATATTGCTAGGTACTGAAAGTATGCCAGCAGATGTTTTAACTAAACCTCTGGGGCGATAAAATCATAATGTTTGTATGAATGATATAGGATTGATATTTCATTGATGTTTGTTTGACATAAGGTATGTTCAACATTGGTTATTTTGTTTTAGGGTTGTTTTACATTAACGCTTGAACTTACGGTTGTCGTTTATTATAGTTGGTGTTTTGTTCTTTATATAGGCACTTGATTGAGGGGGGGTGTTCTATTTATTAGCAATCGTGTCCTATATTTATGGTATGTAAAGTAATATGACATTAATTGTCACATTCTGAGTTGTCAATTAACATGAAATGTACAATAATTTAAGTTTCTCTCTAATATATTATTATTTATAAGTTACTATGTGTCTATTATTTATTATACCCCACAACAGTGTATAAGTATTACCGAATGACATTTGTGATCGCGGGACCCCTCCTCGTTTGGCGGCCTCCAGTCGCTCGCGCTGTAACTCCTTCGCCTTCTCTCGCATACGGTTAGCTGCTTCGCGTTCTTGGCTCTAAAAATAATAAATTTGAACAAATAGCCTCCGTGCACTAGGGTTGCGCCTTTGGCGTAGTATCCGGATGTCGTGGGGTCAATTCCCATTTATGGCAAAAAAGATTAGTACATTTTCCGTACAGTTTGTCATATTCTAGGTGTTTAAAAACTTTGAGCTTCACTACTAATAATTATACTAGCACCTATTGTACCAAAGTTAACCAATAAAGAATTTCATTTCATTTATAAAATATTTTATACCCGGTACATATGTTACACCGAGTGTCCAAGTAGATATATGTTTTTTTAATGAAGTAATTAATAATATATTATAATTAAACATGTTGGCCGATAAAAACTTTATTGTTATTTTTTTGTAAATATATTTTGCTTATATAAAAACGTTGATCTAGTAGGTACTAACCTGGCGTACGGCTTGGTAAATTTTCTCTTCATGTGAATCCATTTCGACAAATGAGCGAACCTGAATTGGAATTAACAAACGGATAGTTTTTATATAAAAAAATAATGTAAAATTTAGATAGGTATATTTTTTTATAATTAATATTATCTTAACCAGTACTAACTGAAAAAATAATGCTGTTCCAACTACTGCATTCACTCTCTTAATGTTACATTAATATATTCTAGATTATTATAAATTAGTGATCTGCCCCGGCATCACACGGTGCCACTAAATATCTATAGCCATCTGGTGGATGGAGTGGAGTGGATGTGACAAAGTTTTAGCAGATATACATAGACAAGTACAGTATTACTAAAAACAAATATATGAATAAGGCAAGTAATATTTGTTTAATTTGCACTTAAAATAATGATTCACCTGAGCCAAATTGACACTCTCCCTGTATCCAAGTGCGACAATCTCATCGAAAGCGAACAGCAGATTAAAGGCCTGGTTGATAACTTCGGCTTCGGTCAGCTGGGTGCAATACTCTGGAATCTAAGAAACAATATTATATAAAGTATACTGTACTGTAAACATCAATGTCACAATTATTCAATTTGTCAGATTAACCAAAAATGTTTTAGCTAGTCAGATGACACCATAATGGGTCATAAATTAAATTGTGAAGAATTTCATATTAATTATTCATTTTAAAACTTTTTTTTTAAATGTAACTTATTATTATTAAATAGTAGGTGAGCAGCATTATACCTATATCAAGCACTGGTGTATAGTTCTTGATTTTATTAATATCTAATTTGTTAGTTAATAGCCACGTGTCCAGTTTATTATTAAAAGTGTTTACGGAGTTGACCATGTCCTGTGGCAATCTGTTCCATATATTCACAACTTTGTTGCTGTAAAATTATATCCAATATTTTTGCTGCTAAAAGCCTTGACAGTTTCATATTACAATTTTACAAAAAAAAAAATATAATTGTATTAATATACAATGACCAACAAAATTATTATTTTAATTCTGCGACAAACAGTAATTGAGTAATACTGGCAGTGCGAAAGCTCATTTGGTATGGAGAACGTGGAGTTCGTGATTATGAATGCAGTGTCCTTAAGTAGAATTTTCAATTATTGATACTTTTACGAAATAGGGAATATGCATGTTTTTTTTTATTTTATTACGTGATAAAGTAACTACATTAGACCTAAAAACACATATTAAACATTTTTTTAAAGGGTAATAACACTAAAATATATGTATGTATCATCACGGGTGCCTTACGGCGCCCGAGACCGCCTAGACGGCCCCAGGGTACCCAGCGGAGGGGTTTTAATCCCACCTCGTTGTAGCCAATGGTATGAGTCTACACCGAACAAGTGGCTAGCTCGTCGCGATGTGTTGAATAGGCTCAATAACCCATCTATAAACAGTTTCACAAGTTGGTATAGTGAAACCGGGACCGACAGCTTAACGTGCTCTCCGAGGCACTATAGTGGTGTTGTCAAACAAATGTACATAATTTTTTTAATTAAAAACTCATTGGTACACACCGGGATTCGAACCAGGGACCTAAGAGTTTTTAAGGCTGTATTCTGAATATCTAGAACTACAAAACTAAAAATGTTTGTTAAAGAAATTTACTCGATACTCACAGACAACTATTATTATGCAAATAGTAACTCTTTAACTTGAAATGTATGAAGAGATTAATATAGTCTCCCATATATTATTTCAATAAAAAATGTATTTATATTTTCCAAAACATGAAAATTTTGTACTTTTTAACATCGCTGCAAGCGACAAAACTACAACAATTTATAGTGGTAAAAAAATAGATATCAATATTTTATTATGTATTCTAAAAATGTATGGAGAGATTTTTGCAACTTTAATAGAAAATTATTAATTAAATAATTACAAAAACTTGCCAGACAGAAATCTTCATACAAAATCCATGACAGGCCGTCATTGTGCGGGCCATGCTGTGCAATCTTCGAACAAAAAATATGGAAACAAATTTCTACAAGGAGAATAATGTAGTTCGGGCTTTTCGTAATAGATGTCTCTGATATTTTTTTAAACTTGCCAGATTAAAAAACAAAATACAGTGACATTACTAATTAAAAAAATAACAAATCAGTTTCCGGATCCTGCCGAATCCGTCGTTCGGCCGTTCGGTGAACTTCGGACGACTTCGGTCAAGTTCGGTCAACTTCGGTGATTGTTGTGCGCTTGAGTGCTTAAGTCTGTAACTCTGTAGATATTATTTTAAATTACGTACTTTTAGTATTCTTAATTCGTCTGTGTTTGGTGTTCGTATACTAGTGTATAGTGTGTATAGTCGAGTCGAGATTTTCTCCTCCGTATTCACTGCTTCAAAAACAATTTTTGAAGTTAAGTGAAGTTATTGTTGTTGAAATCATGCCAAATAAATCAAAATGTTGTTGCGTGGGTGGTTGCAAAAGTTGTTGTAGACTGTATCATTAACAGCACGGTAAATTTATTTTTAAAAAACTATTGTAAAAATATAAACAACATTATATGTGGCAAAAGGCAAATTGAAGGCGAAAACGATTATGTGCAAACTTTAGCCAAAAATAATTTTAATAAATCGAGAAAAAAGTATTTGTTTGTTTTATTTTCTCTTCAACAGACTTACTAAGTGCCTTTTTATAGTTACCAATATATATATATTTTATGAAACTTACAAATATAAGTTTCATAAAAAAAACATTTAAGCTGATTTGTACCAGCCTGTTAATGTAATGTAACGATTAAAATTAAAAATGACGTCGAATGCTACTTGACATCGACTTGCAAAATAAATTTGGTACTTTCGACGCCATTTTTAATCGCTACATTACATTATCAGACTGGTACCACTCAGCCTTAAGATCTATATATATATGTATATATATATACGTATATAAATAGTTGACCACCAGCGCCATCTATTGAAGCATGGTCTAAACATTTCGATTTTTTTTCTGTTGTTCGGGCTAAACATAAAAGATGTCGCTGCTGTTTCGTTACTCTAAAAAACCCTTGAGTTATCACTCTATTTCTAGTATAACAAAGTACTCTTTGGTGCGGGCGATCCCGCCTGTGAAAGGTGGCTCCGCGTCGTTTTTTCTATTTCACTATCGGAACACTAAATATTCACTGTTGGGAATTTTATAAGACAAGTACATATTTATTTTGATTATATTCTATGTTTTTACACCTTTTAACACGATTAACTACAGATTCAGCTAAAATAAATATGCAATTTTCACCAACTGTCACTGTCAGTATAACCTTACAAAAAAAAAAGACAGACGGTCCTATGTAACTAAAACTACGCAACAGCTATTTATTTTGGTCGCTTTTATATTTTTAATAAAATGTATCGTCGGGCGCACATTATTTTACAATTTTTAAACATATTTTACCTATTTATTTTAATTGTTATTTTTTTTAATAAAGTTTTTTTTATATCTGTCCAAAGCAAAGCTCAATAGGGTTCCATCCATTATCCAAAACTTTATTTTTATAAATGGCAGAGTAGTTCAACAATTTTATTATCTACCTAACATTTAAATACTAACATAATAATGTATTGTCTTATTTTATAATCATTAATATTATTACAAAATCAAAGTTTTTTTTATTATAGCATGTGTGACTGTTTGTATCTAACTCATGACAAACATACAATATTTATGAATAATATTGATGTAATTTCTATAGAATTAGACCGATTTACTATGGCCTATGGATTCATTTGGCTAATGATGCTGTTACCAAATGGGCGGCGATAAAAAAGAACAATACGAAATAATAATAAATAATTTCTAGCATATAATAATTCGAACTGTGTTTTAGAAACTGGCGTGGGCAATTTCTAGAACATTGTTTGATTTATTTTACGCTAAGTATAAAACTTGATACATATTGAAAATATTACGCTAAAAAATAATTATTATCATTTCACATGAATGGTGGAATGCCAGGTCTCTGAGTTTTCAACAAATTAACTGCTACTGCATTTTATAACTACCCACACCATGAAAGGAGACTACCGTCTCGATAATCGAAAAAATCCACGCCTGATCCAAATCATAACTAGCGACCGTTCTCTATAATCAATCTATATTTTTTGACGGATAATAAACGGATAGTTTATATTATATTTGTCTGTAAATGTAAATAATCATTTTTCATGTATTTATTGGTGGGTATTGTCATACTTAGTAGGTGGTCTCACACCTACTAAGTATGACAATACTTCTGTTAGACCGAGAGCTCGTGTCCAATACAACTATAATAGTAACCAATATTTATTTTTTAAATAGTGACAGCTGCTTTTATAAAATAATATTGCATTTTACAATATTTAAATAAAAAACATTTTCCAACGCTGAAAAGATTTTATTATTTATTTTTTACAATTTTATACATATACCTACCAGCGGCCACATTCTGTTTCTTATAACGCGAACGTCAGATTGTCAAAATAACAAATTCCGCTATTAGCGCGTTCTCCTCCAATCAGAGTAGTTGTTAACCTTTTCTGATTGGAGGAGATCGCGCTAATAACAGAAATCGTTATTTTGACAATCTAACGCTCACGTTATAAGAAACAGAATATGGCCGCTGGTAGGTAAGTAATTAAAGTTTATAAGAATTATTGATAAAAGTGAATGTGTATGGGTGTAATATGTGTAGTACACGTCTGTGTCTGTTGTATGTACGGTGCGTGTGTGTAATGTATGAAGAGTATATTTTTTTAGGCTATGGTGTAAGAGTAAGGTAAATTTTATGATAATATATTATGTTATGTCAAAAAACGATAGACTAATTATTGAGAATGGACATAGATATAATATCTAGGTGATCAAAACCGGTAAATAGAAGATATTTTGTAAAATGAAAGAACGTGATACTTAACTTGAATAATTTAGTACGTGCAGATTTTAAATGTCAATTTTTGTTTCATATTTTCCTACGTATCTTTTTATATTTAAGCTTTATGAGTGTTAATTAGAGACAAGTTCAAAACAAACGGACAGATAATTGATATATATAATGTAGAGATTATGATTGCTTTGAATACCCTAAGTCTAGGTACCCTGAGGCCGTGTAGAAGTTATGTATATAAATTTAAATGTATGTGTATCTAAGTTATTTTACTATAAAAAATAACTAATTTAGATAAAATAAAATATTTTACATAAAATTATTCCAATTAGGTAACTCCGGAATATTTTTTATGTAGATAGATGGGTAAGTAGATTAAAGTGACGCAGACCCCAATCCTTAGTAATGTCAATTCATATGACAGCATTTTTTTAAATAAATACTTAGACTGGCTGAATTAGTCCAAAATAAAAAAAAAGTTTTGTTTAATATAAATTAGTTTATTACGGAGCGGAGTCTAGTAATAGTCACTCTTACCAATGCCTTATAATAAATTTAAACTGTTAAAATTAATATATATTAATAAAATGTACCGGTAATATCACACTTGTACGCATGTCTGGAAATTATAGTAATACATCAATTTTATTGAAACATTAAATCCTTGCATATAAAATTACATTTCTTGACTATTTCGACAATCATCATCATCATGCCAGCCTTTCGCGCGTCCACTGCTGGACATATGCCTCCCCCAAGGATCGCCACAATGACCGGTTCTGCGCTGCTTGTATCCATCGGCTTCCCGCGACCTTTTTCAGGTCGTCGGTCCATCTTGTGGGGGGCCTGCCTCTGCTGCGTCCTCCGGCACGCGGTCGCCACTCGAGAACCTTAATGCCCCAACGGCCGTCCGTTCTGCGAGCTATGTGGCCTGCCCACTGCCACTTAAGTTTGGCGATTCTGGAGGCTATGTCGGTTACTTTGGTCCTTTTGCGGATCTCATCGTTTCGAATACGATCCCGCAAGGAAACGCCGAGCATAGCGCGCTCCATCGCCCTTTGTGTGACTGTGAGCTTTTTCATGAGACCCATAGTAAGCGACCACGTCTCTGATCCGTAAGTCATCACTGGCAACACACACTGCTCGAACACCTTAGTTTTTAAACACTGCGGTATTTGGGACGAGAAGATATTACGTAGCCTCCCGAATGCTGCCCAGCCGAGTTGGATTCGACGAGAGATCTCTTTCTCGAAGTTGGATTTACCTGTTTGGATTGACTGTCCTAGGTATATATAATTGTCAACAACTTCAAGTGCGGAGCTCCCTATTTTTAGAGGAGTGGGTATAACATGGGCGTTCGACATGACTTTGGTCTTATCCATGTTCATGTTTAGGCCCACTTTTTTAGAAGCCCCACTGAGATCATTGAGCATTATGCCGAGGTCCTCCAGGGTTTCAGCCATGACTACGATATCGTCGGCAAATCGAAGGTTAGTGATGTACTCGCCATTAATGTTGATGCCAAATCTTCTCCAGTCCAAGAGTTTAAAGACATCCTCCAATGCCGCAGTAAAAAGTTTCGGGGAGATTACGTCTCCCTGTCTCACTCCTCGCTGTAGCTGGATGGGTCTTGAGGTCTGGTCTTGGAGGCGAACTGACATGGTAGCGTTTTTGTACAAACACTTTAGTACTTCGATATAGCGGTAGTCAATTTGGCACCGCTGGAGTGACTGAAGCATCGCCCATGTTTCTATCGAATCGAAGGCTTTCTCATAGTCCACGAAAGCTAGACACAGGGGCTGATTATATTCATCGGTTTTTTGTATAATCTGCCTCAATGTGTGGATGTGGTCTATGGTACTATAGCCTTTTCGGAATCCGGCTTGTTCGGGAGGCTGAAAGTCGTCAAGCCTACGTGAGAGACGATTCGTGATGACTCTCGAAAACAGTTTATAGACATGGCTCAGAAGCGAGATGGGTCTGTAGTTCTTCAAAAGGGTTTTGTCACCCTTTTTGAAGAAGAGTACCACCACGCTTCTGTTCCATGCCTTAGGTGTTTCGCCCTCGAGGATGACGGAATTAAACAGCTTCTGGAGAGCCATCAGCAAAGGTTTGCCACCAGCTTTCAGGAGCTCAGACGTGATTCCGTCATCACCCGGTGCCTTGTTGTTTTTCAACTGTTTGAGAGCCATCCTAATCTCGTACAGGCTGACCTCCGGGATATCTTCGGTATAGTGTCGGGTTAACCTGGCTCTTGGATCATTTTCCAGGTTTTTGACAGGAGGCTGTGTTGTTGTGTACAACTGTCCATAGAACCTTTCGATCTCCGCCATAATCTCTGGTTTGGAGGCGACAACTCTGCCGTCCTCGGTCTTCAGCTTTGTTAATTGACTCTGGCCGAGAGACAGATCTCTTGCGAATACTTTAGAGCCTTTGTTTTGCTCAATGGCATCTTTAATACGATCTGTATTAAATTGCCGTATGTCGCGAATCAAGGACTTTGAGATCTGTCTGTTGAGCAATCTTACTTTAGAAGCGTCAGACGAAGATTGCATGGTCATTCCGCGTCTCTCTTCCATGAGCTTTAAGGTATGGTCGGAGATCTTTCTAGCTCCTTTGTTAGATCGGATCTTAAAAAACTTCGATCCGACCTGGTGGACAGTTTCCACAACCCTGTCATTATATTCGTCCACATCTGTGTACTCGCATAGGCATTCGAAGCGGTTTTTTAATTCCAGCTGAAAGCACTCGGGGTTTTGGGTGTTAATAGGTGCCGGCCGGAGCGTAGACTTCATTAATCGTGACCTTTCAAGCTTTGTATTGATATTCAATGTGCCTCTTACCAAACGGTGATCGCTCCCGGTTTTCACCTGATTGATCACTGAGACATCATTGAATATTTGCTTTCTGGTCGACAGGATGAAGTCTATCTCATTTTTGGTGGCACCATTAGGGCTTATCCAAGTCCACTTGCGTTGTGGTTTTTTCTTGAAAAAGGAGTTCATCAAATACAGTCCCTCCTTTTCCATGAAGTTCGCAAGCATCTGACCTCGTGGATTTCTACTGCCTGTACCAAATTGCCCCACTCTCAGTTCGGTTTCGTTTCGTTTGCCTATCTTCGCGTTAAAGTCTCCCATGACAACAGTGTAATGAGATTTGAAGCTACGCATGGCTCTACTGATGTCCTCATACATGGCTTCTACCTCGTCGTCGGGGTGTGTCGATGTCGGGGCGTATACCTGTATGACCTTCAGCGAATATCGTTTGGTTATTCTGAGTATAAGGTAAGCCACCCTTGTCGACACACTCTCGATTTTGACAACGTTGTTCACGAGAGACCTGTGGACGATGAACCCGACACCACCTTGAGACGGTTGGTCGCCCTCCCGGAAATAGAGCAGGTTACCGGATTTCAGGATTATCGAGTCTTCACCTTCTCTTCGGACTTCAGATAATCCAATAATATCCCAGTGTAACCCGCTCAATACTTCCTCTAGTTCGACCACCCTCTCGTCAGTCCGCAGTGTCCGTGTGTTGTATGTTGCCAGGGCCAGTGTTCGTTTGTTGTGGTAGTTTGGGCTCCGCCGGAGATTCTTCGCACCCCTTGCCCCGCTGTAATCATGGCCGCTACCATAGCCAGGAATAGCGGGGCCGCCGGGTACTAGGGGCCGTTTTGTATTATTGTCGTTCATATTGGGGGGGGGGGGGGGGGTGCCATAATCGCCACGCTTGGCAAGCGGGTTGGCGATCGCAGTGGGTCGAAAGTTTTACTACGGTGCGCTGCTGCCCGTACCGTATTATTATTTCTTCCGACCATGATTTGGATGGTTTGACCGCCATCGTTCGGTTGACTAACTGCGCAAAAGCGGGCGGTGGGGTCGTCACGTCCCTACGCCTATATTATTTCGACAATACATTACTTAAAATAAAATAGTAAGATTTCTAAAAGTAGATATCTAAAATAATGAACTGTAACACTCCATACAATGAAATTTCAACAGAGTGACTTTTGGGCTCAACTGTCCATAGTTAGAATAAATTGAAGAAACAATCTCAAACATTTTTAAGTGAAATGTGACAGAAGGTGATGACGTCACATATACGAATTCCCCCTTAAGTCCAAGGTCTAACCAACTAGGCCACCACGTATATTAACACTAAAATAAAAGGGTTTAAACTTTATCTGCCACTACCGCAGTAAAAATCGGTACATCACTAGCCGCCATTCTGTGACGTCGTGCTCAAAAAGCATATTTATTTTATTGCACCTCAAAAGTTAGTCAAAAGGTTTGTTTATCACAAATTATCGTAATAAAGGACAATAAATACCCGAAAAAACAAGAAACTGTAGACTACAGAACACATGTTGACATTTGTCTGTGCACGAATGACGTCACATGAAGTGTTAGTTAATGTCGGAGCGTTTACTAATACATTCCGTTTCTACAAAAAATTGATTTTTAATCGTATTTATAAAAAAAATTTGCTAATCAAAATAAAATAGATTACTGTAAATATGTTCAAAGACATAAAAAGAACATTATATATTAAAATAACAATATTTGGCGTTACATGCATATTCCTTATTGTTTACACACAGCCAAAATTGTTTAGTTTTACCCTACTTTGCGGTGTCACACTGGGAACGCTGCAGTTCACCTGCCTTCCGTGGACCCGGCGTCCGCACTAAGGATCAATGGATAGCCAAGAACATTGTCTCTCTAATCTCTATGCATCACAGTACATGTGTTAATCCTGGCAACTAAATTATTACTATGTAGATAAACTAACATAATTAACTTCACTTACAACTCTACTGAAGAGTCTGAGGGTTTCAAGGTCCTCCAGGATATTACTAGCTTTTGTGGTGATGAGCAGCATGTACAGCTTATCCAATGGTTGGTACACATATCTGGAAAAAAAAAAAAACTTTATAGTCAACTTAATAAACATTGTCATGATCGGACACATTATCAACTGATACGTAAGCTGATGATTAGTGATTGCAAATTCAGGTTCAATTATAACTAAACTTTTTTTGTTTCAAAGAAAAATTAGCCCATCTGTAATTTTTTAAAATATTTTAATATAAAAAATACCAGATGCCCAGGATTCTTTAAATAAAAATATTAAAAAAAACATATTTTTCCAAGAAAAAAATTAAATATAGCTATAATTGCCAAATTTCCTATGACTACATCAGTAATGATCAGAAATTCAATCAGCAAAATGTAATATGTATTATCTGAATAAAAAAATGTAGTATGAATAAATAAAATAAATATACAGTGGGGCCTCGCTAATCTGGACCCCCTCTTATTCAGTAATTGCAGTAATCTGCACTGATGATACAGGCACCTGTATCATCACGTGGGGCGCTAGAGAAAAATCAGGTGAGGCGACATGTCATGTCGCCTTCAATCAAAACTGTATAGACTTTGGCAGGTGACAGCGTACCTCACGCCTACTGTCACTGTCAAAATACATACGTTTTTGACTGAGGCGACGCGACATGTCGCCTCGCCTGCTTTTTCTCTAGAGCCCCAGGAGGCATTTCACAATTATCACGTAGGTATAGCTAGTCTGGTTATGTTACTTCGTCGACTGAGGGACCACTCCTTTGAAATGAAGTACGAAAGTCTTAAACCGAAGAGTATTACAGACTTTATTTCTACTACAAAAATCTTCTGCTGATAGGCCGTCGCTGGCATCAAAGAAATGTTGTGTTCTGTAATTCTGTACTTTCAATATTGTAAGATAGTGGATTAGAAAGGCCCTATTGTAGTTTATATGATATAATTATTTGTCAACATGTTTGGCACCTTGCTGAGTTTACAGACCAATAGACAGTTGTCTCAATCTGCATACACCTCATGTTGTTTTCCACTGTCATGAAGATTTTTCTTACTAAAAATATTATTTTTTATTACACTGAAACTCAAAAAATATAAGCCAGAGTGTATACAGTACAGATACTCTTCGGTCTTAGATGAGGCCCCCAAATGCATTCCCCTGCTGCCCACATCATGCCCATAGGCATGCAGTGTATTGCTCTGTCGCTTATGCATTATATATTACCTTACAGATTCAGTTTCAACAAAAGTATGTTGTCTTCCACCTGTCATCAGTTTTGGGAATGCCGCTAATAGACCTTCTATACGTGCTTTTGTCATTTCCACAAATTGACGTGATATCAATGCTGAAATTTTTTAAATATTATATTAGCCCAAATATATAGATTGGTTTTCTCTGATTAATTAAAACATAATTTACCTTTTCCTGACTTCGTACATACTGTAGCTGCAATTAAAACCTGTAAACAGATGTGGATGAGGAATTTAGCAAAAATAATTTCCATTCAATTATACAAAAAGGCAACCTTTCAAGTATTTTAGAACAATAATTAGTAGAAAATAAAAAAAAATATTAATTACAAATACTAACCATTGTATCAGATAGACAACTATCATTAAAAAATATAAATTAGAAATATTAGAAAAAAAAATGACAACAACACAGTTTCATAGAATTTTTTGACAGATTCGTTTGCGTGCGACGTGTGCCTATTCCGGTTAATCCGCGAACCTATAAAACACAGACAATTAATCCGCGGATCAATAATTGGAGGACGGCACCAATTATTTGTCTGCGACAACTTTGCGCAGGCCAATAATCCGTGCCTCTAATAGTGGCACTCACAGGTGGCACTTCACTTGATGTAGCGTATTTATGTGTAGCGGTATCGCTGTATTTAGACAAATTTTGTTAAAAAATAAAATACACCAACTGACTATCCACACATGGAATCAAACAGCAAATAACTTGAATGTTTGCCATGTCATTTGCCATTCAGGTATTTGACTGCTTTTTGAAACCCGTTTTATATGATTCTCCATTACATAATTATCACACTACATTGATATTTCCGGGATTTATTATTAATAAAAATCAAAGTTAAAGTTTGAATTTCCACAATGGCGCTAATAACGCTGTTTGCAGTCTAAACAAGCTCAGAATAAGTAATCTCCTATATACTTAGAATATATAGGAGACCTATATATTATACTCTATTCTATTTCATCCACATGATTTATAATCTGTGTATTGTTTTGTTTACTTGTGTGTGACATCACCAGTCAACAACCAATTAAAGATGTTTTTGTTATAAATAAAATTGTATGAGACAATGTTCTTAGCAAAACATGGATTCACCGTGCAGGGCCGGGTCCATTGCGTGGTTGAAAGGCAGGGGAATGAACTGCAGCGTTCCCAAAGGACTTGAGACCGCGAAGTAGGTTTAAAGGCCTTTTGAACTCTCACCTGCACTGTGTTCACTACTCTCTCTACTCAACCAAATACTATATGATCCTGTTAGCGCCATCCTGGAAACACGCTCCATAAAAGTTCCGACGGCTGTTCTCGGAAGGCCAAGATCCTTCAATAGACGGTGCAAAGACTTTACTGTAATTCCTCTTGCACCAACTTCCACTGCATAAAGTTGAGTTTTAAATCCGTTTCTAGTAATTTCGTTTGTGAGATCAAAATATTTGTTCGACTTGATGTTGTGGTCCTTAGGTGTTTATATATAATGTTTGTTTCCCACGAAACGGTGAGTTCTATAAGTATTACTTTCTTCAAGCACCGAGAGTACACCAGTATGTCTGGTCTATAGTCTGAAACTGCTAGTTCGTCTGGAATCTTGTAATGTATTTTGAATGTATCCGTGAATATTTTCTAGTCTTGTGCTTTGTCCAGGATTGAGAAAGATTTACTTTGACTTTTCTTTAGTTGTCCCTCCTTTACAAAAGTAGTCAGTCTTTAATTTGTTGTTATTCCTTTTCTGGCTCTAGCAATACTAAGACTTACAGCTTTACGAATAATTTCTAGAACTTTATCATGTCGGTGCGAATAATGACCTTTTTCAAGTAGAGTTTTGCACCCAGCAAGTATATGTCTGGCAGCCTCTACAGCAACACCGCACAATGTACATGTCTTATCTGTTGCCTTCCCCCATCTTACCAGATTACTCTGGTCAGGTAGGGACATTTGAAAGGCATTAAGATAGAACTTAATAAGTGCCGGAGACCAATCATACATGAGTGTGCGCCATTTCAGGGCTGGAGGAAAACAAACCACCGCTCATAAATGATTTATGAAACTGAAGTATTGACTCCATCTCAGAGGCCAATGAGTCTTTTAGAAGAGATGCAATCAGATTATCCCGAGAGTTACTCAGGATTTGTTGCTTGGTTACACGTAGATGTTTGCAGATGTTTGTACAAACAGCAACACACCTATATTTTCCACAGCCTGTCTCATCTCAGAACGGTCAAAACTTTTCAAAATTTTAGAGCAGTAGGTTTTATTTTAACATTCTGATTGCTTCTACTTTAAAAAGAATTCAATCCATACAGCCTAAAATACAATATAATTTTGTCACAAAATAAAATAAAAGTGTTAACTGTCATATCATTGTCATAACAACCCTATGTCAACCACAAATATTTTGTAATTTACATAGACGTATATACCATGGATAAGTAATTTAGAACAACAGTAGGTCTACCACGAATTTATGCAAACAATTTTTACTATAGTCGCTAGTAAGTAACTATAGATAGGAATCAACGAATAGGATTGCTTTATTTTTCAAATAAACCTCTCTTATTGGTTGATTTCTATATATAGTTATTAGCGACTATAGTAAAAATTGTTTGCACAAACTCGTGGTAGACCTACAGTTGTGTTATACTTCGTTGCGGAAAATTACCGAGAAGAAATGAGGCTTAAATAAACAAGCTGCAGAATTATCCTACTAATATTATAAATGGAAGTTTGTGGGTTTGTATGTTTGCGCTTCAATCACGCCAAAAATACTAAACTGATTTGAAAGAAACTTTTGTAACATATAGAACATGTTCCGGTATAACATATACTAGTCGACGTGTAAAACTCGATCGACGAAAAGGGACGCTTGATTTTCGCGTCGTTGTCGACGCCCCATCCGCGTCATTCAATATTTGCAGGGCCCTAAGTCTGCTAAAAATTTACTTTAATTAAACCGTAATTACACCATAATCTTAATTACGATTCAATTTAATCTTATCGGGACATGTGATAAGAATGTTTTTTGTGTTTTGACTTTTGTTTCTACAATGCTTTTAATGTCTCGACTCCACAAGTTAGTGTAGGTAGTAGGATTGGGACCGCTCAACTATTTCAGACAATTTAAAGCATTTATTTATTATAAATACTAACTAGTAATATTCCCTTATTTATAAAAATTTTTAATGAATGCTTAAACTATTGAAGTGTTTTGACACTTTCTGTCGCACTACTTTTAAAAAAAGAGTGAATCAGTCAAAGCACTCAATAGTCTAAACATTCAATAAAAGTAATTATGAATAAGGGGATAGGTATTTATAAAGTTTTCCTTCTACCATAGGTAACATGAGGATGGTTTAATCCCTTAACTGGATACCCTGTGGCCGGTTACCAGTTCTCGGAAGCTAAATGGCACCCATGATGGTATTTATGTTTATTTTAGTATCAAGTATTTTTTTTATATGATCGATAATCAACGTATGACTAAACTTTTGTACTGGCTTGCATGTCCATGAATATAATTCAATGGTAATTTATGCACAATAGTTTGCAACGTTGCCGCTAGGACTTCTTACGTGAAGTATGGCAACATGTTTATTTGGAAATCGCTATTTAGGTTTATTGAGAATTAAATCGATATCACGTGACGTTTATAAGTTTGGTTCCGTAAACAAAAAAAATTCGAACCCTTTTGGTTTAACTGGTCAGTCCGCGTCAAATATCTCGAGACCATTGGTCCGATTGACTTATATTTTTTTATAGGTATTGTTAACCCACATATTTACAATTGCGGATAAAGCGCCGAGAAGAAATAAGGCTTATATAAACAAGCTGCATTTTGGCGATGACGACTATTTTTTTCAGGGAGCCCTCTATAAACTCACGAAGTCAGCCGGTTTTGATTACTACCACACAAACAGACGCAAAAACCGTCAAGTCACCTAGGCAGGTTTCAGTATCAGTTTGTGGGTTTACCGGTGTGAGACTTACTCGTAATGCAAATGTATCTTATTACCTCCCGTTTCGTAACTGCATCATTTAACCGGCATAGCGGAAACGACCAATGCTGTTGTTAAACAACATTGTATTGGTTCTTCTCATTCATGGACTTTGTAGTTTTACTTGCCATCTGGTAGACGCAACGTCACATACCGTGCTCCAATAAATATATTTATATTTTATATATCATATACAGGTGACTGCGAATGGTATAACTTTAGGATTTTCGCCTGATCAAAACAAACAACTTATCCCAAGAAGCTACTCGTATATCTCTAAATTTACTAAAAATATTTGCTTCTCATATCTCATATATAAATAGGTAATTTTAAAATAGCCAATTTGTATGGGGAAACCAAAAAAATATGCTCATTTCCGACATACGGTTTCTCGGGGGAAGTATTTTGATCAGGCGAACATCATATTAGCCCAAAGTAAGACCATTCCAGATCACCTGGTATATCAAACGGTATCACAGCTAGAAATTATTATTTTTAAGTGAAAAGCACAAATATTTTAAACATAATTTATTTTAGTCTCCTTACTTAACAATGTCAATCAAATTCTCCTTGTCACAAGTATATTTGTTTAGTAAGTTCTTGCCGAAGTCCAAAATAATTGTTAAATATATAATAATAATAATAATAATATGTAATGTAATATGTAATGGTCGTAATAAATAATGCTTTAAGTTTGTCAACTGCGAAAAGATTAATAAAAAAATCGGGGAGACTGGATCAATTAGTGATCTTATGCACCCTTGCCGTCCTTGAACAAAACATTTTGGTAGGTACCTAGCCTTAGGATTGATTTTTTGCATCCAGATTTACCAGAAGAGTGTTGTTGAAGTCGTACACAAGAAAAGGTCATTAGACGAGATGTTAGGTAGTTGTCATAAATCCAAGCTTTCTTGACATTACTAATGGCTGTTGATCTACCTTGTTGATATCATTAATAAAGCGTTCCACAACCACATCTAAGGATGGTGTTCTTCCTTTAAAATCGATCCTTCTTCCCAGAAATTTGAAAGGCATGGCTTCCTCTACCGGGGCTACTTTCTGCCCTGCTATGAATAGTTCTGGGTCGTATGATGTAAACCTAGTATTTCGTCTGCCCAGATACAGACAAAAGCATTTTGATAATTTTGTTCTCATGCCGTTCGACCATACATAGAATTCGTCTACCAGAGTAAGCAAATTCTGGCATTGTTTTGGATTGCGTGTTAGCACTGCTAGGTCGTCTGCAAATGCTAAGATGGACTCCGAATATACATTATTTAAAGGTTTACATGAAATAAATATTTTTGACTTTCACTTTGAAAAAAGGTTCGTGGTACGCAGAAATTCAAACAGAAATTAAAAGCTCGTGCATGATGGTTTGATCCGATTTTAAAAACAGAGATTTTTACACAACAATTTGTAGATTAAGGATAGGACATTGTCATTTTAAAAAACACTTGGACAGAATGAAGATGATTAAAACGCCAACCTGTTTATATTGTCTTAAAGAAGATGAAACAATAGAACACATATTTTTTCAATGCTCATACTTTGAATATCAACAATCTGTATTGTATTCGGAACTACAAACGAACTATAAAAGAAATGAAGTACCGCGCAAAATAAAAAGACTTCTACAATGTTCCAGCAATTACTGCGCTATCTACAAAATTATTAAAACTACAGTGAAAAGAATTTGAAATGAATATATAGTATAAGACAGAGCTGTATGGGCTTTGATCCCTTTGCCCGTTTTTCTTACGAAGATAAAACAAAAAAAAAATGAAGAAAACTTTTTTTTTTGTAATTTCATGATTGATGATGAATAACAAAATTAAAATTATTAAAATAACTTTTGTGTTGTTAATTGCGAATCAGTGTTAAAATAATTAGCATAATAATCACTACACAAATTAATTACTAATATCGACATACAGTTAATATTTTCTCAAATCCGAAGAAATTTACGTAAAAGTACGAATTTAATGTTATAAATTTCCTATCAGGACGAATTAGTAAGTAAGATTTTTCTGTATTTATTGCTGATTTTATTAATAATCTATAGCATTAGAAACCATTGGGTCACATGTTCTTTATCCGTTTTTGTTCCTTTTTGGTAACAATTTGCATACAATAGAACTAATTGCATCGTTTTAAATTTAATTTGTTGTTTTTATTAATTCCATTTACTGTTGAACCATTTGGGAGTTAAATTGGTTTATAAAGTTTGCTGAAGTGTTAAAATGTATTGTTTTTCTATTTAAAACAGCTGAGATAATGTATTGAAATGAAGACATGTAATGCATGTTTAAAGACTCAAGGCCACGACGAACGCTGTACATCAGATCGTGCTCCTCTACTCTTTGACTCTTCAAGTGACGAATCCAATTTAGAGAATCATATAGTAAGCTATTTTTTTGTTTTAATATATGTTGTCCAGTATCTGTTTTGCATGCTTGTTGCTTTTGTGTTATTATGCAAAATGTTTTTATATAATAACTTATTTTTATAATTATTATCAGAGATTGTTTATTTTGATCATAATCTTGTACTTAAACTAAATATATTTAGAATTCTAAAGCTAACGCTAAGCTATATATAGGTATGAGTATATATACTGGGGTCTGATTAGACTCATACCATCGGCTACGACGAGGTGGGATTAAAACCCCTCCGCTGGGTACCCTGGGGCCGTCTAGGTCGGTCTCGGGCGCCGTAAGGCACCCGTGATGATATATTATGTTATGATTATGCTAAATTAATTGGATAGCAACAAAACTTTTATAGTAACAAATATTTAGTTAGGTGTACATAAACCCTGGTAGAGCATTGAAATTTAAGTTATATAAAACTAATTTTAATCACAGTTAGAAGTGTTAGTGAACCAAATGCGAGCAAATATAGATAATAAAACCAATAAATATATTTATTTATTATGTTTTACCAACTTATTCATTTTGGTTTATAATATCAATACATACTTAATATCAATTTTATACAACGGTCATTATACAAATTATTACATTTAATACAATATAATAAATTTATGATTGTTTATAATAATGAAGAATATATCATAATTTATTTCATTTTTATTTATTTATTTTTTATGGTTTTCATATCAAGGAAGTTCTTATCATTTTACACAATTTGCTCAGGAAAACTGTAAAATTTTATATTGGATAATGAGTATATTCAATTATATTATTATTAATTTAAATCTCTATTTTTCCCTGCTTCCCTGACTTTTCTTAACATGTAATTAAGAATAGTCATAAAATACATTTTTATCAGAAAAACTTATTTAGACCTTTAAGAAGACTTTAGTTATAGAAGGTTTAGGTTTTAATACAGAAATTTATTTAAATAATGTACAAGGTAAAGTGCTTACCACAAGGAAGATACAATACATGCTATGCTGTAATAAATATATAAGAAAATTATTTGTGTTAATATGTTAGTCAGTCACTAGTCATTCTACCCCGTATGTTTAGTAGGGTCCAGAGCCGGCTAGGGCAACCCCTGTTGCCGGAGCTGGGACTCGGCGGGCGACAGTCCGCCGGGGACTTGTCGCGGTGACGCGAGGCGCTTATTTTATAATGAGGGCCCAGAAAGTGGAAAGTGGTAAAAGTGGAAAGGGACAACGGCTAGTTTTATAGCGACGGAGGAAGCTCGCCGCCGAGAAGTTCTCTCGGCGTAGGCCTGTCACTCGGTGGCCGTACAAGCATTGGAGCGATGCCGCGAAGGTGCTCGAACGGTCCGTTGTCAGCCCTATCGTACTTACGACGGGCGAGCCTTTCAACGAACTCGTCGAGCGATTCGATCTTAATCGCTGATCGTTTTGTTGCGCACGAACCACGGGACGCCAGTCGCCATACAGAGAGATGCTGACGCTGGTACCGAGTTTTATTTGTGGCTGACCGTAACTACCACGCTGGGGCCGCATAGCCACAGAAGAAATAATAGTACAAGTACAGAATCTCCACTCCGAAAGATCAATGAAATAAATAGCGACTCTTGGACCGACACAATAAAGCTCAGTTCAGATCGCACAGCGCTAATGGCCTACATTAATATTCACCTAAAGTTGCCTCTTTTTCTATCGCATCATTCTTTACTTTTCTGATGACGTTAGGGTTGTCTTCTTTTAAACAAAACCTAGGTTAGGTACTTAGTAGTAAGTACGTAGACCTCTGCTGCATAGGTATTTCAACCTAAGATACGGAAGCATTATTGCTTTATTAGTGCCTTATGGCATACTACATTGTCTATGAAACTATATATTGCTTTTCGGTGTATAGGCACAAAAGAAATAATAGTAGGTACAAGTAGTATAGGTAGATTATATGGAATGATATAAGTGCGAATAATACCTTTAAAGGAAACAGATTGTACCTACCTACTTAGTTGAAAGAAAAACTTACAAAAACATTGCCTTAGTATATTATAGTATAATATAGTCATGTTATTTATTATTAAGCAACCTACGTAGGTACCTAATTGGGCAAATAAATAAGTATGTATGTTGTCTACTTATCAAACAAAACTATATACCTACTATGTAATTAAATATATAACAAAGTACGTGAATACGATAGACTTAGATAACTATTATAACAAAGGACAACATTTGGTACATAGGAAAGGTGGCAAGTAATAAAATTCGTATTCTTATAAACAGACACACGTTTTGATATTTTTTTAGTGTACCTGCCTAATAATAACCGTGGTAGGCGTAGATTTATTTACCTTTTGAGGTCTTTTGGTAGTATGAAAAACGTAAGATCCGGATCCCTGTTACTATTATTTAAGCAACCGAATGTGGCACAATAAGCTTTAGACCTCATTTTAGTCAATATTAAATATCGCGGCGAGGCGCGTGGGTATCATTCAAACGTGCGACTCTGCCGGTGCGCAACGGCAGCGGCAGCCCTCAAAAATAAACCCATCCGTGGCGTGGGTACGGCCGGGTACTTGTAGCTTCATACCTGGCATAGCTGAGTTGGGGACGGTTGCAGGTTTTGTGGACCGACATTTTTGCCCGGAGCGGTAGTTTAGATTTGAGAACCGGACGGAGCATCGAGCGGGCAGCCTTGGCTCTGTTAATAGCTTCAGTGGCCATGGGGCCCATGCTCAACGACCGGTCAATTATGCACCCCAGGTACTTGACAGAGCCGGCCCATTGGACCTCCTGTCCCCTGAGTTTCAGTTTGGGTGAAATGTGGCGGCGGCGGGTGACCAGTAGGGCGACGTCTTTCTAACATTAACAGACATCCACCATCTGTCGAGCCAGGAAGGGAGGAAATCCTCTGCATCTTCTCGGCGGCGAGCTTCCGTTCCCTATCGGACGATAGGTAGGCGCTGTCATCCGCAAACAGCGCCAATATGACATCCTGCCCAGGTGTTCGGAGAGAGTCGGGATGTCGTTGGTGAAAATTGCGTACAGTGTGGGCGATAGGCAGCTCCCCTGCGGGACACCTGCATGGATAGAGTGCTCCGCGGAGACTTTTCCCTTTACGGCCACGTGGAAGTAGGGGTTGCTCAGAAACGATAAAACTTTAGCTGATATAATGGAGACGGCGAAGCCCGATATTGAGCCATTCGCACTCGCAGAGGTGTCTGACGATGTAATCCTTAAGACGATTAATTCTATAACTTCGAAAGCAATTGGATGTGATTCCATCGGTCGTGTTATGATCGTTACAATCCTTGATTTACTCTTACTATTTATTAAGCGAATCATAATTTTTTCTATAACTTCTGGCCAGTTTCCATCTTTATGGCGTAAAGCCTTTATAATACCTCTTCCAAAATCTCCACTCCGACTCTTCTTACGCACTATAGACCCATTTCCATTCTGCCATTCTTATTACCTTTTCTTCGTGTCAATAAACTTCTAAATTTCTTTTAATCTGGCTTCCGTCCTGGGACCTTATCTTATCTTATTGGTTTTGGGGTTGACATCAGTCAAAAACACTTCGACCCTTTGGGATCTTTTGTGTGTTCCCCATTCCTATTATCCACACACCTCAGTATCGTCCCCAAATATGTTGTTGACATATTTAAGGACATCACCAAGGTCGATTAGCCTGTAGCTTTCTGGATCCGGATAAGCCTGTCCTAGGTATTTTATTCTTTGGATGGCCCTAGCGTCACAGTTGCACAGTAGGTGCCGCATGGATTCGGGCTCCTTACCACAGAATCTGCATGTGGGATCATCTCTTACTCCTATAGTATAGAGGTGTTTGTTGGTTGTATAGTGTCCTGATAACACTCCCACCAGTAGCCTTATTTGACTTCTGTTGAATTTCCATATCTTATCCAGGCCTATTGCCCTCATACCAATAAATTTTTGGAATGTATTAGGCCTTGCTGCGTTAACCACCATCTTGTGTGTTTGTCCTCAGCAAACTTTTTTAATGCATTAATTATTGTTATGTTGGGTATGCCTATAAATGGTTCAGGTCCAATTAAGCGAGTTTCCGAACCCATTTTAGCAAGTTGGTCTGCCCTTTCATTGCCTTCGATGCCCATATGTCCCGGCACCCAGGCCAGTCTTACCCTGTTGTTCCTGCCGATTTTATTCAACAGTTTAACACATTCCAAAACCAGCCCAGATCTGGTCTCATACGAGCTCAGAGCTTTAAGTGCTGCTTGGCTGTCGCTGAGAATATTTATGTTTTCTCCATGTGATCTCATGTCTAGGATCTTCTTTGCAGATACTATTATCGCATACAGTTCTGCTTGGAAAACTGTAGGGTAATGTCCCATGCTTACATGAATATCATGACCATTAGTATGTATTCCTGCACCCGTTCCTGACTGCATCTTTGATCCATCAGTATACCAGTTTTGACATTTACTGTCGGGTTTAGAACCATTTTCCCATTCGTCCCGTGACGGGAAATATGTTTTGTAGTTCCTTTTAAAGATTCGAATAGTCGAAATGTTGTCAGCGCACATTTCAAGAATCCTATCGAGATTGTTGTCAGTTTGCATCCTAGTGTGAATAGTTTGGGGCATATTTGGATACCACTCTTTATTATTCCGTAGTCGGTAAAGTGATTTCCTTGCCTCCATTTCTATTATCACGTGTAAAGGTTTAAGATTTAATAGTACCTCCATAGCTGCCGTCGGTGTTGTTTTAAAGGCACCTGAAATAGACATACATGCCAATCGTTGTAACTTAGCTAGGTCTTTTTTACAGGTATCAAGCTTAGTCCGTAGCCACCACACAATACTTCCATATGTTAGTATCGGCGTTACCATGGTATTGTATATCCACTTCATTACTGTTGGTTTTAGTCCCCATGTTTTGCCATATGCCGATCGACACATAGCAAATACCCTTATTGCCCTTTTTATTAACATGTCAACATGTAGTTTCCATGTAAGGCTTTTATCTAGAGTAAGACCGAGATATTTTACGTCAGTGGACCATTGTAGTTCAGACCCGTATAACTTTAAAGAGATCAGTCCCGTTAGGTCTCTTTTCCTTGTGAACAGCAATGCTGAAGTTTTACTCGGGTTTATTGACAGATGTTGAGAGTTACACCATTCTTTAACAGTTCCCAGAGCCTTTTGTGCTACACTTATTGTTGTGCCTACAAATTTACCGTTTACCATTATAACTAGGTCATCAGCATATCCTACTGTATAATATGGGCCAACGTTTAGTTTTGTTAGAATTGAGTCTACAACAAGGCTCCACAGCAAAGGAGAAAGTACTCCACCCTGTGGACATCCTTTGGTTGTAGTTATCATCATTTCATCTCCGAGTAGTTGTGATATGACCATTCTACTCCTGAGCATATTTTGTATCCATCTACAAATGGTTGGTTCTATGCCATGGTGTTTTAAGGCATTGTCAATGCCTTCAAAAGTTGTGCGATCAAATGCTCCTTCTATGTCTAAGAATATGCCTACGCATACCTCCTTGTTCTCTAAAGCCATCTCGGCTTTTTGAACGACATGATGAAGCGCGGTTTCAGTTGACTTTCCTTGTTGATAGGCACACTGAAGTCTGTGAAGAGGTGTCCTTGTTAGTGGGCCCTCCCTAATGTGTCTATCCAGTATTTTTTCTAATATCTTTAATAAGAAAGATGATAGACTAATAGGTCTAAACGACTTGGGTTCTTCGTAGGTTACTTTACCTGGCTTCGGTATGAATACTACCTTAACCATCCTCCACTGCTTTGGTGTGTAACCAAATGCAATAGATGCTTTGAAGAGTCTGCTAATGTGGGAGTTTAGTATTGGCACCCCCCTTTGTAGTAGAATGGGATATATTTCATCAGGACCCGGAGATTTATAAGGTTGGAAATTGCTCAGGGCCCATTTGATTTTATGTTCGTCTACTATTTTTTTCGCAGTTTCCCAGTCTCGTTTGGTGGTATGTACTGCCTGGTCGTTGACAGTGTTTAGGTTGTCTACCTTGTTGTTTGTGATAATCGATCCTGGAAAGTGTGTTTTAAATATAATTTCCAACGTACCCTTCCCAGTCTCCATTAGCTTACCGTTTTCGTCCTTTACCATCATAAGTGGATTGGCTTTCGTAGTAGCCATTGCCTTTGTCAGTCTCATGATGCCGGGTATCGACGCGTCGATCGGTTTGTCGATGTGGCTTCCCGGTAAGGCCCCTGGTCATAGCACAACTTCAGCTTTACTTAAAGTAACTGAAGATATCAGAAACGGCATGGACGAAACTAAAGTTACGATTCTAGTACTAATAGATTTTACAAATGCATTTAACTCACTAGGTCCAGATTTGCTGATCGCTTTGTTGACTCGTCTTGGGATCTCATCGGAGGCTCTTGTGTGGTTTTCGGATTATTTGCATGGTCGTCAACAACAGGTTCGCATTGATGGAACATCGTCGGACTTGTGAGATGAACACGGGCGTCCCCCAGGGAGGCATTCTTTCACCATTACTGTTCTCGTTATTCATTAATGGAATAACAACGTCATTTCATTGCCACTATCACTTATACGCCGATGACTTGCAGATCTATGTGCAGACCGATATTAACACAATTAATAGTGCAATAGCTTGGCTCAATTCAGATCTTTCTAATATATTATCTTGGTCGACCCGTTTTGATGTTGTTGTTAACCCGAACAAATGTCAATCAATTATAATTGGGAGTTCCAGGCTATTGTCCAAAGTTGATATGAGTAAGCTTGACTTTGTTCGGTATAACAATGAGCCGATTGCGTTCTGCAGTGAGGTAAAAAATCTTGGTTTACACCTTGATTCTTGCCTTACATGGAGAGCGCAAATCACCAACATTAGTCGCAAAATCTTTTCTTCACTGCACTCCCTAAACAAATTAAAGCACTTTTTGCCATTAAAAGCTAAAATTTTGCTCGTACAGGCTCTGCTGCTTCCCTTACTGGATTATGGTGACATGTGTTGTGTGGACCTTTCGGAAAGTTTGCTTAATAAAATGGAACGTCTACTCAACGCATGCATCAAATTAATTTTTTGCCTTCGCAAATATGACCACGTTACGCCTTTTCGTGATAAACTTAAATGGTTAAAAATACGAAGTCGAAGAAACTGCAGAGTTCTCTGTGTTTTGTACTCTGTTTTGAACGAACCTGCTACACCCGAATATCTTAAAAACAAATTCACTTATCTTGACTCGCATCACGACAAAACCCTTCGATCTACTTTTAATACAACCCATGCCTTCCCCTCCCATCATACCACCTTTGTTTCTAAATCGTTTGCAATTGTCGCTGCAAGACTTTGGAATAATTTACCAGTCAAAATAAGACAATCACCAAATAGAGTTATATTTAAAAAAAAAGTATATGATTACTATTTAAATTCATAGGTAGTTTTTATTTATCTTCCATTATTCTATTCCTTTCCACTTTGTTACTTCTCCTTTCTCATTTTGTAGTTGGTAGTATTGTGTATATGTATGTATATATATAAGATATATTTAAGTAGTGTATAATAGATTGTAAGTATTTTATATAATATTCATTGGTTTATATACTCAGTTACTATATTGCACCTACCTCACTTATTAAATGCTTTTATTGTCCCGATGGTTTGACTGGTAGAGAATGCCTAGCGGCATTAAGTCCGCCTTTGTATTTTGGATGCAATAAGGATTTAAATAAATAAATGAAAGCAACCACGTGGCCAGGGGTGGAATAGGCGAGTTGAGTAATTTGTAAACCAGGCCGGAGTGCCAAACGCGGTCGAAGGCCTTCTCGTTATCGAGAAAGACCGCGACCGTAGACCGGCCTTCGTTTAACTCACGAGTCCTAGCCTCGTAGGTGTAAATGCAGATTGGTTGGGCCTGTTATTATGGCTTCTATTGGCGATTGGCCGCTGTGTACAGCCTGCAGGACATCCAAGAGTACCGTTATAGCCGTCTGAATCATTCTCGGAGCACCCGCAGCGGGGGGTCGGCCCGTTTCGGTCAACGCTTGCGGCGGAAGTCGGGGGTGGCGGTTTTAATATGTTACACCATGCCTAACTAAACTCGTCCATCAAGCCGTATTCAATCTGGGGGCACGGCGATCTTCAATGATTTCTTTAGCAATAAACATTGGTAACTGTTAAAGCCTTAATATTTCTTCCCAGATACACAAATGCAAACCGTATTTATTGAAATAGCCGCTTTTCAAAACTACACATCCAATGGGCTTCCAACGAAAATTAAAAAAATGATATTTTTATTTTGAAAATTTAGCCTAAAATAAGAAACTAATTTCGTTTATTTTAAAAATAATTGACTGGTTTTTGAGATATTAATATCTGAAATCTAAAAAATCTGCTTGATGTCACAAGCACACTATAATAGACTAAAAGAAGTTAAAAACAAACTATTGAATAGATTTGGTGCGATATGCACCTTTATTAAATGAATGCTTAATATAATATTTTTTTATGTATACAGCATGGAAATAAGAAAAAAGTTTTCTTTTTAAAGGACAATGGGCAAAAATATATGAAGCCTGGTACTCGGCCCAATAGCCATAATATGTATATATCATTGAAAAGGTCTTTTTACAAGGATTAATGATAACCGGGTCGCATGTCTCTATTTGCTGTCGGAACGGAGTTATTTTGTGTTAAATATTTTTTATTTTTGTTTGATTTTGTTAAGATAATGGTGATGTTATATCGTTGTCTTGTATATAATCATGTGTGTTTTGATTAATAAATACTAAAATGAATAAACACTCAGGGATAAAAAAGAAAAAATAGAAAAGTAAGAAACGTTATTTATTTTTAGTACTAAATAAAATGAATAAACACTCAGGGATAAAAAAGAAAAAATTGTAAAAGTAAGAAACGTTATTTATTTTTAAACGTTATCAATAATTACATTGTTGAGGAATGCTGCAGGAGCAGTGAAGCCTTAATGTCTGGCAAATCCTATACCACACGATTGAAACTATGTGAGCACGAGTGCCGACTGTTCTTCGTCCGGTCAAACACGTGCAGTAATAACTGCATAAAATGTTATGAATATTAGTTTCATTTTCGTTAACATTGTTTTTTACCAATACATAGCAATAATAAGTTTTTGACCGTACGTGACGCGACTGTATGCGTCCACGTAAAAGCCAAGCATCTTCGTTTATGCCATATTCATGTAAATCTCGGAGTGCGCTTTCTCTATATATTTCTAAAATGTATAGTCCATTTGACAAATGCTCGCTGCAGTAGGATTGGCCTTCAGTTGATAGGTGCCTAAAGAAAGTATTCTATAATTCTTGTTGTTATTTATTTTATAAATCTGTTCTTCTCCGTCAGTAGTGGGAAGTTCCCTATCCCCGAGGTCTAACAGTCACCGTAGCAACAAAAAGCAGAAATCTTAAAAGTACTAGTACTTTTTTTCAAAAGTCATCACCATTATCATTATCACGATATATTATGCATGAATAGTAAACACAATACATTTCTCGTTTTTTGTTGTTTTACATTGTTATTTTTTTCGTATTTTTTCAACCATGATAGGTACGTAATATCGTATTTTTGCAATTATGATATCTACTAAAACTGGAACTTTTGGGGGCTTCCCGTCGTTTTCGGACAAGGATTTGGGACAAGTCGCCATAGTAAATATTTTTGCATATTAAAAGACCTATCCAATGACACCACAATGATTGCTATTGGAGCGAGTACCAAATTCTCCTTTTATTGCTTATTGACATCAAAAGTAAAAATTTAGAGAAAAAGGTTCCAAAGGTGGAATTATTCATGCAAGACATATACAAGGTGATTTTTGCATATACAAGAGGGCCAAATCTTAAACTACAATGGCGAAAATCCTCAAAGGAGACTTGGATAAAAGCTAAAATTACATTATTAGATTAAACATAAATGGATTATAAATTATAATGATATCAATCTACGAGTATTAATTATTTAATTGAAATAAAGGTAAACCCCTGGTCAAAAATGTTTTTACTATTTGACTCACCTAGCGTTGACATTAAATTTTAAAGTGTTATTAAATATGTTTAATGTATATATATAACTCTCATCATATTACTTAATAGTAATTCATTGACCATATGGAGACCTAGAAGAGGACATTTACCCCCGTATTCTAAGACGTATCCTTAACTCCACTTTACACTCAAGGAACGTCTGTCTCTTTCCACCAAATGTCAATTATAAAAAGCAAGTTGAGACAGACGCTCCTTGAGTGAAGAGTGGAGTTAAGGAGACGTCTTAGAATACGGGGGTTAATCTTTGCAAAACTTTTTATAAAATTCTATAAGAAACTTATTGCATTGGTTTGTTCTAAGTTACCTCTGACTTTACGTGGATGACCCAGTTTCTGGCAACTTTCAACAACTCGATTGTAATATGGAAAATCAATATTGATTTACTATTTACTTTGTAATTGCCACCTCCACTCCATTGTGTCATTGTTCTTGCAATCCTATACAGTCAGTGCAGTTGTTCTTATGATTGCATCATGCTATATCGATGTTCAATCGGTTCTATTATAGCCTTTAATCTAAAGCTTTAGAGCACAAGTTCAATCGATTATCAAGCATTTTGCCTTTAAGATGCTAATAAGAGCTAATCCTATTTTTCGTTATGTTCAAAAACAACCCCTAATTTGGAATAATTATTAAATAATTCAGTATGGTTGGTATACGTAGGTACTCTCAGTCAAATTGTAATCGCACTTGGCCGCTTTTCGTACCATCCGCTTACGTCGGCCTATTATTGTGGTCTACGATTTATTTATAATTATAAGTTTCCTTATTTTACAACCGTGATAATACTTTTTTGTTCTGATCTGTTTTATTTTATATTAATTTTCTATTGCTTATATATCTATACTATCTATACTAATATTATAAAGAGGAAAGATTTGTATTTTTGTATGTTTGTAATGAATAAACTCAAAAACTACTGGACCGATTGCAATAATTTTTTCACCATTAGAAAGCTGCATTATTCAGAAGTAACATAGGCTATATAATATCACGCTAGGTCCTATAGTTGTGGAGCAGTAACCAAAAATGTTTTAAAAACGGGGGAAAAGTTTCTGAGGCCTTCCGTGGCGTGCGCTGAGCATATAGTTAAAGTTATACAAAAATGCTCTATGGATGAATTGTTCATCTTTAAATATAAATAAAACGTAAAACTATGTAAAAAATCTTAAGTCCCCCCCGTGCGAAGCCGGGACGGGCCGCTAGTTCCTAATATTGATGGATGAACCTTGATTTTATAATTAAAGTACTGGACTCACATCATTTTATATTACTTATTAACCGTTACCAATGTCCGCTTTTGTACTTTTTAATTATTATTTGGGTATCTTATGGCGCCCAAGGCCGCATGGACGGCCTCAGGACCCAGCGGAGGGGGTTTGTTTCCACCCTGTCGTCGTCGGTGGTATTTCAAATCTTCACCAAATAAGTGGCGAGCTCATGGCGGTTTTTAAGAAATTTAGTAAGAACTTATAAAATATAGTAAGAACTTATAAAATTAAAAAAAAACAGAATATTATAATTATTCAAAAAGATTAACGCGGTTGATATCAACCGCGTTGATCTTAAGATCAGTAAGAAAAATAGATGGTGTGTGACCCTCGGAACCCATCTCAGAAATAGTGTGCTGCGGAAAAAATGTGGTACAGACAATGACGATGTTGTATCGATGATTTAAGGATTGGAAGGAAGTTTGAAATTAAGGTATTTGAAAGATCATTAATATTCCCACATTATTTACTGTTTATTATTATTAGCTCTAACCGCTAAAAAATAAATAAACAAAAGATGAGTGAAGAGTAAACGCCAATGACCTTTCTGCGTATTAAGGCAGATTAGTTATTTGCGCGATATCACTAACTATCCATAACGCCGCCTAGGCCACATTATGCACACTTGGCTATAGATACCGCAAGAACTACCAGGGGACTTATTCTAGAAGATAAATGGTTATCAATTGCATAACAAGGCAAAATTAGACACATTTTGTATGGGAAATATGTTAAATTTTAATATAGAAATGTCGTTGATATACAATTCATCTAGTAAAAAATGTTTATTGAGTCACTTTGGTCGCCTTTTCATCCAGCACTTTCTATTGTTAGCATAGCTTTACCACATACATTCTACCCTGGTTCCAGCGCTCTCATCCCTTATTCGGAACCCTCGATCACTCACATCCCTCACTTCAGCGTAAAAGTTGTAAAACCGTTTAATTGAACCCTTAAGCGTCATATAAAATGAAGTGATTCTTTCGGCTCCAAGTTTCATCATAAGGATTCCTTTAAAAAAAAAACTACCTAGTATAACAAACTTCATTCATCACTTCTATACCTACTTCTGTTCAAGAAATTAATTCTCTACATTGTTTGATTCCGTCACATTCTGATCCAAGAAAGATCATCATTAAAAAAGCATTGACTGTGCTAGCTAATAGATCACATCATGGTGCCTACATTTCAGATCAGTATCTCTACAAAAATCATGGTAGAGAACTACTGTTTCTGTATAGATTTTACTGAAAATGTTTATTTTGTAATGTCGAAAACAATAAAGCGATTATATAGGAGCATTCCTACACTAATAGCTGTACAACATAACCTCCTAACAACTAACTCTACTCAAAAACTAGGCAAATAAATCATTTCAACATAATATTAAGTAAAATATTGTTTAACAAAAACTCTTGGCAGAGCTACGGACCGTATTATATCACTTAACAGGGGACATATTCTACTAAATGAATTGGATATCAACTGCACATCAAAGTTAAAATTCGAAACATTTTTATGAGAAATACTCGTATGTCAAATTTTACTTTGATATGCAGGCAGGTGATATAAAGAAAGAAATTAATTTAGTTAAAAAGCCTCTTGTAGGAGCATAGCTGGGCACCGTTAATCAAATAGTTAACTTCGTTAATCGTTAATCCGCTACAAAAAAAGTTAGCTTCGTTAAACGTTAAAGCGTTACATTTCAGAAGAATTAACGCAACGTTAACGTTAATCGTTAATCCGTTAATAGGTAGTGTAAAATTGCATTTTTATTGCGTTGCGTTAGTGAACTTATAAAACTTGTTGGTTTAGGTTCTGGAAGTTAACAGGTTAGAAAAAATATTTTTTCTAAAAAATAACACCGACTTCAAAGTGATTACTAGAAAGTAATAAAACAATTTGTAATAAAATAATGTGGCCATGGATTCTCATCAGGACCGCTGGAATCCGATTCCATATCTGCCATGATATGGTTTTGATTACTACACTGTACGGTACACTTTTTCTAACTAAATTACAGTCATTCACTCTCCTTTATCAATACGCAAATGATCACTGACAGTAATTTATAATAACAATAAACAAAACACTCCTCAATGCAAGCACCGGCGGTAAGTAATGAAATGATCAAATGAAAATAATTACTTCGCAGTTTTCTCACTCACACGCGCCGGCAAAATATATCTAGAGTTGTTTTTGTTTCACGCGCTGCCACGCGCCGCCCGGCACCGGGCACTCGTCGTTTCGTTTCATACTTGTCTGAACCTGTATTTCGCGCCGGGGTGCCGTGCGGTAAATAGTAGGCATTGGATTAACAATTAACGGACTTCTGCATGTTAACGGAAGTTAACGTGTCCGTTAAATTTCTTAAAAGTTAACTTAAAAGTTAATCCGTTAATCAAAATGTTAACTTCGTTAATTAACGATTAACGGATTAACGAGTTAATGCCCAGCTTTGTGTAGGAGTATGGAAATGTATAACAACCGATGCGGTATCTATCGTAGTGTTTTATCCTTCACGCTTATTAGTTTGTAATTCAGTTGTTGTGGACTCCGCAGAGCGGCTGCCGCGTTTAGCCATGAAGAAAAAGTTTACGCTTCACGTGCCCAAGAAAAAGGTACACAAAGGCCAGAGTTGTGATTTATTTTTAGCCGTGTATATTACCCATTAACGTTCACGATGTTTGGTTTTGTTATTCTGGATTGAAAGGTCCGGTTTAAAAATTTATTATGTAGTGTTGATATTTTGTTGTGCTAAGTGTACGTGGGTAATGATTTGATGGAAGCCTAAATAATAATTTATGTGTCTGTAAATAAATTATCAACAGTCTGTAGATGTCTACGACTTCGTTCTTGAAGTGGACCACCCCTTATACGTATGGTATTACTGGAAAAAAGCCCATCCACTAAAAATACAACATACGAGTTTGATTGCAATGCTATCCAACCTAGAACTCATTAATTTCAGATAAAAGGTTTTGTCGTAGACACACCTGAGTAATATTGAATTACGGCATCTTAAACTAATGTTAACTAAATTATAAACAAAACAAGTGAACTATTGAATTGTGATATAAAGTTAGGTCCTGCTATAAATGGAAGGACTATTTTTGGTTCGTTAGGGCTTTTTAATTGCTGTTATCAGTTTCAACCTTTATTACTTTGATGAGTACCTACAGAAGTTGTTTTTGGTGAGTGATCCCCAGGAAGATGTTAAATCATCTGCGAATTATTTTCAATTTATTTAAAACATTTTAAAGTTTGATAACTTTAAGAAAATAAAACACAATCATTATTCATGAATGACAAATATATTCATAGATGTCCTAATGAAGCAAACTGTTACGAGTGTCAGGCAGGTTGACGCCCCATGCGTACCTATAATACCTATTGATTACTGGGTGTTAGTCGTAGTTTAAATTTGTGTTTCATTCGATTGTTTTGTACATAATAATTTTGTAAATAAATATCAACCGAAAGATTATAAATATTATTTAAATTTTACCATAGACAGTACTTAATAGAGTAAAAAGTACGCTTGATCATTTGGAATGGGGAAAGCAGACTTAATAGTCCCGAATAGGCGTATCGAGTCCTTATTATTTTTATTTGAAAAAGGCCAATCGAAAGATTATTACATACAATTTAATGTATGTATTTCTAAACAGTAATGTAATCATATACTATGACATGTTTAACTTCAAGCCCAATTATGACATTAAGTTTAACCTGTATGTAAATATTTACTTTAATAATACTTACAATTTAAGAAAGAATTAAAATTGTCTACAGTAACTAGGTACCTAGTTACTTTTGCCTACAGAAACTAGGTACCTAGTTACTTTTGCCTACAGTAACTAGGTACCTAGTTACTTTTGCCTACAGTAACTAGGTACCTAGTTACTTTTAAATATCAATTACCAAATCATCTAAAATCATTGCCAGTAATTAACAAAGAGCAAATATAAATTATACTTTTGACTTTTTGTATAATGTCAATTGTATTGTATAATTATTGTTCGGAGTTCTGACAATATTTTTCGCTGTCTTAATTATTGCCTAAGTATAAAAATGGTGTAACATAATTTTTCAGTATGAATTATTCATATTATAGCATACAGTTACATCTACCTAAAAGTTTACAGTTGTAATATGTATATCATATTGAACAACAATAAACGCCATAAACAAAAACATAATCTATACTATATCTATACTATATACTATATAATATTATAAAGCTGAAGAGTTTGTTTGTTTGTTTGTTTGTTTGAACGCGCTAATCTCAGGAACTACTGATTCGAATTGAAAAAATATTTTCGTGTTGGATAATCCATTTATCGAGAAAGGCTATAGGCTATATAACATCACGCTACGACTAATAGGAGCGGAGTAACAAAGAAAAATGTTGCAAAAACGGGGAAAAATTATTCCTTTTAAGAGCGTACGCTGCGTAAACGGTTAAATTTAAACGCGCAGACAAAGTTGCGCGGGTCAGCTAGTTATAAATATAATATAATATAAATATATTTCGATACAATTCCACCAAAATAGGACAACCTCTATTCTCAGATACAAACTTCAAATCCAAAACAATTGGTTTCGACCAAACTCGTATAAGTTTTATTCTAAGAAATATTGTTAGTATGTGTTTAATGATTAGGTACTATAAAATTTAATGGTCCAACTGGTAATAAAATTTACCCGAGTTTGGTCATATTTGTTCCTTATATAAAAACTTTGTTAAAACCGCCCTTAGTATAATAAAAAAAAATAAGAGCATTAATTTATTTCAAAGGCCATCGGTTAAGTACATTTGTAAAACCACATACACGTGTTGTGCAGTTATACACCAAATGAATGTGGTGTTGCATAAAATAAACGTTCTTGTGTGGCTTAGAAGACATCAAACACGCCCCAGTTGTTTAATGTGGTTGATACTTTGTTATAACGTAACTAGTATTGTATCTGAGCATATTAAAGACCCTTTTTTTTCTAAAGAACTCAGTGTAAAAACTATCAAATAAAAACCTAGTTATAAAGGGGAGAATTTATAAAATTATACCAAATGCATTTATCCATTTATTGCATTTAAGACGTCCTTGTAGATAATCGCAATTATCGACCCTACGTGATAGTGAGGTTTCATAACATAGGTTTATACTAATCAATACTTTACAGTTTATTATCGCAACAGCCGAGTCATCAATGAAATATTGTTTGCTTGTTCATAATATTACGTAAGAACGTTATATTATGCGATGGGAATTTATTCCCATACAGCGACATGCTGTTTCTTTAAACGTGAGCCTTAGATTGTTAAAATAACGAATAAATAATAATAATAAATTCTTTATTTGCCAGAATATGGTTTACAAAAGTTGTTACATTGGAATAATTAGTTGTACATATTCTACCAACATGTGGTGTGCAAAATACAATTTCAATCCCTAACATTATAACTGCATCTATTATATGTTCAAATCATAAAAACCCGTAACATTTCAACACAACAAATAAATAAGCACATAAGAACAAGAAAATCTAATAGGACTAATCTAAAGCGCAGAAGATGAAATGAAATTTAATTCAGTTATTAGCGCCCTCCCCTCCAGTCAGCGAAGATTGAAAAACTACTCCGAGTGAAGTAGAGCACGCTTATAGCAGAAATCGTTATTTTCACAATCTAACGATCACGAAAAAAAACATATTTATATATATTATAAGAAACAGAATGTGGTACCTGGTCGTAGCCGATGGTGTTCTAAGACTGAGACACCAAAGTGTCCGTTGAAGTAATTGTAAAGATTAAATTTAAAAATGGCGTCGAATGTACCAGCTATATTTTAACTTTCAAAATAAAACCGGTACATTCGACGCCACTTTTAAATTTAATCGTTACAGAGATTTTACTTGGGTTGCACCAAAATAAAATCACTGTAAATGATTTTATTTTGGTGCAACCCAGGCTAAGTCTACTTCTAGTGTTGTTTGTATAGATTTATAAACATACTAGTTGGTTTATTGAAACTGGGACCAACAGCTTGTAGTTGCTCTCCAAGGCGCTATAGCGGTGTTTTTAAACAAATGTACATACTTAACTCATTTGTACACACCGGAGTTAGAACCCGTGTATAACATATTTTTATTTTAAATTTTTATTTGTTCATAATTTTAGGATATTTACCGCATAGTTTAATTAGAATGTAAAGTTAAAACTTGTATTAGAAGGTTATTGTAACATATTGATTCTGCTGTGATGGTGGGGCTTTGTTTTACAAATTAAATCCAAGTTCAATTATTAATTTAACAGTAATAAGTGGGTCAGATGTGGCTCAATAATAATTGTACTCCAGCCAGACAATG
Source organism: Monopis laevigella (assembly GCA_947458855.1). Classification (NCBI taxonomy): domain Eukaryota; kingdom Metazoa; phylum Arthropoda; class Insecta; order Lepidoptera; family Tineidae; genus Monopis; species Monopis laevigella. The sequence goes on along the minus strand of OX381577.1, from coordinate 3,657,577 downwards.
TGTCATTCATTAACTCGCTTGCACTTCTGGGGCTTCGTATTGGCCCTATTTGAGGCACTTTCAGCTCTATTCAAAAACGTTTCCTGCTCTATTCAAAGGTTTCTGTAAGCCAGGTTCAGTCTAAACCCGAGTTATAAAAGTTGTTTGTCAGTTTTGTTCCATATAAATTTGATTGAGATAGAGGTTTAGCGAATTTCTTGACCATCTCCTTGGTCTATTGGATACTGGATGTCTTGGATGTCGTTGTTGTTTTGAAGGTTGTGGGTTCGTTTCCTAATTCGTTCGATAATATATATTGGACTTAGAAAAGTTTAAATTATAACAGGGCTGCCAGGAATGTTAATGTTGTGTTATGTGTTAATTTGTTTCAATGTTAAAGTGTGTGGGTATCGCAGTCCACGGTACTTGTAAAGTATAACAAAATTAAGTACCTAGAAATAATTAATTCGTCTCAAAATTAGAAGTAATCGTAATTATTGCGGTGCTTGAGTCATGGTTACAAAAGCACGTGCCTTAATGAGTTTGCTTGAATGAGTCAGTTACCGTAGTATGAGTGAGTTATCTTGTTATCTCTCACCCACAAAGGCGGGGTAGGGAAATAAAGTACGATAGTAAATACTGAGAAATTTAACTGAAAATTATTTTTCGACTATCATTGCAAATACAACATGAACAAAGTTATATTAGTGACTGAAGCATTAAGTAATATTAGTAGACTGAAGCATTGATATACTTAATATATTATTTAGTCTTACCGACTACAGTAGAGACCATATTAACAACAGAATTTATGTGTCCATAAATTCTTAGATCAAAACAATATCCTTTTGGTCAAGACAAATATTGTTTTATATATAAATAAATAAATATATCATCACGGGTGCCATACTAAGCGGCGCCCAAGACCTAGACTGCCTCAGGGTACCCAGCGGAGGGGTTTTTAATCCCAACATGTCGTACCGATGGTATTAGTCTACACCGAATAAGTGGCTATTCGTTACGGATGGATAGACTCAATAACTCATCTATAAATAGTTACAATTTGTTATAGTGAAAGTCGGACCGACAGCTTAACGTGCTGTCCGAGGCACGATTAGATTTAAAGCTCTTTGGTACACACCGGGGTTTGAACCAGGGACCTAAGTTTAATGTTTCATATAGTATGTAGTCCAGTGCAATTAGGTTTATCCTCGGAATCCAGCTATTATATTTAATTGATTTAAATTTTTGGAAAATAATGAGTTTTTGCACTTGAATGGAATGTCCGATTTGAATAATTCAAAAAGTAATCCATAGGTACTGAAAAACAAAATTACTTTTAAATTAATAAGGTATATCCCACTTTCCATTTTAAGTTTTTTTTTTAAACCATGGGAATAAAATATTACAAGTGATTTAAAAGTTGAAGATATTTATTGCAAAGAACAAAATAGAATTTAAATGAAGGAATTTTATTAAAAAACACCATGCGTATGAGTACTCGGTCTGGCGGCATATATAATGTTATCTCTCTCGCTTATAAATAAATCTTTTTTTTTACAAACCATCATGAAAAATTATCGAAATTCTCTACACTATTTTATTTCTGTAGATTCTGGATATATTTTTTGTACTAAGTGAGATAGTACGATTGCACCTGTAGATATTAATCAAGTTGAAATAAACCCTAGTATTTTTTTTTCTAAGATACAGAATTTCATTTTCTGTCTGATTCCCATTATTTATGGTAATGCGACCCATATATTCGTAAACCAGAGATATATGTCGAAACATCCCACATCAATTAATTTCTGTAGGTCGTGGGTAAATTTTTATACTTAAGTGCCCAATGACCTTTGATATGTACTCTTTTTAGAAAATAAATTGATAGGTGTTTCAAGATTTAAAATAAAATAATTTAAAAAGTGGGTAATTTTTCTAACTGTATCATATTTTAAGGACGACGGATATTGTTGTAGCATCTAAACATCAAAAAGATTGTATGTAGACAGACTATTCTTATAAAATTTTCGAAATTTAAAGGGCGAAAAATTAAATGCCTTTTTTTGTAATATAACAGGAACTTTATATGTATACTTTTCTTATAAAATTAAGCGTCACGTTTTTTACTATTTTCCAAAATTTATATTTAAATAGTAAGAAGAAAAAAAATTAAAGATACCTATACATTTTTTTTTTATTTACGGATTTTCGAAATTGCGATATTTTTTGATGGGTAATCTTTTTAGTTATGGGAACCCAAAAAAAAAATCAAATCCATTCATTATAACCAACCAATAAGAGAGGTTTATTTGAAAAAGATCCTTTTGGTTGATCCCTATCTATACTAGTAGTGACTATAGTAGAAACCGTTTGCAAAAAGTTGTGGTAGAGCTACAGAACGTTATGGGATCCTAACTGTAGCCGCTGGCGTCTATGTTAGCAAAACTCATTGGTCAGTAGTTTGACTGTGAACCCAAATTCGGGTCTCTACAGAATTTGAGTTTCTGACACAATGTGGCTGATCGTTTTTTTTCCAAACCAATAAACTCGTATTTATTTAATAATAATACCATCACGGGTGCCTTTTTGGCTCCCGGAGGCCAGCGGAGGGATTAACCCATTCTCATTTCGCCGATGGTACTTCGAAAAAAGCGGCCTCAGCCTAGTGGTTCAGTCACTGCGCAACTGATAACAAAGTTAAGCAATGACAACAAGACCGGTCCTGAGGTGGGTGACCGCTTTATACAACGAGGCTATGCCATCATAAACGCCGCAATAAGTTCGCCACTTGTTAGGTGTTGCCTTCAAAATACCATCGTATTTATTTACATAAGGTTTTACAACAAATCTGAAATCATATTATACTTTTTCATGTATACTTGGACAGTTTTGATGGGACGTCCCACACTACTATGCCGACGCGTCTGTCTGCAGAGCTCTTTGTGCTTATCTAAGTTATTATCGTTATTTTTTATCGTTTTATTTGTTGTTTTGTCATTTAATCAACTTCCTTGTTGTAATTAATCATTGATATCAGTCGTTGCTGCGTTTAATTAATATTTTTATTGGTAGATTATATTGACTCCACTCGAGATAATCCGATATATTTAGCACTGTAACCGTATTTTTAACCTACTTGAAAGAGAGGTACAATGTACTTAGCTATCTATGGATTGTTCGGGTCCATCGGGTGAGTAAGAAGCAAGTGAACTGCAGTGTTCCCGGATTTGAGAACAAGAATTTTTGCTGAAGGCATCAAAAGAATTTGTGTTTAGTACCAACCAAATCCATAAAAGTCCCGATGGCTTATCTTGGAAGGTCAAGGTCCTTCCATAGACGATCCAAAGACTTTGCTGAAGGTTGAAAACAAAAACTGGAATTGAGTTTTGAACACAGTTTGGCAAAACTATATAATGTATTTATTCTTTCCTTAATATCGTTATGAATACCTTTGTCTATTGGAGGATTAACATGCGATATATGCGACTACTAACTGTATTTAACATATTTATGTTAGTGCTATTTTTGAATATGTATATATTAACCCAATAACCCTATTTAATTAATCCAATTGTTTTCATTCATTGTAATATATTAAAATACCTTTACCTGGTTATTAGCTAATTTAGTTTACTTAAAGGTTTTTGTCGCGTTTCACGAATTCACAGTGATTTTTTAAAGGTTAATTTATAATATTTACCAGTTCCTCGTCTGTGCAGCAGTCAGTATTAATGTGTTCATTTGTTGGACTAGTGACAAACCAGTCTCATCACATTTCTAACCAATCTCGTCACATCTCATACCAATTTCGTCACATTTCCCATATCCAAGTTTCTATGACTAGAGTATCGTCACTCCTAACCAGTCTTGTCACAATTCAATCGTGCGGTTTGTGCACGATGTTTCCTCTGTGTAGGTCCGTCCTGTCGAGGCGACAAGTGTCTCGTGTCGGTTTGTGCACGATGTTTCCTCTGTGTAGGTCCGTCCTGTCGAGGCGATAAGAGTCTCGTGTCGGTCTGTGCGCGATGTTTCCTTTGTGTAGGTCCGTCCTGTCGAGGCGACAAGTGTCTCGTGTCGGTTTGTGCACGATGTTTCCTCTGTGTAGGTCCGTCCTGTCGAGGCGACAAGTGTCTCGTGTCGGTTTGTGCGCGATGTTTCCTCTGTGTAGGTCCGTCCTGTCGAGGCGACAAGTGCCTCGTGTCGGTTTGTGCGCGATGTTTCCTCTGTGTAGGTCCGTCCTGTCGAGGCGACAAGTGTCTCGTGTCGGTTTGTGCACGATGTTTCCTCTGTGTAGGTCCGTCCTGTCGAGGCGATAAGAGTCTCGTGTCGGTCTGTGCGCGATGTTTCCTTCATGCATGTATGTCTTGTCGAAACAGGTCTAAGCAGCCTTGTTACATTTCAGTCGTGCGGTCTGTTCCTTCGTGCATGTCTGTCCTGTCGAGACGACAAGAGTCTCGTCTCATTGCTAATCAGTTTTATCACATTTCAGTCGTGCGGTCTCTGCGCGATGTTTCCTTCGTGCATGTCTGTCCTGTCGAGGAGGCAAGAGTCTCGTCCGCCGCGGCCTGGTCAGCAGCCTGTCATACTCAACGTCTACGATATGTACTGGACTAATTGGTAAGTCTTCATATAATGTGTGTCTTTGTTATCCTCGTATCTTCACCGGCGATTGGATATAAGATATTATAACAATGACGAAACATTTTAGGTACACCGCGGGCGCAGGGTTGGGGGTATATCACAGTGGAGTAGAGGTCCACGGACTGGAGTGGGCGTACGGTGGGCATCCGTTCTCCTTCACCGGAGTCTTCGAGATCACACCGCGAGATGAGAGAGAATTGGGAGAACAGTTTAGGTTTAGGTAAGTTCTTTGTATTAAAATATCTATAGTATTCGTCTCAATAGGGTTTCTTCAATATAACAGCTAACAGTGGCTCAAAATAACCAGGTCTGATAGAAATGGTTATTAATTGATTTACTATATATTTGTTTATATTTTATTTGTTCTTAATATCATTTAGGACAACAAGGGTTGAATAAGAGGCAGTTTAAAGTGAACTTGCTTTTCCCAAAAATTTACTTTTAAATTAAATTAGAGAATGGACTGATAAAGCATATATCTATAACTACCTAAAGCAAACATTAAAAGAGCTTAGTGTGGTAAGTTTAGATTTTAATTTACTTTAAGAGTCTGTAAGTTTTTCGAATTACCCAAGTTTTATTACATTCATCCTATATCATATACTTATTTATATTTGCAGGCAAAGTGTACAGATAGGCTATACAGATTTCAGCGAAGATGAGGTAAGAAGACTGGTCCAAGAGTTAGGCAAACAATTCCGAGGAGACAGGTCAGTATTTCTTAACATCATTAGCTGTTTACAACAAGTCGCTATTTTTTCCCGCTTGAGGCGCTTTCTATAGTTGCCATCTTGTTTTTATTACGAAACAGTTAAAAAATATACGTTGAAATTAGCATTTGTTCTATTTCATCATCATCATCATGCCAGCCTTTCGCGCGTCCACTGCTGGACATAGGCCTCCCCCAAGGATCGCCACAATGACCGATTCTGCGCCGCCTGTATCCATCGGCTTCCAGCGACCTTTTTCAGGTCTTCGGTCCATCTTGTGGGGGGCCTGCCTCTCCTGCGTCCTCCAGTACGCGGTCGCCACTCGAGAACCTTAATGCCCCAACGGCCGTCCGTTCTGCGAGCTATGTGGCCTGCCCACTGCCACTTAAGTTTGGCGATTCTGGAGGCTGTCGGTTACTTTGGTCCTTTTTCGGATCTCATCGTTTCGAATACGATCCCGCAAGGAAACGCCGAGCATAGCGCGCTCCATCGCCCTTTGTGTGACTGTGAGCTTTTTCATTCAGCTTGTTCTATTTACATTGATATAAATACTAAATAAATAATAAGGAATATTAGTGAATGTAATAAAAACCCTAGTCTAAAATATAATTAAAACCATTTATAATAATGTTGTCTCACTATTTTATAAGATAGGAAAAACTAGATCACTATTATTTGTTAAGCTTTTATTTTTCCTGTTCAGATATCACCTAATGAACAATAATTGCAACCACTTTACGTCGGCCTTCTGTATGGTAAGTGTGAGAAATTATAACAATACCATTTGTCATGCTACCATTTTGTCCTATTTTTTTTTATTGGGGCACTGTATGCGACACTTTATGCCCGATAGTAAGCAGACCTACAAAGTCCATGAATAGGGTCTATCGATACATTATGGTTTAACAGCAATGATTGCTCCCTCTATGCCGGTTTAATGTTGCGGTTACAAAATGAGTGGTGTCATAGACTAATTAGTATTACAATTTTACTTTAATATTGCTACTTTGTCGTCAAAACCCGTTTCGTTACCGCACCTTGAAAGGAGATTACAACCGTGACAAAAAATAGATGCAATAGTCTTCTAAAAACCGGAGAACGCGGTTTTTGTATCTGTATGAGTGTTAAAGAAATAGGTTGGTCGGCCTGGAGTGATAGAGCCCTTCTACAAGGGGAGAGAGCCCGTCTCCAAGTTGTACTGTTCTTAAACACCGTGAACATTGTCCTACTTGCACTAACATATATATATCTAAATTGGGTTAGAAAAAATATTATAAGTATATCAGTTGGATTAATGTCTTGGAAATATAGCTGGAAGTTTACGTTTAAGGGCTCTGTAGTCGACTTCACGCCCATTCAAACGACTTCCAATACAACTAGGCTGTTAGTCGAAATCAATTATAATTTCTATATGGGTAATTAAATGCAAAAATATTTCTGTTGTGGGTAATAAAATAATTTTATGTTTGTATTTAAATTATATTAAAAATGATATTTTTCTGATTTCGAAAAAAAATACAAAAAAAAAAGATGACAAAAACATAATTTTAATTCTGCTACAAACAGTAATCGAGTATTACTGGAAGTGCGAAAGCTCATTTTGTATGGGGAACGCAGTCTTACGATTACGAATGCCGTGTCCTTAATACTCTTGCCTTAAGAAACTAGTAAAAGGATTCGCGAACACTAATACCTCTTTAGAAACATTTCGATAAACCACTAAATTAAAAAATATCTAATTTAATATATATATATATATATACCTATAAACAATTACCAAATAATAGTCAAGGATATATTATCTATGGAAATTGACAGTTCTATGCTCTTTGTTTTTTTTTTTGTAACAAACATTACTTTGAAAGTAAACTAGCAAATAAAAATACGACTAACACTCAAATTGTAAATGCATTATTGATTGGAGTAACTATTAGTACATTTTTTTTTACTGGAGCACGGCATGTGACTTGGTATCTACCTGGTGGTGAGCAGACCAACAAAGTCCATGAATGGGGTCAATCAATAATTTTTCATAAGCAACATTGATCGCTCCCACTATGCCGGTTAAATGATACGATTACGAAATCGGTGACATTAGGAGTATATTTTAATATTTTTATTTTATTTATTTGCAGAAAACTATCAGTTATTTAATACTAATACATATTGTCTTATAAAGTAACTTAAGAGCTATTGATAAGTTTTTACTGTTAAGTGACTGTGAACTCTCAATTTTGTTATAAAACACGCTTATTACAAAGAACACACACAAATGAAGACAATATAAGCTTATACATAAGCGTATACTGTTACATGTAAAGATTTAATCCTATACTGTGTCACCCGATGGTATGGCAGGTGGCGCTGTCATCAGTCTACGCAATGCCACAACGCTAATAGAGAACACGTCCATCTTATGAGTGTTCACAAATGAATTAAGATATCTACAGATACGTACAAGATAAGAGATTTATATACTCGCTGCCTTATCCTTAATTCAACCACCCATTTTGTAAAATAAATTATTATATATTATTAATATTATATTTATGTCGTAGGTATATAAATTAGTATTACTCTTGCAGGCACTGTGTTCGAGCGACATACCTCCGTGGGTGAACAGGCTGGCATACGTCAGTTCGTGCGTCCCTTTCCTACAAAGATGTCTGCCCAAGTAAGTCATTGCATTATATCCTTACTAAAGGTGCAATAAGATTTATCTTTATTTTTATAGAGCAGGACATGTGACCTTTTCTTGAAAGAAAATAAGAGGCACATTCTGAAACCTTGTCAGAGAACTTAGCTTTCTTGTTTATTTACAGGCTTTATTTAGGTCAACAAGGTTTTCAGGTTTGTTGTCAATAACAGGACCTTATTTAAAACACAACATGTGTTTGAAAAAACACTGCAGGATACCAAGATTTCCGTCTGTCTGTCAAGAAGTTTAAAAAAATCCATTAAAAATGCAACCTTCCCATTTAATTGTTGATTATATAATAAACTTGATGTATATAAGTTCACCAGTTGTTATTGTACACTTTCAGAGCAGTTGCACAAGTAATAAACCATTTCTTTATTGAAAAAAATGTATGGAAATGCTATATAAATCTTTTCATACAATTCATGTTAAAGATTCATGGCCTTATTCATAAAAACTTGTTGAGTCCGCGCTGAATATAATTTAGTTACAATATTTTGTCTCTACGCATATTTATTTTTGTTGTTAAAAAAAGATACAAAACAAATATTTACTAAAGTTTATAATGAATAAAATAAAGCGTTTTACTTTGAAACAGTGTTTCATCTCTTTTCTGTCATGGATATTTTTATTGAATAAGAAATAGACGAAACGCCATTTTAACTAATACCGCTCAATAAAGTTTTTATGAATAAGGTCATATATATCTATACTATATAATAAAGAGGTTTGTGAGTTTGTAGGGGGTAATCTCTAGATCTAATGAACCGATTTTGATAATTATTTTAGTGTTGGATAGCCCATTTATCGAGGAAGCCTAACGCGCTACAACCAATAGGAGCGGAGCATCAATGAATCATGGGAAAACGGGGAAAACTTGATCCTTTTAAGAGCTTCCGTTGCGTACGCTGCGTAAACGGTTAATGTTACGCAGTCGGAGTTGCGCGTCAGCTAGTTCTTAGTAAAATTATATTTGTTTGTGTTTCTTAAGGAAATTTATTCAACAAACATTTACCGTTTTGTTGTATTAGATTTAATAAGATAAAATGAACATTGACAGAGAGTGGCTGACGCCGGCGGCGCTGCAGCAGTCTCTGGCGGCGCACTCGAGGTCCTCCAGCCCTCTGTCGCCTCAATAGCATTTGGGTAACTATATTATACTGTTTTAAACTCCGAAATGAACATGTAAACAAATGTCTAGTGGTCCCAGTGTTGCAAGGATTAGGTACAAATTTAATTTAATAATAACATAATGTTACCTGTTTTAGTTGCCATATAAAGGCAAATAAAACAGGTAAAATAAATGATGACTTTAACAGGCATCCTTTAATAACATGCGTGCGAGTGACACAAAAAAAAAATCTCGCGCGGAATTCTTGGAAAATATAGTTGTTTTGTTTTAGGTATAAAAGACCAAATATTTCCTACGGTTAAGATTCGAACCACTTTCGCTCAAAGACAGACTAACTTTCTGGGCCCGCATTTATACAACAGGATTAGCAAATTTATTAACTTCATCGACTTATCCAAATTTTCCTGCAAAATATGCATCAGCAAGTGGCTCATGACCCTAAACTATATACAAACCGAAGAATTGTTAGAGATTACGAAATAATATAATCCACACTTCGGATAAATAAACCAACAGCCTATTAGCCTAGGTAGCATTCATATTTATACACAGTTACATCACACTTAAATTGGTACTTACACACATAATAATAATGCATAATCAAACATACTTATTTTTATTTTTGTTATATTTTTATTATATTATCACACGCACACACACTATAGTGATACACACGCACGCATTTAGATGGCTCACAACTTAATTATAAAAACACAAAGTTATAAACCCGCAATTATTTTTTATTTTTTATATTCCTTCAGTGGTAGGAACTGATTCTCACGAGACAGGAAAACCTAGTGTGGGAGTCAGGGACTCACCCATCTTTGTTTATTTGTATTTCATTTGTTAATTTTTAAATTAAAAAAAATATAAAAATACTTGTATAACTTAAAAAAAATATTTAGAATTATACAAAAACGCTAGGCTATGTACTAGATCTTATACATATACATAACTTATAAAAACATGGCTATGTATTTGTTGCGTTTAAGGTATTCTCATATTCGGCGATCTAGATTTCTGATTTACTTTATGCGCCCTCTTAAAGAAGAAGCAGAAACGTGATGGCCGAGTTGGTTATATCTCACACTTAAAACACTACAGTTTTAAGGTCCCGGTTCAAAACTCTGACTGTATAATGAAGTTTTAATAAATATTTTTTTGTTTGACAACACCGCCATGTTGCCTCGGAGAGCACGTGAAACTGTTTATAGATAGGTTATTGAGTCTTAGATAGACTCAATAACCTATCTATAAACATCGCGATGAGCTAGCCACTTGTTCGGTGTAGACTCATACCGTGGGCTACGACGAGGTGAGATTAAAAACCCGAATCCGTCTAGCTGGTCTTGGACGCCGTAATGCTATTTATTTAATAATAATATCAATAATATGTAGGACATTAAACACATATGGCATTGGTCACAAACTAAATTTTAGGCTTTTACTATGTGTACCAGAAACAACCATGCTACAAATATAACGTGCCATGAGTGTGAATTAAACCCATGACCCCCGGATACAACGTCAATGACGTAATCACCAGACCACAGAGGCGGTGTTAAGGTAAAATCAGACAGCCAGTATTTCATTCCAGCGTTAAAATCCAGACTAATCAATCGTTACTACGTCTCAGACGTGTTCCAACACTTTACCTAAACCACTTCCTGATGTCTTATTTCTTCCAGAGTTGGCGCTTTTGGCGTCGGAAACAGATGATGAACAAAAAACTTTATTAGAATAATATACATGGTTAATATACATTATTATACTTGTATTGTTGGCGCATTGTCATATATAATGTTATATACTTACCAATAATTATTTAAATAGTTAAATTAATTATGTAAAAATTAAAAGAAAAGTGGTTTAGTAAAATTATAAATATTAGTCCGTCCTATTGTGTATTGTGCTTGTCATTTATTTTCCGTTGGTAACACTTCCATCTGCACCATCATATTAAAATACTTTAAACATGAATTAATTGTATAATAAAATAAGTCATTTTAGAAAAAAATTTGATTGATCTGATAAATTCATTATTATAAAAAATAATTAAGGTACTTATTAAAATAATGCACTATGTTCCTATGGCCATATTATAAGAAATAATAAAATATTAATGTTAATATTACGAATTTATAAATATGTAGTTATAATTGGCTAATGTATTTGATTCATCATTTTAAATATTTTCTCCTTATATTTTTTTCATTAAATATTGCTGTGGCCATAATTAAGAAGCGACAGTACAATTCATAAAAAAGATTATATAGGTAGTTGAAATTGTTTGTAAATAAAGTTTTTTTTTGAGGCAGCGATATATTGATTGCCCAAGGAAAGTGTTTTCTATAAGCTTAAACTTATATTATAATAAAAAAACCGCGGACATTAAAATTATATAGGCCTTGTCTGTTATCCAAAACACAAAGATAAAATTGACATGTCCAAAACAAAAATAAATCTTTAAATCACGGTTTCGGCCTAAAGATATCACCAAAATATAAAGGAGATAGAAATGGCGATATCATAGCCATCCAAGAGAAACATCAGATTACATATGAAGTACTAAATCAATAATAAACAAGCCTTCAATAAATACAACCAAAGAAGTCAAGAAGATAATTTTAGCACTCTGAATCTGTGAGAACCAAGAATATATTTTGTTATTGGCTAAAATCTAAGTCACCAGATTTGACTTTATTTTATTTATAATTGCAGGCAATTTCTTTGGACGAATCGCATTCTAGATAAACTTAAGACGATAACATCGATCGAAAAGACTCAGCCGATACTTTGACAGGTGTTAGTCGGTCATGTTGCCTGCGTTATTTACTACTGCGCTCTTGGCTAGGGCAAGAGCGCAGTCGTAAAAAGTATCCATGCTCTTGCCTAGGGGAGCTGAAATGTCAAAGTATTTTTTACTTTTTATCATTTTGCTAATCTCGGTCAGTCCACAGACACTCGGTAAATTGTTTTACGCGTTAACATTGGTCTGATTTGATTTAGGACCTTGTTGGGCTTTTAATCGTTGCCTCAGATATATTATAAGTACTTCATGTGCCAGTAATGACAATGCGCCAAGGGACTAAATTTTAAAATAAATTAAAAACTGAAAAATGCGGAAGGAGAATTTAAATGATTTTGAAACAGGTCTAGAAGAATACTTTAGTTAAATGCTTATTGTCTCTATTGTCAACAATGAGTAACAGAGACAAAACATGTTATAACTAGAGTGTTCTTTGAAGGACTCAAAAAGTTTTTATGCATAAGGTGCTTTTATTGGAAGTCCAGTCGATCGGAATTAAGATATTTTTGTCGCATAAAATATAAAAATAAAAATTTCCGTATTTTTCATGTACGTTTGTGCCAGTACTATATTGTGTTGTAAGTCAGAAGGTCGTACGGCTGCGAAATTACTAGTTATAAATGTAGGAGATATATAAATGCAAAAGCAAATTTAAAAAAGTTATTGAAGTCATTTAACTGCCTATGGCAAAGTAGCCATATAAGCCTTTAAAGTAATTGATTTAAGACAAACATTAATAAATAATATGAAAACATATAATATGCCTATCAATTTTTTTGAAGTGTCATTTTATTTATTAGTTGACCAACGTCGATATTAGAATAAAGATTTTAAATATTTCTTATATTTACGGAATAACCGCCTGGAGAATGTTTCCATCCGGCATACGTCCAGTTTCTAAAAGGATGATCAGTTCAATTTGTCCAGGCTCTAGCCACAAGTAGACGTTATTAACTACCCCTGTATTATTTGTACCAGAAACACGATTTACGATACAAATATTTTTTTACAGGGTAAAGTAAATACATGTAGGCACTTTATTTTAAGATTAACCTGACCCCCCGTGTCTTACACATTGATTCATTATTCTATGTACAAAATTAGTAAGCAGTCGTAAAGTATTCTTTTCTATTCACTCGGTCTTGAAACAAAACCACACACAACTAATTTTATTAGTATACAGGCACTGCTGAGACTGTGATGTGACGAAAGGGAATTGGTGCGTATGGACTACTCTTCGTCCGGCTGGTATGTTGGCCATACTGATTTAATGTCACGTGATATGTGAATTTCCACCAATCATATTCCCCTGTAACTTGATCATAATTTGATAGGTAATTTGGTTAGCTTGGCAGGTAATTTCGCAGCCGTATAATAGTTAAGTATAATGATTAACTGAATATTTATTGTTAACATCTGTAGCAATAATACAAAGGTTTTTGCATTTAATCTATGTAGTTTTTGTATACAGTTTTATAAGAAATGTAAAAATCAAAACAACTTTAATATTTACAACTCTTAACATACTGACTGTTTAAATATTTATTGTATTTATTCTTTAATTTTACATTATTTATTTTGATTATAAGTTGTCCTAAAAATGTTTAATCTTAGCAAAATACAGATCTAAACAAATCATAAATATTTCAAAATCACAATTTATTTATTTCATAGTTCATTTATTTGTCAAAATTAATATTATTTTAATAATTAATTAGTAACCAAAGAAGAAAGATTTCAAAAAGATGGAAATTGCGTGCCTTTTATGTCATATTTTAAATAAGATAGTATTATTAACTAAAATAGCAAACCACAAGAATCCTCTTTACATGACAACATATATGTAAGAATAAACAAACCCGCACAACTTGGATCGACATATTTACATAACCGCTTTTTAACTTATACAAATATTTAAGTAATGTTTAAGCTAAACACATACTATATAAAATGTTCTATTACTTTTGCTATTATCTGTCTTCCTACTATCAATAAACTTTCCCTCTTAAATATTAACAAAATATTTTATAAGTAAAAGCGGTTAGCCATTGATCTTTAGGTAAAAAGGGAAAAACGGCCATTTTATAAAAGTATCTTTAAGTTTTTATTTTAGTACTAAAATGTTATTGTTTTCTCCCTCTCTCATTGAGTTAAAATAAAGTGACAAAATATTTAGAAAAGAGAGATTAGGTGGTTTTAAGGAAACGTCTATGTTTTTGGTTTTAAGTCATCGGTTTGTTAACTTAGCAACTCCCTGTGTTATAGTTGTACAAAACTAAAGATGGAAAACACGTGGACGGATCCTGTGAGCTTGTTGGTACGTCAATGCGTTATAAATAGGCGCAGAATGATAGACATTATTCTCACGATAATTATCGTATATATAGCTGCCACTGTATCCGCCCACACGAAACCCCTCTTTATAAGCCGCAAGGCTCTCTGTGGAGTTGTACGCCTACAGTGAGATCGTTGTAGTGGACAACTTTAACAAATATATTTTATCAATTTGAGGTTATTTAAGAGAAAACTGCTAATAGAAAGTTATTGAAAGTACTTGTACTAGTTAAAATAACAATTTGCATTTATGATTTATTGAATAAAATAATATTCCAAAAAGTTTTATTTTAGTATGTACTTAGTTATAATAATTTTATAATCGTTGGCTCAGTGCAATAACGACCATGTTAACAAGCATAGTCCTTACAGATTTTTGTATTATAAAGTTGGTCAGTATTGCACTGGGACTAATTAAGATCTATAGAGCGTATTTTTATTATTGCCATTTTTAAACTAATAAAAATATTTAAAAATAATATAATAGTTTAAAATTAACATCGACTTCACTGCTTTTAGCGATTTACTACATTAATTGATTTTTTTTTATAAGTCTTGTATGCAATGATTCTGACGCCTAAACAAATTGGCATGGATGCACCCCCCAGGGACGAAACAATACAAATGGCAAAGTAACAGTTCGCTCTATAAATCTCAGTTTGTAACCAAATTTGTCATAACATTTATGTGTGTGTTAACTTTAGTTATAATTGCATGTTCTTAACATTTTATTTTTCTATTATAATCAATTTTCATATTATTTTAATTACTTACGTGACATTTTGTTAAACTGTAATCGTGTATTTTATTTATAGACTTAATTAAGATCGGGAAATCTAGCCAATGGGGTGAGGAGAAAGAGAAGTCCTTTCCCCATTTATATATATCCTTGTCGGATCGGTTTTGTTTTTTAAACCATCCAAAAGGCCCTCTGATGTTGTTTTGTGCTATTAACTAAAAAATTACATTTATAATTTGTAATGTTCTAAAACTTGGCTTGAGCCTCTATACATAGCACTGAGTAAAATATTGTTGACCGACTGTAGAACCATGTTACACGTAGAACCTGTCAAACATTACATACAGATACATTGCTAACACAATAATTTTGTATTTATTTTTATTGTTATTATTGTAGGACGGTTTTTTACATATTACCCATATTACCAACTAAGCTTAAAGCTTGTAACTATGTGTACTAGAAGCAACGATACTATACTATAGTTTATAAATATCCAGACCATGTGAAATTGTACAGAAATCCTGACTAAGATTGTTTATGAGTGTTCATCGAACCCACTACCTCCGGATACAATGCCAACAGCGCACTACTAGTGTGACTAAGTTCTAAGTTGGGTCAACAATTTATTTTCTTGACTGCAGCTCAAAGGATAGTATTTCAATAAAAAAATAACACTTATCCTACGTATTTAACTTTTTATATTTTACAAAGCGTTCATATTTAGGTATAAAACATAAACACATATTTTTATATGTTAATTATTTACTTTTTTATAAGTAAAGAGGGTGTTCCAAAAAAATATAACACATCACCCAACGAATCTGGCTCAGGCTCTTATTTGAAAACGCAACCTTATGATTTATAACATTGTTGAGTTTGTGTACCTATTGTATGAATGTGTGCGTTTTGATATTAGTTAGATAAAATATTATAAATAGTTAAAATATATAATTAAATTACTTCTTTATTTCCAACTCGACGCATTTGATATTGGACAGTAATTAATTATTGTTTAAAAAAACTACACCATCATTTTTACTAAATAAAAGGAAATTAAAGCAACGGGACGAGTTTTAAACTTTTTCATGTATTGCCAATAAAAATATTATGATATTTATTTCAAAAAAATAAATAAAAAGGTTAAATGTATTTTGTTAGTTTTATTTACCTTACTCACCTAATCACTTCGTTTGCCCACAGTAGCATATTTACGTATTGGCCAACTGGGCCATGCCCAGAGGCTCTATCATGAGTTTGCGCATTGTAGCAACGTACCAACATTATTATCAATAATTATTAATAATGTTGGTAGCAATAAACAAATGTGGTAATTACCTGGATGCTCAATTGCTATATTATGATGGTGCTGGGACGAAGGCACCTTTTTTTTACAAACTATGTTTAAATTGTTGTAATATTTAGCGTACGCATTCTTTGTGCAATCGCAGAAATAGTTGTCCGAATCGACTCTGTCAAATCAATATTGAAAAAAAATCCCATTCAGATCCGACAGTTTTTTTTCGATATTGTCATGTTTTTGACAATTATGAAAACGCTTACCACTGAAAACACGCGTGCTTACTTATTGCCATTCACTTTCAATAAATTACAAGTTTCCGTAGCGGTTTTTTCAAGTTTCATGTGAAATATTAACAACAATTCATTGCTCTATCGTTAAATAGGGTAGACCGGGTACAGATGTACCATTTTATCTTTAAGATTAAATTGTGAGATAACTGTTAATATTTAGGCAATAGTGTCAATACTTAATGATACTTAGCTTATTTGGCTACAAGTTAGCATTATCTACGTATCTAAAGAAACAATACAATAATATATATTTGCGTTTAAACAGAACGGGAGAATTGGTACAAATGTCCCCTACGCTGGAGTCAACTGTACCATAGATTTGAAGAAACGAAACACAATGTTTTAAATAGAAATATGTAATTTTTTAAATGGTTACATCTCAACAAAACATAGTAATTTAACTAAAAACTGAACACAACTAAAATTCGCAAATTTAATGAAGATAAAATTTTAAAACATAAAACCGGATTTCCCTCTTTAAACAACAAAATCTAAATTAAAGACTATAAAATGTGGTTCTTTAAGCCTTATGAGCTACATTTTTATACTTATAATTCTAATAATCAGTTAAAAATAACGTAAATTGTTAATTAACATATTATATGGAAAATCACGCGGTACAATTGTCCTTGTGGACAATTGTACTATCTACTATATATATATATTCTACTATCCCCTGATACAATTATCCTTACAAAGTATCAATATTTTTAATTAGCTGAATATTCTATATGTTTCAAGAATGACCATTAGCTAAACAGTCCTAAATTTTCATTATAACATTTTCATTGTTCGTGGCCATATTTTAGTATGATCCACCCTGAATAGAAATAAATAAACCGTCAACATAGCGATGTGTACATTGCGTTAAAGGGGTTAATTGTACCGCGGGTACAGTTTGTACCGTTACAACCATCCCCGAAAAATTGATACAATTATCCCCTCTAGGTCATTTTGTCGAAAATTCTCGTGTATTTGAGCTCAACACTACACAAATACGATTACAATATAATGCCAACAATTTTACAAAACTTTTAAACTGACACGGAGTACATAATAATGCTTTAATGTTCTGTTATGACTAAAAATAATAGATCGAAAAAACTTATTTTGGAGGCCTCAAAAATTCTCTTCGCCGTCACAAGCTTTCTCGTCTAGCTGCGTTCATGCGAGGCTGGCAGTTAGAGGGGACGCCTCCTAGTGGGCCCCTGACTCAAAGTAAAAAATATACAGCGCTTAGTTTTAGAGATATTCGCGATGCTACTACCGTACCCTGCTACAACTGTACCCGGTCTACCCTACTCTTATTTTTTTTCTGGTGTAATATAAAGACATCTTTATTGCAAATGACGGCTATGGCTATTCTGATGGACTATATTGATTTGTTTACAGAATATGGAGGTACTAAGTACACTAAAAAAAAAGACAAGTTATTGGAGTCATCATTACCTTCATTAATTGATAAATAAAATCTTATTGTATTTATCAATTACCACTACGCAAGATTTTTAGTAGTCTTACGACGGATTGGACCTATGGTCCCCCAGACCCTACGCACTTTTTCCATAAAAAATAATTGTTTTTTAGGTAAAATAATAACTGTTTTTTTTAATGTTTATTTATTTAAACACTATTGCATTGTAAACTATAGTAATGTAAACAATGAATAGTTTTTTGTTAGTAACAAAAACACATGAATATTGAAGCAAGTTTAGAGAAATGTTATATATAAATTTGGTAACCCTATTTTACAAACCTGTTAAGCAAATTGCGTTTTGTAACGGAAATGTTGGCGCTTTGTAACCTTTTTCTCGTTTGCAAAGGCGTTTTACATTTAACGCCAACTCTCTTTTAGCATTTTTCAGTGTCCTAGGTTTATTATTATAAAAGAATGTTAGAAGTGAAACCATAAATATAAATATCAAGATAGGCCTTTCCATACAAAAACCCAACGATTTTTTGTCAATAAAGTAACAACTAGCGCCACTAGCGGCAAGAATTTGAACTAATACTTAGTATGATGTGACGTTGTAAGGGCGTACCAATATAATTGACCAAACTATTATTTTTAATTTTCATAGTTTATGTTTCCGTTTTTTTTTTCATAAATATGTATATATGACTCAGGTGTTTGTATATCGATATGTATGTTTATCAATTGATAAATAAGATGTAGATTCATAGACAGACTAATTAGTCTGTAGATTCATAGACAGAATAATTAGTCTGTCTATGAATCTACTAATCGTCCGACTGACTTGAAATTTGGAATAGTTATAAATATTGTTAACCCACATTCATCCAAAATGGTATAAGTCATAGTTACTTATAGGCTCGAGTGAAAAAGGGTGTAAATAGAAAAATAAATAAATTTGGGACAAATTGGGTCATGTGGGGTGTCACCTGAAAGGTATTTATTTATAAAATATTAATATATTTACGTAGTTAAATTAGGTACAGTTTAGCTCTCGTTAAATGAAAATTATTTGTGTTAGAAGCAGTTTACTCTAACACAAAGAGCGATAATGGATACCGTGAGCCAACAGTACCGAACAACAACGAAAAAATAACCATCATTGATGAATATTATTTACTTTGCAATATTATATAGCAATATATTAACTTATATTAAAAATTCAATAATGTTGGTATATTAAAAGGAGTTTAAGGTTACTCCAAAAACATCATCTCTAAAACATACAGCATGAGCTTCTGGCGAAATAATAAAAGGTCCTAATTTTATAATTTATCTTAAAAAACTTTTTTAAACTGGTTTTCAAGAAATTAATAATTAAAATCTAAGTTTGTGTCTATATTTTTTTATTTACAAAGCTGACAGTGGCAGTTTCAATGCCAATCTTTCTATATAATACGAGTCCATACTTCCCTTCGTATAACATTAGCAGGAAATCTTTAAAAAATACTATTATAAAAAAAAAACAATTGTTTTAGAACTGAAACTTTAAATCCCCAATAAAAATCGTATATATTTTAATACAGCTTTATGCTTTGTTATGAAGCAAAAATGCGCATCTTTGCTTCATTTTCACTTATCTGTTATATATCAAAACTTTTTCAAAGTTTCTTTAAAATCCGAATATCCCGTATAATTACGAATATCTTAGCCCTCTGTACAAAAATCAATATTTTAATAGCCTATAGATAGCGAGGAAGGCTACGTATAGGCTATTTATTTATTTAAGATTTACGTAACAGGTTAAACAGGAGTTATAACACAAAAACAATTTTTCAAATCGGATAAGTAGTTCTTGAGATTAGCGCGTTCAAACATAATACAAACAAAATCTTCAGCTTAAGAGGAGTGTCTGATGAGGCTCTTCGATGCTCATGCTGATTCAACTGCAAAGTATAACCTATCCCTCCGCATGACGGTGAGTCGGTAACGCTACAAACCTTCCTCCCGACCCTTAATAAAAGAAAGAGCACGAGATTATACCTACAATTTAGGCAGCAAAACGACTTTCGGACCATAACTGTTTTCTACCCCTAAACTTTAATGGATTAAAAAAAAATTCTAATTTTATTAGAGAGAAAATAAAGGATAACTGTACGTTTTCCTTTTTTTAATTTTCTGCCTTGATATTTTATAGGAATTAGATTAGGGATTTTTATGCTATTTTTTTCGAATTTCATGGGTTGATATTATTTTTTCTATACCAAACTTAAAAAAAAGGAAAACGTACAAGCCTAGATATAGGTCTTATTTATAACGCCTCCAAAACTCATAAAAATCTTTGAATGTTTAGCGGGGGGTAACAGTTAGGACCAAAAGGTCGTGAATGTATGGGAAATGTTTGATCAGACTCCGCTCTTAAGAATATAAGTATAGATAATCATAACTTTTATTAAAGTTACACACTTTTTCATTCGAATTTTGTTTGAAACATATCTTATTGTATTCAGTATAAGTATTCTAGGCGTAAAAATATATAACGTCATTACAAGGTTAAGTCGTTGATAATAATCTCTTGAACGAATGAAACATAACCTAAATATTTTTTTTTAACATTTAAATATGAAATTTTCGACTATCCGATGATAAGAAATATTATCTTTCTTTTTGTTGACCTTTGTCGAGTAATTTGTGCAACGTTTTACTACACAATACGGGATCTTGGCAAGTTATTTTAAGTACTTTTCGCTGCCGCTGCTTGACACAGACTGACGTATCGTTGGTGCTAAATTGATTTTTTAGCACCAATGTTTTAGTACTCAAGAAACATGTTTTGAGGCCCGTCCTTACTATTTACGTCAATGAGTGAAACATAATTTCTTTCATTTTGACATTTCTGGCAAATAGTGCAGCCAACATAACGGCAAAGGAAACTCCACATTATAAACTTAATAATCATCTAAACTACAGATTATATCAGAGCAATCATTAACGAGTCTGCATGTTACAGCGATAGCACGGGAGTAACCATTAGTGCTGTGCGGTGCCTTATTGGAGATGCCTGCCGTGGTTAAATGTAGCTACCCTCAGCCACATATAAAATTGTCCGTTTTGGTTGACCGGTCACCTTTTTAACCACCTTAATTTTCATGATAATACTCACAAGATTCACATAAATAGTTTTCAGGGTACACAATAAAACCGTAGTTATATTCCCGCCGAAACTGTTGAACCGATTTTCACATCTAGTGCTACATATAATTTTTAACACGAATCACGTAGTTTTCGTTACTAAAGTGTTATAATTTGTATGTTGAAAAACGTCTAAGAAATGTTATAAGAGCCAAAGAAACCAAATAAAATCAAACTTTAGAAGAACATTTTCGAACTTTTTCCTTTGTCTGTCTGCACGGCATGCGTGATACCAACAGGACCACCAGGTGTGATTTCGATTTTGATTATGCCAGGTTGTAGTACGTAGTCACGTGACATCGGCAGGGCCACCGTAGAAATAATGCACTTACAAGGTTAGTTCTTTCGCAGAAATTAGTTTTTGATTTTGTCAACCAATTTGCATTTCGCTAGACCGCTTGGTTTAAGAGATACAGTGGTGCTCCTGAACAAATTACTTACTAAAACTGGTGTCACGCATACGTCTGCATGCTATTTATTCCAAATACAATAATCTTAAAACTAACAACATAATATTTACAGGGTAAAAAGTTTAAAAAATTTCAGAGGGGTAGTAAGGGAAAGTCTGTTTTAGTACTCAAGTTTTTATTAGTATTTAAAAACAGAGTCTATTGGTATCTTTTTGGTAAATTTAAAATTATTTTTAGTTTGTAGATTTTTTGTTTTTTACTTTTTTTACAGTTTATAAATGATAGTGTATAAGACTAGTGGCCACGACACAGGGAATCCTAGTCACCACGTAACGAACTGTGTAAACATGTTTTAATGTATTTTTAATACAGTTGCTCAAAAAGTGGCGTATTGCAGGGACGCAATAGCGTTCGGGATGTGGGCTATTACATACTCGAGCTTTTTTTTACCTTTTCCGAACTCGTGCGTTCTCTTTCCAAACTGTCAAAATAATGTCTATTAAAAAAAAACAACCACGAAGATTTTACTAAAAAAAATCATAGAAGTTTTTATGATTAATGCAAATGCTTCTAAAAAGAAGCTACTAATTTGTTTCATTATCAGATTAAATGATTTGATTCAATGAGTTAGGTTAGGTTTCATTTCATTTATCTCATTAAATTTCATTTCATATAAATAAAAAAAATCTACTGAAGACTTGGGCATAGTTCCCTTTGCCTACCCAGAATGGGTGAAAAAAAAATCTCTGCTTATATTCTTTTACGGTTGGCGCCATTTTCCAGAAAATTTCTATGCGAGTTATCTTGTGTTTTTATTATTTTATTAAATTTCTTAATTTTTTCGCAACTGTATTAAAAATAGTTGTTCAGTACACGTGCGGAACCGTCATTGCAACTTGTTCCGACTGTCAACCCTCACCTTCGGCTGCGCCTCGGCTCGGGTTGACATTTGTCGAAAGTCTTTGCAATAAAGCTAAATCTATAAAATTATCTATAATAAGTGATTTAATTAACCACTGTTGATCTAGTAATAATAATAAATATGTCCTTTAGAACATAGGATTGATTGAACTCTCAAGTGATGACGTATTCATTTCATATATAAACAGGCTTAGGTTAAAGCAACAAATAAAACAAAATATAAATTTATTAGTTTATTTATTCATAAACGTAACTTACGCTAGACACTTTGTACACTTTCAAAAGCAACAAACTCCATATCAATGTCTATAGCAATATGTAAAAAACAAACACTTTGCGTGAAAATAATGCTAATTAATTTATAAAAATCGCTATGAAGATTCCGTCAATAAAATAAAGTTTTTTTTTCAATTTGTTTGAATTACCTTAAAGGCGGCTTGCATGACGTTTCAAAAATGTTTATTATCTACCTAAGTATCAGTCAAAACCTGCATATCAATAACAGTTGGTAAACGTATTTAGAATTTAATTTAAATGCATTTAAAAAACGTAATGCAAGCGGACTTTCAGTGCAAAAGCTTTAAATGTATCTTTCTACAATTTAATAAAATCCTATAGGAATGTCGATTAACAATTACGTTATCAAAAATATATGTCGAGTTATACTAACCGTTTCTTTGCTGAAGTCGGTCAAATATAATGACAATAGATTTGATGGAACAAATTCATATAGCAGAGTCCACATCGCGTATATATTGTTGCCTCCTATTTTCAGTGGACTAGTACATCATATACAATGTAGTTTGTTACGGGGTATAATAAATACTGGCCCACATTACAATAACCAGTCGAAAATGATACTCTTGACGAGCTTTACAGATCCTAACAAAGTATAAGATTATTCTTTATTATATGAAAAAAACGTCAAATTTAACACAAATATTACAATAAAATATACTCGGTAGGAAGGTACATATTTGTCATTTTATTCTTGGTGAGCACACTTGTTTAGGTCGACTAGGACCTAAGTAAGAGAGTGCGTGTGGATCAGCAATTACTTTTGATACACAAAATTATTAATACATAAAGTACTGTATTAATTTGATACTACTTAATAATAATTAGATTGCATTTGCAATAATATATGCTTTAATCCTAAAAAACTAAACGAAATGCTAATTGAATTTGGAGCATTAACTATAAAAAAATATTAAATATTGATTTATATTGGTTTGAAATGTTCTTGACAAAATAGTACATTTGTTTAGAAATGATTAGAAAGTGGTTTGGGATAAATCCGAGTTAACACTTGGTGCTTACAGTTCGCGGGTGACACACATGGGGGCGCGGGGGTTACTTCTTCTCCGCGGGTTGGGTGGCGGCGGCCGCGGTCGCAGCGTTCCCGTAATTCTATAAACATTTATTATTAGACACATGTTATTTTTAATTACAATCAAAAGGAAATTTTAGCTCTACCGTGACTTTTTTCGATTATAAGTTAAGGTCTATCATAATTTGAAAAGGATCAAATTACTCTCAAAATAGGTGTTACAATTTTATGAGAAACTCTCTACATTCAGCCATATTGGCGTACAAATCATAATATATTATAATTGAATTAAGAATTTGGAGGAAATAATTAATAGATAACAAGTGGGGAGTTTCCGGTATTTATAATAATAATATGTAGGATAATTTACACACATTTCCCTGGTCACAAACTAAGCTCTAGGCTTGATTGTTTGGGTTAGTGGAGTACTGACCTGGTAATACTGAGCCCACATTTGTTGTTGCTCGGGCGTCGTTGCAGCTGACTGACTGTTCTGGTTTAGCTGAAACAACACACAGGTTATATTACAACTAGCTTTAGCCTGCTACCAAACATTGTAATATTAAAATAACTAAATTGTACTGAAAAACGTACAAATCAATTTTAAATCCTGGGAAGTCATTTTTTTTTTTCATTTGGGACAGTTCCATTGCAAAAGGTATTCAATTTTATCAGTAGTCTCAAATATTAGCCTAAAGTACAACCTTTATATTCTTAGGCGGAATTGCCCAATCTTTAAAAAAAAAAGTCACCATGTATATTCTTAGGCGGAATTGCCCAATCTTTAAAAAAAAAGGTCACCATGTATATTCTTAGGCGGAATTGCCCAAACTTTAAAAAAAAAAGTCACCATGTATATTCTTAGGCGGAATTGCCCAAACTTTAAAAAAAAAAGTCACCATGTATATTTTTAGGCGGAATTGCCCAATCTTTAAAAAAAAAAGTGCATGCCGTTTGAGTAATTTGTAGAATGTAATACCTAATACAATAAAAAAATGTACCTATTTTACTATAAGTATGCGACTCAGACGAGCGCATCTTACGCACAGACATTCTTAAATATTTTTGATGTGAATAAATACATAAAAAAAAAGCAATTGTAACATCTAAATTTAAAAGTGGCGTCGAATGTACCAATTTTATTTTGAAAGTCGAATAACAGCTGGTACATTCGACGCCATTAAAATTTTTTATCACTACAATTACTTTAAAGGACACTTTTTGTAATTGGAACTTTGTAGTGAGTAAATAAGGCAAGGTATACAAATGTGGCTAACCTGTTGCCACTGCTGCTGCTGTTGCTGCCACTGCTGCCACTGATACCACTGCTGCTGGTAGTTGGCCGACCAGTCCGCGTTCGCGCCGCCCGCCGCCGGGGTGGTAGCGGGCGCGGTAGACGCCGCACCTCCCTTAGCCTTGTTGCCACCTGCAGGCGTCCAAACAATATTATACACCAAAAACTCATTTAGAATTAGACGCTGAATTAGATCTTTAAATAAACTGACTATTTAACTAGTCATATCGATACCTCTGGGCTCAATTGGCGTAAAGGACATTAGGTCGTAAAGGCACTGTTGACACCATCTTAATGAACTTTTTACGCTCTTTCGATCTGTATACTCCATGTTACGTTACGGACACGTTAAGGACATTTTTTACCGAATCCCGCTGATTCGGTAAAAAATGTCCTTAACGTTCAAAATTCTTGCGCCGCTAAACTTGATATTAAAGTAAAATGTGGCTGTATACAACATTACACTTTTTACTATAAATCGCCTAAGCTGTAAATCTCAATATTACAAATATTTTAGGGCATAAAGGGTATAATTTTCACAAAATGTCCTTTTCGACTCAATTAAGCAATATAAAATGACCTTTACTACCTAAACAATATTAAGAATTTGTTAATTCCAACTTATATCTTATTTAATATGTTTTATAATGCTGTTAGTTTAGTTAATTGTCCTTTACTCCCTGGTAGTTTTTTTAAAACAAAATTAAAGCAGTCCTTTAATTAGTACTCATAATGCCTTGACTAAGTTGATTTAGTACCTAAACGTGTGTTACTGACCCTAAAGATACAAAACCTATTGCATTAACAAACACTATGTCCAAAATCTTCTTTTCTATACTTCAAGCAACAATGTCGAGGTTTATGATCACAAACAAGTACTTTTTATCCCAGCACCAGAAAGGATTTCTTCCGGGAATTTCTGGTTGTCTGGAACACAATACCATACTTGCGGAATGTTTGAAGGTTGCCAGGGAGTACGAGCGTCAATTGAGTGTCTGCTGAATTGATTTGGAAAATGCTTTTGGATTGATCCAGCATAAATTGCTGCAAGCAGCCATAAAATGGTATAACTTTCCAAAAGTGATCATGGATAAAATTGATGATTATTATAAGAGCTTAAGATTTGTCATTACAAATAAAGGTGGGTTCACAGATCCTCTTCAATATAATGTTGGGCTATTTCAAGGCTGTTGCCTTTCACCAATAGCTTTCAATTTTATTATTAACATCTTAATTGACAAACTTAAAACTAGTGAAAAGAACTGGGGATATAAATTTAACTTAAATAATATATATTCGGAGTCCATCTTAGCATTTGCAGACTAGGTCGTCAGTGCTAACACGCAACCCAAAACAATGCCAGAATCTGCTTACTCTGGTAGACGAGTTCTGTGTATGGTCAAACGGCATGAGAACAAAACCATCAGCTTCTGTCTGTGTCTGGGCAGACGAAATACTAAGTTTACGTCATACGACCCAGAACTATTCTTTATATCGAAAGACTGACTACTTTTGTAAAGGAGGGACAACTCAAGAAAACTCAAAGTAAACCTTTCTCAATCCTGGACAAAGCACAAGACTGGAAAATATTCATGGATACATTTAAAATACATTAGAAGATTCCAGATGAACTAGCAGTTTCAGCCTATAGACCAGACATACTGGAGTACTCTCGGTACTTGAAGAAAGTAATACTTATAGAACTCACCATTCCGTGGGAAACAAACATTCCTAAGGACCACAACATCAGGTCGTACAAATATTTTGATCTCACAAACGAAATTACTAGAAACGGATTTCTCAACTTAATGTAGTGGAAGTTGGTGCAAGAGGAATTCTAGCAAATTCTTTGGCCTTCCAAGATCAGCCGTCGGAACTTTCATGGGGCGTGTTTCCAAGATGGCGCTAACAGGATCATATAACTTTCATACTAAACTCACGAATTAAAGCCTATCTCTTGTCTAATTGTGTTCTTGTTAGATACGAAGACTTATGTATTTGTAGGAGTAATTTTAAGCATATAGACGTTTGTTCATATAATAATTTATTTTTTGGACTTTTTTTTTTTGAAGTAAAAATTCTTACCCACCTATTTTAATTTAAAAATGTGTTTTAAGAGTGATACTGGAGGCATCAAAAAAATAATATCATTGTTAAAAAAAACAACCAGTATATGTAAATAATGCAAACTCACAAAAAAAAACTTTAACTGGCTATATATGTGAGTAAGTAATGCAAACTCACAAAAAGAAGAGCTAGTGTATATAGTATATTTAAGGTTTCGCCAGTCGTGTTGAACCCCATACAAACGCTCTACTACCTACTCATACTTCTAATAAAGTTACTTTTGTAAGAATAAAACTATTTTTATTTTGAAAATTAAAGAAATATTAATAACAAAAACGCTAGTCTGACCAGCCACCTGATATACTTGGAATAAATATTTAAAAAGTGGATATGGTCGCTTGTATATGTGGCAAATAATAATTGACAGATCAAAAGAATCAGCTAAGCACCTAGTACTACATTAGTTTTCATTAAGGGGGAATTCGTATATGTGACGTCATCACCTTCTGTCAGATTTCACTCAAAAATGTTTGAGATTATTTCTTCAATTTATTCTAACTGTGGACAGTTGAGCCCAAAAGTCACTCTGTTGAAATTTCATTGTATGGAGTTTGACAGTTTATTATTTTAGATATCTACTTTTAATAATCTTACAATTTTATTTTAAGGAATGTTTTGTCGAAATAGTCAAGAAATGTAATTTTATATGCGAGGATTTAATGTTTTAATAA
Source organism: Monopis laevigella (assembly GCA_947458855.1). Classification (NCBI taxonomy): domain Eukaryota; kingdom Metazoa; phylum Arthropoda; class Insecta; order Lepidoptera; family Tineidae; genus Monopis; species Monopis laevigella. Next base: position 3,629,580 of record OX381577.1, on the reverse strand, counting down.
AATTGATGTATTACTATAATTTCCAGACATGCATATAAAGTGTGATATTACATTTTATTAATATATATTAATTTTAACAGTTTAAATTTATTATAAGGCATTGGTAAGAGTGACTATTACTAGACTCTGCTCCGTAATAAACTAAGAATTTATATTAAACAAAACTTTTTTTTTATTTTGGACTAATTCAGCCAAGTATTTATTTAAAAAAAAATACTGTCATATTAATTGACATTACTAAGGATTGGGGTCTAGGTCACTTTAATCTACTTACCCATCTACATTAAAAATATTCCGGAGTTACCTAATTGGAATAATTTTATGTAAAATATTTTATTTTAAATAAATTAGTTTTTTATAGTAAAATAACTTAGATACACATACATTTAAATTTATATACATATTTCTACACGGCCTCAGGGTACCCAGACTCAGGGTATTCAAAGCAATCATAATCTCTACATTATATATATATCAATTATCTTTCCGTTTGTTTTGAACTTGTCTCTAATTAGCACTCATAAGGCTTAAATATAAAAAGATACGTAGGAAAATATGAAACAAAAATTGACATTTAAAATCTGCACATACTAAATTATGCAAGTTTAGTATCACATTCTTTCATTTTACAAAATATCTTCGGTTTACCGGTTTTGATCACCTAGATATTATACCTATGTCCATTCTCAATAATTAGTCTATCGTTTTTTTGACATAACATAATATAATATCATAATATTGATTGTTACACCATTGCCTACAAAAATATACTCTTCATACATTACACACACGCACCATACACACAACACACACAGACGTGCACTACAGATATTACACTCATGCACATTCACTTTTATCAATAATTCTTATAAACTTCAAATTACTTATTCTGTTTCTTATAACGTGCGCGAGATTGTCAAAATAACGATTTCTGTTATTAGCGCGCTCTCCTCCAATCAGAAAAAGTTAACAACTACTCTGATTGGAGGAGAACGAGCTAATAGCGGAATTTGTTATTTTGACAATCTGACGTTCGCGTTATAAGAAACAGAATGTGGCCGCTGGTAGGTATATGTATAAAATTGTAAAAAATAAATAATAAAATCTTTTCAGCGTTGGAAAATGTTTTTTATTAAAATATTGTAAAAATGCAATTTTATTTTATAAAAGCAGCTGTCACTATTTAAAACATAAATATTGGTTACTATTATAGTTGTATTGGAAACGAGCTCTCGGTCTAACAGAAGTATTGTCATACTTAGTAGGTGGTCTCACCAATAAATACATGAAAAATGATTATTTACATTTACAGACAAATATCATATAAACTATCCGTACTTTAGTAGTTACCATGGTTTATTATCCGTTAAAAAATATAGATTGATTATAGAGAACGGTCGCTAGTTATGATTTGGGACAGGTGTGGAATTTTTCGATTATCGAGGCGGTAGTCTCCTTTCATGGTGTAGGTAGTTTTAAAACGCAGTAGCAGTTAATTTGTTGAAAACTCAGAGACCTGGCACTCCACCAATCATATGGAATGATAATAATTATTTTTTAGCGTAATATTTTCAATATGTATTTTAGTTTTATACTTAGCGTAAAATAATTCAAAAAATATTCTAGACATTGCCCACCGCCAGTGACATACAATACAAACATACTTCGAATAATTCTATCCTAAATTATTTATTATTATTTCGTATTGTTCTTTTTTATCGCCGCCCATTTGGTAACAGCATCATTTGGCCGGCCATAGTAAATCGGTCCAATTCTATAGAAATTACTTCGTATTGGTCCCTATTCATAAATATTGTATGTTTGTCATGAGTTAGATACAAACAGTCACACATGCTAAAATAAAAAAAACTTTAATTTTGTAATAATATTAATGATTATAAAATAAGACAATACATTATTATGTTAGTATTTAAATGTTAGGAAGATAATAAAATTGTTGAACTACTCTGCTATTTATAAAAATAAAGTTTTGGATAATGGATGGAACCCTATTGAGATTTGCTTTGGACAAATATATAAAAAAACTTTATTAAAAAAATTACAATTAAAATAAATAGGTAAAATATGTTTAAAAATTGTAAAATAATGTGCGCCCGACGATACATTTTATTCAAAATATAAAAGCGACCAAAATAAATAGTGGTTGCGTAGTTTTAGTTACATCGGACCGTTTGTAAGGTTATACTGACAGTGACAGTTGGTGAAAATTGCATATTTATTTTAGCTGAATCTGTAGTTAATCGTGTTAAAAGGTGTAAAATAATAGAATATAATCAAAATAAATATGTACTTGTCTTATAAAATTCCCAACAGTGAATATTTAGTGTTCCAATAGTGAAATAGAAAAAAGCGACGCGGAGCCACCTTTCACAGACGGGATCGCCCGCACAATGACGGCCTGTCATGGATTTTGTATGAAGATTTCTGTCTGGCAAGTTTTTGTAATTATTTAATTAATATTTTTCTATTAAACTTGCAAAAATCTCTCCATACATTTTTAGAATACATAATAAACTATTGATATCTATTTTTTTACCACTATAAATTGTTGTAGTTTTGTCGCTTGCAGAGACGTTAAAAAGTACAAAATTTTCATGTTTTGGAAAATATAAATACATTTTTTATTGAAATAATATATGGGAGACTATAATAATCTCTTCATACATTTCAAGTTAAAGAGTTACTATTTGCATAATAATAGTTGTCTGTGAATATCGAGTAAATTTCTTTAACAAACATTTTTAGTTTTGTAGTTCTAGATTTTCAGAATACAGCCTTAAACACAAAATGCCATTCCACTGTGTGTTTAATTTCTATATATTAAGTTTTTTTTTCTTTTTCTATCTTTCTTGATTTTATATTTAGTGGAAAGAGACAGATGTTCCTTGAGTGAAAGTGAGGTGGATAAACAACTTAGAATACGGGGGTAGGACCTCATAGTTAAAAAGTTATTTCCTCAAAAATAACTGTGAAGATTATTTATTTCATGTAAGAAATAAATAATTCAAATTGAATTGTACTGAGCGAGATAACTTTTAACGCAGACAATATACGGAATCTACAATGAGGGTGAGAATAGACAGTAGCTCTATAAGATTTTGCGGTGTTTTCTATAGTCGCTAGTAATTATAGGTAGGAATCCAAACCAATAGGATTGTTTTTTTTTTGTAATAAACCTCTCCTGTTTTTAATCCAGTTAGTAAAAACTCATGGTAGAGAGGTTCTCTCATCGATTTGCTATCTTTGTTGGACCTGCTAAAAATGGTGATCAATGAAATGCTAAATCTATGGGAGATTCGGATAATTACCAGTAGCAACGGCGTTTGCGTTGCCCGCGGCGTTGGCGTTGCCCGTGGTGTTGGCGTTGCCCGCAGCGTTGGCATTGCCCGTAGCGTTGGCGTTGGCCCCCGCCCCGGAACCGGCCGCGTTCTGTTGGCCCCAGTTGGCCCAGTTGTTCCACGCGCCCCAACCTGCTGCAGCTACAAAAATTATAACACGTTCAATATTATAATAACAAATAATGTATCTAGTATAAAGCAAATATCATCAGTAACATTATAAATGCTTTATAACGACTTGCTCGTTTACAAAAGAACCTAATCCTGGAGGTAAAATATTTTAATGTGTTTAATACACCTAAAATAATACAAATAAAAACAACCATGTTAAAAACTTTTTCAGGGTGGCCACTTTTTTTCGGATACAAATGTCCCTGACATTTCCAAATTTTGCACTCTTTTTTATTTTTAGATTTTCCCTGACCTTAACGAGCTTTAAAAAGACAAGAAAAAATACCAAAAATATATTATTTAGTTTTTTTAATTGAATTTTGAAAAAAAAAGAATTTTACATAAAAATGATTAGAAATAATTATTTATAGCAAAATTTTTCGGAAAATATAAAGCAACAAAATATTCACAACATATTTCACATTCTTAAAAAAAATAAGCATATTTTGAACTTAGTTGCCAGTGATTGCCAGTGGTTTACAGTAGCAAGTTGTGTGTGTACTTTAAATAATTTCCCTGACTTTTCTAGTCTCCAAAAATTCCCTGACTTTTCCCGGTTTTCCAGAAAGTGGCCACCCTGTTTTTATTAAATCCTATGTTGGTAGCATGGAAGTGGAGACTGAATAATTTCTGACACTGCTGTCAATTAATGATTTATCTATGTCACTCACACTCTTATTTATTAAGTAGTTATATTTTATTACACTCATAGATAAGTGGTGTGAGAGCAATTATCTGTATTATTTATATTTATTTATTGTTCCTCTTCCGCATCTGCACAACAGTCAAGGCTAATGTGTTGGTGTAATGAGTATGTGTAGTGTGAGTGTGCTTGTGGACTTACCTTGTGTGGGGTTCCAGTTGCCCCACTGGTTCCAGTTGCTCCATTGGTTCCAGTTTTGTTGGTTATTTCCGTTATTCTGATTTGAATTCTGATCATTCTGAAATATATACTTTTTATAAATATTACGATTGTCACGAAGAATGGGTCCAATGTACCAGATATATTTTTAAGATTGTATGGCATTTGGTCTTGCTACAAGCGTCTTTTTAAAGTCGAAATGAAGGCCACAAATTTGCAGCGATATGTATGTACGGTCGGAGAGAACCCCGGGTATCGAGCTCAGTCACTGCGAGTTGCATAATGTCTGTAGATGACCCAGATGTTCTGCTTATTTTTAAAATTACTATTTATTTTTAACAAAGCGAGAGTGATCGTCAACGTTATTTTTTTTGTAATAATTTGAAACTGCATGCATACAATTACACAAAATATGAACTGTATGCCTATAAAATATAGATACTAGTGACATCTAGCTAACAAAAGCGCGTAAACATATTGTTTGAAACGGGAGTGGCTTATCTCTTTTATGAAAGTAGGAATAATATAACCGCTCTACGGCCAAAATACAGTTGTTTAATACCATATAAATAATTTACACATTTCCTGCATACATTTTACATTAGTATCCATTTTGAAAACAAAATATTTAGATTTAAACGTCAACGCTTGGAAGACCTGTCCGGAGCGTAGCGCCATAGAGTACTTACGTGGCACTACCACGTGTGGGCGCGACTGTTCCGTGCACGCTATAGAACTTCCTAGTTCATTAGTCCAAAAACGCTCAAAGCTTTTATCGCTACAATTTGCAGCGGCTGTTTCATGACCTTGCAGATAAGGACCCATACGTTTTGATTTTGACGCTTAACGCTGACGCTTGCACAGCAAACTCGTTTCGAGCGTCAATTCCGTGGCCCTCGGTTAGACCTCATTGTTGCTTTCCATCAGGCAAGGTTGTTATAATTTAACATGGCATGTGTATCGAAAACAGCGTGATTTAAAAACACTTAGGTGCCTGGTTCAAACCCTGGTGTGTACCAATGAGTTTTTTAATCTAAAAATGTAGGCCAAAGTACATCCGTTCAAATTCATCCTGTATGGGGCAAAAGGCTTTGGTCATGAAGGATAAGGTAAAAGTGGTAGTGACCTTTTGGTTGCGGTTGGGCGCCTGGTTGCTGCGCTGCGGCATGGGCGGGGCGTGCTGGCTGCCCACCGGCTGCATCTGGCCCCCGCGCTGCCACGACCCCGACCCTACACATACACATAAACCAATAAACCCCACAAACCCTGCTGTTTGCTAATCATATTATGTTTCCTTCAATATTTGGATATCTACATTCCATACATATTAATGACAAAAATCGGCTTCATAAATATAATGTTAAAGGTCATTTAAGTATAACTAAAGTTTTTTTTCAAACATGTGTAACCTTTAATAAGTTTACACATGTTTGAAAAATTTACTTTAATAAGCAGAAGGTAAAAGTTGATTGACTTCCGACTTAAAAACCACAACTACTGTAAATACTTGCTCCCTTATTTATAAAAAAATAATTATAAGTGTTAGTTAAAATGGTGTTTTGACTATTTCTTACCAAAATATTATTTGTCAAATATAACATCATTTTAACTAAACCGTTCTTTACAGGTTTTAGGAATAAGAGGGTTATACTAACTCAGTGATCATACATTAAGGGCACTGGAATCGATTTTGACGCCCATACAAACGTAGGTCCTTCCAATATTTTAACTTAGGAGTTCAATTATTCCTTTTATGTTCGTAATTAAACGCAAAAGTGTGGGTAATAAATTATTGAGTTTGTTTTTCTAATTTCGAAAAAAATAAAAATAATAACCCAACACAAAAAGATTAATAAATACAAAAAAAAACATGACCAACAAAAATATTATTTTAATTCTGTGACAAACAGTAATTAAGTATTATTGGAAAGATAATTTTGTATGGAGAACGCGGAGTTCGCGATTACGAATGCAGTGCCCTTAATACACTTACACATGAAATAAAGAATATAATAAAATAAGAATTTGTAAAGTATAGATACCGGAGTTGCCGGGCGGCGGTCTGCGGTCCGTGCCGCGCCGGCCGCCTGGCCCGCCGGGACCGCCTGGCCCGCCCGGCCCGCCTGGCCCGCGCGGCCCGCGTCCGCGGTCACGACCACCACCGAAGTCATCATTGTAGCCGCCACCGCCGCCGCCACCACTGTTACCAATGGAAACATGTTGTTATTATTATTACAACAAAAAAACAATTGAAATATTGTATCCTTTTTTTATACATGTAGTCAAATTAGGTAAATGTAAACGATCCCAATTAAAATATACTCCAATATAACCTTTAATTTTACATGCTTTGGAACGCATTTATAGTTTATGGTCTATGACGGCCATTTCAAATTATTTAGTGTCAATGTTATTAAAAAGTATTAAAACGTGTTATTGGAGTAATATTTGGAAGCGTTTTCATTTACCTATGTTTACATTCACCTCTCTGTTTACATTTACCCACTCTGACCCTACATATATTTATTGGGACATGGCATGTGACTTTATATCTACCTGGTGGTAAGCCACCAGACCTACAAAGTCCTTGAATGGGCTCGGACCAATATGCCGGCTAAATGATGCGATTACGAAATGGGTGGCGACAAATTGCGACAAAAGATCTGATATTGTAATTGTAACATAACAACACGAGTGACATCGTAACTTCAGCATTACTGACCGCGACCACCGATCCCTGCCGCCGCCGCCTCCGCCCCCGTAGCCGCCGCCTCCGCCCCCATAGCCGCCGCCGCCGCCCCCATAACCGCCGCCGCCGCCATAGCCGCCCCCACCGTGACCGCCGCCACCCCACCGCGACGCGTTGTCCCTGCGCGGCTGGCCCCAGCGATTTCCGCCACCGCCGCCGCCTCCACCACCGCCGCCGCCACCGCCCCAGCGGTTACCATGATCACCACCACCTGTTACAAAATGTTTTTATTTATTATTATACAAAATCAGATCCAATTGTGTGACCATCCAAGCATGTACGCATATAAAACAAAATGTCTAACATGTTGATGCCATATTTAGATCTCACTTTTTGAATTATTTTTGTTCTCACTTTTTGTTTTGTATGGCACGCGGTCATCTTCCGTTCTCATGTTTGGAAAGGCAATTTACCTCCCTATTGTTTAATATTATTATGATTTAATACATCCAAACATCATCAACAGCATATGCATGTATATGTGGTATGGAACCTCTGCATACTTGGCATCATTACCCACTCAACTAAATTCTATCGGAACTATAGAACCCGATTCCTCGGAAATAGAAATAATAATAAATACACTAAAAACTAAATCAGCACCTGGATTGGATAATATACCTACAAAATTCATAAAACTAGCAAAAAAAGAACTCATACCTGTTATAACTTATCTTAGTATTCTCTGTTTTCGACTAGGAATCTTTCCTAACAAACTTAAAAGCTCCATAGTTATCCCTATTTACAAAAGTGGTGACAAAAATGACTTTAATAATTACAGACCAATTTCGATTTTACCAGTCATATCCAAAATAGTTGAAAAATTAATTAATAACAGACTGATTGAATTTCTAAAAAACACTAACTTTCTTTCCAAAAGACAATACAGCTTTAGAGAGGGAATAAGTACTGAGGACGCTATTGTTGACTTGACAAATGACATCACTAATCACATTGACAATAAACAAAATGCATTATGTATATTTCTTGACTTGAAGAAGGCATTTGACACAGTCTCTGTTCCCATGCTTCTTTTAAAATTAGAAAAAGCCGGGATCAGAGGAAACTTTTTGACCTTACTAACTGACTATCTCCAAAATCGGACACAACGAGTTAAATTAGACAATAACTTCTATAGCAATGACGAGTACATGACTGACTATGGTATCCCACAAGGTAGCGTCCTCGGTCCAACCTTGTTCCTTATCTATATAAATGACTTGATAGACCTTTTATTACAAAATGGCCAGGCCTTTTCATATGCGGACGACACTGCCCTCCTTTTTCATGGTGATAACTGGCTAACTGTCTATAACTCAGCTGACGCAGGACTTCAAAAAGTTATTAATTGGCTAAAGCTTAATCTTCTTACCTTAAATCAAACGAAAACCTACTAAATCCCCTTTTCTATTAATGACTCTAAAAAACCTAATCCCGACTTATATCTGACTGCACATATATGTAATAATAAATTAACAGACCCTTGCTCATGCACCCCAATCATTAAAGTTGACTCGATAAATTATTTAGGTATAAAAATTGATAAAAATCTGTCCTGGTATCCACAATTGGAATCAGTTGCATCTAGAGCTAGAAAACTGATTTGCATCTTTAAAAAACTACGTAGTGTAACAGATCAAAAATTATTGATTTTCATATATAAAACACTCTTTCAATCGATCTTACTCTATTGCATCGTTGTATGGGGAGGTACATACAAATCCAAATTCATAGGCAAAAAAAAAAAGCTAACAAAGACGGATCCTAAAAATAATGCTATGGAGGAGGAAACCATATTGTACTACCACACTGTACAACGAGGCAGAGGTGTTATCTGTGCGAAAACTATATATCCTTCAATGTATCCTAAGGACACATAAAAGAGAAACAATAGATCCTAACAAGCTCAGAAAACGCAATAGGGTAATATTTAGTATGAAAAGTGTTCGAACACAAATGGCGAAAAATCAGTTTTCAAATAAATCTGCTGATTTATATAATAAATTAAATAAAATATTAAATATTTATCCAATGACCTATTTTGAATGTAAAAAACCTTAACTACATGGCTAAAAACGCAAAATTACAATGAAATAGAAAAAAATATTAAACAAAACTAAAATATGTACCTATACAAATTATACCGGAACTTATATTGTCATGTTGTATGACAATATACTCACTCACACTCTCTCACACTCACTCACACGAGGACCTACACATACAAAACACCTAAATTTACCTAATGCTTACATAGTCACCAAAATGCATACAATTCTGTACTTAGTAATAATTATAAGTTATAAGTACCTACATTATATTTTAATTCCTCCGATTACCCACTTGTCTATTTATATAGCTTAATACTGAATTCCTAAAACTAATACCTACTTATATTGTGTTTATTACTGTTACATTGCAAAGTTAGAAAAACATAGCAATTACCTACTGTCTGGATGTTATATTCATTCTTATAATACTTGCTTAGTTAATGAAATGTAAAATACTTGTATTACAAAAAAAAAAAAACTGTATAGATTAAGATTAAATTAATTGTAACTAATTATAAGTATTATTACTGGGGAGACGGGCTGCTCCTAATACAGGTTATTATAACTTACAAGGAGCAGCCCAGCTGTACAGTAAAATTGAGTAAATTTGGTAAATGAATAAACATTATTATTATTATTATTATGCATATAATGGTTCGACGCAATCCGATTCACACGCTGCTCTAGTGCTAATGAGCTATGGATTTCTAAATATATCAACTATTATAAAGAATATTAAACACAATTATTAAACTATTCTAGCAGTAATAATAATAATTATAACCACTTCATGAATCCAGAATATGCATATTCCAGAATATACCTAAATACTTTATTTGTATAAATTGATAACCCATTTGAAACTTTTCATATTCTCAACCATATACATTTTGGATAACGCAGTAACATAAAAAATATTTTTATTCGTTTTTGATAACTAGTTATGTGAGATTTAAAAATTTTTTTGAGATCCAACGTTACAACAATGAAATAAAACATTAATTATTTAAAGATTCTACTTTATATAATAATGTTTTTTCAATTATATTTTTCTCATTTATTTGAGGAGCATTGGAAAGATATTTTTTAAACAGTGATTTATTATAAGAAAAAAAAATAGGTATATGTATATTTGAGGATCACCCAGATCAACTTTGTACATAACCCTAAAGATTACGTGTAAGATAATGTCTAAATAATTAAGATAGTCTACATACAAAGGCGAACTTAATTTTTAAATAATAATTAATTATATTTTATAAACACCCCGACAAATGACAAACTGTACAGAAAAACGTACATTTTTTTTGCCTTGGGTGGGAATCGAACCCACGGTCTCCAGTTACAACGCCAAAGGTCCACCAGTCTATGGAGGCGGTCTAATGTCCGTTTCGGCATAATTGTACACGGACTGATTATACTTTTTTTTTAAAGGCAAAAATTCGATTATGTTACCATAGTTGCCTCGGTCCCTGGGCGGGCGCCGGTCGTCCCTGGGCGGACGCCGGTCCTCCACCCGCGGGCGCTTGGCGGACTGGTCGCGGGCGCCGGAATGTTCCCGCTTGTTGTCTTTTTCCTTCTCCTTGCCCACGCCGGCCGCTTTAGCCTCGCGTTGGTATTCCTCTATTACCTGATTTATTCAAGAAAAAATTACAATTAATACAGGTGCCCCTAACTTTGTGTGCGTCGTACAGTCACGCGTTACGCCCCGCGCCACATGTGAAAATTTCTCACAAAACTTAAATTAAAATTAATAACTTATCTGTAGGTTGATTTTGATCAAATAAACGTTAAATGTCTCTCCCAATAAAGCTTATTTATTTTATTTTTCAGTAAGTTGATTTTAAATCGAATGATTGGCTTTTGAGTGACGAATGCAAGAGCTATATCCTGCATAGGATATAGCTCGACATAAGGATAATATTAACCCAATGTCTTGTATTCAAAATCTTAACATTTTCAAACTATTTACTTTAGTAGGAATTACTGAATCAAAAGAATTAATGATGAATTCTTTTGATTCAGTAATTCCTACTAAAGTAAATAGTTACTACGGTAACTATCAGTTAAAACAAAAATTTTGAGATTGGCTGTCTGTGTGTGTAGAGGGCCCCAATTATCTTAAATAAATTCAATCAAATAGTAATTGCTTCACAATAGAATCACACACAAAAAAAATGTCAGTTATCTATAGGTGTTTGGTTAAACGTATATGAAATGTGATAAATTAAGCAGTAATGATTCTATTACATTGAACTAAAGTTAGTTTAGAATAATTGAAGCCCTGCAGAGGTGAGTAGTAAGTATAAGTTACCTTTTTGGCTTCCTCCTCGGCCAGGTCCGTGAATGTGACTACATCGAGCCAACCACACCGCGTCGGGAAAGCGAAGTTAGCTGCAAATAACACGACCATATAGTGCTAGCTTTAGCCCGCGCAAATATACTCATTTATAAAATACCATTACGGGTGCCTTTTTGGTTCCCAAGAACCGTTTAAACCGCCTTAGTACCCAGTGGAGGGATGACCCGTCCTCATATCGCCCATGGTATTCGGAGGGAACACCTAACAAGTGGCGAGCTTGTTCCGGTGTATATGATAGTATTTACATGGTAACACATTTGCGACACATGGTTCCATGGGAAAAGTTGTTTGATTTGATCAGCAGAACCTCATATTAGCACAAAGTACATCTTTTCAAATTCACCCTGTATATATATATACTAGCTGCCAATCCCAATTTGCACAGATGTACTAATGGATAAAATGAGACAGAACCTGCACTCATTCCTTTCTTATATGATATTTTTTAACCCAAATTTTTAACTTTTCCATATTATATTTTGGGTTTCATGAAAATTTGGTTATTGGTTTCGGAATGCATAGTACATACATTGATTTTTATTTATAGAGAAGATAGTGAGGATTTTTTTTATATTGATTTATTTAGATAAAGATCAAGGTTAGTAAAATTCCTATATATTACACAGAGTGTCCACTTTTTTTCCTGACTTTTCCAGTATTTTTAAAGATTTTTCCCCAACTTTTATAGGCAAAACTTTTTAAGTTAAAAAATATTGGAAAATCTTAATTTATCATATTTAGCTATCTTTTCGGAAAATATATCGCTTAGGTTGTCATACGTTTACAGTTGCAGGTTTTACTTTAATTATTTTCCCTGATCTCCTCCAGCATTTTCCCAGACTATTATTCCAGACTCAGAAAATTCCCTGACTTTTCCCCGGTTTTCACCCAATTATTAGTATAGGTTACCGTTAAATCAAGACTGGCTTCAAAGGATTTAAATCCAGAGCCCTAAACTATTTTAACAAAAAAATATATATAGGTTACCCTTCATCTCGAGTATGGCGCCGTCGGGCACCTCCTTGCCGTCGGTCAGGTCCTTGTCGCGCAGGCGCTGCAGGTAGGTGTCGGCGTCCGGCACCACCACCACGGCGCTGCGCTTGTACCGCTCGAAGTCCCGCAGCTTGCGCCGCTGCGCCGTCGGATACACGTTCGTCTGTGTCGTGTATAGTACACATTATTCACATGGACGCCATATTTTATTCAGAAACACACGACGGTACAAAAGTTTTAAAGGATTTTGAATTTGAAGATTACGATAACAATACGAAAGTGTATATTCCGAAATTATCAACTAATATTTAATGAAGTTCTAATAAATAATTTGAATATTTTTTTTTGCACAATAATCAAGTTTAATTATTCAACGAGAAAACGCCGTCAGTATCTTAAGCGATAGCATGCACGGCAATAATTTAGAATTTATTTTTCTTATAGGTACATATACATAATTTTTATATGTAGGTTAGGGCTTGAATATCGAATTATTTTTAATTCCGGTATTGGGTTTCAATATTAAGGCAATTAAGTTTCGGAGTTCGAGGCTTTCTTTAAAAATGCAATACAAAGGACCCTGCTGGGAAATTAATAAGAATGTATAGGAATATTTGTTTATGGGTAGACCTCAATCAAAGAGAAACTTCAAATCCCCTACATTTGAGTTTCGGTCAATGGTCGTTTTTGCTTCATGTTAACTTGTGAGCAACGTTAATAGGTAAGGTACCAGCAGTGGGTCGCTTTATTTTTCCTGTTTTGAAAAACAAATTGATCACGTTGTACCATGAGTGGGAGTCGAACCAATAACATCAACAGCTTTACCAAATAGACCTCGGTCATATCTGTCATAATATGAGTATCACTCACCTGATCCAAGATATAGTTCCGTCTCTTGGTTTGGGCGATTTCCAACAGCTTCAGGACACCTTTCGCGCATTTAGATATCATGGTGTCCCATTTTCCTTCATACGTAGACCGGAACGGTTTGCATTTTACCTAAACAACGGTACAATTAAAAACATTTTTTTCACTGTAATCATTGTCTGACTGGCACACTACGAAAACTGGGTTTACATTGTGCCACTCAGTTTACAGTAATTCACCAATATTATCAAACCTATTTATAACAAATGTATAAAACATGCATTTCCATTAAGTACCATATACTAATACATGTATGGCCTCAGGTTTTATTCCTATGTCTGTAGCGATATTAGATTCTCCGTACTATATGTATATGTTAAAATAACTAATTTGTATGCAGAAACTTTTTGTTTTCATTTGTGGCACATGGTTCCATGGGAAGTTTTTTGATTTAAACACTAATGCCTAATATTAGCCTAAAGTAAAAGGTCACCATTTATAATAGATTTTCATGAAAATGCTGACTTTTACCCTTTTTATTATTCTATTAATATTGTCTGATAGTTCACCTCAGGCATATCCATTTACAGATTTAATTTTGAATGAACTGTTAAAATTTTTTTTATAGATCTTCTAATTGTCTTTACTAATATACACCATTATGTTAGTTATATTGTAACAGAAATAACATTAATTGTGACTCACCTTCATCTGACTGAAGAGGGCCCCCATAGAAAGCACATTGAACCTTCTATCTGGGTTTTGGGCCACATAATTATTCACCCAGTGAGTTTTGCCAGCGCCCGGCAAGCCGACCATCAAAATTACCTGTTATGGAATAATGTACATTTATATTATTAATGTCAACCAAAAACACTAAAAGAGCTGAAAAATAAATATTAAATTTCGGGATCCGATCCCCAGTTTTCTTTTCAAAATCCATTCTCCAAATCCAAATTGGTTTCTTCGCACTATATTCCATAATGCCACAACATTATAATTGGTGAAGCCCTGAAGATGATACTGAATAAAGCACAGCGCGTTCCAATTTCCATTGTTATTCTTGATGTTTCATGTTCAGGATTTTGAGATAGTAACTAAATAAAGTAGAATACTTCATAGACTAGTTTTACTTAAACCTAAAAAGTAGAATAACAAAACCTATCATGAGTTTCTTTCTAAATAAACCAGTATTAAGAATTTTGTATTTAAATACACTGCAGGTCTCAGGCCTGGTTCCATCAGATGGTATGTAGTCATCAAATGCACTAATGGCATAAAGCAGTCTTGATATTCCTCTAATAAATAAATTAATATTATAGATCGTCCAGGTAATAAAACCTCGCCATTTTGCGGAAAAATATTGAAACTTTTTCTTTCACTGGCAATAAAAATGATAATCATTTGCAGCTTGTCCACTATTATTTTTGCACATGATATTGCCATTTGAAAGAATAGTGTTGTGCCCAATATTTTCGGTCGACCTATAACTTAATTAAAGCGGTTGGAGGTAGGTACTGGATGTCTTTACAATTAACATTACCTAATAACAGGGAAGAGGTTTTCCGAAGTCGATACGCAAACGTGTGCATCGAGGGTAATAAGATACGTCGACCGGCGAGGGTGCACAGCATCGAAGAACGGATCACAATTTTCTGTAATTTTTCTTTTAGAGTTTCGAATAACAAAATAAAAAGTATATTTTCATTAGTCGATAAGTTTGGCCAGTCTCCTTTGGTTGGTTGACGGCGACGTTCACTCGTAACTTTGATGTCCACCAGATATGTTAATTTCGTAGCATGTTTATATCGAAATTGAGATATTACAATGAATCACACACAGACAGACAGTCATGGTATGTAATTAAAGCACCAACAGTAATGCAGTTCCTGAAGTCCACTTAATAGTTAATGACAAACTTTTGTAGATAAGATCATTGTAAATTTTCTTGTGGTAACCCCGTAGGCCGCTGGCGACCCCCTAGCGGGGTCACAACCGCGACAACAAAACATAAAAAAGTCCATACTTCTTGAGGCTTTTGACGTGAAACTTGTAAGTTGTGTGAAATAAGTTTCAAAGCAGTGCATTTAGAATACATTACCCTTGCGGCCACAAAAGCCTTTGAAGGTATTTAAGCTCACTCACCGAAGTACGTTCGATTCCCATAGACATTACTTTAATAAAAATAAATACAATTTGTAATAATATGCAATTTGTTTCCAGAAATTTTGTCCAATAATAATGCTTAATTTTTATATACTTTTAAAGACCTGATCTAATAACAACCTGGGTAGTCTAGTGGTAAAAAAACGGCAGGTCCCGGATTCGAATCCCGATGGGGGCAAATCCGAGTCTGGGTCGTCGTTTCTGGAAATATCATATATTTATGGTAATTTCCCAGATTTAAAGTTTATTAAATTGGTAAAGATTAGTTGAAATTTTGTTACAGTACTGCTGGGTGGGTTTGTCATAGAACTTGTATCCCGTGAGAGCGTTCACAAAGACTTGACGCGGGCTGGCTAAGCCTCAGCCATCGCTGCATAGTGCTGTATGAGTAGTGGGCTCCAGGCTCGACCAATTTCGAAACTCATCCAATTTAAATACACAATATTATTTTGGTGAATAATATGCGGAGTAATGACATAAATAACCTTAACCAACACAAGTGTTGTACACAATACTGGGTTCATTTGGCTGTATTCCACGGGTTGTACCCGCAACGTTAATATACTACTAATAAACTATCAATTTCTTTCGACACACACAATGCTTCATAATATGCTTTTAACTCGCACTTTTTGTAGAGTGAAGTTCTAAAATCACTCACTTTCACTTTGTAAAACTTGTCAAAAAGATCTACAACTAGGCAGTATCGGTTGCTGTAACTATGGTGTGGCTGAAAATGGTCGTTTTCACATGGTCACTTTATTCCCATACGGGTAAAATTAACGAATTAACGTTATTCTAAAGAATCTAAAAGTAAATTCATGCAAACCATGTGAACCACTGCAGTGATATAAATATACATATAAATAAGGTCTTTATCCGTTATTTTTGACCAACTGTCTGTGTGATAGGTCTTCTATTTTTGACAATGTACGAAGGTGTAGTGAGTGATTCATAGCCAACTTCACAACAATTAAATACATCAAATTTTCAAAAACAAGTTCAGTGTATATAAACAAAGATAAAAGTGCAATTTATGGACCATAATTGTTGGTGCAAAAATATAAACACACACAAATTGCTGCAGTGTTTGTCTTAATTCAGTCAATTTAATGAGTACAATTTAAAGAAAACAAATGTATTCTGAAAAAAAAAATTTGAAACTTACCTCGCAAATATCGCTAGGTGTCGGTATAGTAGGGCCTGGTACCAAATTAGGTAAAAGAGCTATGAAGACATATCCTGGCAACATTTCCTTCACCTCACCATCCAATACTTGATCTACTACGAATCTAAAACAAAATATAAATAGAAATATACAGAATATGGGGGTTGAACGACTATATAAAGAATGTGCCTTGGTGGCACTTTTGCAGGACAGTCAACCATTGACGGGTCAATATAACTAGCTAACCATAGTCTTAAACTGGTTGGTTATGTAGCGACATATCCTACATATAATAATAATATGTATGACATTACACACATAGTACCTTGGCAAACTAAGCCCTCGACGCTTGTACTATGTGTATTATGTACACGCTTAACGTCGCTTTATTTGAAGCATTGCATGTATGACAATTAAAATTTCACATTGGTGGTGTATATGGTTCTTGATAATATGTCAAACCCGACCTATTAAAACGGCCGCAATGTACTTATTTAGCTGTCAGTTTAACGGAAATGTAATAAAGAAATAAATATGCATACATACCTAGAAACATATTTGACTTTGGGGTCCAATAATGTTTTGGGTTCTGGTGGTGGGGGGGCGGCCTCCTCCTCCTCTGTAAAATGTCAATATAATTAACATTAAAATATAATCATATTATAAATCATACAAATGAATAAACCGTCAAGTGACCTAGTCAGGTCTAGGTTTTAGTTTAATCTTGCATTGAGGTGGTAATCTTCCTTTAGGGTGTGAATACAAAACAGGCAGTTAATTTACATATATAAAGCAGCAATGATATTAAAATAGATTATTTTACTCAAATTAGTCTTTGTTGGCTACATTTTGAAACTGCATTATTTAGCCAGGATAGTGGGAGTGATCAATGTTGTAAACAACAATTAGCTGCTACAAAATCACAAGCTGTGCTCCAGTAAAAAAACTTAAACACTAGATAGGCCAATTACTGCTACTAAAAACACCTAATAAAATATATAATTTACCTTTTTCACTATCAGAATCTTCCTTCTCCTTAATATCCACTTTTGGTTTTTCTTCCTCAGTTTCTTTTGGCTCAGTTTCATTCTAAAATAAATAAGTATTAGTGTGTTGCCTACTAACAGTTAACTAAATAAAGTCTGTAATGAAGTATGAGTTTAAAAATAGGTATATACTTTTATATATAATAAAAAATCCTTTAGAAAGGAAGCTATTAATTTAATTTTATCTAGAAATATTTATATAAAGTAAAGGTGTCCTTGTAATCAATAACTTTTAATTATACCTATACATTACTTTTTTTTTTGTTACTATTATTATATCTAATCTGTAGGTAAGTAATTTATAATAAGTCTTTTAATATTTAATTAATTGTACACTTATTAATTTAAAATTAAAAAAAATTGTTAATCAGTTTACATAATCTGAAAAGCTATATATATAATCTGAAAAGCCATACTTTTTTTGTGATTATAATTTTATATTGTGTGTAACTTGTATCACTGTTGTCGCTTGTAGATTTGTAATAAACTTATAAAATAAATACACAAAAATGTCCAATATTGGCTTAAAGGTCAATGATGTAAATCATTTGATGATTTTATAATTTTTGTCTCGGATTTCATGTCAAATAATAAACATTTACTGGTAAAAAGTAATGAATATATGAATTACCGGGGCTTCCGTGGTGGGAGGGTCCTCCTCCATTTTGTTGTCGTCCTTCTCCTCTTGATCTTTTTTCTCTAGTTCTTTTTTTTCTTGTTCCTTCTTTTCTTTTTCTTTTCTCTCTTGCTCCTTTTTCTGTGCAAATTATTATTATTATTTTATTAAATTAAATACAAAAATCTAAGTATCACAAAATATTATAATTATAAATTAGTTTGATCATAGACGAATTATGAATAAACCAAAATAAAAACTTAATAATTATTAAATAAGCTTATCCTGTTTTACTGTATAAAATGAAATACATATTATTGTAAATTAAATATTGATACTTTTACAACACATATTTGGAAATTGGAGTGTTCATTGTTCAGTGAGTGAATAGAATATATGAAATTTTACACACAGGTAGGGTAACGTCTGGTAAGACCCAGAATAAATAATACAAGTGGAAATGGTATACAACACCAAATGTATCAGAACCGATGTCGCCAAAATCATATATCTATAAGTGTTGAATCTATAACAGTATCGTCCTGATTGGTTACAAAACTACACAGTAATTTTAAACACTATACACTATGAAATAAGATTTAAATTAATATATCAAAAAATCATGACATCTAGTTTCTAGTAGAAATAAACTGTCTAAACACTCTGCTAAAAAGGTTCTGCTATTAGAACACAGGTGGCGTGATTTAATCAATATCCCATTAATTGTTTTATGCAGTCGGCATAAGGCCTAATATAGTTTATAAAGCCAAAGTCTGTATGACTATTCTAGAACTTTCTATGCACAAAATATAATAATTCAAGGGCGGGACATAATAAAATATTGAAAGTATTGATATCGATGTTTTTTTTAAATTTAATGTGCGTAGTAAATTATATTTTTTAAATGTTAGTAAAAAATATTTTAGGTGGGAGTAAGGCCTGGGCGGTGGAAACGAGACCGGCCCCCCTAGCCAAGAGCATGGTCGCTTTTTACGCTCGAACGTTGTAGAAGCGTGAAAGAGAGGGAGATAACAAATTTATTATCCTATTGGTGTATCTATATTGTTGTCTCGTTTTGGTTATTTCTGCAACGATAAAAACGAAAGTGACGTCATCACCAAATGTCATCTTCATACAAAACTTTCGTGCGCGCTTTTAGCGCTCATGCTCTTGGCTAGGGGGGCGGATCGGTCGGATCGGTCTCGTTTCCGCCGCCCAAATCAAAAATCATGACTAGTCCCTTGACAATATTTGCATCTGTATGATGAAAAACGGTCAAGGGACTAGTCATGATTCGATTTTAGTCTGTGGGTTTACCGGTTTTTGAGATTACTAATCGTTGTAGTAATCTCAAAAACCGGTTATTGCCGAGGTCGTTGTTTCCTTACACAGAGTGTGGTTACGAAACGGGCGGCTGATTTTTTAAATAAAAAGTGACAAGGTTTTTAAAATACTCGTAAAGAAAAATCGTTTTCGTCGTCGCTTATTTCGTAACCGTATCATTTAGCCGGCATAGTGGAAGCCCATTCATGGACTATGGAGGTATGTTTACCACCAGGTAGATGCAGTCACATGACGTCTTATAATCTATTACTTAGTCGTCCTCATTCATGGAGTCTGTAGACCTGCTTAATAAAAGGTAGGTAGAGTCATATGACACGCTACCCACCTGTTCGTAAGCAGGTCAACAGGTTCCATAAATGGGGACGATTGATATTATAAGAGCAGGTCATGTGACTCTGTGCCTACTTGTTGGTAAGCAGATCAACTGAGTCCATGAATGGAGACGACTGATATTATGAGAGCAGATTATGGACTCTGCGTCTGGTGGTAAGCAGACCTACAAAGTTCATGAATAGGTGGATCAATACATTGTTGTTTTATAACATTAATCGCTCCCATTATGCCGGCTAATTGATGCGGTTACAAAACAAATAAATTTACAATTACGATTTAAATAAAACTGTGGAAATGCACAATTATATTTCATATTATGTGACATTTTTTTTATTCTCTTCGGAAATATTGAAAAATAAAACGAATAGACGTTATTTTTAATTACCGTTTATTGTTCATTAGATATGATTAAATTATACTGGGTGATATTTTTACCAATGTTAATAATATTTTTAGGCATTGAAATTGTATTACTTACAATAAAAAAAGTAGGTATTTAAAAAAGAAAAAATGAAAGTAAAGTTGTCATAACATTATATTAAATATTTTTCACGTTTCAATTATTTTTTCCCGCTGCGTCAATCCACTTTTCTTTAATGATAGGATCAATAGGAACTCTTAAAAAAAAATTTAGCTGAAAAATAAATTATTTGATTAAATAAAAAATTGAGATGATTATCGCAATACCTTAATTATTGCGATGAAACAAGAAAATAATCTCAAATACAAAATAATATAATGATAAAGAAAAATATCGATTTTTTTAATAAATATACTTTTCCCAGCTCTAATTTAGTAGCGAGTAATTGTATAAGAATGAATGTGTCATTAATTACATTTATATAAACAAACTCGACCTTAGACGCAATGAAATAAAGTCCACTATAATATGTATAGCTCTCAAATAAAAATGCATTAGATTTTATATTAAATTAATTAGTAAATTAACTTACCGATGATAAGATACACCACCATTTAAAACATTTTTTATATCGACTATCGTTTTTACACTGCAATACAGCATAATAAGGCATACTTACGAAGTTTTATGCAATTTTATTATCCAGAAAATGGATAGCATCAGTGTGGCATAGAGGACACGACTAACCGCAAAAAAAATGGTATTTGCGGATCAGCGCAAACGGCTGGAACAGGAGCCACGCCCACATCACACTTCCACTTGTTTTATTTATTCCGTGGGTAAGACATACAGTAATTATATTCCGAAACAGTGCCCTTGCAACAATATAAACAGTTTGTGCACAATATCTAAGCAATTTCTTAATTGCAGACAATAAGTTAGTACAATATTTATAACAAAAATATACATTTTGTAATACTAGCATACCTCTTTTCTCTTTTTCTTTCTCTCTTCCCTTTCCTTACGAATTCTTTCCATCCTAGCCTTTTCTCGAATCATGTATTCTTCTTTGGCCTTCTGAATTTCTGCCTCAAGAACTAAAAATAATATTAAAAAAATTAAAGAAGTTTATTTTCAAAAAGAATTAACAATATAACAAAATGAAACACAAAGATTACCTTTCTTTTCTTCCAGCACTTGGTCGATAGGAACATCTATTTTAGTTCTTACTGTTTTAGTCTTTGTAATGTAGTTGAATCTGTGAACAAACATTATCAAATTAACATTTAGTAGCTGAAGCATTAGTAGTTTTTTACCGGATACCGAGCCGGCCGTGCCACCGTTAGATTGGTTAAAATATCAATGGCAGAAAATAGTATAATATATATTGCAATAAGATTATTATATTGGCTCAGAACCATTCAGGGTAGATTAGATTTCTTTTAGTTTATCATAAAGAATTAACCTATTACAGAAAGTACTTGCCTAATACAAAAATACTTCATTTTTCCGATTTATATCTGACTGCACATATATGTAATAATAAATTAACAGACCCTTGCTCATGCACCCCAATCATTAAAGTTGCCTCGATAAATTATTTAGGTATAAAAATTGATAAAAATCTGTCCTGGTATCCACAATTGGAATCAGTTGCATCTAGAGCTAGAAAACTGATTTGCATCTTTAAAAAACTACGTAGTGTAACAGATCAAAAATTATTGATTTTCATATATAAAACACTCTTTCAATCGATCTTACTCTATTGCATCGTTGTATGGGGAGGTACATACAAATCCAAATTCATAGGCATAGAACGCTCACAAAGACGGATCCTAAAAATAATGTTATGGAGGAGGAAACGATATTGTACTACCACACTGTACAACGAGGCAGAGGTGTTATCTGTGCGAAAACTATATATCCTTCAATGTATCCTAAGGATACATAAAAGAGAAACAATAGATCCTAACAAGCGCAGAAAACGCAATAGGGTAATATTTAGTATGAAAAGTGTTCGAACACAAATGGCGAAAAATCAGTTTTCAAATAAATCTGCTGATTTATATAATAAATTAAATAAAATATTAAATATTTATCCAATGACCTATTTTGAATGTAAAAAAACCTTAACTACATGGCTAAAAACGCAAAATTACAATGAAATAGAAAAAAATATTAAACAAAACTAAAATATGTACATATACAAATTATACCGGAACTTATATTGTCATGTTGTATGACAATATACTCACTCACACTCTCTCACACACACTCACACGAGGACCTACACATACAAAACACCTAAATTTACCTAATGCTTACATAGTCACCAAAATGCATACAATTCTGTACTTAGTAATAATTATAAGTTATAAGTACCTACATTATATTTTAATTCCTCCGTTTACCCACTTGTCTATTTGTATATCTTAATACTGAATTCCTAAAACTAATACCTACTTATATTGTATTAGTTTTTGTTTTGTGTTTGTTACTGTTACATTGCAAAGTTAGAAAACATAGCATTCTTATAATACTTGCTTAGTTAATGAAATGTAAAATACTTGTATTACAAAAAAAAAAAAAAATTGTATAGATTAAGATTAAATTAATTGTAACTAATTATAAGTATTACTACTGGGGAGACGGGCTGCTCCTAATACAGGTTATTATAACTTACAAGGAGCAGCCCAGCTGTACAGTAAAATTGAGTAAATTTGGTAAATGAATAAACATTATTATTATTATTATTATTATTATTATTTATTATTGTTAAAAAAAAAAATCATTTCATTACATGCTTCAAAGAAAAGACACAATAACTAAATAAATTTAATATTTTTTGATATCTCTTAATGTAAAAATTAAACAGTAATAATTGTTTTGTTTACAAAGTTATTGTTGTCATTTTACTTGTATATCTCATATAATATTCTATGAAATAATCACTGCCCTACTAAACATTTCCACTTAGTATACTATGATCACTGGTCTGATCCAGTATGTATGCTTACTTTTCATAACCAAAGTTGACTTTATAGCAGGTGTTCTTGGTAAGTATGTGCGGGAAGAGAGCCTTCCCCTCCAGAATGGCCGGGTCAAACTCAAACGCCTGGCCCAATTCCTCTCCGTTCAGAGTGTACGATATAGTGGCTGGGAGTGACATCATATCCTAAGAACATATTGAACAAACAAACATTATTTATTGTATACAAAATGCTACTTGATTTATCAAAATGACACAAGTGATTTTTTTTTATTTTTTTACAAATATATCTTGTCGACTTATTGCCTATGGTGTTGTATCCAAAGGTTGTGGGTTCCATTCAAACCCATGACAAAAAAATATTAGTACATATTTGTTTAAGGGCTAATGTTTGAATTTTTCTTCATATTATTATGAATGAGATAAAATGCAAGCTGGCAATTAAAATCAACATTTAAAGCTACCTTCCTAAACTAAAAAAATTTGTTAGTTTAGGTAAGTCTAAACTAAAAAATATAAGATTCTTACCAAATAAACACCAATAACATCATTTTCTTCAAAAGTTTTTCCGTACTTTTCTAACTCGGATTTATTGTATTTTTCTCCAGTACTCTCGTAGCCCCAACTCAGTTCAGAGTCACCTGAAAGAAAATCCATACTTTCAATGCACAGTCAGTCAACCATATTTAGAGAAAGAGAGATAAAATAAAAAAAAAAAATAGCTTATAACACGTAGATAACCATTATTAAAACAGGAAAGTAATTCTTGTTTAACATAAACTAATCTAGAAGAATTTTTCATTCTTTTTTGATAAAAAGAATAAAAAAATCCTGTTTGTGAACCGCAAGGATGTCATTTAATAACCAGGAAGAATAATCATTATTTTTTAAAACCTATTTTCATCTATGTATAGTTTTTAAAGAAGACAACCTTAATATTGTTAGAAGAGATTTTTTTTTAAAAGATAGATAAAGAGATTTTTGGGAAAGTACGCAATAGAAAGAGATGTAACTTGTAGGTGAATATAACTGTAGTAATTAGTGCTATGCAAACTAAATTCGACTTTAATATCAGAGCATGAGTCGCTATTTAAGTGAATTTTCAGAGTGGATCTTCTGTACTTGTATAATAGTACAAGTGGCCAAAAGAGGCTAAGTCATAGTTATGTATAATAGGGAGCATCGCAACAGTACACCAAACATAAATAATGGAGATGTGGCTTCATTCTTTATCAACAGCCAAAAAATGATTAAAAATAAAAGATTAGGCCACATATAATAAAATAAAATACTTACCAAGATGTAAGCTAGAATCAACGGTAGACCAACCGACCCTAAGACCGTTGGTCACAGCTTCCTCAGTCGACATAACAGTTGGTCCTACTTTTACCTGAAAAAATAATAATAAACATAGTTGAAGCAACTAGAACTTAACTTACGTTAAATAAAACAATATTGCATTGGTCATCTACATTCATGAACTCTGTATGGCTGCTTACCACCAGGTAAGACGCATGTGTTTTTGCGTCTAACCTGGTGGTAAGCAGCCATACAGAGTTAAGTCAACTAATGAAAACCTAATATTTATTGGAGCCATGGTCCAATAAATATTAGGTTTTCATTAGTTGTAAACAGCTAAATTAGCAACCAATAAGTTGCTTGTGGTTGAGTTTCTTGGTTTTTAGGAGCCTACTGCTTCCATTTACATGGTAGAGGGAATTGGCATCCAGGGTGCGGTTACGAAACGGGCAGTTGAATTCATAATAATGCAGCGAGAATTTATGTAGACACGTAATGCACATTCGTGTCTACGTAATTAAAAAATCTTTTTATAAACAGGTTTCTTTTATGTAGTGTATTGTCTTCACAAGAATTTTATTAAATTATTAAGTACCTACTTGTTCAATTTTTTCTCTTTAGTAATAGCTACTTGTAGGTATGTGTTTTGTGAGGATCAGTTACTGGGTGTGAATTGTGTTTTCAGAATCAGTCATGCCTCCTACCACAAGAAGAGCTACTGTGGTAGAATTAGAACAAAAATTAAAAACTGCTCTGGTTGAACTAAAAAAATCAAAGTTACTGTGTGACCAACTTTTGAAAGAGCAAGATGATGGTGAGGCTGAGTTATTGAACATCAATGGCAACGTTAAGGAGTTGAAAAAAGAGCTGAGTGAACTCCACACCCATCATAAGGATGTATGTAGTGAACGGGACCAGGTACAGGAGCAGCTCTCCGCTGTTGGCCTGTACAGTGACTACTATGTGCAGGCATTAGATCGGATCAGGCATTTAGAGTTGCAGCTCAATGAAGCTCTTAGGACTATTGAAAAGTTTGAAGAAGAGAAGGAGAGGTGCCAATGTGAACAAACATTATGTTTATATGATGAGTTGGTAGACAAAGACTTAAAAGTGAATAATGTAGTTTCAATCAATAGTGGTTATTTTAGCAATAGGAAATACATTAAGCTTTTAAAATTTATTAAAAAATATAAAAATAAGTTAAATAATAGTTATATTAGGTCTAGGAATATATCATTAAAAGCAGACTGCCGTAGGCTCATGTTGGAAGCTAGACAAAATAGTGAATATATAAGTAATTTACAGCATCAATATGATAGTGATTCAATTAAGTCAAAAACTGAAATTAATAACTTGCATTTATGTCTCTCTGACTTGACAGAAAAATACCGATTATCACAGAATGACCTTACAGAACAGATTAAGAATATGGATGAGATTCTTTAATTGAGCAAATATAATGCAGAGAGATTTGACTCATTTGTAAATAAAAATTGTTGCTCCTGCGAAAACCAAGTTAATTTATCGGATACCGGATCTTCAATATCATATTCCAGCGTGGCTCTTCCAAAGGCCATCACTAACAATACCCTACTCCTCACAG
This sequence comes from Monopis laevigella, assembly GCA_947458855.1. NCBI lineage: Eukaryota > Metazoa > Arthropoda > Insecta > Lepidoptera > Tineidae > Monopis > Monopis laevigella. The sequence continues at coordinate 3,603,241 of OX381577.1, read as the reverse complement.
ACAGTATTGGTATTGGAATGGGCCAAATTTTTAATTATCATTTAAATCATTCTGTGACCAACTATTGTATGATGCCAAGTAATAGTTTTAAGAATATAGTAAAATCCATTTCCTCCAAATTTTATAATTCATATAGTAATGTAGTTATTATGGTAGGAAATGGATTGAACACAAGCAAGGGTGACTTGTTGGACAGTGTGGATATTTTGTCACAACTTGGAGTAAGGAATGTTACATTGTGTACATTCCTTTATTCAAACAAATATTCCACATCTCAGAATAAACATATACATTATTTAAATAATTGTATCTATAATATGACATGTTATAATAATTTGTTTACTTTATTTGATATTAACAAATTTGTTAAAAATATTTATATGACCCAGGATAGCTTTAAACTACCTATGAAGGTACAAAAAAGTATTGCTACATTGGTAGCTAATAATATATTATTAAGTATTGACTCCACATCATCATTTAGTAGTAGTACTAATAATGTTGTGGTACAACCATGTTTAAACTTTTAGATGTGACAATAGAGAAGGTTAATTGTAAACTTACTTTAGTACACCAAAATATTCAAAGCTTCTCTAGCAAAGTTCTCAATATAGAATTATTAATTGAAAAATATAATTTAGATTTGATGTGTTTTACAGAATCCTGGCTAAAAGCAGAGAAAATGTGTTTTAATATAAATAACTTTGTAATTGCTAGTTTTTTCAATAGGAACTCCTGTGAGGGAGGTGGAACTATTATTTTAATTAGAGATACACTAAAATGCAAAGAGCGGAAGGATATTGTAAAACTATCAGTTGAACGTGTTTGTGAGATCTCATGTGCAGAGATGGATACTTATATTATTCTATGCATATACAGACCCCCCGCTTCTGCTTTACATACTTTTATTAATATAATGGAGGATGTTTTATCAAAAATTTATGACTTAAATAAACAAATTTTTATATGTGGGGATTTCAATATAGATATTTTAATAAATAACAGCGACAAACAAAAACTTATTTCATTGTTTAGCTCTTTTAACTTAAATAATGTATTCATGGAACCAACTAGGATTACTTCAACTAGCCGGACTTGTATTGATAATGTATTTACTAACTGTTCTCTCTTAAGTAACTCTGTTATTACTGGGGTGCCATCTGACCATAAATGTTTGTTAGTTAGCTTTCAGTCACAAACTAAACCCATAAATAAAATTATTAGGTATAGGCCCTTAACAGATAATAAACTTAATAATTTTAATGAAAATATAATAAGTGAAATGTCCAGCTTCATATATAATATTAATCAACCTAATATCACATACTCCAATCTACATAAAATAATAAATCAAGAATTTAATAAAGTATGTCAAATAAAAACAAAGAAAATTACTGACAAATTAAATTTTGCTACTTGGGCAACTAAAGGCATTAGAATAAGTAGGGATACACTATATGATCTATATGACAAAAGATCATATACTTCTAACCAAAATTTCCATAATTATGTTAGGAATTATTCAAAATTGTTTAAGAAAGTTTGTATTACAGCTAAATCTATTTACATTGGATCCAAAATCAAACAATCAGATAATAAATCCAAGTGTGTATGGAAAATGATAAATACTGAAACCGCTTAAAATATAATCAGGCAAAATACAATTTCAATTAGACAAAACGGAGTTATGTTATCAGATAAAAAACAAGTTGCTGAGTTATTCGAGGAATTCTTTACTAATATACCATTACAAATTACGAACTGTATTAAATCATCAGCTAGTACTGCTAATGATTTTTTAAAACGATATATTAAAATACCAATTATATCTAATTTTAATTTTAAATATGTCACTAATGAGGATATACTAAAACACTTTAAAATGTTAAATAAAAAGAAAACTGAAGATTTATGGGGGCTATCTGTCAAAGCTATCGAAGCAATCATTCATACTATAGGACCGGTACTCGCTGATACTTTTAATGGGTGTGTTAATGAAGGAATTTTTCCCGACCTTATGAAGAATAGTAAAATAGTTCCCATATTCAAGTCCGGATGTAAGACAGATCCAAATAATTATCGTCCTGTTTCTGTCCTGCCAGCCTTAAGTAAAATATTCGAAAAATAATTCTAGGTCAGCTGTTAAGTCATTTTAATACTCATAAATTGTTACATGATCAACAATACGGGTTCACAAAAGGTAGAAACACAACAAATGCCGGCACAAGACTGATTACTGAAATAATTGACGCCTGGGAAAACTGCCAGGATCTCGTTGGCGTTTTCTGTGATCTGTCTAAAGCGTTTGATTGTGTTGACCATCAAACTTTGTTAAACAAGCTGGAATTTTATGGCATTCGCGATTTAGCTTTAAATCTAATAAAGTCCTACCTTTCTAATAGAACTCAAGGTGTTAATATTGATGGTTGTGTATCCGACGGAACCATTGTAAAGATGGGTGTCCCCCAGGGCTCAATTTTAGGCCCGTTCCTGTTCCTAGTATACATCAATGATCTTCCACATATGGTACAGGAGACGGCGCAGATAGTGCTATTTGCTGATGATACATCCCTACTGTTTAAAGTTAGTAGGAAAGATAATATATTATCGGCAGCAAATGACACTCTGGAAATGGTTTCAAAATGGTTCACGGCAAATAATTTAGTTTTAAATGCAAAGAAGACTAAGTGCCTGAAATTTACTTTGCCTAATGTATCAAATATCAATGCCACAGTGAAGATAGGTGGCACTGATCTGGAATTTGTCGACTCCACTGTGTTTTTAGGGATCACAGTTGATTCCAAACTACAGTGGAAAGCTCACATCAATACTTTATCCAACAGATTGAGCTCTGCTGCATATGCAGTCAGAAAAATTAGACAATTAACTGATGTTGCAACAGCCAGACTAGTGTACTTCGCCTATTTTCACAGTATAATGACATATGGTCTTATAATGTGGGGATCTGCGGCAGATATTGACACAATATTTATTCTACAGAAGAGGGCCATTCGGGCAATATATAACATAAAAGCTCGTGACTCTCTTCGAGAAATCTTTCCTATGATTGATGTATTGACACTACCATCTCAATATATTTATGAGAATTTATTGTACGTAAGGAAAAACTTAAATATGTTTAGTAAAAATAGCGATAGACATAATTTAAACTTAAGAAACATAGATAAAATCGATATACCAAAGTTTAGACTGCAAAAAACGAATAAATGTTTCGTCATTAACAGTATAAAGTTATTTAATAAATTACCTAAAAGCATTATAGAACTGAGTGAAACAAAGTTTAAGAATTGTATAAAACACATTTTAATCAATAAGGCTTACTATAGCGTAAAAGACTATTTTAACGATAAAGACGTCTGGAACCGTCCTGATATGCAATTGAGGTCTCGCAACTAGTGAACAAATTACTTATTTATTAGAATTATATTTGTAGAATAAACATTAGCTTAGTAGTGTCCGATATTGTAATAATTTAATATTACATAATTTATTTTTATTACATTATGTAAATTTTGTCTTTGGATAAGGTAATCACTGATGATTACCTGCTTATTTATACTTAATTTATACTACAGTACTGTGTAGTTCTGTACATTGGTACAGTAACAAATAATCTGCCATAGGGTGTTTTGCGCATGCTGATCGGTGGGGTGCATTTTGAGTATGCTACTATATATATATATGCTATATAGGCATAAGCAAATCAATGGCTGTACTCCTCTTTTAGTTTGTGTGAAGCACTAGAGTTTTTTACTTGCTGGTTTCTTTTTCTCCGGGGTGTCACTGAGGGGATCGACTTTACAGTTAGTATACCCGCCCTTAAAAATACCGATCCTTATACGTTTACTTATATGTGATTGGTTACTAACCTTTTATTTAGAATAAATATTTAAGGCGTGGATATGGTCGGTGAAGTTGGTCGCCTTGGTGGCTCCCTTGTATGGCAGATAATGATTGACAGATCAATGGAATCAGCTAACCACCTAGTCTTACACTAGTTGGTTATGTAGTGTGTGTTCGGTTTGGTAGTAATTTTCATATTAAGATTTCTAAATTTAAGTTCTAAATCTGATATCAAGGTATAATAAATATTTGTCATTCTTTTAATAATGAATAGCTGCCTAACCAAACGCACTCTTAAGACCTCATTGTTAAATTTTTTTTTTTTTTTTGACTATTCATAAATATCTGTAAAGATTTACATGAAATAAATGATTTGATTTGTGTTTGTCGTTGTCTAATTCCTAACCACTTCATTTAGGCTGTTACACAATAAATGTATTTGATCGGCCTCATTCATGGACTTTGTAGTTCCGCTAACAATTAAATGTATATATAAATAGAATGTATCACCCCTGTGACTGATATGCCGTCAGTCATAGGGGTGGCGCGGTTAGGGATGTTCCGATGCAGGTAAATATGAGAAAGTATTAGATATTTTTGGTATTCATATGATTAGTATACAGATGATTTGAGTACACTTATATGAGTAGGTATTGATACATCAATGGTATCGGAACATCGCTAGGCGGAAGTATGTACCTCGTAGCAGCACTTGACCCGCCCCGCGGCCCCGTGGGAGGCGCGCGCCCCGCTCCACGCGTGCGCGAACACGCCGTCGGTCATGGGGGTGGCGCGGTAGAACCCGTCGCGGTCAATCTGCAGCTGAAGGTCGCTGTCGTCTGCAACATTGTCATAGTTTCATTTCCAACACTCATATTACATTATTATTAGTTTTGAACAAACCTAAAACAATATATATAGGCCAGCATAAATGTGGCGAGCGGTGCACGACTGTTAGTAGGACGCGCTTTAGGGAGCAGCAAGTACAGGCCTATTTTTTTTTAAATACTTTATTGCAAAAAATTACAAAATAAAATTGTACATAGGCGAACTTAATGCCTGAGGCATTTTCTACCAGCTAACCGTAAGTTTACAATAAGTTTTGTTAAACAATGTATTGCTTATTTGTACTGTTGAATAAAATAATCCCACCCCATTGATGGATCCCTACATTTTAAATAGCACAGTAAGTAAATGATTGCATTACAAAAACTCAAGGTAAAGCTACTGTTTGCTTGCCTCTACTATTTTCTGTAAAATAGTCCAATACACTTACGCAAACAGTCTATTATTGTCATGAGCAATGTATATTGATTGCGAGTTACTCATCTTATTAATTTTTGTAATACTTACACCAGGATAAAGTAACTTGGCTCTCATCAATAATGGGGTCTTCTAGAACTGGTTCCTTCTTAGAATTATCTTCTTTGCCCTTGGAAGTAACTGAAGTGGGTAATGTCGTATACTGAGATACACTACCCTGTAACAAAATAGGTAATTAGCAAAGCATACAATGTGAGTCTTAAATATTTTATTTTATCTGGCCTTATATATGTAACAGCTGTCCAACATTAAGATTAATTTTATTATATTGACTGACTGTAAGACATTAGAAACCACTGAAGAAACCATACAATTTTTTGGACTTTTTTTAAAAATATACTTTATGAATATATTAACTATTTATTTTTGCAATGCATATTCAAAGAGACTTTCTTATTTCTATGTATCATCACTGTTGTCTAAGCACCTAGGGGTTTTTATTACATAGCTGGTGGTATTTTAAGTTTAGACTGAACAAGGGACTTGCTCAATGTGCCCAATTAAAGAAAATGTATTTTATTCTTATTTTATTGATAATCAAAATAAAAAAGGAACACTTACATCTACATTAAGCAGATTGTTGGTGTTTTCTATGGTTCTGTAGTAGTTGTTCCAACGGGATTTCTTGGCTTTCTTTCTCATCAGGCGGTTTAACTTGATGGGGTCCTGTCAATGCACGTTACAATCAATCAACTACAAAAGCCAAGACCTGACAATCTTCGCAATTTTAAGTAGACGCGGAGCAGGAGGAATGTCTGATAATGACAGGGAACTACTAGTTATTGTCACATGCTCACTTAATTACTGATTGCATGGAATTGGGTCAGCAGTGTGTGAAGGCCTCAGCCAAGTTATGTAGGGTCAATGCATTTTATTCATTCTTTTTCTTCATCCACTCTTTAGCATCCTTGCTAAGTGAAGATCATTTTAAAAAGAATTTGTTTAAATTAAGAAAATACGCCCGATTTGCCATCATGTGTTCTTGTTTATAGTAAAGATAAAGATTTATTTGCGTAAATATGGTTCTAACTACTCTTAAAGTGGTCCCTGTCTTACTTAATAACTTGTAATATATTGTTCCCCCAAGGTTAGCAGGTAGATAAAGGGTTAACTGCTTCCAGCTGATCAATGAATAGTATTTTTTAAGCTTTATAGAGATAAAGGAAAATGCAGGTATTTTAATGAATATTGATTACAAATTGTGATTATTATAGTTACTGTTTTTAAATAATCTACTGTAGATTCATGAGCAATTACTATGCATAGCAATATGTTAGACGTCATCCAACGATCCCCACATGTCCCATACCAAATTGCAGATCTAACATAATCACACCTGCAGTCATTATAATTATTGTTATTTATTAGCCAGGCAGTTGAAACAACTGATAGAAACCTGTATCTTGTTATTCTTAGGTGTAAGTATTTCTTAATTGCTTTGTATTAAAGTATCAATAGCATAAAAATGTTTTAAGTTAAGTTACTTACATCCTTAGCTTCTTCAAGTTTCTTAGCGTCCTCCTCAATCTGCAGGAGTTCTTTCTCTAGTCGCTCCTGCTCTTTCTTCTGTAGCCGTTTGTTCAACTCGAACCATTCTTCTTCTTCATTCATTCTACGGGGAATCTGAAATAATTCCTTTCAATTAATTTCCTTTTTTGTAATATAGAAATAATAATGTAAATATTTTTCTCCTGTAAACTTTCATATATGGTTATCGACGGCGCGCGACGGCGAGTAGCGGGCGATAATATTAGAACGTGATTGATTGGCTACAGATTAACTTTCCTTGATTACTACTTGCCATTTATGTTTATTTGTTATTTGTAATTAGATTTTTAAAGGTTTAAAATTGCTATTTTCTTTTTTATAATTTTTATTACATACATACATATCATCACGAGTGCCTAACTTATTTTTTATAAATCTAAATTCCTTACAAAATAAGTAGATAAAAAATCATATCTACAGCAAACTGTATGATTTTAATTAAATAATCTTTCATATCACACCTATTCCAGAAAGAATAAATTCAATATAAATACTCACTCTTCCAAGTTTGGGTTCATTTTTAGTTGGAGATTCTACATCTGCTGTGGTTACGTCCTTACTCCAATCTTCATTATTATCATCATTATCATTTTTTTTGCCTTCATTATTTTTTTTATTATCATCGTCTTTTTTAATTTCATTCTCTTTCTGGATATCATGATCATTCTCTTTTTGATTGTCATGATCATTCTCTTTTTGATTGTCATGATCATTCTCTTTTTGATTGTCATGATCATTCTCTTTTTGATTGTCATGATCAAGTTCTTTTTGATCTGCCTGATTATCAGTCATAAGTTCATCATTTCTAAAATCACTTTCTTCAATGGGAAGTTCGTCCCAATTCTGCTCCTCTTTGGGTGGTTTGGGATCATTTTCATTTGTCTCCATAGGTTCATTAACTATGATGAATTAAATAAAGGTATTTTATAAATAATAGTAACATCTATATCTATAACAATGAAACGCATTCATTGTCTCGATAAAAATCAGCTTGGCCATTTTATTTTTTTGTTAGCTATAGGGGTGGTTGGATAAGAAAAAACACAAAGCCAGTCGTTGGAAGTTTATAGACTAAAACCGAAACATGAGTAGGTCACTTGAAGGTTTTTTTTTCTGTATGTTTTCAATATGGATTGGTTTTAAAGATCATTATTTTAAACAATTTGATTAGTTTGTAAAGTAGACCGGTGGTAAAGTTTTTTTTTATTTAATTAAAAATAAGCACTTTCCTTGAGTCAGCCGCTAGATATTACTTACCAGAATTTGATCTTTATAAGCGACACTATCAGCTGGTGCAATAATACAAGTGAGTAATTTTTTTTAAATCAACCGGTTTGATTCCCGGTAAGGAAAATATTTTTTCCACAAATTTATGGATGCAGTTTTATTTTTATCAAAATCGGCCCTGAGACTCCTTTGAGCATTTTTCGTTATTTCTTGTAGTTTAGGATTTGCCCTTGAAGGCACACTTGAAAAATTCACGCTGTATGTATAGCTTGAATTTACTGTTAAAACAACCTTTAAAAAAAAAACTTTAATTACCTTCCTGCTGTGCTCCATCAGATAGTGGTGATTGCCTACAAAATACATTATTATTGTTAGGTAGGCATATTAATATTTAAATATGTTTACTTAATTAAATCTAAATTCAAGGTAATTTAGTAATTATTTCACATTATGTGGGGAATAATTACTAATGATATGTAGTTAGATAAGAATCTGGTCATTTTCCACGTTCATGCTGTTTTTTTTTTGTTGCCATAAGTTATTATTACACCAGAATTTTAATACACAAAACAATATTGATGCCAATAGTTTATTATTTTTTTATGTATAGTCAGAAGTGCCAACTAGGGTTACCTATGCTGAAAATTTAAATAATATCATTTCAATAATTAGAGTGGGGCCTTGTCTAGTTATGCAATCATATCTAAAAGACAGTCTAAACAATTATATTATTATACAATTATCATAACTGAAATTGTTAAAGACTGTCAACTAGATGCGTACCCAGTTTTTTTAAATAAAAATTTAATAAATTTGTTTCATAACAGGTCCAGTTTCCCTAATACTAACTTCCTGTTTGTTGTTGGGTTATTGAGGCTATATAAACGTGTCAAGCTCGCTACTTATTGGGTGTACACTCAAATCACTATCAGCTATAATGAGGCAGAAATAAAACACCTCTGCTGCATACATTATGCTAATTAGGCGGTCTCGAGCGCCGTAAGCACAGCTATGATAGATTGTCTATATATATGACTTACTCTTCTGGCTCTGATTCTAGAAGTTCACTTTCCGTTTTCATTTCATGTTCTGGTTCCTTTACTTCTGTTGCAGGCCCAGATGAATCATCATCATCAATTGTTTCGGGTGCATCTTGACTTCCTTCATCATCAGTTATTTCAGGATTTTCAGTTATTTCAGGTTCTTCAACCATTTTAGGTAGCTGTAAAAAAGTTTGGTGAATGCTAATTTGTGTATTTATTTACAGGCACACCAGCATATACAGGAGCAATAACATTTTTATTTTAGAAATATTATTGCCACAGAGACAGCATGCACTTAATGATTAATTTAAAGTATAATGGTTGAAACCAAATAAAATCATACACAGAAATAAAATAATATGTGATAAATTCAAATAATTAATATTAAAGCAAATATTTACAAGAATAAGAACTTAACTTATGCTGAAGATAACAAAGTTAATTTTAAGAAATGTATTGATTACAGAAATATTTTTAAAATCTTAATTTGTAGTATATGACACTGGATACAACAGAATTGAAGCTTCAGAAGCATGATTTTAAAATTATTATAATTACTCAATATAAGGTGAGCAGCACTTGCTGATATGCAATTATATTAATAATAATCATATCCTGGTGTATAATTTATATGTTTTATTTATTGCTTAACACCTAGGTTACCCACCAATCTATCCATGTCCAGTTTATTCTTAGAAGAGTTAACAGTAGAGAATAAATCAGTTTATATATGTAAAACCATAATAAGCTACCATATTTATCATAATAAAATGAAATAAAAACAACTTTCTCACATGCTAAGAAAATATTAATACAAAACCTTGTCTTAGGAATCAAATATTATTGATGAAATGACAATACCACTTAACTGTGTACATGTTAATTTTAGGAGTTATTACCATATAAACAAATATAATAATGGCTTGCTTGTGCATTTAGTAACTATTTATACAAAACTATAAAAGAATTAAAAATAATAATTAATGGTTAGAAGGAATTTAGGACCATGCTAAATTAAATTTTATTTAATAAAGTCTTACATAAAAATGTTAGTTAGGAGGTATTGCCACTTAATCAACAATATGGAACTTTTCCATAAAAATATTTACCCTTTCCAACTTAACATGCCTGTAGTGGTCAAGCAAGGGGTACAAGCTGGTTACCATGCTGTGTGTGGACAGAAATATGTTTGGAGAAAGGCTCCTATGACAAAAATATAGTAGTGCCTCCTCCCATGTTAAGAGAATTGTTAGCTAAGTAATTAGAAGCCCTGTACCATAATTAAACAATTTGTTCTCTACGCATACCTTGGCAGGAGTAGATGTGGCAGCTAAGTAACTAGAGGAGGATTTACGAGTAGTTCTGGAGGCTGGTCCACTTTTCCTTGGGGGGCTAGGCTCATCAGCAGTTTCTAGACTATTAGTGGTCTCTGCTGATAGGCATACCTTGGAAGGAGTTGATGCCACAGATTGGTAACTAGAGGAGGATCTCCGTGTTGTCCTGGAGGCAGGCCCAGGTCTCCGTGGTGTACTTGGCTCATCAGCATCTTCCGATGAAGTATCCAAAATTGTTGTATCTGGAATAGCTGTAAAAAGAAATTAATTAATTTCTTAATAATTTTGTACAAAAATATTAAATTTTGATTTGGTGCAGTATAAAGGCCTGGGTCAATCACTTGTAAAACATAAGATGCTTACTTCATTTGAGTTTCTTTACCAAACCAAAATGAAATGGTTCCTTACATTCTAGATATTAATGCAAATTCCACAGTTTGAGAATGGCATGAAATTAACATCACATGTTAACATTTTTTGTTATGGAACAGCTTATATACAAATACAACATTTCATGCTAGCGTTTAAACAGAATGTGGTTGTTAACATTGCAAAAGATATGTTTTTGATGTCACTTTTTGATATATATCTACATGTAAATGTCTGTTTACATGTAGATATCTATCTTTAAATTTGAATTTAAAGAATTATTTTATAAATTATAACTGTTATAATGACAAAACCTAAAAATATATGATTTGTAAGTAAATTAAACTTTGACAAGTTTAATTTACGGTTGTTAATCAAATTAATATAGTAATATCATTAAATTATTGTATTTAAATGCTATTTTATTTTAGAAAAACTCTTGATATGAAGAGGTCAAAAAACTTATTTTTATTTTATTTAAGTAAAATTATTTCAATAAAGAGTTTTTCTAAAATAAAATAGCATTTAAATACAATAATTAATGATAGTAACTTGATTAACAATCATAATTTACACTTGTCAAAGTTTAATTTACTTACAAATTATATGTTTAGGTTTTGTTATTATAACAGTGCTACTTATCATAAAGTAACATGATAAAGCAACATCAGTTATTTCTGAAGCCCTTATTAACAATGCTAAAAAAGTAATCTGGTGTAAAGTAATTCAGGGTGACCATTTTTTTTCGGATTTGAATTTTCCTGACTTCCAGAATTTCCAGTCACTCATTTTTTTTTATTTTCCCTGACCTTAATGAGCTTCAAAAAACGAGAAAATCCCAAAAATATAGTTTTTTTTTTTTTCTGGAAAAAAAAAAATAAACTATAATTTTTAGCAATATTTTTGGAAAATATAGAGCAACAAAATATATTTCACATTCTTAAAAAATAGGCATATTTTGAACTTAGATGGAATCGCTCCGCTTAGGTTGCCAGTCGTTCACAGTAGCAAGTTGTGTGTGTACTTTAAATATTTTCCCTGACTTTTCCCGGTTTTCCATGTTTTCCAAAAAGTGGCGACCCTGATATTTGAAACAACTAGTTGTGCTGGGAGTGTTGCTAGGAGACTTTAGCACAGCCTTTGCTTGTTATACACAAGCGAAGCAAGCAAAAAAACTGAGGGTATATATGTATTTATGTAGAATTGATATTATGAAATACACAAACGAGTGTACCTATTCCACGACATTTCGATAAACCAAGGCTAGCTAAACCTCTGATTTCCGTCACATTAGTAAACAAGTGACAAAACATTATAAAAATAATATAAATCTGGTTTAGCAAAACGTTTCTGAATATCGCAGTAAAGGTTTTTAGCCAAAACCAATTATTTTGTGTTATTGTTACACGTGTTGTATACAAAGACAAATTATAAATTTTGAACAATAATAACTTTGGAAAATAAATATTCAGATTCGAAAATGTTACTCACATTTGCCGGTTTTAGATTCTAAAGCTTTTTTCAATCGATCTACAAGCGCCGGTTTATTTCCTTTGGTATCCAAGCCGAGAGCTCCTAGCTCGGATCTCAGTTCCACAACTTTCAATTTAGCCGGATCCATATTGCACCAATTAAACACACCACCTAATAATAAACTTTTCTACTTTTAATACTTAAATAATAACCATTTAATATATCTCTCAAGCTTCGTTCAACCAAACAATTCGTTCTCCTATTTTTGATCGCAAGAAAATGGCGACCGCCGCCGACCATTAAAGACGATAACGAACTTAAATGAATGATCGAAATAAAAATCGTTCCACTGATCATAAAACTCGATTATCGTATTAATCGGAAGACATTACTTCAAAACAAACAACAAATAGCTATAAAATTGAAATAAGTATAGATTACTATATTTTAATTTATAAACATGTGCAGAGTGATGAGGTATATAAAATATCTAATAAATAGTTACCTATATATTAAATCGTGGAAATCAAAACATTGATTGTACATATGAAAAGTGTGTCTATCCTTTTGAAAATATGATGTCATAGACCGATTTTTGCTCCAAAAAAAACAGAGCAATAGGGCAAATTTGCTTAGTCGCGTTCTCTCGAGAGGAAGATTCGGTCTGGCAAAAAAACCGTATACAACTAGTTTTGATAACGAATAGCCACATCTGTGTTTAATTATTTTAGTAGTGATCTAATCAATCTTCATTATTACCGCACTATGCGGTATGTCAAGTTGTGTCCTCGTATCACTATAATAAACATAGTGTCATATGCCAGGGGTTTGGCAGTGTGAAACATTTGCTTAAGAGATATCTATTGGTTATATGATCGAAGTTTGTGATGGATGATCGATCATTATGCAAGACACACGTAACTGCCCAATAAGCTTTCCAACGGAAATAGAAATTGGCGCTAAAGAATATTGCCAGCATATTAACAGGATATTTTTTTATGTGGCAAGCACGTTCCAACATTTCGCTACCACGATCGCTTTTTTTGCCCAAATTGCTCCCTAAACACGACAAAACGACTTTTAGGTCCTTCCTTTCTTGCCATAATATAAATGAATTTGATTAGATTAATATGAAAATAAAAATTAAAAAAAAATATCGACATAATTTCTAAGTAACCATGGGTGTTTTCTACACGTATTTGGGGGCTGAGCGTCGTACCTCCTAGCGGTGTCCCCGGGAAACGCTAGGTCCACCTTTCGGACCTAGTAGGCCAAACGACGATCAAATCTCGCGGTGGATGAGCTTTATGCTCGCCTGGTCGCTACCACCATTCACAGGACGAAAAGCCCGTGAAGCGGTTAAAACCGTGTTTCGGAATCAGTCAGTGAAGTACCAATCCTTGAAGTGTTGTTGTCGCAATAACTTGCTTATGGGGCCTCTTGGGTGATTTAATTTTAGAATGAACTGCATTGACACGTCGGCCAGGCAGACCTGTAGAAACGGTTACTCCGCTGGCCGCCCGCTACTTAGTACAGGGGTCTTTACTTAGTACCTTTGTCTAACCACCAAAGGAGGCTGCCCCATCAAGTGGCGCATAATCCCGATGTGGCTTGTCGTGCCGGTTGGTGACCGGAGGGGATCCAGGCAACCACTTTCAGGGGGGTTAAGGGGCCCTTCCGTCTGACGTGTCAGTGCTACTTCTTCTTTGGACACCTATTTCACCTAAGCAGTGCCTTTCCACGCATTTATGGTGACAACAACACTTTATATCACGCTTCCCATTTCCTCCCCCCTATAAAACTAAAAACCGATGACAGCGCAAACAAAAAGAGACATTCGGACAGCGGTGCACATCCCCGACACCGAATTTGGCGTGAATTTTACAAATATCCGCGGGATCCACGCCAATCTAGTTGCCGTCCATCACCACCTCGAGATGGCTAAACCCGCATTATTGTTTCTGACGGAGACACAAATCCGCTGCCCGGCCGACACTTCTTACTTGCAATACCCCGGATTTACTCTTGAGGAGAAGTTCCTTCCCAAAGCCGGGGTCTGCCTATATGTTCGGTCGGATATTTGTTGTCGACGTCTACGCTGTTTTAGGACTCCAACCTTTTTGCCTTGTGGGTACACGTAGATCTGGGAACTCAATCTCGAACGTGTGTCTATATAGATCCCATAGGGGTGACCTGGAGACAACTCAATTTTATAATTATTTGAGCAGAGCGACAGATAAAGCACATGAACTATTTCCCTGTGCTGAGATCGTGTTTTTAGGAGATTTCAACGGACACCATGTACAATGGTTGGGTTCTCTAAAGACCGATCATGCCGGGAAATCCGCCTACCACTTTGCACTTACCCATGGCTTGACTCAGCTGGTTGATCAGACCACCAGGGGCCTGACCAAAGAACACGATCGCCAATCGAATCGCCTCATCGATTGATAAAAATGTATAGGAATTTTACTCTATGGGTAGAGTCCGATCGTCGAGAAACGTCAAATCCCATACATTTGGCTTTCGATGGGTATTTCGATTCGATTATCGATCGGCTCTTTGGTAAGGCCCCAGGATCCCAGACATAATCAGCCATGCGCCCTCCAAACTAGACCTTCTGTTGACGAGTCATCCCGCCGGATATAAGGTGTCAGTCATGGCCCCCCTGGGGGGTTCGGATCACTGCATGGTGGTTACATCAGTTCCGCGTGTTCCTATTCCTCCTAGGAAGGCGACTGCACGGAAAGTCTGGCATTACTCGTCAGCAGATTGGGATGGACTGAGGGAGTACTTTCTTGCATTACCTTGGGGGCAACGCTGCTTTCAGGTTGATGACCCTAATGCTTGTGCTGCTGCTCTTGCTGATGAAATTCTTCTTGGAATGGAATATTACATTCCGTTCTCGTCTGTCAACAGCAAAGGCAACAGCAGACCCTGGTATGACAGCAACTGTACGAAGGCCGTCGCAGTCAAAAATACTGCGTACCGGGAATGGGTAAGGGGTCGCTCGATGGCTGACTCAGCCACCCTGAAGATAGCATATAACGTCGCCTCCAAGATGTGCAAGAAAGTATTGAAAAGAGCAAAGTTTAATCATATATCTCGGATCGGGAATGAGCTGCTTGAACAACCGGCAGGTAGCCGAAAGTTTTGGCAGCTTGCAAAATCGGTCGAGGTAAACTTCTGTCGCTCATCATTGCCGCTGCTGCTATCCCGATGGTTCGCTGGCTCATTTGGCGACTAAAAAAGCCGATCTTCTGGCTCATATTTTCGCCTCTAACTCCAGACTCGACGATGGAGGCGCGCAGCCGCCTACTACACCCAATTGCGGATTCACAATGGCAGATATTCATATCCGGCAGCGTGACGTGCGCGCGGCACTCCATTCTCTCGATGTTCGGAAGGCCAGTGGGCCGGATGGCGTTCCAGCGATTGTTATAAAAAAACTGCGCTCTTGAGTTGTCTTCTGCTCTCACGCGACTTTACCGCCTATCATACTCCTCTGGTATGGTCCCCGCAGCTTGGAGGGAAGCGAATGTGCAACCTATCCCCAAAAAGGGTGACCGGTCAGACCCCAATAATTACCGGCCCATTGCCATCACCTCAGTGCTGTGCAAAGTTCTGGAAACAGTTATTAATGCACAGATTATGCGATACCTAGAAGGTCACTCCATTATCAATGACCGTCAATACGGATTTCGTAGAAAAAGGTCTACGGGTGATCTTCTAGCATATATTACGCATATCTGGGGTGAGGCAATGGATAGGCATGGAGAGGCCTTGGCAGTCGGCCTCGATATCTCAAAGGCCTTTGACCGGGTATGGCACAAAGCTTTACTATCTAAGCTGCCAGCATATGGATTTTCGGCGCGACTTTGTGGCAGGATCTCAAGTTTTTTATCAGACCGGGCTATACGAGTCCTCGTTGATGGTACGACCTCGGGTCGCGAAACCATTAACGCAGGCGTACCCCAAGGATCTGTGCTATCCCCTACTCTGTTCTTGCTGCATATCAATGATTTGTTATCACTCGGTAACATACATTGCTATGCAGACGATAGCACTGTCCACGGTCAATACTTGATGCGTCAGCCCCCCAGTCGCGTCGAAACAGAGGAGTATAGGAGTTCTTTGGTAAATGAATTGGACCAAACCCTGGAAAAAATCTCAAACTGGGGTTCTCTTAATCTGGTCCAGTTTAATGCCCAAAAAACCCAGGCTTGCGCATTGACAGCAAAAAAGACCCCCTTTTCTCACTTTCCCTCCCTTCAGAGCACACATTTACCATTGTCTCCAGTTCTCGATATCCTGGGATTAGAAATACGCTCCGACCTAAATCACCGCAACTATATTGAGAGCATTGCGAAGACAGCAAGTAGGAAGCTCGGCGTCCTTAATAAGGTGCGGCGGTATTTTACTCCTCAACTCAGGCATCTGATTTATAAAGCTCAGATACGGCCTTGTGTGGAATACTGTTCGCATCTTTGGGGTGGATCTGCCAAATACTTGCTGCATGCTCTCGATAGTCTGCAGAAGCGTGCATCGAGAATTATCGAAAACAAAGAGCTCACGGACACTCTAGAGCCATTGCAGCTTCGCAGAGATGTAGCGTCGTTGAGCGTGTTTTATCGCCTTTATCATGGAGAGTGCTCTGAAGAACTTTTTCATCTCATTCCTCCTTCTCCTTTCCGGTATAGGACTTCACGAGCGGGTAACAAAATGCATGCATATACTGTGGCAGATATACCAACCCGCACTAAAAAATTTGGTGATTCGTATATCTGTCGCACTATTAAAATATGGAATGCTCTACCTGCTCGCGTGTTTCCTTCTTCCTATAATCTCGAGTCCTTTAAACGAAGCGTGTATAGGCATCTTAAGCCGGCATAATAGGTGCAATCAACGGTTACGTAGATCGTAATTGTTGGTTGCATTTGTTCTTGGACCTTCATACTGCTTTCCATCAGGTAGATGTGAGGTCACATGCCGAGCACTCATAAAAAAAAAAAAAAAAAACGTACAGATCTATATTCAAAAATACCCGCCAAACTTTCGCCAAATAGGTCGCATTCCGAGTCGGTAGCGCGGGCAGTTTATCGCGTATGATGCATCTCTCTATGTCTGTACCTATGTGATTTGTTATGATTGCATCTCTGTATGATAATATGTAACTGGCAAGTCGCAATACTTATTTCACATTCAGCAAAAACCGTCAAGTGACCTAGTCATGTATCGGTTTTAGTATGTGGGTTCACCGGTTGGTTGGTACTGGGGACTACTGCATAGATTTATTGTCGAGGTGGTAGTATCATTTTATGGTGCGATTACGAAATGGGCGACTGAATTTACGATAAAGCAGCGAGGATATTAAAATAGACTCGTAATATAAACCTCTTACATTATTTTTTCTTTCTTTTTGATACAAAATCACATGCCGTGCTCCAATAAATAAATAAAAAAGAAATGTAGCCGCACCGCCAATCAATTTTCGTAGTTTGAAGCGGCACAACTTTGTATTTTTGGACAAATTACTGCGGTGAAACAAGATGTTAGTATTTTTTTGTTAGACATTTCTGTCAGTGTGCGCCCAACCTAATTTTGGTTCAAGTCCATTCGAGTTGTAAAATTGTGAGAATTTGTTGATCGAAAGCTGACTGGGCATTATTATTTTTATTTGTAATATAATTTAGTGAAATAATAGAAATCATTTAATAAAATTTTAAACCAAAAAATAAAATATGTATAAAAAGTGAGGTTAAAATAGATTTATAGTGGGCCCCTGCCTTCAATAAAGTTATGGAGCTGTTATTTGACGTTTATCACTATTAGAGGTTTATTTTCCGTTTATGAATAATGTTTTGAGGTGTTTTGTTATTGAGCTGTTATAAAGCATCAATAAAGGCTTCGTAAGTTTTTATGAATAAGACCGCTAGTCTTGCTATAAATATTGTAACAAAGAAAGAATAAATTTTAACAATTTAAAATATAAAAAGCTTATTAATAGTGGTCTCCATTGGATGTAGTAAATTAACACACTGTAAAAGTAATAAATGTTATTTGCAATAGATTTTTTTTTGTGTTACAATATTTATGACATATTCTCTAAGGTACTAAAATTCTTAATTTCAATTATTTCATTAAAAATAGTTGCTTCTTGTCAAAAAGTGGCATCAACAACCAACAGCGTCGTCGTATCAGAGATGCATTTAGGCGTCGCTAAAAAAATACACGGCTTATTGAAACAAGATCGCGCTGGTTTAAAAACTGCCCGAGCTACCGACTCGGAACGCGCCCTATTTGGCGGGTATTTTTAAATATAGATCTGTCCGTGTAGAAAACATCCATGGTTACTTAGAAATTATGTCGATATTTATATAGAATTTTTGTTTTCATATTAATATAATCAAATTTATTTATATTATGGCAAGAAAGGAAGAACCTAAAAGTAATAATATACAATATATGAAGGTCAATTTATGTTTGAACCTAGTTTTGAATATACAATTTTAATTTTGCAGTTCAACCCAATAATGATTTGGAAAAAAAAATAATAGAAGCGTTTGAGGTATTTGATCATTCTGGTAAACAAGTTGTAGACGTGCGAGAAATTGGCACTATCCTACGATCATTAGGTGAGTTTGTCTTGCTGTTCTATTTAGAAACGTTTCGCTAAATCTGCTTGAGTTTTGGCACTTGTTTCATATGGTGCATTGATGACAGGGAGAAAACAGAGGTTTAGCAAATAGGGGTTTAGCTAGCCTTGGTTAATCTATTGAGTGGTTTGGGGTTTGTGTTACAATAATAAATAAATATCATCACGGGTGCCTTTTGGTACCCAGCGGAGGGTTTTTTTAATCCCACCTCGTCGTGGACGATGGTATGAGACTACACTGAACAAGTGGCTAGTTCTTCGCGATCTTTGGATAGACTCAATAACTCATCTATAAACAGTTATCATAAGTTCTTATAGTGAAACTGGGATAGACAGCTTTACGTGTTCTCCGAGGCACTATAGTGGTGGTGTGTTAAAATATTTTAATGAAGCTCTTTGAATGAAGCCTTCGCCCGGGGAGGGATTTTTGCAAACCAGCCCCTAGTTGGTAACATTATTTTTTTTTTTTTCAAAAATAAAGATTAGGGTATGATTACAGTTATGGGCGAAAGTCGTTTTGCTCTCTTAATTGTAATGTAATTGTAAAATTTCATACGTACGAGCCAGCCTTTTGGTCACCTGGGGCCTTACCGGGAAACCACATGCACAAATATAGGTATAATATCCAGATAGAGAAAAATACTTGCGCCGTTTGAGGATTTGGGGCCTTACCAAAGAGCTAATCGATAATCGAATCGAAATACCAATTGAAAGCCAAATGTATGGTTTGACGTTTCTTGTAGATCCAGGTGGATCATTTCGACATTCATCTCGATTCGAGATTTTTAAACGAAAAGTTACTAAATATGCCATTTTTCGTTCAAAAATATCGAACATTAAACGAAATAAATAATAAATATTAATAAATAAATGAAAAATATATAAATATTGAACGAAAAATGACATATTTAGTCATTTACATGTAGCGTCCCATACTAAACACCTTTCGCCCTTCCTGAATACCAAAATCATTCTATAGGATCTCTAACCATCATTTCGTCACAAAACATTTTATACTAACAAAGATGCTATAGAAATGGTGGCATGAGCCATATGGATGATCTGATTAAGGGAGTACCGCGTAAATTTGCCAGCGCTTTTATAACATGATAAATCGTGGTCACGAGTTGGTCGACCATCACTCTACATTGGCTGCGATGAATAAATATATGATTAAATACTTATCCAACAGGCTGTTGTCCGACGGAAGAAGAGATACAGGAAGTAATTTTGGCCACAGAAAATAAAGAAGCTACTGGCAACGTGCCTTTGGTCAACTTTTTGCCGTTTATGTGCAAAGTAATGATTGAACATAGGTGAGTTTAAATTTTCTGCGGAGAATTTAATAATAGCTTAGCACGCTGAAATGATCTATTACAGTAGTTACTATTCATGTTTCGGTTTGTTGGTCTCACTGATATTTAGGAGACTATTACATATATTTCTTGTTGAGGTAGTAGCAGGGGTGTTTCACTCCGCGCTTTAGGTATGAAGCTACAAGTAAGAAGCCACTGCGGCAGCCCCCAAAAATAAAACCCATCCGTGGGTACGGGCGGGGTACCGCTGCCGCGCACCGGCTGAGTCGCACGTTTGTATGATACTCTCGCGCCTCGTCGCGATATTTAATATTAACTAAAATGAGGTCTAAAGCTTATTGTGCCACATTCGGTTGCTTAAATAATGGTAACAAGGATCCGGAGCTTACGTTTTTCATACTTCCAAAGGACCTCAAAAGGTAAATAAATCCACGCCTACCACGGTTATTATTACACTAAAAAAATATCAAAACGTGTGTCTAGTAGTCTGTTTATAAGAATGCGAATTTTCATTACTCGCCACCTTTCCTATGTACCAAATGTTGTCCTTTGTTATAGTTATCTAAGTCTCTCGTATTTACGTACTTTGTTAGATATTTAATTACTATAGTATATAGTTTTGTTTGATAAGCATAGGTAGTAATAGTTAGTGTCACTACCATGAACTAACTATTACTAGAAATATTATGCAGTTTTGATAAGTAGACAACATACATACTTGCTCGCACATACTTATTTATTTTTCCAATACGTACCTAAGGTTGTTTAATAATAAATATCATAAACTAAGCAAATATACTGAGGCAATGTTTTTGTAAGTTTTTCTTTCAACTTAGTAGGTAGGTATAATCAGTTTCCTTTAAAGGTATTATTCGCACTTATATCATTCCACATAATCTACCTAAACTACTTGTACCTACTATTATTTCTTTTGTGTCTATACACCGAAAAGCAATATTTAGTTTCATAGACAATGTAGTGTGCCTTATGGCTTCCGTATCTTCTTAGGTTAAAATACATATGCAGCAGGCATCCTAAAATAAAATTATTTTATGATCTACATACTACTAAGTACCTAACCTAGGTTTTGTTTAAAAGAAGACAACCCTAACGTCGCCGCGTCGTCAGAAAAGTAAAGAATGACGCCATAGAAAGAGAGGCAACTTTCGGAAATAATTTCGGCGCTAATGGCCTACTAAACGTAGGCCATTAGCGCCAATAGCGTAAATAATAGTAGGCCGTGCAATCTGAACTGAGCTTTATTGTGTCTGTGCAAGAGTCGCTATTTATTTAATTAATCTTTCGGAGTGGAGCTTCTGTACTTGTACTATTATTTCTTCTGTGGTAGTAGTCTCCTTTCAGGGCGAGGGTTAGAAACGGGCGGCATTTGAAAGCAGTGAGGTTATTAAAATGGAATCTTAATGCAAATTCTTCTTTGTCGCCACCCATGGTCGGTCGGTTGCTTCCCCCCACCTAAAGTCATTACGACCAAAAGTCAAAGAATATTATAATATAACTACGTACATATAATATACTCTTCAATAACACTTGAATACTGATTTTCGCCACGCAAAATTAAAGTACAATCTAGCTTACACCTAACACTGCACTGCATAGGATTTTTACTATTATTTTATCCTGTGGGTTTTTAACACAGAGTAGCAACACTTGCCGTTCGTAAACGTCAAAAACCATTGTTTGTAAATGTCTGTGTCGGCCGATGACATCAGAATTCTACGCGGTGTCGCAAAAACGAACGCGGCTCTGAATGAACCATCGATGCATTACACTAGTTGTGGGAATAAACCGCTCTAGCTGAGGCCATTAGGCGGGTGTCGGGAGCCATAAATCACCCGCCTTAATGGCCCTGCTTTGTTTTTTGTCTGGAGACAACAAAATATATTACTATATACATGGCTTTGTTTTGTTAAAATATTTTGTATACATGGTGGACTAATGCTGCGATTAAAAAAAAAAAAAAAAACAATATTGTAGTTTATGGGGGTTACCAAAGAGCGAATCGATAATCGAATCGTAATACCAATTTTATGGGATTTGACGTTTCTCGTCGATCGCCCATAGAGTAAAATTCCTATACATTGTTATTGATCGTCGCGTTGATTCGATTGTCATTTGGGCTCTTTGTTAAGCCCCCAGTACCTAGTACATATTTATTACACAAATACCACATTTTAACAGATTCTATCCGGCATCAGCAGAAGCATTGTTAGCAGCATTCAGATACTTTGATCCCCAAAACAAAGGATATTTATCCAAGGAAAAAATCAAACAAATAATGCTTGAAGAAGGTGAACCGTTTACCCAGGTTTGTAAACTATTTAAAATATCTCCACAACAAAAAGAACATATAAAAATGAAATAATAATGGGCTTAGGTAGCCCGCTAAAAAAATATTTTTGTCAAGGTGGCAGAATCCTTTCATGGTGAGGTTACGAAATGGGCGGTTGATTTTACGATACTGCTGCGGGGATAATAAAGTAGACTCGAAATAAATCTCTTTCGTCAATCTCTATTCATTCATCATCTCAATGTGCCCAAAACACCGTAGCATTCCTTTCCCAATCCTTGTCACTACATCGTCTTTCAAATCACACATATCACGCACAACTGTATTCTTCACTCTATCCGCAATTGTAACTCCACAGGCAATCCTTAATGACCGCATTTCTACGGCATTAATCCTACTTTCATGCTTCTTCTGCCATACCCAGCATTCACTTCCATACATTAATGTAGGAACTAGCACCGCTTTGTGAACAGCCATCCGAGACTTTTTAGACATAATTTGGCTGCTCATTAAGCACCATTCACTACATTACCCTTTTGCGCTCGACTTTCAATATCTTTCACACACTTACCATCTCTTGTAAACACACTTCCCAAGTAAACAAATTGTTTAACTTGTTCCACTTTCTTACTATCTATCATTATCTCACATTCTGTCATATTATCCTCTCTCTCCAAAACCAAAACCTTGGTTTTATTCACATTCACTTTATAATTCTTCGTTCATAATGTTAACCATTTGTTGTAACTCATATGCCGATGATGCAAGGATAACTTGATTATCGGCATATAAGACACATTTGATCACCATCACATTCATTCTCACATCGCAATCTCTTTCACGCAACTCTTTCAGACAGCCGTCCATGAAAAGATTGAAGAGCCACGGTGACGCTACACACCCTTGTCTGACACCTCTACAGATGTCAAACCGGTCGGATAACGTCCCGTTAATTCGAACACATGCACTGGAATCCTTATAGAGAGATTTCAGTGCACGGATCATTTGGCTCCCCAATCCATACATCGCCAGTTGCTGCCATAGCTATTCTCTACTCACACGATCATAATCCTTCTCAAGGTCTAGAAAAGCGCAATACACTTTTTGGTGTTGGCTAGCATCTTTCCACAGACGCAGCTTAAAGAGAAGACTTGATCCATGCATCCCATACCTTTCCTAAATCCCGCTTGTATATCCCAAATTTTCTTATCAGTTTCATTCATCACTCTTTCAATCAAAGCTATTGCATATTATTATACCTTGCCAACAATGCTGAGAAGGCTGATGCCACAGTAATCTTGGGTTCCTGCTGCGATCCCTTTCCTTTATAAAGCGGGCCTAGAAATGCCTTGCGCCAGTCTTCTGGCATACGACCGGCCTCCCAGCACTTTTGAAACAGCAGATGCAACCAGTAAGCGACCAGATATGCACCGCCCCTCAGCATTTCGACTGTTATCCTATTATAACAACCAGCTGCTTTTCCAACTTTCATTCGTTTTTATGCATTCATAATTTCATCCATGCTCAAATCTCTTTCATTCTCATTACTTTCACTCAATGTAGAAGACACATCTATACACTCAGGTATTTGATGGTCATCTCCCACAAACAAATTCTTACAAGTATTCTTTCGACTCTCTTTTCTAACACTCTCTTTTCTTCCGTTAACAAGTCGCTATTCTTATCTCTAATCACATTTAACTTTGAATTCCCCAATCCTCCCCGAGATAACTTAACCTGCTTCCAAAACAGTTTAATATTATCCCGGAAGTTTTTGGAGAATTTTCTCTCTACGTCCTCTTTCAATTCTTTCTTCTTTCTTTCAATGCACTTTTTTACTTTAACTTTCATCTCACGATACATGTCATTCGCTGCACATATATCCTCATCTGTCACACCTCCATTTACCCGTCTACTAGCTTTTTTAGAAAGTAGATCTAGCCATTTTTTCTTTTTCTCACTAACCAGATCCTTTACCTCATCATCCCACCACATGTTGGTTCTTGCATTCTTCCTCTTACTTACTCCGCATACTTCTTCTGCCGTATTCGTCACTCCGTTTTTGAATTTGACCCATACTTCGTCTAGACTATCATTCTCAAAATTGCATTTAACTTACATATTTTTCTTTCGTTTCCGTATCTTGCAACTTTTCTCCTTTTATTCTCGTTAGTATTGTTACCGTATTCCGAGGCCGGTTTCTCCAACCCTTGAACAGAGCACATATCCGTGAAACCACAAGAAAATGGTCTGTTCCAATATTGAGGCCCCGATATACTCATGTATCGGCAACTTTACCAACCAGTCATTCATCCACAATCACGAAATCTATCATACTTCTATCTTTATCTCTCTGCCATGTATACTTGTGAATCTCTTTGTGATTAAATATTGTATTTGTCACAACGAGATTCTTTTCCAAACATAAATCTATTAAGTGCACTCCATTTTTATTCACTCGCTCATCTCCAAATTTACCCAACACGTGGTCTAAATTCATTCTTTTCACTCCAACCCATGCATTAAAATCACCTAAATTAATAATTCTTTCATTTAATCTAGCAACATTCAAAACTTCTCTTTTCTCCTAGAACTCTTTTCTTTCTGTAGGTGGCTTAGATGTACCCGGGGCATACACTCCTACTATAAATAGTCTGAGTAGCCCCACTTTAAGCCTAACCCATAAGAGTCTGGGAGACACACATTCATATTCAGTCATGCACTCAGCCTTTCTCTCAGACATCAAAAGCCCCACACCCTTACTCGCTCGGACTGTCTCCCCTACACCAGAACCAGATTGCGGTACAGAGGCCATGGTGTGTGATGCCTTAGCCCTTTTATTTCATTCACGTTAAGGATATGCAATCTCTTTGTATACATCATCTCCCATATTTCATCTATTTTCCTAAGGCGTTAAGTTAAATATCAGTTCTATTCCAATGGTCATATAGCATATTGTACCGCCATTATGAATGTAAGCATTCTTCGCCAGTTTAAACATGTTTGGAGTTTGGTACAACTTTAAAAAATAATTGTACAATTATTTTTTAGAGTTGTACGGGCATTTGTTATAGGCAATTTTAATCATTTTGATACATAAACGCAATAAGCATTTATAATATGTAATAGGTGTCAACTGGCACGCTAAAAATGAGGTCCATGGACGACCTATAAAATAGTAAACTGGGGCCCAATCACGAGCTGCGATCGCCTTCGACGACAAGACGTTAAGTAAAAAAAAATATTATACATACATAAATTGTTTAGTGTCGTATATAGAATTTCGTTATTTTGACAACCTAACGTTTCCGTTATAAGGAACAGAATATGGCGTCTGTGCACTCTATTATTCCTGCGCAGGGGCCTTATTACAAAGTGTACCCCACGTTCACCGTTGGCGGTCACTTTGGAGTGGGATAACCACATACTTTAATATCGATAAGCGAAAATAACGAAAGCAAATTGCGCGATGGCGAACGTTGTACAGCCCGTAATGAGGCCCCGGGTTTTAAATAGATGTATAGCATTTACACCGTGTGTGCAGGATGAGTTTGAAGAAATGATGCAGGTAGCCGTGGATCCCGTCACTGACAATATAAATTACGAATATTACATCAACCAACTCATGGTAAGAATACATCAGATTTTTACAACGTTCATGCCTAGTTTGTAGGTATGTACATTTTTGTTTAGGTCTCTATCTACTTTGCTAGACCAACTGACTGGTTTCGTTACGTGGGCCTACATAGATCCAATAACTGCCAAGTAGGGTTTCACAGGTTTTTAGGAGACTACCGCATTGTAGTAATTTATATGATATTTTATTATATATATATATATATTTTAATCCAATTTTAATATTGTAGGTTTGGAGATAATTTAGGTAGTTAGGGCTAGTTTTACTTTATTGTAGGTAATAGGTAGGTATAAATTGATGTCATGAGTAGATTTGTGTTGTGTGAATTTGTAAATGTACCTACTCGTAATATGTGATCTAATTTTGTGGGCACCAGCTGAAAATCAGCGCTGCATGGTAATGCTGTAGCTTATGCTGAGCTGGTCACCTATTTGTCGCCATGCAACAGTAGTAATTATTGTTACTGAAAATATGTGTATATAACAATATTTTTTACCAATGTTTATCCAGTGTTTAATGTGTCGTAACTGATGTAAGTGATAAATAAAGTTTTTCTTTCTTTCTTTTTACCACATCGATTTAGGCGGTAGTCTTCTTTAAGGTTACGGATACAAAAAAGGCTGTTAAAGTAAATTTATCTTTTTTGCCCATTTCGTAACCGCATCATTTAGCCGGCTTATTTGAAATATCTGACAAAGCTCAATAGGAATAAGTATAATATGTATGTATGTAAAATACCTACCTTAGTAAGCAAATAAATTATTTGATTGATCAAACCCATTAATACTTTGTAAGTTAGTTACTTACCCACATGAAACAGTTGCATAAGTTGGTATTGAAAACTCAATAATCAGCGAGTAAAGAGCTGTCATATTTTATTTGAGTCGTTGTCTTTTTAAATAAACTTGTGAAACCGCGGGGCCAAGCTAGTTTGTTATATTCTGTAGCCCTAGTGTGAGTTTTTTAACGTTTACTTTCGCGTTAACTATACTACCGCGTTAACATTTTGACCAATCACACGACCACATTTCTAGTTCTCAAAATTTCCGCTTGGAGCGCTGAACCATTTCCCATACTGTTTCGGGTACTGTAACCGAATGTCGTGCCGCGGATCTCAGTTTCAATACCAACTTATGAAACTGTTTCATAAGTTGGTATTGAAACTCAGATCCGCGGCACGACATTCGGTTACGATAGGTTAAGATTTCTCAAACCCGGCTGCGAGCTAGCCTCTTGTTCGGGTAGATTCATACCAACGAACTTTTTAAATATCAGATTTGGTCATTATTCTTTAAAAAATATATATTGGTAATCCGACCGTGCGTAGTTACGTTAGGACCACGATAACAGTAGTTCTACCACCAGTTATTTGCATATTATAGATTTACTATAGTCGACAGTAACTAGGTATAGATATGAATCAACCAATAAGAGAGGTTTATTTGAAAAATAAAGCGACCCTATTCATTTATTCCTATCTATACCTAGTTACTAGCGCCTATAGTAAATCCAATTAGTAAATGAGTTTATACTAAGTGGATTTACTATAGATTACTAGGACGTAGAGCTAGCCCACAGAGCACGGAATCGCCGCGCGCTGCCCACTCCTAGAGACGGTAGTAATAATAATAGTCGTGGCATAGAAATGCGTTGCGCGCACATATGAGCGCAATCGGCCGCCAGTTGCTCTTCGTACGTTGCGGAATAAACATTAATATTAAATCGTTATAAATGCCTCATTGCGCTGTGATTTGGTATAAGAATCAAAGTAAATACATCAACAAACAAAATTCTGGCGTATCATATCACAAGTAAGTAAATAATGTTAATTTTTACCTTTTTTTAAAATGTGCGTCGATGTATGTTGGAACGCAAAACCTCAGCCGTGCGAAAGCCGAGAGTCATTAGTGAATGCAATAGTGAGGGGACGCACGCGTTGATTGGCATCATGTCGATAAAGCAAGTTAGCGTACCCATAGAGTACCAATATATTTTAATTGCCATTGTAAAGTTGTTATTTCTATAGTATCTTGTGTATTATTACATGTGGCTTCAAAAAAAAACATTTAATGACTGGCCGCTTCACATAAGGTGACACTCAGATACCTGTTTGTCTGTCCGCAGGAATATCTTAAAATCTACTGAATTTAGATATCTTTAACACATCTCTTCATAGTCTAATATTTTCAGATAAATGGAAAAGATTCACCTGTAAAAGAAGCTAATAAAGCTTTTGAAGATAATAAAAAATCTTCTCGCAGTTCTCCGCAAGCCCGACCCGAAGCGACTGATTTACCAAATATACTGGACACACCTCGAAGAGGTAAATTAAAATTATCTGTGATAAGGGCTCAGGAGACCATTAAAAGGTTTGTCTTAACGTAAAGCGACTCCAAGAAACCAATAGAAGATTATCAAAAAAATTGCTAAAATGGAAAGTATTATAAAGTATCTACGAGAGCAATCTGCTATAACTATTATCTATATCTATGATCTGGATTAACATATCCTTCTAAAGATGTTATTACGGTTTGTATGAAAGTAGAAATAGTAACAAAACATACAAAACAACATGCTTTGCATTTATGTCTGGAAATTAATTTATTTGAAAATTTATCGATACACCAATTTGACCAAGAACCCATGAATAATCATTCAATTCAATTAATAAAAGCAATAATGGAAAAAATGTAGATATTGGGCTCCACTATACCTTACAAAAAACGCAACTTAAATATTATATCAATACGAAGCCATTTTAATAATGAAATGAAATGAAATATTTATTTGCAGTAACTCCGAGTTTACAAGATGGTACAATATAAAAAATGTGTCTACAGAATTAGCCCATTACTAAATACATAGTTTATTACACTCACCATAAGATAAAAGTACAATCAAATGAATACTTTAGCATTAAAATAGCATGTAGATAAATCTATTTCATTTATGATGTACTAGATCATATAAATATTTATTAATATCATAATACGCTTTGACTAACAATAAGCCCTTTCAAGCTTTTTTAAATTAGCATTTGGTAATTCTCTAAAAAAATTGGGTAATATGTTATATAATTTGGTACACATAACGTACTCTTAAAAATGTATTATTTTTGGGCCAATGATGAATTGCGTTGGACTTTGTAAATAATATGTATATTGTATTTACATTAAAGTTTTCATTTCTTCGGCTATGTGACAATAAAAAGAGTTTTTATATAACATAGATTGTTTTATTTTAAAGTGGTTGTTTTTATTAGAAATCGCCGATTTCGGAACCAGTTTCGGAATTACATCTTCAGTATTGAAAATCAGTTCCGGGATTGTAAATCATTGGGTATTGCATGCCCTAATTAGATTACCAAAAAACGCAATTTAAATATATAAATACAAGTCTATCAAATAAAAAATTATTATTATTTGATCAAAATATTACAAAGTCTGGGTCTAACTAATTAGGTCACTGTTAATTC
This sequence comes from Monopis laevigella, assembly GCA_947458855.1. Taxonomy (NCBI): domain Eukaryota; kingdom Metazoa; phylum Arthropoda; class Insecta; order Lepidoptera; family Tineidae; genus Monopis; species Monopis laevigella. The sequence goes on along the minus strand of OX381577.1, from coordinate 3,573,669 downwards.
AAATTGTATTTAGGATTATGTAAGAGATAAACCAGTTTCAATCACTAATTTTGCCAAATTGAAAAATTATTAGTGTCACTTAACTTCGTCTACTTAAAAATCCGAGTGTTTTAATAATTAATTGGCAGACTTATTATATCTTTCTGCTCATAAAAAAATGTCGATAAAAAAAAATATCGACCCCGCCACAGACTCCAAGACATCATCTGTGTAGTAGTGTGCGTATAGGTGTGAGTTAACGGCAACGCCCACCCCCACGCTTGGTTTGTATGAAATATGTTGAACATGCCGTCTCTAGTAGCGGCGCGCGTGGATTCCGTGCTCTGTGAGCTAGCCTAATGTACATAAGAGGTAACATCTTGTCCAGCAATTTGTTTTCTATTTTTGTTTCGCCGTTTAGTTTAAAGTTACAGGGGTAGCCTGGCCGTAGTTACAATAGTAATGTCATTTCGAGGTTACCGACTTCTTGCGCAGAATTCGGTTAGGCCCCTCGGTTAACAAGTAATGGGTTCTCAAAGGTTTCGTATTATGAGACAGCATATGCAAAGTATTATTTTTTATACTTATGCAAATTATACTAAACCGTATTAAATAAAAACAATAAATAAAGAATTCATAAGTTTATTTACTACTAAAAGTATCTTTAATACTTTGAAGTTCATGTGTCATAATTAATATTATAGTGTTATAATTATATTAGATTCTAATAAAAGATACAATGCTCAGTGCAATAATGGTTTAAATTCATTGAAAATAATGCTTAGTTACATTATGATAATCATAAGTCTGCGCCTGAGTGAATATAACGGCTGATGGCTTAATCGCAAATCATTCTAATTCGTTGCGGCGATTACTTATAGTGATCGCACTGTATAATCGGCGACCCAATTGTAACACGTTGAGCCTCAGCCTGTTACATATAGTGATCGCACTGTATAATATATTTGTAAGTACGATATAGATAACGACATGACTTGAACATAATCAGTCGTAAAATTAATAGAAGTTCAGGAAAATTAATAGAAGTTCAGGAAAATTAATTTGTTGTAACAATAGTTTACGCGTAATGTTTCCGAGTATATGCCATTATTTCATCGAGCCATTTATTTAATTAAAATGTAAGTACTTAATAAATTATTGTGCAGTTTCCGCAGTCTCTTCTAACAGTTCCGCTTCTTTAGCCGCGTCAATTTCGGTTGTATTACTGGTAATAGCATCGTCCTTCTGTTCTTGTTTTGCTTCGTCCGCCTCTCCATTCTCCCCATTCTCATTCACAGAGGGTTTTTCATCATCATCCGATTTCTTCGGAGTTTCTGCTTCCTCAGCAGGTTTTTTAGCATCAAGACCTTCTTTGGTTTTGTTAGTCATTTTCACATTTAAAGTCATTTCACCTGGAATAAATATTATAACAAATATATTTTAAAACACTTAAAATTTTATAGAGAAATTGATTCAAATACAACTGTTTGTTGTTTTTGTAGACAATTTTGTTAGGATCTTTGGATTGACTGTGCAAACGGCATTGAGTATTAGAAAGGCAGGATAAAACACTGTGATCCGAAGTGTGATGACTTTGTCAAAAAGTATGTCTAATTACTGTTAATGAACTACAAAGCATTGTGGTATTCCGTAACCATTCCACCTACCCAACGAATATTTATTTAAAAACTTTTTTTAGTATTCCCCAACAGTCAAACCTTCGGGATAAATAAACAGTAAGTATGTAGATAGGCGTGATAAAAAAAGCTAAAACGTTTTACGTTCCATACAAATAAAAATTAACTACGAAAATTAATGTATGTTATAAGTTCTGATATTTTTGTTATGTTAAAATTAATATCCTGTAAGTGTAAAAATTTTAACCCCTTTTTATTGCTACTTTTTTTTGTTCCACTAATTGTGTTGATGTGTATATAATGTAATTTTATATCTATCAATGTTCTTACTTTGTTGCACCTATTTTACCAACTTACTGCTCAATATTTTCCGAACTGTATTCAGTTTGACTGGTAAAGAATGCCTAGCAGCATATTTAAGTCTTGTAACAGTACGTTGAATAAGAACGCAACGCATCGTACAGGACACAGCCCAATACCTTCCCACTCGCACACTATACTTCTATTTCAAGTGCTCGAGAACCTACGTAGTACCTACACCATCGTGACGTCACATAGCGAAGGACTATATAAAGATGACCGCACCGTATAATAATTCATTCGATAGCTTCAAGCGTTAGCATACCACCTTGCTGCTAAGGGTTGGAAGCGGGATACGGTAGCGTCAGCAGCCTATCCTGTGACCATATTTAGGGAGTACCCCCCCCCCTCCCAAGTTATTGTCCCTCCCAAGTTATTGTTTCTTTAAATTTTATATACAATCACTTCCGTAAGTTCCAAGAATAAAGCTAAGTAAAGTAACAAACCGAGTTTTATTAAAGGTGACCTTACAGTCTGTATTTGCGCAATAAAATGTTAAATAAGTATAAGATAATAATAATATCAATCTTTTTGATATGAACAACAATATAACAGTCAAAACACTTATAATTAGGGTACAGATTTGTCCATCATAAAAAAAATAGCTAACATCTTACCAATAACAGTCCCATCAGCAGCAACAAGCCCTTCAAACTCCGACATCTCTTTCACACCAACAAACAACAAACTGTGCACAAATTTGTGCTTCTTAATCACCACGGGGTTGAATTTTTCTAAGAAAGTCTGCATGTCCTCCTTTTTGGGTAGGTTTGGCTTTCCCATGATCTATAAAAGCAATCAAAGGTAAGGCTTCCAAGAGAAAAAAAACATGATTTCGAAAGTATAGCCTAAAATAAGAAACTAATTTCGTTTTTATCAATAAAATAAAAATGGTTTTTAAGATTTCCATATTTGATAATTTTAATCTATTCTTTCTGTGATACATCCTCAAAACGATGGTAAAGAAAACCATATCTAAAGCTGCTCTTTAAAAAAATATCTAAAGCGAAGTTGACATGTCAATGTCACAAGCAAGCCAATTGGGTCCTATTATCGGAACCAATAGGGAATATGCATGTAACTCTAAAATATGTATATTTCATCTAAAATATGTATATTTCATCTAAAATATGTATATTTCATCTAAAATATGTATATTTCATCTAAAATATGTATATTTCATCTAAAATATGTATATTTCATATATGTTGTGCGTTTTTTATTTAGAAACACATATGACAATATATTTTATTTAAATTGGCCCATTATTTAATAATTTCAAAACAAAAATGATTTATTTTTGTAAAGTCGGAACGCGCTGCGAAACGGCTAGAGTTGACACCTGGCGTTATGACGTCACAACAGCCGAAAAAAACAAATTTTTCGGTTGTATAATATTTCTACCCGTGCAAAAGAAGAGATAGAACCATTGTTTATTTAGTGTGCCGTGACGTCACACCAATGGCGTGCTAGTGATGCGCCGTTATCTGATACATTAAAATACGATAAATGTTAATCCCTTTCTTTAAGGATTATCAAATTTATTTTGGAGTATTATATATTTTTTAGGGTTTAATAAAGTAAATACTATCAAATAAATGAATAAAAAAATCGTGCATATTCTCTATTGGCTTACATAAGATATTCTCACAGAGTTAATTTCTTGAAACTCTTCTTCTCAACAAGAAATTTTATGATGCTTTATTTTTATTATGACCTATATAAAAATTGCAATATAATTATATTTTTTTTTAATATAACATAATTTAAATTTAAAAAAATCTTATTACCATGCAGCAAGCTACATATAAAAATTATTAGATTATATAAGTCATTAATTTTATAAAGGTGCACATTGCACCACTTTTATCCAATAGTACTGTTTTCAATGTATATTAGTCTATTATAGAGTGCTGGTTACGTCACGCAGATTTTAAAATATCAGATTTCAAATATTAATATCTCAATAAACCACGTTTTTTACTTAAAAAATAAACAAATTTTGCTTCTTATTTTAGACCATATTTTGGAAATAACAATAAAATTATTATTTTTTGTTGTTGTCGAAAGCCCATTATAGTAGGGATGCTAATTCATATAAAGTCGTCATATAAAAAAGTTTGTTGGACTGAACAGTATTATACCAACAAGTGGTATGGTTGGATTCAATGTTCTTTCTATAGCAGGAAAAATCACGTTGTCGCTTGATAAGATGCAGAATATAGACAGATGTACAGCGTTCATCTCGTCACGCCTAGCTTGCATTAATTTCACTTATCGGTATTACAAGTATTAGTTATTCATCATCCAATTTCAATGATTTAAAGAGTCTAATAAAGTTGAAAAATCAAGTAAGAGGGTTTTATAGTAAAGCAATGTCTTGTAAGAACATTATTTGCGTTATGTGTTACATAAGTTATTAATAAATCCTTATCTATTCTTTTTCGTTTAAAAATCTCGAATCGAGATGAATGTCGAAAGCGCGAGAATGCCCACCTGGACTACTTTTATGCAAAAAATTATTCATTATGTAATAACATCAGTCAGTGAGTCCAATTATATCATGTAGTTCTCCATCACTGATAAAGTTTTAGTATCATTAGGTAATATGATTTGCATTTGCACTGAATGCAATCATTAAGGCCTCTGCAGTGGTGTTGACGCATTTGTAATATTACAACTTCGCAATTTATTGCGAAGTTGTAATATTACATTACATTTGTATAATTTAATTCTGCGACAATAGTAGTGGAGAAATACTGGAAGGGGGAAAGCTCGGAAATTTTGTATGCAAGAGCGCAGACTCCGCAAACGCGAATGCAATTTCATTAACATTTACTTTAGAATCACGGCAGCAATCAGCGGTGGTTGAGAATGCCGCTGCATTTTTATGTCAACTTAATTATAGAATAATACTGCCCGTTTACATATCAAGGTTAATTTTGATAAAGTAATAATTCAAATTTATTAATATTTACCCGCACAAACAGAAGCCCACTATTTTCCTTAACTTCTTCCCGGATTTTGCTCCTCCCAATAGCTTCCATGAAATCAGCATCTTTCAGTATGAACTTGATGATACTCTACAAAATATATACATTATTAATAAAATAGATAGTCTGATGTAAAGTAAATAAAACCCGAATAATTACGGTTTCCTATTATCCGCGGTAACAGTTTGTTTTTCCTATATACACATGACAGAGAACATTCAAAACTGGATCTGTCACTTTTATAATAAGCTATAGAGAAAGCCTTGTCTTATTAGTTGATACCTATCTATAGTTACTAGCGACTATAGTAACTCAGTTAGCAAAATCTCATGATAGAGCTACTATGCTTCAATCTATGATCTTGTAGCGTGATGATAATATATAACCATTACACAGTCAATGCTAAAGATTTTTTAATTGGTCAGTTTTAGCGTTCATAATATAGAAACTCTTCAGTTTGGTAATATTACAAATTGACTAACCTTCTTATGAAGCGGTAAAATCTTCCATAGATGTCTATTGACTATTTTGTCAATAGCCTCTTCTTGTGTTCTGGATAGAACAAAAGTCTCCGTTTTGTCTGTATCCTTTACAGGCTGAGTCACTTCCGTTCCAGCTTTTTCACCTTGTTCTTCTGTAACAGTCTCTTCTGTTTCTGTTGAGTTAGCATCTTTGTTTTCTTCTTTCTTTTCTTGGCTGTCAGAACATTCCTCAGATTGTTCTGGCTTCTTTTTATTGTTAACTTGACCTTCATTTTCCTTTGCTTCTTCTTCAGGTTCTTTTATAAATTAAAGTATTTTTAATTAAATTATAATATTTTGTTTATTTGGCCAAGGAACTCAGAAAGAACCAGAGTGGTTCAACTGGTCAACTGGTGTCGGAGTCTTTTTTAGATATATTAGGAATTATAAATATTATTGGGTTGTTCAAAAATTTTACATATTTTTTAACAGATTAAAAGTGAGTAAAGTAATAATTTATTTTTTAGCTTACCTTTAACATCTTGCACATCGCTTCCATCTTCTTGGGCATCACCAGAATCACCACCAGCTGCTTTTTCAGTTGGTTCAGTTTTCACAGGTTTCTCCTTATCATCAGCAGCAGTTTCATTATCTTCTGTATCACCGTTTGCTTCACTTTCCTGTGCTTCTGTTTTAGCATTTTCTTCAGCTTTTACCATTTCATCATCTATTTCTTTAAGCTAAAACAAGAGTAGCTTTATAAAATATTGGAAATCTACTTGTGATTAAAGCAGTCTCCCTAAAATAGAATTACTAGCAGTTAAAGAATGTTATGTGTCAGGGACCAGGGCTTGTGAATGATTTTATTTTTTTCACTACCCTTTTCAACCCTGTAATAACTCATTTTTATGGTAATTGACAAAACAATTACTGAAAACAAATAGAAAAAAAAAACGATTCCGAACCTTATATTTTCTGTAAAATTGCATAAAATTAAGGTGGTTCATTTTTAAATTTTCATTGGAGCATGACAGAGCATGACCTGTGAGCAGATACAAAATCCATAAATGGTTTCATCATCATCATTATCATCATGCCAGCCTTTGGCGCGTCCACTGCTGGACATAGGCCATAAATGGTTTAACCATTGTTAATTGTTGTTTAACAATATCAATACTAAGCCGGTTGAATGATGCGATTACGAAATGGGGGGCGACAAAATTTGCACTGCGAGTCTATTTTAGTATCCTCGCTGCTTTATCATCATATCATCGCCTGATTCGTAACCGTAACCTGAAAGGAGACTAACTCCTTGACAAGAAATCGATGCAGTGGTCTCCTATAAACCAATCAAACCACAAACTAAAATCGAAACATGACTAGGTCACTAGATAATTGTTGGAGCCGTATGGGCGGTGGTAACAAGTCTGTAGCACTACCACAAGTTTTTGCAAACAGTCTCTACTATAGTCGATGGTAACTATAGATATGGGTCAACCAATAGGAATCCTTTATTTTTCAAATAATCCTCTCTTATCGGTTGATTCTGATCTATGGTTACTAGCGACTATAGTAAAAACTTCATTACTATTAAAAACTGCACAAACTTGTGTTAGAGCTACTGGTCGGTCGGCCTAGCGAAGTTGAGGCCTTTCTTCCACCTAAGTGTTCACCCAAACCCACTACTACATATTGCATACATTACCTTGGTAAACAGCGCATCTATACGAATGCCAATTTTTTTATCAATGACATTGTGGTATTTTTCAATGGATTCTGAAACAATGTTTTCATAGTAAGTACCATAGACACTTATAAATCCCAAATAAAACTTTTACAAAAAGGTGAGCACTCTTTGCTGTAAGTTTTTTTTTGTAAATGTTATACGACATTAAACGAAATATATGGTTTAATATAAGATATAATTATTCTATGACTAACTTAGAAAGAAGGTTGGTCTAACAATTGTATCGAATTTTATGGTTAAGTCAGTGTTAGCCATGTAAGAGCTCAAAATGAGTCTTGAATATTTATTTAATCACTTTATTCCACAATAAACAAAAGTTATGTATAAAGGCGAACTTAATGCCTTGGGCATTATCTACCAGCCAACGTTTAAGATTGTGATCGAAGTTGGGTGCCTAATTTAAATTTTAATAAATCTTATATAAATATATTAATAGCCTATATGTAAGAAATTATAAAGAAAAAATTGCAATAATAAAATCCTGGTGGGTGGGACACGAACACACGAGCAGGGGCTTTATTCCGAGTTTGCAACCGCTAAAGACGACAAGACATTGCGTAAACTATAAATATTGAAATATAAGTTCTATCCTATTAAATATAGAGTTGAAATTCCAATGCCCATTAGATGTTCAAACTTGCGAAGAATTCGTGTATTTCAAGATGGCGGCATTATTATAGCCAATCTAATACAGACTATATATCCATTGAAATAGAACTTATATTTCAATATTTATAGTTTACGCAACGTCTTGTCGTGTTTAACGTTTGAAAACTTGGAATAAGGCCCCAGGTGAAGTTAGAATGGCGGGTGATCATAGCGGATAAAAATATAATAGGTAGATGAGGTTTGTGCCCAAATAAATATAGATAGATGCGCGGCTGACTAAATTGTAAAGATTGCATCGTTTGAAAATAAGTAGTACATAATATATTTTTAATTTCGAGCACATACTCAGTACTAAACTAATAACGTATTGTATTACCATCCGCTATGATACACCCAACATTCTGACATTCACAACCGCGAGCTATCCAGGGCCATGTTCGGAAACTAACACTTTAACACTGGGTAATGTCACTACAGTATATGCATCTCTTCTTCTCTAAGCATTTTTCAATATTTTTATTGCACTCTGTGACACTACCTAGTGTTAAAGTGTTAGTTTCCGAACACGGCCCTGGGGCATTACTGGGGGCCTTATCAAAGAGCCAATCGATAATTGAATCGAAAGCCAAATGTATGGGATATGACGTTTCTCGTCGATCAGGCTCTACCCATAGAGTAAAATTCCTATTTTTTTTTTAACTTTCGATGCGGCGATTCTATTGGCGATATGTTCTTTGGTCAGGCCCCGGGAAGCCACATCGACAAATCGATGGATAAAAATGTCTATGAGTAGAACTCGATCGCCGAAAAACGTCAAATTGCATACCTACTTTTTTTCGCTTTCGATGGGTCGACGTTTCGATCGATATATCATGTGGGTTCCTGGTAGGGCCTATGCTATTAGCTAGTCACCTTACGAAATTGTCATTGTATTTATAATATTTAATTTAAACACGTAAGAAAGGGACGTAGAACATAATAAAATTCTTAACTAAGGGGATAGGTTTGATGGCATTAATTTATTATTGTTCAATTAGAAACCTAAAATAAAGCTTTGGTCACACTAAGGTAATACTTGCTGTGAATAAAATCAACAATTTACTGTGCAGTAGGTTTATGCTGGATTGCATATATATATACACCTATAGCAGGTAACTGTTCTTATATGACAATTAGTTGTCTCTGGCATTTGCAATGGGGATTGTGTTCTCTTCGTGGGACCAAAGCTTTAACTGGTGAGTATCATTGACCTAAGGGCCTTAGCACAGCAGCATCAACTGGCTTTATAAATAGACAAAATAGATGATTTCATGAATGAATGTCCATTTATAAAAAGGACATTCATTAATATTATAACTTAATCTGTCAGCTTAAAATATTGGTGTTGCCATGCTAAGCCCCTATATATAAATAACTTTAGTTAAAAGTGTACATGTTTTTTAATTATACTTCATGGTATAGTATCGTGAAAGTTAATGATAGATAATGGGCTAGTGTATAAATGAATCCTAAACTACCTGGGAGCTCAGTATTGCGCTTGATTTCAGCCAGTAGATCCTTATCTGAATGTTTGGGATAACCCTTGCGATAGTTTTCAACCACTACTTGCAAAGTAGTCACAGGTTTTCCTAGCATAGAAGAGTGAATTCTTTTACGCAATATAGCCTTAAGCGCCTTTAAATACTCGTGTCTATTAAAAATATCACGAGCCATTTGTGATTTTGAGAGACGTATTTCTTTCAAAATGCTTCCGAGCCCAAGTTCCAAACGTCCCTGAACTTGGACTGAAGGCTCCTTGGTTGTTCTCAACACAAAATCATCTTCACCATGCCTGTCTCGGGACTTAGTCTCGACTCTGGCATTGGGTTTCTTGTTATATCTGTCGCTGGGTCTATCAGATTTCCAGTCAGTATGCTCTACTCTTCGTTTCCTGCCACGCACTTTGTATCTATGAGTGTTATCAAAAGTCTGTTCATACTGCATCTGAAAGGCGAGTTGTGGAGAGAAAAAATATTAAGGTTAGTTTTTCTCTTAATTCATTCACTGCCCTTAACTCATGTGGCTGCACTATCACCATGTGCCCTGAATTGTGTGTATGTTCAGGGGTGAGGTAAAAGTCCGAAGAGTGGCAGTGAATGGGTTGAGATGCCTTACAGTTGCGGATTTAATATGAATTAGTTTAGATTCATAAAATAAACCATAAAGAAGATACATTCAGAAGGTTACTCAATCAATATATTAAGTGTCTGTAATCCTCTAATAAACAAATCACATCAAAAGGTTACATCATGGCTTTTATGTGAATGTCCAGTTAGACTTAGCTAGCAGCTGCTTTTAGAGGTTACAGCAATATTGAGTATGTTAAATTTATGGTTTATAATTAAATGATGTTTAATCATAAAAGAGTGAATAAACAAAAATAAAACTTCATTATGATGTCCTGAATAAGAGAGTGATTCTTACAAGTTATTTTAACATAATAGATCACTCATTATTATCCAATTGAAATATAAATATGTTTTGATATGTTGTATCATATCTATGAAGCAATTACTTAGGTATAAATAATTATGTACCCAAAAGTTAATAAAACTTTAGGCACAAAAATACCTTTGTGACCTGATGTTTGGTTAAAGTATGCAATCTCCTGTAAAAAGGTTCCTGAATGATATTGATTCCCAAGTACCATACTAATTATATAATATCTATATTACACATTCAGACTCGGAAAATTGTTCAGTAAAACATACAGATGCTTTACCTAATTAAACAAAAATCATATTTTTCTAAGATGACCTCATTATTTTAGTAGTTTGAGAAATTATATAACCACATTTTACCTTGATATATTTAAATAATTTCTGTAAAACTATTAATTATATATAATAAAAAAACATTATTCTATATATAAGATTTCTAAACGTTAATCTACACATTCATCTTATTAGGTGGTTATGTTAGTAATGTTATACATACTGGGGCAGAAAAATCATCTTGGCTCCAAGGGGAAATTTGTTGGGCCCTTGAGGAGTTATTTTGGTTTCTTGGCGAATTAAATTGTTTTCTTGGTGCACTATGTTGGTTTCTTGGTAAATTATTCTGATACCTTGGTGTATTATTTTGGCTCCTTGGTCTATTATTTTGGTTTCTTGAAGAGTCCTGGTAAATATAGGTATATATATTTTAAAAATGCTTGTCTTGGTAAAAATAAGTCATTTATTTAGTTTAAAGTGTTATTTGTATCAATACTACTTTTTTTCAATACAATGTGTTCAAGGTGTCAAAGGTTGTTCTTAGAAAAGTATAATAACAAAGAGTTTGGATGGGACCTTATTCTACTAAATAAATTGGGTATCAATGACATATCAAAGGCAACATTTAGTATGTAATTGAATAAGGCATTATTATGCAGAATAATATTATTTAATATAATAGTAATATTTATTATTTCCAAAATTATTGTGCTTTATGAAATCATAGGTTGGGCTTCGATTCTCCATGAAGCATCTTCAGGACTAAGTTCTGTATATACATGGCCGAATGTGAATTTGAAAGATTGATTTGGTCATTTATAATATGAATTGTATTTTTTTTTTATCATCAATTGTTCCCAGATATTCAAATGTAAACCTTTTTGACAGGTATGTATTATTTTAAAATTGTGGGTTATTTGATGATTATCCAAAGCATGTTTTAAAACATTATGGAAACGGAAATGTCAATTTAAACTTTCATATGATATTTATGAACAATTGATTAAGTAGAATAAGGTCCCTGGTCTCTTGTTAGTATCAGCTTTCCAAGTGCCTGCTGGTTATCTCCAATTTATACTAATTTAAGATATAAAAGTCAATTTCTTAGCATTTGATATAAATTTAGGTAAGACTTTGTTTAGCCACGGTTGTATCATCAATAAAAAAATAGAGAGAGAGACAATATTCTTAGCAAACCATGGATTCACCGTGCGGGTGCCGGGTCCATCGCGACCTATATATATATATAACAAATTCCCGTGAACTGGGCATGGGCTACTTTTGTTTGTGTAATACTACTTTTATTAATATACAATGGGCTTCCGAGGAAAATATAATAATAATATTGAAAATGTAGCCCAAAATAAGAAACTAATTTATTTTCCAAATAATTAACTGGTTTTTGAGATATTCATATTTGAAATCTAATAAATCTGCGTGACATCACAAGCACCCTATAATAGACTTAGGGCCGATTTTACCAAAAGTGGGTATAACTGATACCGAGATTAGTAATGTCAAATTACATACAAATAATTATACTGAGTATTAATAATTTAATCTATGAATAAATATTTGTATGGTATTTGACATTACTATCTCCAGTATAAGTTATGCCCTCTTTTGGTCAAATCGGCCCTAAAAGATGTTGAAAACAAACTATTGGATAAATGTGATGTGATACCGTTATTAAATTAATAAGTAATATAATATTATTTTATGTATGGATGCATAAAAAAAGTATGGTAATAAGAAAATATATTTAATTTTATTGCTATTCTATACAAGATCTCTTGTACAGAAGATGAGTTTCTAGAAACATGTATAACGCTTAATAAACTGAAGAGTATTATCGGACCTGTTCATTTCACTTCGCAGTAACCAATAGAAACGCTTGCTTGTGACATTGACATGTCAACTTCCAATCATATATATTTTTTAAAAGCAGTGTTTTCTTTGATAGCATGAAGTTACAGCATGTATGTACATAGTACTCTATTTAATTTGTGATATAATATATATATTTTGCTTGTAACATCACGGATTTTTTAGATTTCAGATTTCAAATATTTATATCCCAAAAACCGGTTATTTTAAAAATAAACAAAATTAGTTTCTTATTATAGGCTATATTTTTGAAATAAAAAATAAATTTAACATTTTCCTATATTCGTCGGAAGCTCATTGTTGATATAATTATTATTATAAGTTGAGTTATAATTTACCATCATAAAGGTTAGATTTTTCTCCTGTTCAATGATTTCCCACTGGTGTTGGATCATTTCCCGCTTACGTTTCAACAACTCCAATTCTCTATCCAATGACTAGAACATATTATTACAATTTAGAGAATATAAAGTATTACAAATTATCTTCAAAAATTTAAAAAGATCATGCTAGCTTATATAGCTATTATATAGGTACATATTTTGTTCTCATATATTATTCATCTATAGCCATTGGCACCAAAAAAGTGGGTATACAACCTGCAGGGTAACAACCTATTTTGATACAGTGAGATCTTGTTAAAAGTTGAGATCGAGAATAATGTTTTTGGTACTATGAAAAGTGAATAAGCATTATTTGAAATGACCTTTGCATAACTAGTTCGAGTACCTAAATAACTACAAAAAATATATATTATGAATTTTGGAAATATCATTTGTATGAAATGATCTTAAGTCAAACAAGAACTCATAGTATCAAAGTCAGTGGTTACCCCGCAGATCAATACAATAAAACTAATTTAATTATTATAAAAATAACATATCATATATAATTTTTCCAGCTAGGGCACAGATAGTGACAGAGAGGATATATCCCCAGACTTACATATTAACATTTTTGTAGTACATTTATCTTCACGCCTTAACCTTTTGTATGCTTAGTCCCGGATCCATCCTAACCCTCTTGTGTGCTTTGTCCTGGATCCATCCCAATACAGATGTTGATTTATTATCGTGATTTTGATCATTATGCATTAGAAAATAGTGTTTAAAATCCTTTGTGTATATGTGCCAAGGAATCAATCTTCTAAATGCAACATTCATTCATTCAAAATTTTAATTCAATCGAATGCTACTTTATTGCACATCAAACAATTATAAGCATATTTTCATTAAAAAGTAAATCGCGCCGCACGCGCTCTCCGGACGCACCACGGCCCGCACCCGGCGGGTACGTGTTTTGGGGAGTTTTAGCATACGAAAGGAAGGGCATTTGCATGAATACGAGAATAGGAATATTAAGTAGTATATGGATGGATGGATGGAATTATAATCATCTGGGGTATAGTACAGCCAGATATTAATATGTATCCTGTGGACATATATAAGCACTAATAAAAATATATTACCTGCATTTGAGAATCCATAACGTAATTATTACTCATTTTCGTTGTTTGAATTGTATAATAAACTTGAATGGTCCCAGAAAAATGCTCAGTGCTCACATCAATCCACAGCGCGCAAAACAGATAAAATAGAGTACTACTGGCGCAAAACCACGCAAGCAAACGAAAATCAATAAAAAAATGCCGAAATTTCCTTCAATCAAAGGGAAGCCAATTTTGACAGCGAGAACGAGAAGCATAGATTAATAATATATATACTAGCGAGTAGAGTAGTAGTATTCTTTTTCCCGAAGGTAAGGCAAAGAGCATGTGCCCATACAGCCTAGTCGTAGATTTTGACAGCGAGTTGGTAGGGGTAGGGACTCGGAATAGAAAAAACTAGTGGAAATGCTATAAAGCACCAAATGTATTAGAACCGGTGTCGCCAAAATCATATATCTATAAGTATTGAATCTATAACCACTTCGTCCTGATTGGTTGTAAATATACACAGCAATTTTAAACACTATTTTCCAAATAATTAGATTTAAATTTATATAAAAAAATCATCATGCCATCTATCATAAAGTAGTAAGAACCTCCTATAAAAGGTTCTGCTATTCCTACACAGATGGCGTGATTACTACAACATTCGAATAAATGTTTTGTGCCGTCGATATAAGGCATATTATCTTTTATATAAAAAAAGTATTTTAGTTTATTCTAGAACTTTCCTTGCATAAAAATATAATAATTGAAAGGCGGCGACATAATAAAATATTTTAAGTATCGATATCGATGCTTTTTTTAAATATAAATGTGCTCTAAATATTTAAACGCAGATGGAAGGGAAAACTTTTTAGAAAACATAGCTATAAAACTTTTAGAAAATATAAAGGCTTAAAAAACTGATTTGAAGTAATGGTAATGGTAAGTAAATGTAACAATGGTAGCCTACTAAATTTTGATTATTCAATTTTATAAACTATTAATTTCAATTTCTTTTTACAAACAACTGTTACTATGTCTAAATATGAACACAATTCTCCGTAATAGAGAATGGCTGCTGCGTTATAAAGATTTTTTTATGTATGTGTTTTAAGGTAAACCATTGACGTAAATAGTAAGGACGGGCCTCAAAACCGGTTTCTTAAGTACTAAAACATTGGTGCTAAAAAATCAATTTAGCACCAACGATACGTCAGTCTGTGTCAAACAGCAGCAGCGAGAAGTACACAAAATAACTTGCCAAGATCCTGTGTTGTGTGGTAAAAGGTTGCACAATTTACTCGACAAAGTTCAACAAAAAGAAAGACAATATTTCTTGTCATCGGATAGTCGAAAATTTCATATTTAAATATTAAAAAAATATATTTAGGTTATTTTCAGTTCGTTCAATTTCAATGTCCTCGATCTCTTAAACATGGCATATGAGTATAAAATTGATATTATCGCGCTTTCTGAAACTAGGCTAGGAGACCCAATACTCAATACTCCTGGTTATACACTTTATCGAAAGGACAGGAAACCGGATGGCACTGGTCAAGGGGTAGCCATACTTATAAAAAATGATGTACCCCACTGTCGTCTTAATATTTCACCTACGTCGAATATCGAGTGCATCGGTATACGTTTACAGTTGTCGGGTAAAAATGTAGACTTGGTATCTATTTACCAATCTCCAAATAAACCTTTACTTCCTGATGATCTAAATATTATTACTAACATTAGCTCCTCATTCCTTGTCATGGGAGATTTTAACGCAAAACATAAACACTGGAATTATATGCAAACAAACCAGCATGGTAATATTCTATTTACCCACATGGTCAATAATGACTATCGAATTCTATATCCCTTATCTCCTACCTTGGTTCACTACAATAGTTCTAATAAACCGCCAACCCCTGATATTGTCTTATCTAGCAATATACATAACGTTTCTCAACTCAAAACATTAGACTGCTTACTCTCTAATCACTTACCTGTGCTGCTTAGTATTTCCTGCTTAATAAATCGCAAAGTTTTCTCTCAGTACAACTATAATCAAGGCGATTGGATAAAATTTAAACAATATATTAATTACAATACAAATTTATCTTCTGAAACATTTCACGATGTCGATAAAATTGATTCAGCCATAAACCACTTAACAGAACAACTTATACTTGCTCGTAATAAATGTATCCCTCTATATACTAACACCTCTAAATCAAAACCTCTACCCAGAAGAATTAAAAATTATATTAAACTTAAAAACAAATTATGTAGATTTTTTTTTTTTTTTTTTTTTAACCCATCTATAAACAGTTTCATAAGTTGGTATAGTGAAACCGGGACCGACAGCTTAACGTGCTCTCCGAGGCATTATAGTAAATAAATAAAAATAAAAATGGTTTATTCATTCAAGTACAATTTTAAAGTTACAATTTTCTTTGACCTTCTCCTTTTAAGTTTTAGAAAAACCTGTATTAGGAGAAAGCCCACTGATCCAGGCTTATACACTGTTCCATTGATTAGTAATTATTAGTTGAAATTATAAATATGTTTTGGTGTGATTTTGTATTTGGCGTGCGTGTGTGTGCGAAGGTATATTTTTACATGTGTAAGTTTGTGTCTGTTTGCGTGTAACTATATATGTAAATGTTATAATTTTGCATGTATGTGTTAGTAGGTATATGATTTTTAGATATTGTGCAAGCTTCAATTTTGTTCAGTAGTTTATTTGGAAAGTGTGAAATTAAAAATGTTAAATACACAAAAATAATAATATAAAAATCAATAATAAAATTAAAGTTGCTAATTTATAATCTATTTACAAATACAAAAAATATTTAAAATATTATAACCACCACCACTGATTCCAAGATACTTAGGTACTTTACGTTCCAACACCGGCACTCATAAAAACCAGTCCTCGAAGAACACTTCAGCCCCAAAATCGGAGGCGGGGGCCTCAATCTTTTAGCCACAAATAAATATATAAACATATATATGCGCATAAAAGACAATATCTTACACAACTAAAGCGCTCTCCAAGGTACCAATAAGCTTCCATGAATATAAGGCCGTAAATCTATATTTTATCTAAGAAATCCTTCACTTGTTTCATAATCTAGAGGTTTTAACCAATTAGTTACTATTTTTTTACATTCCAAATTTGACTTTGTATATATATTAAGTATTCTATTTATTCTGTTGTATAACAATACAGACTGTGACTCAAATTGATTGTAAGCAAAAACTGTATTACGTCTAATCGGAGTAACGACACTGTAAGGATTGCGTTTTTTAATTATATAATCTTTAGGTTTGGTAATTTTATGAATTTTCAGTACAGAGTTTAGAATATATAATTTTCTTACAGATAAAAGGTTGGTAGATAGATATAAGTCTGTAGTAGGGAATCTAATTCTCCGAGACATCATTACCTTTATTAGTCCCCTCTGGGCCCGTTCTACACCTATTAATTTAGTTTTAGCGGAGCCCCCCCAGACCGACAAACAATACAGGATAATGGATTGGACTAGTGTAATGTAAATATAAGTCATAAGATTTTTGTCAGTAACATGTCTTAAATATTTAAATAGCCAAATCATTTTTTTTATGCGTTTCGTCACATTTTCAATTTGGTAGTGCCATGTTAGATTTTGGTCAATTATTACGCCTAGGTATTTAGTTTTATTAACTTTTTCCAGTTCCAAACAATCACAGTTTGTTTTGATGGTGTTATAGCATTTGTGCGCAACCAGTTGTAAGTCATTAGTCGGTCGTGAAGAATTAAGAATTGAAAAAGTCAAGTAATTTGTTTTTGAAATGTTTAGAGTCAGTAGGTTAAGTTGAAGCCAATTTATTACCTTGTTAAGGCCGATTTCAGCTGTGTTAAAAACTTCAGTCCAGTTATTGCCATGAAAAAGTAGGGCAGTGTCATCAGCATATGAGTAAATTTGTCCCTTATGTAATTTTAAGTTAGTTAAGTCATTTATGTAAATTTGAAATAGGGTAGGGCCTAAAACACTACCCTGCGGAACGCCAAATTTAGTAGTATTATGAAAATCACTAAATGTATTATTGTCAAGTTTAACTTTTTGTGTCCTGTCATGTAAATAGTCAGTTATTAAATCAAGAAAAGTGCCACGAATTCCTATGAGTTTCAGTTTGTGGACAAGAATAGAAACAGATACGGTATCAAAAGCTTTTTGTAAATCCAAAAATACAGTTAAAGTTTATTTTTTTCTTATCAAGCAAGTCAGTAATATTTTTTGTCAGAGACATGACTGCGTCTTCTGTGCTCACACCCTCTCTAAAGCCAAATTGTGAATTGGATAGAATATCAAATTTCTTTAAATAATTCTTTATTCTTTCGTTAATGGCTTTTTCAATAATCTTAGATATAACAGGTAAGACGGAGATAGGCCTATAATTGTTGATATCGGATCTGCTTCCACCCTTGTACACTGGGTGTATAATTGAGCGCTTAAGAACATTTGGAAAAATGCCATACTTGAAGCATAGTCTGCAAATATGAGTAATAATAGGGATCATTTTACCCTTTGTCAATTTTATAAACTTTGTTGAAATATTATCCCACCCAGCTGCCGACTCAGGATTTAAAGTATCTATGTAAGTATTTATTTCAGTCTCATCAGGTTCCATAATTCCGATTGAACTGGCTATCGATGGAAGCGATGATAGATATGAGGAACTATTATCCGTAGATATTTTATTGGCAAGCTTTTGCCCAACATTAATAAAATGAGAGTTTACCAGTTCAGCAGACTGTTTAGGTGTATCTGCTAGCTTTAACAATTCTATGTTCTGGTTCATTAGCTTATTTAAATTTGAAACGGTTTTTATAGATTTCCACAATTGCTTATTATTATGTTTACACGAGTTCAGTAAATCCTTTTCATATTTTCGTTTTAATTTCTTTATCAGGTTATTACAATAGTTACGGTATCTTAGGTATGTTAATCTTAGTATTTCATTTTTGTTGTCATGTTTTAGTTTTGATTGTAATTTATTTTTTGATTGGCTCATAAACAAACAGATTCTAACATTAGAAAAGAAATTAAATCTAATATTAATACATTACAAAATAGAATAGAAACTGAATTAACTAAACACAACGATATAATTTGGAACAATAAACTAAAAAATATAGACAACCCTAACGCTGATCTATGGAAAATTGTAAAAAATATTAATAATAAAACATGCATAATACCGGCCCTTAAAGATAAAAATAACTTACTAACGAATAGTGTTCAAGATCAATGTAATGTTTTAGCTGATACTTTCTTAACAAACATGAATCTAACGTATGAGTGGAATAGCACAATTGTTATTAACCACGATGTACAGCAGTCTTTAGCTAGGCTAAGTAAATACAACATTAATAATTTGCTCTATCCTGAATTTCCCAACGAAATTATCAAGTTTATTAAAAAGACTAAAACTCGTAAATCACCAGGTAATGATGAAATTCATAATAAACTATTAAAATATTTACCTCAAAAGGGTATCGTTCAACTTACAAAGATTTTTAATGGTTGCCTCAAAATTGGCTATTTTCCATCCATCTGGAAATCAGCTAAAGTTATTGCCATAAAAAAACCGGGTAAAGATGACTCTGTTCCGAGCAGTTACAGACCAATTAGTTTGCTACCTTCACTAGGGAAACTGTTTGAATCCGTTATTGCTAAACGACTGAGCATATTTTACAACCTGAACAGTTTGGCTTTCGTAGATCGCACTCAACAGCACAGCAATTGGCTAGAGTATCTGAACATGTTTCACATAACTTAAATTTAGGCAATTCTACGGGAATGATACTGTTAGATCTTGAAAAGGCTTTTGACACTGTGTGGCATGATGGATTACTACATAAACTGATGGCATACAGTGTTCCATATTCTATTGTCAAAATAATACAATCTTATCTTATGGATAGATCTTTCTCTGTATTCGTTGATGGACACAGATCTGAACCCAAATACATACCAGCGGGAATTCCCCAAGGTTCTATTTTGGGACCCTACCTATTTTTACTTTATTTAAATGATATTCCGAAACAAGCGCATACACAACTCGCATGTTATGCTGATGATACAGCGGTACTTACCTCATCAGCTGACACCTCTCTAATCATTGGTAGACTTCAACTAGCACTGGAATTACTTAACTCTTACTTTAATAATTGGAAGCTTAAACTAAATTGTAATAAAACAGAATGCATTATGTTTACAAGAAAACGTCTTCCTCCAGATAGGCAACTTAAACTTGATGACTATCATATTCCCTGGTCTAAGTCTGTAAAATATTTGGGCTTATATTTGGACGACAGGATGAATTGGTCTAAAAATACAGAAATATTCCGTAATAAAGGTATTAAAGCCTTCAATGCATTAAGTCCGGTTTTAAATAGACGCTCTAAACTTAAATCTAAAACTAAGTTATTAATTTACTAAACATTAGTAAGACCCTGTATCACCTATGCCGCTCCAGTTTGGAGTAGTACCTGTGACAGTAATTATACTAAACTTCTCATTATTCAAAATAAAGCTTTAAAAATAGCTTATAATACACCATTTCGTACTAATTTGTAAAACCTGCATAATTACCTTAAATTTCCTACCATAAAACAATTCATTCTTAAATTAACTAAAAAATTTTACCTTAAACGAAATCCCCGTAGTAAAAATAGCCTAATTTCAAATATAGGAAAAACTCGGGCAAATAATTTACCATATATCGACAGATATAAACGATATTGTGCCGCCCGGTTTTTTGTATTGTCCGATGTTTAACTAATATCTCGCAAATGTTAAACTACCTACGGCGTTATGAAGTTTAAAGTGAAATACTTTTATGTATTAACATAGAAATATTTTTTCTTTTATTTTAATTACTTTTTTTTTTTTTTATATACCTACTTATTATTATTATTTTAATGTGATTTATTTCATAATTCTATACCTACATAATGTAGGTAAACTTAAGATAAATAGTTATCTATTAAACTTTAGTTTGTAAGTTAGTTCCTATAAAAGCAAACAAATGTAATATTACTTTTTTCTAAAATTTGCATAAGTATTTTTAGTATATATTGTTACCTATTATTTTGTTGTATTATGATGTTGATTATCTAACTTTTACTACTATGTTTATATGTTTTATAAAGGTGCTCTTAGCCTATACAAAATGTTTTAAGTTATGTATTTATATTTGTAGAATAAGATCTACTTATATAAGCTTTTTGTAAATTTATTTTTGAATAATAAAGACTTTTGAAATCAATCAATTTCAATGTATGGAGAGATTACTATCAACGACTTAACCTTGTAATGACGTTACTTATACTGAATACAATAAGAGATGTCTCATAAAAAATTCGAATGAAAAAGTGTGAAACTCTAATAAAAGTTATGATTATCTATACTTATATTATTATGCTGAAGATTTTGTTTGTCTGGTTGTTTGAACGCGTTAATCTAAAGAACTACTAGTCCGATTTAAAAAATTATGACACAAACATTGATTTTTAATATTCATTTCTTGAAAACCAGCTTTAAAAAATGTTTTTAAAGATAAATTATAAAATTCGGGCAGTATTTTTATTTCGTCAGAAGCTTATTCTGTGTTTTAGAGATGATGTTTTTGGAGTTACTTCTAAACTCCTTTTAATGTACCAACATTATACAATTTTTAATATAAGGTAATATATTGCTATATAATATTGCAAAGTAAATAATATTCATCAAAAAATTTCCGTTTTTGTTCGGTACTGTTGGCTTACGATATCTTTGTGTTAGAGTAAAGTCCTCCTTCTTACACAAATAATTTTCATTTAACGGTAGCTAGACTGTACCTAATTTAATTATATAAATATATTACCTTTCAATTGACACCCCACATGACCTAATTTGTCCCAAATTTATTTATTTTTCTATTTAGACCACTTTTCACTCGAGCGTATAAGTAATTATGACTTATAACCATTTTGGATGAATGTGGGTTAACAATATTTATAACTATTCTAAGTCAGTCGGATGATTAGTTCTCGAGATTTGACGCTAAGATGTAGATTGATAGACCGACGGACTAATTTATTAACACACATATCGAAATAAAAACCTGAGCCATATCCACATATTTATGACAAAAAAAAAGTAAACATAAAAATTAAGTATGAAAATGAAAAATAATAGTTTCTAATTAAATTGGCACGCCCTTACAACGTTACATCGTTATAAGTATTAGTTCAAATTCTTACCGCTAGTGGCGCTAGTTGTCACTTTATTGACAACAGTGTCGTTGTGATTTTGTATGGAAGGGCCTATCTTGATATTTATATCTATGAGGTAAACCAACCAAATTGTGCTGACTTCTACGTATAGGGAGTTTATCGTTATAAAGAGTTTACACGTACATTTTATTATTCTAAGCCCACAATATTAAAAATTTGTATGCGATACAATATGAATGAATAATGTGTAAGTATATAATTTTGTATAACTGCCGAAACTGTTCCTTCTTTTCTTTAAATAAATAAGTTATATCGATAAGCACCCACTACAACACTAACCGAGTAGCAAGAACTTTTGAAATCAAAATTTCAATCTAAAGTATTCTTTATTACAATTACATAAGGTTGATTTTAACTTCATGTAAACTACAATTATTAGTAAACTAAAATAAACTAAGGTTTTTAAAGAATACTAACAAAATCGTACTTACCGATGATACGAAACACCTCCATTACGAAGATTTTTTCTCCTCCAATCGTTTTTGCACTCCAGAATGCAACAATACGGCATATTTACAATAATTATGCGGAAAAATCAGGAACGAGACTACCAATTCGAAGCGATGTTAGACACGACTGATAACGACTGGGATCAAATAAGCGTAGCTACGCATAATTGTGCCACACTAAACACGCCTACTTTGCACTTCCGCTTGTTTTTTCTATTCCGTGGGTAGGGATGATCGCCCAACAGGTGGCCATTCTCGCGCATTCGACATTCATCTCGAATCGAGATTTTTAAATGAAAAATGACTTAATATGTCATTTTTCGTTCAATATTTGTATATTTATTATTTATTAAATAATATTTATTATTTATTTCGTTTAATGTTCGATATTTTTAAACGAAAAATGGCATATTTAGTCATTTTTCGTTTAAAAATATCGAATCGAGATGAATTTCGAAAGCGATAAATATTAATTAATAAATAATAAATATATAAATATTGAACGAAAAATAACATATTTACACCGATCGTTTCAGATCAGCATTTTAGCATCGCTAAAAAAAATTACATGGGAGTGTTGAAACGGGAGGTCGCGCTGGTTTTTGATGGCACCACTAAAAACTGCCCGCGCTACCGGTCGGAACGTATGGGATTTGACGTTTCTCGTCGATCAGGCTCTACCCATAGAGTAAAATTCCTATACATTTTTATCGATCGATGCGGCGATTCGATCGTGTCCTTTGGTTAGGCCCCTGTACAACGTTCACCGTCACATAATTTGCGTGCGTAATTTTTTCTTATCAGTATTCCTGGCGCCGCAAAAATTTCTTATAACGTGATCGTTAGATTGTCAAAATAACGAATTCCGTTAGTAGCGCTCTCTCCTCCAATCAGCGAAGGTTAAACAACTACTCTGATTGGAGGAGAGCACGCTAATAGCGGAAATCGTTATTTTGACAATCTAACGATCACGTTATTAGAAACAGAATGTGGCCGCTGATCGATTGGAAACGTCAAATCCTATACATTTGGCTTTCGACTCGATTATCGATTGGCTCTTTGGTAAGGCCCCTGATTGTAATACATATTATATGGAAAATCACGTGGTACAATTGTTCCTATACTACTACTATTCCCTGATACAATTATTAATACAAAGAATCATTATTATATATATATTATTATTATTATTTAGCTGAACATTCTTTATGTTTCAAGAATGACCATTAGCGAAACAGTCCAAGTTTTCATTGTTCGTGGGCCCAGGAACGGCAGTTAATGCATTGTACCCATCGTTTGGTCTACTAGAATCGTACGGTCCATACACAACAGGCAAACCCACTCTTCTTTTTTACTACATAAATCGCTTTCGTCTTTTTCCTAATCTTAAGTCAGCCAGCCTAGCGGAGTTATAGAGACTTTCCTCCTACCACATTTGTGTGGAACAGCTGTTTTTTTAAGTAAGTCTGTCATGAAAAAGCGTTCCCAGCCTAGTGGTTAGGTCACTGCGCAACTGATAACAAGGGGCCTTACCAAAGAGCCAATTGCTCCCTTGAGCTTACAACGTCCAGCCCGCAGTGTCTCGATTTCAGTCTTAAACTGATCGTCCTGAACAACCTTAATCCAATATAAAAGCGAGTCCTTCCGTTCACATGGTGTGAGGACTGGCGACTGGCGTTTCTCCCGGGGGTGTCGACAATTAAAATAAAGCGTTTAATCCACGCAGTTACACCCAACAATTTATCCAGGGAGCTAAATTTATTCAATAAAAAATCAGGATCCAACTCCACGGTCCTCACCATCGCAAATACGCGGAGACTGGTAGTGGATCAGTCAACAAAGGCTAGCCATGAGGCCAGGACGACTCAGGATGCGTCAACCAATCAGGGCCCCACCAAAGTGAGTGTCGCAAAAGATTAGGGCAGCACAACCCCTGGACGCAACATCTGCAGGGTTCATTTCTCCTGGAACATGTCTCCAGATCAACGGAGCATCAAAAGCCTCAATCTGAGAGACGCGATTGGCCACAAAGACTTCGAGTGTATGGATAACAGCTCCCAGCCACGAGAGAACAATCTGGCTGTCAGTCCAGGCAAACACGTCACCAATATCAACAGTGCGTCTCAACGTTACAAAAACGCAATTCAATAATCGCGTAAGAAGAGCAGCCCTACACAATTCTAACTTCGGAATCGTAAGTCGAGTCCGAAGGGGAACAACCTTGCTCTTAGCTAAGACCAAATTCACTGACGCTACACTTCCAGTAGGACACACAGTACGCAAATGGACCACGGCCGCATATCCTCGCTCTGAAGCGTCACAGAACTCATGGAGCCTCGCCGTGTACTTCCCAGCTGAAAGGAAAGGTCTGGGTAAAGAGACTTCATTGATTTCTGGAAGTGATGTAACAAACGAAACCCAGTCCTTTAACAAGGTGTCAGTGAGTTGGTCGTCCCATCCAACTCCAGCAGTCCAAAGTCTCTGAAGAAAACATTTAGCCAAAAATAATACTGGGCTAATCCAACCGCTTGGATCAAAGGTTCTTGCTACAGCGGACAGGACCAAGCGCTTAGTCCAGACCCTGGGCGGAGAAAGATCCACCCGATAGGTGAAAATATCCTGGACTGGCCTGTACTGAACTCGAAGAACAGACAACATGTTAGGATTATAAATATTTTCAAAGAGGTGGGAATCCTGCTGGTGCTCAATGGAAAGTCAGCCAGGAGAGTGGGGGAGTTCGATATCCACTTTCTTGATTCATAGCCTCCAGCCCTGATTATCCCAATCAATTCATTCCTCAAGATCAAAGCCTCTTTCTCACTGGAGGCACCCGTGCATCAACGTACAAATCATTTTCCAAGATGGCGGAAGCTCGAGGAAACATCAAACGCTCATGCTTGGCCAGCTCCAACAATGAACGAATAGCCACGAACGGGCTAGACCGCAAAGAATATGTATTGGTATTCAGTTCATAGACAAGCATGGGATCAGAGGGTTTCTCCCGCCATAAAATGAGTTGGTAGCACCTGTCATCCTCGTAGATGAGGGTCTGCCGAAACATCATGCGGATGTCGGCCACGACAATCTGATGGCGGCAAAATTCCATAAAAATATCCGAAATATCCCGGAGAAGCTTCGGGCCAGTATGCAGGCACTAGTTTAATGATACACCGTAAAGACGTGGGGGCAGAGCCATCAAACACCACTCTTTTCTTCTCACTATGATACTTGAAGACTGCGTGATGGGGAATGAAATAATGTTCCACTGAACGCCAGTCCAACTTTGAGACCGTTATGTGTCCCAAACCCTCATACTCCCGCATGAACTCAATGTGAAGTACATTGCGGAAGACAGGGTCACGACTCATGCGATTCTTAGCGGACACCAAACTTTTCTCAGCAAGACTCCTTGATGCACCCATTGAGGGTCGTAAGGAGAGAAAAGGAAGTCTGGTGTAAAAACGACCAGAAGCTAAACGACCAGTATTATTCTGGAAGAACCATTCACATTCATGATTAACAGGATTGACCTTCGTAGCAGCCGGGGGCTCCTCCACTTTCCAAAATCTCTGAACCGCCTCAGAAAGAGAAAGACAAATGTCAACAAAACGGTTATCAACAACAGGTGGGGGAGGAACATGGGTTGGGGCCATTATAACAGATCCCAAGATTGTGGGGATCGCTACGAGGCCACCTGTACCTAGGGCCTTCACATTACCTAGGAGCAACATTCCCAAAACATCGGCACCGAGCAACAAATCAATTGGTCCCGGAATGTCGAAGGTGGGGTCAGCACGCAACCCCCTTGTCAGGGTCACCACAGCTGGGGACAACTTTACCTGAGGGTGTTGACCCAATATATTTTCTAAAACTATTGTCGAAGCAGTGATGCTCGGACAAAAAACCGAGAACGGGGAGAATGTAAAAGTGGTGTTACCAATCAAGTTCTTAACTTTCACATTACCAACTCCCCGAACAGAATCCCGGTGAGGGTTCAAAGCTAGGCATAGGCCACTCGCTAACCAAGCCGAAACAATGCAACCCTGGGCACCCGAATCTAAAAGGGCACGAACAACCAAATAGTTGCCCTTCGGGTCCCAAACACAAACAGAGGCTGTAAGTAAAATTACAGTCTCTGGGTGGGTAGCGGCTGGTGAGCGAGCAGCGAATATCTATTCCTCATGAACCGGACGTACGGGATCCACTGGTAATTGTGGATTTCATGCGATCGGTCCCATGGCATTGGCTCGACAACACAAGGATGTCGTCCTGCGGGGTAAGGTGGAACTTTATTTAACACTTTCGTCAGTGTGATCGTTTTCGTCTTTCAAAATGTTCCGTATATTATTCATACAGGTTCTGACCATAGAGAACCTGTATGAATAATATACGGAACATTTTGGCGACCTTTCATATTCAAATTGACACACAAAACAAGATGATGGCGGCCACTGCACTGCAAACATGGCCGCGATTCACGGCAATCTCCTAAGACAGGTTTTTCTAAATCTTAAAAGGAGAAGCTCAAAGAAAATTGTAAATTGTAATCCCTTTGGTGGTGCTAGCCCAAGCTCACATAACACCATTGCCTCTGTCGGGCCATGGCACTTCGGGCCTGGACCCGCAAGTTGTGGGCAATGCGGCACCAAATGTCCAGGGTCCCTACAAAATAAACAATTCTGTGCTTCAACAGCAGCCACAGCAAACCGATTCCTGGAACGCTGGCTAGTTTAACCAGGTGGTTGGACAGGGGGCCGGACCATCTAATGGTCAACAAATCTTGGCCGCCCTGCACCGGCAGAGTTATCCACTATTCGGCACTCTTCCTCCAAAAAGTTCAACAAGTCTGAGAACAATCGTAGGTAGTCAATGCTATTACCATCATACCTATGCTTAAAGCGTAGCTTAAGTTTGGGGGACAACTTCCCGAGCACAATGTTAAGCAGTATAAAAGACCAAGAATCTACTGGTAGGTTGAGACACTTCAAGGCATACACCGCAATCATCAACGGGTTCAAGAGGTCCTTGCGCAAATCATGTGTCTTACCAACTATAGGCAACCCTAATATATTTGGCTGACATGAGTGTCAGCCAAACGCCTAACATTTTGATACCGTAGGTCAGAAGCTCACGAGCAATATTATAATTTTCGTCCGTCACGGGTAGGTGTTGGACGATGCCACAAGCCTCTCCTCTCAATGAGGACAACAAATATGCCATCTTCTGGCTGGAGGTGAGGTCCCCCCGCTCGTGCACAAGACTATCGAACAAGTTTAAGAAGCCTACCCAGGCATCAAGTCGTCCATCAAATCGTGGGAGGTCAAGGGTAGGCAACCTGCTCAAAAGCCCGGGAGAAGGAACTACTGGCGAACGCTTGGGGTCAATCTTAAGCGACTTATCAATACTCCCGCGAACCTTCTCAGTAATGGTGTCTATGAGCACCAAGGCACGGTCATAGTCACAAGTGACTGCCGCATGGAACTCATCCTCTGCGGGGTTCAAAACCAAAAACTCCTCAAAAGCCCTATGCAAGTCCTGCTTATACTCTGGGATCATTTCAAATCGCACTAAAAGAGCAGCATAGCGGTCGGGTCTGTCTACGATATCTACAGCGGATGTAAGCCACCTTAAGACAGCCTTAATTTTGTTTGAGTTCCTATTAACAGACATAATTGCATAAGTAGATGAACACAATATTAATTTGAAATAAAAAACATACTTACAAATAAACACAAAATAAAGTTTAAGTTTGCAACAAGTCAAAATAAATTTACAAGTTTTGTTATTAAAACAAGTTTTAAGTTCCCTTACTAAGGGAAAACAAACATAAAACAATTTACAAAACCTTTCCTACCTAACCCTAATAATAAAGAAAAAAAAACTTAATTTTAATTAAAAAACCTACTTAATGTTGGAACTGCACTAGGAATGTTATACAAACTAACCTGACCTGCCTGAGACCCTAAGAAAGGTAGCAAAGCATCGGCAAGTCACATAAGGTCAAAATTTTATTATAATAAATGAAGGTGTACCGTTGGAAGAATTTATGATTTATCCAAACCAAATAATAATAATATGTAGGACAAATTACACATATTGCTCTGGT
Source organism: Monopis laevigella (assembly GCA_947458855.1). NCBI lineage: Eukaryota > Metazoa > Arthropoda > Insecta > Lepidoptera > Tineidae > Monopis > Monopis laevigella. The sequence continues at coordinate 3,544,936 of OX381577.1, read as the reverse complement.
CACAAACTAAGCTCTTGGCGTGTACTATGTGTACCAGAAGCAACGATATAATTAATATTATATTTTATAAACACCCAGACCACGACAAACTGTACAGAAAAAAACGTACTAATATTTTTTTGCCATGGGTGGGAATCGAACCCACGACCTCCGGATATAACGCCAAAGGCGCAACCACTAGTCTACGGAGGCTGTCAATATACCAAGGCTGTAATAAACCAAATCTAGCCAACAAACCAGTTTCTAAACTGAGCTAGGAACAAATAATTTGAGGTTATATGTGTATAACCTCAAAATTTGCACAGATGGGTAAATTAAAAAACCCACTAACAAAATGTTCTAGAATGTGTACGAACCACGCTCTGCTACCAGAAATGTGCGAGAAGCCGGGAACCAAACTCTTCCAAGCTTCTCACACGGGGTGCGTTGCGCACCGCAATTAACTTAAAAACTAAACTTACCGAATGGCTTGGTGGTTAGCTTCAGCGTCGAGATCCCTGGGTACCCAAGGAATGCAATATCTTCGATCTTGAACCAAAACCACTACAAATGCCACTCAAATACGACGTTGGAACAATATAACAAACAACGCGACAAATCTGAATTATTTGCAGGCGCCTAATACATGGCGTTCGAAACTCGACACATAAATGGTATATCTAATAGGCCTCACAAAAATCACATTACGGAACAAAAACTCTATTCACAATAGAAACAAAATAATTAACTCGGGACAAAATATACTCCATTTTTCAACTTCACTCTTAACTGCCTGACATAGGTTATAACCACAGATTAGCGTCCATAGACTATTATCAAAATCGAACATTGTCTATGAAACTAAATATTGCTTTTCGGTGTATAGACACAAAAGAAATAATAGTAGGTATAAGTAGTATAGGTAGATTATGTGGAATGATATAAGTGCGAATAATAACTTTAAAGTTAACTAAAGCTTAACTTTAAAGATTGTACCTACCTACTAAGTTGAAAGAAAAACTTACCAAAACATTGCCTTAGTATATTTGCTTAGTCTATGTTATTTATTATTAAGAAACCTACGTAGGTAGGTACCTAATTGGGCAAATAAATAAGTATGTACGAGCAAGTATGTATGTTGTCTACTTATCAAAACTGCATAATATTTCTAGTAATAGTTAGTTCACGGTAGTGCACTAACTATTACCACCTATACTTATTAAACAAAACTATAAACTAATACTATAGTAATTAAATATCTAAACAAGTACGTAAATACGAGAGACTTAGATAACTATAACAAAGGACAACATTTGGTACATAGGAAAGGTAATGAAAATTCGCATTCTTATAAACAGACTACTAGACACACGTTTTGATATTTTTTTGGTGTACCTGCCTAATAATAACCGTGGTAGGCGTGGATTTATTTACCTTTTGAGGTCCTTTAAAAATATTAGATCGAAAAAACTTATTTTGGATGCGCAAAAAAATATCTTCACCGTCACAGGCGTTCTCGTCTAGCTGCGTTTATGAGACGTGACGCCTCCTTGCGGCCCCCTGACTCAAAGTCAAAAATGTACAGCGCTTAGTTTTAGAGATATTCGCGATAGTACTAGGTACCTTACCCTGCTACAGCTGTACCCGGTCTACCCTAAGCAGGTGATCATTAGGTAGGTACTGAAAGTAATAAAGTGGTTATTTTGTAAAAGTTGGTAATTATGGGATACGGAGCAACGGAGTAGTAATTAGCGAAAGTATTTATTATATTATTTATGATTATTTTATGGAAAATTGGTCAATAAGGAAACGTGAACAAAAAAGCAAACAAAATTGGAATGATAGGAAAGTGGTGCGAATTATGGAAATGTTAGCATTGTGGAAAAGTGGCCATTATGGAAATGTGGCTATTGTAGTATTAAAAAGCGGTTATTATGCCAGAATTATGGAACGTGGGTATTGAGAGTAAGCAATATAAGAAACTAGTTATTAAAGAAAGGAGGAATTATAATTCAATTGTCCCATAATTTCCACTTTCCCATAAAGCCCACTTACCTATAATAAGTAATCAGTTTCTGTAATAACCAATTCCTCATTTTGCTTACTTTCTCATAATAACAACTTTCGGTAATGACCACACCGAAATGCCGATACGTACATTGCCCTTTTTCATAACGTCCAATTAAATTATTTTAAATGAAATATATATATATATATTTATATTAGAACAATATGATAAACAAATCCAATTTGATCTACTAAAACTAATACTAATGTATCATAAGAGCCAGCTGGTCCTTATACTTCATCTAATCAGTGTTTGCGTCGTCATTCATTTTGAAGATTACATTTTGGTTTATGTGAATTCTACGCTGTGTATCAATATTTAAATATTTACAGATTGCCCCCAAAATAGTGTACAATATTGCGGATGAAATAGAGATCGAAAGAAAACGGATCGAAGCTGCGGCTCCCAAGAAAAGACGTGCTTCATCTCTTTTGCGTGCTCTTCATGGCTAAATGTTACTATTACTAATTATAAATTTTCCAATACATAAAAGATATACCTAGGTACTTAGTTGGAACTTTCGATAATGATATAGCGACATCTACCGCCTCGCCTACTTAGTTGGAACTTTTGATAATGATATAGCGACATCTACCGCCTCCGTAGACAAGTGGAGTGCACAGCTTTTAGGATCGGGTAGACAGAATAAAAAAGTAATTTACCAAAAATAAAACGCGACTGATTATTTTTTTATGTTTAATATCAACTAAGTACCTCAAATAAAGTAACATGATTCATTTCGCGATATAGGTAATCAAAATAGATTCTGCCGCCTAGCGAGAAAAAAAAAACCTCTCTAGCATTCTTTAAGTGTTAACCTCGCTCTTACATTTAGCATAAATCCAATAATAATTATAAATAAAAAAATATAGGAAAGTTTAGGCAACCACAAAAAATATACGGAAGTGATTAGTACAAAAAAAAATAGATGTGCTGATGGTACAGTAGCAAAAAAAAAACGATAGATGTATGGCGCTATTCATAGAGAAAATTTAGTATAATAGGGTATTTGACTCCTTTTTGAAACTCGTTTTATATGATTCTTCATTACTATAATAAACACACTACATTGATATTTCCGGGATGTCTACTTATTATTAATAAAAATCAATGTTAAAGTTTGAATTTCCACAATGGCGCTAAAAACGCTGTTTCGCAGTCTATGTCAAGTGTGACGTCACACGCAAGTAAACAAACAAGCACAGATTAAAAGCAGATTAAATAATCTTCTATATTATACTGTATTCTATTTCATCTACATGATTTATAATCTGTGTATTGTTTTGTTTACTTGCGTGTGACGTCACCAGTCATCAACCAATCTAAGATGTTTTTGTTTTAAATCAAATTGTACGCCACTGCCGTAAACAAGTGGTTTCACATTTGCGGTTGTTTCCGGAGGTCGTGGGTTCGATTCCCACCCATGGCAAAAAAATATTAGTGTACGTTTTGCTGTACAGTTTGTCATGGTCTGGGTGTTTATAAAATATAATATGTATTATAACGTTGTTTCTGGTACACATAGGTCAAGCCTAGATCATAGTTTGTGACGAGAGCAATATGTGTAAATTGTCCTACATATTACTATTATTTATATAGGTACATAGCTTTTCGTAGTAAACTCATATTAATAGTTTGTTTAGATTTGTCATTGGTGGCATAGGTACTACATGGTAGTAGCGATCAATACGGTTTGTTAAGAAACATATTGATTGACTCCATTCATGGACTTTGTAGGCAGTCTTATGGCAAGCTCCAATAAAAAAAGGTACTTACATAATATTATTTTCATTTCAGGTTGAAGATGAGTTTGCTGAAGTCACGGAACCGGCAAAATGAAATATTTTGAACAACCTTACAGACGATGTTAAAATTAATAAATTTTTAACTGTCACTTAAATGAAACAAAATAAATAAAATATTTTTTGTCCTCTTATACGAGTATCTCCTAAGATTTTAGATCTATATTATTTTAAGTTATTAGGTCTAACAAGACGTAATAGCCGGCTCTTAATTATTAATATATTGAAGTGCGCTGCGCAGGAGGTACAACTCATCTACAAATATTATAGCTAATGATAGATTAACTAACTTTTAAAAAAGCTCAAAGAAGCCAATCGGAAAAACCCATTATGTATGGAATTCGACGTTTCTTTTCGATCGGTATTTTACTCGGCTTTTCGGAAATGGCCCGATCATTAATAAATGAATTGGCTACTAATTGGGGCCCTACCGAGAACACAATAGAAATACCGTTTGAAATCTCCATCGAAAGATAAATGTATGGGATTTGAGTTTCTCGTCGATAGGGCTCTACCCATAGGGCCTTAGCACAACAGCATCGATAGGCTCGATAAATCGACAAAATCGATTCATATCGATTTTATAAATGAATGCTCATTCATAAACTTCATTTTATCGACTGTCAAACTATATCGATGTGGTTGTGCTAAGCCCCATAGTACCCATAGACTAAAATTCCTATACATTTTTAATGATCGACGCGTCAAAAAGATATGTAAACTTTGCCTTTTTTATACAATTTAGAAGAATCAGCGGCCAAATTCTATTTCTTGTAACTGAAACTTTAGCTTATCAAAACACTAAATCCTTTATAAATGACATTGAACAATCAGCAACATACAATACATAAAAAGTGCATGTACGTAATTCCCTTGTGTTACAGGTGCTTTTGCTTTGACAGTTTTTAGCATTCCGTGTGGTGACAAATTTAAAGATTTTGACATCTAAAAAACAGAATGTGGCCGCTGGGGATCTTTCACGCATACTCCACAGCCTATCACTGACTTAAAGGTATATTTATTCTTATCAACTAGGAAAATAATATAAAATAAACAATATTACATTAACGTCATTTATTAAACACAAACTTTACTTTACAATATGATGTAATGTAGGCATATACTAATCCAATAGGAATTAAATAAATCAATTAGGTGACGGTATTTGTCCAGCCCCATCATAGTGTGGCTGAATTTGTTTCCAATGTGACAATTATTAAAATAACTTAACTTGAATACATTAAATAACACATAGTAGGTATAATTATAACTAACATTCGTCTAACACAATTACATCATCCAAGATGCTTTCAATATCTGCAGTCGCCACGTGATCCTCTTTCTTGTCATGTCCCGCGTTCACATTTGTGACCTTAGCTTTATTATCATCTTTTACATTATTTTTTGTGACCAGTTGTTGGTTTTTAACTATAGGGGGTTTATCTTGCGTGTTTTTAGTTGGCGTTGTTAGAACTGATGCTGTAATAGGTTTAGCCTTAACAGCATCAGTGGCTTTTTTAACAACATTGATTTGTTGTTGATTTAGTTTTGCTGGAGTCTGTGGTGTTGGTTTTGCATTTGGAGTGATTTTTGCTGGTTGTTTGACAGCAGTGGTAGCTGGTTTATTTTCAGTTTTCGGTGTTGCAGTACCCGGGCTAGCTTTAATATTACTATTTGCTTGCAACCTGTTATCATTTTCAATTCCTATTGTTGTATTAGCTCCTTTATTCTTTTTCTTGATAGGCGCACTTTGCAACTCTGGTGGACATATTGTAAATCCATATACTGCATTAATTTTTATATTGAACCCTTCTGAAAATTATATAAAAAATATTATATTAATACAAGTATTATTATTATCTATCCGTTGCTTTGGGAGTTGCAAGGCAAGTTGTTTTATGTAAATTTACCGTTACAAAATATAAAACCTAATAGACATGCAAATTTATCAGTTTATTAAATACCATTCGGATAGTGTTCTTTTTTCTTGAAACATCCATAAAAGACAAAATAATAATACCTATAAATTGACTATGTTTTCTAGTTCAATATTTAAAAAGATTTTTTGATGATTATTGAACAGCTGTCTGTGTCATTAGTACGTTACTACGACTGTGACATGAAATAGCGTCAAGTGATAAACCTTTTTATGGTATTACTAGCTGTGCTCGCGACTTCGTCCGCCTGGAATAGTTTTTTTTTATTATACAAACTTTCATCCCCTATTCCCCTTGGGGGTATAATTTATCAAAATCCTTTCTTAGCGGATGCCTACGTCATAACATCTACCTGCATGCCAAATTTCAGCCCGATCCGTCCAGTGGTTTAAGCTGTGCGTTGATAGATCACTATGTCAGTCAGTCAGTCAGCCACCTTTGAGTTATATATATTTAGATTGGATTAAATAAATGGAAATAAAATTTTTATGCTTATAGTTTAACAGCTCTGATAGTTGCCACTATGCCGGCTAAATAATTCGATTCCACCGTTTCTTATCAGGAAACAACTGGATCTATTTCCTGTCGAGGTGGAAGTCTTCTTTCGGGGTGCCGTTACGAAACGGTGGAATGATTTGACGATCTATCCACAGAATAAAACTGAAATATAACTACGTCACTTAAGGGTTTTTGCTTCTGTATAGGAGGCGGTAGTAATGGAAACGGCCGCTCAGCCAGCGCCGTTATAGAGACCTTACACTCACCTTAGTCAGGCTCCGCAACACTAGTCTGCTGCCATGATTTTGAATAAACTATTTATTAATTATTATTAAAAATTATATAAAATACCATCACAGGTGCCTATTTGGCTCCCGAGAACCGTTTAAACGGCCTTAGGGTACCTAGCGGAGGGATTAACCCGTCCTCATTTCGGCGATGGTATTCGGAGGCAACACCTAACAAGTGGCGAGCTTGTTGCGGTGTTTATGATGGTATAGCCTTGTTGTATAAAGCGGTCACCCATCCCAGGCCGGCCTTGTTGTCATCTGCTTAACCTTGTTACCAGTTGCGCAGTGACTTAACCACTAGGCTGGGCCACTTTTCATTATTATTATTGAAAGAAAACTTACCAAATTGTATATTCTTCATGTTACAAAAGTTGTCAAAATCGTCGAGCGTTGTGAACTGCACGGCAAACACCTTGGGAGACACCTTGGACATGGCGGGCAGCTTGAATGTGTTGCGGATCGCTCGGATGGTTTCCTTTGGCGGCTGCTTAAAGAATTGCAACTAAAAAACATGTTTACTGTTAATATATATATATATGTATATAGGTGTTATTTAAAAGGTTGTCCATTGGGCTAATATCAAATCTCTACTCTACTGATCAAATCGAACAACTTTTCTCATGGAACCATGTGTCGTAAATAAAAAATAAATTTGGCTTTTTCATACAAATTGGTTACTTTAACATTACTAGTTGAGTAATATTACAATGACACTAAAATACAATAGCATATTTTATTTATATCACGTGAACTTATTAGGAAACTTGAGTTATATAACCAAAAAATTTTTTAAAGTATTCATACATACATACATATGTGATGATATCATCACGGGTGCCTTACGGCGCCCGAGGCCGGTTAGACGGCCCCAGGGTACCCAGCGGAGGGGTTTTAATCCCACCTCGTCGTAGCCGATGGTATGAGTGTACACCGAACAAGTGACTAGCTCGTCGCGATGATTTGAATAGACTCAATAACCCATCTATAAACAGTTTCACAAGTTGGTATAGTGAAACCGGGACCGACAGCTTAACGTGCTCTCCGAGACACTATAGTGGTGTTGTTAAACAAATGTACATAATTTTTTTAATTAAAAACTCATTGGTACATACCGGGATTCGAACCAGGGACCTAAGTGGTTTTTTTTAAGTCCAAGGTCTAACCAACTCGGCCACCACGTATATTTTAAAGTATTCAGTAAAATGAAATCTATAACAACTAATATTACCTATAAAGCTTAAGAGTTTCTTTAGTTGAGAACGCGCTAATCTCAGGACTATTGGAGACGGATTACTAGTCGTTGCTAAGCAATTGCTAAAGCTTAGCCAATGCTACTAACTGCATAATATAAAATAAAAAGTTAGTTCTTCAAGCAATGGCTAAGGCTAAGCAACGACTATTAATCCGACCTTTAGTGTTGGATAGACTTTTTATAGAAGAAGGCTATTGGCTATATAACATCACGCTACGACCAATAGGAGCGAAGGATCAATCAATGAAAAATGTTGCGAAGACGGGGAAATTTTACTCTTTTTGAAAGCTTCCGTTGCGTAAACGGTGAAGTTACGCAGACCGAAATTCAAATTTAATTACTGTTATGTAAAAAAATATCATCTGATTTAATATTAGTAAGCAAAATATAACAGCGCATATTGCCAAGTTTAAACCATAAAAATATCCTCTCTTCTCACGAGAATCCGACCAGGATTCATTCAATTAAACGTTTAAGGTCACTAGAATGCCATTTTCCCAAATACTTACGAGTACCTCTTAGACTTTGAAGCTTGTATACATCACTTGATATCTTATCAATAACTACGGCTTTTTGATATTTAGGTGATAATTTGGCCATAAAGTTCTTTTCTGCATTTGAAAGAGGCTTGGTTCGTTTCCAAACAATTTCACCTATCCTATATTCACACACACGGCGTCTTAAGTCATAACGCTTCTTGCTAACATCGTAAGCATTTTTAATCCGAGCACTTACATCTGCATAGATATCTGACCTTAATTTTAGTACGTTTTCAAATGTATTTCTATCAATTTTAAGTGAACTGTTCTTGTCAAAGGAATACGGCCTAGGTCCTTGAACATTGGTTTCTCGACCAAAAAACAAATAAGATGGCGTCTTACCCGTGACCTCATGAATGGATGTCCTAATGGCGTGACCTATATGAGGTATATACTTATCCCACTCCTTGTGATTCTGTTCCACATAGGATGCAATGGCGGTTCATATAACTTTGTTAACACGTTCAGTTGGATTTGCTTGCGGATGATAGTATGGTGCCGTAAGGCAAAGTGCTCAGGATATTAGTGTATATATTAAACAAAGTTAGGTAAATTTTATAAATTAATCGCATTTATTTTCATATTTACCCTAAATTTTGTGTATATTTTATATATTACCACTATTCGGTTTGATAGTTTTTGTAAATAGAGACTAACGCGTTAAATAATAACTACTGAAAAACTCCTCATTGTCAAATATAAAAAAAAAACTGGCAACATTATAAATAGCAATTTTTTTTTAGGGATAGTGTTTTACGTTATATGTATAAGTATTTGTTTTATCAACGTTAATATGTGCGATAAATTCTAACATTAGTTTACCTACCATTTTTATTTATTTATTAGGATATTAAAATGAGCCATATATGAAATGATATGTAGGTATTTGTATATTTAATATTGTGAAATTACCTTCGCATACAGCGGATTGTGAACGTTCAGGATACGCTTCTTCACATTCAGTGCCAAAACCTGTAATAAAGGTTATATTAAAAAAAAATGTTCATCGAAACCGAAAACCGTTGACGTAAATTAATGTTTCCTTATACTGGCTGTTTTTTTTTACAGTGAATTTTTTTATGCATTGAGTATGGCTGAGTTAGAGAACCCATTTTTTAAATAAAATAAAATACTCGAAAAATAAATTATCATATGAACGCCTGTATGGTTAAAATTACTCTAAAAAATACATACTGAAATTGAAAGGAAAAAAATACTTGTTATTATTTTCATCATAGAAACAATATAAAAAAAAAAAACTGACAGAAAACACCCAGTGTAACATTATTGAATCACAGTTTCGTGATTCTAAGTTATGTAAAACTCCACCTATTCTTCGCAATATTTACTTAAATCTGTAACAATTTTCACTTCACTGTAAGGTATGGCGTACCTTGTTAATTTTTATGACTATCTATGAAATTAATCTATGAGGGGCCGTGCTGGGGCCATTGCAAATAGGAATTCGTTTATCAAAGTAGTGCAAAACATTTTTGTTACTATATATTCCATGATATAAGTATTAAGTATTTGTAAATGCACTCACATCCGTAAGGGTCTGGGCTCCCTTATTTTTTAAAATGTCGATAACTATTTTATCTTCCTTCGGCATCTTGTCTGTTATCTCGGGAACCGCTGCAATAATCTGTGAAATAATAATGCTGTCAAAATAACATGTAAAGTTTCACTTTTAAATGAATGCAACTATCAGTACCTACTTCAATATAAACTTCAGCAGTTACAATTTTGCTTACAAAAACCAACATAAAAATAATAATTGGACTTTGACTAAGAGCCAAGTTATTATTGGAAGTATGGGCGTAAAAATCTTTCTGTTGGGGGTAATGCATATTTTTATAATATAATACCTAATTAAGAATATCCTAAAGTGGGCTGAACATATAGATGGCATAGTTAAGCGTGCTAATTCACTTCTCTACGCAATCAGAAAATCATTCCAGAAAATTACCCTAGTCATGTTCCTCAAAATCTATAAAACATTCATTAGACCACTTTTGGAATATGGGTTGATCGAAGATTTTATCGAGACCTTTAAAATCCTCACAGGCAAATATGACTGTCCCCACTTGGTTGAAATGCTCCATTTCAACGATTCTATATTTCCCCGTCGTAACCATGACATGAAGTTTCATGTCAAGAACACTTAGCAGCAAAAATGTTGGATATAACTTTATTAGCAACAGAGTGGTGAATATGTGGAACAGGCTGCCACAGGACATGGTCAACTCCTCTACTGTTAACACTTTTAAGAATAAACTGGACAAGTGGCTATTAACTAACAAATTAGACAATAAATAAAAATTAAGAACTATACACCAGTGCTTGATATAGGTATATCAGCAATGTGCTTATAATATTTAACGTTGGCAATATATATATATATATATATATATATATATATATATATATATATATATATATATATATATATATATATATATATATATATAGGTAAGCTGGTAGAAAATGCCTAAGGCATTAAGTTCGCCTATGTACAATTTTATTTTGTAATTTTGTGCAAGTATTTTAAATAAATATTAAAGAATTTATATTTTTGTTGTATAAAAATGACGAGTCAAAGTGTATCCGCTGTATACAGCGTCGCGACGCTGTATACAGTCCAGTGGCCAGCCCCTAGCTACGACGCGTCGTAGCTAGGGGCTGGCCAGACGGGCGGCTGCCAGGGGCGCAACCCTCAGGGGGGCGCATTTTGCCAACCCACAGCATTCGGGCTATTGGAGCTCAGAAAATAAGGAAGAAAAGAAGGGCGCGTAAATCATATCTTGCCAGGGGCGCTCGTGACTCTAGCTACGACGCTGACTGTATATCACGATTATACCTAATGAATAAATGAAATAAGTATGAGATAATAATAATAAATATATAGGACAATTTACACATATTGCTCTGGGTACAAACTAAGCTCTAGGCTTGTACTGATAAATATATAAATGTAAACAAAAGACAAGCTAATTACATTATGCTACACCGATCTGCACAACAAGTCGCGTTTTACACGCGACTTTTACAAAATCATGAACACTCACCTTTTCTATATGTGGTCTTCCATATGTGGCTGAGTTGGTTAGACCTTGGACTTAAAAACACTTAGGTCCCTGGTTCGAATCCCGGTGTGTACCAATAAGCTTTTATTTAAAAAAAATATGTACATTTGTTTTACAACACCACTATAGTGCCTCGGAGAGAACGGTAAGCTGTCGGTCCCGGTTTCACAATACCAAGTTGTGAAACTGTTTATATGGGTTATTGAGTCTATTCAAAACAACTCGACGCGCTAGCCACTTGTTCGGTGTAGACTCATACCATAGGCTACGACGAGGTGGGATTAAAAACCCCTTCGCTGGGTACGCTGGGGCCGTCTAGGCGGTCTCGGGCGCCGTAAGGCACCCGTGATGATATATATGTGTGTGTACTCACCTTTTCTAACATAATTTTCATTTCCTTATTGAGACAGCCTTGCAGGAGTGGGCTCAACTTGTATTGTGGCGGGGCTGCTTCATTTGTCGTTTCTGCGATCTTTTTGGCCATCGCTTGCCTTTTCTTCTTCGACGGCAACACCGGGGTTTCCGCGATATGCTTCCTCTTTGCCAGCGCTGCCGTTGGTTGTGATGGCTTGCTGAGCTGTGGAGGTGCACTGACTTTGGGACCTGAAGGAGGGTTTCTGTTTATTCCTGCAGGAGGGTTTTGTCTGATCACTCCAGTTGATAAAGTTTTAGATGTGTCAGGCCCGATCTTCTTTTTTATATCTAAAATTATATTTTCCAATATTTAGATAATTATAAAAAATGTTACAATTAATTTGAAGAAGTTTAATTTAATACAAAATGTATACCATTTCCAATAGTTTAATATTGGTATATCCTTGTGGACTCATCCACAAAAACTTATTGAGGTCTTCAAGAACACTTTAGTTATGGAATGTTTTGTCTCTTTTACGCATATTATTCTCTAAAGTGTTCTTGAAGGACTCCATAAGTTTTTATGAATAAGGCCGTTAGAATGTAACCAAGGTCAACTAACGCATTTCCGTTCGCTAAATTGGTAAAATTTTAACCACTTTATACTTAGATCAACAAAACAACATTGTTTGTTGAAGATGAATTAAAAATTCCAGCATTTTGTACTTATTATAATAATAATAATATGTAGAACAAATTACACATATTGCTCTGGTCACAAACTAAGCTCTAGGCTTGTACTATGTGTACCAGAAGCAACGATATAATACATATTATATTTTATAAACACCCAGACCATGACAAACTGTACAGAAAAAACGTACTAATATTTTTTGCCATGGGTGGGAATCGAACCCACGACCTCCGGATACAACGCCAAAGGCGCAACCACTAGTCTACGGAGGCTGTCGAGGCTGTATTCAAAGTCAAAAGTCAAAGTCAAAAATATTTATTTCATGTAAACCTTTACAGGTATTTATGCATAGTCAAAAAAAAAAAAAAAACTATATTTAGTATAAGGTCTAAGTGTGCGCTTGGTTAGGCTTTTGCATACATAAGATAATTAGAAACCAAACCGAACACACACCACATAACCAACCAGTGTAAGACTAGGTGGTTAGCTGGTTCCATTGACCTGTCCATCGTTATCTGCCATGCAAAGGTGCCACCGAGCCGACCAACCTAACAGATTATATCTACGCCCCAAATATCCACTATAAGTAATAATTAATATAAAAGTACAAAAATGTATCAATCAGAGCGCAAACACTAACCGCATGTTGGTCCCCCAGAGACACCCCGGAGAAAAAGGCACCAGCAAGTAAAAAACTCTGGCGTTCCACATATGTACCTGACCATCAGGAGATATGCTTATTTACTAGCTTATAATATGTGATATTTTATATATGATAATTTACCCTCATCCTGCTGAAGAGCACGAGTAGAACACCCCATAGCAGATAAACCATTTTTTTACAATATAGAGGTAGTACAGAATCACAAAACACCAAAGCCCCCCGATGCCCGCGCTAGTCTATCCGACAATTTTGCGAGACCTCCGCTTTTAACATAATAATTAAACTATGCATGTCCAGCGGAGATCCAAGGCCCCCACAGCAGCATATTATTAAGACTGTATGTATTGTTTTACTTGTTTGTTTTTACTTGTTGTTTTCGAGTTTTAATATTACCTACTAGAACTGTCTAATGTAAAATAAATACTTGGAAATAGTATAATTAATTTTATAAATAAAGTATAATATGCCTAATATATAGACAGACAGACGAACCACGCAAACTTTATAGCAATGACAATCGCTTACATGTTGTATTGACGCTTTTGGACTAGGTTACAGAATACAATAGCGCGTTGAGTGTATGTAAGTTGGCAATCATATCAAATAAACTTATTAGTTAGTGAGCAGGTACGTTTTTAAAGTTGTTTTTAGTTATATAAATCGATGTGAGGTACTAATACAGCGAGGTGCAGAGTTATTACTAACCGCTTAGTACAAAGGGTATTTTTTGTTATAAAATTAAACGATTATATAGAAAAGACAAAACAAGTAGGTATATAGTTTACCTAGTGTTTTTAAGGCTCCATAGTATTTGGTCCCTTGTTCGGATGTTTTAGTAAACACATTCTTATCATAGTTCACCTTAGCCACTTCAGGGTGGCGTTTCATGGGAGCATCAAAACGTTGCGATACTTTTTTACCTAAAACAAATCAATCTGTTAATATTTGCTTTTATGTAAAGTTGTGTAAAGTATAACCCCAATAAGTTATCTGTGAAGTGGCGAAAATAGGAACTAACTAAAAAGAAATGCCGCCATGTTGAAATGTTATTCGATTGTTATTGTTAAAAGCTATAACAAATGATACTGAAACTGTAAAATAATTTTACAAAGTTTACCAGCGGCTCCACTGTTTGTTTTTTTTTAATAACGCGATGGGGACGACACCTTTTAGTTCACAGTTAAGTTTGTGGAACCGTACAAAAAGATGAAAGAAACTGTACAAGAAGTTTGCTTTACAAAGAAGTATGGCAAACATTTTATCTCTGTCAGTTTTGTTGAAATAAAATTTGCACGATGTTCCAATATTGATATTTAACGCCTTAAGACGGTAAGCTAAATTATTGGATATTTTTCCTCAATGGTGAAACTAATATATTAATAGAAATACAAAATTAAAAATACCTTCATACGTTATTGTTAATGCATGTGTTCTACTTTCAAGTAGAAGTATGATAAAATTTATCATGAATTTAGTAAACATACAGCTGATGAGTTTCCCCCTCCACTTATAAACGATAGTATTCTGAAGCTAGCTGTAATTTTAGCGATTCGATACAAGATGATTTCGCTGGAACCGGAACAAATAAAAATAAATCATCTTCGCCGGAACTAGAATGGTTATTGTGTCGGCAGCCATCTTAACCACTGCTCCCATTGCTTTTATCCAGAAGTACGAAGTTATTACAACACTTTCCATAGGATAAGTAACAAAACCTTGCTTATTTTTGGTCAAATTGTAGATGTTTGATTCTGCAGGACATTCCTGTAGTTATGGTAATCAGCAGTGGGGTGGTTTTCACTACCCCCTAATATGGGCGGAGTCAGTCGTGATATAAATATATCAACATTAAAATTTATAAAATATATACATTAGTTAATTGCATAGGCGCAGCATACTGCAATTCATTCAACTTTGCCTCCTCACTATGGAATAATATAAATTACAAATAAATGTACTTTGACAGAAGGTAACGTCCAACATTGATTGGGGCACTGAATATAGAACACTTGTACAAATATTGCCCAGGTCACAAAGACACTAGGCCAGTGCTTTGTGGACCAGGAACAATGAGTAAACACCCAGGCCAAGGAAAACTATACAAAAATGGTACTAATCATTAAAGCCAAGATTCATTCTCGGAAATAGTTTTCTAAAGCCAAGTCCGGTCCAAGTACGGGCGATATATCATCACGGGTGCCTTACGGCCTCAGGGTATCCAGTGGAGGGATTTTTAATCCCAATCTTAGACGATGGCACTATGAGCTAGCCACCGATGAAGTGGCTAGCTCGTCGCGATGTTTGGATAGGCTCAATAACCCATCTAAAAACATTTTTACAAGTTGGTATAGAGAAACTGGGAACACGTGAGAGCACTTTAAACTATCACGTGCTCTCCGAGGCAATATAGTGGTGTTGTTTAAACAAATGTACATAAAATTTTAGATTGAAAACTCATTAGTACATACCGGGGTTCGAACTAGGGACCTAAGTGTTTTTAAGTCTAAGGTCTAACCAACTCGGCCACCACGTATATGAAATTGATTTAGAGTTCACAGATATTTGAATGTAAAAACTTGTCAATAGCTTATAAGTTACATCATAAGAAACATTTTATTGTTAGAAATGACTGATAGTTTTCTGGAAATAAATAATTAATCTAGCCCAACACTCCAGATCTACTTAACGAAGAGTGAAATTTACACATTACCTATAACAATATATTTTTACAACAAAAAAACAATCTAGAGTAATGAAGAACTTCTTGACCCTTGCAGAACATTTACCCAGCGACTAGGTCCAGCACACCCTATCAGTAGTAAATCACATAAAAGATTATGCTTAAAATTAAAATAACATTAACGTAAAACATACATATTTTTATGTTATCTTAAATATTTAACGAGTATAAATTATTTTTATCCTGAAACCAGTCGTTCTTTGAAGAGAAATCTCTAAAACTGAAGACCAGACAAGTAAAGTTTACGCTCCTTATATTTACGACGACTAACGACGCAACAACACGTCTGAACTGCTTTGTTGCTTCGCAGTTATCAATCAATCGCTGGTCGTTGAGCACACGATGGGGCCGAAAATACTAGGGTAATCCCTATTACTGTGGTTGACGGCTCGCCGAGGACTTGTTTACTGTCAAAAAACTTGTGGACCTGTAAAGGAAGCTAGGCATGGTGGCCGTGCAAGCAGTGGAGCGATGTCACTAATGGGTCGTACGATCCATTGACACCTATGTAGCCGTTTCATTAAACTCGTAAAGCGAATACATTTCTACGACACCGCTGATTGTTTTGTGGCGCAAGAGTCACGGAACGCCAGTCGCAATATGCATATTGAAGTTCTGCTGACGCTGAAGCATAGTTTTATTCGTGGCGGAGAGTAATTAAAACCACGCTTTAACCACACTTTGTAACACTCCGGGTAAATGTGATTTGATGGCTGGTCAGACCGACACCTGACCCAGAGTGGTAAACGATGACTAGTGGAAGATTAATCGGTCGGTTTTGGCTTCGTTAACGGCTTCGGCTTCTTTAACGGCTTCAGACAGACATCTTGATCCAGAATGGTAAACGATTTTTTGTCAGAGCTTTAAGCGGTCGGCCTTGATACCTAGCCTCAAGTGAAGGCGATTTGGTGACTGGCCGTAGCATTAAGCGAGCGACATAAGCTCTGTAACAACTTCAGATATACACCTCGATCCAGAATGGCAAGGCAATTTGATGGCTGGTCGGACATTAAAGCAGGCGGCCTTAGCTCCATTAACAGCCTCAAACCGACACATAGCCTTGAAGTGGTAAAAGCGATTTGTGGCTGGTCGGAACATTAAGCGGCGGCCTTGGCTCTGTTAACAGCTTCAGATCGACATACACCTAGGCCCGAAGTGGTATAGGTGAATAGATGACTGGTCTGTACACTAAGCGGGCGGCCTTGGCTCCGTTAACAGCTACAGACCGATCCCTTGACCAATAATGGTAAAGGCATTTTATGACTGACCGGAACATTAAGCGGGCGGCCTAGGCTCTGATAATAGATTATTAACCATAGGCCATAACGACCGGTGATTATATACTCCAATCAAGGATTTGCCCATTAGACCTTTTGTCTCCCAGAGTTTCAGATTGGGTAAGCGGCGGCGGTAGCTTGTGACCAGTAGAACGTATGTCTTTCCAACATTTACAACCTAGACCTTAGTTTGAGACTAGGGCAATATGTATGAAATGTCCTACATATTATTATTACCTGTCAAGCCACGAGGGAATAGTGCCTAATATTCTCTACATCTTCTTGGCGTAAAGCTTCGGATGTTTAGCGTACTAGGATAGGTCGGGCTGTCATGCGGAAACAATGCTAATGGGAAATCCTGTTATTTTCTGGAAAGACGTTCACTTTACATCAGTGTGTACAGAACGGATGATAGTCCCTGCGGGACTCCCATTTAGTACTTTGCAAAGACTTTCCTCTCCACACCCAGGTGGATGTATCGGCTGCTCAGAAAAAAGGAACCACATTACCACGTGGGGCGGGCGGGCTCAAGTAGTTTGTGAACGTGACCTGAGGTATGGCCATCCGTCAATGTACTAGCGGTGCCCCAATTACCAATATACATTAGTATGTATTACATCAACAGTAAATTATGCGCGTACGAGAACAGTAACACCTGGAATAATAATATGTATAATTTGCATATTGCACCGACTTACCTGTGGTTTATCATTGGCAAACATTTGGGTTATATTCATATAATATCAACGAGAATCTGGAAACACTTCTTCTCCTTAAAATTCTGTAATTTATAAAACAATTTTTATTCAATAAACCAAAAAAATATTTAAACAAAATTATATCAAATAAATTAAGTAATTAAATTACCTTGTAATGCTGCACGTACCTTCACCACTTCACATAAATTATTTACAAACATTTATATATAATACCACTATTATATCTTTTAATATATGTATATATTTTTTATTGAAAATACTTAGAAGTATTAAGTTTTTGGAAAATTATTCTATGCAAATTTATATCTTATATGTATAAGAGCTTGCCCCGACTGACTATCATCGCCTAGATATAACTGTTGTAGCTAGGTGTATCAAATTTGGACAGTAGATTTCTTTTGTATTGTCGAGGCCCACCAAAATTGGAATACCAAGAGATTAATATATATATTTTTATTAGGAAAGTTGATATGTTGATAATGAATGGTGTTAGAGTCTGGCAAATGAAATTAAAGACTGAGTTTAAAAAATCGATTGTTAAATGCTGTCTACGTTACTTAATGTCTTCACCAAATTCAAGTTTGTGGTGCTATATAATTACCTAAAACTATATTAACATTTAACGTTATTTTCAAAATGAAAAGATAATACGTACGATATTGGTTAATATACAATATAATATCTTGTCATTCGCCCCCGAATGTTCGATGAGGCCGAGAACCGGCTAGGGATAACTCTGCCGCCTGGGCAGTTAAATTGTGTACGGTTCCCAGCGCGCTACAGGTGACAGCGCACCGAAAAGTAGGCTTTATGATAATCGAGAAGCTCTTTCGGCGTAGGGCTGCTATAGGGCGACGCACGCGCAACGGAGCGATGCCGTGAAGGTGTTCATACGGTCCGTCGTACATTCAACGAGAGAGCCGTTCAACGAATTCCGTGAGGGATTGGACCTTTGTCATCATTGATGTTTCAACCAACATACGCAGAAAAATGGTGCGCTAGTCGACATACGCAGAAAAATGGTTTGATGGCGCCTTTCCCCTCCCCAGCCACCAGAAAATGGCGGTTACTCCAGAAGGAAGCGAGCAACCGCGTGGAAATGGGTGGACAGGCGGGTCGAGGAGTTTAAATACAAGGCCGGCATGCCAAAAGCGGTCGGAGGCTTTCTCAATTCAAGAAAGACTCCCACCGTGGACCGGTCTTCGTTAAGCACGCTCGCCATGTGGTGTGCAACACTTGCACCAGCTGGAGCGTAGCTCTTCAGTCTCCGGAGGAACAAGCTCTCGAACAGCTTGTCCGGGTGTGAAAGCAAGGTTACCTTACGGTCAGATTCACGCCAGAATCGATGTCAGCGCTGTCAGCACCGGTCCGTATGAGCGTAAGCGCGCTAACGATAGATGACATTAATAATGACGTCATTACAGAGGCCATATTGGACTTACAGTGATTTTGCTTCTGGGTGAAATCGCTGTGAGCGCTGTCAGAATGTCATTTATCTAGAAATATGTTTTTGAGGAAAGTAACAAAATTCCTAAAATAATTATAAAGTAGAAAGGTTAAAAAATTTTGGCTTCCCCATACAAATTGGTCATTTTAACATTACTAGTTTGTATGGAGAAGATTTTTTTTTTTTTTTTTTCATTTGCGGCACATGCTTTCATGGGAAAAGTTATTCGTATTGATCAGCAGAACCTCATATTAGCCCAAAGTACATCCTTTCAAAGTCACCATGTATAGTAAGTATTAGGTTGGCTATAATAATGCCGCCATCTTGAAATACACGAATTCTTCGCAAGTTTGAACATGTGTTTTATACGTGGTGGTCGAGTTGGTTAGACCTTGGACTTAAAAAAACACTTAGGTCCCTGGTTCGAATTCCGGTGTGTACCAATGAGTTTTTAATTTAAAAAAATATGTACATTTGTTTGACAACACCACAATAGTGCCTCGGAGAGCACGTTAAGCTGTCGGTCCCGGTCTCACTATACCAACTTGTGAAACTGTTTATAGATGGGTTATTGAGTCTATTCAAAACATCGCGACGAGCTAGCCACTTGTTCGGTGTAGACTCATACCATCGGCTACGATGAGGTGGGATTAAAAACCCCTCCGCTGGGTACCCTGGGGCCGTCTAGGCGGTCTCGGGCGCCGTAAGGCACCCGTGATGATATATATATATAGATACGTTAAAAGTATTGTGTGCTCATTTATTTTGGTATTTATGTAAAATATACAAAATACATTAAAATTCATTAATGGCGTTTAATTTGACATTAAAACACGAGTGAGAGGAGCATATATTTTAGTTGCGTGATAGAGGGAGATACAAGTGGTGTTCTTGTGAACGCGCTTAATCACTGGAATCAGACCGGTGATTATGAACGTAAGCGCTGACAGCGGTGTTATCGTCATTCGGACCGTGAGGTTATAGGCCGGTAGCTGCCTGGCTGAGGTTTGTCTTTGCCGGGCTTTGGCAGCATTATCACTTTTCCCCGCTTTTAGGCGATAGAAAAGTGTTCGGTTCGGAGCACCCATTGCAAAGTGGGGTAAAGGCGACGATTGCTTTTCGGGGGAGCTGCGTTAGTTGGGAGTTTGTGATCCCATCGGTTGGGACAACTTAGAAATTCTCGCACTATTATACCCATTAAAGGACGGGTCTCCGTAGGGTATAGATTGCCTTTTCATGTGGTTGCGCAGAAAATCGGCTGTCCTAGGGAACCTAGTTCAGATTGCCCTCTACGTCGACCAGGGGTTAGTACGTATCATTTTGAAACTTCGAAATTCTAGAAATTGATTTCTATTTCTATTATAATAATAAGAACCACAAAACTTTTATATACTTTTATTAAGTATGTAGGTATACTATTCTTATAAAACTAAGGGATCACGTGAATCTTCTGAAATTTTTACGGGGAAGGTGGGGAAAGACAAAATTAGTGTTGTTTTATTTTCATGGTACAACCAGAATAATGATAATTTTAAAATGTAGATCTCAAATCTAATAAAAACGCGTTTTAAGAGAAGTGACTGAAGGACGTTAAGGCGAGGTATGCTCGACAGGGAAATTACGAATTTGCATCCAATTATCTGTTTTATCTCAGCGTTATAAATATGATGTCTGATGTGAGTAAGCAGCGTCGAATGTCTATTATACGAATATTATAGAGCTATTTTCACGATTTATTTCTATCGAACAAATTATTTACTTTACGTTTCTGACACAACAGTTCACTAATATACTCCATATTATGAATATTTTTTTGTTCGTCAAGAAATTGGCGTTTACGGAATTATCAATTCAATTTCTTGTGGGCGATTCTCGCGACGCTTTCGACATTCATCTCGATTTGATATTATTGAACGAAAAATGGTATATTATGTAATTTTTCGTTCAAAAATATCGAACATTATACGAAATAAATAATAAATATTAATTAATAAATATTGAACGATAAATGACATATTTAGTCATTTTTCGTTCAAAAATCTCGAATCGAGATGAATGTCGAAAGCGCGAGAATTACCCACCAGAACTCACCTAGCCTTAATTTTTTTATTTTATTTCATGATGGGGATGGATTTTTTGGTATTGTAATAAAATCATGGGGAAGCAGGATCAACAGCTAGTAATATAAAGAGAAACGATTCGATTGTTTCGGATAAACTCAAAAAATACTAAACCGATTTAAAAAAAATACCAATAGAAAGCTCTATTACCAGCGAATGTTTTTTTTTACGGAGCGCGGCGTGTGACTTTGTATCTATCTGATGGTAAGCATACCTACAAAGTCCATGAATAGGTCGATCAATACATTGTTGTTGAACAATGTTGATCGCTCCCACTATACCGGCTAAATGATGCGGTTCGGAATGGGCGGCGACGACAAAGACGTATTTAACATAACTTTTACACATACATAACTTTGTAGGTACATAAATTTTGTTTACTGTGCAATATAGTGTTTAAATAAATATTTGCGTTACGAGTATATTTTAATATCAACGCTGATTTATCGTCAAATCAATCGCCCGTTTCGTAACCGCACCATGAAAGGAGACTACTACCTCGACAAGAAATCGATGCAGTAGTCTTCATACTGTATGTTAATTTTTATCCGAATTCTTTTTAATTAATCGGTGGGTAAAACCACGGGGCAAGTAAAATAAAATGGGTTGTTTTATTATATACGTATATTTACTACAACGAAATAAAATAAAACAATAATACAAGTTTTATATACAACTCGTATAGCCTGGCCACTCGTTCGCTGTATGTTATTGAATCCTTACGACAAAGAAGGTCCATTAGCTTCTCTTACATTTAACTTTCGTAAGCAATATTTAATTATCATCGGAGTCAATTTCCATATTAGTCACAACGTAACTGTCAGACGACTGCGGTCTATTGTGATCCACGTCAACACCACTGGGTTTAAACTTTATCGTATAAACACGATCAGCAATATCAAAACACAAAGTATATTTACGTGTTTGCTTCGACAAAGTTTCAGCAGATTCCTTATCAATATTAAGTACTAAGTGATTGTCTATCATTTTTCGGCAATTAACAATTTTTAATAATTTCCATTTGCGTACATTCAGTTTGTCCATTTTCAAGTTGCTTTTATGTAGCAACTGCAGTATTTTTTGCGATTTAGCTTCGTCCAAGACAGTGTCATTTAAATAAGAAGGAACGAATGCAAGAAATCGCACAAACTTGTCACATGCAGATTCGCCACCGAATGCAATTATATCAACGTTATTAATTGAGCCAAACTTTTGGGCCATTAACCAATTCTCAGTTTCCTTATTTTCGGGATCCACCACAAAGTGACCGGGATGACAGAACCCGTACCTTACAAAGTCTGTTTTAGTATTTCCCATATCCTTCTGATGAAACTGAAATAAATGTTGGACAAGTTTATCTTTAATCTGCTTGGCTTCCGAGATCGTGACCAGCTTTTTGTTACAATAGCCGATTTTAAGTAACTTTATATTATCAGAAAGAACCGGCATCGGCTCCTGATCGATAAGATGCTTGTGGAGATTTATGTCGATAGACGGCTGTTCCAGCCCCATGTTAAATGCTTCTGGATCTACGGTGGTAGATTTCATGTACACAGTCACTTTAACCAATTCGTAGCTCAACGACATGTTATATTTCTCCAAAGCTTGTCTCGAAGACGGCGGTATGTCCACATAGATACGAGTGCCTTTTATTGTTATAATTTTTTTAACAACCTTCCATTTATCCATAGTGACACCATCGAGGCATCGGTTTTGGAGTTTCAACTTAGCGAGCGGTTCTAAGTGCTGAATTTTGGACAGGCCCGGTAACCAAATTGCCGCTCTTTCGAACCACAGCTCCTCTTTGGTATAAAGGGCAATATCGAAAAGCGGGAAAACACTAAAATCATAATCTATTAGCCACTTTCTAGATACTTCGTTCCCTGCGACAACTTCAAAGCGGCACCGCGTCTGTAAGCCCTTCATGGTGATCATAGGAGTCCAGGTGCGACCTTTATCAACGCTCGCTTTAAAAATTTCTGCCACCAAGAACCTTCTTAAATCATTTGCTTCTTTTTCGTCGAACTGTGAAAAATCTAGTTTGCAGAAACATAAATCATATTCTGAGGAATTACTCTTTCGGTCGTTATCGTTATTAAATTGGGCTTCAAGACAAGGTTGGATTTGGGCATTAACTGGTAAAAACGTATTTCTGAATTGCGAAGGGTTTATCATGGCAACCGAATTGGGAAATACTGAAGCAATACTCATCGGTCCCATCATATTTTGTTGAATCGGTACTGGAAAACTCATAGGTGTTAACGAAGGAATGACAATTTGGGGCGTCGCGGACATCGATAATAGTTGCCTGGTTGTAGCTTCGTTGACTGCTTGCAGGTTTACAGCTGGAGGTTGTAGCTGGAGTTGGTTTTTTATTGGACCTGATATATCCCAACCTAAAAAAATTTTTAAATACTCGCGTCACTTCAATTTAATACTCAAAACATGAAATTATTTCAAGTCTTAGATTAAACAAACTTACGTGACTTTGAAGCTTTATTCTGTTCTTTTTTGTTGTGAACATCTATGTCAGCTATAAAAAAAAAATGGCTAATGTAATTAATCATTATTATTAGTATCTTATTTTAGATTATATATTCAGAAAAAGTAATTAAAAACCAGCTAAAACCCCTTTTATTCTTCTTTTTGTCGTAACTCCCATTCACTTTAGTAAACTTGTCTTCAGCTGTACAATGTACAATGTTGTATAAGACAAATATTTATATGAAATACTTAATTAAAATTCTTACTGCATAACTGATTGTAGCAAAAATCAAAATAATAACATCTACGGAGCATTTTATTTTGTTCTTGTTTTTTATATTGTAGTTATTTTTTCTCGTAAACTAAAAGGAATTTGAAGCTTTTTTAATATTAATAAATGACATTAAAACTTTAGTGTTGAAATATTTGAAACAGTTTTGTTCTTGGGGAGAATATAATAAGAATGATCTTCAGTTTTACGAATATCTTAATCTCATGAATATATGGAAACCACCTTTCTTTATGTTAACTTACCTTACAACGTCCGGCAAGCAGCAAATTCTGACCACGGCTAGATTTTTTATTTATTTTTTATTATAAGTGAGACGTCGACCTGACGCTGTGATATCTAGCAAATAAACGTGCCATTAGGAATGGTACGTAAACTAAACACTCACCTGACTTTTTCTGCCTTTTTTATTAATTGCTTCGAACTCCCTTCTTCAGCTATAAATTTTACATTACAAAAATATATAAATTTACATTTTTACAATGCATAAAGCCACAAATCTGTTAAAGACTAACTGTCAACAACATCAAATAAAAATATGAGAACGAAATATTTTAATTGACTGCCAGATAACTCTAAAAAAAAAAAAGTAGGTACCTGAAATATAAAATTGACTCAAAAAGGAAGAATAATATTCCAAATCAGACTAGAACATTCGTTAAAAACGATTAAGAAACAGAAATTGGAAACACTTCTAAACGCAGACCATATAAATTAACAGGGCCAATCCTGATGAAAGTATTAAAAACTTAATCTACAAACTACAAAGCCGAAAATCTCAGACGACTATTAAATTCATATATTCAACCACTGCGTCTGATTGATTATATCTCCAGCTAGTCGATTCATGCATAACTTATTAAGGTTGGTTGAATCAAGACTTTCAACTATTCGCAATATTTAGCATCTTCCCGCACTTCATATATCACCATTCCGATTTCTTGACTTTTACTCAAGCTTAAATGATATTTTCCATTCGAATTCGCGTAATTTTGATAACAAGGCAAATATTTACAACTTGTTACAATTTTTCAATATTGGTAACAAGGCGCCCGTCCGAATTTAATGTATTTTTAACACCCGTTGGTTACGGTCAGCAAAAACTTCTGTAAAGATCTTATCTTTAGATTGCTTAATGTTAATACATAGTTAAAGCTTAAGCCAAACTGGACAATGTTGCAAGAGTTAGGTATAAAAACATGGGGTCCATATTATTTTTATTTTAAATAAAAGATATGATAGTGTGCTATCACGGCTTATAGCGCCTGAAACAACCTAAACGGCCCCAGCAAAGATTTTTCAGGTCTTGTCAAACCGTAGAAGGTTCTAGTTTAACTAATGACAAGACCCGGAAAGTTCCTGAACCCCAACCATTTTTTATTGGGGCACGGCATGTGACTTTGTATCTACCTGATGGCAAGCCAAACCCAATGGTAGTACAAAACACATTCATGCGATAAAAATGTGTGAAACGATCATGGCTAAATGACGAAACGGTCGACGATATGTGGTACGAGTATTTGATTAGAAGACGGCGAATCAGACGTAGAATCTATTTTCATCATCCATATATCAAGAAAAAAAATCTCTCAATGAAAGTTACGCCTGTGTCGTGGATTATACATGAACAATGACATGTTGCCGCTCAGGCTGCATGATGGTTGCTTGCGTCACTACGCAAATGCGAACTTGCCGCTCCGGGACAGAGCTTCGTTTATTTATATATACGGCAAATGACTAAAGCATGCGTATGATGTGGCGCTTCATGGACAGTATGAGTCCACTTTAACTCAATTATCATTATGAGTCCACTTTAATGTCCTCGCTTTTTTATCAAATTACCGTCCGTTTCGCGCCCTAGAAGGAGACACCACTTGATAAGAAATCGATGCAGTAGTTCTAAAAACTGGTGACTAACAAGGTCACTTGATGGTTTTTTTCATCTGTGTAGGCGGTGGTAACAAAATCGGCCCGGCAGTTACATTCCTACCACCTAAGAAGGTATCCCTTAAGGAATGGGATAAATCGCATAAACATCGCCTAGGTCTTCTGAATAACACCTGCCACCCATAATATGACAAGTTTTCCCCGGCAACAAGCACCAAATTACAAAACCTAATAGTTAACAGTATTTTGTTATTTTAGTTGTCTTGTGTAGTGGTAATCGACACTGGTCGTCATATCGAAGTTAAAAGAAGCTCCCTTCTAAAAATTAAATTGACTTCATACGAAGCAAAACTTATGGTAGAGCCTCATAGCAAGTGAGGAGACAGGGCAACTGAGGGTCTCCTTCCTCGATGAAATTCTCCGTAGAGGCTTTTCCCTTCACGACCACGTGGGAATGACGGTCGCGGAAGAAAGGACGGAGCAACCGCGTGGCCGTGGGCTGCACAGGCAAATTTAGGAGTTTGAATAAGAGATCGGTATGCCAAACGCGATCGAAGGCCTTCTCGATATCAAGGATGACCCCTACCGTAGCCCGGCCCGCTTAAACGCACTCGCCATGTGATGTAGCACCCGGGAAAGCTGGCGTGTGGTGCTATGTCCCATATGGAAACCTTCTTTAACCATCATTCACACTTCTCATTAGAATCCAATATGCTCGGTTCATTTTTGGTATGCGCAATTGGTGAATTGACTATGTTAATGGAATTCTAGCTAGATAAACCTAAACTAAAAAAATATCGCACACTATGTGTTATGCGTTCGATACAACACTAGTGACGTCAACGTTACTAGTGTTATATAAAACTTAGTTATAATTAGGAGTCTCTTGACGTGTTTTAAAGTTCAGACGTGAAGTACCTACGCAAAGATCATCATGTAATCCTTGACAACATAAACATCAAAACTTTGCAGTAAAACTTGATGAGCAAAAATCAACACAGAAATAAAACCGACGTTGAAGTCAACTGTTTAAAAAAAACGTAGAAAAGATATCTGGAAAAGCAGATCGAGCCATTTTTTTAACAATATCAATGCCATCTAAATTAATCATAATTTATTTTTTTCAAAAAGAAAACACAAAAAAACTGTTGCCCAAGATAGCTTCGTTTGCCACATCACAACATTCATAACCGACGAAAACATTGTGACATAATAAATAAATAATGAAGTATCTTACCTCTCTCGAGAGTTTTCGTAATAAATTCTTGGGAGAAACTGGATATCACCTCCGTAAATAGTTCATCTTCATCCTTTTCGCTGAATTTCGAGCGATATTTGTCCAAAATATTTTTTAATGTAGTTTCCCGATCAGTGATAATATCTTTCAGAATTACTGAAATAGCTAACCTCAGTTCTAAACCTAATCGTTTAGTCTCAAAATCATTTGTATTTACGTATTTTCTTTGTAGAATTTTTTCCATAATATTATTGATAGCTCTTATTCTTATCTCTTTATGATATTGAACCAACGACCTCGGCGCTTCGTCAGCTTTGCGTAAATGCGGCGAAGCTTTACGTTTCCGATCTTCCCTTTCCCTTGCGTCAGGTGTGTGGCTATATCCATGTCTGTCTGGTTCATCGCGACGTTGTCGTTGATCAGAATGTTCAGAACGTCTTATAAACTCATCTCTCGATGGCAAATTACTATCTCGATAAGCTTCACGGTTTTCATCGTGCGCTGCCATACTAGAGCTGCATTTTTTTCCGTCGCGCGATATCCAATCGGGGCGATCGAAGTCATGACTGCCACTTCTACCCACGATATCAAAGTGGTCAAGTTTCCTCTTTAACTCGTCTGAATTGCGAATTTCCCATACAGGAGATTTTGGTCTAGATTTGGAATAATGTTCTTCTTCGCCATGATGACCTGGCCACGAAGGAGGAGGTGGTGCAACTTTTGCAGCGCCGGGACTGGAGTGACGACTTCTCTCTTGTGCCCAAGATCGCTTTGGGGAACTTTCTTCTTTTGGTGATCGAGAACGACCTAGACGTCTGCTAGCATGGATCGGTACTTGTGGTATGTTTGGTTTCGAAAATTTCGGTGGCTCCCGACCCGATTCAAACGAATGGCGATCAGTTTCATTCCGTTCCCGTTTCCAGGAGTCGTTGGATTGCTTCTCGAAAGGTCTGCATTCCCACGATACGTTTTCATGGCGGTCGCGAGGGTTGTTTTCACTCCATGAATCTTTAAGTGGATGTTCGTTTGACTTGAGATTCCGTGGAACATTTTTGGATGAATGTTCCCACGACTTTTTTGCTTCTTGGTCGTTATGAGATCCCTCATTCCAACGATTTTTATTTGAGCGTATCGTTATAGGGGTTTTTCCCCAATCTTCTTTCGGAGGCGAGTTCTTCTTTTGGGCCCAGGATTCTTGTGGCTTTGGACTCCAACGTTCTTTTTCGTGACGATCTTGAACTGGTTTCTGCTTCCACGAGTCGTCTGCTTGAGTCTTTTTTGATGATTTTTTGCCCCACGGATCTAATGCCTTCTGGTTCCACGTGTCAGGCGGGCGGCGGGACTCCTCTGGTTCTTGCATAGAATCTTTTTGCAAAACCTTCCAAGATTCCTTTCCCTGCTGTCCATAAGGTCGTTCATTAGAAACTTCATTTACGTTCTGTAAATCAAAAGGTTAATGCGATTTTTTACATGAAAATTGTTTTAAAACAGCTTAGAGACGCGTAAAAAAAATATGTATCAAATGTTGATTACATTTACCTTTTAACAATTGCACCATATAAGTTAAACAATACAAAAGTAACACTCTAGAAATGTAAATACATACTTATTTACAGTTTCGGTCGTTTATTGACTGCTCAACTTTCCGGCGAGTAATATTTGTCCGTTGACGATGTTTATTATACCATCATTTTTATTAACTACGAATTAGTTGTATTCATAGATCTTTGTATATTGTCGATAATTTAGTTAAAAAAATAAATTTACGTATATTTTAATTAATTTGCGAAGTCGACGCTTTGTGTTGACTCTACGTTGCTCCACGTGGCCGCCCGTTATATGAGCTATCTTGCTGTTCTCACATTATTTTTGTTATTTACAATATTATCTTATCTTATTGGTTGTAGCGCTGACTTTAGACAAAAAACTTCGACCTGATGGGATCCTTTGAGCTCCCCATTCATATCCTAATATGTAGTTGACATATTTAAGGATTAAAAGACTTACAAATAGTATTTACTTCTCGTCTTGGGTCACATTCGCTGCGTAGAGTCGGGCTCACTACTCCTATAGTATGGATGATGTCCTGAAAAGACTCCCACCTTCTTATTTGCGTTCTGTTGGATTCCCAGATCTTGTCCAGGTTTATTGCCATTGTACCAATTAATTTCTTGAGTGTGTTACGCCATGCTGAGTAAACCACTTCTTATCTTGTATTATTCACAGCCAATACAGCATTTGTAGTATACAAATTAGAGTAATCTTGGTTCATGTTTTTTTGAAAATTTGTTTATTGATTTTGAAAAAAGCAATTACAATTTTAAAAGAGACAGATATGGTGTTGTTTAAAGCGTCTGTCGGCGCAGGATCTATTGTAATGCATTAGGTGAATGATGGATTTAAGCAACATGTTTGGATAGTACTAACACTATTTATTTAGTTTCTATTTAATTCTGCATCATGAGCATCCACAGACGTCAATCGTTTTATATTGTAATTTGATACTGGTTAGTAACTTCTTTATTCATTTATTTAAAATTCTTTATTGCACAAACTTGTACATAGGCGAGCTTAATGCCTTAGGCATTTTCTACCAGCTAACCTTTGAGAGAGTGAAATATGTATTCTTTCTTTTGTTGGGATGAACATCAATGCTGCATAACCATTTTATATCAACTGTGTACATCCAATAAGATTTTCGACTTGGTTGGTTTAGCACCACACTTGTTACGAGCTGCCACATCCATGAAGATATCCGATTTGGTTGGTTTAGCACCACACTTGTTGCGAGCTGCCACACCCATGAAGATATCCGATTTGGTTGGTTTAGCACCACACTTGTTGCGAGCTGCCACACCCATGAAGATATCCGATTTGGTTGGTTTAGCACCACACTTGTTGCGAGCTGCCACATCCATGAAGATATCCGACTTTGGTTGGTTTAGCACCGCACTTGTTGCGAGCTGCCACATCCATGAAGATATCCGGGTTGGTTTAGCACCGCACTTGTTGCGAGCTGCCACATCCATGAAGATATCCGGGTTGGTTTAGCACCACACTTGTTGCGAGCTGCCACATCCATGAAGATATCCGATTTGGTTGGTTTAGCACCGCACTTGTTGCGAGCTGCCACATCCATGAAGATATCCGGGTTGGTTTAGCACCACACTTGTTGCGAGCTGCCACATCCATGAAGATATCCGATTTGGTTGGTTTAGCACCGCACTTGTTGCGAGCTGCCACATCCATGAAGATATCCGGGTTGGTTTAGCACCACACTTGTTGCGAGCTGCCACATCCATGAAGATATCCGATTTGGTTGGTTTAGCACCGCACTTGTTGCGAGCTGCCACATCCATGAAGATATCCGGGTTGGTTTAGCACCACACTTGTTGCGAGCTGCCACATCCATGAAGATATCCGATTTGGTTGGTTTAGCACCACACTTGTTGCGAGCTGCCACATCCATGAAGATATCCGATTTGGTGTTACAAAGTTCAATCTTAGCTTATTTATGTGGACGCAACAGAATCATTTCAGTCACTGGTTTTCATTTGACATTAAATTATGGTAGCTACCCAATATTTTATATTGTATGGTTTTCTTGCAACTGTAATGACTGCAATATAGCCCACTTGCTCGTAGTATGTTATTTGATTACGAAGGTTGGGTAAAATACAACCAATTAACAACATCAGGGTACCCAACCAGAGTTTGAAAGGAAGTTGTCACATTATTGTATTTGACAAGCACATACAGAATAAACATGCGCCAGTAACTTACAAGTAATAGTGACATCTCCGTGACAAACCATATCTATCTATAACTCAGTAACCAACAGCTAATAGTTCAACAATAGAAAGTTGACGCGCAGTCAGAAATTTCTTGTTTTCTTGTTTAATTCACACCCTCAATGGATCTTCTGTCTTGGTGAGATTTCTTTTTATTTTTAATAAACTACACTATTGAAAATTATTCTTTGGGTCAATTATTGCCCGCCCTAACATATGTAAATCCACCTTTAAAAACCTTTTCTTGGAGCATACACTTAATAGTTCCTAATCCATATATAATAGCGTAGGTCTCCTCTACAAAAGGCGTGAATTAGCAGATCAGCATCATCACCATCGTTATCCTCATAACTTCTTTTGTTAATACAGTAGGTAGTTATTACCTTTCCTTGCCAGGTAGCTTCACATTTATTTAAAATCTTACTTGTTTCTGTTACTTTGTTAAATATTTAAATGATTTTTCCAAAAGTATACCAGTAATTTTAAGCATTTAGCTTTTTTCGATCAACCGAGATTACTGGACACTACTTGTAACACGAAAATGAATGTTCTGACCGCATCTGTATAACGACGTCAGATTAGAGTAAACTACAGTTCTGGTGTTTTCTTCTTCCCAGCTCACTTGAGTATAATTTTAATGGTAAAGAAAATCAACTTCTTCCTGTACAAAATTAATCGATGCTTCCAGATGCCGCCTTCTAACTTCTAAACCATATGCAATGCGGGTCCAATTTTTCTCATGATATTTTTTACGTTATTGGTGTTGGTGTTCTTGTTTTAAACTTGATTGCTGCTCTTTTACGTCTGGAGCAGAAGATTAATCATGTCAACCACCTTCCGAGCATGTCCCTATTTCAGTGTACTCACACGAGCTTACCGGATCCAATCTTATCTTTTTTGTAAAAGAGGTTTGGCTTTGGCGTGTATAATATGATCAACATAAATTAGTGCAAAACTTAAAATCTATATGACTACATATAAAATAAAACTTGTAGTTATGTTTAGTCAATAATTAAATAGTAAAAAAATGTTTATAAATAATTAAACTACTAATAAGACAGCAATATAGTTGCTTGATTTTTGTAATTTATTTAGTATAGGTATATATATATATCATGTATTATGTCGTCGACCAGTTCTTCAGCGGGTAGGGATAAACAGTGATTTCCTAGTATATACATTAAGCCTAAAACATTTGGTAAATAACATGCCTACGTATGTGTACATTAATTTTAATTCAATCAATAAGACATTTACTCTAAAATCCAAAACATTGCTATTTAAGTATTGTTTAGGGATGTTATTAGAACGTTAAATAAATGGTCAATTGTACCAATTATGGCACATGTAATAAATGGTTAATATGGCACACGTAATAAATAGTTAATACGACACATGTAATAAATGGTTAATATGGTCCATGTAATAAAAATATAATCCATATAACTTACCGGCTCGTACGCTGGTCTTCTAAACGGTTTGTCCATAGAACGGTTTTGAATTTCCATATTTTTTTTCAAGATATCTTGAGTTGGTGAGAACCTGTGACAAAATGCAATACTACTTATGACAAAATCAATGAAAAGAGTGGTGGCTGCCCTTAAATTCTTACTAAATAATAATAATATTTACTGCTTTTCACAGACATTGTCCTGCGGCTAAATTCTGTTTCTTATAACGGGAACAAAATAACGAAATCTTTTATAAATGACATTAAACAATCAACAACCATAACTAAATAAATGACATTAAACAATCAACAACCATAACTAAATAAATGACATTAAACAATCAACAACCATAACTAAATAAATGACATTAAACAATCAACAACCATAACTAAATAAATGACATTAAACAATCAACAACCATAACTAAAAAAAGCGTAAAAACCTGAAACAGAATGTGACCGCTGATCAAACAAACTAAGCTTTGGGCTTTTATTGTGTTTGTCTTTTTAATTTGGAATTGAATTCGGAACATTCGTTACAAAAACTAGACAAGATTCAAAAACCGTCAAGTGACCTAGTCATGTATCGGTTTTAGTCTGTGGGTTAACCGGTTTTTAAGAGACTTTTGCACGATTTCTCGTCGAGGTGATGGTTTCCTTTCAGGTTGCGGTTACGAAATTTTAGTTGATCTGATGTTAAAGCAGCGAGGATATATAGTGCCTATAGACTCGTAATGCAAATTCGTCTTTAACGCCACCCATTTCGTAACCGCAATCAACCTCATTCATGGATGTTGTAGGTATGTTTACCATCATGTATATACAAAGCCGTGCTACAGTAAAAAAAGAAACAGTGGTATAAAATTATTTAAAAAATACCTAGGCGGGTATTTGGGGCTAGGCTTCCTTTGAGGTGACAGTTTTCTCATATCACGGTTTCTCGGCGACACATCTCTGCGACGAAAATCTCCTCTACTAGGCGATTCTTCCCTACGATAAAAATCCCCTTTCTGGGATCCTCCGCGTCCCTGAGAAGAGATCCTGCCGTCTGCATGGGGACCCCTCTCACTATCCCAGCGTCTGTCGGGTGACGCGCGCTTGATGTCGCGTAAAACAGGCTCTTGTCGCATTTGTTGGTTAGAATGAGACGGGTTAGTGTAAGCTCTGGTGGGGATGTCGAAGTTGTCTGGGGTCGGCGCGGCGACACCCATGTTGTGTTGGTAGTTGGGGTTATTCATTGGAGGAACCGGTCCCATGTTCCTTGCTTGATTGTTTGGCTAAAAATTGGTTTATTATACTTATTATTTTATAGATCATATTTTAGGTGAATAATGAGAAAATTAGCAAAATATGCCTTTTTGATATGACTCAACCTCATTCGTCCAACTTGGTACCGGTTAAAATTGGTACCAAGAAACGTGTCTTTGTGACGTCACAGACCTCACCATACAGATTGAATGAGCGATAACATTTTACCTGCTCAGGAAACG
The DNA here is from genome assembly GCA_947458855.1 of Monopis laevigella. Classification (NCBI taxonomy): domain Eukaryota; kingdom Metazoa; phylum Arthropoda; class Insecta; order Lepidoptera; family Tineidae; genus Monopis; species Monopis laevigella. The sequence goes on along the minus strand of OX381577.1, from coordinate 3,510,842 downwards.
CAATTTAATACGATGGTACCACCAGGGGCCTTATTCCGAGTTTGCAACCGCTAATCACGACAAGACGTTGCGCAAACTATAAATATGGAAATATAAGCTCTATTCCAATGGTTATATAGTATGTATTAGGTTGGCTATTATAATGCCGCCATCTTGAAATACACGAATTCTTCGCAAGTTTGAACATGTATGGAGCATTGGAATTTCAACTTTATAATTAACAGGATAGAACTTACATTTTAATACCGGTACTTTACCCAAAATGCGGGACGGTGAACGTGTCAAAACTCGGAATAAAGCCCTTGTTTGCAGCAAATAAGACGTGTACAATATACATTGTGGAGGGTTGCCGTAGAGACTGCCAATGTTGGGCGCAAAACTCCGCTCTAAAAAGACTCTTATTATTCGCACAGACATGATATTATAGGTAGGAAGAAGGCCTCTATAACTCTGCTAGGTCGACCGACCGGACTCGTTACCACCGCCAAGATGCAAAAACCGTCAAGTGAACTAGTCATGTTTCGGTTTTAGTCTGTAGGTTCTGTATTACCGTGAAGTACAGCATCGATTTAATGTCGGGGCGGTAGTCTCCTTTCTTGGTGCAGTTACGAAATGGGCGACGGATTTGACGATAAAGCAGCGAGGATTCGCAATGTCTTTGTCGCCCCCCATTTCATCATTTAGCCGGCATAGTGGAAGCGGGCAAAATTGTTAAAAACAACAATATATTGATTTATGGACTTTATAAGTCTGTTTACCATCAGGTAGATACAAAGTCACATGCTGTGCTCCAATAAAAAAGAAAGATCTAGAAATTATTTGTGAAGTTGCTTACTTCACAAATAATTCAACAAAAACTTTCTCAGTATTTCTAGAGCCAGAAAGGGATTATCTTTTTTTTAATACTTTTGTAAAGGAGGTACAACTCAAGAAAGCTCGAGATAAACCTTTCTCAATCCTGTACACAGCATCAAACTGGAAACTACTCATGGATACATTCAAAATATATTACAATATTCAGGCGAACTAGCAGATTCAGCCTATAGATCAGACATACTGGTATACTCTCAGTGCTCCAAGAAAGTAATACTCTTGACAACCCACTGTATGAAACAATCATTACTTGAACAGAAACTTAATGATATTGACCATCAAGTTAAACAAATACTTTGATCTGACAAATGAAAATACTATAATAGAAACAGATTTTAAACTCAACTTGCAACTATGCAGTGGAAGAAGGTGCAAGAGCAAACTCTTTGCATTGTCTATTGAAGGATCTTGGCCTTCCAAAATCGGCCATCTGAACTTTTATAGAATGTGTTTTCTAGGATGGGGCTGATAGTATTATTAAATATTATAATCAAATATTATATAATAATATAATATTTGATTGGGTAGGAAGGGTAATGAACACAGTGAAAGGGAAAGTGAAATTCGGAAAGACCTTTGGTTGGTAGTCTCAAGTCCGGGAACACTGCAGTTCACTCCCCTGCTCTCCAATCACACGACAAACCTGGCACATGCACCGAGAATCCATGGATAGCTATGAACAATGTATCTCGTTATATGTGAGTGCTATGTCCGCACTAAAGCCCGCTGACGCGGTGACGTGTCGAATCTTTATTTCAAACCTGAAAATGTTATACTTACAGCAGACCATTGGTTCCCTTGTTGAGTGGGTTGGTAAGCCGGTTGTACATTTTGTGGCATGTGCTCCTGCTGGTAGCTGGGTCCAGAGAACTGACCATGCCCATGAGTAGGTATGGTAATCTAAAAACATGGTAAAACGTTACAAAAACATGGTATATAATTTATTGCATATCATGCATTAGAAAACTTAGCAGCATTCCAAATACAAGTTCCTTCCTATCTTCATTTCACTCAGAAATATCATCAATATTATTCTTGCCTAAACAAAACTTTATATAAGTATTTAGACTTACATTAGGACTTCCAGAATGTTGTATTCCTGGATTATTTTGTGAATATCCATGATTATATCCCTGGTTGGAGTTATTTTCGTGGTCCCACACATGTGCATCTCTATCTTGATAAGACCTTTGTTGGGGTTTGTGTACCTTAAACATGCACATTACTATAATGTTTTTTTAAGAAAAAAAAAATTAAGCAGCTTCTATTGAGGTGTGGATGACATAAGTAGACAATATTGAAAATTTTCAGTAATATTTTACTTTTTATAGATTAATAATAACTCCTACTGCTACCAATCCAGCAGCTCTTTGTATGAGAGAACTGAATGAAAGAAATTTTCTCGGATGGAGGGGCTCTCCTTGATCACTCTATTTATATTTCTTTCATATTTTCACACAAAGTTTTTAAATATACTTAATTTGAAAGATCCCCTCTTATCTTGTCTATCTCTTTTATCTAAATTATATAATACCTATGATAGATTGCAGTCATTGACACTATTACTCAAATTCGCCTCAGAGAGCACATTAAGCTGCTAACTGGGACCAGTTACACTATACCAACTTAGTAAACAAGCTGGATTATGTTTAATATAGACTCAGAATACCAACAACTATGAGAAGGTGGCAATAAAATTGGTGATGGGCAACCCTCGATTAATTTCCTCCTAACCCAGTTTGACTCTGTAGAAAGAACGGGCTTACCAAACGACACTATTTTAGCAACATCAGCATCATTGATGCAACTCGACGAGTCAACCCGGGTAAGCATTCTTCTAAACTTGGTTGACACAACTTATTCCATTACTAAACCAAACAAACTTATTTTGGATACAGCACCGTCAAAGCGAGTCAACCTCAGTTGCGACCCGGGTAAGCATTTTTATCAACTTGGTTGACTCGAGTTGAAAAATTTGACTTGTTCCATCAATAAATAAAATCCCATAACTGGTTACCCTGAGGCTGGCTAAACGGCCTCTAGCACTGCATTGTACTCTTGATAATACTACATTTTTTAAAGTGACCATTCTATGATAAACATTTCCATTATATGATAATACATTTTGAGTGAAAAAAAAAATATATATTTATTAAAAGTGGCTTTCTAAAACTTACCTCCATAGGAGAGTATTGGGGTACATTTTGTGAATATGCTGGATTTGGTTGTGAGTGACTATTGTCATACACGTCATGGTTACCAAATTCTGCAGTATCCTTTACTGTCTGTAAATAAATTGATACAATAGTCTCTTGAAAAACAGTAGGTCCATAAACTGATACCAATATAATTTAAGTAATATTTAGCCATGATAGTCTCATCCAAAACTGGTAAAGGTTGTAGCCTAAGGCAGCAGTAACCGTTATTCCCATATACAAATAACAAACCATGGAAATAAGAAACCATAACCACTGCCTGGGTTATAGAAATATTCCACAAAACATTTAGTTATAGTCATAATTTAATAGAATATAAGAAAAAAAAAGACTTTAACACAAGTGGAGTGATATACATACACGCATCAGCAATAGCTGCAAGTGTATTACAAAATCAATATTTTATAAACAATAATAGTAATGCAAAATTAAAACATTATTTTTCAATCAAAGGCTTCACAATAAAAGATAAATAATCAAAATATGTTGAAAATTAAACCTAAAATAATAAACTTATTAATGATATTTAAATGATCTCTCTATAACCACACTTTACATGTACATATAGTGGAGGGCCTCTTTGAGATTAAATTATCTCTACCAAATATTCTTTTAGTTTTTACTACAACAAAGGATTTTACCATAACCCAGCCTTGATAAGAGGCCCGAGTGCTAGTTTTTTCTAAATATTATTTTTGTTTTATTATTGTTTAGTTTTAAAAATAAATCCAAGTAATGATTTTGGCTAAGCAACAACTCTTAAACCTGCCTTAGAACTAATAGAAGTCTCTTTATTTAATAAAAAAAGAAGTTATTCAGTGAAATGCTCTTGTAAGCTATAGGCATTGTGTGGAATGTTAACATAAAATCAGACTGCTTTATTAACATTACCTTATGAAAATCCTTCCCAATACCACGTACAGATAAAATATGACCATTGAAACTGTATCCATCTAAGACTCGGAACACATTATCTCCTTGGTCTTCCGTTGCTACACCAACTTTGACTTGTTTGGTGAATCCTCCTTCTTCAGTAACAAATGCATCCAATATAAAGTCTGATAAATTACATTCTTGTGTTAGAAGAGCTTTAAGCTCAAAGAATTTTGTCTGAAAAAGATACAAATCCAGGTATTTTATGTTCCTTATAATGCATGGATATAAATACAGTTTGTAATTATTTAGGCTAGGTTTTTGTATTTGAATATTTACTTTTTACATATTTAGGTCTGTTACTTACAATTTTTGGCAAACCATGCACTATTAACATCATTTTGTTGATTCTTTTTTTTCGGATCGCAACAAAGAATCAAAGACAAATTGATTCAATATTCTTGACCAAAACTAAATGCTTATTACTCTCCTTTATATTCTAAGCTTTTTACGTTGTAAACAGAGAAATAGAAGGAAAGTCGTAAACATGATATTAAATTATTAATGAGGAGTTTTCTTTTTGCCGGTTCCAAAATATTCCACTAGATGGCAGTTCATGGCAGCAGGAGAGATATCCACAAAAACTGTCAAAAAATGCAGTTTCTATACTTGAGTAGTCTATATTTTTATATAGACTTTTATATAGACCGATGCTCTTGGCTAGGGGGGCAGCCCTCCTAGCCAAGAGCATCGGCGCTTTTTGCGCCCAAGCGTCGCAGAACGGACAGTGATCGACAGAAATCGGTAGCCATGAACAATTTTTGACGTTAACTTTCATTCTGTCGAACGAGGGAGGGCGACCGCTCGGCTCGATTATTGACGTTCCGATATTATATTCAAAACTCGCGAGTAATTTTGAGTATGATGTTTTATAACACATAATAATTATATTACGAATGAATTGAGAATATAAATTAAAAGCAATATACATTTTTTATCATATTAATGGTGTAAAAATTATTGTACAGTTTTTTCAGATTTGTATATTAATGTTATAATTAACGTACATGCCTAATCGGAACGATATTCGTTATTTTAGTGTTAAAGAGAGAGAGATAATAATAAATAAATCCTATTGGTGTAACTATGTGATATCTCGTTTTATTTTACGGGCCAATGCTCTTTACAATACTTTACATTTGATTACAAACAAACCCAAGGAACTTAATACTCTCTACGAACAAATCTAATAGAAAATAGAAACATTGCAGAAAAACTCTTCGGCATTATTAATATGGCACTTTTAAGTTGTAAATATAAACTGAAGAATTCTAAATATAAATTCGAGGCATCCGGGGCGGCCCACGACCAATTTATTTTTAGCAATTCTCTGATCAAGGAAGAAATATTGCAGTTATATCTTTCTCGGATTGGAAACTTACTTTTTGAATAGGTAAGAATCAAAATAAATAAGTGCTTCTAAGGTTATATATTTAATAATTGATTAGACACGTTGTTAAAACATTTGTATGCCGAATAGGCGAAACAAAACGGACCTATGTGTTTACAACACCCATCTATTTACCTTTGTTTTTCATACAAATAAATGTTATTTCAGGTGATTTCGGATATGCCTTGGAAACATGATTGATTACCCCTGTCATGGATTCCGTACCTAATTAAACAAAATTATTAAATAAATATTTACTTTTAATTTGTTTGTTTTATTGTGAATATTATCCAATTTTAAGAAATCAATATTCTGGGAAATATGTAATTAAATATACATTAATAGAATCAATATAGGTGGCACAGACATATAGGTGGACAAGTTTAAAGGTGTCTAGGTCTGTCGGATGGACCCATTTAAACATAGAGTATTGAATAAGAAATGCTGGTATCATTATTAACATTTCTTATTGATACTTGTATCATTTAAATGGGTCAGATTAATGAAGATTAATATTTTTATTATGAATTTTAATTAATAACAGTCTTAATGATAAAAATATAATAAAGTCCTTGAAGAACACTTTAGTTAAAATAAGTTTTGTTTCTTTTTTACTTATTTATTTTTGTTTTGTAAAAAAAGAGACATAACAATATACAAGTGTTCTTCAAGGACTCAAAAAGTTTTTTTTATGAATACCAGTGTGTTTAATATTAAAATTTGTAGATATGCTTACCATTATGGTAAGTATATCTACAAATGATAAGCTTACCATTATGGTAAGTATATCTACAAATGCCCACATTAGATACATGTTATTCCCTAATAGTATTCATATAAAATAATAAAACGTTACTCTAGGTACCATCCTAACTATTTATAGTGCTTGCATGGATGGAATTTAAATTCCTATAAATAAAAGAGCTTGTATAAACAATATAGGTCTAATAGTACATACTACATATACCCTACTTAGTACCATTTATATAATAGTACTAAGTAGTTTTTACTTAACAATATTATACATATATATTACAGCGTTAAGTGAATATTTGTGTGGATGTGTGTGCATGTATGGGTCATATAGTGTATATAATAAAATACCTAATATTGTAAATATCTAATGTGGCTGAGTATAAATTGTATTATTATTACTAAGGCTAGAATTTTTTTTTTAAATAATAATATACCAGTATAAAAGGATTCTTTTAAATTTGAAACTCAAGGTGACTCAAAGTCATTCTGTACAACCACAAAGACCATCATATGTCCCTGAAATACTAAAAGTTGTAACTTTATTAGTAATGGTCAAGGAAAATCATATTCTTTTAGGGCACTATATACAATTATATTATTAAAGAAGAATATAGCAATATTTATTAAACCATAAGTTTGTGCGGCTTGTGAAACATTCTAGGTCTTCACAAAGGCTCTTAAAAATCCTTTGTTAAGCCTAAAATGTTACCTAAACTCTCCCTGGTATCCCCAATTTCTTTGAAAATGTGAACTTTTCATTAAAAATAAAGAAATAAATAAAAATAAACTTTATTTGTTGATATTTTACAAGAATTTATACTTTCCTAACCTTCTTCTAAATAACTCTTTATGTTTTCTTAACTTTTTGCCTAATATTGGTTTGTTTGATTTAATGTTGTAACACTTCTATCCAATAATAATCAAGATCAGATATTTGTTCAGGTTGTCCTCGGACATAGGCCTCCTCCAGCAAATACCATTGGCAGCGGTCTCCAACTACTCGGCATTGGGATGTCTTGATTTTTTTATACTTCTTTCAGAGACCTGAGAACATACATACTATTCTATGTATTTCTTTCTCCATTTAAAGTTTTGGAGCAATTGTTTGACCTAAATAAAAGTACCTATTCAATTTCTTGATAATTTACCTTCAGGGTTTGTTTATGTCTGTTTGTCATAGCTTTGGTTTTCACACATGGTTCTTTTAAGCCCCGCTTTTCCACTTCTCTTGCTAGTTGTTTGCATAATAACTGGAACTAGGTCATCAGCAAATCTCAGTTGAGATATTTTACTTCCATTTATGTTAAGCTCATAGCTATTCCAAATAATTCCAATCGATGTAATTGACGAAAAATTACCTCCAATACAGCCGAGCAGAGTTTGAGTTTCCTTGTCGGACTCCTTTTATTCGTAATTATTCTGCAATTTTTCCTAGTCGTACTTTTTCCTCCTTAGTCCTTATGATTCTTGAATATTTAGTTTGATCACACTCTGTGTTTTGAGATGTTTTGTAAGTATGAAATAGAGAGAACTTTTCGTTGCTCTAATCTATATTTGGCGTCGATGAAGACGCCACTCGTTATTTGCAGTTACTAATAAATTTTATTTATGCATTTTAATTTACACAACGCAATAAAAAACTTCTAAAACAACAAAAAACAATACTTTAAGTTAATTTAAATCAAAACAATAGCGTCGTTTTGATAGAATATAGCTCGAAAGGGAGACCCCAACCACCCGCCCGTATACAGTCGAATTTAGCGTCTAGCATTCGCAAAAAACGAACAAAATTGTGTTCTTGGCTGGCAATTCCCTCCGAGTATGTAGCGGTTTCTGTCAAAATGTATGGGGAAATTGGCCTCTCGCGAGCCTTTAACGAAAACGAATGCCCAACGCTCACCGTCCGTGTACTTGGCTGGCAAATTGTTCTGTCAACGCATTTAACGAACGTGACGTCATCACCAAATGTCATCTTCATACAAAACTTTCGTGCGCGCTTTTAGCGCTCATGCTCTTGGCTAGGGGGCTGACATATAGACTTTAATTTTTTTATGAATGAAAACTAAATTTTGGTATTGCAAGACGTGTTATATTTTTACCATATTTTATAACTTCTATATGTATCTACTTACTCGTTATTCTTGCTCTCTATAATCTTTAGTAAATACCATGTCAAGAAAAACTTCGTAAAAAGACTATGGTACCTTAGATATTCAAATTTAATTACTAATATGATGATATTTAAAAGAAAAAATATTGCTTAAGTTAGAAAAAATACACTTTAACACTGGGTAGTATCACAGAGTGCGATAAAAATATTGAAAAATGCATAGAAAAGAAGAGATGCATATAGTGTAGTCTGTGTAGTGACATTACCCAGTGTTAAAGTGTTAGTTTACGAACACGTCCCTGCAAACCTAGCTAGTGATGGGCGACCCGAGACAAATAACTCGGTTGACCCGGGCTACTAGTCTTATGTAGTACATGTACTAGAGTACTAAAGGAATTAATTCCCTTTACTGTAGACATGTGACAATCGCGAATGATTCAATCATTTAGATATGGTATTGTCAACTGACCAAGATTCACTAAGATAACAAACATTCGGTACTTTTGATTGAGACACAATATGCCGACCGAACGAAAGCAAAGTGATAAAGATTGACATGGGACCGATTGAACTCCGCGACCGAAAGAAAGCAAACTGATACAGATATGATAGAAGGATAAAGATACATATGGGACCGAAAATAAATAAAAGACACACTGATATAAACGAAATATGTTTCAATAGTAGACCGAACGGAATTCGCAACCGATAACAATTACCGATAGAAATTCCGTTCATTATGTGTATTGTACGTGCGTGGGTGATGGTGGCTTGTCATTAAGGGTTATTTTTATGGTCAGTATTGACTCAATAATATGAGAGCTGTTAGTACAAATATATTACCCATACCCCCCCCCTCCTTTTTTTTTAAATATTTTTTTTGAACTATATTTACTTTATTTTTTACTTTTTTTCCCAGCCTAGTGGTTAAGTCACTACGCAACTGATAACAAGGTTAAGAAGATGACAACAAGGCCGGCCTGGGATGGGTGACCGCTTTATACAACAAGGCTATTTCATCATAAACACCGCAACAAGCTCGCCACTTGTTAGGTGTTGCTTCCGAATACCATCGGCGAAATGAGGACGGGTTAATCCCTCCGCTGTGTACCCTGAGGCCGTTTAAACGGTTCTCGGGAGCCTAATAGGCACCCGTGATGGTATTTTATTTTACTTGTTTTTGTTTTTTTTTGCTCGTTCTCGTGGCTTGTCATTGTGGGGTATTTTCGTGGTTAGTATTGACTAAATATTGTTAATGCCGTTAGCACTAATATATTACCATACCCCCCCCCCCTTTTTATATATTTTTTTTACTATATTAATTTTATTTTTTACTTTTTTTTTCTCGTTTTATGTGGCCTGTCATTGTGGGATATTTTTTTATGCTTAGTATTGACTCAATAATGTTAGAGCCGTTGGTTAGTTCAAATATATGACAAACAACCCCCAACCCCCTTTTTTTACAATTTTCTTATATACAAAAAAAATAAAATTGTAACCTTAAAAAATATTTTATACCGCTCGCGGTATAAAAACTGCTGAATGTACGCTGAATGTACCGAGTACTAGTACTTAGACCGACCGGACGTTACTACCGCCTATGCAAAAACCGTCAAGTGTGTTTTGTCTGTGGGTTCACAGGTTTTCCGGATAATACTGCATCGATTTCTTGTCGAGATGGTAGTATCCTTTCATGATGCGGTTACTAAACAGGCGATATGACGATAAACCAACAAGAATATTAAAATTGACTCGTAATCTAAATACGTATTATTGCCGGTATACACTTTAAATAGTCAAGTGACAAGTGTGTAGTGTTTAGAGCCCTGTTACGTGATTAATGATTAGCAGGTGATGTCCCTACACTGTTTGGTATACGGTGTTTAGTTCATAACAAATCTCGGAGTTTTATTTTTTAGAGGAGCTAATTAGATCTAAATCAAAGTCCATGAATGGGGTCGATCAATACATTGTTGTTTAATAATACTGATCGCTCCTACTATGCCGGCTACATGATGCAGTTACGTAATGGGTGTAAGATATAACTGCATTACGAGTATCCTCGCTTCTTTATCGTAAAATTAATCGCCCGTTTCGTAACCGCACCTTGAAAGAAGACCACTTTGACAAGAAATCGATGCAGTAGTCTTCAAAAAACCGGTGTAGACATTTATTTTAGTCTTTTTATCACACAAAAATAACCGAAAACAAACACAAGTTTTTTTACTAAACACTTAACAGTCGTGTCCAGACATGTTTAGTGAGTGTTAGCTGCAAGTGAGGGGTGAAGGTGAGACGCGCGGGGATGCTACTTCGCAGGAAAAATAAAATGCGTTCTAAACACTAAACAAGCACTAAACACTTAAACAGACACTGTCCGAATGTGTTTTTTACTAATCGCTACACACTAAACAATGAACTTGCACTAAACACTAATAAAAGTGTATACCCGCTATTAGAAGCCGCCCATTTCGTAACTGCATCAGTTACCCGGTATAGTGGGAAAAATCAACATTGTTAAACTGTATTGATCGACCTCATTCATGAACTTTGTAGGTTTGCGTACCATAAGGTCACATGTCAACAAGATCACATGCTTGTACAGCCTATTAAAACAAAATATTTTTCGACTCAGGAATCTATTGTACTAAAGTACTAAAATAATGAACTAGTACATTTCAAAGATTGTACTAGTTTGGAGCAATCACTTCAATGACTGAGCAACCACAAGCCTACGAGCTACTTCTTCAGCTGGTCGACTCGAGTTAACTTCCTCCTATCCCGGGTTGACTCGGTAGGTACGCAGAAAGAGCGGATTCAGCTAATGTTGCTCGCCGCTCGAAATAAATAAAACATACCACTAAAGTAAATTAAGATGTTGATTATAATGTTAGTTTTCTCATTAAAATCCTGAACAGTATTTATTTATTTATTTTAAATTCTTTATTGCACAAAATTGTACATAGGCGAGCTTAATGCCTTAGGCATTTTCTACCAGCTAACCTTTAAGAGAGTGAAATATGCTTAGGGTGCGGAACTTTCGATAGAAGGATATACATATAATTTTAACAACGATGCATAACAATACTTAAACTATTTATATACTGTATATAAATTATAAATGTAATACATAAACATACATACCATACCAAACAAAAATTGTCACGAGGATCTGGTTTAAGCGTTTAGATAATGAGCAGTGAGCAAGCGTTTAAACACCCCGATGGAAGAGGCTGATCTTACAGTCAGAGGAAGCAAATTCCACTGGCGAGCAGCTGACACCGTAAACGAATCTGAATATTTGGAAGAGACGTGTGACGGGATTTTTAGTTGGTTATTGACAGAGGAACGGAGGGGACGATCATGGGAATTACCAAGGAAAAGAAAACGAGTCTTAAAGAAGAGGGAGTATTAGGGTTATATAGTATATTATATAAAAAGGATAGTAGATGTACTGATTTACGAGACCGGATATTAAGCCACCTTAACTGTTTGCGGTATTCGGTAACATAACCAAATTTACGCAGGCCGAAGACAAAACGTATGCACATAGTAAGGAGGCGGTCAAGTTTGTTAAGTAGATCTTCAGTAACATCCAGGAGAAGCAATGAATTGACCAACATGAGCTTTGACTTTAAAGGGATAAGATACTGAGACCGCTTTAGCGAATGCATACTGGAGAAAATACGTTTACTGACATCAGCGACGTGATAATTCCAGGAAAGATCGGAGGACAGGTGCACACCAAAACATTGTTTGTCATTCTTAGATAATATAGAAAACTAATTTTGATATGACTAAGACGATAGGAGAACGGTCATTCTGGACCCAACCGTAAAAGCTTAGTGTTCACAAACAACGATATGCTTACTTAATAATAGATAATTTAAGCATTATTTTCCAGTATTAAAAATAATTTTAGAAGTTGGAAAAAAAAAGTTTTGGCAACTTTAGTTACGTGCTGATTCTTCTGCCTTTTCTGTATATTTGTCCACATTATGCAGAAATAAAATGCTTTATACATTAAAAAATATTATTTTTGCTTATCTGGATTGAGATTTAACAAAATGAAGAGAGATTTCACATTATTTTGAAAGAAAAAGAAATGGCAGTATAGTATTGAATGCCTTTTGTCCATTTATCACATGAACAGAATAAAAATATAGCGACGATAGGCCGATGGACTTGCATCCAGTGCTATGTTAAAATAAATAATTTAAAAAAAGAGCGACGATATATCATCCACAGATTATATAATATTACTCTGTCAGTGCAGCACAAGGAAACATTACTAATAATTTTGCGGATTAATAATTCGCGGACCGAAATTGTTTGCTATACTAACCTGCGGCCACATTCTGTTTCTTATAACGTGATCGTTAGATTGTCAAAATAACGAATTCAGTTATTAGCGCTTTCTCCTCCAATCAGAGTAGTTTATAACCTTCGCTGATTGGAAGAAAGAGCACTAATAACGGAATTCGTTATTTTGACAATTTAACGCTCACGTTATAAGAAACAGAATGTGGCCGCTGGGGCCTTATTCCGAGTTTGCAAACGTTAAACACGACAAGTTCGCGCGTTACAATTTTTTCGTGAGTTGCGATGACGTCGATTCGTATTACGAGTCACTAAACTTCGTGCGTTCGCGTTGTCGCAAGCACCATAGACAAAACAGTTTTTGCGTATTTTTTTTTTTAAATATATTTTTATATCATTGCACAGATTATTCAAACCTTGAAAATTAAATCCAAAGCATTAGTACTTAGTATAATGTCATATGAAGTACTTTATAATTTAATGTGTTTTTAAAGAGAAAATAATATTAAGTTAAAGTTTGATAATGGAGGAATTTAATTTAGTATATTAGATTAAGTTTATTGGTAATAAGTAATAATTAGTTTGTAAATTTGGTGATTTATATCACTTAATAGTAAAGTTTATATATTTTTTGTTGTTGTTTCATCTTAGTTAGTTCTGAGAAGTAGTTAAAAAAGTTAGTTTTGGTAAAACAAGAAACCTTTTCGATGTATCGCGGTGAAGTGATTTTGAGTTTTAACCTTCCGCGTACAACGTGGGGTTTAATACCCCAGGCGTAATATTTTATGGATATCTCTTTTAATTTTAGTGCTATTAATTTGTACCTCCAGATAATCTCGAGTGCGACATTGCCATTTTAACATTACCATCTATGTATGTATTAAATAATATTATATATGCAAATAAAAATATTCATAATACTCCATTGAACTCTGATAAGCACTCGTTCTCAACAAGAAACAAAAATAAAACTTCTAATATTAAATGTAGATTAGATACAAAGTATAAAAGTTATGTTATATATAGTAAAATTTTATAATAAAATAGACGATGATTGGAAGAAACTAAATTCAAAAGTATTTAAAAGAAAATGTCAAAATTGGCTCCGGGATCTTAAACTATATGATATAAAAGACTTCACATAGCATTTGACTTTGGTCTATTATTTGTATTACTTGTTTTGTGTTGATATTTAATTACCCCTAAGTTGTGTTGTGACATTACGATTTATTATACTGACCCATTATTAATTATATCTTTATAAAATATTTCTGACAGAGGCCATTAACGGTCGCTTAGTTATTTATTACATACTATCATTTTATTTTTTTAAATATATATATATATATATATATATATATTTATAGTGTTTAAAGACATTGATGTATTTAGGACAAAGCCCCTATACAGCTGCTAACATATTTGTACTGTTTTTTATTTGATTTATCTCACCGACAAAGCCCATTCACAGCTGCCATTTTACTATAAATTTTATATTGAAATACATAAATAGCATCTAAATTTTTTTTTTATTTCTTGTTGTTTGTATATTTGATTTTCTGTTATATAGCTTTTGTATTTTATATGTACTTTTTGGTTACTAGCTGTATTATTATTATTTTTCATATTTGTTTGTATTTCATTTGATTAGTTATTTTGTTATGTATGACGATAACCAAGTGTTCTGTACCTATGGTGGAAATAAAGATATGAATGAATGAATATGCCAAACAGACTGATTAGATTTATTTTGTCTAAATCGTGCCCTAAACTCTCAGTGAACGCCTCTGGGGTCTGTGAGACCCCACGTTGTATTGCACGCAGCTAAAACGTAAGTTCTTTTTTTTTGTATTTATAGGGCTTTTCATTGTTTTTTGTGTTATATTTTAAATTATTATATCTTGAGCCTGTAGCAGTCCGGTGCTGGACACGGTCATTACCCAAAGCGTTTTTTTATTGAAAGAAATTACAAAAACAAATACAGTTTTGCTTCATTGAAACCAGGACAGGCCCTACTAGTATAGAAATTATAATAACAGAGCTCGAAGAACTTCTTGGTTTATTTGTATACGACAAAGACTACTTGTGGGCCTCTGATGGAACAGGCATAGAATCATTTTATTATGTCGTTTTCTTAGTAAGTAATTTACAATTTGACGACATGCTTACTAGAAATATACCATGAATTTGTAAATTTGAAAAAAAAAACCCTGTGGATTATCCACAGGTTTTTTTTTACTACAGTCTAAGCTCTTGGCTCTAAAAACTTCTTGGTTTATTGGAATACGACAAAGAACTATTTGTGGGCCTCTGATAGAACAGGCATAGAAGTACTTCATATTATCATGTCGTTTTATTAGTAAGTTATTTGTAAATTGACGAGATGCTTACTAGAAATATAACATGAATTTGGAAGTTTGAAAAAAAACATCCGTAGATAATGTCTAAAGCAATAAACTCTTGGCTCGAAGAACTTCTTGGTTTATTGCTATACGACAAAGAACTACTTGTGGGTCTCTAATGGAACAGGCATAGAAGCATTTCATATTATCATGTTGTTTTCTTAGTAAGTAATTTACAAAACTTTGTAAAAAAGTCCTAGTTGACGAAAATCATTTTTTTTTAAGTAGGATAAAGTCTCACTTGACGAAAAAAATATTCTTGGAGGGATTTTTTTTTAAAGTCCTACTTTTTTTTTAAGTAGGAAAAAGAACCCACTTGACGAAAAAAATATTTTTTAGTGGGAAAAAAATCTAATTTTAAGAAAAGTAGGAAAAATTCCCACCTAATGAAAAATCGGAAAAAAGACCCAATTTTTCAATACATAAGAATTTTCCCCATTAAAATAAGAATAGGCAGCAGGAATTTGGGCTTTGATTTTATAATCGAGATTAAAACGGTTAGCAAATCAGAGTAGTGACTTGGAATACTTTGGGCATTTAAATGAAAAAGGTTAAAATTTTTATAAAACGTTGAAATTAGTGTTATTTAATGCTTTACCAAGAAGAATATCGCTTCTGCTGACTTCAAACTCATCAGAAGTGGATGACTTACACGAATAAAATTCTATAGATTCATCTTCTGACGATGAGTTAGGCATAATATATAGGTAATATGGTATAATATATAAAAATAAGTATAATAAATATGTAAACAATATATATATGTATAAAGTCATTAAAACAGCAATAATTTGCCAATATTTTGAAGTGCCACATCAACCGCCAGTTAGTTGGTTCACAATTGAAGAGAAATCACCAAAAGAAAACAATACGTAACTCAACATCAATAAAGGAAAGCAGTAATTAAATTAAATACTATATATAATTAAATATTATATATTTAGATAGGCAATAGTAATGTTAATAATTATTATGGAATTTATGGATAACACAGAACTCCATGGTACATTGACCTTAGCCTTTTCCAGTACCTTTGCCAAACCTCAAACAAATTTTAAGAGAAAAAAAAAAACAGAAATGTAAACTAGACATGTGACAATCACTAATTTTTCAGGATATGATCTCAATTGTTTCAATCGCGGTGGCGATTGGATTCCCAGTATTCTATCAAAATAGATACAAAATTTTCGATAAGGAGCAAAAAAAAAAAAGAAGGGTGGTTGGTAATATATTTGTGCTGACGGCATTAACAATATTTAGTCAATACTAACCACAAAAATACCCTATAATGACAAGCCACAAGAACGAGCAAAAAAATTTTTTTTTTAATTAAAAAGGGGGGGGGGGTTCGTCATATATTTGTCTCACCAATGGCTCTAGCATTATTGAGTCAATACTAAGCGAGTAAAAAAAAAAAAAAATAAAAACCTACAATTTATAAAAAAAAAAAAACAAAAAAAAGGGGGGAGTATGGGTCTAAAAATATAAAATAAATATAGTACAAAAAAGGGGGGGGGGGTATGGTAATATATTTGTACTAACGGCTCACATATTATTGAGTCAATACTGACCACAAAAATAGCCTCTAATGACAAGCCACCATCACCCACGCACGTACAATACAAAATGAACGGAATTTCTATCGGTAGAAAATTTTTATCGATTGCGAATTCGTCTGCTATTGAAACATATTGCGTTTATATCAGTGTGCCTTTTGTTTCCTTTCGGTCCCATATGTATCTTTATCCTTCTATTATATCTTTATCCTTCGATCATATCTGTATCAGTTTGCTTTCGTTCGGTCGCGGAGTTCAATCGGTCCCATGTCAATCTAAATCAGTTTGCTTTCGTTCGGTCGGCATATTGTGTCTCAATCAAAAGTACCGAATGTTTTTTATCTTGGTGAACCTTTATCTTGGTCAGTTGACAATACCATATCTAAATAATTGAATCATTCGCGATTGTCACATGTCTAATGTAAACAAACATTGTGAATATTTGTAAAAGAAAACATTTGGTAATTTTAATTTTTATGGTAAGAGCCTTTTTATTTGCAAGCATGGTTACAATTACAACATTTGTAGGAAAGAAATATTGGGTATTCACTTAACATATAGAGAAATACACTTACAAACAGGAAATATGAATTTAACTTGTAATAACCATTTCTGGGAATAAAACTAAAACTACTAATAAGATATTGATGTTAATATACAGAAAATTATAGACCTGGGTAAATATACATAATTAATAATATTTCTTGATGTATTTTGTTTTAGAAGCTTTTACAGCACGGATTTTCCTTTTGATTTGTGTTTCAGGCTGAACCGGTGGATGTTTGGCAGCCAATTCACTTAGTTGGGCAGCAGAAGGCAGGCAATGTTTTTGAACATTTGGCAATTTTAAGAAGACTTTGCCATCTTGGGACCAACAGTTATTAAGACCATATAATTATCGGCCTTCAGTGAAAATCTGCCTCCGAGTTGGTGTCATGAAGTCAGCTAGTGATAAAACCAGAGCCCTTAAGACTCTTTTTGGCCTGCTAAATACTGACTCGGATATCCTCACCTTGAAATTTTACCAGAATTGGACGGGGTTTGTCCGGCTCAATTTGTTTTCCAAGCCGATAGCTAAAACTTTTGTTACTTGGTGTACAATGCTGATGTAATCTGTTGGACACCACATTACAAATAGTATTGGGAGTGCTTTCACCAACTTCTTCTTTTATACCTTGGAATATAATAAACTTACACCGGCTTCTGTTCCCAATATCTTTAGCCATAAGAGTGACACTATTGATTTGGGCAGTGACCGTGTTTCCCATAGAAAGTCCTTAAAAGTATTGAAATTCTTAGCCAATTGCGCTTTTGAAATTGAGGAAAGAGATGCAGATGAAAAGTGTGCTTCAAAGGTCTTCATGGTCCTCTCAAATTTGTCCTCCAGGCCCAAAAGTTTTGACATTGGCTCAACTTCCATAATGTTGATTGTTTTGGAGTAAATAATGTTGAAAAACAAAAAGGCAGGGATGTGCTTAAAGTAATTTACACTTTCATTTATCTTTCAATGCTTTAATATTAATATAATAATTAATTAAAAATATAACAATTCATAAGAGTGTTTTTTTCTGCCTACCCTACAATCCATTATTAATTTTATTCACAAAGGGTTCCAGTATTTAATTATATGTTATTATAAATTATTTGTTGTTTTTTCTTCCGCAAGGAGAATAGTAGATATTAGATTAATGTTAAAAATATGATATAAAATAAAGGTTTTTATATCATATTATTAAAACACAATACAGTCACACAAATTATAATATTTACAAAAGGAACAAAATTATTTATAATAATAGTCAGGCTATTATTATAATTATAGCCCAATATTATTGTGTTTTTTAACAATAAATATAAAAAACATAAAAGGAACAAAAAATAACACTAACTTTACACAACGAAAATCACAACAATTCCAAAATAATCTATAATAATAATAGTCAGATTTAACTAATAAATAAATTACAAAAAAATCCACTCTTTTTAACAGAAATAAAGAATATCAATAACAAGCTGCCGCTTTCTTTAGATATTAATTATACTCTATGGCAGTCGCAGAAAACATTTATTTCGTTTGTTTGAATGCATGCAACTCGTAATACAAAATTACAAGAAATCCATACTAAAATTCATAGACAAAACAATAAATGCGCGACCGTGCGTGACGGAAATTTCGCCAATTACTCGTAATACCATTTAAAAAATGACAGCTGTCATCCCATACAAAGGTGATCGTCGAAAACGGAAAAAACGTACGCAAAATTCGGACGGTGAACGTGTCAAAACTCGGAATAAGGCCCCTAATAACTAAAGTCGTATTTTTAATTAGACGAAGTGAACTGACAGCGGCTAATGTCATTTTGTGAAATAATGTTGCCATGATAAATGTAATAGTGATGCGTTCTGTTTTTATTTAATCACAGGAATTAATGATTATATGAATGAGTACGTCGTTAATTTTATCTTACTATATAAAAAAAGGAACTATTTTTATTTTACTGTATAAGTAGGTCGATATCTACTGGTATGAATCGCTTCCTACAATGTCTTTGACTAAACCAAGAATACAAGAGTGGCTAACGAGCAAAAATTTCCCATTCGAGGCAAAAATGGTTAAAGCTACTCTTATAGACATTGTACGGCAGCACAAACAAGAACACTGCGACAAGTATGCTGTGGACGAGATGGCAGCGGAGCATGGTATTATTGTTTTACGTCTGTCCCCATACCACTGTGAGCTTATCCCATTGGGCTGGTATGGGCGCAGGCTAAAGGATATGTTGCTAGAAATAACAAAATGTTTAAAATGACAGAAGTAAAAAATATTTTCGAAGAAGGACTTAAACATGTAACCGCTGAAAAATGGAGTAGCTGCGTGGCTCATATAATAAAAGAAGATGACAAAATGTATAATCTCGACCAGATGATCGGCAGTGTTTCAGACAGGTTAATAATTAATGTCACCGACAGCGACAGTGATGATTTTATGTCTGATGACGATGAATAAAACCAATTGTAATAAGCGTAATTTTTTATTTTCATTATCATTACTTTGATTGGAACCCGGTACCCTATATTCCGGCGTACAAACCACTCACTAGGCTACCGACGCTATAAAGTAGCATGTTTTAATTATAATATGATTGTTTCAATCATTCACTTTGTCACAACACTATTTTTGTTTCATCAAAACCTGACAACCCAGTAAACGTCAGGTGACTTCGTCTAATTAAAAATACGACTTTAGTCATACATACATGAAGGTAAAAACCGTGCCCGTCCGCGGGGCGCGTTTTTTTAGCTTCATGCATACATACATAACAATATAACCTCAAATTGAAATTCAAATGAGAATAACTTTTTCTCACAACTTCTCGCACTTCGATCTAATTAACAATTTTATTATATGTATTTTCCTCTATCGAACTGGATAGGTTTCATTTTTGAACGCGGCTTCTAAGCCTGGGTCGGAAAATACATGGGCTATGACCGTTCTTCATTAATAATCGGTTCATACAAATAACTCAACGACATATTTTAGATGCGTAGCTACAGCGTCGTCGTAAGTAAGAACCTCCTATAAAAGGTTCTGCTATTCCTACACAGATGGCGTTATTACTACAACATTCGAATAAATGCTTTGTTCAGTCGACATAAGGCATATTATCTTTTATATAAAAAAAGTATTTTAGTTTATTCTAGAACTTTCCTTGCATAAAAATATAATAATTCAAAGGCGGCGACATAATAAAATATTTATAGTATCGATATCGATGCTTTTTTTAAATATAAATGTACTCTATATATTTAAACGCAGATGGAAGGGAGAACTTTTTAGAAAACATAGCTGTAAAACTTTTAGAATATATAAAGGCTTAAAAAACTGATTTTTGAGATAAGTATATTTTTTTAAGTTGAGTTGGGTGACGTTGTCGTGACGTGAGCACGAAACAAAACTTTGGGACGCAATCTTAATATAACTAGTATTTTTGTAATAAAAATAAAGAAATTATTTTTGCCTGAAATATTACATTATTTAATAAAAATATTTTTTATCGTTATTTAAAAAAAAAAGAGTTTTTAGTCGCAATGGTACAAACCCCAATTTTTAATATAATATCATAAACACTTCCAATACCTCTATGTATGTAGTAATAAAAAAAACACGGTAACTTGATTAAAAAGCTTAACGATTTTCAAAGTTGGAAATGCTGTTAGTTTTGTATATTTATATCCTTTTTATATATTAAAATATCATCTTCTATAAAATGTTCATAACATATGGTGCTTGATTTTGTTGGTATCCAATTAATTCTACCTGTTGCATCAATCCATTTCCCTTTGACTGTGGCGTCTTTGGGAAACCTAAAAATATTTTTAACGAACTTTCTAAGTTGGTTAAGTTCTTATTGATGACCTTTCAATGATTTTAATGAAATTATATATAAACCGCTCATTGTAACAATATGGTAAATGGTAAGTAATGGTAATGCTAAGTAATTTTAACAATGGTAGCCTACTAAATTTTGATTATTCAATTTTATAAACTATTAATTTCAATTTCTTTTTACAAACAACTGTTACTGTGTCTAAATATGAACACAATTCTTCGTAATAGAGAATGGCTGCTGCGCTATACAGATTTTTTTATGTATGTGTTTTAAGGTAAACCAACCAAATTGTGCTCACTTATACGTATAGGGAGTTTATCATTATAAAGAGTTTACACGTACATTTTATTATTCTAAGCCCACACTATTAAAAAAAATGTATGCGATACAATTTGAATAAATATTAAAAAAATATGTAAGTATATAATTTTGTATAATAGCCAAAACTGTTCCTTCTTTTCTTTAAATAAATAAGTTATATCGATAAGCACCCACTACAACACTAACGGAGAAGCAAAGAACTATTGAAATCCAAATTTCAATCTAAAGTATTCTTTATTACAATTACTTAAGGTTGATTTTAACTTCATTTAAATTACAATTATTAGTAAACTAAAATAAGCTAAGGTTTTTAAAGAATACTAACAAAATCGTAATTACCGATGATACGAAACACCTCCATTACGAAGATTTTTTCTCCTAATATCGTTTTTGCACTCCAGAATGCAACAATACGGCATATTTACAATAATTGTGCGGAAAAATCAGGAACGACGCGAGACTACCACCTCGAAGCGATGTTAGACACGACTGATAACGATTGGGATCAAATAAGCGTAGCTACGCTTAATTGTGCCACACTAAACACGCCTACTTTGCACTTCCACTTGTTTTTTCTATTCCGTGACTATACCCAAATGAACTTATTTTGGATCGTCGACGCGAGTCAACTCGAGTAGCGACTCGACATTTATTTTATTTCTGATTTCTATTAATCTGTGGTAGGAGTGGTAGGTAATTCTGAATACGTTTGTTTATATTTATTTTTCTCTTGTATAGTGTTTTTTATCAATATCACAAATTTATAAAAAGCACGTAAGTAATTTCTAGGTAAGATATGTTACATTAATCAAATGACTTTGGTTGGTGAGTCGATTGATATTTTTTTTATATAACCTAAAAAAAAAAAATTTTTGTTTATAGGTGCGACAAAATGCGGTTAACAATCAACAATATACCCAAAAATGTAAGTTTCCTGTTAATAATTTAACATTCACCTGCAGTAAATATTTTTTTATACTTTACAACCTAAGGCGAGGTGAAACCTTGAAATTTAACTTTTCAGAATCTTGTTATGATAGTTTGGAGCCCGTCGATTTCTTTGCTTCGCTGATTTTTTTATAGACACACGTAAATGTAACAAACAAGTCGTTTTGCAAAATTTCAATTGTCGGAAATTTATAGTTTTCTAGAAAAAAATTGTTAAAGTTTTTAAATTTCGTAACAAAAAACGCAATGGAAACACATTTGACTTTTTGTGTTATACATTTTTATAAAAACAATTTTGATTATTATTTTTTTTATTACAAAATCTTTAGTTATACCCACACCAGTTAGATTAGAAAAATAGGCGGGAGTGGGCGAAGCGAGCAAATGCATAAGTACCCAAAACCGAATTGGATGGGTAAGATTTAGAAGTTCACCATTAGGTAATTTTTTTATAACCACACAAAAACTACAGTACCCAAAGCCTAAATTGAATAGAAAGGCGACACAGAAAGTCTTCAAATTTTATTGTTAGGACTTTGAACCTTATTCTTTCCCTACTAAAGCCCGTTTTTGCCAAAACATAACATTGTAGGGGGGGGGGGGGGTTCAACCTACAAACACAACATAATCCGCCCCATGTCTTTTCTCCCCCATACAAATTTATGTATTTCCAAACATTTCCCTCCAAACAAAACCCCCCCATGGGTCTACCTATAATGATATAATATCATTATAAGAAAGCATAAGTTATGTTAAGTGCAATAACAGTGAAATAAAAAATTTAAAAACAATCATTTTTAAATTTCACTCAAAATTTAATGAATCACTGCACACAACAACAAGAGCTGTTAGTAATAATAATATTTTTCAGATGGGTTATGAAGATATAAAATTATTAATTCAAGGAAAATGTGGCTTTATGCAGTATAATATCTGTAATCTTGATTCAGATAATCAGGGTAGCCGCATGGTAATAGAGATTACAGATGAATGTGATGCAGCTATTCTGATGCGGCAACTTAATGGCCTGTACATCAGTGGAAGTCAACTATTTGTTCAACTTGCAAATTCTGTGAGTCAATTTTTTACTATAAATTTTCATAAAGTAAAAACAATAAGGTATACAAGAGTGAGGGTTTTTCACAGCTCTTCATAGCCAGTAGTATCTATTTAACAGTTTTACAAGTATTTTATAGTGAAACTGGGACTGACAGTTTAACATGCTCTCCAAAATACTTGGAGAGCATGTTTTGTTGTCTAAATCAATGTACAATCATTTTTATTTAAAAACTCTTCAAGACAGCTGATGTGTACCCATGGCCTTAAAACTATAATATGTAAGTCTTAAGGTCTAAACCACTTAATTAACTTTTATATTAACAAATTTTAATAATAAATTACATATTAATTATAATTATTTACATATTGTCTCTTTTATATATTTATTTTTGTTGCTAAAACAAGAGACAAACCCTTTAATTAAAGTGTTCTTCAAGGACTCAATAATATTTTATGGATACCAATGTTAATATAAAAGATTGATTATAAAATATTATTTTATTCCCATCTACAAAAATTCAACCTTTAATATTATTTAATTTTGCGTTACATATTAAGACAACCTGTATATTCAAACATCTTGTAGTACTATAGAAATTTTGAAATCTCTATTTTTGTTAACTTTATTCACAAATAAATTAACTTTGTTTTAAATATATCTTTATAGGATTCCAGCCAGCAAAAGAGTTATCAACAAAGACAAAATACCCAAAGTCATGGTCTGGTGTCATACCCTCAACAATTCAACGCTATGGCACATAGGATGGATGAAACAGACAATAATTACAATAATACCTTGGTAGGTTTTATTTTATTAAGCTTGGTTGTATAATTAATATTTTGACAAACTTATTAATATTGCCTGTTATAATACAATAACTAACATTAAGTTTATTCAGGTCAGGTTGTGTAACTGTTCCTGGTACACATACATAGTCGGCACTGAAAATATCGGGAATGGAATATTTCCACTGTTCCTGTCATATTAAAATCTTTTTAATTGAAAACTCCTTGGTTTTAAAAATCGAATACCATTTATTTATTTAAAAAAAGATTCTTGGTCTTGTCACAAGGACTTGTCAAACTTGTTTAGTCGTTGAGAAAATGGAATTCGAACTCGAGAAAATTCAAGATCGATGATTTATTATGACTTTCGAAGTGGTTTAACACAAAAACAGTGTGTTGATCGGATGCTTTCTGCATTTGGTGATGAAGGCCCATCCAAAACCACAATTTACTGCTGGTTTGCTGAATTTCAACGTGGACAAGCTCAGTGATGATCCCCGTCAAGGTCGTCCAAAAACTGCAGTCACCCAAAAAAACATTAATGCTGTGCGTAAGGTGATTGTGGAAGATCGACATGTGACATACCGCGAAATTCAGGCAACTTTAGACATTGGCATGAGTCAAATACAAATAATCTTGCATGAACAATTAGGTGTAAAAAAGTTGTTTTTCCGATGGATACCGCATTCGCTCTGTGAAGAGCAAAAAGCGGCTCGCGTTACTTGGTGCGTCAGAACTCTCGAAAGATTCCACGCAGGATCCTCAAATGCTGTATACAACATCGTATCAGGTGACGAATTCTGGATATACGCGTACGAACCCGAAACAAAAAATCAGTCACGAGTTTGGGTGTTCGAAAATGAGTTAAAGCCAACAAAAATTATGCGTTCACGGAGTGTTGCAAAAAAAAATGGTGGCCACGTATGTCTCCAAAACCGGCCATGTTGCGACTATTCCTCTTGAGGGACAAAGAACGGTTAATGCAGAATGGTATGCTAGCATTTGTTTGCCACAGGTCGTTTCTGAACTCCGTAAAGAGAACTGCAATCGCCGCATCATCCTCCATCACGACAATGCGAGTTCTCACACCGCTCACAGCACAAAAGAGTTTTTGGAGCAAGAAAAGATAGAATTATTAGACCATCCGCCATACAGCCCCGACCTAAGCCCTAATGATTTCTATACTTTCCCTAAAATAAAGAATAAATTGTGTCAGAGATTTTCATCACCTGAAGAAGCTGTGGACGCCTACAAAACGGCCATTTTGGAGACCCCAACTTCCGAATGGAATGGTTGCTTCAATGATTGGTTCCATCGTATGGAAAAACGTGTCAAATTTCGCGGAGAATACTTCGAAAAGCAATACTTATTTAAATAGTAATGTTGTGTCCTTGATTCCCGAAATTTTCAGTGCCGCCCACGTAGTACAAGTCTAGTGCTTAGTTTATGACCAGGGTAATATGTGTGAAAATACTCCTTACCTGTGCCTGGTCACGTGTCTGTCTTTTCAGCATGATAGTTGAGCCCCATTATTGTGTTGTTTAAGTATTTATTTTCATCCATTAAGTGAAAAATGCTCTTCAATATTTAAGGTACTTCTTTCCATGTCCAATTTATTTTTTCCACTCTAAATTTTATATATATACATAACAATAATATATCTTAAATCATGGCTAGAATTGAGCAGAGAATCAAAAGTATTCTTCTCAGCAAGAATAAGTCTCCCATCGTACATCACACCCCAATTATGGACTTTGTAGATCTGTTTAACATTAGATAGATACAAAGTCACATGCCATGCTCCATTAAAAAAAACTAAAAACATCAAATGATATAGATGTAAAAAGGTTTAATAATAAAATGATCATATAACTATTATTATATAAAATATTATTTGTGAGGGGTGACTGGGACCTGGTTGGCTCAGTGAAACAAACAAATATTATGGTTGTAATATACTTCTACCCGTGCAAATGAAGAGATAGAACCATTGTTTGTTTAGTGTGCCGTGACGTCACAGCAATGGCGTGCTAGTGATGCGCCGTTTTCGGATACATTAAAGAATGATAAATGTTAATCCCTTTTTTAAGGATTATCAAATTCATTTTGGAGTATTATATATTTTTTAGGGTTTAATAAAATAATATCAATAAAAAAAACATGCATATTCTCTATTATTGTACATTCAGGTGTCTGATACATATTTGCCTCTTTGAGTAAAGGTAAGTATACCAACATAATTATTTTAGTTATAAATATAGCAAACTTGTAATGTTGTATTTCAGAACTCTTTTGGACAAATGCCAATTGTTGTTTTGCTCAGTGCATAACCAGCGGGGTGATTACGTGCACAACGCTAAGTTAAATTTTAATCGATATGATGCAATTCTGACGTAATGCAAACCTGGTGACATTGAAAATTCACAGAAAACTACGTCATTTTGGGCTTAACGTTGTGCGCCGTAATAGGCCTACAGAAATTAACTGGCCAGCGTAAATAGTAATTATATTCCTGGTCACTGCAACATTGATTTCATGATCAAAAATATAATTGTTACTATAAACCAAGCATATTGGAAGGTACCAATACTATTGTTAATAACCTTGTTTTAATATTATTATATGTTATTCTTATAATGATATTATAAATACAGTTGCTCGAAAAGGTGTACTTTCGATGGCAGTACATATGCCTCGAAAGTTGATTATTACGCACGCCGTGCGATTTTGTTTACAGTACTTTCCATATGCCTAGAAAGTTGATTTTACCGCACGCCGTGCGATTTGTTTCCATTTTTTTTTTAATTTCTATTAACTTTCAACAATTGTTCAAATGTAAGTTTTATTTTCAACAATTAGTTAGTCAATATTAATATATGTATATAGTTATTACATTTCTTATTGTCCAAAACATAAAAAAAAAATGGTTTCGCTTAGTTTTTTTTATTTAAGTATCTATTTTCTCGCAAATGTATTGAAAAACGTCGTATGGTACACGGTTGGTAAGGTGATTATAAACCCTCGCCTCTGGCTCGGGCTTACAAGACGTCAACTCGACTGTAAAAACCGACTTACCAACCTCGTATCATAATGTACTAGAATCTAAGTTGGCTCACCATTGTTATTATTGTTAAAGTTAATCAGATAATTGCTGATATGCCTTTATCAACATTAGTGCAATTTTTATAAAACTTCTGCCTTATACCACACAAGACTTTGTTCTCATCACACATTGTTGCACTCCAATAATAAATACAAAAAGGAGTCAGAATGGACCATAAGATGCTACCATGTTCTTATAGCATTTGTAAGCTAAGTTCTATAAGTCCCCTATTCTTAGTCTTAAACTAAATTCCACTTTTCACTCAAGAAATGTCTATTTCTTTCAATGTCAAGTAAAGAAATATTGTTGAGGATACAACTAAAAATAAGGGGGTAAGCTCCTTGAGTTATTTACCCCTGTATTCTAAGACGTTTCCTTAACTCCACTCTTCACTCAAGGAGCGTCTGTCTCAACTTGCTTTTTATAGTTGACATTTGGTGGAAAGAGACAGACGTTCCTTGAGTGTAAAGTGGAGTTAAGGATACATCTTAGAATACGGGGGTTAGCCTCACCTTATATACTATATGGAGTATTCCATATTACAGTCTAGACGAGTTCTAAGCTCTTTAGCCCATATGTATAATGCTACACAAACTCCTTATTGACGCAAGTAAATCTTCTTTCGTTGCACCAAAGGTCAAGTCAAGAAATAATGAAAAACAGACGTTATTTAAATAAATATAATTTGTCAGATTGATCCATAAATACATACCTTAGTTTAGACTGGCAGAACGTTCGAACTGCGCCGATGTTATCAAGGATTTGGGTTTGCCCAAGTCTGCTGGCGTTGTGGGTCCAAAGCTAAGCTGTGCAAATATATGCCTTTTTTTCGTAGGGGGTATCTGAGGAACATTCCGGAATTCAAGATAGCCTTCTGGCGTGGGGCAGGAGAAGGATTACCTATGTAGGATTCCTACCTACTAAACCCCCACGGTGTTCCTCTATTTGCCAGAGTGGGACTCAGGCACGTACACACATTCTTTTGTGCTCCTGCCGCTAGTAACTCCATCATAAGTGGGAGAATAGCAAGGTGGAATAGTCACTGCAAGCGTGTTTCCATCTGGCGTCCGCACCCGAGGCCATAAGCCCCTCTGCAAATCTGTGCCTGATCCAACCAATATAGACAGATGGCTGTCTGTTTGTGGCTAATATTATTATGTGATGTAGACTTCTATTCTACACATCTGACAATTAAGTATTCTTTAAGTGGGTTTTCGTTAGGTTGACCGACTGGTTTTGTTACCACTGGCCATGCAAAAACCGTCAAGTGAACTAATCGTGTTTCCGTATTAGTCTGTGGGTTCACCGGTTTCCAGGAGACTACTGCAGTGATTATAAATGATAAATGTTAGATTGGTTATTTAGAACGGCCGTTAATCAAAGTATATCGTATTTCACGCTTTTTTTTAAAACTTGTGTCAAATGATTACAATACCTATTTTAATTTTGGCATTTCTATAATCTTGCGATGGGTACGAGGCTAAACACATTGTTTTTATAAATCATTAGTGGTTAGTTTGCAACTCGTTTGTCGCTGTTACCGGACATGCCGGTGTGCACATGTTCCAGTATATATATACATGCATTGTTATATAATGCAACGCACCACAGCTATGTGACCATTTCATATATCTGTAGTAGTAAATAGGTGCTACTGAAGTAAATACATCAATATTATTATCTCTATCCAATTGCTGAGTAAAGAGCATAAATTATCCTTGTTTGTTTACTTATGCAATTGGACATTGGTCAAAAATGTATTTTGGATCTCATGTTTGCTTACAGACTCAGCAGGTTCAACCTTTAAGGAAAATTTCAGCAAATAATTTTGGCTCAAATATAGCTGCATTTGATCAACACAATCGATTCGGCACAAACCAAGAAATGGCGCCGAATAATCGTAACGAATCCCGGCACACGATTGGCTCGAGACAAAATAATGATGATCGACACGGCGGCCTGGGCCAAAACGATCGAACCTCGAGAAAGCGTAACAGATCTCCTTATCAGAAATCTGAAAGACGTGATCCTGGAAATTCGTCGTCGCGTCGCCGCGGAAACCAAAGTCGGCATTCACCCGTAAAGGACTACTCCACTACTAAAAGGGCATTCAACGCTAATCAACCATTTTACCAAAATGCACACCAATCTGATAATCAAACGTTAAGTTCGTACGATTTTAGAAACAATTCTTCGTCGAAAACACCTTCACATATCAATTCTGGGACAAATATATCTTCATATAACAACCCTCCGGAGGAATTATCCTCTTACTTGAATTCTGATACGAATATTTCCTTGTTCAACAATTTTGCGAGGAATATGCCCTCGTACAACGATTCAGGGTCGAATATGACTTTGTACAATAACTCTGCACCCAATTTGTCTTCGTACAATAATAATTCAGCGACGAATATGCCCCCGTTGAATAATTCTGCCACGAACATAACCCCGTTCAACAATCCTCCCACGAATATGTCTCCGTTTAACTATTCCAGCACAAATATGTCTCGATTTAACAATTCTGCCCCTAATGTGTCATCGTTTAATCATTCTGACTCGATTATGCTCCCGTTCAACAATTCCGCCACAAATATGCCCCGGTTTACCAATTCTGCCTCGAATATGTCCTCGTACGTCAATCCTGTTTCGCCCCCAAAACAATCTACTCCCTTATTGAAAAGGCCTTATGAAAATTTTATCTCGAGCGGATTGCAATCCTCTGTTAAAAGACTAACTTCCAATTTGGAGCCCTTCTTTAAACAAAGTCAGAGTAACCATACCGATCCCGTCTGGCAAACGAACACTATCACAGGTTCAGGTCAAATCTCAAACAGATTTAATCCAGGCCCGTTTAACCCTTTTAAAATTGACTGTCAAGCTGCGTCTCAAAAAATCGCGAAGCCGAAAAACAAAAATAAAGAATTGGTTCGAAACAATAAACAAATTATCGCAGCTTCAAACTCCCCAAATCAAAGACCATCCACCCCTAAGTTCCAAGGAGGACTCCGCCCACAAGCAAACAATTTTGGACAGAAGCGCCCAATTATTCAAAAAAAAATTTTTGGACTTTCTTTTGCTAGGATACGTAAACGCGACAAATACTATAAGAGTGTGGCTGCTATGAAAATAATGGATGAAATGAAGACTGATTGCGGGGAAGACGGAAAACTGTTGGAGAACCCGACTGTAATCCGACAGACCAAGTATATGATTCTGAAGAGAATGGACCTGATATTTGGGGACGAATACGGTCTTACCGTCGATACCATCGAGGCTGAGTACCGCCGCATACACCCCGCCGTTAGCGACAAGTTTCTCTTTCCAACAGTTTTGAGTATGGTCCAGTTAAAGAAAAAAGATGTACTCAACGAAATAGCTGAGAACATAGCGATGCCAGGTACTTGTCCCTTGCACACCGCATTGCGGTTTGTGTGCGGGCCTTTTTTTAAAATATTTTTTGTATGCATTCCATCAAACATGTAGCAGTGCTGCGTTAACTCTTTATTAGAGGCAGTGGTATCTATTAGGGTTCGGTTATGATACGGACGGTCTGTTAAATGGATGATATCAACGAGGCTATATAAAATACAGCCTTATATTTGAAATTCGTTTTCGGACCTCGTTTCGTAACCCAAGGAAAAATATAATCCGGCAAAGTAGAAAGTACATTGTTGTTATTTCATAATGATAATGGTTGATATTTGTGAAATTGGTAGTTCTATTTACTATTTTGTGGCAACTTCAAGGCTAATGCTGTATGTCTGTATTACATTAGGGCTGGCCAATGGGGCATTGAGAACTTGGGAAATATGCCTTGGGTATATTTATGCATTCCTATGTAGTTACATACCTATATTGCCCCTGAGTCCAAGTGATCTTAAATTGACATGTCCATTTTTAAAATAAGACATACATGGCATTCGATTCGAGCAGTGAAACGTCACGCACGTTTCACTGCACTTGGTGAAAAAGTAATAGAAATGGCTGATTCCTTCACAACAGGCCTATTTCCCGTTACTCTAGCCGCGCGTATTGCCTAATGTTTGCTGCCAGTATTTTATTCCTACGAGCTCGTCTCATGGAATGACTATAATTATTATAAGGTTAATTTTAAATGTTGCGTTCATGGTTCTTGCAGATGATAGTTCTGGCTGTAGACAACATGTCGTCATAATTATATAAAAAACTGAATGAACCGCATCAATGAATGGCCATTTAAATTATATTAACTTATAATAGTTTCTGAGTTATCTGCGAAATTATTTGTTATACTGTTCTTGTCTTTTCTACCCTAGAACCCAGTCGAGACTGGTCGCGCTGTTTATATTCAATTAGGGGTGTTTAGAGGCAATTTCAACCAAATATAAAAGCTCGCTGTGTGTGGAAAGTTATACATTTTCGTTTTGACCAATATGCCTACTTGGCGGCACCTGGCACGCTTAGATAAGAAGTTTTTTTTTATAGTTTCAATAATATATTGTTTTATTATAGGAGGCGCGAAGGAAAATAAATCTCTCGACAGAAAAGGTGAGTTATTTTTATTTATTCTAGACAACCGAAGAGATTTTTGGTCCAACAAAATTAAATAATATTATAAATACAACATTTATTCAACAAAACGAAAAAAATCTATAATAATATAAATAAAAGACCTATTAATATATTAACTAGAAAAATCAAATTAAGTAAAAATAATTCTCAAGTTTGTCATACGGCAGGTACCCAAAAAGCTGATGGCATTGCCTTTTTGAATAGCAATGCTAATCGTTTGTCTAAAGAATATAATATATTAATACAATTTTATTTTAATTTCAGGTGTTGCTGAAAATGCTCCTGCAAGGCTAATTCCGAAGTACGTGAACCAAGGTAAAGACTATTAATACTAATGGCATGTCTAACTATCAGTACCTACATATTGGCATTATATTCTTGGAACTGATAACGTGCGGTCGTGGGAAATAAAGAATATTGTGCGCTGACTTTCGATGCTTATCTCTGTCGTTCGCACACATATAACACTGTTGGCAGACAGGTCATTGAAGTAATTAAAATGTCAACGATATACGAAAAAAATATTTCTCAAAAGTAAATATTTTAATGCAGCTGTGTCTTAAAATATATCCAACTTTGCTTCATAGAACATTTATTCTATCGGGTGTAATTAAAAACTTAAGACAAACACCCTGTTATGTATATCGAAATATAATATACCCCATTTTACCCACAGAGCTTATAGCTATTATAAAAACAACATCCAGGGGCCCAATTGTGTATCAGCGTTGTATGAAAGTTAAAATTTGCTACATTTTGTATGGGGTCAAATTTTAACTTTGACGGGCTGTTGACATCCAATTCATTGAGCCCCCGAATGCCTCGACAAACGAACGGACAGACACGACACCAATTCTAAAAATAATAGATTATTATGCCTATATATATATATATTTTTTTATGAAAGGATGCGGGATGGACTAGTCCAAAATTTTATTATATATGTATATAGATAAATACTTATACAATTATGTATTTATTACAAGAAAATGTTTTTTACGTACCAACATAAAAATAATTAGTGTCGTTACAGCGATAATTTATATAGTAAGAAATATATATATATCTATAAATACATTTAATATTACGTATAATCGAAATTGCGGTAAGTTTTGATGGATAACTTTTTAGTTTATAGTAATAGGAAGCAAAAAAAATCATTTAAATCCATTCATTATAACTGCAGGGTTCCATCATTTTTCAATTATAATGACTAATGGCACTGGACTGGACTATAATAAGAATTAGATTTTTGTACACTTTATGTCCATATAAAATACAACCAGTTTAGATAAGACTATGCCACTGCAACCTACGTTTCGGTTCTTGGGCTTTATTTACCTTGGG
The DNA here is from genome assembly GCA_947458855.1 of Monopis laevigella. Lineage (NCBI taxonomy): Eukaryota > Metazoa > Arthropoda > Insecta > Lepidoptera > Tineidae > Monopis > Monopis laevigella. The sequence goes on along the minus strand of OX381577.1, from coordinate 3,477,777 downwards.
TACCGTATGGCGTTTAGAGTTGTGATATATTTTGAGGATACATCCTTCAGCGGGATAAAAAAAAACAAAATAGGGTAACCTTCTTGTTCGTAAGAAATATTTTATTAATATTTAATTATTATTGTTTCAGATAAAAATCTGTTGAAAGGTAAGTCAATTTCTTCTGTGTGTCGAGATGGCATTAAGTCTGCTCCTAATCGAACAAGCTTCATGTTAGTTTTGACTGTAAGACTTATAAGTTAATAAAATATTTAAAAATATAAACTTAATATGGTATTTATCTCTTTTCTGTCAAAGTTGATTTTCATTGGAAATAAAGAAACGAAACACCATAACCGCTAATGTAAAAAATATATTTACTACCCTTATTCATTTCAAACTTGTTATTTTTTAGGCTGATGTCTTCTCGCAGCTACCAAAGTTGTCCTATAATACAGAGACTTAATAATATTTTGTTATATAGTGGCGATTTAAAAAAAACAAGGAGGTTGAACTCTCTTGTTTTTTCTAAAGATTTTTTTTTTTAATATTTAATTATTTATTTATTTATTCATTTGCATTTATATACACATTGTTACATTACATACAATTTTACATGATAACACAGATTTGGTGTACATAAATAAACCCTGTTAGGGTGTTGCAAATTATTGTTTTTTTTTTTTTTTTTTTAATTATATATAATTATTATTGTTTCAGATAAAAATACGTTTAGAGGTAAGTTAGTTTCTTCTGTGATTGTCTATTAAATTAAAATATGTCGTCTAATGTGTGTCAATGCCACGTCTAATGTATGTCGGCAAGGCAACCGGATGGCGAATAGTATTCAGGGCCTTGGAGTGGTACAGAGTCCCATCGAATCGGCCGAATTGATCCCAAGTGGACTGGGGCGGTGATATTGGGGTAGGGACTTTTTTTTTTAACTAAGCAACAGTATAAAAATGCGGTTGATTAAAAGGTAATGCCTTAATTTATTTTTTTTGCCAGCCGGCCGGTTTCGCACTCGCAAATGAAAAATTTTAAGTTGTGAGGCCGTTTTCAAAATTGGATACTTAATTAAATTCGTCCCTACTTCGCCACCCCAAACCTCATTAAAATTTAAAACAACATTTACGTTCGAATTCGCGAATCAATTTCTTGGCTTCTTAACACGGTCTCTATACGAAAGAAAGTTTTATAATATTTTACGTAATATAGGAATAACATTATTACCATGATAATTTATACGACAAAACTTTTTTCAATGTCAAGTGACTCCGCACTTTAATATTAATGTTTATATTTTAATATACGCATATAGTAAAACTGGAATAATAGCCTATAATAGGATGAAAAGGATTGGGAATAAGAAAGGGCAACATGATCGTAAAGAAAATTAACGAGTTACTGTTATTATTATTATCTTATGTAAATGGCCTCTACGCGTTGCCAATGTCAATGAGGGTAGTTTGAAAAAGTTCAAATATTATGAGTAGAAAAAGTGGGATAATAGGATAGAAAGGAATTGGGATAGGACTTGGTAGTATTAGGAATGACGACATGCCCGTATCCAACGGTATAGTCCTGCCCATATTAATTGAAGAATAAAGAGGTAACCAACGATAAAAAAATGGGTACCGCCATGTTTTTATCGTTGGTTACCTAACCAATTTATTTGAGATAACACAAGACATCGAACTAACTACGTTAATGCTACTATTTTCACACTTATGATCGCTACGAATGCTTATTCTACAAAATTAGTAAATTTTTTCACAATAATATTCAATAAAACTAAATATGAAAAATATAACAGAAACAGGCGTCTACGCGTCTTCGGGCTACCCTCAAAGAATCGTCTCCTTACTTAAACTGATAAGTACCTAATTTTTGACATGTCAAACAAGATGCAACATTTTCAAATACAAAATATGTTTGTTGCTAAAACTCTGGGTTTGATATTGGGCTTTATACAATTTTGTTAATTATTTTATAATTCTTAAAATTACTAAAACTTTTTCAGGTCTAAAGAGACAGCAAACACCAGAAAGAATTTCCCATGCCGAAATATGCCAGTTATCGGAACCGGAAGAGAAGGCTCTGAAAAAAGAATCGCAAATGATCATTGATACCGTACGTATTCAGTACCCCTAGTGTGAGTTTTCTAACTATTACTTTGCGTTTGAGTTAACTAAAATTTGTATGGGAAATGGTTCAGCGCTCCAAGCGGAAATTTTGAGAACTAAAAATGCGAGCGTGTGATTGGTCGAAATGTTAACGCAGTAGTATAGTTAACGCGAAAGTAAATGTTAAAAAAACTCACACTAGGTCTACTGTATTCATACTGTCCACACCATACTAATGTTATAAATACAAAAGTGAGACTGCCTCTCAATGTGCCTTTTTTAGGTCTAAACTACTAAACTGATTTCGATAATTTATTTTAGAATCTTGAGAAAAGTTTTAAATATAGTTTAATATACCACATAGAGGTTATGAAATAAATAACTAGTAGGGTAAGTTAGTTGTACCAATATATGAACATACACCTTTATGTATTTTGCGTATAGTAACGTGAAAACTACTTTGTTGGAATCTTAATTTTATATTGGTCACTTTAATTGTCAAGCTGATTAAAGCCAGTCCTTCTGATTGTCCCATTTCAAATAAAGGTGGCGAAAAGTTTAGTGAACACACCTACGGCTTTGCTCCATATTTAGCTAAAAATAATTCACCTTATTATTTTTATTATATTAGAGGTCAACACAACGGTTGATTTCTTGTTTTTGTAATTAAAAAGATGATATTTTCTATTTGTATTTTAAAGTGATATGTTTTCTGTTGAATTTTCACTTTGAAAGAAAGAAATGGTTTATTTTGTTCCAAATAATACAGTATAACACAATATACAATAAACATGATAAAAATATATTTAAAACAAAATGGGCTCTCAGCTCAGCATAGGCTGCAACCTGAGTTGTAGCGCTGATTTTCAGCTGATACCCTGTTGCGGGTGTAACCTCAAACTATGTGTCAAATACATAAATACATACACACATGAATATACATATATATATATATACATAGCTTTATATTGTGTACTATCGATGATACATACATAATATTATTGTTATAATGTACCTACATAATAATCAAAAATATATGAGGAATAATATCTACTAAAATAATAAACAAATCAAATGCTTTTACTTTGCTTTGTCGAAATTTAATTCATAACTCTATATTTTTAAGTGTCCACATAAAGGTACGTCAATTACTTAGTGTGCTTATCATGAAGCTAAAAAAACGCGCCCCAGGGGCGCGCGGACGGGCACGGTTTTTACCTTCATGGTGCTTATGAATAAACGACATGTTTCATATATATGGTAACAGTCACTTTTGTGGTAACACGATATCCCATCAAAAACATAAATATAAAATGAGAGCCAAGTTCAATATTATGATACATGCTTTGGTTGTTGACTTCAACGACAATAGAAGTGTTGTCTAAGGCATTAAGCTCGCCTATGTACAATTATGTGCAATAAAGAATTTTAAATTAAATAAAGTGAGATCTAAATGGGTGCCAAGTTCAATGGTCGGTTAGTCCTGAAAATTATTTATAACAACATAAAATATCATTTCATAACTTAGGATAATATATAGTAGCCTAAGGTCTGGCGTGTCTAGTTATCATATAGGATTATATATTGTAACCTAAGGTCTGACTTGGTTAGTTATCACATAGGATAATATATTGTAGCCTAAGGAGGGACTTGGCTAGTTATTATATAGGATAATATATTGTAGCCTAAAGTCTGACTTGGCTAGTTTTCCTATTGGATAATATATTGTAGCCTAAGGTCTGACTTGGCTAGTTATCATTTTGTAATATATATTAAAGCATAAGGTCTGGCTTGGCTAGTTATCATATGGGATAATATACTGTAGCCTAAGGTCTGACTTGGCTGTTTATCATATAGGATAATATACTGTGGCCTAAGGTCTGACTTGGCTAGTTATCATATAGGATAATATATTGTAGCCTAAGGTCTGACTTGGCTAGTTATCATATAGGATAATATATTGTATCCTAAGGTCTGACTTGGTTAGTTATTATATAGGATAATATATTGTAGCCTAAGGTCTGACTTGGCTAGTTATCCTATAGGATAATATATTGTAGCCTAAGATCTGACTTGGCTAGTTATCATATAGGATAATAGATTGTAGCATAAGGTCTGGCTTGGCTGGTTATCATATAGGATAATATACTGTAGCCTAAGGTCTGACTTGGCTGTTTATCATATAGGATAATATACTGGGGCCTAAGGTCTGACTTGGCTAGTTATCATATAGGATAATATACTGTAGCCTAAGGTCTGACTTGGCTAGTTATCATATAGGATAATATTTTATTTTATTTATTTATTTATTTAAAAACTTTATTGCACAAATTTAGTACAAAGGCGGACTTAATGCCGCTAGGCATTCTCTACCAGTCAAACCTTTGGGACAAATTAAGCAGTAAGTAGGTAAAATAGGTGCAGTAAAATACATTTAAGAAATAGAGTATACAAATATTATACATACACACTAATGCTGACTACATATACATACATATCATAAACTATATTAATAATATACATACATATTAATAAAATAGCAAATATTACAGCAACAGCACAATATAGCACTACCCACAGCACAATAATTATTTAAAGCAGAAACACAGGATGATATGAGAGAGAGAGAGAGAGCGAGCCCAAACGAATAATAAAAAGGAAACACATTCACACATTCAGAAAGTGTTTATACACTAGTCTCTTAAAGATACCCCTGTTAGGAGCTTGTCTAATGTCCACCGGTAGATCATTCCAGAGTCTTGTTGCAGCAACAGAAAAAGATTTTGAGACAAAGGTAGAATGATGAGAAGGTATAGAAAGAGTTGAGTTAGAGGCAGAACGAAGGATTCTATCATGATGCGAGCCGAGGGATGTAAAACTATCCTTGAGGTATTTGGGAGTGTTAGGTTCGTTTAACAGAGAGTAGAGCAGGCAGAGAACCCTGTAATATATTGTAGCCTAAGGTCTGACTTGGCTAGTTATCATATAGGATAATATATTGTAGCCTAAGGTTTGACTTGGTTAGTTATCATATAGGATAATATATTGTAGCCTAAGGTTGGACTTGGTTAGTTATCATATAGGATAATATATTGTAGCCTAAGGTTGGACTTGGTTAGTTATCATATAGGATAATATATTGTAGCCTAAGGTTGGACTTGGTTAGTTATCATATAGGATAATATATTGTAGCCTAAGGTTGGACTTGGTTAGTTATCATATAGGATAATATATTGTAGCCTAAGGTCTGACTTGGCTAGTTATCATATAGGATAATATATAGTAGCCTAAGGTCTGACTGCCATGATTAAAGTCGGGTTGCAACCTGTATTTTTTTTTATTTTTGATAATGGGAGAAATTTTCAAAAAGAATTCTTTTCGATTGAGTTTTCTGGTAAGGATTTGAGGGGGGAGGGGGCACTGCCCCCTAGGCTAGGCTAGCTACGCCTCTGGACGCTAGTGTTACAGCTTAAAAGTGCATATGTCAGGACAACATCAAAGCAATGGCTACACAATATAATACGAATTTTGCGAACAATTACCAACCGATCGCGTTATCAGCGCGAAACTGTCGCTGTCTGCAAAACAACTGCTAATGATATATAACATATATTTGAAACATTACATTGATCTGGAATATAAAAAAAATACTAAAATATCCCAAATTTCGACATTAATCATTCCATACAATTTTATTTCTATGTCATCATGGCACACAGAATGAGGGTTTTATTTATTTCTATGTCATCATGGCACACAGAATGAGGGTTTCATTTATTTCTATGTCATCATGGCACACAGAATGAGGGTTTCATTTATTTCTATGTCATCATGGCACACAGAATGAGGGTTTCATTTATTTCTATGTCATCATGGCACACAGAATGAGGGTTTCATTTATTTCTATGTCATCATGGCACACAGAATGAGGGTTTCATTTATTTCTATGTCATCATGGCACACAGAATGAGGGTTTCATTTCTTGTATTGTCCACAGTTTCCTAATGAACCTAACAAGGACCTTCCGGAGATTCTCAAAAATCTCTATAACAAGAAAAAGGATATCATGAAGAATGAGATACAGAAGGTGAGTACAGTAATTACTAGTTATCGGATCAGAACAGATAGAGCTTTATTTGGTGTTTGCAAATGTTATCATAGTATGGATATGCCGTAACTCCCGAAATGTAAAAGGCCAAAAAATGATTTCAAACCAATTTAGAAAGAAATATTAATATTGTTCTTTGCCACTGATTATTTGTCCTTATTTAATCAGTCACTACTATTCTTCGGAATCCAAGGACGCAGAAGACCAGAGGCCCCTTTGGGAGGCCACATGAAATACCGATCGACACTCGATCGGTCGAAACCGAAAATAAAATGTATGTGCTTCATTTGATGTTTCTTGTCGTTTTTTCTAGAATTTTTATCTATCGACGCGTCAATCGGTTTGTCGTTGTGGCTTCCCGGTAAGACACCGGGGCGAAGACCAAGGTAGCCACTTTTTTTTGGATACGAATTTCCCTGTCACTTTCTTTAGATTTCCCCTGACCTTAGAGCTTCAAAAAGAAAATAAAAAAACCCATAAATATATTATTTGTTTAATTTAATTGATTTTTGGAAAACAATAGTATCTAAGATAAAAAATATTAGAAAATAAAAACAATTATTTTTTAACAATATTTTCGGATAATATAGAGCAAAAATTATATTTTACATTCTAAAAAAAATAAGTATATTTTGAACTTAGTTGGAATCTCTCCGCTTAGGTTGCCAGTCGTTTACAGTAGCAAGTTGTGCGTGTACTTTAAATATTTATCCTGACCTTCTAGCGTTTTCACTGACTTTTCCAGTCTCCGAAACTTCCCTGACTTTTCCCGGTTTTCCATGTTTTCCAAAAAGTGGCCACCCTGAATGATGGCTTCATGGCTTCTAAATTTAAAGTTTTGATACGGATTGAGCAGCGTTTCATTGTCCCGCGCTGTGGCGTCCAAAATCATTAAAGCTAGAAGGCCGCCGACCTCCCGATAGATATGATACAAAAATATATTTTGGTAGTGTTTTTAAAAATATGCATATTGTCATTATTTAAGTTCTTAATAATGAAAAACAAACGGGATCCCGCAGGCAGCGGCGGAATTTCCTTAAGGCCGAATAAGGCAGCCAAATATCAGGGACGGAAAATCTGCTTCCAAACCTAAGTTATATCCTGGTGGGAATATGACAGGTGATTCTTTTTTACAAAAGAACCGAACTCAATGTTGTTTTTCGCACAGAACAATTTCACATGTCTACGCTACAAGGATATTAGAAAAGGACGGCCACTTAAACGGCCTGGGGCGGCCGTTCACCGGCCCGGTCGCCTCTGCCCGCCGGCATATCCATATTTACGTTATAGCAGCGCTGGTGGCGCCGTAAGGTACCCGCCATGCAGACGCATGAATAAGTATTGCCGCACGTATACCAAATCAGTGAATACACTCCCAAACTAATTGAAACTGTGTTACGTATAGAGTAGATCCCACATCTGCTGCGCATGTCTCTAATGAAACACAGGACTAGATACAATAAATGATCGGTCGCTGAATGCGCGGGGCTTAGCAATACATGGCATACATTTATTGCAGACAATACTAAACATACATAAACATATTAAAAATGATGATGATAGAAATGGTGTACGCATTTGCAGTGTATTTACACTAATAACAGGAGTATAAAATGTTGAACATATAACATTTTTTAGTAAGAACATAGTCATTGGTACGATATTTTTTTATAAAAATTAAATTTTAATTAACAATAATTATGTTTTCTTTTTCAGTGTATAAAATTGCATGTGAAAAAGCATGTTTTAAACATAAGAAAGAATCTATGCGTGAAAATTCAGTGCCGTCCACAGTTGCCCAAGAGAAATCGATTTGAAGAGTTCCTCAAAGCATACGGGGTGGTCTGCGGAAAGAAGAGTGTTCGGAGTAATGACTGTGTTGGCTTCTGCGACACTTTTGAAAACTATGAAAAAATAATAGAGCTTCACGCCGTGGAATTAGGTAAGGGTTTCTATTACATATATATGCTCGGATCAATTTTTTTGGCTATGCATTGATTGTTCGTGTGGGTGCCGAGACCATCGCGTGGTTGTTTGGCAGGGGAGTGAACTGCAGTGTTACCGTAATTGAGGGTTACACTACTTTTTTATTAGCATGCCATGTGACTTTGTATCAACCTGATGGTAAGCAGACCTACAAAGTCTATCCCGAAAAGGGTCGTTCAATATACTTTTGTTTAACAACAGACCGACTAGTGGTTGCGCCTTTGGCGTTATATCTGGAGGTCATGGGTTCGATTCCCACCCAAGACAAAAAAATCATAAGTATGGTTTTCTGTACAGTTTGTCATGGTCTGGGTGTAAAAATATAATATGTATTATATCGTTACTTCTGGTACACATAGTACAAGCCTAGAGCTTAGTTTGTGACCAAAGCAATATGTGTAAACTGTAAAAAAAGATACAAAATTAGCGGTGACCAATACATATTTTCATACCAGCCGTATGTTAATATCCTCGCTGCTTTATCGTTAAATCAACTGTCTGTTTCGCACCCTGAAAGAATATTAGCACCTCAACAAGAGGCCGATGCAATAGTCTTCTGCAAACTGAGGAATCGAAACATGACTTGGTCACTTGTCGGTTTTTCCATACATACTTTTTCATCTGTATGGGCGCTGTATGTAACGAGACGAGAAGTTATAGAGACCTTCCTCCCACCTAGTCCGTTTACTCAACGCTCCTTTCTAGCCAACCAAATACTTAAAACCTGCGAGTCTATCCGTGAATTAAATGGGATGGAAAATTTAATAGAGCTGCTGGCTCGAGACCGATTCTAATACATTTAACCGCTACGTTAATTTAACGTTGGCAAAGTATTAGCAACTAGGCCTGCCGCAGCAGTCTCGACATAGATAGCTTAGCTAACTTAGCGATTTCGGTCGCTAACTCGTAACGATTGCGTTGTAACGATTTGTGGTAGTCTCTATTATCAAAGCTATCGACAAAGATCGCTACGGTATCAATTCTTCTTATCAAATTTAGCGATTGTCGCAAACATTAACGACGAATTTTGACACCCCGCAAAAGTCATCGTTACGGTCGCTAACTTCTCTAAAAACTCAAAAAATATTTTTGCGAAATTATTGCCTATATTTCGCCCCACATTTTATTATTATTACAAATTTATTTTTTCTTGTTTTGTTTACAAAACTGACGCTTACTCTCAGTGTTACAAAGTAATAAATAATACTATCTAAGGACAGAAAAATACATTTTATTTGGCGACATGAAGATTTGATGGCTCTCAATAAAAAGTTGTATTTATTTGTTATTAATGATATTAGTATTTTGGATATATAAATATTTTCGTATTAAAGTAATACTTTTTTACTGGAGAATTATTATTCATGCTATAATAAATTAAAACAAAATAAGTAAAAAGGTCTTCGGCTCATCGTTATCTTATTGACATATTATTTTACGATTTTACTCGCTATCTCGGAAGTAGAGACTTGCATTTGAAGTAGACGTCGCTATGGCAACCGATTATTTTCGTTAAAAATTAACGATCGCTAATATTGCCGGAGTCCTACCACCGGGATGCCACATGAAATACCAATCGACACGTGTCGACAATAAAATTATGTAATTTGACGTTTCTCGGCGATCTAGTTCTAACCCTACATTTTTATCCATAGACGCGTCGAGGTTGGTCGTTGTGGCTTCCCAGTTAGGCCCGATCTAAAAAAAAATCCAAGGTAAAAGTCGTATATTGGTTCATTTTAACCGCATATTGCTTATAAACATTTTTGCATTGTTGCCGCAATTCGCAGTTTTTTTGTGGCATAATGATTAGAAAAATGTATATCAAAGATTTTAGGTATAAATATCCTTATTTGTTTATAATAATAAATTAAATACTAATAAGTTATATTTTACAGATGGCATCACCGTAACGATCAAACCGTTCCAACTGGGCGGTCGTTTGGCAAAAGAGAGCGACAGCAAAGCCCTATGTAAGTGGCTAGGCCTTTTACGCCGTACAACGTTAAGCTAAACTTTAACCAAAATGACGTAGTTTTCTGTATTATCAATGTCGTCAGGTTTGCATTACGTCAGAATTGCACCATTTATTACAATTTCGATTAAAGTTTAGCTTAGCTTGTGTGGGTAATCACCCCACAGGTTAACTCAGAGGTCCCACGACTGCAAGGTTGAGTACCTTGCAGCTTGAAAGGATCGTGGGTTCGACTCCCGCCCACCAAGATTTTTTTTCATTGCAATTTTATCTTTGAAATTTCAATGAAAGGGATACATGCAATTAAATAATATACAAAAGTACTGTCTTTTTTGAAAAACACCTAGAGAAAAGTCCGTTATGACATATTTCGATCTCCCAGGTTAAAGCACAGTAAACATTTTTATCTTTAAAATATTAATTGCAAATAATAGGTTTCGAGCTATTTTCTCTAATTCGTATTAATACTTTCCAAATATGTGTTACTTATCTTGATCATTTAATAGATCCTGGGTACTTTTTAAAATTCATCCCAAAATGCTGCTTCCCTAAAAAAAATGTGGAGGCTAGCGGCCTGCCCTGTGCTAGATGAAGACTAAAGTTCCCTTATGACATCTGCATCCTTATTTAATAAGAGCTGTGTTGAAGTCATGTATAAGAAGGTCATGTTTATGTAGTGAGATGTAGTTGTTATAAATAGTGTATTAGTGTAATTAATAAAGCGTTCTAAACATGGAATTACTTGGCAGTTTTATATTGAAAAAAAAACTAGGTTTTGTAATTCGCATATTACATTCTGTAACCCTAGTTTTTTAACGTAATTTCGAGTAAACAGTCTGTTAACTATACTACTGCGTTAACTCACACTTGATTGTGTGTTAGCACTGCTAGATCATTCCCTAATGCTAAGATGGGCTTCAAATTTTTAAATTACATTAATGCCCCCACGTTTCTCAGGATGTATGTTTGTCAATTAAGATGTTAATTTTTCTAGTGAAAAGCAACACCTATAACTATTAATTTAATATTGTATTGAAGACGAACTTTGAACCCATCTTTATTTCTAATGAATATTTTTCTTACACAGACGAATTCAATAAACATCAAGACGACTCAGAACCTGTGACCAAAAAGTCCAAATCAGAAAAGCCAGCGAAGACCCGTGACGATGTTGCCGACAAAGCCTTCAACACCTTTATAGAAGAACACGAGAAGTCTAATCCAACTCAAATGGACTCCAAACTTGACATATCTGACAAATCCGCCAAGCTCCAGCAAGACAAGTCCGCCAAGCCCCAACAAGACAAGTCTGATAAACCCGTCAAGCTCCAGCAAGATAAGCCAGCCAAGCCCCAACAAGACAAGTCTGACAAATTCGTCAAGCTTCAGCAAGAAAAGTCCGCCAAGCCCCAACAAGACAAGTCTGACAAACCCGTCAAGCTCCAGCAAGATAAGCCCGTCAAGCCCCAACAAGACAAGTCTGACAAGCCCGACAATCCCCAAGAAGAATATTTGGAAGAAGACATAGACAATATTAATGAAGATGACTTGGAAGATTATTAGTATTTTTATTTTTTTATTGTAGATTGTTTGTTGTATTTTAAGAACTAAATTTATCTTATGTTAATTTAAGTTTGGTAAATCACGAAAAAAACTTGTGCGTGGTCACGTGTATAGAGAGAGAGACAATGTTCTTAGCAAACCATGGATTCACCGTGCGGGTGCCGGGTCCATCGCGTGGTTGAAAGGCAGGGGAATGAACTGCAGCGTTCCCGGACTTGAGACCGCGAAGTAGGTTTAAAGGCCTTTTGAACTCTCACCTGCACTGTGTTCACTACCCTCTCTACTCAACCAAATATTATATGATCCTGTTAGCGCCATCCTGGAAACACGCTCCATAAAAGTTCCGACGGCTGTTCTCGGAAGGCCAAGATCCTTCAATAGACGGTGCAAAGACTTTGCTGGAATTCCTCTTGCACCAACTTCCACTGCATAAAGTTGAGTTTTAAATCCGTTTCTAGTAATTTCGTTTGTGAGATCAAAATATTTGTTCGACTTGATGTTGTGGTCCTTAGGTATGTTTGTTTCCCACGGAACGGTGAGTTCTATAAGTATTACTTTCTTCAAGCACCGAGAGTACACCAGTATGTCTGGTCTATAGGCTGAAACTGCTAACGTCTGATACTTGTTGACGTCTGACGTACATAACTGGTACCAACAACCAGGCCGAAGCCCGTACGCAATGCCAGCGGCAACATTCTGTTTCTTATAACGTGATCGTTAGATTGTCAAAATAACGATTTCCGTTATTAGCGCGCTCTCCTCCAATCAGAGTAGTTGTTTAACCTTCGCTGATTGGAGGAGAGAGCGCTAATAACGGAAATCGTTATTTTGACAATTCAACGCTCACGTTATAAGAAAGAGAATGTGGCCGCAGGGGTCTTATTCTACTAAATCAATTGTGCATCATCGTTGTATAAATGTTAAAATTTGACACATTTTGTATGGGAAATATGTCAAATTTAAACTTTGGCAACTGCACGATATCCAATAAATTTAGTAGAATAGGCCCCCTGGAACTGTGACAAACACATAAAATTACTATATTTTGTAGGGTGGTCTGTAATAGCCTATATTTATAGTTATTATTTTAGTTAATATTAGTGATGTATATCTCAAATATATCTTGGTTAAAAATAAACCGTATATGAAGATGATTATTTTATTTTAAAATGTGCATCATCTAGTTGGTTCTATACTAGGGCTTGAGCTCTGGAATTCCGGTATTAACAAAATTCCTGAATTCGGAATAGGGAATATGCATGTTTTTCTTTTTATTTCATTACTTGATAGAGTAACTACATTAGACCCTAAAAGAAATATTAAACATTTTGTTAAGGGTAATAACACAAAAATAAAAGGGTTTAAACTTTATCTGCCACTACCGCAGTAAAAAACGGTACATCACTAGCCGCCATTCTGTGACGTCATTCGTGCTCAAAAAACATTAGTTTAATGTTATTGCACCTCAAAAGTTAGTCAAAAGGTTTGTTTATTACAAATTATCGTAATAAAGGGCAATAAAATTTAAAAACTACCCGAAAAAATAAGAAACTAGATTACAGAACACACATTGACATTTGTTGTGCACGAATGACGTCATATGTAGTGTTTGCTAATGAACGCATTTCTAAACGCTCCGAGCGTTTAGAAATTACGTTCCGTTTCTACAAAAAATTGTATTTTATAAAAAAAAATAGCTAATCAAAATAAAATAGATTACTGTAAATATGTTCAAAGACATAAAAGGAAGAACATTATATATTTAAATAATAATTGGCGTTACATGCATATTCCCTTTTGGTGAATCAAAACCGAAATTTCGATATCAAAAAAATATATATAAATTTGTCACGGGTTGAGGCGAAGCGCGTCATTTCAACAGCTTGAACGCATTGACGTTCTTGTAATTTCACTACCAACCAAATTTCTAGGACTTCATGGATCAAGGGTCCTACCGGGAAGCCCATCGACACATCTACCAACGTGTCGATCGATAAAAATCGAAATGACATTTCTCTTTGATCGAGTACTTATACATTTTCCTATATATTTTTATCAATCTACGTGTCGATCGGTATGTCGATGTAGCTACTCCTTGTATAACATTTTTAAAGGAAATCTTGAACTCCGGAACTGAATATAATATTGAAACCCAATACCGGATTGAAAAATGGTCCGATATTCAAGCCCTATTCTATACAGGGTGAATTTGAAAGGATGTACTTTGGGCTAATATGAGGTTCTGCTGATCAAATCGAACAACTTTTCCCATGGAACTGTGGCTACATTCCACGCGGCGCATGGTAACACGACGTGACCTCTTTTGTACGCTCCACGCTTACCATATATGGTAGCAAGCGACCGTTGCCATGTCAACACTTCTCCTCCACCAATAGGATGGTGCCATCAAATCCCCGTCGGAGTCCCCAAAGCGCATCTAGATCGCCGCTCGAATGCAATAGAACATCAGTGCATTCCGCACTGCGCTCGACTGCATTCCATCCACACGCATGGATTTATGTGTACGACTAATTAGTTAATAAGACAATATATTCTATATACTTGCCGCTTAACATTGCTTACCAAAATTGTATCTTTATAAGCGACACATCAGGTGGTTAAATACAAGAAGTTTTTTTTTCAAAATCAACCGGTTCGATTCCCGGCTTGATTTTATTAATTTGTTAATGTGTAAGAGTTTTTTATTTATTAAATAATAATATATATTAAAACCAATAAATATAATAAACCTATTTTAAATATACTTAAAGAAAAAATATTATGTTTATTTATATGAGAAGACGCAACAACAAAAGTCAAGGTGCTTTTCTATTCGAACATATCATTATTTTTGGTTTTAACAGCGTCAGAATATATATTCCACGTAAGCGCAAATTGGACCGCCCCGAAAATCATTACATATCGATTTTATGACTTAATACCTACTGAATGGTGATTCATCAACATCATTTTATCGACGTGGTCATGCTAATTTATCTAAGCATTGAAAAGTGCCTGACATTTGTTGTACTAGGGCCATGTTAAAATATATGTAGGTAATGTTTATATAATAGCAGAGCACCCGTTTGTGGTCGTTATAGGCATACTGGCCCCAGTACCAAACCATTGACGATGCTTTGTATAGCAGAGCACCCGTCTGTGGCCGTTATAGGCTTACTGGCCCCAGTACCAAACCATTGACAAAGGTTTGTATAACAGAGCACCCGTTTGTGGTCGTTATAGGCATACTGGCCCCAGTACCAAACCATTGACAAAGGTTTGTATAGCAGAGCACCCGTCTGTGGCCGTTATAGGCTTACTGGCCCCAGTACCAAACCATTGACAAAGGTTTGTATAGCAGAGCACCCGTCTGTGGCCGTTATAGGCTTACTGGCCCCAGTATCAAACCATTGACAAAGGTTTGTATAGCAGAGCACCCGTCTGTGGCCGTTATAGGCTTACTGGCCCCAGTACCAAACCATTGACAAAGGTTTGTATAGCAGAGCACCCGTCTGTGGCCGTTATAGGCTTACTGGTCCCAGTATCAAACCATTGACGATGCTTTGTATAACATCTGCGTACATTTCAACATGAATATTAATATAAATAAAATGGTAAGAAAAAATATAGTTTTGTATTTTATTTTACTCTTACATAGACTTAATTAAATTAAAGAAAGCAATATTCACATAATATTTAAAAAAAAGTGCACTCCAGTAAGAACTTTATATGTGATAATAAAGCAAAAGTATAAATAGTACTTCATTACTTTAAATATAAAACGTTGCTTTTAAAGACATAGGGATGTTAAGGGCCGTTATGGAAGGATGTTAAGTCGACTTGACGTAATTATACTAACGTACTTCCTATTACAACTTGGCTGTTGGTCGAAGTTCAATATTTTTTTTATGTTCGTAATCATCATTTCGCAAAAATCTTTCTGGGTAATAAAACATTTTGTTTATAAAGTTAAAAACAAAAATTTCTGATTTCGAAATAAATAAAAATAATAACCCAACACAAAAAGATTAACAAATTCAATGACCGACAAAAATCTATTTCAATTCTGCGACAAACAGTAATCGAGTATTATTGGAAGTGCGAAATCTAACTTTGTAGGTATGGAGAACGTGCAGTTTGCGATTACAAATGTGCTTTTTTTTTGTGCAGTGCCTTTAAATCAACACTTTAACCTATACCTATTAGGTTCGCGGTACGCTATGATGGTCGTTTTGACATCTTACAATAGTGTTAGGTCACATTTCAACTACAAAAGTTGTCCTATAAGTTTTCCAAAGTAATATTTATTTTTACAAGTTTAAAATTCATTGCAGCAAACATAAAATCATTGATATATCTACAAAATAATATCATGAGTTGTTTCCTATAAGTTTTCCAAAGTAAGTAATATTTATTTTTACAAGTTTAAAATTCATTGCAGCAAACATAAAATCATTGATATATCTACAAAATAATATCATGAACTTATCTACTTAATTAAACTTAAAATACAATGTTCTAAAACTATAATTTTACGACGCATTGCATGCAATCTTCATGCTTGCTAACATAAAGTACAGCTTTCCAGCGGGGTGAGAAGGAACTTTATTTAACACTTTCGCTTTCGTCGGTGGAATCGTTTTCGTCTTGTCTATGGGCAGAACCTGTATAAATAATATACGGAAGTGCTGTAATGCATCTTTAAAATTATTAAGTTGATGATTTTTCGATTGAATTCTTCAAAGAAACGAATAATTGATATTCATCTCTTTTCTATAAGTCGAATCGAAAGAATTATGGTACAGTTTTAATAATTTACATGATCTGTTACAGCACTTATAATATACGTATATTATTCATACAGGTTCTGACCATAGACAAGACGAAAACGATTCCACTGACGAAAGCGAAAGTATTAAATAAAGTTCCTTCTCACCCCGCTGTTGACAATTGCTGTACTTACGTTAAATATTATAAAAACAGATACAATTTTTCCATCATTTATAAGACAATGACAAATTATGTCATAAAATATACTGAAGATATTAGTTATCTTAGACAGGGTGAATTTGAAAGGTTGTGCTTTGGGCTAATATGAGGTTCTACTGATCAAATGTATAGCAAATGAAAAAAAAATCTATACCCAAATTGATCATTTTAACATTAGATTAAAACCTACTACTTTGCATGGGGATGGCATTTTTTTTTTTGATTTGCGACACATCATGGTTCTATGGGAAAAAAGGTTCTTTTTGATCAGTAGAAGAAGTAGAACCTCATATTAGCCCAAAGTGCAACCTTTCGAAGTCACCGTGTATATAATAGGTACATTTATTAAGTCATAGGAAACGTCTACATACCTAAATAACATTTTATACTAAAATCCTACTATCCCTAGGCTAATGTATATCTTAATATTGTTTATACAGTGTATTGTATATCACAGTGGAAAAAATATATAATAATGTGTTATATGTTGAAAATAATGGAACATGTATATTTTTTAGTGTCGCCCATACAACAACACTTTAACAAATCACTTTAACTATTATACTAAACTCACGAATTTTATTTGCTTGATACGAAGACAACATGTATTTGTTGGAGTAATTTTAACCATATAGGTACATGGTGACTTTGAAAGGATGTACTTTAGGCTAATATGGTTCATTTGCGACACATGGTTCCATGGAAGAAGTGGTTCGATTTGATCAGCAGAACCTCATATTAGCCCGAAGTATATCGTTTTAAATTCACCCTGTATAGATAGGTACATATGATAATTTATTTTTCAGACATTTTTTTGAAGAAAATACAAACCTATATTTTTTTAACGGGTTCTATAAGTAGAGAAGATACTTTAGGATTACTTTTTTCCCACTGCAGGAATAAACACCCAGTAACGAGACACACAGCTCTAAAAACATAATATAATTCGCCCTTATAATGTAATTTGTGAACGAATGAGACCACAAGTATACTTTATACTTAGATAGAGATACTCCTAATCCAAAATTGCGCTCCAAATACTAACCAATGATGGTTAATTGCATCTACGTACATCACGCAGTTTTAGATTAGTTACTTATGACCGGTTGAGCCAAAAGAAATGCGAGACAAGGACAGCTTATACCGTATGGGACCTATTACGTAAACGCTTTTAATAGGCTTTATTGTGACTATAGTAAAGCATATTCTTATTATATTATATTACTGCGATTCCATCGATCAAATGTAGAGATGGCTTTGGTGATCCCACCCATTCAATCGCCTGTATTTATTTAACTAGGGCCCCATCATTAATCAATGCAAACCCTTCCAACGCTGTTCATATTTATTTATTTTCTAGGAAAACAAACGTTTTTTATTAGTTTACCTAAAAAAATAACGAAGTCATAAAACAATACACTGACCAGTACCCCTAGTGTGAGTTTTCTAACTATTACTTTGCGTTTGAGTTAACTAAAATTTGTATGGGAAATAGTTCAGCGCTCCAAGTGGAAATGTTGAGAATTGAAAATACAAGCGTGTGATTGGTTAAAATGTTAACGCAGTAGTATAGTTATTTTTTTTTAAGAGAATCGGGAAAACGTTGGTAAATAATGCATACAGTATATGGCATGTACTGTACTCATCTCTATGGGACGCCTATATAAATAGATTACTCCGCGGAGACTTTACCTTCCACTAATAAAGGCAAGCAAATACGAAGTCAAGGGAGACCCGACTGTAGGCCAACCTACGTTTAACTGGCTCGCTATATAGTGCAGCCCCCAGACTAGCTGGAGTATGATGCTGTGTCCTTCACGAACCCCGAATTGGTCAAGTTAGATTTCAACGCCTAGCAGTCTTCAGAAGAACAGTAGTTCGAACTTTAACTGGTGCGAAAGCCAGGTTGGGTCGGAAGACTTAGTGAAATATTACTTTTCCTTGCTTCCATGCCTGGAAAAGTGTCAGAATCAGAGCAACCCATTGCAGAATTGGCTAAACGACGCGACGATTAGTTTTATGAAGAACAGTTAAATTTGAGAATTTGTGATCCCGCCGGATCTCGGGGCGTTTTTGGTTTTTAGATGAATGGCCAATATACTAAAGAAGTACCCCGGGAGGTGCTCCGTTTTGGGACAACTTAGAAGTCGCACTGTAGGGGAATGGCATGAATACGTGGTTTCTTGGAGATGAGTGTTTCTGCTTGGTTTAGGGTCGGTCGTGCATGGCCACGGTTCCTTTTGCATTATTCGTCGGCTACCTCTAGTAGATTTCCAGTTTTATAAATGTACTTAGCTACCCGTCCTGCGACAATAAAATTGATTTGGTATTTATTTGTTAATAAAATCTAAGGTTCCATTATTATAGTAATAAATGCATACCAGCACCCGTAGCATGATGCCCAAGATGCGTGATAAAATAGCTTTGGTACATTAAAATAAATAAATGAGAACAATTTACATTTATATTTATAAAAGGATTTTATAACAGTTATAATGCCGCCGAGCTAGGGAGACAACATTTATTTTTTACCATTATAATTTGGCAGGTTTTAGAATTGGCCGTTTGGTTTCAGATTTGGCTCGTCTTTGTGGCTCAACCGGGCTGTATGGATGTTTTTCGTAATCTAAAATAATACATGTTCTGAATAATTCTAAACATTTTCGTTCCAATAATCTGAAGCACTCTTGTCTTGGAAGATTTCCTCTTCTGCGTCTCTCTCGTCAAACGCGACATAGTCGCTACTGTGGGAACCTAATGCAATAAATTATAGGTTAAAATTATAAATATTATTTTAACTACTAATAGCCGTATAGATGTGATCTGGCCCCAAGAGTTTGGAACCACATCACATCTGTACGGCTAATGTTCTATTTACAAAACTTTTAATATTGCCTTAAGAGGAGCGTCTGATCAAATATTTCCCATACAGTCAAGACCTTTTGGTATTAACTTTTATATAGGTACTTTGACAGCATTAACATCGAAGAGCCTCATCAGACGCTACTCTAAGACGTATCCAGCTCTGCAGTCCCTTTTTAGTTACTATGGTTATTATCTTCCATATACACTAACATAACCGGAACAGCAAATTTGCATTTATGTTTTTATTAAATATTTTAAATTTAGAGATCGATAGCTTGGTGATCATATAAGTTATTTATATCTATGCATGACAAAGTTATACTCATTATAAACTTTTCAGGTTGAGTATCATAAGCAGATAATTGATTAAAAACTGTAAATATAATGTTATAACGAAATGTCATTGTGGCATAATTTGGATATGCATATGCTGCGTTTGCATGTCTTGGGTGAACGACGAAAAGCGACTTCTACGCGACTTAGGGCAACGTGGAGATTAGATCCCTATGTCGCATCGCGTCGCTTTTGTCGTTCACGTAGAAAGCGCAGTTCCTCTAGCACGAGCGAGCGCTCTTTTCTATAAATTAAATATCTATAGATAACCATTTTGTGTTTTAATTTTTGCTTTCTTTTTTTACTTTTACTTATATTATTTGAGCAGATTTTTTGGGTCAATAAATTTGACTGCTATATTTCAGTCGGATTCCTTTATAAATAAATTTCAGCCTTTCCTTAAGGTTAAAATTAGGAGTCAAATTGCAACGATTCTTGGTCGTTTAGTTACTTAAGTTCCTAAATGCGCGAATTTTCATTACAAGTCTACTTTAATATTCACGCTGCTTTCTCGTTATGGCCGTCCCGTATCGGTACCCTAAAAGAAGACTACTACCTCGACAAGAAATCGATCCAGGTTGGTCTCCGCAAACAGTGATCCCAAACTAAAACCGAAACATCACTTGAAATTATACATTTAATATATAATACCATATTTTTTACTTTTTATACACAGATATTTTTTATGTGTTCATTTTGGATCCACTTTTTGAGCCAATTAAATTTATTTAATCTAAGACTACGTTCCCAAAAGAGACATTTTTTTTGCAGGTGTCCTATATTTCACATAGAGTGGTTTCAAATTATGAAGACCAATTTTCATGTCGCCAGTTTATGGTCTTTCACGACTCATTGTAAAAGTTATATTTATCTCAAATGATTATAAAGCCACAACTACTTCAAACAAAGAGTCAGCATTGCTATCCAACGTGGCAATGCTGCCAGTGCTATAGGTACTTTGCCAAGTGCTATCCCATTTAAGGATATTTTTTATTTAATTTAGTTCATTTTAGATATAGATTTAATTTTTAATTATTTATTTACATAATTATTATAAATACTTAGTAATTATTTTATTCTATTTAAAATTCAATTCAGAATTGGCGCGATGCGCGAACGAGTGAGGAAAATTTCATTTCTTTACTTTTCGTGTAGTTTTATTTTTAAAGACCATTAACATAATGCTCGTCCCAATTACGTCAATGTTTATCTTACGAAGTTTTTATTTTGTTTCACGGCCGCCATGACAAATTATTTTACCACCTTAGTTATTTGAATCTTAAAATTATTAAATAAAACTATTAAATTTATTTTATATTAAGTTGTCTGAAGACGACCTAATAAGGAGAAATATAGCAAGTTATTATTATATTGTGTTTTATTTATGTATGTTATTGGATGACCTATAAAAACTTTTAAAGTTTTTTTTTTTTAATGGATAAACATTTTAGCAACGCTATTAATTTAGTTTCTGGTTCGATTATATTCAGATTTGTGTTTTACTAATACACTCCTAATGCTGCGTGATGGTGCGGAGCTTAGAACCTAGCCTTACTATTATTTTATTTATTTTTCTGTATTAGTTTTTATAGCATGAACGGCCAAGTATCTTTTAATTTTATAGTTAATCTTTTAATCTTACGCGTAGTATTTATTATTTTATTAAGAAGTAATTATTTATCATTTGGAAAATTACAAATCATTTATGATAATACCTGTTTTACCTGTGGCAATGTGTTTAGCAGCCAAGTCCTTCACTACTTTATGTTGTAGATTTACAAATTTAGCATCCGACGAAGCGGGGTGAGTCTTTCGGTACAGGTCCACTACCTGAGCGGCGTTTAGGTAGTAGTCCTTCTTCTCCAACATCACGGCTATCCTCTTTCTGATATTGTCGCGAACCAATGTCAACAACTTGGATTTCTCTGTGTCGTACAATTCTAACTTGGCAACGAAACCTATCAATTGTTTCATCAAAACCTTCACCGGTGCTTTAAACTGTGGCAGTGAATTGAGCTTGCTAACTCCTTCCCGTCTGGGCTTCACGTCAGGTCTGCTAGCATGTCTAGGCGGAGTACGTCTGGAAGAGCCTTCCAGATGTCTCGCAGATATATGTCTAGGCGGAGGAGCGGCAATATGTCTCGGAGATATATGTCTAGGACTCGATTCCTGTGAATATAAATGTTTACAAAGTGTTGTGACGTGATGAATAAACAATTTAGGAACAACACTTTGTGTATTATACCTTACTATAATCTTAGCTCCGCCATCATATTTATATGATAACGTGCGGAATGGGACAATATCTTATTTTTAATTTCTCTATTAAATAGGAAATAAGTCTACTATAATAAAATCCCATATCCCTGTCGTAGCGGATATAGCGTTTCGACATGAGGGGCCCATCCCAATCGCCGCGTTATGATATCACTGTCGCGACCTCCTTCTGAATTAGATACTCGCAAGTTAATCTGCGTATGTATCGTCCATAAAATAACAGAAACTCTACCACCAGTTCTTGTTAAACAATTTTACACTTACTGTGTAATGTTATTTAAGCCATAGGTCTCTACCGCCAGTTCTTGTTAAACAATCTTACACTTACTGTGTAATGTAATTTAAGCCATAGGTCTCTACCAATAGGACAGGTTTATTGATAATGTCGCAAGATTATTATATCCTATTGGATTTACCCTGCCGTTTAAAATGTACAGTAGCTCTATACCATTAGTTATTGTTAAACAAGTTATCACTTACTGTACAGTTTAAACTGTAAGTACCTACTGCAGTAAGGGAAATATTGTTTAACAAAAGCTAATGACAGAGACTCATAGTAGAGGTACTATTAGCCAGTAGTACGTCAGACTTTTACTCCAATGGGTTTTTGGCCAACTTTTTGACACAGATGGGGAGCTATCAATGTATATACAAACTTGTATTAATTTCTTAATTAATAAGTTTGTCTATTCTTATAAAATAACATTTTAATGCAAGAAAATTGGATTTTATCAATTTTAATTTCTATGTCAAAGAAAAAATCCTATGAAAGAATAAACTATTCCTTCCAAGTACAAAACAATATTTGTTTGTATATATGAAATAGTTTCATAGATTAATGGGTTCAACTCAACAACCCATCTACAGTTTCTCAAGTTAGTATAGTGAAACTGAGACCAACACCTCGTGCTGCAGAGGCACTATTAGTGGTTTTGTCAATTGAATGTACATAAATTATATACAAAGAAAACTGTTTTTTTTTTCTTAATTCTAAGAAAAAAAAACAGTTTTCTTTTTCTTTATGCATGCAGAGGGAAAAATAGTCATTGGTTCAAGTGACCTAATGAATATATATATATATATAAATATAAATATGGCGAGGCCCTCTTTTTTTAATTAAAAGTATAATGACATTACATTCATTATTTATTACATATTAAAGCTCAGTATTCAGCTTTTGTTTTCTTTAAATTATACGAGCTTTAACGGTATTTTTGGTTATCATGTTTTCATGTTATGGGTATATTATATGTATATATTCCTGGATTGTACACCACTTTGAAGTTCTAGTCTCTGCGGTGAAAAATTAAGGCTTTACATTTATTTATTTAAAAACTTTATTGCCCAAAGTACAAAGGCGGACTTAATGCCGCTAGGCAGTCAAACCTTTGAGACAATTTGATAGCGTAAGGTAGCTACCAGAGCCTACTTTTTAATGCATAGAGCTGGTGATTCAAAGAGGCAATTGGCTGCACGGTACTTGCGGCGCTCCAGAATACGTTCACAGTATTCCGTGCGCACGCTTGCCACATGTCTTGTACAGTCATAGAATTAAGAACAATGTATATACCCCTATAACTGAGGCTCGTTTATAACTACCTATATTTTCACAACAGCCACATTTGTAACTACATTTTCAAACCTCCGTAAAAAAGATTTGCAGTTTTACAACTATTTTAAGATATCAATTAAAACTTTTAGTGAAATCATCACATCTCTTTCCTTATAGTTATATCTCAACAAATACTCCGAATTCATTTTTTTTTTTGTAGGTATCTATCGCCATGATGTAAATAATTATTATTTATGCGTGTACACAAACGCGACCGGCGCACGTCTAGCTTGAACATGCCGTAACAAGCAATGGCTCGCGGCCGCCGGACGGAATCGCGCCGGTCGAGCGTGTCACAACCGGCCGACCGGCAGCACGCGTAACTATAAAAGCTTTAAAACATCTGCTAAGAAAGTAGCACGTTGGACCGGCGCACACGACCGGCGCCGGCGTAGCTAATTAGCAATCGCACTTGACCGCATTTTTAAGAACCGTATTGGACGTTCTCACTATGCTATGTCTAATGGTGCGGAAAATAACATACGAAGCTATATGATATCCTTGCTTATGTATCATCCGAATACGATGTTTTATAACATCGTATTTGGTTGATCAGGGTATGGTTATCCACAACCTGATCGACCAATCATAGTTTGTCTCCGCATTGTTTATTAGCGTTATGACGGCGCGCGTCTACAAAGGATAACCAAGTGGAACCACTTACTTTTAACATATCCAATTTCTTTTTTTCCAAAAGCAACTTACGTTCTTCTTCTACAATTAGTCTTTGTTTGCGGAGTATTTCTATTTCCAACTGAAAAAAAATACACAATTAATGTAATCTTCATAAAACTATTAGAGGCGTGTACCTAATAGTTTTAACCGGTTTAATTTTAATCGAAAATAAATTAAACGGCGCGGCGGTTAATAAGTGGACTCAACCCCCTTGCTGTGGGGTTGGATTCCGGCTGGGGAATATTCCCCGCTGCCGGGTGCAAGATCACGGCGGGCGACAGCCGTGCGGTATGTGTCCCTCTTCTGACGGGACGGTAATAGGAAATTTGGGGCTGGTAGGAGGTGGCGCGCTGCAGGCGAGGCTAGCGCGCCTAGGGTGGGGGATGGGTTAAAGTCCTGGCGAGTCGCCACCAAGAAGTTTTCACGGAAATGGCCTTCCCTCCGGTGGCCGTGCGTGCAGCGGCGCGATTCCGTGAAGGTGATCGTGGGGTCCGTTGTAGGCCCGATCAAACATCCGTCGTGCAAGCCGTTCAACAAACACTTCCACTGATTCTACCACCAGGTCGCCGCTTAACGGCGGTTGTAAACGCGGAGCACGCTAGTCTTCGATAAATACATATTATGGCATCCCAATACTATACCAATAAATCAGGGTTTTATATTTTAACATTTGAAGCATGGCATGGTAGGCATGGTCAACATGTTTACTTTCCCTTAGTAATAATAGGTGTCTTATTAAAAATAAAAGCAAATATTTTTTGCTTTAAAATAAACAAACGAAGTTTCGGGCACTAGTGTATTATTTTTTTATTTCATATTTAAGTATTTTCTTTTGAAGTTAATTGCTATTAAAAAAAAATAAGTTTAAAATGGAATGAAAAAAATCCTGGTGGGCGGAAATCGATCCCACGAATCACTGAGCCAACCAGGTTCCAGTCACCCCCCAGGAAATTTGTCATTTTAAAGTTAAATAACATACATTTGGATAGTGGCATAAAAATAAGGACACTGCTTTCTTAATCGCGAACTCCGCGTTCTCCATACATAATGAGCTTTCGCACTTCAAGTAATACTCCATTACTGTTTGTCGCAGAATTAAAATACTATTTTTGTCGGTCATTGTATATATTAATATTTGTGTTAGGTTATATTTTTCCTAAATCAGAAAAATAAACGATTTTAATATTATACTACAAAAATATTTATTACCCACAGCAAAGCGATTTTTGCGTAACTAATATAAAACTACGAACTTCGACTAACAGCCAAGTTGTAATATTGGAAGTTCGTTAGTATGGGCGTCAAGTCGACTACAGAGCTCAGTAGTATGTAGAGTCAGGACCACTCGCGGCGTGCGACTAAAACTGGATTAAAAAAAATGTCTTATAATTTCTGTCAAACTACAAGACAATTTATTGTGTGCTACAAAAGCGCCACGCACGGCTATCAGACTTTAGTGGTATTTCCGTGTTTGAACTAGTTGGAAGCCTGCTCGCAACGTTACCTCTTTTTGGATTAATGTGAGTAATGGATGTATAGAGTAATAGTTTGTTAATACGAACCTCTAATTTTGCAGCTTCTTCCTGTGAATCAACATGAGATTTGGAGTAACTGACTTTGTTTTTATATAAATCCCTTTCAAATAAGTCTCTATTATTTTGCGTAGAGTCTACTTGCCTTATTACTTTAGATCTATAATTATCAAAAGAATCTGGATCTATTTGTCGATTGCTTCCATTTTTAAAATAATTATTATCAATTGTATCTAGATTCATTTGTCTGTTGTTGTCGTTTTGATAGTTATCAAAAGGAATTTCATTCATTTGCCTATTATCATTTCTGTAATTATCAAATGTATTTCGATTTATTTGCCTATTGGCGTCATTTCCAAAATTATCAAAAGGAATTTCTTTCATTTGTCTATTACCTTCTGGTCTGTAATTATCAAAAGTATCTTGATTCATTGCCATATTGCTTTGTTGTCTAAAATTATTAAAAGGAACTTTAAGAATTTGTCGATTTTCTTCATGT
Source organism: Monopis laevigella (assembly GCA_947458855.1). NCBI lineage: Eukaryota > Metazoa > Arthropoda > Insecta > Lepidoptera > Tineidae > Monopis > Monopis laevigella. The sequence goes on along the minus strand of OX381577.1, from coordinate 3,451,258 downwards.
CTATAATTATCATACATATCTTGCCCACTACCTTCATGTCTAAAATTTACACTAGATCCTTGTGTATTTAGTGTATTGCTTTCTTCTCTATAATTATCAAATATATCTTGATTAATTTGTCTATTGTCTTCATGTCTCAAATTATGAAATGGATCTGAGTTCTTTTGTCTATTGCTGTAATTTCTGTAATTATCAAAAGAATCAGGATCCAATTGCCTGTTACCATCATTTCTATAGTTTCCGAAAAAATCAAGTTCCATTGACCTATTACTTTCTTGTCGATAATTATCAAATGAATCTTGGTCATTTTGCCTATTAACATCATATCTGTAATTGTTATCATAAACATCAAGTTTCTTTTGGTCAGCTTCATTATCTTTTAACATGTTGCTAACACTTTGACGAGCGTTAAATAATTCATCATAAATTTGCCGTTTCTCCTGATGTCTATTTTTTTCCTTTAACCCAGGCTTAATGAAAGGTTTATTAACTTTTAACCTATTGTTCAAATTATCTTTCGAGTTTCCTTCTTCAATTTTAGCTCGCAAGGCCCCTATTTCACCCTTACACGTCAAACTAAGGCAATGTAAAATAGCCTGAGCTTTTCGAACATCATCGAAGTTGTCAAATTTAATATTTGCCACTTGGGTTTCAGTTTCAGGAATGCGTTCTATTGTTGCAACCCAGAATTTGCCACTAATTGCTTTCCCAAATTTCTTTCTTAAAATTCCCAAAAGATATGGCAAGTTTACCTGAAAAAGAATATAAAAAAAATATTTTTATATGATTATATGAAATCATCACAATTACTTTCAGTTCTTTTAATTAATGGCAACCATTGTTAAAAAACAACGATTTCTATCACAGTCAGCGTTTATATCGAAGTAACTATCGAACACGCAGTGCCCCAAGCGAGAGAATAGCATAATAAGATGGATTGAACTGTTTGAAAATACTGGTTTCACAGTCTGCAATAATGGCACTGAATATGTCAACCAAGACATTACAAATATTATTTTAATCTTGTGTATACCACAAGAGAACAGTACCTTATAAACAACAGTTGTTGAAAAAGCAAGATGCATGCTACAAGATTCACAATTACCAAAAATATATTGGGCAGAAGCATAAGCATGATCCCTGAAGAAGCTTGTTCGCTAGTTCTGTGTATGGTCGAACGGCATGAGGAGAACAAAACCATCAAAATGCTTCTGTCTGTGTCTGGGCAGACGAAATACTAAGTTTACGTCATACCCCAGTAGAGGAAGCCATGCCTTTCAAATTTCTGGGCAGAAGGATTGATTTTAAAGGAAGAACACCATCCTTAGATGTACATGTAGAACGCTTTATTAATGACATTAACAAGGTAGATCAACAGCCAATTAGTAATATCAATAAAGCTTGGATTTATGACAACTACCTAACATCTCGTCTAACATGGCCATTTCTTGTATACAACTTCAACAAAACTCTTCTGAAACATGTGGATGCAACTGTCACAAGAAAACTTAAGTCTTGGCTTGGATTGGTACAAGGCGCTGACTTTTCCATGGTGTTCAGGGGACAGTAACAATTTGGGATGAATTTTAAAAACCAATCTGAATTGTACAAACATCAACATGTAACCAAGCAAGAAATCCTGAATAACTCCCGGGATAATCTGATTGCATCTCTCCCAGAAGACTCATTGGCCTCTGGAATGGAGTCAATACTTCAGTTCCATGACCTTACCTAACCAGATGTCCCATTGGGAAGATGGGGGAAAGCAACAGGTTAGACATGTACATTGTGCAGAGTGCAAGACTCTATTTGAAAAAGGCCAATATTCGTACTACCTAGTTTCTAGATATTAGTGTTTTAAAGTTTGAGGTGAGATTCTTTGAGGGTAGCCCAAACACTGTAGACCCGTGGTCGTCAAACTGCGGCCCGCGGGCCGCATGCGGCCCGTGGTCGATATCTGTGCGGCCCGCGACAAAGCAAATAATTTCAATAGTCAACCACCTACTAAGGCAAATTTTGCATACAAATGTAACTAAATAGGCACCGATGCGAGAGTTAATAAGGGAATAAATAGAGATCGCGGTCGGTTTGGCTAATATTTTTGTTACAATTGCCATTAAACATTGATGGTTTTCTATTACTTAAATAATTTATTTTGAAAAACGTGCAATAGAAACATATGTATGGATATATATTCTGCCAAGAGCTCTCATGACGAAATTATTTTTGTCGCTAGGTTGGCACATTGCGATTTTTACAACGGATACAAATTTGGATCAATCTGTTTAAATTGCTATAGGCATTACAAATATAATTTATTTTGCTGAAGCGCTGAAATTGTTACATAAGTCTTATAGTCAATCGAATTTATTGAAAACCGGTCGCGATGTGGTGGAAGGTCAATATTGAAGCAAGCACCATTTCTTTTACTTTAACGATGTGGTGGACCACATCGTTAAAGTAAAAGAAATGGTGACTGAAAATGGTCGTATAAGTCTGAAAGAGGTTTAAAATGTCTATGTTTCACGAATTAATTTATCACGTTTTCAACAATTTTGGGCATGAAACGAGTACTGAAATACCTGAATTTTCGGCAAAAAAATAATTGCGAAAAGGCTATAAAGATTTAATAAAACATATTAATTCCAAGCCCACATTGTAACTGGTGAAAATACATGAGTTTACGAGTTTTACATGTAAACCAGTCAACTCGGATCAAGGACGTCCGACTGTGCCGAAATCGAAAAATGCATTTTTAAAGTTGATCAAAAGTGCAGATGATGTTCACAGCGTTGCGTGGCGTTTGAGAGTCAGAGAAAAATTGTCCAAAAAGACCGATTTGTAGAAAGAAAAGTCATAGATTTTCCACCACGATAACATGCCATCTCACAAGGCTATCGTTGTGAATGAATTTCTAGACAAAACTCAAGAAATCTTAACGAATAGCCCCCGTATTCACCTGATATGGCTCCAGCCGACTTAGTAGTTTTTTGGGTGGGAGGAAGGTCTCTATGTCTTTGTTCGACCGACCGACTGATTTCATTACCACAAACCGACGAGTGATCTAGTATATTTATATATTTCGGCAGTTAATTTGTCAATAAAGCAGCGAGGCTATTAAATAGACTCGTAATGCAAATTTGGCTGTTGCCTGCCTTTGTTGCGATGCCTTTTTTGTAACTGTAAATATATATTTATCATAGTGGGAGCGACAAATGCTGTTAAACAACAATGTATTGGTCGACCCCATTCATGATTTTGTAAATCTGCTTTCTATCAAGTAGATACAAAGTATTGCCGCAAAAAAAAAAATGAACGGGTGTGCGGCCCGACCGTGATATCCACATTGTCACCTGTGGCCCTTGGCCGGAAAAGTGTGACGACCGCTGCTGTAGACCCTTGTTTATATTATATTTATCAAATTTAATTTTATTGAATATTATTGTGCAAAAGTGTACTAATTTTGTAGAATAAGCATTTGTATAGTAATATTAAGTGTGAGAATTGTAGCATTTACGTTTACTGTAGATTATTTTTCCTTCTTCATTCGACATTGGCAAGACTATACCGTATGCTTACTTACGGTCATGTCGCCATTCCTTTTTCTACCCTTTTCCTGTCCATCCCATCATCCCACTTTTAGTAAAATTATATAAATTTTAAATCTACCTACACTTGAGACTGGCAAAATTACTTGTACATAACAAGTGGAGGCCATCATTTAAAAGAAGAAGAAGAAAGTTTGAGGTTATGCTTTGATTATTGAAACATAAACAGGCTTTAGTAGGGAAAGAATAAGGTTCAAAGTCCTAACCATATAATATAAAAGACTTTCTGTGTAGCCTTCATTAAATTTAGGCTTTGGGTACTGAAGTTTTTGTGTGGTTATAAAAAAATAATAAAGCCGAAGGTGAGGCAGGACGCTTCACTCAGCTCGCTTCCTGCACACCTTCTAAACCTAACCCATCGAATTCAGTTTTGGGTACTTATCAATTCGCTCACTCCTGCCTAATTTTCTAATCTAACTGGCCGTTTTTAAAGAAAGGTGCAGGTGAGCAATTCTTGCTCTTTCGACATTCAACTCGATTCGAGATATTAAATGAAAAATGACTAAATATGTCATTTTTCGTTCAATATTTATTATTTATTAATTAATATTTATTATTTATTTCGTTTAATGTTAGATATTTTTGAACGAAAAATGACATAATATTCCATTTTTCATTCAAAAATATTGAATCAAGATAAATGTCGAAAGCGCAAGAATGGCCCACCAGATTTGAAATTGACTCAGTCACCTATATTGAGAAGTAGAACTTTGTACTGTACTTTCTTTACTTCTAAAAGAGTGAATTTTGGAAGGCTGGAGCTATGTTGTTTCCCAAAGCAAAAATAAAAAGCTTAAATAGTAAAAAAATCACAAAATACATGGAGAAACAATGGTTAACTGGTAACATGATGGAAAAGATTTGTGTGTTTGGTCAAAGCCACCAAACTACCAATTTTTTGGAGGGATGGCATAAACAACACTTGCATGCGATGTTGAGCATTTTCCGAAAGGAAAACAAAGAAGTTATTTATAAAATTCTATATATCATTTTTTGTTTATCTACTACTTGACATTTAAAAAGTTGGTTTAATACACTGGTGTGTATCTAATGACCAGCGTTTCGACGCATAGGGAAATTCAGGAATTTGCTTTCCCTGAAATTTTGGACATTTTTTTTTTTTTAATTTTGGACATTAAACTCGACGTCACATAAAGGAAAGCTGAAACCGAAAGCAAATATCGGTAGATCTACCAATAGAAATAGATTGGTAACTCTTCCAACATTGGTATGATAAGATTGTAATTTTCCGGCACTAAGATGCTAAATAAATCAACATACAACAACCTCTCTTTTAGATTAATTTGTAAAATATTAGGGACTTACTGTAAGTGGTAGACCAGAAACAGACAAAAAATACATTTTTTAACTCAATAATAGTCTCAATTCTCAAATGAAATTATTAAAACTGGAATGGAATAAATAAATTAATCAATCACACACACTTCACCACAGACTAAATACATGCATACCACAGATTAAAATTAAATATAGTACTTCGTACACGTTCGTTTTGGGACAGAAACATGTTCACATCTCACATCGATCACGATATTCACGATGTATATTTATGCGTTTTTTTTTAGATTTCGGCGGCAAAAGTGGCACATTGGCCGTTTTTTTTGGCCCAGAATGCTACCGTGAACTGATCACAATGACCCAAGTCGATAGATGAGGCGTTGTGAATGGCATATTTTAACATTTGTGGTTGTTTACAGTTGTTGTTATTTTAAACGTCGCAGCCGTCTTATATTTTTAGGTTCAAATTTATTGTATTTTAAATCGAAATGATTTTAGAAAGATTTCGCAAATAAAATTAGTGGATTGTATGACTTAACCTATATTTTACTCGAAAATAATTTTAATTTTATGTACCTACTTTACTCTTAAATAAATCTCTTGAGGGTAGCCCAAACACTGTAGACCCGTGGTCGTCAAACTGCGGCCCGCGGGCCGCATGCGGCCCGTGGTCGATATCTGTGCGGCCCGTGGTCGATATCTGTGCGGCCCGCGACAAAGCAAATAATTTCAATAGTCAACCACCTACTAAGGCAAATTTTGCATACAAATGTAACTAAATAGGCACCGATGCGAGAGTTAATAAGGGAATAAATAGAGATCGCGGTCGGTTTGGCTAATATTTTTGTTACAATTGCCATTAAACATTGATGGTTTTCTATTACTTAAATAATTTATTTTGAAAAACGTGCAATAGAAACGTATGTATGGATATATATTCTGCCAAGAGCTCTCATGACGAAATTATTTTTGTCGCTAGGTTGGCACATTGCGATTTTTACAACGGATACAAATTTGGATCAATCTGTTTAAATTGCTATAGGCATTACAAATATAATTTATTTTGCTGAAGCGCTGAAATTGTTACATAAGTCTTATAGTCAATCGAATTTATTGAAAACCGGTCGCAATGTGGTGGATGGTCAATATTGAAGCAAGCACCATTTCTTTTACTTTAACGATGTGGTGGACTACATCGTTAAAGTAAAAGAAATGGTGACTGAAAATGGTCGTATAAGTCTGAAAGAGGTTTAAATGTCTGTGTTTCACGAATTAATTTATCACGTTTTCAACAATTTTGGGCATGAAACGAGTACTGAAATACCTGAATTTTCGGCAAAAAAATAATTGCGAAAAGGCTATAAAGATTTAATAAAACATATTAATTCCAAGCCCACATTGTAACTGGTGAAAATACATGAGTACGAGTTTTACATGTAAACCAGTCAACTCGGATCAAGGACGTCCGACTGTGCCGAAATCGAAAAATGCATTTTTAAAGTTGATCAAAAGTGCAGATGATGTTCACAGCGTTGCGTGGCGTTTGAGAGATAAAAATTGTCCAAAAAGACCGATTTGTAGAAAGAAAAGTCATAGATTTTCCACCACGATAACATGCCATCTCACAAGGCTATCGTTGTGAATGAATTTCTAGACAAAACTCAAGAAATCTTAACGAATAGCCCCCGTATTCACCTGATATCGCTTCAGCCGACTTAGTAGTTTTTTGGGTGGGAGGAAGGTCTCTATGTCTTCGTTCGACCGACCGACTGATTTCATTACCACAAACCGACGAGTGATCTAGTATATTTATATATTTCGGTTTTAGTCTGTGGGTTCATAGGTTTTTTGGAAGTTATTGCATCGATATTTAGGATGCGGTTACGTAACGGGCAGTTAATTTGTCAATAAAGCAGCGAGGCTATTAAATAGACTCGTAATGCAAATTTGGCTGTTGCCTGCCTTTGTTGCGATGCCTTTTTCGTAACCGTAAATATATATTTATCATAGTGGGAGCGACAAATGCTGTTAAACAACAATGTATTGGTCGACCCCATTCATGATTTTGTAAATCTGCTTTCTATCAAGTAGATACAAAGTATTGCCGCAAAAAAAAAATGAACGGGTGTGCGGCCCGACCGTGATATCCACATTGTCACCTGTGGCCCTTGGCCGGAAAAGTGTGACGACCGCTGCGGTAGACCCTTGTTTATATTATATTTATCAAATTTAATTTTATTGAATATTATTGTGCAAAAGTGTACTAATTTTGTAGAATAAACATTTGTATAGTAATATTAAGTGTGAGAATTGTAGCATTTACGTTTACTGTAGATTATTTTTCCTTCTTCATTCGACATTGGCAAGACTATACCGTATGCTTACTTACGGTCATGTCGCCATTCCTTTTTCTACCCCTTTCCTGTCCATCCCATCATCCCACTTTTAGTAAAATTATATAAATTTTAAATCTACCTACACTTGAGACTGGCAAAATTACTCGTACATAACAAGTGGAGGCCATCATTTAAAAGAAGAAGAAGAAAGTTTGAGGTTATGCTTTGATTATTGAAACATAAACAGGCTTTAGTAGGGAAAGAATAAGGTTCAAAGTCCTAACCATATAATATAAAAGACTTTCTGTGTAGCCTTCATTAAATTTAGGCTTTGGGTACTGAAGTTTTTGTGTGGTTATAAAAAAATAATAAAGCCGAAGGTGAGGCAGGACGCTTCACTCAGCTCGCTTCCTGCACACCTTCTAAACCTATCCCATCGAATTCAGTTTTGGGTACTTATCAATTCGCTCACTCCTGCCTAATTTTCTAATCTAACTGGCCGTTTTTAAAGAAAGGTGCAGGTGAGCAATTCTTGCTCTTTCGACATTCAACTCGATTCGAGATATTAAATGAAAAATGACTAAATATGTCATTTTTCGTTCAATATTTATTATTTATTAATTAATATTTATTATTTATTTCGTTTAATGTTAGATATTTTTGAACGAAAAATGACATAATATTCCATTTTTCATTCAAAAATATTGAATCAAGATAAATGTCGAAAGCGCAAGAATGGCCCACCAGATTTGAAATTGACTCAGTCACCTATATTGAGAAGTAGAACTTTGTACTGTACTTTCTTTACTTCTAAAAGAGTGAATTTTGGAAGGCTGGAGCTATGTTGTTTCCCAAAGCAAAAATAAAAAGCTTAAATAGTAAAAAAATCACAAAATACATGGAGAAACAATGGTTAACTGGTAACATGATGGAAAAGATTTGTGTGTTTGGTCAAAGCCACCAAACTACCAATTTTTTGGAGGGATGGCATAAACAACACTTGCATGCGATGTTGAGCATTTTCCGAAAGGAAAACAAAGAAGTTATTTATAAAATTCTATATATCATTTTTTGTTTATCTACTACTTGACATTTAAAAAGTTGGTTTAATACACTGGTGTGTATCTAATGACCAGCGTTTCGACGCATAGGGAAATTCAGGAATTTGCTTTCCCTGAAATTTTGGACATTTTTTTTTTTTAATTTTGGACATTAAACTCGACGTCACATAAAGGAAAGCTGAAACCGAAAGCAAATATCGGTAGATCTACCAATAGAAATAGATTGGTAACTCTTCCAACATTGGTATGATAAGATTGTAATTTTCCGGCACTAAGATGCTAAATAAATCAACATACAACAACCTCTCTTTTAGATTAATTTGTAAAATATTAGGGACTTACTGTAAGTGGTAGACCAGAAACAGACAAAAAATACATTTTTTAACTCAATAATAGTCTCAATTCTCAAATGATATTATTAAAACTGGAATGGAATAAATAAATTAATCAATCACACACACTTCACCGCAGACTAAATACATGCATACCACAGATTAAAATTAAATATAGTACTTCGTACACGTTCGTTTTGGGACAGAAACATGTTCACATCTCACATCGATCACGATATTCACGATGTATATTTATGCGTTTTTTTTTTAGATTTCGGCGGCAAAAGTGGCACATTGGCCGTTTTTTTGGCCCAGAATGCTACCGTGAACTGATCACAATGACCCAAGTCGATAGATGAGGCGTTGTGAATGGCATATTTTAACATTTGTGGTTGTTTACAGTTGTTGTTATTTTAAACGTCGCAGCCGTCTTATATTTTTAGGTTCAAATTTATTGTATTTTAAATCGAAATGATTTTAGAAAGATTTCGCAAATAAAATTAGTGGATTGTATGACTTAACCTATATTTTACTCGAAAATAATTTTAATTTTATGTACCTACTTTACTCTTAAATAAATCTCAAAACAATCATTGTTTTAAATTATTTTTTTACTTTGTAATACTTTACCCGTGTACCAATGATTTTTTAATATAAAAACTTATTCACTTTAACAGCAGTCAGAAAACTTATTTACATTGTAGGGTAGACCGGGGACAGATGTACCATTTTATCTTTAAGGTTAAATTGTGAGATAACTGTTAATATTTAGGCAATAGTGTCAATACTTAATGATACTTAACTTATTTGGCTACAAGTTAGCATTATCTACGTATCTAAAGAAACAATACAATAATATATTTTTGCGTTTAAACAGAACGGGAGAATTGGTACAAATGTCCCCTACGCTGGGGTCAACTGTACCATAGATTTGAAGAAACGAAACACAATGTTTTAAATATAAATATGTAATTTTTTAAATGGTTACATCTCAACAAAACATATAGTAATTTAACTAAAAACTGAACACAACTAAAATTCGCAAATTTAATGAATATAAAATTTTTAAACATTAAACCGGATTTCCCTCTTTAAACAACAAAATCTAAATTAAAGACTATAAAACTTGGTTCTTTAAGCCTTATGAGCTACATTTTTATACTTATAATTCTAATAATCAGTCAAAAATAATGTAAATTATTAATTAACATATTTTATGGAAAATCACGTGGTACAATTGTCCCTGTGGTACTACTATCCCCTGATACAATAATCCTTACAAAGTATCAATATTTTTAATTAGCTGAATATTCTTTATGTTTCAAGAATGACCATTAGCTAAGCAGTCCTAAATTTTCAATATGATAACATTTTCATTGTTCGTGGCCATATTTTAGTATGATCCACCCAAATAGAAATAAATAAACCGTCAACATAGCGATGTTTGCATTGCGTTGATGGGGTTAATTGTACCGCGGGTACAGTTTGTACCGTTACAACCATCCCCGAAAAATTGATACAATTGTCCCCTCTAGGTCATTTTGTCGAAAAGGCTAAAATTCTCGTGTATTTGAGCTCAACACTACACAAATACGATTACAATATAATGCCAACAATTTTACAAAACGTTTAAACTGACACGGAGTACATAATAATGCTCTAATTTTCTGTTATGACTAAAAATAATAGATCGAAAAAACTTATTTTGGAGGCCCCAAAAATTCTCTTCGCCGTCACAAGCTTTCTCGTTTAGCTGCGTTCATGCGAGGCTGGCAGTTAGAGGGGACGCCACCTAGTGGGCCCCTGACTCAAAGTCAAAAATATACAGCGCTTAGTTTTAGAGATATTCGCTATGGTACTACCGTACCCTGCTACAACTGTACCCGGTCTACCCTACAATTATTTCTTCTTGTTGACTTATCTAACAAATTTTCTTTATGTCAATTATTTGTACTATGTACAGAATAGTCACCTGGTATCATTTTAACTCATATTTTTATATAACTTACTATTTCTACTTATAAATATTTAAACAATATAATAAAAATTCCTTTAATATATTTATAATATTCTATTTATGTCAATTGAAATGAACGCTTACTTGAGTTTATAATTTTTTAATAATAGCAACCCTGAGACACTAGTCAATTTTGAATTCTTTGTTGAAAACATTTTTACATATACCAACAAGTTTGGTTTATTGTGTTTTGTCTAAATGGTGGGTAGAATTAACACCTAGATGAAAGCAATAAAAGGTCGATTCTCGACCATATAAAGGGTTTTACAGTCATGGAGCGAGCAAAAAGAAACATGTTCATTGTTAGTGCATTGCGGCCATGGTGCCAACACATTCTTGAGTTATAAAGTGCCTCCGGATATAGACTTCTAGATCCTCTCATACTCTGCTGCAACATTCTGTTGTAACATTCTGCTGTGCAATCCACTTACAAAAAAAAAATTTTTTCTTTCTTTTTTTTTAAGTTGCTCCTTTGCCTATTCCAATTGATACAATAAATATGTGTATGTGTGTTTTATTTAGGACATGATAACCAAGTTACCAACTAGGAGTTTAGTTGGGTTAGGGAACACCTAGTCGTCATTACAAAAAAATGTTACATTGTTATGTGTGTGTGCAGTCTATAATGTCAGCAAAGGTCAATAAGGTTTCCACATAAATTCTTATCATGTGTATTTTACAACCACCCAGCTGAGATTTGCATGGCATTATGACAGAGTGTAAGGAGTGTAATGTGTAAAATAAAATAATATTATAATAAGTTGTTATTCATTCATGCTCCCTGTATACTTCCTTGCATGCTTCATCTATTTTGGCGCCTAATAATAAAAAATATTAAAAAAACCTTTCCATTCTCTATCACTTAGAGTTCATCTCACATAAATAAATCTTTCAATCTTTGGGTTGGGAGTGAAATATTTGTATATATACATACATAAGCAGTTGTGTTTATATATAAAATAAACTAAGTATACCAGTTACATAATTATAATTACATAAAATATTGTGTTTATATCAAGAGTTTGATCAGTATTGACCAGCAAGAGGGGACAGCAATTAATTAAATTCACGAGGGAAAACGAGAGCAGTCGCCAGTTAGTGAAAAAAAAAAAAAAATTTTTGCGAAAAAGGTCCCATGGTGGAATCAGGATTTAGCTAAACTACGCAAGGTAACTCGAAAGGCTTTCAATGTCGCGAAAGCAAAAAACGATTTTAGTGAGTATGCACGTTTATTAACAGAGTATAATAAAGCAGTACGGAAAGCTAAGAGACAGGCATGGAAAAACCATTGCGAATCGATAGAATCAATACCCGGCATCATGAGACTGACAAAGGCAATGGCTACTACGAAAGCCAACCCACTTATGATGGTAAAGGACGAAAACGGTAAGCTAATGGAGACTACTAATATAAAAGGGTAATGTAACGACCATATAAAGGGTTTTACAGTCATGGAGCGAGCAAAAAGAAACATGTTCATTGTTAGTGCATTGCGGCCATGGTGCCAACACATTCTTGAGTTATAAAGTGCCTCCGGATATAGACTTCTAGATCCTCTCATACTCTGCTGCAACATTCTGCTGTGCAATCCACCTGCTGTCACAAACACACATGCATCTACACTGCGTTCTGCCACTATCACTCATCTACTGCGCTATTGAGTTTCTCTTCTACTGCCTGGTCACACCCTGGTGCTGACGTGCCTGGAGTTCAAGCCTGCTTGGAGTACTAGAGGGACACTGCTGCAAGCTCCTGGCCATAGCTGAGGTTGTCTCATTCTTAATCTTAAATTTCTAAATGATAACTACCTAATATACAAGTAAATTCATCATGTGTTCTGTGTTCAAGGGTACACCTACTAAACTATCTACTGCTTGATTTTTGTACTTTGCAAGCCTCTGCTACTTATTATACTACTCTAGTAAAGTGCATGGCGCCCATCTACTTACCTCTTGAACATAGACAAACTTAATAGTAACTTATTTTCTGTACAAATTAACTTAGGGTCTTGGAGACCATAGCTGTGAGAATGTCTGGGTGATAATCAAAAGGCTTCACCCACACCCTGGTTCATACTTATAAACTAATAGTAATCTGTACAATTTGTGAAACTCAGTGTTTAATATTTCTAGTGTAACTTTATTTAACTTAACTCTTAGCATAGTGCCACTCACAACTGCAGGTGAAAGCACTATAAAGTATTGTATTCAAACCCTTAGAATAAAGCTTTAGAGCTGTGAAGCTGTGACAGCACAGGAGTGCCAGCTCATCACACATTGTTGATTGTTACCTCTTAAGTCCTTTTTTTATTAACTAATCTAACTGTTCTATTGTTCACCTGTTTAGGCTTGTGTATTTTTTTAATATATATCTGTTTCCTTCATTTTCACAAAATCTGAGTTCATAATTTCACTTCCTCTTAGGCTGCCTTTATATAGTGACTTTGGCCTTCTTCTCAGCTTAATATATATCCAATTTAATAAAACTACAGAATCTCTTATCATTATTTATTGATATATTGCTTTTAACGCTGAGAATAAGGCTGAAACACCCACTACCAAAACCAATGTTATAAAATATTCTATCTATTTTAATTTTTTTATGACGACATGATTCTATTCTATCTAAATAACTTAACAACCACAGAACGCCAGTTCCACCCCCGCTTCTGCACTTAATTTTTTTAATTTCATATTTTTATTATGTTTTTTACATGTGTTTTAATCAATTTTTAACTTTAACATCCAAAAAAAAAAAAAAGTTTTATTGACCACAACCTACTTATATTCTGCATTATTTAATTTATTAGCACCATATCTCTGTAGTAGTTGTTATAAATTGGTTTACTTAGTTCATTATATCACCGCTTTGCGCTATGTCGCTGCTCGCCGACATTCCACAGCTTGTGGAATGTCGGCGAGCAGCTTTGTTAAAGGATTTTCGACCTTATTGACAATTGCATTTTTTTGGTAGAATTCGATGGTATGCCATCTAATAAGTCGAATGAAATTTAAAAAAAAAGGTACTCGATAAATGTCATTAAGGTCGAAATGTTTTTTTCAATTTATCTCGTCAACCGTCGGCCGTATCGTGTTTGTACTCTAATAAAAGGAAATAATGAGATCTAACCATTTTAATACTCAAAAATCAATATTATGTTATTTTTCTTAATTACGTTTTTTTAATTAAATTGTTATTACAAATATAATAACCGTTATTAGTTATTTAAGAAATAACGACTTTATTGTAACTATCTACGTTACGTAACGCTCACCTCTACATTGCTTGCGTTCGTTTTGGGACATAAACATATTCACAACGATCACGATGTATATTTATGCGTTTTTTTTGAGATTTCTGCGGCAAAAGTGGCGATGTGATCTGCCACAATGGCCGTTTTTTTTGGCCCAGAATGCTACCGTGAACTGATCACAATGACCCCAGTCGATAGGTGAGGCGTTGTGAACATATTTTGACATTTGTGTTTGTGAAAGTTTTAAACGTCACAGCCGTCTTATATTTTTAAGATCAAATTTATTGTATTTTAAATCGAAATGATTTTAGAAAGATTTGGCATATAAAATTAGTGGATTGTACGATTTATCCTATATTTTATTTGACAAGTGACAGTTGACAGATTCGTGATAACAATGCGTTCGATTTAGATAGTGGTAATTGTGGCATTGTGATTGAAATTAACCAAAAAAAACGCAAGTCGCATAATATTATTAAGCCCGCTCTACACTTATCGCGCGGATCACGGCGCAATTCTCGGCGCGAACTTGCCGATACCTCGCGGCGTGTTAACATGACTCCATACTCGCAGTGGTTCACGGTAGTTTCACAGTAAAGTTCGCAACGTTGATAGATATGGACGTCGAAGTAGCTGCTACTGCGACTCTTACGTTGTGTGCATTAGTGTACTATTATTATGTGTACATTGAAAGTAAATTGCAAATTAAGAAACGTTGGAGAAAACATTCACGACACACCACTAGCTTAAACGGCGGCTCAATCAACACTGACGGAGTGCGAATGTGGAGTCTACACACGTTCGCATTGCGTTCGCGCTTCGCGGTCCCTTTGACGCGTGACAAAAAACCGACAAAAATCGGGGAACAAAGCGCGAACCCGCGAAGAATATGCGGAACGCCTCCACACTTAGCGTTCACGCCCCGTCGCGGCTTTCACGCGCGATCCGCGGACTAAGTGTAGAGCGGGCTTTATGATCATTGTGAACATATTTCGTTCCCAAAACGAACAAGCCCATTGTAAACATATTTCATTCCCAAAACGAACGGGCCCTCGTAGACTGCTGCATAGAAAAAAACGATGGACAGTGGCCAGTGCTATGTTAAAATAAATTAGAAAAACAAATTGAATTGTGTTGTGATGTTGTGAACACGGTGCACGGTACTGGAAAAATATCAAATAATAGAAGCAATTACGCTAGTATCCTTTCTATGGTTGTGAATAAAATTAAGTCGTTAACAAATTGGCGTATATTATAATATAAATAATCATCGACGATACCCACTGATCAAAATGTCAGTTATCGGCGTGAGGGGAATATCAACACAAGTATGTAACATGGTTTTTATATTATTGGCCCTGGCTACCCTCTTCTAATAGAAAAAGACATTTTAAACACACATGTAACTTAGTATCAACCTGATGGTAAGCATGTCTCAAAAATCCATGAAGGGGTCGATCAATACATTGTTGTTGAACAGCATTTATCGCTTCCACTACGCCGGCCAAATGGACAAAGACGAATTTGTATTAGAAGTCTACTTATAAAACCTTGAGTTACTTTATCGTAAAATCAAGTCCTTATCGTATCCGCATCCTGAAAGCAAACCACCATCTCAATAAAAAATTAATGCAGTATATATATATATATATCATCACGGGTGCCTTACGGCGGGCGCCCGAGACCGCCTAGACGGCCCCAGGGTACCCAGCGGAGGGGTTTTAATCCCACCTCGTAGCCGATGGTATGAGTCTACACCGAACAAGTGGCTAGCTCGTCGCGATGTTTTGGATAGACTCAATAACCCATCTATAAACAGTTTCACAAGTTGGTATAGTGAAACCGGAATTAATGCAGTAATTTCCTGAAATTACTGCATCAACTAATTATTTACTGCACGGAACTCATAGTTTTTATTTTTAATAACTTATTTAAGGAAATTTAAACTTGCAAAATTCACCCCAAGTAAAACCAGATAGGTTATGTTACAAATTAAAAGTTGTGGAAGTCACAAACTATCAAGAAATGGGCAGGAAATTTGATGTTAGCATACCCACAATATTGACCTATTTTCACTAAATTGTTAATATAAAATTATTCTAAAATGAATGCCTCTTGAACTTCTTAATTAAATAATAGGTGAGAAGTGTATTGCTGATATGCATATATCAAGCACTGGTGTATAGTTCTTTTAGTTATTATTATTGAATAATAGGCGAGCAGCAGATTGCTGATACGCCAATATCATTGGTGTGGGTAATGTTCATAAAACTATAGTGTTTGTTTTATTTAGCTAGTTTATTTTTGAAAGTGTTAATATTGGAAGATTGCACTATATCTTGTGGTAGCTGGTTCCATGCATTCACTACTCTGTTGCAGAGGAATTTGTATCCAGGGTATTTAGTTAATAGGCACCATAAACACCTTGACAGAATAACTTTTCTGTGGGCTGTCCCATGGCAATGAATATGTCAAACATGTTCATCACCTTGTTCCTGAGAAGCCTCCACTCCCACTGGATGTAGAAGTGAAATTCTCCATTTAGCATCCTATTTGAATGGGGGTTCCTTAGGGTAGTTGCTTATCTCCTACACTATATGCAACTTTGTTTTAGATGTTCTATCCAAAACAAGTTGCAGGATGTCACACTGGTGTTGTTTGCCGATGACCTATCATCAAAAAAATTTGAAGCTAGCCGCCAAGTAGATGCAGAGAATGCTGGACATTCTCAATCCATTAGGATTTAGCTATGGAGGCTCACTTAGTATAGGGTAATTTTTTCCTGAATATGTGTATTTTTTGTTTTTGTTTCAGTGGAGTTTGATGAAGGTAGTCCGACATTTAGCCCCAATTATCAAAGCCAACTTTGAAGCATTAAATTTTGAAAAGCATGACCCTAATGTTAAAACAAATAAAAAAACTTGTTATTTAAGTTTATCACCAAAATTGGATCCTGTAGAAATTGTCGCCAGAATCAACAAGAATACTACTGAAATTCTACTTAGAGCATTCATACCCACCAAAATGCCTGATGTAAGTTTAGATATTTAATACTTAGGTAAGAGGATAAACTAATGATATTGATTTATTTAAAATTATTTATTTCATAAGATAGAAGTTGCAGTCGATTGTTGAGATTTGTACAGTTGTCCAAGACAGTGGTCTATCAAATTTCACACAAATTCCCGTGTCATCAAAATATTGCTAAGGTTGAGTGAAGTGTAAATGTCACTACAATAAATGATAAAGATAACATTAACTGTCAAAATATTCTGCAAGGGAAATCACCCTTATTGTTTTATGGCATGCAAAGAACTTCAACCCTAGGGTTGTAGATAGGGCTTGAATATCTATACAAATATGGTATTACAAATGTTGCTGCAATATGTCGGAATTCCGGAATTTTGTTAAAATCGGAATTCCGAAGGTCAGGCCTAGTTGTAGACCACATTGAAATACATAGCTTGTCTATGTACAGGATGTCTGGTGGCAGAATTAGGATTTAAAATTTTAAATAACAAAAAAACTATGAAAGGTATACATTTATATTTTCTATAATTATAAAGAAGACAAATGCGGCTTTTATTTCCTAAAAATTATGTTGTCTGAATGTTGTCCATTACGTATGTCGGACACATTCTTGGAATCTGGCTTCAGTATTTCTTGCCACTCGCTGGAGAAGTGCCGCCGAGATGCCATGAACTTTGCGAACAATTTTTTTTTTATTGCTGAGGTAGTGGCCGGACTTGTTTCATAGACTTTTGAGATACTTCCACAGAAAAAAATCCATGGGTGTAAGATCCGGGGACCTGGGTGGGGATCTTGCTGAAACCACATCTGTGAAGTGAAGCAAGGATGTTTCAATGTTGGAAAAAAATAATCGTTAAGCATTCGCCTATAAGCAACACCGTCCACATAAATTGCTTGCCCTTGACGTTTTTAAAAAAATAGGGTCCAATTATTCCCCTGCTTAATAATGCACACCAAACCGTCACTTTGGGACTGTGAAGTGGCTGTTGATGTTTTAAGCGGGGGTTTTGTCCTTTACCAATAACGACAATTCTGCTTGTTTACACTACCATTTAAATGAAAATGGGCTTCATCACTCCAAACAATAGTGTTCACTTTGCGAAATCGCTCCAACATTGTCTCACATAAGTTTTATATTGCAATCATTAGGCTTAAGCGCTTGCCCAATTTGAATTTTAAATGGGTGAAATTTAAGATCCTTCTTTAATATATCGTGCACTATTGTTTTTGGAAACCCCAAGGCAGCCGCTCTCTTGCGAACTGACGGACGCGGATTATCGCGCAAACTGGACGTGACTAGTTCAATGTATTCATTTGTTCTCGACGTCCGGCTGGGCCCGGTCGTGGGTTGTTTTCTGCTGAACTTGTTGCCCCGAACCTTCGCACCCATGATCGAATTAAATATCACTTGGGGCGTCAAGTAACCGTCGAATATTGAACAAAAACAAGACGAGCAATTGCACATGAATCATTGGCTTTGAAATACGCTTCGATTGGACGACTAAATATATACTAAATAACCCGTACGAAAGACAAATATTGACGAAGTCAACGCGGCCCCCTCCCCGCTCCTCCGGTAAACGGTTACGGAGATATTCGAAATTCAAATCCTAATTCTGCCACCGGACATCCTGTACAACAATATCTTTTCTCTCAATATAATTTATATACTTATCATACTTCAATTATTTGTATGTAGGTACTAATGTATTATATAACCCAATTAATTGATGTGTGACTAACTAAGTAGAAGAACTTATGGTGGAAATGAATGATTAATAATAATATGTAGAACAATTTACACAATATTGCTCTGGTCACAAACTAAGCTCTAATAATAGGCTTGTGCTATGTGTACCAGAAGCAACTATAAAATACATATTATATTTTATAAACACCCAGACCATGACAAACTACAGAAAAACGTGCAATTTTTTTTTTTTTTCATGGATGGGAATCGAACCCACGACCTCCGGATACAATATGCGGATCCGGTATGCCTTATAAGGCATACAGTTTATTCGTAGCCTTAAATATAATTATGCTTACCTAATACTTAAATAAAATACAAAATATAATATTAACAATTTTATATTACCATACGAAACTAAATTGCCACGAGGATCTAGTTTAAGTATGCAGATAATGATTTGTGAGCAAATATATAAACCCTAATGGGCCGGTCTGATAGTCAGAGGGAAAAAAACTATTGGCATATGACAGTAAAAATTATATAAACTAACTATGTAAGTAACTATCCAATCCATACTTGTGAAAGTGAATGCATCTAGCTGTCTGTTTGTGGTAGGATAAAGTATTTATTGATGACTGGGTCCTAATTTTACAAAATATTGTTATTACTTTTTTTATGGTAGAATGACATGTAATCATGTAATCTTTACTGTAGTCAAAATTCAAATTTCTCATGTCAAATGCGGAAGCAATAGGGAATTTGCATTTTTTTTTTTACTTTCATTACTTGATAGAGTAACTACATTAGACCCTAAAAACAAATATTAAACATTTTTAAAGGGTAATAACACAAAAATAAAAGGGTTTAAACTTTATCTGCCACTACCGCAGTAAAAAGCGATACATCACTAGACGCCATTCGTGCTCAAAAAGCATATTAGTTTAATGTTATTACGCCTCAAAAGTTAGTCAAAAGGTTTGTTTATCACCAATTTTCGTAATAAAGGAAAATAAATACCAGAGAAAACAAGAAACTGTAGACTACAGAACAAACGTTGACATTTGTTTTTGCACGAATGACGTCACATGCAGTGTTTGCTAATGTCGGAGCGTTTAGAAATGCGTTCCGTTTCTACAAAAAAATGGATGTTTAAAATCGTATTTATAAAAAAATTAGCTAATAAAAATAAAATAGATTAGTGTAAATATGTTCAAAGTCATAAAAGGAACATTATATATTAAAATAATAATAATTGGCGTTACATGCAAATTCCCTATAGGGAATGTAACTCTAAAATGTGTATATTTCAAATGTTGTGCCTTTTTTATCTAGATCACACATCTGACAAAATATTATTTAAATGCATCCATTACTTTCTAATTTCAAAACAAAAATGTATTATTTTTGCAAAAACGGAACGCGCTCCGAAACGGCGAGAGTTTCGGAGCGCGTTCGAGACACTTCTGAAGTGATGACGTCACAACAGCCGAAACAAACAATTTTTATACAAAAGAAGAGATAGAACCATTGTTTGTTTAGTGTGCTGTGACGTCACAGTAATGGCGTGCTAATGATGTGCGGTTTTCGGATACCTCCAAAAATAATAAATGTTAATTCCTTTTATTAAGAAATATTTGTTTTTGGAGCATTATTATTTTTTAGGTTTTAATAAAGTAAATACTATCAAATACAGCAATAAAAAAGATGCATATTCTCTATCCTGATGCTTTTGCATTTTTATCTATTATCCTTAAAATTTCAGTTACCTAAAGGCACAGCAAACATAACAATTCCTTATACTTTACGCCATATGCTTAATATCCCTGAAGAGGAAACCCCAGGGGTGGTTCTGGTGGGGTGTCTATGGGAGTTGCTTAAGGAAATCAACACCAAGTACTGTGGACTGCTACAGCTAAGTCAGAAGTCAAACAACAAGCTGATGGATTTAATTACTAAGGTAGGAACGAGAGCTGCAGTGATTAAAAAAAAAATCTTACGAATCAGTATTTTAGTAAATAATTGTTAGAAACACATGTCAAAGCATTTTTTTTAACCCTTAGCTAAAACAGTTATATCTCATTAACTAGATCATTCAGTCAGGATGCCTAAATAAAATTGCTTAACATACAATATCTCAAACTATACAGTACTGATTAAAAACCTGAGTAAAAATTAAAAACTTCCAACCACGCGATGGTCCTTCCATCACGGAGAATCCATGGATAGCTAAGAACATTATCTTATAACTTCCAAATAGTAGAAGTATCCAGCGGCGGGGTTTTTGTCTCACCTAGTTGTAGGCTATGGTATTCTGAGTTTACATTTACAGAGAGCATGTTAAGCTGTCGGTCCCAGTTTCATTATACCAACTTGTGAAACTGTTTATAGACGGCTTATTGAGTCTGTCCAAACATCACAACGAGCTAGCCACTTGTTCGGTGTAGACTCATACCATCGGCTACGACGAGGTGGGATTAAAAATCCCTCCGCTGGGTACCCTGACGGCGTCTAGGCGGTCCCGAACCCCGTGATGATATTTGTTATATTTACATTAAACAAGTGGCCAACTATACTCTGTAAATTTTTTTGAACGATGGCAGAAGCCACTGCGTTTAAAAATACAGTTCCTTCTTTTTTATTTTTTGTAGGAAAAAAAAAGAATATTCACGATATTTTTTAATAAAATATGTACTTACTAAATTACGTATTTTATCAAATTGTAGAAAATCAACTGAATTACCATTTATTTACTTTTTATTTGAAAGCATTTAAGAGTTTTATTTTTTCTTTCAGATGTTGCTTTTAATCTAACTAGGGTTGGGCAAATAGCTAAATTTCGATTTTTCATTTTAATCGATACAATATAGTAGATAGAAAAGAATTAAAAAATAATAAATTCTTATATTGTAAATATAGTTTAATTAGATATGCTGGGGTATATACCCCAGCTGGAACCCAACCCCACAAGGGGGTTGAGACCGACTGACCGCGACAAGTACCCAGAAAGTAGAGTCGCTGCCCCGGTAACCGGATCCACTCTAGCCGGCTCTCGGCCTCACCTCTCTATGTTGACAGGCCTATTACTTGATGACTTCCTATTTTTTACAGAAATCACTTTGTAATTTGGAAGGAAAATAAAATGTTATTTAAAAGTAATTTATATTAAATATCTGCCAATACGAAACCAATTCATTCTTTTAAAATAATGTGTAGGGTATTTTACTCATTACCTGGTCACAAACTAAGCTTTAGGCTTATATATGTGTACCAGAAACAACTATACTAAATAATACATAAATTATATTTAATAATCACATAAACAATGAAAACTATTGCTATTAAGGAATAGAACTCATGACTTCCGGATGCAACGACGCTAAAGCAACCACTAAACCATGGAGGTGGTCAATTTATATAAATGAACACTGGTTGATTTTAAGTTACTGGTTATACCGATAGAGTTCTTAATCAATTAGTGCATTATGGATCATACATTTAATAATGTTTTGTTTATAATTTCAGGTGTTAGCAGACCGCCTAAAAACTATAGCTAATAATAAGAAGCCTGAGCTATGTGATACGTACTACAGGTTTACTGAGGTATACAGGAAGGCTCACCCTCATTCCACTGATTTTGAGTTAATTACTAAATGCTTAAATAAAGTTAATGAAGAAACAGGGGAGAAATTCCAGACCACAGAAGCTAATTTACTCAAGTTGCCTGATAATGTGGTTGGTGAGTGTATACCTAATTGATTCTGTAATGTTCTTAAATGGTAAAATAAGCTATTTAGGTGTTTGAGCCTGGTGCTCGAGGCAAAGTGAGATTTCCTTTTGAATTTTACGCGTTTGCACCCTACCCTAGGTACGTTTAGTTTCGCCGGATGTTGTCAATGCATGTACGGTCGCCATTGCTTGTCAGTTTCAAGTCAGCACTCTCACGCCGGCAAGGACGGCAATCTTAGTAGGTCGAGCTACTGCTGAAACCTAAATATACATTTATACTACACCTGCTCGGAAAGTAGGTTCTTACTTGCGTAAGAATAGGTCAGAAAGTACGTCTTTGTAGTCGTACAAATATGCGGGAGGAAAAAGTGTATGAAAATCCATTGTTAACGTGCTTAAGCGGGAGGAAAAAGTATATGAAAATTCATTGTTAATGTGCTAGTTTTTTTAAAATTTTTTTTCTTCAATTCTTCCAAATTAGGAAAGGCAAGGGTTCAAAGCCATACAGCCTAGTTTTTTTTACAAGTTCGAAATTTTAATCAAAATAAAATAAAAGTATTGATTTATACTTTCTTTGCATTTTTGATTTATTAAGTTTAGAAAAGTAGCATAGATTCTTTTCTAAATTTAATTATTTTGGCGAGGCTGCATAGAGCATGATTCCCTTGCCTCTCTATCTACGTTAAACGAACAAAAAAAAAAGCGCGCGCAGACTGCTTTCTTGTTCCTTGTGAACTTTCAATTTGTGTTTTGTTATTTTTAATTACTATATTCTACTCGAAATGTCGTCTAGTAGCGATAGTGAAGATTTGACAACGCCGCCAGAATTAAAAGTAACTGCCCAAGAAGTTATTGAAAACCTATTACCCGAGAAATCTAAGAATAAATATAACAAGGCGTATGAAGACTTTTTACAATGGAAAAGCGAGAAAAATGCGAATTCTTTTTCTGAAAATGTATTATTATCTTATTTTAATGAAAAAGCGCAAAAGTATAAGTCAAGTACTTTGTGGTCTTGGTATTCTATGTTAAAAAGTACTATTAATTAATAGAGATTTTATTTTTTATTTTCCTCGTGGTGTAGTATAAAGCACTATGTATCACTCGGCGAGAAAGTGCGATTCCTAACTCGAGCGAATTAAGGCCCTCCGCTTCGCGTCGGGCCTCAAACTTCGCCCTCGTTAGTAATCGGTGACTTTCTCCCCTCGGTGAACAATGTACTATTTCTGCCGTTTGGGGGGATATAAATTAATGTGGTGTTAAGGGAAAAGTACCTGACTTTTCCCTTAACACCACATTAATTTATCAAGCCCAATTCCCGTAGATCAATCGTAGTTCACTTGTGTCATTATTGCCTCGTAAACACTTAACTTTAATCCGCGCGTCAGTCGCCTGCGTGTGACACGCAGTTGGTCGAAGGGGCAGCTATACGACATGATTTTGTCACAGCCTTTGTAGAAACGCGACTTAACTTTTGGAATGCTTTTATATTTTGACGTTTAGTTCACTCGCCTTACGATATTATTGCACTGCAATTTTGGCGATTGAATAACAATACCTTTGTTTGTATCAACAGTTGTTGGATCGTTACCAGGGAAATAGATTTAATAAATAGTGTTTATTTAAATAGGTAACTTTGCCGACATTGTAGGCGTATTTACCATAAAATCCCACTATTTTTGATTACATGATATCACAGTTGTCGTTAGCAGGAGCGGAGCGAACTAAAAACACTTTTTAAAAAAAAATACTTATATTTAAAAAATCAAATAATCGAAGCCGAATGAATTTCATATACCGATAGTCGATATCTACTCCAAAGTATTTGGATGGAAGGAAGGTTTCTATAACTTCGCTAGGTTTATTTATCACCGCCCATACAAATGCCAGAACCGTCTCTCAAAGCCCTATGTACAATTTTTGACCTCCTAGTTTTTAGGAGCCTAATAAACCTACTATATCGATTTCTTATCCTTTAAGGGTGCGGTTACGAAACGGGTAGTTTATTTGACGATAAAGCAGAGGACATTTTAATGACTCGTAATGAGAATTCCTTTTTCCCGCTGCCCATTTCGTAAACTCTTTTTTTAGACGGATAATGGGAGCAACCATATCTACTGTAGACAACATTTTACTGGTCGACTTCATTTACGAACTTAGTAAACTTCCAACCAGGTGCAACTATTTAATTTATGGATTTGTTTGTCTATATCTAATCGTTTAATACATTATTGTTTAACAGTATTGATCGCTCTTACTATGGTTGCGTAACTGCATCATTTAGGTGTGATGTGGCCATAAATACATGCGTAACGAGTCTATTTTTATAGCCTCGCTGCTTTATCGTTATATTAACTGCTCGTTTCGTTGCTGTTACCCTGATAGGAGACTACCGTTTCGATAAGAAGTCAATGGAATAGTCTCCTTAAAACCGATGAACAGACTAAAAACATGACTAGGTCGCTTGGTCACTATGGTTTTGGCATTTTGGTCTAACTTATTCCACTCGTCACTTTCGGATTATAAACTAATACGGTTACCCTTAAAAAAAACATTCTGCAGCAAATACATGAACCCGTTAGCATTTGAGGTTACAACGTTAATTATAGTTAAATATTTCAGATTTCGGAAATTCAGGATTTGAGAAGGTTATTGGTGCCACTGAGAAATACGCTGAAAGTATAGCAAAGCAGGTATGGTAACTAATTTTCATTTAGACCGGGTACTTCTACATAGTTTTACTACTCACTTGTATGTGTTTTTTAACTCGCATTATAAGTAAATTAACTACTACTAGTTACCTAATAAATGTATAGAAACATGTTTCCAAATTTGAAAATGGGATGTGTTTTTTATACTAATAGTCTGACGAGCGAAGGGCTAATAAAAGCTAGTATAATAAGAAAATAGCCTACCTATAGATTGAACTAATACTGACCCGAACTGAAGCAACGATTGACCGATTACAGCTTCATCTTCACTTGCGTGCTCTAGCCACTTCCAGATTCGGTCAAATTGTGATGGAACGCATAGCCTAAAGCCTTCTAACCGCTCACTTGTGACCAGATAAAGTGTGATACTTATAATAATGGTCTTTTAAAACTCAATTCCACTTTCTATTCAAAATAGTTTATTTTGTAATGTGTATTGTATATTATGTAATAATAATATAATATGAATCGTATATATGTGTTTCTTTATATATACGTAAGTCCAGGAGCGCCGGCTTTTAGATTTCCTCGTGGGTGTTCAGGCTTATTTTATGACGAAATAAAAGATAATGCATTTTATAAATTGCAAGATCTATGTTAAAACAATGTTACAATGGATATACCCTATGACCTTTCCAGGGCTTTCAACTATCTCCATGCCAATTTTCATCTAAATCAGTTCAGTGCTTTAAGGGGAAATTCGTATATGTGACGTCATCAGCTTCTGTCAGATTTCACTCAAAAATGTTTGAGATTGTTTCTTCAATTTATTCTAACTGTGGACAGTTGAACCCAAAAGTCACTCTGTTGAAATTTCATTGTATGGAGTGTTACAGTGTCACATTTAGACTTTCTGGTAAGATTAAGAAAGAAAGTAAAATGCGAAAATTTAAGTTTACAGGTTTATTAAAAAAATAGCAAAGATTAAATTACAAGGTTTATGATAAAGAATATAAGAATTAAGAAAGTAAGCAAGAATTATAAATATGAGAAAAAGTTAGAAAAGGGAATAATTAAAAGTGAGCTAAAGTAAGTAAGAGGGTCGTGAGTATAGGTCAAAGGTACTCCGTATTTGATATTAAATACCGCACTCCCCTGGAATCATTTCACGGCGTCGTTCCTGAAGACTTGGCGTCGCGTTCTGAAACTCGGCGTCGCGTTTTCAACTTGCCGTGATGCCAGGTCAGTGCGGAGGACACAACTTGGCGTCGTCGCTGAGCGCTCAGGTTTAAGTATAGACGTAGTTCCTGGAATTAACCGTTCCATAGCATTAATTTAAATTCACTGCCTGATGTGAGAATTTTGGCCAATTAACGAAGCGAGGAGCCGAATATTTAAACTATAAACTAGCTATCTAGGTAGTTGGCAGGCAAGCATGTACTAGGCAGTGACGGTTACAAAGGGGCTAATAGGCTAACTAAAGTAAATTAATTAAGAAAAGAAACAGAAACTTTGTTCATGCAAAATTATACTAAATTATATTTTAAACCTAATAATTATTATTACTTAAACTTTTATAATCTTATAACTAAATATAATACTAATATTAACACTATTTACAGACTATTTAATACTTAATATATTTAATACACTATTTAATACATTATGAAACTTAACTAACACAGCCTAACTAAATCTAATAGTATTTGCACAACTTAACTTACCCTTAGTACGGGAACTACAACACTTAACAACTTTATTATGTATTAAATTATATTATAACATTACAATTTTAATAATGTAAAAAAAATTAAGAATATTGTTAAAAGAACAACAGTTCGGCCTATGATTTAGAAAAGTGTGAGGTAGGTCTTAAATAACCGCTAACGGTCTCAGCAAGCGCGCGCAAAAGACATTCTAGTGATGGGATGCGTATGGTTTGATTGAAACAATCGATTAGATATTTATTTTGAACCAATTTGTAGTAATATATGCATCTTATATTTTAATAATAAGATGCATTGTTACATTACCCCCCCTTCAGAAAAGGATTTTTTCATACAGAACAATTCCATCAGACCTAAGAAACATTGTACAATATGATAAAGATATACTATACGGTACTATTTACAATTTTAAGATCCTTGATATGCCAAGCGCCTAGAGCACGGCCTGATATATCTTCCAGAATATACACTAGGGGAGAACGTTTTTCTATTACTTTGCACTTTTGGAATTTAGGAGCTAACTTTTTACAAAAATATGCTTCTTTATCGCTCTGATAATAACAACGTTTCAATACTATGTCGCCTACCTCAAATTCAGCATGTTTCCTTCGTAAATCGTATCGTTGTGTATTTTTCAAATGACTACGCCAAAGAGATGCTTGAACGTTATCAAAAATTACAGATAAATGACCTAGGTTGGTAGCATAGATATCTCTGGGTTGCAAAACAGTTTCGCTTGGGTCATCATTTTCAATATAATGGGACCCGCACGTTACTAACTCTCTTCCATGAACCAGAAATGCCAGAGTAAAGCCAGTGATTTCATTGACGGAGTTATTAATTGCAAATTGTATTTTTGGCAAATTAATATCCCACGTCCTATGATCATCATTGACGAATGTAGAAATGGATGTAACTATAGTTTTATTATATCTTTCTACTGTGTTTATTTGTGGTGTGTACTTAGGTGTAAAATTAATATTAGGGATTTTATATCTACGAAATAAAGAATCCAACTCTTTACTAATAAACTGAGAACCGTTGTCTAGGATAACAGTTTGAGGGATTCCGTGAATAAGAAAGACGTCATCCTCTAAATGTTTACAAATTAAGCTAGCAGTAGCTCTTCGGAGCGGAAATAAAAAACAGTATTTAGAGAAGCAGCATGTAACGACAAAAATATAGCAATTTTGTTTTTTCGAGTTGGGCAGAGGTCCTACTAAATCGATAGAGAGAGTTTGAAAAGGTCTGGAACATACTTTTGGTCTGCCCATTTTTCCTAGCGTTGTATGTGTTGGGAGTTTATAAGCGAGGCAAACTTCGCAAGAAGACACATACTTAACTACATCGCGATACATCCCCGGCCAAAAGAAATTTAAAGATATGCGTTTGTGCGTTTTAAATATCCCAAAATGTCCTGACGTTGGCTGACAGTGATTATTAGCGATAATTTCCGTTCTTTGTTCCTGGCAAATGACCTCTTTCCATTCGAATTCAGATGTAAGGGGGTTGTCGTTTTTTGTACGCCTAAATAACTTATTATTATCTATGCAAAAATTTGGAAAACTAGTAGGAGAATTTTTACAGCCGTTAAATATTTTTAAATACCACTCGTCATTGGAAGTTGAAGATGATGAAGAAATAAGTTCTAAAGGGACAGATCTAGAGAGAGCATCGGGGATTACGTTGTCCTGACCACGACGATGTTTAATTATAAAGTTAAAAGCTGAAAGACGGACTCCCCATCTTGCAAGACGACCAGTAGGGTTATTTAGAGAGAGAAACCATTTAAGTGCTGAATGATCTGTGTAGACAGTTATAGTCCTACCGTTTTCTAAGTAACAACGCCAGTGTTCCAGAGCTGTAAGCACAGCCAGTGCTTCTCTTTCTGTAACACTGTAGTTGCGTTCGGATCCGGACAATGATCGACTCATATACGCTATTGGGTGTTCCGCGCCATCGACAGTTTGAGTGAGCATTGCGCCGACCCCGAAATTACTTGCGTCTGTGTGCACTTCAAACGGTAAGTTATAATTCGGGCAAGCTAACACTGGTGCCTGTACAAGGGCAGATTTAAGTCCAATAAAGGCTCGGTCTGCTTCATTAGACCAATGAAAAGTAGAATTATTTTTAGTAGATGTTAGTTTATTCAAGGGACCAGCAATGGTACTAAAGTTAGGAATAAAACGCCTATACCAAGAAGTTGTGCCTAAGAAGCGTTTTAGTTCCTTTCTAGAAGTTGGCACAGGATAGTTAAGAATAGCGTCGACTTTTTCCGGATCGGTACGCAGACCCTGAGAATCTACAACATAATCTAGGTAACGAAGACGATCCCGAAAAAAATTACATTTATCAAGATTTATAGTTAAGTTAGATGATTTTAATTTTTCAAGTACACGCTTAAGAAGGGAGACATGCTCCTCAAAATTATCACTGATAACAATCACATCATCTAAATAAGCAAACACTCTCATTTCAAATTCGGGACCGAATAAGGAGTCTACTAACCGTTGTTGGGTAGCTGGAGCATTGGTCAGACCAAAAGCAGTTACTTTAAACCTTAACGTGCCGCGACCCGGAACGTAAAAAGCAGTTTTATCTTTATCACAATCCGCTATTGGTATTTGCCAGAAAGCCTTTGACAAATCGATGCTAGATATGTATTTAGCATTTTTAAGATTGTCTAGTATTTCAGAAACATAAGGCAAACTATAAGCATCCTTCTTTGTGATAGTATTGAGTTTTCTGCTATCCAAACAAAATCGAGGTTTTCCGTCTTTTTTATTGACTAATAAGATAGGGGAAGACCAAGGACTCTCACAATACTCCACAACATCCAAAGACAGCATTTCGTCTACCTGTTCTATGATAATTTTTTGCTTATCTGGTGACATACGATAATATCGTTGCCTTATAGGTGGGGCATCCCCAGTATTAATCCTGTGAATAATGGCAGAGGTCCTACCTAGACCTTTTTGCTCAAATGATATATCTTTGTATAGCCTAACAATACTATCTGCCATTATTTTATGATCACTACTGAGATTATTATAAGAATTTACAAAGTTTAGGTTACAGATATTAAATATATTAGAATTATTGCAAGAATTATTTGAATCACAATATTTAGCACATATTTTAAATTTCTTCCAGAAGTCTATTCCTAAAATAAGGGTAGTTTCTATATTAGGAATTACAAAAGCTTTAATAATATTAAATTTATTTTCAAAAAACACAGGTAAAAGCATATAACCAATAGAACTAAGACTTTGACCTCCAGCTGCCGTGACCGCGATTTGATCATCTACACATAATTTTAAGTTATATTTCAACAAAGTTAAGTGGACATTATTACCCAGGATACTAACCACAGAACCAGAATCAAGTAACCCATAAATATATAAGTTTTCATTATTATAAATATTAATTTTAGCATAAGGTCGGGGATCATTAGAAGGTTTGTTATTGAAAACCGCAGCAAGTTGGTTTGAGCTGAAAAAATTGTTTATTGTTAACAACCATTTTTTCCAATCTGATTTATCAAATAAAATGGTTGAATCATAACTACGGTTTTCACATACTAGTTTTTTGAATTATTAGTAGTTTTCTTAGGTCTACAATTAGGACAATCTGGGAGTCGTACACCTTTAAGACCACATCTAAAACATAAAATGATACGATCTGCTGTACACTGTGCCATGGAATGTGTATTAGTTCGACAGCGATAACAATAACTATTATTAAGAGAAAATATATAAGGAGGAATATTAGTATTTATAAAATTATTGTTATTAGGAATGTTATGATTAGTTTGGAAATTGTCATTATTAGTAAAATTATTATTGGGATGGTTATCATTATTATGAAGATTAGTATTAACAGAATTAGTATTGTTATTGTATGGATTATTATTATTGTGAAAAACATTATTTTTATTAGGATTCTGATTAATAGCCGAACATTTATGTTTATTATCTGTTAAAGATTTAAAATATGAAAACTCTGGAGCAAGTGTTTCAGAAGTTACCCTAGGCTCGTGAAATTGAGACAATCTATTTTGAAAAACCTCGTAACTTTTACAGATCTTAAGGAGCTGTTCCATTGAATTAATATCAGCAGAGGCTGCTAAAGTGCTAGCATAACAAGGACGAATATTGTGCAATAATATTTCCAGTTTGTCTTCCTCAGGTATATTTTTACTTAATCGTGAAAACATACCAGACATAATTGAAGAGTAAATAGTAATACTTTCATTCTCCCCCTGTGTGCGTGAACGAATTTCTTGTAGAAAACGATAATCATAATCAGGTGGCCTAAAATCCTGTTTTAATAAACTTACAAAAATATCCCACGAAACTAACTGATCGCGAACGGCACGAAACCAATGTAAAGCATTTTCACTAAAAATTTCAGCACCGAATAATATAACTCTATTAAAAGGTATGTTTCTAGCGTTTATGAAATCTGTCATATGTTCAATAAAAGCACGAACACATGTTTTACCATTGAATTTTAATTTAGATAAATCATTGTAGAATCCTCGATCACAAGTTACAGAAATATTTGTTAAAGTCTCAGTAGGTACTGCATCATTTGCTTTGGAATGTTCTGAGAATTTTGATAGTTCATTATAAAGACTATTAAAATTATTTTTTACATCACCGATTAGTATCATATTCATCCTATCAGATGAATTTAGGCGATTGATTCGATGGTGAATATGATGAAGCAGAGTTTGAGTACGAGAAAGTAGATTTTTATCAAATTGGACAGATAAACTATTTACGTTAGTAAGAGCTTTATTAAGACTTTCCTTTGTAGCCTCTATGTCCTCATTAAAATCGTATCCAGATTCAAGAATATCCTCAGCTGGAAATAATGGAACTAGTTTAACTATCTGCTTGCGCAGGTCGTTGACATTATCAGCAGCGGTACCTCCACGAATATTAACTTCGTACGTTAACTCAGCTTTTTGTAGCGATAAATATTTAATTTCGTAAGGCATATTAAAGTAAATTTACGAAAAAACAGTAATAAAATATAAGTTGTGCAAATAATATGAAAGTAAAACAAAACTAAAATGATAAAAATAGCTAAAGCCAAAACCCGTCCTGTTACAAACATAAAATACTTACAAAACTAATGTGTTTAAAAAAAAACTACAAGTAAAAATAAGTACTTATCACTAAATTATAAATAAAAAAAAACACAACACAACTAATATAATATAAAAAAATAACCAAGGTAATAATATAAGGTTAAGCTAATATATTGATAAAACTTAAAAAATGATATATTATATTTACCATTTAAACTTATTATTAAACACAAAGCTTTACAACAAAACACACTATAACACAGACCAACACCATTGAAAGCATAAATAAAAATACTAGAGTAACCTTGACCTTAAGCGAGTTGGGCGCCACTGTCACATTTAGACTTTCTGGTAAGATTAAGAAAGAAAGTAAAATGCGAAAATTTAAGTTTACAGGTTTATTAAAAAAATAGCAAAGATTAAATTACAAGGTTTATGATAAAGAATATAAGAATTAAGAAAGTAAGCAAGAATTATAAATATGAGAAAAAGTTAGAAAAGGGAATAATTAAAAGTGAGCTAAAGTAAGTAAGAGGGTCGTGAGTATAGGTCAAAGGTACTCCGTATTTGATATTAAATACCGCACTCCCCTGGAATCATTTCACGGCGTCGTTCCTGAAGACTTGGCGTCGCGTTCTGAAACTCGGCGTCGCGTTTTCAACTTGCCGTGATGCCAGGTCAGTGCGGAGGACACAACTTGGCGTCGTCGCTGAGCGCTCAGGTTTAAGTATAGACGTAGTTCCTGGAATTAACCGTTCCATAGCATTAATTTAAATTCACTGCCTGATGTGAGAATTTTGGCCAATTAACGAAGCGAGGAGCCGAATATTTAAACTATAAACTAGCTATCTAGGTAGTTGGCAGGCAAGCATGTACTAGGCAGTGACGGTTACAAAGGGGCTAATAGGCTAACTAAAGTAAATTAATTAAGAAAAGAAACAGAAACTTTGTTCATGCAAAATTATACTAAATTATATTTTAAACCTAATAATTATTATTACTTAAACTTTTATAATCTTATAACTAAATATAATACTAATATTAACACTATTTACAGACTATTTAATACTTAATATATTTAATACACTATTTAATACATTATGAAACTTAACTAACACAGCCTAACTAAATCTAATAGTATTTGCACAACTTAACTTACCCTTAGTACGGGAACTACAACACTTAACAACTTTATTATGTATTAAATTATATTATAACATTACAATTTTAATAATGTAAAAAAAATTAAGAATATTGTTAAAAGAACAACAGTTCGGCCTATGATTTAGAAAAGTGTGAGGTAGGTCTTAAATAACCGCTAACGGTCTCAGCAAGCGCGCGCAAAAGACATTCTAGTGATGGGATGCGTATGGTTTGATTGAAACAATCGATTAGATATTTATTTTGAACCAATTTGTAGTAATATATGCATCTTATATTTTAATAATAAGATGCATTGTTACAACAGTTCATTATTTTAGATATCTACTTTTAGAAATCTTACTATTTTATTTTAAGTAATGTATTGTCGAAATAGTCAAGAAATGTAATTTTATATGCAAGGATTTAATGTTTCAATAAAATTGATGTATTACTATAATTTCCAGACATGCGTACAAAGTGTGATATTACCGGTACATTTTATTAATATATATTAATTTTAACAGTTTAAATTTATTATAAGGCATTGGTAAGAGTGACTATTACTAGACTCCGCTCCGTAATAAACTAATTTATATTAAACAAAACTTTTTTTTTATTTTGCACTAATTCAGCCAGTCGTAAGTATTTATTTTAAAAAATGCTGTCATATGAATTGACATTACTAAGGATTGGGGTCTGCGTCACTTTAATCTACTTACCCATCTATCTACATTAAAAATATTCCGGAGTTACCTAATTGGAATAATTTTATGTAACATATTTTATTTTAAATAAATTAGTTTTTTTTTATAGTAAAATAACTTAGATACACATACATTTAAATTTATATACATAACTTCTACACGGCCTCAGGGTACCTAGACTCAGGGTATTCAAAGCAATCATAATCTCTACATTATATATATATCAATTATCTGTCCGTTTGTTTTGAACTTGTCTCTAATTAACACTCATAAAGCTTAAATATAAAAAGATACGTAGGAAAATATGAAACAAAAATTGACATTTAAAATCTGCACGTACTAAATTATGCAAGTTAAGTATAACGTTCTTTCATTTTACAAAATATCTTCGATTTACCGGTTTTGATCACCTAGATATTATACCTATGTCCATTCTCAATAATTAGTCTATCGTTTTTTGACATAACATAATATATTATCATAAAATTGATTTTATAAAAGCAGCTGTCACTATTTAAAAAATAAATATTGGTTACTATTATAGTTGTATTAGACACGAACTCTCGGTCTAACAGAAGTATTGTCATACTTAGTAGGTGTGAGACCACCTACTAAGTATGACAATACCCACCAATAAATACATGAAAAATGATTAATTACATTTACAGACAAATATAATATAAACTATCCGTTTATTATTCGTCAAAAAATATAGATTGATTATAGAAGAAGATATGAATATATTGAAGAAGAACGGTCGCTAGTTATGATTTGGATCAGGCGTGGAATTTTTCGATTATCGAGACGGTAGTCTCCTTTCATGGTGTGGGTAGTTATAAAACGCAGTAGCAGTTAATTTGTTGAAAACTCAGAGACCTGGCATTCCACCAATCATGTGGAATGATAATAATTATTTTTTAGTGTAATATTTTCAATATGTATTTTAGTTTTATACTTAGCGTAAAATAAATAAAACAATGTTCTAGAAATTGCCCACGCCAGTTTCTAAAACACAGTTCGAATTATTCTATGCTAGAAATTATTATTATTTCGTATTGTTCTTTTTTAGCGCCGCCCATTCGGTAACAGCATCATTGGCCAAATGAATCCATAGGCCATAGTAAATCGGTCTAATTCTATAGAAATTACATCGTATTGGTCCCTATTCATAAATATTGTATGTTTGTCACGAGTTAGATACAAACAGTCACACATGCTATAATAAAAAAAACTTTGATTTTGTAATAATATTAATGATTATAAAATAAGACAATACATTATTATGTTAGTATTTAAATGTTAGGTAGATAATAAAATTGTTGAACTACTCTGCCATTTATAAAAATAAAGTTTTGGATAATATGGAACCCTATTAAGCTTTGCTTTGGACAGATATAAAAAAAAACTTTATTAAAAAAAATAACAATTAAAATAAATATGTAAAATATGTTTAACAATTGTAAAATAATGTGCGCCCGACGATACATTTTATTAAAATTATAAAAGCGACCAAAATAAATAGCTGTTGCGTAGTTTTAGTTACATAGGACCGTCTGTCTTTTTTTTTTGTAAGGTTATACTGACAATGACAGTTGGTGAAAATTGCATATTTTTTTAGCTGAATCTGTAGTTAATCGTGTTAAAAGGTGTAAAAACATAGAATATAATCAAAATAAATATGTACTTGTCTTATAAAATTCCCAACAGTGAATATTTAGTGTTCCGATAGTGAAATAGAAAAAAGCGACGCGGAGCCACCTTTCACAGACGGGATCGCCCGCACAATGACGGCCTGTCATGGATTTTGTATGAAGATTTCTGTCTGGCAAGTTTTTATAATTATTTAATTAATAATTTTCTATTAAAGTTGCAAAAATCTCTCCATACATTTTTAGAATACATAATAAACTATTGATATCTATTTTTTTACCACTATAAATTGTTGTAGTTTTGTCGCTTGCAGCGATGTTAAAAAGTACAAAATTTTCATGTTTTGGAAAATATAAATACATTTTTTATTGAAATAATATATGGGAGACTATATTAATCTCTTCATACATTTCAAGTTAAAGAGTTACTATTTGTATAATAATAGTTGTCTGTGAGTTTCGAGTAAATTTCTTTAACAAACATTTTTAGTTTTGTAGTTCTAGATTTTCAGAATACAGCCTTAAGTGTGAAAACTTATCAGACAGATAGACAGACATACAGAGAGCAAGTAAGTACCTATGCATATAACACCGGATATTGATCCATTTTTATGTCTAGTCATGGGTGCCCTGCACCCACTATTTAGCTTTCATGGGTGCTGGAACACCCGAGCACCCACGGAGTCGGCGCCCCTGCGTCTCTATATCGTAGGTTTATATTTATTATTGGCACTCTACCTTAGTAGTCGATCTCCCAAATGTTAGCAGGTAGATAATGCCCAAGGCATTAAGCTCGCCTATGTATAATAGTTTTTAGCTTTTTGTACAATAAAGTATTTTGATTAATTTATTGAGGTTACCGAGCACATAGAGACGCTGGACAACGTGCCCACACAGCTGGACTCGGTGGAAGAGGTCGCTCAGAAGAAGATCAGGACGGAGCTCAAGAAGGTCAACAATTACATCGAAAGGGTAAGCATTAGTTTCTGACCGAAACCGAATTTCGGCAATAGTCTCAGTTTCGGCCCAATCCGAAACTTCCTTACAAGGATCATGTTTTGAGGAAAAAATAAAGAAAACGTTATTTTAATCAGTCAGTATGTTTGTTTTGGTATAGCATTAGCGAGAGAGTTAAATCAACCAAAAATGTATTAGTTATAATAAATTATTTTTTGATGTTTACTACCTACTCTTATGCTATATCACGTAATAAAACTATAAATAAATTACACGAAAACACAACAAACAAAACGAACTGCAAACACAAGCCAGTCACGACATGATTGAGCCACGTAAACGCAACAAAATATATTCATCACGTACTCGCTTGGGTGGAATTTAACGCGTCGAACATGACCGATCACAGGGCGAGAACTCCCGAATGCAGTTTCGGTTTCAGTCGTAGTATCGGCAGGTTTGCCGCCGAAACTAAACCTCGTTTTTTTTCGCCGAAACTCGACCAAAACCGAACTTTCATACAAATGAAATTATACTGTATTTTTTTGTCATATGGATGAGAAAAAAAATTTTTGTTCTCTATGATGAAATCACTTAACTTAATCACTTAAGTTTCGGTTTCAGTCGTAGTATCGGCAGGTTTGCCGCCGAAACTAAACCTCGTTTTTTTTCGCCGAAACTCGACCAAAACCGAACTTTCATACAAATGAAATTATACTGTATTTTTTTGTCATATGGATGAGAAAAAAAATTTTTGTTCTCTATGATGAAATCACTTAACTTTTATACTAAACTGACGATTGAAACACCGCCACTTGTGTAAAGGTATATGTAATTTTTATACCAATCTGACGATTGACACACCGCCACTTGTGTAAAGATATATGTATTTTTTATACTAAACTGACGATTGACACACCGCCACTTGTGTAAAGGTATATGTAATTTTTATACTAAACTGACGATTGACACACCGCCACTTGTGTAATGGTATATGTAATTTTTATACTAAACTGTCGATTGACACACCGCCACTTGTGTAAAGGTATATGTAATTTTTATACTAAACTGCCGATTGACACACCGCCACTTTTGGTAAGGTATATGTAATTTTTATACTAAACTGACGATTGACACACCGCCACTTGTGTAATGGTATATGTACTTTTTATACTAAACTGACGATTGACACACCGCCACTTGTGTAATGGTATATGTACTTTTTATACTAAACTGTCGATTGACACACCGCCACTTGTGTAAAGGTATATGTAATTTTTATACTAAACTGCCGATTGACACACCGCCACTTGTGGTAAGGTATATGTAATTTTTATACTAAACTGACGATTGACACACCGCCACTTGTGTAATGGTATATGTAATTTTTATACTAAACTGACGATTGACACACCGCCACTTGTGTAATGGTATATGTAATTTTTATACTAAACTGTCGATTGACACACCGCCACTTGTGTAAAGGTATATGTAATTTTTATACTAAACTGCCGATTGACACACCGCCACTTGTGGTAAGGTATATGTAATTTTTATACTAAACTGCCGATTGACACACCGCCACTTGTGGTAAGGTATATGTAATTTTTATACTAAACTGACGATTGACACACCGCCACTTGTGTAATGGTATATGTAATTTTTATACTAAACTGACGATTGACACACCGCCACTTGTGTAATGGTATATGTAATTTTTATACTAAACTGTCGATTGACACACCGCCACTTGTGTAAAGGTATATGTAAT
This sequence comes from Monopis laevigella, assembly GCA_947458855.1. Taxonomy (NCBI): domain Eukaryota; kingdom Metazoa; phylum Arthropoda; class Insecta; order Lepidoptera; family Tineidae; genus Monopis; species Monopis laevigella. The sequence goes on along the minus strand of OX381577.1, from coordinate 3,413,203 downwards.
TTTTATACTAAACTGCCGATTGACACACCGCCACTTGTGGTAAGGTATATGTAATTTTTATACTAAACTGCCGATTGACACACCGCCACTTGTGGTAAGGTATATGTAATTTTTATACTAAACTGACGATTGACACACCGCCACTTGTGTAATGGTATATGTACTTTTTATACTAAACTGACGATTGACACACCGCCACTTGTGTAATGGTATATGTAATTTTTATACTAAACTGTCGATTGACACACCGCCACTTGTGTAAAGGTATATGTAATTTTTATACTAAACTGCCGATTGACACACCGCCACTTGTGGTAAGGTATATGTAATTTTATTTGAATGATACGAAGTCAATATGTATTTTTGTAGTAATTTTAACCATTTAAAGGCATATATGATAATTGATTTTCGGTAATTTTTTATGAAGAAAAAAATGGCTACCTCTTATTTTAAAAATGGGTTCTATAAATGGTGCTTAATGTTTTAAAAAAATCCATTGTATGATAAAACTATTTCTTTTTTTTCAGTTATTAATAAAATAATAAAAAATACATTTTATCAGTTATTACTAAAAATATTGTTTTGTTTAATTCAAGTTCAATAAATGTGTGGGGGACGGACATGTTGATAACAAATATATTTGGTTGTTTCAGATCATCCAGCAAGTTATAACGAAACATATGGTGCCGAGAAAAGTAAAGCAGGTGAATCTCTGTGTAAGTAGCATGCTCGTCGCCGACCATAACAACAGCACCGCCCTGGCATACCTACCAAGCTTAGGGGAAAAACTAGTCATATACAGTTATAGATCTCATTATCACAAAACCTATAGTTTTTATTTCAATCCGATAGGATACGGATTTGCAGAGTTATTATAATACTTATTAAATTAGGTAAATAAAACAAACACCTTACTTAAAAGGGCGTATAAAGGCAAATAAAATAGTTGAAATAAAAGATGCCTTGCGTGTGAGAAACAAAAAAAAATCTCACACGGAATTCTTGGAAAAAAATATAGTTTTGTTTTTGCTACACTAATATTAAAATCGTTTAATGTTACAACTTTTTTATTTAATAATAATTGGATGATGATTTCAGCTTTACGGGGAACCACATCTCCCACCCAAGGGTGTAATGAATGAGTTCTTGCAGAAGTACAACCTGGTCAAAATGAACCACTCCAATAGGATGTACAACCTGATGCATCTCACCTTAAAGCCGGCGCAGTATGTGGATCTCATGGCCCTGGACGGCACCACTATAAGTACGTATTGAGAAAGCATTTGTTTTGACATGCGACACATGTTTCCATAGGAAAATTTAGGTTGGTGATTCAAAGCTCGTGGTAGAAGTGTGGAAGGGCCCTATTTCATAAACGTGACAATTGTCATGGTAAATTACAATTATTACGTTTATGAAATAGGGCCCTGGTGTAGGACAAATCTGGCAATTATCTACTGGGCGTAACTATGTAAAATATATTTTCAGAAGGAGCAAAATTGATAATTCGTCAAAAATATCAAATAAATAAAAACTACAATTTGCCTGAGTCGGTATCAAAAGAGTTGCTTTCCTTTGACGATGCACAGAAGTTCAAGGAAATAAACGAAGAAGACTATATGGACGATTCCGACTGTGTCGTCGAATGGAAATAAAAACATTAAATAGCAATCGAAATTCAAACCAAAACCATTTTTTCCATTTTCAATTCTGATTTTAAGTTTAGTTACAAAGTTACTCAAATGTTTATTTTAACCATCTAAGAATAGTTTTCTAACATCGACAAAATAAATTATTAGCAAACTGGCAATTAACTTATGTTTAACAAATATGGTAATAGTGAAATTTAAATACTAAAATATAAGAAATATAGAATATGTATAAAATTAAATGTCTTATTTATCCACCCTTAAAAGGCGAAAGAGAATGGGGTTTCGAAATAAATATCGAAATTAGTTTCTTTGGCTTTTATAATACATATGATTTAATTTTTTTTTTTCGTCAAAAGCCCCTCATAATACCGACTACTAAAAAGAAACTAAAAATAATAAATGTCAGTTTACCAAGGTATTAATAAATAACGAAGTCAAATTACGTCAACCGAGTTAGTAAATATTATGTGTTTTTACTTTATTTCTTCCAATTCAGTGCTTTCGTATTGATATTTTGTTAACAGCAATGATTATAATTTTTGTCTTCTTTATTTTTAACATATTTATTTATTTAAACATTTTATTGCACAATAAACAAAAGATATGCAAACTTAATGCCTTGGGAATTATCTACCAGCTAATTCTGAGATTGTGTGCGAAGATGAGTAAATGTTATTTAATTTTGAAACAATTTTAGATTTCTTGTTCTTGTACTTCATTTATGATGTGTATTTTAGTCTGTTTTTGTGTATTACTATACGGAAAAATGTTTTTGTAATTTGGTTGGGGCTGATGTCCCATGAAATTGCGTCATGAGTTTTTGCCGTGTTTACTAAGCCACTTTAACTATACATCAACTAATAGGATTGATTCATTTTTCTAAAAAACCCAGCTGCCATATTCTTCAGGTCTACTCCGAACGCACGAAAAACGAAACTTCGGGCGTTGTATCGGGCAATTCCTACTCTGGAGGTCTACTCCGAAATACCAAAGTTTCGGGCTTCGGTCGGGCCGATACGTAGACGATGAATGAAAATGTGGCCTACTCTGAAATACTTACGGATCCACATACTTTCGGTTGGAACCATAGACTAGTTTCGTATGAATAATTAGGGATGTCTTTAGGTTTTTTTACATAGGAACAAATCGTAGAATTCAATTAAAATGTCTTGAATTTATACTATTTGTTGCCAAAATAATTTACTTTTTATAAAGTAACAAACAATTAAAAGATATTTTATATAAAAAAATGCATTTAACTTGTAAATTTTAATCTAGAAAATATAGTAAAAATTTACTCATGACATGTAAAGAACCTTTTTTTTTTGACAACGTTCTATACGACAAATTTTAAAACCATGAAATTTGTATTAGCCGCACAGAGTTCTCTGTGATTAGCCGTAATAGAGAACTTTATAACTTAAATTAGTAGGTTAGTAATGTAAAAATAAATAAAATCTTGACATTTTTCACTGAAACATAACCTAGTAGTTGTAGTTTTGTCATTAAGTTGGTTGTTTGTTGGAGATCAAATTGTTTATTTTACCTTTAAAATACTACGGTGGTAAAATAATAACTAAAATACTGTGGGAAATCCACCTCAATGTGAATAACCCTTGAGAATTGACCAGTAGTCCTAGTGTGAGTTTTTTTAACGTTTACTTTCGCGTTAACTATACTACCGCGTTAACATTTTAACCAATCACACGACCGCATTTCTAGTTCTCAAAATTTCCGCTTGGAGCGCTGAACCATTTCCCATACAAATTTTAGTTAACTCAAACGCAAAGTAATAGTTAGAAAACTCACACTGGGGGTACAGAACTAGAACAACGAGTCGCTGAGTTCTGCAGTAGCTCAACGGCTCTAGCAGTCGAGTGAAATTTCTTATAGGCGACCGATATACCAAATTTTTTATCTCTAGTGTTTATAAAACCCTTTACTTTATCTTTCCACGCGCTTTCTAAAATATGTGATTCCTTTTTCTTTCTAATTAATAAATGTAGTAAATAAAATGTAGGATTTTGTGTAAATAATAAACCTTTTATTAATTTATATTCCTTGTCTTTAATTTGTCACCTTTCCTACAAAACACCTAAAAAAAATCCTCACAGTGGTCGCGCGGCATAATGCCCACTGCCCAGAACGCTGGCTACACGCCTCTCTGTATGGTTAGGCTTATTCTTTGTGAAAATAATGCGCTAGCCCTCTGGTCACCTGTGACATCCACCAAATATAACGGTTTGAACAATATTTTTGCTTGAGGGCCCCACGGTCCCATTTTTTCTACCCCAAACGGCACAAATATGTAGTTATTTATAATTTGAGAATATTTTAGCCGATTGAGGTTTTCAGCGTAGGCAGCAGCGGCACCAGCCTCATCTTTAGTCCCCGAAAGATGTGTAGCTGCCAAGATGTCGACACATGTCGCATCCCACACTAAGCAGCTACCCATCTTCCAAGGGAATATACTTAATCCGTCAGGTCTCTTGCCGTCATCGCGACATAGACCACAAGGTTCGTTTATTGATGGAATATTAATTACGGCAAGACATCTGCGAATCAAATCGTTTAGGAGGTTGTGCCATGAAAACCGCCCCGCGCTCTTCGAATAAGTGTTCTCTATTACTATTTATATATCTAATTTATCCACAAAAAAGGTACTTATACTTACAATTAATTTTATGACGAAAAATAACTTTGAGAATAAATTAGATTATCCGATAATTATAATCAAATGCTAAAATTAAAACAACTTGGGAAATAATTAATACTAAAACACGGAAGGTAAGAAATAAAAGGGGCATAAACTTTAAGTTGAAAATCGACAATAAATCAATAAAATCAGATTATGAAATAGCTAGAGTTTAATATTTTTTTTTAGTAAAATGGGTAGTGAAACAACCAAATTGCAAGTATCTTGCGTCGCCTGTTATTGCTCGTTCAATTTTGCAAGCAAATGTTACGGAGTGTACAACAATTTTTAAGTTTAATTCAGTAACCACTGATGTTATTTGTAAGTCTTTTACAAATAACATCAGTGGTCAACTTAAAAAAAAACTGAAGACCTCTGGGGGCTTTCGGTATCATTTTTGGGGTCAATAATTGAAATTATTGCACCATATCTTGCTCTAATTTATAATAAATCCATAAGCGAAGTCATATTTCCTGATCTTATGAAATTAAATAAATTTATCCCCCTTTTTAAATCTGGTACATCTTATGAACCAAATAACTTCAGGCCAATATTTATCTTACCAGCTTGTTGTAAAATATTTGAAAAAAATATGCTCAATCAAATGTCAGCGCATTTTTCTGAACATATGTTTTTACAATCAGATTGGCTTTACCAAGGATCGATCTACAACTGATGCGGGAAATAGTTAGACACAATTTTGAAGCTTGGGAACAAAAACAAAATGCTATTGGATTTTTTTGCGATATCTCCAAAGTCTTTGATTGTGTCTCAAATAGTATTTTGTTGAAAAATTGGAACATTATGGCGTAAAAAATAAATCTTTGGTTATAATAGCATCTTACCTTTCCAATCGCATACAGAAAGTGGTCAATAACCGAGTAGAGTCTGATGGAGCATCAATTGTTATGGGTGTTCCACAGGGTTCTATATTAGGACCACTTCTGTTCCTGGTCTATGTTAATGACCTACCTTGTGTAGTTAATAAACATGTAGTAGTTTTATTTGCTGATCATTAATTTTTAAGGTTGATCGTAATAAGAATAATTTTGATGATATATACTGTGCGTCAACAATCTTGTATTGATGTGCAAAGTGCATTAAATTCGTATTACCAAACGTAAAGCAACTGGAAACAAAAATATTATTGAATAACGAAACTTTGGAGTTAACAGATAGTACAGTTTTTTTTTTGGGTATAACTGTGGATTCTAAACTGAAATGGGATCCCCATATAAACACTCTGTGCAATAAATTAAGCTCTGCTGCTTATGCTGTTAAAAGAATTCGTCAACTAACAATTGTAGATACAGCTAGGTTAGTTTAGTTTAGTTATTTCTTACGGTATTCTCCTATGGGGAAATGCTGCAGATATTGAGTATGTATTTATATTGCAAAAAAGAGCTGTACGGTATATTTATAACATAGGATGTCGCTTATCGCTTCGACAGAAATTTAGAGAAATAAATATTTTAACTGTCGCCTCCCAATATATTTATGATAACATTATGTAAGTACCCGACGATGTAATAAATCTACCTGTAAAGATATTTAAATCGCATATTATAAGACATTTAATGAAAAAGGGCTATTATACCATTACAGAGTACCTAAATGACAAATTCAAAATCATTTATTTCATGTAAATCTTTACATTTTTAATTAATCGTTTATTAAAATATGTTTACACAGTTCGTTTCTAATTCTATTACAATTAATTTGAGCCCTAGTCACCACACTAGGATTCCCTGTGTCGTGGTGACTAGTCCTATACACTACCTTTATAAACTTAACTACAGATAAAAAATAAATTTACCAAAAAACTAAAACTTAAAATAGGCATTAATATCTAAAAATAAAACAAAATACACCTACCCACTCTGCGCTATAGGAACAAAGAAATTTATGAACATACAGTAGTAGGCAAGTAAATAAACGGATGAGTTAATAAAACTATGAACTATTAAAAATATTATGCGTAAAAGTTTAAAGTATATAAGGGAAAAAGATCATATTAAATCTGTCTGATCTCATGTATGCAAGTGTAATTCCTCTTTTTACCTTTTCTTACCTCATATATTTCCCAATTATACATTAAACAAATAATATAAATATACATATAAGTTAATAAATGCGATAACCGACTCACATGAACATTTCTTTTACTTTTTCTATATATATATATATATATTTCTTTCTTCCATTTCCCCTCTCTATTTCATTCTTTTCTCTTCCCTTTCCTTCCATAATTAAATTATATATATAGAAAACAAAAAAAACAAAAAAAAATAATAAAAAGAAAATAGTAATAACAATATCCTAATATAAGTGAAAAATTAAATGTTTTCGTTTTACCTATGAACATATACACACATACAAATATCTACTTCCTAGTGACCCATACATTATAATAATAGGTATTTAAGATTATTTTTCTTCCTTTCTTTTATATAAATGGTGCAGTAATGAGGTAAATAGTATATGCGTAGCATAGGTACATATATATATCGTTTGTGTAAATTAATGTGTGGGTGTGAATGATTGTGGAAATGAGTGGTTGTGTCCCTATGTTTATTTTCTGTATTGTGTAAATAGTTAAGAAACCTAGTGTATTACATTCAGTATATTTTCAGTATCGTCGTAGTTGTGTTCACTAAACCATCTCTTAATCGTTTTCTTTGACATTTTTTTGATTGGTGTAGAATATTTAAGACTGAGTTAACTTTTGTGTATAAATAGGGTCCAAGAAATTCGTATGCTTTCTGACCAAAAGTAGTGCGGGATGTTCTAGCCTTCCAGGTATTTCTTCTTTTTGTTCCGAATTCAATGAGTATAAGAGCTTGTGTGTGAAAACGTAATAAGACTGCTTCAATGAATAGTTGAAGATTAAAAATGTACATTAATTTCCTGGTTCGAGCACCCAGAGCAGTTATCTGTTTATCCCATGACAGATATTGGTCTATTTGAATTCCGAGATATCTAGTACTATCAACCTGTTCAAGAGTTGGGCAGCTGCAACAGATATTTTCTTGGCGTTGACAGTGGTGAATTTTTGGGTGCTGAGCGGGAAGATATTGAGAAGGCAATGTACTTGGTCTTATTAGTATTTAGGGTTAGGAGATTCATATTTAACCAATCTGCTATCATTCTGAGGCCATTTTGCGCACTAGACTCCACAGCTTTCCAAGTTTTTTCATGAAATATAATTGCAGTATCATCAGCGTAAGCGAAAGTAGTAGCTTGTGGAATTGTCAGTGCGCAAAGGTCATTCACATAAACGAGAAATAGGGACGGGCCAAGCACACTGCCCTGCGGAATCCCAAATTCTATATCCTCCAGCTCACTTGTCTCAAGACCAATCCTTACTCGTTGCTCTCTGTTTGATAAGTAGGATTTAATCCAATCGTGTGCCAAACCACGAATGCCAAATGTTTCTAGTTTACGGAGCAGAATTGGTCTAGAAACAGTATCAAAAGCTTTGGCCAGGTTAAGGAACACACCTATACATTTATTACCTTTATCTAGATATTCTCTAATGGTATCATTTAGGCTGATTACTGCGTCCTGAGTACTCTTTTTGTTTCGGAAACCAAATTGACTTTCAGATAGTAGGTTTTCTTTCTCTAGAAAGCTTAAGAGCCTTTTGTTTACTACCTTCTCGAGTATTTTTCCTATTGAACTTAACAGAGATATAGGTCTATAATTTGAGACATCTTGGGGATCGCCGTCTTTTAATATGGGACATACCTCCGCTATTTTAAACATACGTGGAACAATGCCTGATTTTATACTTAGATTACATATATGTGTTATTGGGCCTGATTTTATATGCTTTGATGCTTTTAAGATCTTGTTGCTAATATTGTCGAGTCCAGAGGATGAAATTATTTTACTGTCACTTATAATTTTAAAAATTTCTGTGCTATGGGTCGGACTTAGATAGAATGAGTTAGCTGGCATTTTATTGATGAGTTTTGTGGCGGAATTGGATAGTTCATACTCTGTTTTATTGCCCTTGTGTAGAATATTATGAGCTAGTTTTTTGCCTACGTTTGAAAAATATAAGTTAACTTTATTTAGGGCTTCTGTTTTATTAGTTTTGTTTTCGATTAGTGAGGCGTTTGAGGTTTTGTTGGAGGTAATGTTACAGATATTTTTTATATTTTCCCATGTTTTTTATATTTTACCTTTACTTTTATCCAATAAATTTCTTTCGTAATTTAATTTTACAGTTTGTATAACATTGTTACATGCATTTCTGTACTGTTTATAACTATTTTTAAGAGTCAGGTCTGTTGGTTTATTTTTAACTTTTTTATGCAACTTATCCCTATGTCGTATACATCGTATGAGACCTGCCCCCGTAGCACGGCCACATCCAAGACAAGACATGAGAGCGTGTCCGTTGGCAATCTTTCACATCAGTCTTATCCTACAGTCGCAGCGCGGCCGCTTCAAGACAAGACTCATGTCTTGTCATGAGTTTTATCTTGCTTACTTGCTTGAGGTATTGGGTGTAATAATCTTTTCCGCGACAATGTTTAACTTTTTTCAATCCTTTAATTTCTAGTAAAATAAAAGTGGGAATTACGTGAAAATAAGCATTATGATAATGAGGGAATTTTGGGAACATGGGAACAATTTTTTTTAAAGTAGTGTAAAGGTGGGAAAATAAGAGAAAGTATGCTATGACGTGGGAATTTTGAAAAAGTAGTCATGTAGAAATTGAAAATTCCAACTTTAAAAGTAGGAAAAAGTCCCACTCGACGAAGAAATGATTTTAAGTGGGATTTTTTTAGGTCCCACTTTTTTTAAAAGTTAGTAAAAGTCCCACTTGACAAAAAAAAAAGATTTTTAGTGGGACAAAATCCCATTTTATGAAAAGTGGAAAAAATTCCCACCTAATGAAAAAGCGGGGAAAAGTCCCACTTTTTAAAAATAATTTTCCCCACTTTATTATAAAATTGTCTTTTTCCCCACTAAAAAACTTTTTCGTTAAGTGGGACTTTTTCCTACTTTTTCGAAAAAATGCTACTTTTTCCCGCTTTTTCATTAGGTGGGATTTTTTCCACTTTTCATAAATTTGGGGTTTTTGTACCACTAAAAACCCACTTTTATTAAAAATAATAAGAAGTCCCACTTGACGAAAAAAAGATTTTTAGTGGGAAAATAATCCCATTTTATGAAAAGTGGAAAAAAATCTCACCTAATGAATAAGCGGAAAAAAAAAATCCCACTTTTTTATAAAATGGGATTTTATTCCCACTAAAAAAATATTTTCTTCATTGGGACTTTTAAAAAAAATCCACTAAAAAATCATTTTTTGGTCAAGTGGGACTTTTTCCTACTTTTTAAAAAAGTGGGAATTTATCCCACTTTTTATTAATGACATCTTTCCCCAATACCCATGTTCCTATAATTCCCATTTTCCCATAATAAAATAATCAAACAATTTCACGCAAGATTTCTATGTCACCACATAAAGCCGAACGTGATAAAAACCCGCCATAATAGTCTTTATCGATGTGACAAATCTTTAAGTCTTGGGCTCCCATGCTGAGAAGAATGAATGAAAACAAGACTTATACTTCATAGCAAGATTTTGAAGTCTTATCTTGAGAACCCGTGCTAGCAAAATGTCACGACACACCGTTTTGACGTTTTCTCGCGACTTGTATCGCGTCTTGGGTTGGCTGTGCTAAGGCTGCTGGCGTCATCCAAGGTTTTGTAATTCTTTTAGCGCTACAGGTATGTGTGCTACTTGTGTTTGCCTGTATGCAGTTAGTAATTATTTTATTGAATGTATGGGTAGCATCATTGATCTCATTGGTCTGGTAAAATTCTTCCCATTTTACCGTCTCCAACTCTTTCACCACTGCAGGTATATTAATTTTTGATTTGGTACTGTAGGAATTTATTTTGGGAAGTTGGGTTCTATGTAAGGTATAAATCACTACATCATGATCTGTTATATCAGAGGAACATACTACGGTCTGTGCTTCAAGTTTTGTTTTTAATAATACGTGATCAATTGAGTTAGGTAAATAGTGTCCAGGATAAAAATCATAATGTCCAATAGTATCTAGATATAATTCCGAATTTTTATCATCAGTCAGGCTTAATATCTATATTTATGTCTCCTGTTATGACACAAGTGTTTGCTTTCATTGTTCAGCGGGGCTAGATTAACAGCCTTCGCTTTTCCCTTCGCACACGATTGCGTTCAAGCGATTGCGTTTTTCCTTCGCTTTTATTTCGTAGGTTGTACACTGAAACGCAGGCTGTCGTTTGAGCGATTAGAGATGTGATTTTACCGGTGTTTCATAGACAATATTATATTTTTTAAACGTGAGCGCTGTCATTTTGACATCACTTGCAAAAAGTAAACAAACTCCTCGATTTTACAAAATATAAATAATTCGCGTATTATTTTAATGTTTTAGTACTAGTAAGCTAGTAATATAACAAAAAACATAATTCAGAAGTATAATATTCTAATCTTGTGATGAATTTGTTCCAAAATACGTAAGTGCAGTTATGAATGAACTTTATTAGTAACTACTTTTAACCAATCTTTGATTTCAGCATTACGTTTTATTCATATTTATTGCCCTTGTAATGCTTTAGGCTCTGAATAATTGGAGTATTTCATAATATAAGTTAAATAATTAAAGTGACATAGCTAAATATAACTATTAAGTTTGTGGTTTTTATTTTGGACAAAAGAAACCTTTATAAAGTTTTATGTGGGTGTTTAGGTCTTTATTTATTAGTCAAAAGCTATTTTATAATATTTATAGATATATTAATAATATGTATATTTGTTTCCAGAAGCCCTATAAAAAAGATAAGTGGACCTAACTAAGCTCACATTGTTAGCTTAGGGTGTCTTTGGACTACTTTAAACCCAAGTTAACCTGATGCATGTCCTGCAGGCTATAAAATTATACTCCCTGTTTATAGACTAGAATTCTTGGTACACTAGTCATGGTACTTGAAGAACGGAAAACTTATGATGCAGATAAATAAACATTCAAAAGGATCACAACATGAAACCAAAAATAATAAATATTACAACCTCACAAATAATATTTAATAAATAAAATAGTCCACAATTGCCCAGTGAAATTAATTTTGCTCAAGGTGCAAAAATATTTAAAGATTACAAACTCAACTAATAAATCAGACAGTGCAGAGTCCACTGTTTTTGTGGTATAGCATACATACATACATATCATCATGGGTGCCTTACGGCGCCCGAGACTGCCTAGACGGCCCCAGGGTACCCAGCGGAGGGGTTTTAATCCCACCTCGTTGTAGCCGATGGTATGAGTCTACACCGAACAAGTGGCTAGCTCGTCGCGATGTTTTAAATAGAATCAATAACCCATCTATAAACAGTGTCATAAGTTGGTATAGTGAAACCGGGACTGACAGCTTAACATGCTCTCCGACGCACTATAGTGGCGTTGTCAAACAAATGTACATAAATATTTAGGTAATAAAAACTCATTGGTACACACCGGGATTCGAACCAGGGACCTAAGTGTTTTTAAGTGCAAGGTCTAACCAACTCGGCCACAACATAATGGTATAGTAAGTACATCAATATAACAATTTTGTCTTAAACAGAACTGCACTGCTATGAAACTTCATTTATGTTGGAATAGATTAACATTTAATAGGTATATTAAAAATAATTGAGATAATTAAATTAAATAGATCATTTATATTTTATTTATGTAATGTAACATTATAAACTATCCTATCTATTGATGAAACACCTGAATAAATATATTTTTAAATATTGATTCTTTTTGTTTTACATATCACACAGTAACAAAAATGAAAGTAGCATTTCATGTTATTTTTTACATTCATGCCTTGTTTGTACAATTCCTAGTTCATACAATGGCAATTGTTTTCCTAGTTTGTACAATTGCTTATTCATGCAATCACTAATTCATACAAAATGTTAAAAGATGAGAAGCCCTAAACGGAGGGACATTTTATTATTACCTATAAATTCATGTACTCTGTAGGTCTGTTTACTAGCAGGTAGGTACAGATTCACATGACTTGCTCTCATAAGACTAAGATCAGACTGTAGGTATTCTTACCAACAGGTAGGTACAGAATCACATGACCTGCTCTAATAAGAATCAGTCGTCCTTATTCATTGACTCTGTAGGTCTACTTAAGCAGACCTTAGAGTCCTTGATGAGAATCATTATAATATGAGACATGCTCTTTTTAATGTCATCAGTCGTCCTCATTTATGGCCTGCAAGTCTGCTTACCACCAGATAGGTACATATTCACTCATGCTCTCATAGAAGTGGAGTTGGTCCTCATTGATACAAAAATTGCTGTGCTCCTATTTATAAAAAAAAAATAGTAATAAATGAACTTCATAGTTCTCAGGACAAATTGCACAAATAAAAGACAAAAATTGTTCCTTCTAGGAAATGTAGAAACTAAGCATGAACAATGTTATACTTATGCTCAAGCTCTGTTAGAACAAAAAAAAAAATCTTTAAAAGTTTTATTCTAGTATTATAGGGTTTTTGTTTTATAACTTTATGAAGAGGTGTCTCAGGATAATTTATGCAACTTCATATCTAGGATTCTGATTTTTTTTTAATAATTTGAAATACTATTTAACAAATAATAACAAATCATATTGATTTGACTATATAATAGATACTTTGAAATGATATGCAGTAATAATGTTAGGGATTGAACCCATTAATAAAATTAAACTGGAAAAGGTGAAATTCCAGTATCTAAATGCACCTCTAGTATTATCATTTTATCTTTTGTTATTAACCTTTTATCACCACATTGTTTTTTTGTATTTTAACGGTTAATAACAAAAATATACCCTAGAACTACTTCGGAGGCTATGCAGGGATTCAGGTTTGGTTCCAGTGTCATCCATCCCCAAGCTTATATGAAATAGGTTTTGTTGTCTAGTGAATAATGTCAACAACAATGGTAGGTACCAATTAAGAGATCATTGATATGAATGTGCATTATTTATATGTGGTTAGTCAGATATATAGGATGTGTATGGTTGGTTGTTCATGAATACTCATACTGACTACACCATATAAGTATAGATGTATGGTACAAAAGGCAAACATACATACAGGAATGCAATAATGCCTCATAGAAAGTTGTTTATACTTCATATCTAGGATTCTAAATATGCCCTATACACTAGGTCAGAGGCTATGCAAGGATGCAGATTTGGTTCCGAGCTTGTAATGGTATTAATAGGTGATTTGAAAAGTATGCACCATACACTGGTTCAGAGGCTGTGCAAGGAGCTGTGTAGGTTTTTTTGTTCGATCCATTGTCCAGTGAAGAATATCAACAACAATGGTAGGTACCTACTAATTAAAAATCATTGATAAGAGTGGGCACTGTGTTTATGCAATGCTAAGCATACATATCCATAACTGCACAAGTTAGTCAAATATATGGGATGTGTATGGTTAGCATTGCCTGAACAATCATACTGACTATAACATAGGTAGGTACCTATAGCAATGCTACAAAATTTATTGTGCAATAAAAGTCCCATATCTAAATGTCTGTGGATGAAATATTTTTTTCACAAGCATTAATGTGTTTTTAATTTAAAAAAAATTAAACTCAAATGACTTATGAGCTAGGGGTGGGGGGAGCATGATAATATAAATAAATAAAAAGTTACTTGTTGATGAGTACAACAATTATTCGCTTTTAATTAAATATATGCAACTTTAAAGTATTATTATTGTTAAATACACTACCTACTATTAAATGTTTGTCTAGTCTATTCTTAAAGGAGTTCACTGAGTCCACATTTTCCGGTACCATGTATCCATAACTTGATTAAATTATACATGTTTCCTAGGGTTACTATGGCTTGGTGTTTTTATCATCTTTTGTGAATGTCCTCTAAAGCCTGTGTTGATGTTGAGTGTGATTTGAATATGTAGAAAATGTTGTATCTTAACTATTGAATTACTCATCACAAATACAAATCATTTATTGCACTTTTGTTTGTTACTTAAAAAACCACCACTTGTGCAATATTTTTTTAACAATAAAAGAGTTCACCGTGTCCTTTTTACTAGGCCAATATATACTAGAATTATCACGAAATGTTAGTCTATGTTGATCACTGTTGAGCATCATGTTTATGGCAGACTCGCTGTTTGCAATTAGCCACGAGGTTACCCCTTTTTGCCTGCGTCGGCTGACTACTCCAACTAGCTCATTCCAGAAGGCGACGAGATGTCTGGGACTTCCACAAGCCTCAAGGAGCAACCTCAGTGTTCCTAGGATTTTCGCCGTTGTGGAACCACTCCGGTGCAATAAAACAGCACATGGATGTTTCATCAGTTTCCATGCAACCTCTTTATAGAGGAAGCGCACTATTAAACATAAGCTAATGCTTGAAAAGGGTCCTTCTTCGTCAGGGTCTGCTAGTCCGTCTGGCTGGATGCCTTGACAGTTTGTGCCTTGTGGGAAAGTCTGTCGCTATCGGTGACCATTTTCATAAATTTTATATATTTTTTGATTAATTACAATGCCGTAAATATTAAATTATTAAATGTTTTGTACAGAAAGCACGAAAAATTTGGTGTCGTTTCAGAAACGAACGTACGTCTTCGTTTTCTTTAATGTCAAACTGTCAAAATGGCTCTTTATTCTACCGATTTTAGGCTTTACCGACGTTTTCCCGTTCGTTAGCGCACTCAAAAAACAAAAGCCGCAAGGTGTGCCACGTGACCATCGTTTTTGATGCCGCTAATCTACCGATTTTTAAAAACGCAGTCGTTAGCGTTAAACGAAGCTTCGTTTTATGGCTGCACTCTAACCCCGCTGATTACGCTTTCTAATGATTCGCAAAAGATGTCAACTTTTTTGAAAGATGGTGATCTATAAATTGCTGCAATAGACACATGTTCACCAATATTAAGAAGAAGGCAGGTACCCTCCCCGAAAACAGGTTCCACTACAGTTATATCTAGTTTAGATTTTTCTAAAATAATAATACCGTCATTTTAATTAATAAGCGTTTGGAATTATAAAAACTGTAATCTTTTAAATTTATGTGTTTAGTAGCTTTTCCTAACCAGCATTCAGTCAGGATTATAATATCGGGTTCGAAATTTAAACGATATAGAAAAGTGAGGAATGCATCAAAGTTCTTCTTAACGCTTCTAATGTTGAGTGTCACAACTGTTAAATTTCTCGATACATCACCTAAGACTTCAGCACATCTTTCTGGCATTTCAACCCTAGTACTGCTAAAGATAATTTGACTGTGAAAATTTAATAATGCCCTTTACATAAGTTACCGGTCATTTATATTGTGTTTTGTACCTAGGTACTGTTTTTATGTAGGTTAGATGTTATTATTATTTTTATATTCCTAGTTATACACAGGTTTACATTTTGGACAATGCCTCTATACAGCAGCTAATAGTTTAAGCTTTATTTATTTTATAAATTATTCTTTGTTTACTTACATGCTGATTTACTGCAATGTGCTGCCCAGTATTCCAAGCTTATTATGTATTAATAGTACTACAAGTGTATAAAATAATGTAGGTATTTTATTTTATTGTGTTATTGTGACTGGTAAAAGTGCTAAATATATAAGCCTAATTACTGAAATAAAGAATTGAATTGAATGACTATATTCTTTAGGATTATAGCCTTATAAGTTGTTACATTTGGGTTGAAAGTTTTTAGCATTCCATTGCACATAAAAGATTCCGTTATTTTGACAATCTAACGTTACCTCCAAAATAAATATAATGTGGCCGCACGAGGGTTCTACCGGTTAGTTCGCTATCTCGTCTTGGGTTGGGTGTGCTAAAGCTGCTGTCCTATTAGTTAATGCCCATCTATAGTCACCTACTATAGCGGCGATAGAAAACAGTAAAAACTCCTGGTAGAGTTTTGTTTCAGTTTTTGGGGCGGCGTTTGCGAATGCAAATACCCTATACCTACGAGTGGGGGTAAATATATACCTAGTATATAATATATTTACCCCCACTCGTAGTTCTAGTCCAGGCGCGGATTAGTAAAAATGGCAATCAATCGAAAGAACGCGCGCGCAGCTTATTTGTACACACGACAATGCGCAGGGCATACACTGAGGGCGGTCCAATTTGCGGTTCGTTAAATACGTAGGGAAAAGTGGGGTAATTGAGACCACCTAAGTTAGATACGGTAAAAAGTTATTAAAAATAACATTATATTCAATAAATATTGAATACAATATAAACTTGGCTTCCTAACTTTATAATTGTTACAGGGTGGCCACTTTCTGGAAAACCGGGAAAAGTCAGAGAATTTTCAGAGACTGGAAATGTCAGGCTCGCTAGAAGGTCAGGGAAAATTTTAAAGTGCACACACAACTTGCTACTTTAAACGACTGGCAACATAAGCGGGGCATATGCTTATTTTTTTAAGTATGTGAAATATATTTATTATTTTGCAAATGAAATATATTTATTGATTATGGTTGCTCTATATTTTCCGAATATATTTAATTATAAAAATAATTGTTTCTATTTTCTAATATTTTTTGTCTCAAATACTATTTTGTTTTCGAAAAATCTATTTAAAAAACCAAATATATATTTTTCTCTTCTTTTTGTGAAGCTCATTAAGGTCAGGGAAAATCTAAAAAAAGTGACGAAAAGTCCGGGAAATTCGTATCCAAAAAAAAGTGGCCACCTGTGTTAGATATATCTGAAACAAATAAAGTGTGTTAGATGTGTTTCTTATTAGGTAAAATATATAAATTGAAGCTATAAAATATTTCGCCTTTCTTTGGAGCGGTGTCATCAGTGACAGATATGTAACTTTGGTTTATATGTTTTTTTTTTGTATTTACAACACACTTAGCGTCCCTATTTACCCGGCACCATATGGGGTAAAAAGGAATATTTATAGTGAAGTGAAGAAAAATAAAGTAAGGTGTTCCCAATTTCCTGCAGTTCTTAATTACCCTATTCTTTATACGCTGTAAACACCAGTTTAAGAAGCTCTTATATTCGAATATATTTCAAGTGACGTCACTCGCGTCGCGTATATTATTGTCTTTGGGTCTCGTAAGACTGCTCACGGAAAATAAGTAGAGCACTGTAAACAAGTGTGGGCTGTCAAGTGTCAGTATACCAATCGGTCCAAATTGGATATAAAAATAAACGCGTATAAGCGCGTATCCGACTAAAACCAATTTGAAGCAAAGATGTAATACGTTCGTAAACTTATTTAACTGTATTCAATGTAAGCTCAATTTGGGGGTGACAAATCACGTCGCGTGAGATTTTGCCGCTAAATCATTTCATCGGTGTAAGTAAATAAATTATTCAATGTTTATTACAATCAAAAACAAGAGTTTTATTTCCAAACACAACATTTAGGTAGGGGAATGGAAGGCAAAACGGCACGAGAAGTTAAAACGGAACAGCCCATTAAAACGACTAACTTCATTTATCGGTTCAATTGGTCACGTGTCAGTTACCTCGCTGCCGCTCTCGGTCAGTCTCGGTCAGTGTTCTCGAAAATGTCAGCACACTTTTATCAAATAAGTAGTTTTTTTTTCCACATGGACATATTGTCATACCGAAATAAAAACTTACGACAATGACTGTTCACAACCTTACTTACTTTCACTCATACATTTATACACCCACATTCTCCTTTATATACACATTTAACATATCGATGTTATTATATTTTTATTTAAGTTAAAAATATATTTTATTAAATTTATGCCATCTCCCATTTATATTTTCATTATTATTGTATCCTAGTTTCTACTATAATTTGATTGGTTTTTATTGATATATTTTTAATTTATTTAAAATCTTTACTTAATTTTTATTTATAGTATTTAATGTGATTTGATGTCTACTGGTAATAATTGCTGGAATTGTTAATCATAATTGGACGCCCGCGATACAGGTATAACTAGTGCGGTGTCCGCTGTTAAATTGTGTGTTAATCCTACTGAAAGAAAGATATTTGTATTATTATAATTTGTCGTAAAAAACGGAAATGGTTGACATTTATCTATTCTTTTATAATAATTAATAATGCTTGGTGTTTTTATTGCTCACACCTTTATTCAGAGTCCAATGGAGGCTGGGTACAGTGTCAAATATGTCAACGGTGGGCTCACTGTGATTGCGCCGGTATTGACGATGAATACGAAGACGCTAGATTAATTTGTAAAAGATGTGAATCTTAGGTCCGTTTTGCCTTCAGATGTGGTCCATTTTACCTTCATATGTGGGTCCAAAACCAAGATATTGGAAATCATTTTATATTTTGTTATTACTGTAATTTGATTAAAGTCTGATTAATAGATATGGTAGAAAAATAAATACTTGTAAATAAAGCCATTGGTTGATTATTTTATGATTTTTTCCCCTTAACGTATGTCGTTTAAGTAGGGGAAAGGGGGCACCCCTTTCCCCTACTTAAACCCGCTAAAGTATAAATAGCATTTCTCTGTAGAAAACTACTGTCCAAGCAAACAGATATTATGAAAATTTAACAACCCCCAACGCGTTGTGATCGCATGCAGAAAAAAAAACGGTATATTATCTCAACAATTTTTATTTTTCAACTGTAAATAAAAAACTTTCATATAAAAAAAAATCTTCAATCACCAATAAAAAACAATAAAAAATTTGAATAGGGACATACATACATCTCTAGTAGAATTTTATTTAAGCAAGGCCTCTGCAAAGAAGTTCTGACAAGACGAGACACTAACGGCCTTATTCATAAAAACTTATTGAGGCCTTTAAGAACACTTTAGTTATAGAAGGTTTTCTCTCTGTTACGCATAATCATTTTTGTTGCTAATAAAAAGAGACAAAACCTTCCATAACTACACTGCAGTTCTTCAAGAACTCAATAAGTTTTTGTATATACCGGTATAAATATTTCTGTCAATCGTGTACCTACTGTTATACTGTCGACCCGTTGACAGAGATAAGGGGCCTGACCAAGGAACACAATCGCCAATCGAATAGGCGCATCGACCGATAAAAATGTATAGGAAATTTACTCTATGGGTAGCCTGATCGACCAGAAACGTCAAATCCCAAACATTTTGCTTTCGATGGGTATTTCGATTAGTTCTTTGGTAAGGCCCAAGTAGTGTGTGGTAAGTGTACCTACGTCTTAATTCCTTTACTTCGGTCTATACTTGCCTCCCATCCTAATATAAATTAGTAAGTGGTGACAATTCTGCTAGATTTGTATTTTAGCCCAAAACACGTAAACAGCGGCCACATTCTGTTTTTTATAACGTGAGCGTTAGATTGTCGACAACGATTCCCGTTAATAGCGCGCTCTCCTCCAATCGGAGAACTTTTCCAATAGCGATATCGTTATTATGACAACCTAACGCCCACGTTATAAGAAACAGAATGTGGTCGCGAAGATACATCTACGGAGCATTCTATAAAGGCTAATAAATTGCCCAACTAGATAAAAAATCGTACAGTGGAGATATGAGATAGGGCAGCCGAGATCCCTAGGTTTTTTTTTGCTTCCTTGTTGAAAAAATATTTTTGATAATTTTTTTTTCCAGCTAACATCTTACTAATTCTAAATATGCTTGTATTATGTTTTTAATTCATTACTATGCCGGCATAAATGACGCGAATACGAAATGGGCGGCGACAAAGACAATTCGCACTACGAGTATATTTTAATATGCTCGCTGCCTTTATTTATTATTGGTTTTTAAGAGGCTTTTTCTTATAACTAGAATGTATAAGTGTGTCTTGGCTGTCCAATCTCAAATTTCCAAACTGTATACCTATAATAAAATATTTAGTGTTAGAAATATTACAGTGTAATAATAACAATAAATTGCATTACTTATAAAATATTGTTTGTATGTAATTATGTACATACTTCAATGAACTACAACATTTTTAGTGGACTGCATTGTTTTAATATTTATTCAACATATGCATGTTTTTAATTTATTGGATGGTTAGTGGTTAGCCTTGATTAATGTAAATAAGACTAGGTTAGCCATCCAATGAATCAAACACTAAAAAAAATGTCACTTCCATCTATCCCCTTAAAAACTTTAGATTATTTAGGCATAGGTATCATCCCTAAATTTATACCAGTTATCTCCAGATACTACATTTTAAAAAGGTTATACTTAATACCATAATATGAATGCAATATGATTTCTTGCATATGAATGATTACTGTCCATCTCCTTTGCCTAAATGTTTAGACAAGAGGAAAGTTAATGTTATTTAAAAAATATTCTTGAAGGCTCATCTTCATTGGGAAATTCTATAAATGGATGTGTTTGCTTGTGTACCTGCATTTTAGTTTCACTCGGGAATGTCTCTCCACATATGGTACAAGTGGAAGGCGTATTATTAAGAGTAGTGGACGACTTTCTTTTCTTCTCTGACGCAGTTGGTTTGTTTTCTGGTTCACTTACCAAAGGCACTCCGGTCAGTAGGAACTCTTTCATAGATATATGTTTAACCGATTGTTTATGAAGGTTTAACCTATTTTCAGAACTGCACACATATTCACAAATAAAACACACATACTTCATATCACCTGTATGTATTAACGCGTGAGATCTTCTTTTCTCGACAGTGGCAAAGCGGAAATCACAAAATTTGCAAACATACTTTCGTTCTAGCGAATGTAGTCGCATATGAGATGCTAAGGCGTTTTCATCACTACACACTTTTCTGCAATGTATGCACATGAAGCCCGGATCAGTAGCAACTTCTGGAATCTCTTCCTCCACAACATCCTCATGAACGACCCTCCGGTGTGTTGACAACTGTTTGCCAGTTATAAACACTCTGCTGCAGTCCAAACACTGAAACTCTGGCACTATAGGTTCTGAATTAAGTTTCTTTCCTAAATGCTGTTCAGCTTGATGTAAAGCTAATTTATCTGGTTGCTCAAATTGTAATTCACACTCTTCACACTTCCAAGACTGTGCTAACTTTGTAAAAGCTTCTAATATACTCAAAACTTCCTGGCCTTCTAGCTCAGGATGAGAAGATTTTGTATGTGAGGCCAGATCTATAATTTTCGCAAATTCTTGTTTGCAGATAGAACAAATATAAGGTCCCTTATGCTCTCCCAACATATGTGTCTTGAGCTCTGTCAGCTCTTTCCAAGTTTTTCCACATATAAAACAATTCAACTCCTGTTTTCCATGTACAACTGCTGATATCACTTCATATTCCATCAACTGAACTTTTTGATGAATCTTTAAGTGCTTAATGAGTTCTTTAGGTGTGTGATAGTCAGTAGGGCAAAATTTACATTGATGCTTCTTTTTAATATGAGTTTTTCTATGTGTCATTAACTCTAATTTACTTCCAAAGTTTTTTCCACAAACAATACAAGAATGACAAATTTGCCCTTGTATTTCTGGATTTTCATTATGAGATCGTAAACAGGTTTCCATTCTGCTTCGCCTATGAAAGCCATTTCCACATGGACATAAATATTCTCCTTTGCTCATCTTATTTTTGTTGTTATCAGCTTTATTTTTTTCTGCATTACTTTTATTTTTTTCAACATTAATTTTATTTTTCACAGGATTAATTTTATTTTTCACAGGATTTATTTTCTTTTTCTCAGCATTAATTTTCTTTTTCTCGGCAATAAATATAGGTTTATCTGCATTTACTAAATTTTTCTCGACACCTATTTTATTTTCTTCAACATTCCAAATACCTTGAAGACCATTTCTTGCACATTCTTTACATATTTCTTTGTGTTTTGTAAGTTGCCTTTCCGTTTTGTATGTTTTTCCAGAAAGAATGCAGTATGCTACTCCACTAGAACCGGGTCTATCCTTGCAAACCTTTTGGTGCCTTAGTAGACTTCTTTTTAAGTTGTAATTTTTTCCACATTTAGAACAAAAGAAACTACCTTGACCTTTAATAATTATTTTATCGTCATTTTTAACCAGAATTGTTCGTTTTCTGGCCTTTAGAGTTTTTTTCCTTTTTAGTACGCCTAGTTCTTGTCTCTCTATACTTTTATGAACATTCAAGTGATATTTATATAAACTATTTGAGCACAGTTTAGGACATTTTGGGCATTGTTTATAAGACTTTTTATTAAGCATTTGATATGCTTCTTCTTCTAATGACATCATGTTTCCAGTTATAGAATTAAGATGACCATCGTCACATTTATACTCATCTAATAAACATTTGCTATCTATATTTGATAGAATTTCTTCTGTAGCACATTCGTCTTTAGAGTTGTTAACAGAAACAACTCTAATCAAACAGCTAGGTACCACATTGTCGTTAATATTAACTATTGGCTCTAATTTCATCTGAATATCTTCATCTATTGTTTCATCATCTTCTGGTTGAAAGTGCTTTTCACTCTGAAAAAAAACAATTGGAAATATAACAGATTTATTTATAAGATATACCTACCCATCTATTAGTAAAAACCTCTTTGGTACAAGATATTAGGAAAATGGCAATTGTACAGAGGGCCCTCGTATCGGCCGAATTGACTCCAAGTGGACATGGACGGTGACATGGGGGTAGGTAATTTTTTTTTACAACCGGAAACAAACGATTGCTTGAAAGGTAATATCTTAATTATATAATTTGAACCATCTCAAAATAGCTCTTCTGGCCAAAAACAACAAATCTTATTGTTAGAGGGCTGCCTATAAAATTCACTGACTGGCAAAGAATCCGTCTGCTGGGTGGGCATGAAATATCACCTGTAATATTGCCCCAACTGTCGTCCTTTAGCTATAATGCCGTTATGTACCGAAACTCGAAATAATTAAAATCGATGCTATTTGATAACTAGATGTCATATCCGATATTGAGAAATCAAAAAACAGATCTAATATAGTACTTTGACATAGCCATACATTCAAATCGTAACAATGAGTAAAACTTAAGAAATTGAATTTTTTTGCGATTTTATCTAGCATTCTTCAAATTATTAACGTATAAAAACACTAGTAAAATTTCGCTAGGTACACCTTTAAGGCATTTTAGTGTATGGTTTTTAATTTGTAAACATTTACGACATAAAAAAACTCGTATAATTTCTATGCTAAAAAGCCGTTAAAGACAATCGTTGCTATAGCCTAGCACTGTGTCTTTTGGGACTAACAGTATTGTAAAGTTTAATGCGGCTAAAGATACTTAACCGCATTTAAGACTAGTATATATAGATAATAAAATAATAATAAAAATATAGTTAGTTTTTATATTTTTTTCAAAGGTTATAATGCAGCCAAATACAAAACTTTTAACTGCAACGGCATTTTAGCTTATGTTAGTAGTTTATGAAGTTTTTAATTATTAATAAAAATTGTTAAAAAAAGGATATAAATTTTGTGCATTAATAAAAGCCAAAAATACTTTATTCATTATAGTTTATGTTTTATTTACAAAACATTTATTTTAACTAAAACTAAATTTAATTTAATCTTCCATGTGCCAGCTACTCCGTTTGCCTAAGGTCCCTTAAATACTCGCAACATTTCCTCTCTGGGTGATAAATGAAATACGTTGAATAAAATGATACCGATCTCGGACATTACCAGATTTTTCTTTATGGAGGGTACGTAAGTCACAACTAAACTTTTTAGCTTCTTTAGACCAAACACTGGGGCTTTATTCAGAGTTTTGACACGTTCACCGTCGCGCATTTTGCGTAAAGTACGGGTATTGAAATGTAAGTTCTATCCTGTTAATTATAAAGTTGAAATTCCAATGCTCAACACATGTTAAAACTTGCGAAGAATTCGTGTATTTCAAGATGGCGGCATTATAATAGCCAACCTAATACATACTATATAACCATTGGAATAGAGCTTATATTTCCATATTTATAGTTTGCGCAACGTCTTGTCGTGATTAGCGGTTGCAAACTCGGAATAAGGCCCCTGAAGTTTCTACAGCAAATAGTAAGTATAGATAATTTTGATTAAGGCCCGAATATTATTAAAGCCTAAAATTTTAGTAACTATTTACTACCATACACGTCAAAATATAAAACATGACAAAAGTTACTGTGACTTTAATATTCTTATAAGTCTTAACAGTTTTTATTAACAATGTTTATGTAGGTACTTAGAAACGAAATGTAATGAAAAATGTAAAAAATATTTATGACTGTTTTACATTTTAGATCCTAACCATCTCTTTTCTTATTTCTTGCATCACTTGTACTGGCATTCTCATTAACAGTTATTGGCAAGTTTACCTAAAACAATAGTTTATGTGGGGGAATTATTATGAATATTTTTTTAATTATAGAATAAGTTCAGTTTTGACAGCCTCCGTAGACTAGTGGTTGCGCCCTTGGTGTTAAATCCGGAGGACGTGGGTTCGATTCCCACCCATGGCAAATAAATATTAGTATGTTTTTCTGTACAGTTTGTCACAACGTGTTTATAAACACCCAGACGTTTATAAAATATAATATGTATTATATCATTGTTTCTGGTACACATAGTACAAGCCTAGAGCTTAGTTTGTGACCATAGCAATTTGTGTAATTTGTCCTACATATATTAAAATATATTTTTAAAAAAGTTGAGGAGCCGGGGCGATGGCCCCCGGCTTGGGTGGTGGGCCCGGAGCTAGTGCTCACTAGCTGCACGGGAAACCCAAAGCGAGCAATGGCACGGGCTGCGAGGCGAAGCCGGAGTGAACAGTGCTCACGGGCTGGGTAGGACGGATAGCGCCCATCAGCTGGGCGGCGGGTCCTATAGACGAGCTGGGGCCGCGGCTTTGGTGGGGGGGCCCCGGTGGTCGGGCGGCGGTACCTGGTCGGGCGGCGGTACCTGGTCGGGCGGCGGTACCTGGTCGGGCACTGCTCGTCGGAGAGACGGCAGCATTGGCACGGGTTGAAGGGCCTGGGAGAACGGCGCCCGGTTGTTGGGCGGCGGCACCAGGACCGTTTGTTGCTGCGGAGCGGGCAGCTCCCACATACGGCTGATCGGAGGCTCTCGGTCGGGAGCCAAGCGGTATGACCCGTTGAGCGTCGGAGGCAAGGCGCGCGACGAGTTCGAGGTGGGAGCTTTTTCTCTGGTTTGAAGCGGCGGTAGCGGTGCGGAAACCTGCTTAGAGAACCCTGATTCTGAGGTCATCGGAGTGGAGTCTTCAGCCAGCCTGGAGGACATAGTCTCGACGAACTCGGCGACAGGCCTCATGAGCGCACTCTTTCCAGCAAGAGTTCTCGATTCATCAGCCGCTTTAAGGACTGCTGGTAGTGGAGTTGGCGAAGCCGGCAGCGGCGGACCGCTGTTCTTCCCCCACGGCGGCGCCTCACAAATGTGAGGAGTGTGGGTTGACCGTGCGCGACGCAAGCGATGCGGTTTTGGGGGGCGCTTTCTTACGCTACACTAACGACTACCGCGACGGATCTTAACGCGAGGTCCTATTATGTATGCTGTGGAGAATATAAATATAACGGCATTTTAGTTTAGAAATGTAGGATAACTGCATTTTAATCTTGTCGTCATAGACAACATTTATTCTGCAATTTAGAAAATGCCGTTATAGATGTAACGCTACGTAAACTCTGACATTAAATATATTAAATATAGCACTAAAAACCAGTTATATGCTTTTAACTGCTTCTATGATTAGTAATTTCCTTTAACGACGTTATAGTATTGTATTACGATATAATTCTGTTAAAAAACAATAAAATCTACACTTAGTGGCATATTAGCTTAGCAATGATATTTTCAGCATTTTTCTTTTTTTTATCTCGAAAACTATAAAAGCTGGGAAAAGGAAAAGATTTTTTTTTCTGATTAAGATGTCATTGATAACTCAAAATCGACCAGATGTTGGATAACGGCATTTTAGCTTTAGGACGGCAGCCAAGAAGCCTGGGGTGTTTAAAAACCAGTCAGTTTGTGACTGAAACAGAAACCGTCTGCTGGTTAGATATTTCAGTTGATATGGTCCTGGACTTCTACCAAATTAAACCTGCAAAGGAGATCAAGATTACACATATGAGTGAAGTGACTGATTGGGAAACCACTTAAAACCTTTGGGCTGTGGTAAGGCTTCCTAGAGGTATAAAGAATTTATTCCAGCCACTGCTCAAGAACCATTTTAGCAGCAGTGTAAAATGACAAAAATTCGCGAATGCATTAATAATATTAAGGATTTCTTCCGGGAATTTCTGGTTGTTTGGAACACAACACCTTACTTTCGGAATGTTTGAAGGATGCCAGGGAGCACGAGCGTCAATTGAGTGTCTGCTGGATTGATTTGGAAAATGCTTTTGGATCGGTCCAGCATAAATTGCTACAAGTTGCCCTAAAATGGTATAACTTCCCAACAGTGATCATGGATATAATTGCTAATTATTATAAGAACTTAAGATTTGTCATTACAAATAAAGATGGGTTCACAGATCCTCTGAAATATAATGTTGGGCTATTTCAAGGCTGTTGCCTCTCACCAATAGCTTTCAATATTATTATTAACATCTTAATTGACAAACTTAAAACTAGTGAAAAGAAGTGGGGATATAGATTTAAGTTAAATAATGTATATTCGGAGTCCATCTTAGCATTTGCAGACGACCTAGCAGTGCTAACACGCAATCCAAAACAATGCCAGAATGTGCTTACTCTGGTAATTCGATGACGAATTCTGTGTATGGTCGAACGGCATGAGAACAAAACCATCAAAATGCTTCTGTCTGTGTCTGGGCAGACGAAATACTAGGTTTACGTCATACGACCCAGAACTATTCATAGCAGGGCAGAAAGTAGCCCCAGTGGAGGAAGCCATGCCTTTCAAATTTCTGGGCAGAAGGATCGATTTTAAAGGAAGAACACCATCCTTAGATGTGGTTGTGGAACGCTTTATTAATGACATCAACAAGGTAGATCAATAGCCAATTAGTAATGTCAAGAAAGCTTGGATTTATGACAACTACCTAACATCTCGTCTAACATGGCCTTTTCTTGTATACGACTTCAACAAAACTCTTTTGATAAATCTGGATGCAACTGTCATAAGAAAACTTAAGTCTTGGCTTGGATTAGCTCAGGGCGCTGATTCCTCTACGCTGTTCAGGGGACAGCAACAATTTGGGATGAATTTTAAAAAACCATCTGAGTTGTACAAACATCTACGTGTAACCAAGCAACAAATCCTGAGTAACTCTCGGGATAATCTGATTGCATCTCTCCCAAAAGACTCATTGGCCTCTGAGATGAAGTCAAGACTTCAGTTTCATAAATCATTTATGAGCGGTGCCCAGATCAGCAAAAGGGGGTTAGGTTGGAAGAAAAAGGAATGTGATAAAGATGTTATTAAATCTTTCCTTAGGAAAGATGAAGAGCATGGCTACAGAGTTCACGCAATGACCCTAGAAGTACAGAATGAATGGCTTACTTTGGGGGAAGTTTGTATTCCTCCAGCCCTGAAATGGCGCACACTCATGTACGATTGGTCTCCGGCACTTATTAAGTTCTATCTGAATGCCTTTCAAATGTCCCTACCTGACCAGAGTAATCTGGTAAGATGGGGAAAGGCAACAGATAAGACATGTACATTGTGCGGTGTTGCTGTAGGGACAGCCAGACATATACTTGCTGGGTGCAAAACTCTATTTGAAAAAGGTCATTATTCACACCGACATGATAAAGTTCTAGAAATTATTCGTGAAGCTGTAAGTCTCAGTATTGCTAGAGCCAGAAAAGGATTAACAACAAATGAAAGACTGACTACTTTTGTAAAGGAGGGACAACTCAAGAAAACTCAAAGTAAACCTTTCTCAATCCTGGACAAAGCACAAGACTGGAAAATATTCATGGATACATTTAAAATACATTACAAGATTCCAGACGAACTAGCAGTTTCAGCCTATAGACCAGACATACTGGTGTACTCTCGGTGCTTGAAGAAAGTAATACTTATAGAACTCACCGTTCCGTGGGAAACAAACATACCTAAGGACCACAACATCAAGTCGAACAAATATTTTGATCTCACAAACGAAATTACTAGAAACGGATTTAAAACTCAACTTTATGCAGTGGAAGTTGGTGCAAGAGGAATTCCAGCAAAGTCTTTGCACCGTCTATTGAAGGATCTTGGCCTTCCGAGAACAGACGTCGGAACTTTTATGGAGCGTGTTTCCAGGATGGCGCTAACAGGATCATATAATATTTGGTTGAGTAGAGAGGGTAGTGAACACAGTGCAGGTGAGAGTTCAAAAGGCCTTTAAACCTACTTCGCGGTCTCAAGTCCGGGAACGCTGAAGTTCATTCCCCTGCCTTTCAACCACGCGATGGACCCGGCACCCGCACGGTGAATCCATGGTTTGCTAAGAACATTGTCTCTCTCTCATTATTTATAAAAAATAGGTATTGATGTGTCTATTGTTTTTATGTATAACAAACAAAAAATAAAGATGCCAGATTTGAATTTGTCTATGAGGATGCATAACTCAATCATGTGAGCCATATAAAGGGTGTCTCATTAAGAATTGAAGTTATTAATGAGACGCTTTTAAAATGATTTTACACTTAATAAGCACATATTCCTGGAAGGCCAAGATCCTATAAAAGATGATGCTAAGACTGCTGTAATTCCTCTAGCACCAACTTCCACTGCATAAAGGCTTGAATTAAGTTAACAAAGTGTAACTACACTTTGTTAACTTAATTCAAGCCTTTTTCGGTTATTTACTACTTCTATTCCTGCCTAGCCAGCATGCTCTACATTACAATTTAGTGAGTGCACCTGTTTTTAACACCGCTTTGGTTGATGTAGGGTCAAACATGTCATTTAAAGGATTTTCTCACAAAATGTATTTGTCAGCCAAGCATTTTTTTGGTCATAGATTCAGTTTAGGTGATGGGCGACTGGAAGGTGGTGCAGCAATGAGCAAGTAGTCAAATATTAGGTAAGGAATTTTTATAGATTCAGCATTCACATCCTTTCTATTCAGTGCCCTCTCTATCCCACCAAAAACTAAAATACTTTACCCTAAATCCAGATGTAGCAAAGACATTCCATGGTTTTGCTTGTAACTTCTGTCATCTGTGATAGATATTTTATAAATATCTACTTGATATTTATAAAATATAAGGCCCAAAATATAGACAAAGATTAAGAATTAACTCAAGTTATTAAGATAGTATCTTAATAAGTTAAAAGATAGTATCTTAATAAGTTATTAAGATAGTATCTTAATGAGTTATTAAGATAATATCTTAATAAGTTATTAAGATAGTATCTTATTAACTAAAATTTATTAGTTTATAGGGTTTTGTACCTCCTCTTCATAGACTTCATATTTTATCATAACTTCATCCTGTAGGTTTGTTTGATTTATATTTGTCTGCTGTACAATGTTAACCTGTTCATGTACTTCCTCTTTTAAATGTTCCATAGTAACTTCAGGTGGCACAGTTATTGTTTCATCAACCTCAGTTTTAATAACAATAGGTGCAGGGACTTGCACAGCATCATCATTTTCCTCATCTTCTTGTTTAATTATATTACTATCATCATTAACATTCTCATCTAGTGTCACTTCTATATTATCAGAGGGATTTATTTCTATTTCTTGTTTTACCATAGTTTCGTCATTGCTATATCCCTCCATTTTCAGATTATTATTTCCTAGAAAGTAATTATAACATTTTTATCAAAATTAGGCTAGAAAATAAAAAAGACAACATAACCAAATTAAAATTCTTAGGAAAGGATTTTATTAAGTACCCAAAAGGGAAATTTATACAACGCCAAGTCAGCCTTTTTATCCAAGTATAATAATATATGTAGGTAGGATATATATTGCTCTGGTCACAAACAAAGCTCTAGACTTGTACTATGTGTACCGGAAACAATGATATAATACATATTATATTTTATAAACACCCAGCCCATGACAAACTGTACAGAAAAATATACTATTTTTTTTTTACCTTGGGTGGGAATCAAACCCACGACCTGCATATACAATGCCAACCACTAGTCTACAGAGGCTGTCTGTGGAGGATAGTTGAAGATGAAGAAAATATTACATGTCCATGTTAATATTGTTCCAATACTTAAAATTGTTACACTATAGTTCTATAATTGTTACTATTAATTATAAATACACATGGTTGGAATGTAATACTATACATGGACACGAACGACAATAACCCATTTTGGCAAAAGGATCTCCCACTGAAGAACCAATTGCTTAGTTTTATAATACAAATGTATTATATTTTTATTTGTTGAAACCCAATTAATTTAATTACAAGTTAAACTACACAGTTAAAGCTCAACCAGTCAAAAATAAAAGTAGTATTATAACCCTGAGGAACATCACAAATTATAATCAATGTTTTAATGAAATTAGTAACTATTAAAACTTAATGTAAATTTTAATCCCCAATACCAACTTATCAGAATGTCCAGTTCTAATAATACCAACATTGCAACAAATGCATATAAAAAGAACATTAAATTATCATCATAACAATATAAACAATTAATGAATTCGTAAATTTAATTCGATTTAGATTTATAGTATATAATATTTTTGAGCAACGAAACTAAACAAAATCTCATAGGGAATATTAATAATTTTATAGTGCATAAAATAGTATTTTATTTATTTATCAAATAAATTTGAGTAATAAACAACATTATTTAAATCACTTGCTGATATATTACCGCTAAAATTATACCAACAAATTGTTATTTAACAAACCTCAAATTGTCCATACATAAGTTTTTGCCTTTTCATCTATTATAAAAACCGATTATTAATTATAAAAATAAACAATTCCAGAGCCAGCCCGGAAATCTCCATTTTGGTTTGATGATAGAGAAATGATTAATTGTGTGTGTTTATAAAGATATTTATTTAAATTTAAAAAAGTTTTTCATTTTAGTTAAAAACTAGTTTTTTCAAAGTGCAATTAATTATATTAATTTTTCTATTGTAAGTTTACTTTATTTTTTAAGCACAGATTATATTATAGTAAAAAGCATTTATAAAGACCGCAGTCCGATTTACGCCTTAATTACTTTTAACGCTGTCATGTTAATGTTGTGTCTCGTTCGTTTTCTTGTATTTAAATGAAATGGGAGGTTTTCTGACAGCAATGAATAAAGTTCTTTTATTCGGACCGCAGATAAACAAAAGAAAACCAAATAAAAATGGCCGTACACTCTATTTTTCTTTTCTTTGTGCGAACAACGAACGAACGAAAAATTGTGCTGTGTTCGTTTTAGTGATTGTTCCATTTTATAAGAATTTTGTTTTCGACTAGGAATTAGAACGCATTTAATTTTGAAGAACGCAGATTACAATTTGGAGGTAATACTTGAATCAGAATATAATGTGGTGTGATTTTAGTATAATATTAATCTATGAGTATAATAATAAAAGATAGGTAATGTATTTTGGTTTTGTTTCTTTCAGTGAATATGAATGTAGACGCAAGATTTATTGTAAATGCTCTTGTGAACAATACATTTACTGACTCTGTTTGTTTAGTTTGTTTATTAGAACTAGATGAGTGCAAAGAGAGTATTTTTACAAAAGTTTGCAAGGAAGAAATGGAATATTGTCCTGCGGATATTTTAAGTATAGTATTCAAAATACAGGTAAGTTAGTAATTATCCATGTTTCCTAAAAATAGGTACCCACTGAACCAATAAAATATTTATTACCTCTTCACACGAAATATGAACCATGTTTATGTTTACCCACACACCACCGCCTAGACGGCCTAAGGGTACGCAGAAGGCTTTATTCCTACATTATTTTAATTCTATTTTGAGCCAACACCTAACAATTTATGACTTATTTTTTCCAGTTTGCAGAAAATGATGACTACAGTATTTGCCCTGATTGTTTCATCGGAGCATTCGCTATGTACAAATTTTATTTACAAGTATCCAGATCTCAGGAAGTATTAAACTTTTATTCAGAAGTGCTGACATCACAGATAGGCATCCTAGAAAAAAATGCTGAAACATTTGATAATATTGTCTGTGTTGAAATACCTATATTTGAACCTGACAATAAGGAATTTAATATTGACATAGGTGCTTTTGCTAGTAATTATGTTAATAATAGTAACACAGTAATTACTATGTATGATGATCCATCAGATGAAACTACTAAGGAAGAACAAG
Source organism: Monopis laevigella (assembly GCA_947458855.1). NCBI lineage: Eukaryota > Metazoa > Arthropoda > Insecta > Lepidoptera > Tineidae > Monopis > Monopis laevigella. The sequence continues at coordinate 3,380,640 of OX381577.1, read as the reverse complement.
ATGAAAAACAACAAATTAATGATTTAAAATTAACAATTAAAAAAGAAATGGAAGATGATATTATAGTAGTGACAAATGACAAAAAACAATCAATCTTTTATGAGATAAACGATGATGGGGATTTTGTCCAAATTGATCAATTAAAGCAGGATTTTGAATCTGATGACAATTCTAAAACAAAAAAAAAAGCACAATTAAAACATTGCCGGAAACAACGGTTGCCAATGGATTATGTTTCATGTAATAAATGCCCCATAAAGTACAGGTTTCTTTCCAAACTAAAGACTCATATGAAACAGGAACATAACAGTGAATTATTTATTTGTAAGGTAAAATTTATTCATAATTTGATTTGCACCTCATGTTTATTAAAATTCCTAAGCTATCCTTTTCTGGATTCTTTGAGGGTAGCCCGAACACTGTAGAAGCGTGTTTATATTATATTTTTCAAATTTAATTTAATATCATTCTGCAAAAGTGTACTAATTTTGTAGAATATTATATTAATTATTACTTATAGTGGATATTTGGGGCGTAGATATAGTCTGTTAGGTTGGTCGCCTCGGTGGCACCTTTACAGTGTAGATAACAATGTAAAGGTGAATGGAACCTGCTAACCACCTAGTCTTACACTGGTTGGTTATGTGGTGTGTGTACGGTTTGGTTTCTATTTATTTTTATGTATGCATGAGCCTTTGGTTAGGCTCACACTTAGACCTTATAGTAAATATAGGTTTTTTTTTTGACTATGTTATAATTATTTCATGTATACCTGTAAAGGTTTACATGGAATAAATATTTTTGACTTTGACTAAGCATTTGTATAGTAATATTAAGTGTGAGAAGTGTAGCATTTACGCAGTGATCTCGGTGTTTGTGTACCCATTTTAATGTGTTACCATTCCTTTTTCTACCCTAGTCCTTTCCCAATTCCTTTCCCTCCCAATTATCCCTCTTTCACAAAAAATATTTTGAAGAATTTAAAACTACCCACTTGAATTGGCAAAATTATGAGTAACGCGTATATATATATATATATCATACGGGTGCCTTACGGCGCCCGAGACCGCCTACACGGCCCCAGGGTACCCAGCGGAGGGGTTTCAATCCCACCTCGTCGTAGCCGATGGTATGAGTCTACACCGAACAAGTAGCTAGCTCGTCGCGATGTTTTGAATAGACTCAATAACCCATCTACAAACAGTTTCACAAGTTGGTATAGTGAAACCGATACCGACAGCTTAACGTGCTCTCTGACGCACTAAAAGTTGTCTGTTAGTGTCAACACCTCAGAAGATTAATTATTAATCTGAGGTCAACACTGTAAAATATGCAGATGTGTCTGTTTATCAAAACTTTATACATAGCCTTTTTATTTATTTAAAATATATATTTTTCAAAAATTTGTCACATATGTATATGTAAGAGCTTGTCCTGAACTTGTCCCAATAAGGAATTTATAAAATACTGAAAAAAGTAAAAATAATAAACAGACTCCCCTGCCATGTAGTATTAGAAACTAGGACTTCTAACTTAACTTGTATAGAGTTATTAGAAGAAAGCTGTGTATAAGTAGATAACAAGCAATGACATAATTCATGAGGTGTGACTGGAACCTGGTTGGCTCAGCGGTTGAGCGCCTTGCCGCGAAAGCGAGGTTCATGGGTTCGAGTCCCGCCCACCAGGAATTTTTGAATTGCATTTTTATCATTAAAAAAATTATATTAAATTTAAGTAGTTATTGGTAGATACCTACATTTTTGTAGAAATAATATCAGGGTCTATAGCCTAGCTAGTATGATCATAAAGACTTATGTTTCTAGTATTTAGCGGAAGTAGCTTTGACACAGTTTTTAGTTATACCCCCTTTATCACTGTCTTAGGATGTACCTAATTCTGCATTATAAATATATATACCTACTGGTAGATGCCCCTTTTTTCACTGATGCCGAATAAGTAACTCAAGTCTATTTTGAATAAAATATTTGATGCACCTTGTATAGGATGGCAGAATAAGTCGAGACTGCCTGGTTTTCATCACCCTCATAAATCTAAAAAAAACAAACAATAGAATAGCTATTGGTTTGTGGACTTATTGTTTTCCGGTTACTTATACATTATGCCTTATTTAGTTAGATGAAAGACTCACTAGAGGGTGCCGCTATGAAATGGGTGGTAAAACGTTACAATATAGATGTGGTATTTAGATATTTATTTGCGTTGTCTATAAAAAACATACCTACTCAATGAAACATTTGTTCGTTAACACTTAGTTGTGTTAACGAACAATTGTTTCAATGAGTTTTTTTTTACCCTTAATTCATAATGAAGTCTTTTCCCCATATTCATAAAAACTTTATAGAGCATTTAAGTTATAATGGTTTATCGTCTGTTTCTTGCCAATGAAAATCATCCTAGACAGAAAATAAATAAGACATCATTATAACTAAAATGCATTTTTTAGTTATTTTTATGATTGAGGGTTATTTAATAGATGGGACCATGTAGGTCTGGGTGGAGGGATGCTGTGCTGTCATAAAAATGTAAAATTTAATTTTAAAACATTTCAGATCTGCAAAATATTGATATACAATGCAAAAGATTACCATAGTCATCTCAGTGACCACAATCAATATATCTGCGGAATATGCGGAATCGGGATTAAAAAGCGATCCGCCCTGATCGCCCATATAAAGCGACACAAACAACCAAACCTAACACCACACCTAGACAGTGATAGTCATATCATCTGTGAAGTTTGTGGGGAGGTGTTACCAAAAATCTTGCTAAAAGATCATTATAGTAAAAAACATGACAAGAAGTTCATTTGCTTTTACTGCGGCAAGGCTTACAAGGTAGAGGCAAGTTGGGAACTACACATTAAGAAGCACGAGTCTTATCATTCCAGGTGAGGGTTTTTACAATTTAATTTAAAAAATATGTCAAACACTTTTTTTGTTTTTATGGTCAACAGTGATGTAATGATTGTTTGATCAAGAGAAATACTCGGCCAGCCTGCATATTACCTTCCATCATTTAATATAAGTGAAGCGTGAACAAGCAGACATAAATTAATGCTAAGTGTCTTATCTTACTCTCTTTTTGCTTGGTTCTTTAGGGCCGTAGCGTGTGGTTAAATAGCCTATATACTTCCTGAAGAATTAGGCTATCAAATGCATAAATTTGAAATACGACTGGTAGTTTCAGAGATTTAATTTTTATTAGATTTTCCTCCATCCTATAATCTTGAGTCCTTTAAACGAAGCGTGAATAGGCATCTTAAGCCGGCATAATGGATGAAACCAGCTCTTACAACACAGTTTTAAGAGCTGGGTGTATCCATTCTTGGACCTGCATACTGCTTTCGATCAGGTAGATGTAGGGTCACATGCCGAGCTCCTATAAAAATATTAGCGTAGGTACTCATCTTTATTATATTGATAATAGATATTACAACGAAGTACATTATTTTGAGCCCGTCTGACAAATCCCTAAGTGATACTGTATTTTAGTTACAAATGCAGCGTCTGCTCGTTGGTGTTCGACTCGTCGTTCGTCCGCGACGAGCACGTGGCCGCGACGCACCCCGAGGAGGGGTTCCGTTGTACCAAGTGCGACGCCAACTTCGCCACCCGAACCGCCCTCAAGAGCCACGACAAAATACACAACAATTTTCATTGTGATGTAAGTTCTTTTCGTACTAGGTGATTTTTAGATATTAACTAGATATATTAGTCTATCTATTATTTTAACCTTTATGTTTTGTAAAACGTACCGGTGGATATACACCAAACTTACATCTATTTGGTAGGTATTTCAACGGTTCATGCCAAAAATAACGCAGACTGAAAAAAAAGATGACGAATTTATAGCAAACAAAAGATAAATATTCTAATCGACTAATGCCCAGTCCCTATAATGTTTAAACGAACCGTTTGGCTTGCGGGTGGTAACGATTTCTACCATTCGTTACAGAAAAGTGTTCCTATAACTTCACACGTCTACCATTGGCAATTAGATTTGGTAACTAACGGTTGGATGGGCCCGCGGTGACGTTTCGTTACACTATGAGAATTGTTGTTACTGGCGTCCCTATAATATTTTTTAATGTCAATTAACTGTCAAACCTACGTTCCGTAATAAAAGTTGTAACCGCTGAAGATCCGGGGTTTACGCGATACTTACGGTTTCAATAAATTTTATTTTATAGTTTTTGTAAATCAAAATAGAATATTTGGGTAGTGATAGTGGTCTGGAGACCATTGTAGCGTTAGATTTATTGGATAGTTCCGACGAGAAACCACAAATACGCCACAAGAGCCGAGTAGATTATAAATCAATATTAGATGAAGTCGAGTTCACTACCAGAGGCTCTACCATGGGTTTTTGCTTTTTAGCAACGTTACGTTAAATCGTTAGGAACCACCAAAAGGATCGCTTTATTAAATCCTGTTACCAAAAATAAGGCAACCCTATTGGTTTTTCCTCACGTATTAACGTTACGTTGCTACGAAACAAAAACCCATGGTAGAGCCTCTGGTTCCGCCTCAGTAAGGTAGGAGTTAATCTTTTGGTGGAAATTTACCCCTATTTACGAGTAACCAAGTGTGTATTTAAAACCTCTCAAATATCAAAGTTATCGCGGATTGTCATGCATACATTATCTCCATTGCCCATTTTAGTCTATTTGGTTGGTGTAATCCATAATTATTTATTTAGAAATCTAAATTACAAAAAATTCGTAACACAATACAAGTGTATTGTGTTTACAAAATTTTCATAAAACAAATAAGCAAAGCGAAGTGACAGCGTTTTGTAAAACATTTTATATATTGTTTTTAAATTAATTATAATCAGAGTAGAAAAGTTATTACTTACTTAAATAACCAATATAACAAACTTTATTTTATATTAAATAGTTATTTGTAAATATTATTTATTTTATTTGCACTATTTCATATTAAAGATAGGAATAAATAATATAAACGCGAGAGAGGGCTTTCTACCGACGATCATGTACTTTTGGTTACAGCAAAAAAAATTGGGATGTCAGTTTGGGTCTTGTGAACTTTCGTTACAAAGTCAAGGTTACGCTTACCATTGCCGATCGTTAAACTTATAGGGACCGGGCATAAGTAGTTTTGAGTTTTATCGTGACTAACGAACGGCGATTTAACTATATACGAGTATTTATACCTATCTATATTTTTGTCTAACTATACCCATGTAAGAAACTTTAATTATTATAATTTATGCTAAGTAGTACGACATGTATTTTTTTATATATAGCGCCCTAAATGTTTAGTCCTAGTGCATCTTAAAAAAAACATCGCCTCCTATTAGGTGTGTAGAAAGTAATTGAGTTTGAAATTGTTTTCAGAAATGCTCTAAGAGTTTCGTGGACGCCCGCGCCCTGATGTGGCACCAGCGGCTTCATACCGGCGAACGACCTTACTCGTGTGATGTAAGTTCTATGGTCCTCATATTATTAATGTAGTTAAAATATAGATGTGTTACTTTTCACGTACAAACTACTAAGAAAGAGTTGCACGAAAATGTCCGATAAATTGTAACGATTAAAGTTAAAATTGGCGTCGAATGTACCAGCTGTCTTTCGACTTTGAAAAAAAAACTAGCCATTTTTGGCCAACGCCATTTTTAACTTTAATTGTTACAATTACATTTACGGACACTTTGGTGAAACTGGAGCTAAATGTAGTAATATATATATATTAAATCCAGCTATGAAGCTGAGAGGGACAAGTGTTCTCGAAAAAAAAAAATGTATAGCTTATACACCAGAATAACATACTGCTTTATCGTAAAATTAATTTCCCGTTTCGAACACCCTGTATACTTAATATTATGTCGTTCTAGACTTGCGGTCGCACGTTTATATCTGCGAACCGGCGCAACCAGCACGCGATGTGCGCGCACTCCGAGCCCACGCGCCGGTGTCCGCTCTGTCCTGCGCTCTTCCATCTGCGCTCTATGGTCAACACCCACATCCGAAAGGTAATATATTGTGCCACAAACATGGTCAACTAATCCCACATCATGGTCAACATTCGCATCCGAAAGGTAATACATTGTTCCACAAACATGGTCAACTAATCATGCTCAACACCCACATCCGAAAGGTAATACATTGTTCCACAAACCGGGTCAACTAATCATGCTCAACGTCCACATCCGAAAGGTAATACATTGTTCCACAAACCTGGTCAACTAATCATGCTCAACACCCACATCCTAAAGGTAATACATTGTTCCACAAACCTGGTCAACTAATCATGCTCAACACCCACATCCGAAAGGCAATACATTGTTCCACAAACCTGGTCAACTAATCATGCTCAACACCCACATCCGAAAGGTAATACATTGTTCCACAAACCGGGTCAACTAATCATGCTCAACGTCCACATCCGTTAGGTAATACATTGTTTCACAAACATGGTCAACTAATCATGCTCAACACCCACATCCTAAAGGTAATACATTGTTCCACAAACCTGGTCAACTAATCATGCTCAACACCCACATCCTAAAGGTAATACATTGTTCCACAAACCTGGTCAACTAATCATGCTCAACACCCACATCCGAAAGGTAATACATTGTTCCACAAACCTGGTCAACTAATCATGCTCAACACCCACATCCGAAAGGTAATACATTGTTCCACAAACCGGGTCAACTAATCATGCTCAACATCCACAGCCGAAAGGTAATACATTGTTTCACAAACCGGGTCAACTAATCATGCTCAACGTCCACATCCGAAAGGTAATACATTGTTTCACAAACATGGTCAACTAATCATGCTCAACACCCACATCCGAAAGGTAATACATTGTTTCACAAACCGGGTCAACTAATCATGCTCAACACCCACATCCGAAAGGTAATACATTGTTCCACAAACATGGTCAACTAATCATGCTCAACACCCACATCCGAAAGGTAATACGTTGTTCCACAAACCGGGTCAACTAATCATGCTCAACGTCCACATCCGAAAGGTAATACATTGTTTCACAAACATGGTCAACTAATCATGCTCAACACCCACATCCGAAAGGTAATACATTGTTCCACAAACCTGGTCAACTAATCATGCTCAACACCCACATCCTAAAGGTAATACATTGTTCCACAAACCTGGTCAACTAATCATGCTCAACACCCACATCCGAAAGGTAATACATTGTTCCACAAACCTGGTCAACTAATTATGCTCAACACCCACATCCGAAAGGTAATACATTGTTCCACAAACCGGGTCAACTAATCATGCTCAACATCCACAGCCGAAAGGTAATACATTGTTCCACAAACCTGGTCAACTAATCATGCTCAACACCCACATCCGAAAGGTAATACATTGTTCCACAAACCTGGTCAACTAATCATGCTCAACATCCACATCCGAAAGGTAATACATTGTTCCACAAACCTGGTCAACTAATCATGCTCAACACCCACATCCGAAAGGTAATACATTGTTCCACAAACCTGGTCAACTAATCATGCTCAACACCCACATCCGGAAGGTAATACATTGTTCCACAAACCTGGTCAACTAATCATGCTCAACACCCACATCCGAAAGGTAATACATTGTTCCACAAACCTGGTCAACTAATCATGCTCAACACCCACATCCGGAAGGTAATACATTGTTCCACAAACCTGGTCAACTAATCATGCTCAACATCCACATCCGAAAGGTAATACATTGTTCCACAAACCTGGTCAACTAATCATGCTCAACACCCACATCCGAAAGGTAATACATTGTTCCACAAACCTGGTCAACTAATCATGCTCAACACCCACATCCGAAAGGTAATACATTGTTCCACAAACCTGGTCAACTAATCATGCTCAACATCCACATCCGAAAGGTAATACATTGTTCCACAAACCTGGTCAACTAATCATGCTCAACATCCACATCCGAAAGGTATTACATTGTTTCACAAACCTGGTCAACTAATCATGCTCAACATCCACATCCGAAAGGTATTACATTGTTTCACAAACATGGTCAACTAATCATGCTCAACATCCACATCCGAAAGGTATTACATTGTTTCACAAACCTGGTCAACTAATCATGCTCAACATCCACATCCGAAAGGTATTACATTGTTTCACAAACCTGGTCAACTAATCATGCTCAACATCCACATCCGAAAGGTATTACATTGTTTCACAAACCTGGTCAACTAATCATGCTCAACATCCACATCCGAAAGGTATTACATTGTTTCACAAACATGGTCAACTAATCCCACATCCGAAAGGAAATACATTGTTCCACATCATCATCATCATCAGCCTATCGCAGTCCGCTGCTGGACATAGGCCTCTCCCAAGACACGCCACTGATCCCTATCCTCCGCTCTCATTTATTTCGTACGAACGTTGCGTATGAGTATTTGTCTGCCGTAGCACGATTGACTTGTCAATAACAAATCGAGCACGGTTGAATTACGGGACCAAGCCAGTCCCGGCTCGACATTTATAATTACGCCCGAAATACGGGACGTCTGGCAACACTAGTTACGGTATTGGTTTTCGTCAGGTGCACCTGAAGGAAGACCAGGTGGGTCGGCAGCGCAGCCCGCGCTGGAACCGCTCCGTGAAGCACCGCGACGTGTTCTGGCGCACCGAGGTGGTCCCGCTGGCGGAGCTCAGCGTGCCCGTGCAGAGCGAGCTGCTGCAGCTGCAGACTAACCAGCAGTCCGCGCCCTCCGACACCATTTAAACTCCACTCTAGGTATAGCTACTTAGTTTTATCCCGGAGACGCTACTGGATAAAAATACCCTGGCCGTCTCAAGTGGAACAGGGTGAATATTTTCTAAGATAAAGTTATTAGATTTTTACATTAGATGTTATTGATTTTTTTTTTATTTGCTACCTACAGTTCATGCGCCCCTTGTCCTATTAGATTTAAGTTTATCACAAATATTTGATTGTTTGAGGTACAAAGGCAGTGCCTAACTCATTTAGCATAATCCATTAATAATAATTGAAAAATTGGAAGGAAAACTTAGGCAACCAAAAATAATATGGAGTGTATGAAATAATAGTACAAAAAAATTGCGATAGATGGCGTTAGTACCATATGGTGATAATACCACAAAAAAACTAGATGGCGCTATTTGAAATACAAAGTGTCAATATCATTGTCAAACAACAAAATATAATAGGTTTTTATTATGCTTTTACTACCAAATTTCTGGGGTAGGCAGTGCCTTTGTGCCTATATGGACTGCACGCCACTGTTGTTTTGGATACCTTTATTTTGTGATATTTTTTACCCAGTAGCGACTCTGTGTTCCAAACAAGGGTGCCTCTCCTGCCGTGTTAATTAATAATAAGAGTCATTAGATATCTTAGTCAAGCATAAAGGCTTCATTCTGTTACACACAATTTTTATTTATTTTATTTATAAAAATTAAGAACTTAATTAAGCGTTAGTCAACACGGTTTCTTATTAGTAATCAATGTTCTAAAACGAAACCAAACATCTCTCTATGTGAGGTTTGAATACTTTCAATGTTAAAGTTATGAATTTTAGATTAACAAAAAAACAAATTTTGATAAAAAAAAAATTTGAGCAATAACAGTAAGTTTTTAGTAAAATATAAATATATTAAAAAGCATACAATAGCTTTAAATTTGTATGCGTGATATCAGCAGGACGTTCATGATTTTGATTAATCCAGGTTTTGTTCATAATTAGTTAAATTTTATTGAGAATATTAGATTTTGTTATCATTCTGTTTTAATCTAATAACATTAAATTGAAACTAAATTTTTATGCAAGAAGTAATCGTAAGTACATTTATTTTGTGGTCCTCACGTTACGGCGGCATGAGCACTCCTGCAACTTTTTAACCAAACTGTCTACTAGCGCAATAAAAATAGGATAAAACTTTCTGCGCAAGAAGTAATCTTGTAAGTTCATTATTTTAATGAGCATGGGAAAATAACCATACAATAATAGATAACATTATTACAAAACCAATAGTATTTTTTCACTTCTATAGGATATATATAGTTATAATACTTATTTAATTGTTTACAAGACATCTCTTTCTAAGTGCGCTGCGCTCGGTCAACGAGTGCTAGGGCGCTCGCCGGGTCGCCTTCCCGTACCAATCTAACGAGAAAATGGAATCCGATGACGTCACGCCGCCGCGCCGGCGCAGGAGACCATTACGGAAACAATAGCGGGTGGACATTTTTACCACTACAATATCTGGCATCATCAAAATGATTACACGTAGTGTCCCGCTGGTGCCACGCGTACTTTTGTTTACCATCACACACATGATAGTTGTTTATGTTAAATTTTAGTTTGTGATCACTGTGTGTAAAATTGTTTATTTATTTTATTATATTGTTGTCATCATATTATTATTTTTATCTGCTACATATATATACTATTATTATTGTTAACACTAAACAGCCATTACTTTCTTCTATCAAATTAAGGGCAGATTTTTCAATCGTCAGTTAATTATTCGTAGTAAGATATTTGACAGTTAACTTGTATGAAGAACTTCAAATTGTCTCCTTCTCCATACAATTTACCTGTTGAATAACTTTATCTGACAATTGAAAAATCAGCCCTAAATAGAAATTATGAAATAAATTATTAATATTTAATTTACAAGTTGTTTTTATTATTGCAATATCCTCTAGGACAGCGCTCCAAAAAGTATAAATGGTAGGTAAAAAGTATAAAAAGTGTAATTTGGTAGGTTAAAAAAAACTCTTAATGGATATTTTACATGCCTTTACGAGTTATTGACAAAAAACTGGATCATCATGTCTACCACTTCCAGGTGAATAACACTTTTGGAAATTAGTTAAATCGTTAGTGACGCCATGGCGAATGCTAATTGACGTTTGTGACGGCAGTATAGTGCGGCCGAATTATCTGTTTAGGCGGACAAATAGAGACCTAATGAAATTAACTAACAATAGATGGCATCACTTAAAGTGACGCTGCCGCTTGAATAGATAAGCCGGTGGCACTATAAATAGTGTCAATCAGAAGTTATAAGCATTTCTTTTTTCTCCATACAATAGTGAAATGGGGTGACCACGCACGCCTTGTTTATAGGAAATCTAGGATACTATGGTTGAAAATGTAGACAAAGTATCTACTTTTTATTAACGTTGCTTGCCAGAGTTATCTAAATATGTCAGAAGATCTAAAATCATGCCATTCAGGCTGGACCACCATACCTAACTTGAGTTCTCACATACGAGGGCTATCCAGAAAGTAGATTACGTTTTCGTCTGTTTCCGCTAGGGGCGGGGCTAGCGCGGCCATCTTGGGGTCAGAGCGTTGCGCAGCTCAGTCGGCATCTAGCCGTGCTAGTGAGAGGTTCATGCTGTGCTCCGTTCAGATACTGTGACGGTTTGAAATGTCTGCGTTAATTGAAAATCCCGCGAGCTGCGAGGTGCGTGCAGTAATAAGGTTTCTGACTGCAAAAAACTGTAAACCGATAGAAATCTATCGGCAGCTTTGTGAAGTGTATGGGGACAACATTATCACTGAAGGTGGAGTGCGTCAGTGGGTCATCAGATTTAAAAATGGCCGAACCAATGTTCACGACGAAGATCGAAGTGGGAGACCCAGCATAGTGACTGCCGAACTTGTCGAAAAAGTCGATGCTAAAGTCCGTGAAAATCGAAGGTCCACAATAACGGAACTTTCTTTGAGTTTTCCACAAATTTCGCGAAGTTTGTTGTACGAAATCATCAGCGAAAGAAGAGGTAACGAAGTGGTTGAAGGCGCAGGCGGCCGAATTTTTCGACGAATGAATTTCCAAGCTCGTACATCGCTACGATAAATGCCTTAATTTGAATGGTGACTATGTCGAAAAGTAGTATTTGAGTGTGGCTTTCATCTGTATATAATAAAATTTGTTTCCTATACTTTGTTTATTTTTTATTCCAAAACGTAATCTACTTTCTGGATAGCCCTCGTATGTAGGTAGATAACAAATCGTATGTGACGGCATTCAATCAAGGTTTCATCGTTTGTGACGCAATACTTGGTTAATGGGAATCACAACGTGAGACCGAAACGTAGTAGTTTTTATTTATTTTTTCAAATATGTTTTAGTTTATAACTTTGGGGCGCCCTGAAACCATCGCATGATAGCCTTGTACTAACACGCATGAGCTGAGGTTGTATTTTTTCCTATAATACTTAGTAGATATATATATTCCGGTAAATATTGCGCAATGAGTTACTCATGCACAGTCATTGCACACACTGTTAAGAGTTTCATCCCTCTCGGATTAATATGGAACTAAAACACATGTATTGCCAGGTTTAGGCAAAACGTTTCGAATAGATCAGAGGCTTTACCATGAGTTTTTCACCATCGCTTTATTTTTGGAAACAGGATTGAATAAAGCAATCCTATTGGTTGTTGCTCACATATACGTATACAAATACGTTACGTTTCTACAATGCGCAAACCCATGGTAGAGCCTCAGAGCAATATGTGTAAATAGAGCTACATATTATTATTATTATCGCATCATAATTATATACTCACGCAATTTTAGTTAGCCGAATATAAGTAATATAAAAATCACAATAGGCTATTTCACTACATTAAAAATATACTATAAATTGTGGTCATCCTATCAGACAATGGCGTAAAAAAGCATATTTCACTTTATTTTAAACTAAATTATGTATATCTTTTGTAGATTACGCGAAATAAAATTGAATATTTTTTACAATTTTATTTATAACAAAAACATCTTTGATTGGTTGATGACTGGTGACGTCACACGCAAGTGAACAAAACAATACACAGATTTTAAATGATGTGGATGAAATAGAATAGAGTATAATTTATAGGAGATTATTTAATCTGTGCTTGTTTGTTTACTTGCGTGTGACGTCACACTTGACATAGACTGCGAAACAGCGTTTTTAGCGCCATTGTGGAAATTCAAACTTTTACTTTTTTATTAATAATAGGAAATATCAATGTAGTGTGAATATTATGTAACGAAGAATCATATAAAACGGGTTTCAAAAAGGAGTCAAATACCCTTTGCTTAATATAATAATATGAATTAAGCAATTGTTATGATGTGATTAATATAAAGTTAATTTAAAAGAATTAAGGGAAATAATTCTCTTAAATAAAGTTCACATGAGTCACAAAATAGGAAAATAAAATCGTCAGTGCCTCTAACTATAATATTATTTATAGTTAGAGGCACTGGCGATTTTATATCTAGGGCCTTAGCACAACAGCATCGATAGAATCGATTCATTTATAAGCTTCATTTTATCGACTGTCAAACTATATCGATGTGGTTTATGCTAAGTCCCCTAGACGATTTTATTTATATGGCTGACAGACCTTAAATCCAATGACACGCAAAGTGATCCAGCAAGGTAGATATTTTTTTTGTCCTCATTATGGACTGCAATGATAATATCATCATTATTTTATACTATAAATACCTGTATTGGTTCATTTGGCTGTAATGAGTAAGGTGCATAATCAGAATAGGTAGTAAAAAAAAACAAAAATATTTTCTCTTTAAATTTATTCATTTTTTTGCATTTTTTTTTTTTTTTCGATATATATTTAGCAATTATCTATTCGATACATAAAACTTATAAAATATCAATTACACAACACATAGGCGTAAATCGTTCCTTATGTCTATATGGAATAATAACGCGGTAGCACTTAATGCGACCTTCATCGACATACGAGTATATACACTTTGTGAGGGATCTGATTAGCGACAAATTATTGTTTAACAACTATTTGCATATTCAAATAATATTTATTTTGTTTGTGTAAGGCTCAGAAATAAGAAAACATGGTGTAATGGCGAGGGTTAATCCACAAAGAGCACGGGACACTGACGCACCTTTACAGTTAACTGAAAGGCACTGCATTTGTAATTTCGTTCTCTCCATACAAAATTAGCTTTCGCACTTCCAATAATACTCGATTAGTTTGCCTCAGAATTAAAATTATATTTTTGTCGGTCATTGTATTTATTAATATTTTTGTGTTGGGTCATTATTTTTATTTTTTTCGAAATTAGAAAATATATATATAAAAATAATAAATAATTACCAACACGGGTGCTCCTTTTTGGCTCCCGAGAACCGTTTAAACGGAAGGATTAACCCGTCCTCATTTCGCCAGTGGTATTCGAAGGCAATACCTAACTAATGGCGAGCTTGTGGCGGTGTTTATGATGGTATAGATGATATAGTTATATAAAACGGTCACCCATCATCCCAGGTCTCATTTCTATTAAAATTACAAAAAAAAAAACTACAACAGAAAGATTTTTGCGTACAATTACCGAACATAAAAAAAGCCAAGTTGTAATATTGGAAGTACGTGTTTGTATGGGCGTCAAGTCGACTCCAGGGCGTTTTCAGTAGAATCATAATAGAAGTTATATAGAAGACGCTCTTGGCAACAAGCAACACTAACCATTATAAAATTACAAACTTCGTTTTTTTAAAGACGGTAAGAGTAGTGTTTTGTATATAAGTTAGTAATTAAGTACAGTTGGCAGTGAGCTGAAACACAAAGAGATCTATTAAACAGCTTAAAATATAGCGTTATAAGTATGATCAATATGGTCGCAAGAACACACGAGCGTAGCCAGGTTTTAATTTTGGTATTTCGTGATGCTTGCATGGATCAGGAAACATAACCCCATTTTGTTTGAAAACTATATTACGTCTAAAACATACGCAGGTTAACAAATGCGATGCGGGTTGGTATAATCAACGATAGGTGGCAACACTGGCAGCGCGACAAATTTAAAATATTAATACTTATATTAATTTATATTCCTGGCCCTTCTTTTTTTATCCTCTTTCTCCCTCCTGGCTACGCCGGTGCAAGAACATGGATATATGTTTCGGAATGACGTCACCATGGAATCGAAATGTCATCTTCATAAATTGCATTTGAAGATATTGATAGCCGCCTATGACTCCTTAGCAGGGGCTTTGCAAGGGGCAGATGAAAAAATATATAACCAATGGGGCCGATGTTATGTGTAAAATGTATGGTCCGTCACGGGTGCCTTACAGCACCCGTGATCGTCGAGAAGGCCTTAGTGTACTAGCGGTGGGGTTTTATTTCTACCTCCTCGTAGCCGATGGCGTTCTGAGTCTACACCGAACAAGTGGGCAACTCGTCGAAGGTTTTGTATTGACTCAATAACCCATTTATAAACAGTTGGTTGTGAAACTGTTGCCGACAGCTAAACATTCTCTCCAAAGCGCTAAAAATGTTTTATAATCCTGAGTATTTTAAAAATGTGATTTGTTTGTCCTCTAATAATAAATACACATTTTTAGTAAACGATCGCGATGTATCCCACATTCGAATGCATTATTATTATTCCTATGTTCAACAATGCCGTAGTGAGAGCGAGACAAATATACATGGTGACTTTGAAAGCTTGTACTTTAGGCTAATATCATATAATATCTACTCATGAAATGTCTCGAGCGTAAATAAAAAAATGCCTCCTCCATACGAACTAGTAATGTTATATTGATCAATTTGTATGGGGAACCAATGTTTTTTTCATTAGCGACACACGGTTCCATGGGAAAAGTGTTCGATTTGATCAGTAGAGCCTCATATTAGCTCAAAGTACCACCTTTCAAATTCACCCTGTATATGTAGTTCACCTCCCTTAAAAGCTTTCAGTCAACATTGTGGACTGGTGTATGACGTCGTCCACCCGGTATACCGCAACAGTATGCCCCAGGGACATAACCCCACATGTTATTCCACCAACGAATTATCTATATCTATACATCCATTATAAATAACAATTAATCAAAGATATGATAACCTTAAAAAATACTATGAAAATGGAAAAATCTACTAATTCTGACCAACACCAAGGTTTCTAACTCCAATATATTTTATTTATTTATATTTTTTATTCAAAAGTGCAAATAGTTTAATAAAATCTATGCAACCATTTTTTTTCTAATATTATTGTTCCTACATTTTGTACTTTCTATAAGTGAGAGTATTTTGTCCAATCAAGACTGATCTGTAAAATTATTTTTTTATAGTTACTCCAAAATCCTTATACCTAAACATTATTATATACAAAAACGCTATGTTTAAAAAAATATAACAAAAATTTTTATTTGCAAAAAAAAGAAACCAAATCAGTTGAGATTGTCAGTTAAATAAACTTGACGTTGAAACACTTACTCAAGTCGACACCACGTCGATGTTACCTGTAGAAATAATTATATATTTATATAATGTTATTTTTAGTAAAGCTAGCCTACTTATTAATGAAAATTTATGCACTTACGAATACAGGCATCAATGTGAATGCTAGAATTAATTCTTAAGAAGCTAGCGAACAAAACAATCTCCAAGAATGCATTAGTTGTTAGGGAGTTTAGAAATCTTTCGACTCGGAGTCAGACTTTAACACAGAAATATGTCAGGATAGACTAGTCAAGCAGGCGTTACTTTGTAGCTAAATAGTAAAAGGTCAAAATCCTCCACATAGAATGTTTACAACAGAAATGCAATAATGTTATTCCTGAAAATATTCTAAGTTGACCAAAAATGTTCTACTTTTTTATGTATTTAAAATCCATACACATTATATTCAAGTGAAAAATAAAACACTTGTTTTTTTATCAATATTATTATATAGCTCTTACAACACAGTTCTAAGAGCTGGTTGTATTCGTTCTTGGACCTGCATACTGATTTCGATCAGGTAGATGTGGGGTCACATGCCGTGCTCCTATAAAAAATATTTCTGGATTTGACATTTTATGGAAAGAGGAACGACTTACTTGAGCATAGTTTATAAATACGCGTCGTTATTAAAATATCTTTGTTAGTTTGCTCTCAATTTAAATTAAGAGCAAACAAAGAGAGAGAGACGAGACAATATTCTTAGCTATCCAAGGGTTCTCCGTGCGGGTGCCGGGTCCATCGCGAGGTTGGAAGGCAGGGGAATGAGGGTAGGTTTAAAGGCCTTTAACTCTCACCAGCACTATGTTCACTACCCTCTCTACTCGACCAAATACTATGTGATCCTGTTAGCGCCATCTTGGAAACACGCTCCATAAAAGTTCCGACGGCTGATTACGGAAGGGCAAGATCCTTCAATAGTCTATGCAAAGACTTTAAATTCCTCTTGCACTGACTTTCAATGCATAAAGTTGAGTACTAAAACCGTTTCTAGTAATTTCATTTGTGAGATCAAAGTATTTGTTTGACTTGATGTTGTGGTCCTTAGGTATGTTTGTCCCCACGGAACGGTGAATTCTATAAGTATTACTTTCTTCAAGCGCCGAGAGTCTATAGGCCGAAACTGATAGTTCGTTTGGAATTTTGAATATTTTCCAGTATGGTGCTTTGACCAGGATTGAGAAAGATTTACTTTGATTTTATATATTCTCCCACTTTTTATCGTGATTTATTTCTGTGTTTTTGAATTAACTACTGGGAGTGCTATGTAAAGCCATATGCTTGTGTGAAAATAAATGTATTTTGTTCTCTAGCCTCTCAGATAATGAAGTAACGTGTTAGAAATATAATTATGAGAAAATGTGGTAAAGTTTAGTAGAATAATTGGATCGTAAGAAGTTGCACTCCTGTCTAGTACCGAGCACTATTGTAAGGTTCATGTCGTAAGAGACATACTTACCGTAACAGTCGCCACAATCCTGGCCTCTGTAAAACAGGACAAAACATCAACATCTCAATATGAATAAATATAAACGAAAACTTAATTATTTAAATTAGAATTAACCTCCGACGACCGAGAAAGAATCCCGGCACACAGCTGGGCAACGTTTGCGCACGCGCGTCAGATATCACTAAATCACATCGTTCCACTCGCGAGGACCACTTTTTAAAACACTTTTAATAGTTATAGTTTTCTTTTGTAGTAGAATTTGTTTGGGCTGTAAATGTATTTGTATCTCCAGGAGCGGTATCGCTACGTGACGGTGACGGCGGGAGGCGCCTCCAGGACGGGTTGCTCCGGGCCGAGCTCCGCGGCCTTGCCCTCGGGGCCGGGGGCCGGCGGGGCGGGCGGGGTCTGCGTGCTGGGCGGGGTCTGCGCGGCGGGCGCGGTGCCGTTTGTCACGGTCGTTCCTTCCAGAAAACTCGCAGAGTTGGAGTCGTCTGTGCAGGACAGCAGAGTTACATCGTCCGTCTGAAATATTTAGACAATAGTTAAGCAATATAAAAAATATTGCTAGATATTTAGCACTATATTTATATCATTGATCTTTTAGTCGACATAGCGACAATGACTAAATGTTAAACAACGTTGTTGTTTGATAGTTCTCATGCATGGACGTGGTATAGGTATGTTAGCCACTAGGTAGATACAATTGCATGCATTGTTCTTACTAGAAATAATTACTATTTATTATTATTATTGTTTATGATCATATTTTGTAAAATCAACAATTTTTATTATTTCAGTTGATCCTTTGAGGGTAGCCCAAACACTGTAGACGCGTGTTTATATTATATTTTTCAAATTTAATTTTATTGAATATTATTGTGCAAAAGTGTACTAATTTTGTAGAATAAGCATTCGTATAGTAATATTAAGTGTGAGAAGTGTAGCATTTACCCAGTGATCTCGGTGTTTGTGTTATCTCAAATAATCCCACAATCTTCAGTAAAATGTCGGTACCCATTTATTTATTTACTGTACATTATCTTTCCCTCTTCACTTGACATTGGCAAGACTATACCGTATGCTTACATACGGTCATGTCGCCATTCCTTTTTCTACCCTAGTCCTTTCCCAATTCCTTTCCATCCAATTATCCCTCTTACACAAATCATATTTTGAATAATTTAAAACTACTCACTAGACATTGGCAAAATTAGGCGTAACGCGTAGAAGCCATTATTCAAAATATAATAATAATAATACTATTTCAGTAAAGAATCTAGGAAAAGGATTCGCAATCTCTTTCTAAAAACATTTACAAATGTGGTTTTTAGTGATATCGAAGTTTTTTATAAAGAAAAAAAAAACGTAGAGATGTAAATATTACTTATTAGATAGACCTTTTATAAAAAAAAATATTAACTTCTGAAAAGACATCCAAAGTTGATTTATGATTTTAAAAATATTACTTTAGTTGTCATTTTAAAACTTAACAGATTTTTTATAAAGAAATTATGTAATTAGGATCGAGTAAATAATATCTCCATGTTCTTTTTTTCAAAAAAAAAACTTTATTATTACTGAAAACAACATTTTGATGTTTTTTGACGGTCGAGTTCGCGAATCCTTTTCCTATGCACTTAAGTAATACTTTCGAGAAATCGGCGCTTAGCGTAAGTAGTTTAATTAAAAAAACAATGTAACGTAACATTTAATGTGATTTATTTGCTAAATATTAACTTCAAAGACCAACACTTTGTCTGGTGTACTTGTTGTTGTACCCAACAAGGTTCAGCTTACCTAACAAGCCCTAGGGGTGGTACAAGAAAATAACTATAACATTTTAGTTAAAGACCTGAAACGGGTTTATTGATCAACGCTAAAGATCATTTTAATGTATTATTTTATCTTCAAGTCAATTGATATCCCTCGAAACGGACTAATAATCCTTTTAGCGGTTTTTGAATGTTTTTAATAAGGGTTTACTTACCAAACCCGTTGCACCTCTAAAATTCAATTACAAAACGCTATTTTATACCGCTAACCTATTAAAAATCAATATAAGCATTACCCCTATCATACTTACGAGTAACTTTGCCGAATGAGGTAATCAAATGCATTTGAAAGTGTAACCCTATGAAGGGGTTACCCCTTAACGTTTTTAAGGTTTTAAACGATTTTGATATTACTGTATAATATTATAAGAGTCATTTTAGTTTTTTTTTGTCAGCGAAATGTTCAATAACCATCATTTTTTTTTCTCCCTCCCTCTTCCAAATTTCAATAAGAACTGCACCATAGTTTTGCTGGCTGTTTAAGAGTAAGTCTTACAGGCTAACCTGTTAAACATAGGGGTTTCCCTTTCAAAAGGGTTACCTAAATGTATAGAATAGCAATTGAATTGGGTAAGCAAGTTAACGGGGTAATTAGTCGTAAGAGGTACACCGTTTAAAGACTTAAGCCAGGGAACGGGTTTTGAAAAAAAGTCGTAATCCACTAAGCATTTAAATATTAATTTAAGAAAAACTACACAAATATTGTAAAATATGATTCAACAACCTTTTTTTTATTTATCATATACACTTTTTCACTTTTTAAATAAAAAAATCATGTTAAATAAAAAAACTATAGTAATGTCATAAAACCCGGAAAAAGAAAATTTCAGAGCTATTTTCATGATTTATTTCTATGGAATAATCTATTTTATTTTACGTTTCTGACTCAACAGTTATATCACTAATATTTTACGTTAATGACTCAACCGTTATATCACTAATATCCTCCAGATTAAAATATTTTTTCTCATCGTCTAGAAACAGTCACTTTCTTGAAAATTTTAGAACTATCGACGCAATTTATGAGCTCACGAGCTTTCATTTGTAAGTATATCGTCTTCAGCGACAAGACTGCTCAACAATCGCAGTTCGTAATATACCCCCTGATCATAGCATACGTAAGAAGTTTACGCTCGCTTCATACATTTTGAGTCGAATGTCCAGGTGTGGCATTAGCTTAAGTAATATTTAAACTCAGTGTACAAATACGGTCTTTACTCTTTTGATACTCAGATAGATATATGAAAACCAGAAAGTCATTGACTGACGAAATTTTAGAGCTAATTTCAAAGACGGGCGCGTAGAGGTTACGCAAATGATCAATATCTTAAAAGTGGGCGATAGTGTCGGAAATACAGTACTCTGTACTAGTTCAGGCACCAGCGATCCTTATATGTTTGAAATGTTGTTGAGCTTCGTAAAATTTTCTGTTTAATAACATTGGTGATTACTTGAGAGTGAATGAACGACTGACAGTGACTTATGACAGCTTCGTCCCAATTTTCCGAACACATACTTAAAACGCAACAATATGGCCGCCGAGCTGAGACTATCTACCGCCAGTTGTCGGCAGATGGCGTTCGTATCATTCGAAAGAGACCCTGCTTGTGCTGTGATGAACTTAATAATAATAACAATAATCTATCATTTTAAGAACTGGAAATAAAATGTTTGGCTAGGTATCAGTATGATTATATTATATGTTTCAGATGTATATATTCCTAAAGCAAGACTATTTTATGAACCAGGTCTTGCAACTAAAATTGTATTGCTGTTTGCCTATAAATAACCAGAAATATATAACATATTATCTGGGATTGGGTAATTTTGATTTGGCATTAGGTAAATAAACAGTTATTTCAAGATGTCATGGTTTTTATTGTCTTTTTTTACCAATAAATATTGGTAATATATACTACAAATCATATCTAGTTTAATACAGTTAATAGTTATTGAATTGCAATAAGGTATGTCATATGTCAATGTGCATGCAGAGGACTCAAAGATAGATATAGATATTTAATTTTAAATCTCTAAGGGAAAGTTTAAAAATGTCAAGTTATTGTAGATAAAATAGTAAGGTATCTTTAATATAAAAAAAAAAGTCCTAAACTTCGAAATCGGAGTTTTAAAATACCCACCACAACACACTTAGGTGTTTACAGGATTTTTTGATGTATATATTCTACATAAACTTATTTTTATACATATTTAATGCTTTATTTAAAGTTTTTTTTTTGCGTCTCTAATACTTATTTATTACTTATATCACAGACAAACTACTATCAAATAATATCTAAAAAGTAACTACTTTGTTAGTTTATAATCAGCTATCATTAAATTTTATTATAGTCAGAACAAACATCGAACCCAGTAAACACAAATCATTCACACATTTAAAATCGGATACTAATTCGCTTGTCACAATCACTTTCTTACTTTTTAAGTGATTGATTGGACACCAGATTTGCTCATTTTTTTTTTTTTTTTTGTGATTTATGCATTCTTTATATTTTAATAATTAACATGAGATTCTAGCAGCTTTAACATTTGGTTTGATGTAGCGGTGTGGTGTACTCACGCTGCTCTCGGACAGTCGCTTGGTCTTCTTGTTGGGCGGGGTGGGTGCGGTGTCGGAACGCCGCTTAGTCATGGATGCGGTTCTCTCGCGTCGGAGCAACGACGGCGACAGGTACTGATGTAGCTGCTTGCGACGCACGTGGCGGGCCTAATACCAAAACACAGTGTTAGGTTGAACATCTACATGCATTCATATAAAAAATCTTTGTGGACGCATGGAATCAAGAAACGGTAAAAATCAAACACAAGCAAGTAACATCTAGTTTAAACCCTAGAGCTAGTAGACATATTTGTCTGTGTATCATTGTAAAATAATATTGTTTGTATTGTGTGTCTGTTATTATATCTATTACATATTGAATAGCTAGTTAACCAGTACAATATTTATACGCCTACAGGCAAGGCATAGATAATTGTTAAAGGAACTGTCATCTGTAATTATTACCTATTTATTCATAAATAAATGCTTTGATTTTGATTAAGTGCTAAGACCAGCGAACGCCACTTTGGTAAGTCGTTCTACTACTAGCATACAAGGGATACTAGCAATAAATAACCATTTAGATGCAGCAGACGGAGTAGAAGGAATCGGTATAAAATATTTGCTTAAAAATCTAACATCCAATTAGTGGTCCTTCGCGCCGGATTCTAACAAGACGCATGCAGGACGTCCTACACAATTTGTACAGCCTCGTGGTTGAGTCGTTGACGTTGCATCCTGAGGTCGTTAGTTCGATTTCTAACATCTAGAAAGCAGCCAGGATACTAGTATAGGCTTGTAGAGAAAACAATGTATTGATTGACCACATTCTTGAACTTTGTAGGTCCGATTACCATTAGAAGCTCTACCATGAAATTTTGTTATAAGATCATTAGTATAATGGGATGAGTTTTGTATTGTTGAAAAAAATAAACTGCACAGAAAGTGAGTGATTGTATAACAAATGGTACAGCGGCTGGTAGATTCAAAGTCACATTTGTACAATAAATAAACAACTTATTACAATCATACCTCAATGGCCATTCCCTTCCTCAGTATCTTGGTGCTGTCCGCCTGAAAGTGCACCGCCTGGGTGAACGTGGTGATGTCATATGTCAGGTCCACATTCACATTGGTCTTCTCAAACACGAGCCCAATGAACCACATCGAGCAATAGTTCGCTAACTCTTCACCCTAATAAGCAATCGTTTTCATTACACATACATGCTTATAAGAGTGAAATTTGGAAGAGGCGTGACATGCACTGACACACTCATGGCTTTTTTATCTTGTACTATACATATGTGTAAAGGGTTACATGTCGTGATCCAATAAAATCCTACTATAAGTCTGTGGCTGGTAATAACTTGAAGATAACTTCGTTGGATTCATTAACTTCGTTAGGCCGATCTCGCGCCCATACAGATGCAAAAACCGTCAAGTGACGATTTTTTGTCGAAGTGGTTGTCTTTCAGGATGCGGTTACGAAATGGGTGGTTTAAATGATAAGGCAGCGAGTAGATTAAAATATACTCGTAATGCAATTCGTCTTTGTCGCCGCCCATTTAGTAATCGCATCATTTAGCCGGTATAGTGGGAGCACTCATTGTTGTTTAAGAACAATTATTAATTAACCCCATTCGTGGATTTTGTAGGTCTGCTCACCACCAGGTAGATACACTTATAGGTAACAACTTATACGTAAATAAGAAAAAAGTATAGGTTTATTTAAGGGCCCTGGAGTTGACTTGACGCCCATACAAACGTAATTCCAATATAACAACTTGACTGTTTGTCGAAGTATTTTTTTTATGTTCGTAATTATGCGCAAATATATTTCTGTTGTGGGTAATTTTTTATGTTCGTAATATTTCTGTTGTGGGTAATTTTTTATGTTCGTAATATTTCTGTTGTGGGTAATTTTTTTTATGTTCGTAATATTTCTGTTGTGGGTAATTTTTTTTATGTTCGTAATATTTCTGTTGTGGGTAATTTTTTTTATGTTCGTAATATTTCTGTTGTGGGTAATTTTTTTTATGTTCGTAATATTTCTGTTGTGGGTAATTTTTTTTATGTTCGTAATATTTCTGTTGTGGGTAATTTTTTTTATGTTCGTAATATTTCTGTTGTGGGTAATTTTTTTTATGTTTGTAATATTTCTGTTGTGGGTAATTTTTTTTATGTTCGTAATATTTCTGTTGTGGGTAATTTTTTTTATGTTCGTAATATTTCTGTTGTGGGTAATTTTTTTTTGTATTATATTATTACAAAAGACTTTTTCGATTTAGAAAAAATATATAATAACGACCCAACACAAAAAAAAAATACAATGACCGACAAAAATATTATTTTAATTCTGCGACAAACAGTAATCGAGTATTACTGGAAGTGCGAAAGCTCATTTTGTTGGAGAACGTGGAGTTCGCCATTACGAATGCAGTGCCCTTAAAAGTCATACCCCACATCTTTCGTCGCCCACACCTAATTTACGTATTTACGCTAGCAGGGCGATTACGCGGACAAAAGTCAGCTCTCGCCCCGGTCGCATTTTGTTTTCTGAGATTTATTAAAGCCGCCAGGTTTCAATTACGTGATAATGACGTCAAAACGATTCGCGTGCAAACTAGCAACCTAACAAGTGCTTTTAGTCACCTCACATCTTTGTGCGAACTTAAGACTTTTAGTTGGCTTACCGGTCAACTAATTATTCTTATTGATGACTATATAATACTCACTTCTTCATTTACTTTCTTTTCTGGTTCAGCATTCGGTACCACAGCACCTGTGTATATAAAAAACACATTAATATGAACATTTTTTTAAATATATGTATGGACAGCTTAGGAGAGTTTTAAACATTGCATTTGGCTCCATACCTACTTTGTGTAATGAATCAAAAAAATCTCAGCGATTCGGTTCTCTTTATCACCCCACTCCATCAAAATATTGTACAATGTATTGGCGCCAAAATGAGAAAACACAATGAAAAATCGTATATAAATGACAGATTCCAAGTTCAAATGTATTTTTTTTATTATTTTTAATTGTAACAGTATTTATGGCCATACATACCTGCAGGCAAAGCTAGCGGATGTCCTCCGTTGGTCTGCAGCGGAATGGAGTTGTAGCACTCAGAGTTGACGTGCGCTATGGTGATGTGCTGGTTCATCTCAAAGTTACCTGTCATACAACCACAAAATGTACTTGAACCAAGATTTTAATTTTACCTAAGTAAGGTAATCCAAGGCATTTTTTTAATATTTTTACTATGGAAAATATGTTCATATACAATTTATATAGTAGAATATTTATCAGTTGAGATGCACAAAATACATTTTGGTAAGTGTATCTTCGTAAAAACAACCATTAATTTATTATATTATATTTCAATCACGCGATGCACCCGGAAACCGCCCGCAGAATCCATGGATAGCTAAGAACATTGTCTCTCTCTCTCTTAGTAATTTAGATATTAAATTCTTAAGGTGTCATAAAGTCGACTGCCCTCGTAGACTAGTGGTTGCCCTCTTGGCGTTGTATCTGGAAGTCGTGGGTTCGATTCCCACCCATGGCAAAAAAATATTAGTACGTTTTTTGTACAGTTTGTCATGGTGTTTATATAAAATAATATGTATTATATCATTGTTTCCGGTACACATAGTACAAGCCTAGAGCTTAGTTTGTGACCAGAGCAATATGTGTAAATGGTCATACATATTAAAAAATATAAGTAGCTATAATTATAGTTATAAAGATATCACAAGACAAACAATGGCTTACCGATCAAATGTCGAATCCTGCTCTCCACCAATCCGCACCAGCGCAGCTGCTGGTCTTGATCCACGGCAGAGGCCATCAGCACTATGAAGTGCTTATAGCGGGAGAAAAAGTTGGGCGTTTCAAATAACTTCTCCCAACTACACTTGCCTAACATGATCTCGTCCGTTATTGCTAAACCTGAAATTATTATTTACTTTTATACTATTTTCAACAAAAAAATTAAAAGCCAAATTTAAATATATATAACTCAAAGGTGACTGACTGACATAGTGATCTATCAACGCACAGCCCAAACCACTGGACGGATCGGGCTGAAATTTGGCATGCAGGATGATGTTATGACGTAGGCATCCGCTAAGAAAGGATTTTGATAAATTCTACCCCCAAGTGGATAAAATAGGGGATGAAAGTTTGTATGATAAAAAAATAACTATTCCACGCGGACGAAGTCGCGAGCACAGCTAGTTAAATATATTATACAAATCTAAACTAAAATTCCTATTCAAATAATATTTAGTTACTCGGTAAAAACTGTAAGACTACATAAGTTATGTAGTAAATGTAACTTTATCATTTCATTTAATGGACACTTTAAATAAACTATTGAAAAACATTTAAAAAGAGGTATGTTCTAATAATAAGTATATTAATATAACACATGGTAACATTTCTATTTTGTTGTTTCCTTTTAAATAATGTTACATATGAACAAGAAGCAAATATCTGCAAACTCATTTTAAAGTGCACTGGGTCATAGATATTATCTCTTACCTAGTCTAAATTCCTCCATAATGACAGTTCTTGTGGATGCGGATACATTGAAGGTAGAGTTTTGTTGTGGATAGGCCGGAGTGATGATGGGCATCAGGTGATATCTATCCGAAACATTCACCTGCAAGTATTATATGTCTTAATAAAAAGTACACAATAAGCTTAGAACGAGGAGTTATGGATTAACATATATTTTGCCAAGATTTTTCTTTTTAATTAGGATGGCTAAGAAACTTTTTTAATTTGCATGTACCATCCACAGGTGGTTTACAGTTTATGGTCCAACCAACTTGGCCACCACATATATAACTAATCTTTTCTAAGCTAACAAATTTTTACTAATTTAAAGACAGATACCAGAAATTGTTTCAGGTAGTGTGTATAGATAATTGTTTAGGAGATAGACTAGTACCATTAATACTGTGGTATGTGGATTCTGCACAATTTTTTATAAGCCTAAAGTTTGATGGGGACAGTTTGGAATGCACAATTTATATTTCCCCTTGATTCTTAACAATATAATTAAAATAGTCAAAATACTTACCCTAGGATCCCAAACCGGAAACCCTAAGTTAACTGCATCAGGCTGTTTGAGCAACACCGGCTGCGGCCACTTCCATTGGCTGAAGACCAAGAAGAACTTATGAACCAAAGTGGCCGGGGAAGCATTGGGATACAGCTGGCAAGTCCGCGCTACCAACATAGCCCATGAAACACCTCCTAGATAACCTAGGGTGTTGGAGTATATTCCATGACCTGTATACATAAAAATAATGTAATTATAGTTAAAGGAATATACAAAGTTATGATATTATTATTCTTATATTAAATTTTTGAAGATAAAAATGCAATGATAGCGAGGTTTATGGGTTCAGTCCGGCCTCCAGGAATTTTTTCATTGCATTTTTATCTTAAAAAATTTAATATAAGATTATCCTATAAAGGAATTTATAAAAATGCATTGATATTATTATTCTAAATATATTAAAAAATACCATTATTTTAGACTAAACTACTTAAAAAAATTATACTAAAGAATTACGCATTTAATTAATATTTTAGATAGATTAAATAACTGTATTTTGGATTTATATAAATCAAAGCTAAACCCTTGTTTTCTCCATGTCACTATATAGAATTAATGACATTTATACATATCTTCACGAGTGCCTTACGGCACCCGAGACCGCCCAGACGGCCCCAGGGTACCCAACAGAGGGGTTTTAATCTCACCTCGTCGTAGCCGATAGTATGAGTCTACACCGAACAAGTGGTTAGCTCGTCGCGATGTTTTGAATAGACTCAATAACCCATCTAAACAGTTTCACAAGTTGGTATAGTGAAACCGGAACCGACAGCTTAACGTGCTCTCCGAGGCACTATAGTGGTGTTGTCAAACAGACGTACATAATTTTTTTAGTTAAAAACTCATTGGTACACACCGGGATTCGAACCAGGGACCTTAGTGTTTTTAAGTCCAAGGTCTAACCAACTCGGCCACCATGTATATAGAATTAATGACATTTATAAACAAAGATAAATAATAACTTACGTTTTGCCCACAGTTTGATAGCAATGAGAGTAAGTCTAAAATTCTCAATATTTGGCACTAAGCGTAATATCTCGTCTGTGACTCGACAACCGTTCAGAGATCTCACACATTTTTGATCTAAATTCTTTAATAACATATCATCTCTTAGATCAAATGAATCTGAAAAGAACAGTATAGTTAATATAAAAGTTATTCAAATAATACTTGTAATGCAAATTTGTCTTTGTCTGCATCATTTAGATGGCATAGTGGTTCAATCAATGCTGATGTGCAAAGTATTAATCAATCCCATTCAAGGACTTTCTTTAACATCTTCTGCTTAATATCAGGATATAAAGTCACATACTATGCTCCAATAAAAAAGCATACTTAAGATATACTATAGACATACACCTTTACAGAGTCCAGTGACTTATCAAGGTGAGGCGTGAGGGTTGAGGATGGATGACAGTAAATTTATAGTTTGAATTATTTGGATCTTACTGCGCTTGACTAATAACACTGCATTGACACATAGATAGCTAGCTGTTACTGCATCCGTATACACGCTATATGCTTCTCTCCATGCGTCATAAGTAACTACTAGTTCTAATAAGAACACTATATTAAACTGTATTGCATAATTAGCTTTCTTCTTCTTTTACCTAAATGGCCTTCTACGCTTTACACATAATTTTGCCAATGTCAAGTTTTGGGTAGATTTATAAATTATAATATTGTACAGTAAAAATATGATGGTATATAATAGGATGAAAAGGAATAGGGAAAGGACTAGGTTACAATTAGGAATGGCCACGTGACAGTATGCAAACATACGGTATAGTGATGCCAGTGTCAAGTGAAATGGAAGAAATAATCAACAGTAAAATGGGTAACGCCATTTAGAAGATAAAGGGATTCGTTGAATTAGCACAAACACTAAGATCACTGCGTAAATACTACACTTCTCACACTTAATATTACTATATGAACGTTTATTCTACAAAATTAGTACTCTTTTGCAAAATAATATTGATAACTGTAATAGACACACACGTCTACAGTCTTCAGGCTACCCTCAAAGAATCCATAATTATAATTAGCTTTCACAAGAATGAAGTTGAATAATATAAAGTTGGACAGTGAACAACAGGTACCCATAATCACATCTGGTGCCCAATGAGTGCAATAAATAGGTTAAAACAATAGAATTATGATTTAAATTGAGTAAAACAATGAATACCTGGAATTTCCTTTAGAGCAAGTCTGGCAAAAAGTAAATCTATTTCAATTCCATCAAAATTCATTTTAATAACAGGTACAAATGCATCCGCCACTGCTCTTAAATCTTTTACCTGAAAAACAAATAATAGGAATTAAACTCCTAGTGAATCAAAAGTGCTATTTGTTTGAGGTTGTTATAAATTTTGGTATTTGTAGGTGGATGAAAAATTCATAATTAATTTATATTGTACCTGTGGATGTTGTTTGAGCAAATCATAGAATGATTGAAAGTAGTCACTACGATCTATGTGGCGGGGTGCGACACATAAAGCATCTATGTCAGCACCTCTGTGATGTACCTGTATAAGGAAAGAAAATATGTTGATAAGTACATTTCACTCACTTACGAGTATGTGCTTAGCTATATCCTATAACCTTCCTAAATAAATGGGCCATTTATCAAAAAAAAATTTTATCAATTCCAACTGATTTACAATACATACATACACATAAATACAAAAATTTAAGATATCTAGCCTCGAATCTCGACGAAATTGCTTAGAGCTTGTAACATTGCATAAAATAATTCATGGTAGAATCAATTCCCCAGCTCTCACTAATTAATATCAACACCAGGTATGCTAGCAGGAGGCCCATAACATTTACTCTTAATGTGCATATCAATAACACCTCATTTTATAATCCGGTAGTCAGAATGTGCCGCCGTTACAACGAACTTCAAGCCTCGCAAGACGTTGACATATTTATTCCCAATCTTGGTACATTTCGTAATAGCTTAATGAAATTATAATAATAATTGTTAATTTGATTGAATTTGATCTGTTTAATATAATTCTTTATTTTGTTTGTAATTTGGTATAATAATGTAATTTTATCCATTATTTTATATTTTTTTGTTTTGGTTATTTTGATTATGTTTTTATTATTATTATCTTACTTTCTTAGTTATTTTATATATATTATTTTTATTTCGTGTAATTTAATGCTAAAATTATTTCTGGGTGTGTTTTCTTGTTGTACGCAGGACAGATAACCGTTGGAGCAGGCGGATATTGGAGTGGAGACCATGTCTTGGCGCACGTAACGTAGGACGCCCCGCAGCTAGATGGACTGATGACCTGCGGAGGGTGGCTGGCAGAGACTGGATGCGAAGAGCGGAGGATAGGGATCAGTGGCGTGTCTTGGGAGAGGCCTATGTCCAGCAGTGGACTGCGATAGGCTGATGATGATTGATTGATTGTGTACTCTTAGGGGTTTAGACTGGTTAAGATCTGTTTAGTTAACTGTTGTAAAAATTCAATGTTTTGTTTAAAGGCCGTTGTACAACCAATAATGAAATAAATAAAACTCAGTAACAGTACATATTTTTTTTTAAACTCTTAAAAAAATAATAACCTACTAAAAATACTTAATAGATACCTGTCAATATTTTTAACATTTTACAATTGGCTTATTAACTATACACAGTAATTATATTAAACAATATAAAGCTTAGATATTCATATTCCTTAATTTTTAAAAGTCTAATGCAGTTATAATAATAAGCAAAATTTTAATATTAATATTAGAAAATGATCTTCTTTACCGACTTTACTAGCCCAACTATATTTCTAAGTAATACCACCAACAAAAAAACACATTCATATTTGTGAATACATGTGTTGCTGTGTATGTAAAGAATATTATTGATGGTGTACCTATTATAGTTAAAATTAATAATAAATATATGTGTGACTTGAAAGAGGCCCTATAACTTGATATACAACTGAAAAGTCACCATTTCCTCCTAGTTACTGTATATAGAGCGGGCAATGAAACGGACTGGAATGTAAGGGACACTAAATTGTATGAGAATATATTGAAGGTAGAGTCACAAAATGCAACAATAATAGTTGGGGATTTCAATTACAGTGACATTGTGTGGCCGTTGTCCAGTGAACAAAACCTATCCGGTTCAGCTAATCTTTTTCAGGAAACTATTTTGAATTCTTCTCTTTACCAGCTTATTTCTGAGCCTACTCGCTTTCGAACAGGAAACAAACCTTCAATTTTGGATCTTCTTATTACCAATGATGAGTCACTTATATCTGACATAAGGTACATGGCTCCAATTGGCAAAAGTGATCACTGTGTTCTGGAATTTGACATCCAATACCTAATAAACAACAACTATATACAACAAACCCAGAAACAAAAAGAATTTAATAGAATTGATTATCAGCTATTTGAGAATGAGTTGAAGTATGATTTGTCTGAATCACATTTTGATTGTGCAGGCAGTGTTGAGTCTCAATGGTTAGAATTTCATGAAACTCTTAATAATTCAATAAATAAACATGCTCCTTTAAGAACAATAAGGCCAAAGAAATATAACAAGCCATGGATAAATAATTACATACTAGAACTAGTAAAACATAAGAAAAAGCTTTGGAATGCATATGTTAAGGATAAGCGTGAACCACTATATGAAGCCTTCAGAGAATGCAATAACAAGTGCGTTAAGGAAACTCGGAAATTCAGAGCTCAATATGAATCTAAAGTCATTGATTCTGGTGATAAGCCATTTTATGCTCATCTTCGCAGCTGTATCACATCCAAAGTCTCAGTACCTCCTGCAATCCGGAACTCCCTAGGCAATTTGGTCACTGATTTAACAAAAATTGCTGATACCTTTGCATGTGAATTTGAAAGGGCATACTCTAGTGAACCTGAACTAGATAATATTGCAGTAACTACAGTAACCAGAGTCGAAAAATCACTAACCAAAATTGATTTCACACCACAGAAAGTGTTTAAGGTACTTAATAAAATTAAAACCGAATCAGCGACTGGCCCTGATGGTATTCCTGGGATAATCCTGAGAAACTGCTCTGAAACTTTGTCAACATATCTCGCAGCGATCATGGAGGAATCATTTAGGAGGTCACACCAATATTTAAAAAGGGGGACAAACTTCACCCTGCTATTTACCGTCCAATAAGTCCCACCAACATCTCTTGTAAATGTATGGAGCGCATTATATGTGATGAACTTAAAAAGTTTCTCTCCAGTGAAAACATCATTGCTAATCAACAACATGGTTTTGTGGAAAGACTTTCAACGGTGACCAATCTGCTGACATGTCTAAGCAGATGGTCTGAAGAATATGACAAGATGTCTCCAGTTGATGTATTTTATCTCGACTTTGAACATGCATTTGATAAGGTTCCTCATAAACGGTTGCTGGTTAAGCTGGAACACTTTGGTATCCGCTGGATTTTATTGACTTGGCTTAGTAATTACCTATCAGGTAGAACTTTCCAAGTTAGAATTGGAAACTATCATTCTGTAACTAAAGATGGTTTTAGCGGAGTACCACAAGGATCTGTGTTGGCCCCTACACTGTTTGGAATATACATTACAGACCTTTCTTCGCCGATGATCGCCATCAGAGGCCTGTTTCTTCGCCGATGACGTAAAATATTTTGGGAACCCTTTGGTTAATAGTGGGAGAGAGAGACAACTTAGCAAACCATGGATTCACCGTGCGGGTGCCGGGTCCATCGCGTGGTTGAAAGGCAGGGGAATGAACTGCAGCGTTCCCGGACTTGAGACCGCGAAGTAGGTTTAAAGGCCTTTTGAACTCTCACCTGCACTGTGTTCACTACCCTCTCTACTCAACCAAATATTATATGATCCTGTTAGCGCCATCCTGGAAACACGCTCCATAAAAGTTCCGACGGCTGTTCTTGGAAGGCCAAGATCCTTCAATAGACGGTGCAAAGACTTTGCTGGAATTCCTCTTGCACCAACTTCCACTGCATAAAGTTGAGTTTTAAATCCGTTTCTAGTAATTTCGTTTGTGAGATCAAAATATTTGTTCGACTTGATGTTGTGGTCCTTAGGTATGTTTGTTTCCCACGGAACGGTGAGTTCTATAAGTATTACTTTCTTCAAGCACCGAGAGTACACCAGTATGTCTGGTCTATAGGCTGAAACTGCTAGTTCGTCTGGAATCTTGTAATGTATTTTAAATGTATCCATGAATATTTTCCAGTCTTGTGCTTTGTCCAGGATTGAGAAAGGTTTATTTTGAGTTTTCTTGAGTTGTCCCTCCTTTACAAAAGTAGTCAGTCTTTCATTTGTTGTTAATCCTTTTCTGGCTCTAGCAATACTGAGACTTACAGCTTCACGAATAATTTCTAGAACTTTATCATGTCGGTGCGAATAATGACCTTTTTCAAGTAGAGTTTTGCACCCAGCAAGTATATGTCTGGCAGTCCCTACAGCAATTATCGGAAGAGTGGACAAAAACCTGGATAATCAAACTGAATCCGTCTAAATGCACTGTACTACACATAGGTTCAAACAATCCCAACATTGAATATAATTTAGGAAATGTTCAAATTACTCCAGTACAAATGCAGAAAGACCTTGGCATAGTGGTTACCACTAACCTAAAGTGGGTTGAACATATATATGGCATAGTTAAGCATGACAACTCACTTCTCTACGCAATCAGGAAATCATTCCAGCAAATTACCCTAGTCATGTTCCTCAAAATCTATAAAACATTCATTAGACCACTTTTGGAATATGGGTTCCAAGTCTGGAATCCGTATTTTAAGGATATAAACCAGCTTGAAAGTGTACAAAGACAGGCAACGAAATTACCTTATTGCTTGCGGAAAAGGACTTACGAAGAAAGGCTTGAAATCCTTAAACTACCAACGCTGAGAGACCGCCGATCATGTGGAGATTTGATCGAGACCTTTAAAATCCTCACAGGCAAATATGATTGTCCCCACTTGGCTGAAATGTTCCATTTCAACTAGAATCGTAGAAAAAATATTTCCCCGTCGTGACCATGACATAAAACTGTCAAGAACACTTAGCAGCAAAAATGTTGGATATAACTTTATTAGCAACAGAGTGGTGAATATGTGAAACAGGCTGCCACAGGACATGGTCAACTCCTCTACTGTTAACACTTTTAAGAATAAACTGGACAAGTGGATATTAACTAACAAACTAGACAATAAATAAAAAATTAAGAACTATACACCAGTGCTTGATATAGGCATATCAGCAATACGCTGCTCGCCTATTATTTAATAATAATAATACATTTATAACTAAAAACATTGTCCGTCACAGTCTATCTAAATTGACTCAAGGCATCCTAAGCCATTTGTAACAACTTACCCCAAGTCTATATGAACCAAAAGTATAAATATTTCCTCCAACAGTCTCAGCTACACTAGCTGGCATATTTTTCTTCATTGACAGATCCTTGATCCACTGCCTCACCAACTGATGCAGAGTACCAAGGACTTCCATTCGATGGTGAAGTTCATTCTCAGACTCAAACACCCCAAATGGTATAAGACAATCTTTCAATTTGGTTGTTTGTTCAAGATCCATTGGTTTTGGTCCTGTATAAATAATAAAGTTATTAACAATTATAAGTTTAGGTGATATTTTTAGATACATTTTGTAAAAAAATGCATTTTGCAAGCATTATAATAATATCCACACTTTATACAAATGTATATAAATATTTAATAATAATATATTGTAAACATTTATATTTAATAAATGTTTAAAACATTTTGTTATATTGTAACAAAAATATTGCAACAAGAGCAAATTATATTCAGGAATACATGGCTTAGCTATAAAAGTTCCTATAACAAATTAAATATACTATGAAATAATATTAAGTATACATACCTGCTGTTGAAATAGCTGAAGTCATTCCAAGTGTTTTCAAATTTTGTTGATTTTGATGGTCATTAATTTTTATATTATTGGTGTTCATATTTGAGTGAGAATACTGTGATGCAGGCCACATTTTCATTTATATATTTAGATCACTTATGAAACACAAAACTTAACAGCAATTATATCTGCGCTGGTTGAGCTCAACTATAAGACTGACTTCAAGGAGTAAACCTGCAAAAAGAAAACAATACAACACTAAACATCAAGGGGCAGTTAATGAAAAGCATCATTGTCTTGCAAATAATTAACACATGGGCAAACTCTTTTTTACAGGTAAAAAGTTTTATAAATTAGTAATTTTAATGCTTAATGTAATATTTTTTTACTCAGGTAAATCTTATCTGAGTAATGACTCCAAATATTATTAGAATAAAAGACAAAAATACTTATTTACACATAAAATTAATATAATACATAAAAACATAAATTATTGGCAGAGATTATTTTAAACTCAGAAATTTATCATAGATAATTGTTTACCCCTTGCAACAATTTAAGAGTTAAATAAGTAGGTATCTGGTATAAACATACAAACGCAACTAAAACTAGGTCGTAATTTATCCTACCTACTTTTAAAAATATTTCT
The DNA here is from genome assembly GCA_947458855.1 of Monopis laevigella. Lineage (NCBI taxonomy): Eukaryota > Metazoa > Arthropoda > Insecta > Lepidoptera > Tineidae > Monopis > Monopis laevigella. The sequence goes on along the minus strand of OX381577.1, from coordinate 3,344,826 downwards.
ATACTTCTCACAACAGAGGTATAGTACCTACATAAAAATTTTACCACAAATTACATCTTTTGTTATCTAGGTAGGTATATTCTTTCTAACAAAAAACAAAATACTAAACCACTACAATTTACCTATGTAATTTATAACAAAAAATCTTACCTTCTTCTTGGCCTTCGTATAGTAGTATTTAAAGCAACAATTAAAAAAATAAATGATATCCCTATCAAAATTAATTTATTTTTAACTGCGAATTAACAAACATAAAAAGTTACTTGAAATAATAAAAGCTACACTTTACTTCGTCACATTGCTGGATGACATACAAAGAATATTTTCATTTATTTATTGAAAAGAATTACACCAAAACTAGTGCACAAATATATTCATTATCAATAATTTATTAAAATGTATCCGATAAAAACACTTTTAACATAATAAACAAATGCCCGCGTTAAATGCTACAGAAAACCAGCCAACGAACAACAAGCCAGCCATTTTACTTTACTTTTTTTTAAAGGCTGAGCTCGCCTCTCGGTCCGAATGGCGATAACAAAGCTGTCAGCGCCGACGTCCATAATCACCGGTGCGATTCAAAAAGCGCGATGTGATCACTCACACAGTACTATTAGCGCTCTAATGAATCGGACCAGTGATTAAGCGCGCTTACAAGAACATCACTTGTATCTCCCTCTATCTCGCAACAAATACATATGCTCCTCTCACTCTGTTTTAAGGTCAAATTAAACTCAAAAATGAATAAATTTTAATATATTTTGTATATATGTTTACATAAATACCAAAATAAATGAGAACACAGCACTTTTAACTATTTACTTAATAATTATTTTAGAAATTTTATACTTTCCTCAAAAACATGTTTCTAGATACATTCCTGAACTCTTCAAAGCAATTTAATAAAACTAATAAAGAGAATAAATTAAACAGTACTCATTTAAACATCGCTGGTCAACGCAAAGCAATTTATATATCGGAATCCCTAACCTTCGCCACTAGAAGACTGCATTACCTAGCAAGGGAATATAATTATCGTTTCTGTTGGATCTCAAATGGGAATATTTTTATAAGGAAAGAAGAAGGTAGTACTAGAATTAAAATTATTAATGAAAATATTCTTAATAATCTCAAAAATTAAAAATAATTCCCTAATATTTAAAAGTTTTAATTAATGATAAAATTATTATATTTGTTTTGTATAAATTTACTGATTGCATGTGTGTGTTTTGATTGTATTTATTACTTTGAACCTAGTCAATTAATTATATGAGGACAACTTAAGGATGTAATTAGATAACATTTAATTTAATTGATTTCGCTATATTTTTAAGTTTTTAAAATTTTATTTTTTATAAATTTTGTTCAATTATCAAATATGTTAATGTGTTTACTTTAGTATTATATTTTGTTGTAAGCAAATTGTTAAAGATAATTAATGCCTTACAAAAAAAAAACAAATTTTACTTACTTACTTACTACTTACTTACTCACTACCACATACTACACTAAACTAAATCGTATATGTATACTATTGTAATTACTGCTGTTATTACTGCAAAGGTTTACATAAAAAATAATATTAACAATGACTAACGTTAGCGACACAATAGATGACATTGATAACACGCCTTTAGTACACAGCTTTAAAGTTGATAACCCTAAATCTTGTAAATATAAGTTTGACCTAAGAGCGGGAAATATTACCATACTGACCCAAAACATAAGAAGCATATCCAAAAATTTTGACCAACTTAACGTTTTTTTAACATTACTCAATTTTGATGTTGATATTATAATATTAACTGAGTGTTGGTTAAGAAATAATACTGTCAAATATGCAATTCCTAATTACAATTATTACGAGACACTTAAATATAAGAATAAAAATGATGGCATCGTAGTTCTCGCAAAAAGTAATTTAAAAGTAGCTATAAATGAACCAAATTTGGAAGACTGCAGTTGCCTTAATTTATTAATAAATAATGAAATAACAGTTACTGCAATATACAGATATCCGAGCTTCAGGAACACTGATAAATTTCTAAACTCTCTTAACTTTCTTCTTGAAAGCACTCAAACAAGAACGTCCGTGGTCGCTGGAGATATAAATATAGACATAAAACCGCATAATACTGACAGAAATAGTAAAAGTTACCTGAATTTGCTTGCGCTTCATGGTTATTTACCTACATACACCTACGCTACACACGAATCCAACTGTATCGACCACATTATGTTAAAAACCAACAAAAGCGCAATAGCTCTTGTCTGTGAATCGACTATAACTGATCATTACACTGCTCTTATAAATATCAGTTCCCAGCTAACAAGGATACAGCCTAGAGCTAAAATCATAAATAGGATAAACTATGAGAGTGTATTCAATGACTTGTCTGCTTTCAATTGGGATACTATATATAATATTGAGAAACCTAATGATGCAATGAGTGCCTTTGTTGACGTGATTACAAATGCTATTAAACAACACACCACTCATCATAAACTAACTCTTAACAAAACCAACATAAAACCGTGGATTACTCCTAACCTGGTCAAGTGTATAAAGAAGCGGGATAAATTACATAAACTTCTTAAACAAAGACCGTATGACCTCGAACTAAAAGCATATTATGCAAATTACAGGAATACTTCGCTTAACATATTAAGGATGCTAAAAGATTCCTATAACAGAACGGAATTAGAAAAACATCCAAATAATCCTAAGAAAATGTGGCAAGCGATTAAGAACGTCTGCAATCTAAACACCAGCAGTAAAACTGATGATCTTCTAGAAATTTGTAATGATCCAAAGACGTCACTTGACAAAATAAATGATTATTTTACATCTATCGGAACAGAACTGAGTAATGATGTTCTAAAGAGAACGCATAGAACAGAAAATGAATTATTGAGTAATCTAAATTTGAAACCTTACTGTGGCAATAGTTCTCTTTTTATTAGGCCTACGGATACAGTAGAGGTCTTAAAGCTTTTAACAAATCTCAAACCGGATGGGTCACCGGGTTGGGACCAAGTTTCACCAAGAATTTTTAGGGAAGGGAGACATATACTATCGGAACCACTAACCTTAAACAAACAAAATTATATCGCAGAATCAATTTGGTTTTAGAAGATGTAAATCCACTGAGGGAGCGGTTAATCTTTTGACGGAGGTCATATCATGTAAACTTGATAACCAATACAAGTGCGCAGCCATATTTTTAGATTTTAAAAAGGCCTTTGACACCGTATCAATTCCACTGCTACTTAAAAAAATGGAAAATATGGGTGTCAGAGGAATTGCATTGGATTGGTTCTCAAGTTACCTGAGTGGCATAGATCTGGTCAGATAAGATCTGGAAGTTTAACAAAACACAAATAAGGCTACTGGTGGGAATCTTCTCGGGACATTACACGACATATAAACATCTATATACAATGGGAATTAGAGACGATCCCAGATGCAGATTTTGCTCTGATGAGCTAGAATCAAATCAGCATCTGCTGTGCCAGTGCGATGCAAGGGCCACTTACAGATTGAAATACCTACAACAGGCTTACCCGGAACCGGAAAGCTACAGACTCCTCAAACTAGAGGACGTCCTCAAATATGTCTGCAGCATATTCGAGGATGGAAAGGACGAGTGAGGAGTAAAGGACTGGGTAATACACAAAAGATCCCACTGGGTCGAAGTGTCCTGACTGATGTCAGCCCCAAAAACTAATAGGATAAGATAAGATAAGATACCTGAGTGGCAGAAAACAATTCGTGAAATTGGGAAATGTTAAAAGTGAAATCTCTGGACTTAGCTTTGGTGTTCCTCAGGGTAGTTTGTTGGGGCCGACGCTGTTTCTAATTTACATAAATGACCTATGTGATTTGGAGATAGCGTCGGCTCAAACAATTACCTTTGCTGACGACACTGCATTGATTTTCTATGGATCGACTTGGAATAATACCAAATACAACTCAGAACAGGGACTAAGCATTGTCTCCAAGTGGCTTGATGATAACTTAATGTCCTTGAATATCTCTAAAACTAAGTGTATCCATTTCCGAATTTCAAAAATATCTAGTCCGCCTAACACCTACATAATTAAATCTCATAACAATAATTGCCCTAAAACTGATTCCTGTTCTTGTGAAATAATAGAACATGCTAAGAACATCAAATATCTAGGTGTACAAATTGATGAAAGCTTAAACTGGAAACCTCATATTCAATTACTAACAACTAGAATCCGTAAATTGATATATATTTAAACGGCTACGCACTATAACTAATTGGGTAACTATTAATACAGTTTATCATGCTCTATGCGTGTCTCTAATAACATATTGCATTACCACCTGGAGAGCTGCGGGGAAAACTGTGCTCATTGAGTTGGAACGTGCTCAAAGATCGGTTATAAAAGTAATGTGCAATAAGCCATTTAGATTTACTACCAACCTTTTGTACTCTGAGAGTAAGCTCCTAACCGTTAGACAACACTACATTCAAAATATTGTAGTTAGATTTCATAAAACAGCACACCTAACAAAACTCCCATTAGGCAAAACAAAGAGATACAGCAAATGGTTAATACCTAAAACTAAAACTGTTTTTTGTAATAAGTTCTATTACCATATGGCTCCTTTTCTTCACTCTAAGGTGAATAAAACTTTGAACATACTGGACATGTCAAAATTTACTTGCAAAAAAACTTTGTATAAATGGCTACTAAAAAAGGACTACATTGAAACAGAGGAAATCCTGCACATCACAAAATAACAGAAAACACCTCTTATTGTGTAATGAAAAGAATATATCCTCAACTCGGTCTATACCTAACTTCAATTTTGAATAAGAACTCTTTCTTATTGCCCCGTCACAAACTTTAACATAAGCGCCTTCACACCCACACATCACACAAACAAACATACATGCAACATACACTCATACTGAGACATAAACATTTACCTTATACCCGTCAACAACTACATAACATGCATCTCAGCTCAACCTCACTCCACACTAACTTACAACAACTTACGCCTACAAAGTCAAACTTTTAACCCTTCACTGCCTTACTACCCCGTAACCAACAACAAGCATTCATTACAGAACAACCCCCCTATAATACATGCACAGTGGCGGGGCAAGACCTAAATTTGATGTGGGCAAGACAGATTTCGCGAGGCCCTGTTCTGTGGCGACCTGAAGACTGATTTTATAAAATAATTAAAAAAACAAAACAATTAACACTGCCAAGTTATTATTCATAAAAATACAAGATAAACAAGATAAATAAAAGATTAATATTAATGAAAAATTACAAATCGTAAATATATAGGTGAAGATGACAATACCAATACTACATTTTTTAGCTATAAAGAACTTATATTTAATAGTGCAGTCAATGTTTGCATTTATTGTCGTATTGTCATCTCCACCTTGTATACATTTCTTAAAGTGTATATTTAAAAATATTTATATTTCTGTTTCTGTATTAAAGGAACAGAAATTTCCTGCTTTTAACTTTACTAAATTCCTTAATTATTGTATCGTAATTCAGCCTAGATGCTATATCTGATTCAATTGATAAAACAGCCAAAGCTGAAAGTCTTTCCTGGCTCATTGTGTTTCTTAAATAATTTTTTATTAATTTTAATTTTGAAAAACTCCTTTCAGCAGAGGCTGTACTTATCGGAATTGTTAATAAAATTCGGATGACAATGTAAATATTTGGGTAAATTTCTTTCAAGCTATTTTCTGTTATATATGACAGCAGCTGTTTCACATCTATAATGAAGTCTGGTAAATTTGGGATCAATGTATTTAATTCTTCATATAATTCAAAAGGTTGGAAGTCACTGCTCTCACCCACACGCAGGACGTTATGTAAATCGTTACAGTGTTTTAATATTTGATCCTCTGGCATATTTTTTAGCTTGCTTAAATCATAGAGAAAACCGAAATCTTCAAAATGTTGATTTAAAGACGTAAATCTTAATTCCATATTAGTTATTATAGAATCAATCATGGCGTAAAAAAAATCTGTTTGAAACCGGATTTTAGGAGACTGTATAGGTTGATCGCTGCTTTCATAATCGAACATCCTTTTCTTTCTGGCTACTCTTTTATTCCTAAACTCTTTTGGCAGGTCATAACAGCTTCGCTCAGTAAATTGCCGAACATCAGACAGGGATTTTTCGAATCCAGTTTCCCGATACTCTTTTATCCATTCACAAAATGTGTGTAAATGTTCAAGAGCAATGCTTAAATGAATTTGTACTGATTGCCATAATTTATTTATCATATTAACACGCGATAATATCTCATACCACACATGTAAAGATATGATAAATTCAAAAGTTAACATTTCATTTAGTATCGAATCGCAATCACTGAGAGTGTCTGATTGCACCGTTTCATTTTTTAAGCTTTCGACGCATTCAATCACTTTATCGAATTGCAATAATACGGCCTTTACTGCTTCGACTCTACTTTCCCATCTTGTGTCTGATAAAGGTTTCATAGTAAGTTTTAATTTGCCTTTTATTAAATCCCAGCGTTTGCTTGAACTTGAAAATAGCAAATAAATTTTTTGTATGAAACCAAAAAAAGTTTTTGCTGCCATAGATGAGTTCGCTGCATCTACCAACAGTAGATTCCAATTATGACAGCCACAAGGTGTGAAAAATGCCCTAGGGTTAATATTCAATATTCGAGTTTTAACTCCACTATTTACACCTACCATATTTGCACCATTGTCGTATCCCTGGCCACGGCAGTCTTGAATATTTAAATCGTATTTTTCTAGGTGTTCCAGTATAGCATTGGCTAAATATTCTCCAGTTGTCTCAGTAACAGCTAGAAATCCCATAAAATGTTCGACTATTGTGCCAGTTGACGTATCACAAAATCTTAAGATAACCGACATTTGTTCAACCCTACTACAGTCTCTAGTGCAATCGAGCAAAAAAGAATAATACTTTGCTTCTTTAACTTTACGAATAATTTCATCGACAACTGTTTTTGACATCAATATGATCAATTCATTTTGAATATCGTGACTTAAATAATGGTGTGAAAGTTGTTTGTCACTAATGCGTTTCATGTGTTCTCGTAAAGTAGAATCAAATTTTGATATCAGTTTAAATAAATCTATGAAATTACCGGAATTCTTAATAACGTCACCGTCGTCACCTGTCTTGAGAGATTCTCTGTGACCTCTAAATGCAAGATTATGAGAGGCCAAAAAATTAATTATGTCAATTATTCTCTCTAACAAGTTGTGCCAATGTTTTTGAGATTCACGTATTAGCCTTTCGTTTTCTTGGTCTATTGTTTTGCCTTGATTTATTCCTTTCTCTAAAGTTAGCCATTGGAACATATGTATCATATGTTCTTTGGTATTCTCATGTCTATGTAAAATGCTACTTAAATGTTTCCAGTCACAACACCCTCCTTGCACCACCTGAGTTTGGGAATTGCCAAATAGTCTGCATGGAAAACAGTAAACTTTATTTTGGGAATTGGAATAAACTAACCAGCGACGATGTTGAGTTTCACCATTATTTAGTTTTCTCGAGAAATAGAAATTGGAAAAGTGTCTGTGATCATCATCTTTGGGATAATATTCATCACCGCTATTTAATTGCTGTGTGGGGCCGCTTTGAACTATGTCACGACGCTGTGAATCCGTTATGGGAAACGTCCAAAATCCCGGATCCAAATTAACAAGTACCTGCTGAACTATGGCACTGGCGTCGTCGCTGCGAATTGGAGAATCTATGTCAATCTGTTCTTCTTGATTGCTTGATGACAGCACAAGAGTTTCAGTGTCAAATTTTGATTGGCTAGAGGATGATCCAAACTCTACGTCTAACTGACGTTCGCTCTCGGTACTCAGTGCATCTGAAGCATTTCCCAACGGTATCTCGAACGTTTGTTGTGTAGAAGTCGAATCTATCGATTCAGATGGTTCTGTACTACCAGATGCAGTTTGGTTGAGGAACTTCATCATATTTAAACTCAAAACCTGGTTGGATGCAGTTCTTTCAACTTTTCTTTTTCTTTTTGCTGATCCAGACTCCCATTTTCTTCCAATATGTCTATCTCGGCCGGACATGTCGATAACGTCGTATTTGTAACCTGTAATCAAAAGCAATGAGTTTTAACATTTTTTTGCAGTTTTATCTACATAATATTGTAAAACCTACATTTAAATTAGTTTTCAAGCAAAAATCTTTAAGAAAGCTCTAACTACCTACTAGTTTTTAAAACTTAAAAAGTCGATACGTTTTTTACCATTAATGCTTTGATTTCCTTCAAAAGATATTATAAATATAAAGCATACAATTTTATATACAAGTAATTACTGCGTTATTTATTTATTACCAATTAATTATTTCTTACCTTTTATAAAATAGACGAGTACAGGTACCGGTGTCAAAGAAAACAAAAACCATTTATTAAGTCACTGTCTTTTAATTTTAGGTTAGTTTACAGGAGCAATCAATATACCTACACACTATCTATTTATTCACTAAATATTATTAAAACATTGAACCTACTATTCTTATGAAAATAGGTACGTACGTACAGTCATAAAAACAAAATATAGAAAAAACAATTACGTTTCTATTGTTATGCGCCTAGCCTAGCGACTGCGTTGCGTGCGTGTGGTACTTTGATTTGATTGGTTGGCTTACGTAGTAAAGAAAGTAAACAAATAAAACAAGGAATTCCCCTCCCCGCACTGGTGGGCAAATGTTGCCAGACTAAAAAAACATATTTCACAAAAAAAATAATTTATATCTTTTTTTATTTTATTCTCGCTTTGATTGAAGCAATGCATAAAAAATTTTGAGGCGCGAGGCCCCTTGTACCGCGAGGCCGTGGGCGGTGGCCCACGTCGCCCACGCCTTACGCCGCCTCTGTACATGCACCTCCAACACAACGAATATTCACCCCACTTATCCTTAATTAATCAATGTTTCACCCTACACGAACAACCCCACACCACACAAACATACATGTACCACATTTTCATACCGAGACAAACACCTTACCTTATACTGACTTATTACCCCGTTACCAACTACACCATTATGCACCTCAGCTTTAACACACACCACACAAACATACACTCCACTTACCCTTAAAAAGTTAAACTTTCAACATACACGGCCTTTCTACCCCGCCACCAAGAACATAATATTAACATACATGACACACACCTTACAGACACTACTACATTCAGATACCACTTATATTAAGCGTTAAAACGCTTTCTTCTTCATAATACCACGCATAGTACGTACACATGGTTTGTAATATGTAATTATTTCAATAATTGTAAACCATAAAACCATAGCACAGGTTTTTCCTAGTATGGGATCCGGTAAATTAAAATTATAAATTGTAAACATTAATTATGAATAAAGAATTATTATTATTATTAAAGATAAATGTCATTCTGACAGCGCTCACAGCGATTTCACCCACAAGCAAAATCACTGTAAGTCAAATATGGCGTCTATAATGACGTCACTATTAATGTCAAATCATCTATCGTTAACGCGCTTACGCTGATACGGACTGCTGACAGCGCTGACATCAATTTTGTCGTGAATCGGACCGCAAGATCAGTCTCTCTACATTTAACGGTACGTTTGACGGTAGCCTTTTAAGCAGTACTCAAACGTACCGTCACGGTACGTTTGAGTACTGCTTACAAAGCTAGCTTAATTTACTTGACAGGTGTTTTTTTAGTACTTCGCTTTGCTTTTGATTTTTGATGACGTCACAGAAAAAAAGCAAATCACGTCATCGAATTCGCTGCGAACGCTTGGAAAATACGAGTAGTGCAATCAAAGTAAATTGTCTGTGGTCACAATTATTGTTTATCAAATACTTTTTTTTGTTTATTTTTATTGTTCCTCCCTTTCACTTAACAGTTTTTGAACTTTATTTTGTATTCTCTTATGAATTTTATATGATGTTTATTTATGCACATAAAACTGTTCGAGTACTCCTGCAAACGCTGCGATTGCTTTGCTTCGCTTTGAGTACTTTGACGGCTGATTAGATTGGCTTCAAGCCTAAGCGCTTTAAGCGAAAAACAGTAGTAAACGAACACACTGTACGTACGTTCCTTTTTGTCTGAACTCTCCGTAGTTTTCAACCGCTTGATCTGTGCTCTCAATTTGTGCTGATAGGTCTACTCTTTCCCCCCAAAGGGAGAAGGGCAACTGTGACGAGATTGTGGTCTCTTAAAAGTAGTAGCTGTTCGCTAACCGTTACTACGGATAGGTCTTTCGTGACCTTATAATTGGTCTATAGATTCAAGAGTGCTTGATGGTAAATCCGTATACTGCTCGACCACTCGCAGCGATCGCCTTAGCTGTCCGAGTCGCTTTCGCTCCCCGACTTCGAACTGCTACTGCTCTCGCCGCTCGCCGACATTGGTCTCGGCCAGTGGAATATCGTCGGTGTAGCAGCAGTAGAGAACAGGCGAAAGGCAGCTGCCAGACACCGCGATGGGATGCGTGTTAGAGCAAAGATCTTCCACAGTGACGTGAAAGCTACGGCCCTCCTAAAAGAAGACACAACCCGCACTATTCTACGAGGTATGCTAGTGTTTAAGAGTTTGAACAGAAGCCCGCCGTGCCAGACTGTGTCGAATTTTCCATGTCGAAGAATACCGCACAGGGGCCCTACCGGGAAGCCACATGGAATACCGATCGCCACGTCGATCGATCGAAAGCGAAATTAAAATGTATGTGATTTGTCGTTTTTGGCGATCGAATTCTACCCATAGACAATATTTTCTATACAATTTTATCCATCGATGCGTCGATCGGTTTGTCGATGTGGCTTCCCGGTAAGGCCCCTGGTGAAGTGACGCCTGTTAAGGGCCACAGACAGTCTGTGCACTACTACGCCTAGCTCGAAACCTGCTCAATCTCAACAGAGGTAACCTTCTTATGGTGGTGGGTATACTTACCGGACACTTTCCATTAAACAGGCACCTTACAATTTTAGGTATCACCAACAGCCCTCTATGTAGAGGTTGCATGGAAACGGAAGAAACACCCACCCATGTGCTGCTTCATTGCACCGGGGTGGCTTTACAACGGGCGAAATTCCTCGGAACACCGAGGTCGCTTCTTGAGGCCTGCGGAAGACCCGGACTTCTTGTCGCCTTCTGGAAGGAGCTGGGCTGGCTAGAATAGTCAGCCGACTCACGCAAAAAGGCCTAATCTATTGGCTAATTGCGGAAAACGAGCCCGCCATGAACATGAACAACAGTCTGTGCACTATTCTTGTCAATTGGTGAGTAGTACTATGCTCGCTCCGGACCCCAAATTGTTCGTCGCGTGGAGTAAAGTGAGGTACGATATGTCGCAGAAGTAACTTTTCGAATACCTTTGAAATCGCCGGTAGGTGTGTAATGGGGCAATAGCTCTCGGGAAGCTTAATATTCTTCCCCGATTTGGGTAGCATAATAATACGACCTTCCTCCCAGGAAGTCGGGAAATGTTCGGTACGCACTATGCCATTGGAAAGGCAGTGTACGCGGCGATAGTTCGCGGCGGCCATATTTCCGATGCAATCGGCGCCGGGGGATTTTCTCGGATTGAGGCGGCTGCAGGCTCGAGCCATCAAAGCGGTGGAGAATATAATCAAAGGTACGGTATCTGGTACCGCAGAGCGGAGACCGGTCTCCACTTCACGTTCTATTTGTGCGACATGTTTGTGGGACTGAGGTGGGTTGGGACGAAACAGTCCCTCTAGGCATTCTGCAAAAATCCGAGCGCGATCTTCTGTTAGAAATCTTGGGGATCCGTCGGTATCGAGGAGGAGGCAGACCGCTGTAGGTGCACGGGACATCGAGTCGCACAACCGATGGACCCCCCGCAGGTCTCCGGTCCCGTCCTCAATCAGAGCTTGCCAACGATCCACGAAATCGCTATGGCTTTCCTAACCCGAGCCGAGAGCGTGTTTAGCTCGGTCTGCCACAGTCGACATAAGTCTCTCTTGCTTTTCAGCAAGATTCTGATGATATGGGGTAGGGGAGGAAGCCCCCTACGCGAAGGCACCTCCGTGGAGGCCCTCTCTTGAAACCTGCGTAACTGCACAGACAGTTCGGACGCGAGTCTATCCACGTCTTCCGGTGTCGAGATCGGAAAGGACGGCGTGTGCAGTTTTAGGTACTCTGCATATTTTTCCGAGTCAACGCGCTTGCCGGGCACTGGCGGCGGAACCTTCGTTGGTACAGAATGAATAGGACGGGAAGGTGGTCGGAGTCTAGGTCGTTGAGCACATCCTGTTCTGGAGCGCTGGGCAGGTTACGGTGTACTATGTAGTCCAGCACATCCGGGCCGACCCTATGATTAATAGAAACATAGGAACACAGGGCCGAGTTGGCTGGAGCCTTACGGCTTTTACCTTGTCGTCCCCTGCGCTCTTTGCGTTTGGGAACCGCATCCTTCGGCCTCGGCTGCAGGCCGGAGCTTGGTGGGTAAAGAAGGGTCCTTCGCCTACTGTACCGGCAGCCTTGTTTCAGATTTCCCTGCAAAAGACGGGACAGGAGGTGTTGTTGGCGGTATGCTCACCGAAACAGTTGGCACAGGTAGGTGGATCCTCGCGAGAGCGGGGACACTCCTTGGCCGGATGCCGATTTTATAAATCGAATGACAGCTGGTACGGCATTCGACGCAATTTTTAACCTTAACCGTTACAATTACTTTAACGGACACTTTGGTGCAACTCAACCAGCTTAGTTTCGGAGATATTTCATCTGGGATATAAAACAGCAGACTTTCATCAGATTTATAGTTATTAATTAATACTTATCAGCAGATTCGGATAAGTTTAAGCATCGGTATGAGTCAAGCGCACAAAATGCCCCATGAACATTTAGCGGTTAGGAAGCTTTGTGCCCGGTGTATACCACATAATTTAGAAAATCCAGAAACAGACAGTCTGGGGCCTGGGGTCTTACCAAAGAGCCAATCGATAATCGAATCGAAACACCCATCGAAGCCAAATGTATGGGATTTGACGTTTCTCATCGATCAGCCTCTACCCATAGAGTAAAATTCCTATACATTTTTATCGATCGATGCGGCGATTCTTGGCGATCGTGTTCTTTGGTTAGCCCCCTGACTAAAGAACACGATCGCTAATCGATTCGCCGCATCGATCGATAAAAGTGTATAGGAATTTTACTCTATGGGTAGAGCCTGATAGACGAGAAATGTCAAATCCCATACATTTGGCTTTCAATGGGTATTTCGGTTCTTTGGTAACGCCCCTGCTCAGTAGGTGTTTCCTTTCGAGGAGGAGCCAACTTAAGTGAAGAGAGTTCGAAGTGTGAGAAAAAATGTGGTAGCCTCGTTCTTCGGAAGGACATGTCATTACGCGACAATTGTTTTAGAGGATCAAAAAACCTAAGAACTTTCAGTTTGACCCTCGTCAACTTCCAACGTCCGCCACTTTTTAAAACAAATTAATAACGGTATAAATAATAATAGTAGTTTATATAAAATTATACAAACAAAGTAAAAAAAAAAATGGTAATAAATAAAATATTTCTAAATTTTAATTTTATTTATAAAAAGTAAATTTGAGCTGTAGTTTCGGAGATATTTCATCTGGGAAAGACAAAAAGACCATTGGACCCTACCGGGAAGCCACATGAAATACCGATTGCCACGTCGATCGATCGAAAGCGAAAATAAAATGTTCTAACCATAGACAATATTTCCTATACAATTTTATCCAACGACGCGTCGATCGGTTTGTCGATGTGGCTTCCCGGTAAGGCCCCTGGGGCCTGCAGAGTTTCATCATATTTTTTAATATGTTATTATTTTAAAACCTTTTATTTACTTTATTTTTGATATCGATATGTTGTACTGTAGTTTGTATACGAGTAATAATATTGTAGAATCAGATTGGAAATATTGAATGTATCTATAGTAATATTTTATTATAACCAGTTAAAATCCATAAGAATAAAAGTCCGAATTCAATTATTTTATTAGTGATCGAATCGCTAATCTTTATTACTACGCGATGTGTCAAGTTTTCTCCCCCGTATCACGTATTACTATTTATTTATTTTATTTAAATCTTTATTGCATACAAAATACTTCCATTCCTCCTTTTTTTTCTATCATTTACGTACTTTTATAAGTGAAATTCAGATTTGAATACAATTATATATAATGAAAATTATACTCACAATTAATAGACACCATGGTTTCGCAAATTTAAAGTAAGAGATCGCCTTAGACACTGTAACTGCACAATATTTTTTATGTGAAATGAGAACCTTTTTGCGACACCAAACGATATCAAATCACGTCGATTGCACGTGTACTATGTGTACCAGAAACAACGATATAATATTTATTTCTTATTTTGCCATGGGTGGGAATTGAACCCACGACCTCCGGATACAACGCCAAAGGCGCAACCACTAGTCTACGGAATATATTCACTATAATATCCTCCACATTACCTTATTAAAAATTTTAGATTTTAGGTAAATTTCGATATCATAGAGCACGTTGCGTTTAAGAAAAATTTAGAGTTAAACGTGTTTGTTTTTATAGAAGTCGTTCCATTACTAAAAAATGTAAAGCGTTAATGTTAAGAAGCTCATACTGACGGTGCTAAAAAAACTAGTATGGTTTAAATGAATCAGTTGGTTGCACTAGTTTATGATGTTAGCACGTGAAGGTGTAGCCACGTTATTAAATGGAACGTAAAGTTTGATGTGCTAACATCAAAGTGAAAAATTCCATTTTGGTTTGGTAAAAGAAACGCTTGAAGTTAACTTCAGTTGTTAACATTGTTTGGTAATGGAACGACTTGTACCAAAAAAACTAACTTAACTAACTTAATTAAATACCTTGAAATTAAGCTTTCACTACGTATTTGTTTAAATAAATTATTGATCAAATTCAATAATATTAGAATTCTATATTTTTTTAATAACTTTAAATTAAACATAATAAAGCTGAATTTACTTAGAAATGGTCAGATCAATAGTCATTGCTTAGCCAATACTTCGGACTGTCAAACTGAATAAATCGAATTTTAATGAATTCTTTTATAAATTATATTTGTTTTAATGATAAAAATACGATGAAACCTAAAATAGATTTGTAAGTAATGATTGTCAGCTTTCATATGTTTAATTTAAGGTTATTGATAAAATTAATAATACAAATTTGTTTAAAAAAAAACTTTTATTAAATATATATATATATAGCCTCGGTCGTTTCAGAAGCTCATACTGACGATGCTAAAAATACTAGTATGGTTTAAATGAAACAGTTGGTGGCGCTATAATGTAAGCGCGTGAAGCTAGCCGCGTTATTAACTGGAATATTAAATATTATTTATTTTAATTCATAGAGAATTTAGAGCCTATATTTAAGTTGTCTATATATAGAAATATAGACTACTCAAGTATACATTCGACTTCAGCATCGCTGCCACGGATCGCTGGTTTTTTTAGCCAAGGGGCTTTATTCCGAGTTTTGACACGTTTACCGTCGCGCATTTTGCGTAAAGTACGGGTATTAAAATATAAGTTCTATTCTGTTAATTATAAAGTTGAAATTCCAATGCTCCATACATGTTTAAACTTGCGAAGAATTCGTGTATTTCAAGATGGCTGCCTTATCATAGCCAACCTAATACATACTATATAACCATTGGAATAGAGCTTATATTTCCATATTTATAGTTTGCGCAACGTCTTGTCGTGATTAGCGGTGGCAAACTCGGAATAAGGCCCCAAGTCCTTTCACCGCGCAGAAATGTTAGCAATTCAAGTTACCATCAATCGTTCCGCGACCAGAAATTTTAACACGAAAAGTTACCACAGCCGGGCTACTTTTTGACAGATGTTTGTTTACATGTGTATATCTATCTACAAATTGAAATTTAATTTATTATTTTATATATTCATATCTGTTTTAGTTTTAAAAGTTCGATTAAACCTAAAAAATCAATATCGTGTAACTATATTCAACTTTGGTATGTTTAATTTGAGGTTGTTTATTAAATTAATATTGTGATATTATAAAATTATTGGATTTAAATAATAGTTAATTAAAAAATATTGATTTATTATATAATGTAGTAGTAGGTAGTAATATTTGTAATTTCAATTATTTAATTAAAAATAGTGCTTCTTGTCAAAAAGTGGCATCAAAAATCAACACCGATCGTTTCAGATCTGCATTTTAGCATCGCTAAAAAAAATGACATGGCTGTGTTGAAACGGGCGGTCGCGTTTGTTATTGATGGCCTCACGAAAAACTGCCCGCGCTTGCGGTCGGAACGCAGGGATAGAAACAGCCTTTTTGACAGTTTTTGTGGATATCTCTCCTGCTGCTATCTACTGGAATATTTTGGAGCCGGCAAAAAGAAAACTCCTTTTAGTTTATAATGTTAGCGCGTGAAGCTAGCCGCGTTATTAAATGGAACGCATATATAGCCGAACTGCGCAGCGAATTTTAAAAATAGCATTCCACAATAAGTTTTAATCTATATATTTTGGGCTGCATTTGTGAACGCATATAACTGTAATAACTGTCCCTTCTGCGTTCCGAGAGCTAGCGCGGGCAGTTTATCGTGGTGCTATCAAAAACCAGTGTCATTTTTTTTAGCGATGCTAAAATGCAACTCGGAAACGATCGGTGTTGATTTTTGATGCCACTTTTTGACATGAAGCACTATTTTGAATTAAATAATTGAAATTAAAAATATTACTACCTTATCATTATATATTAAATCAATATTTTTTAATTAACTATTATTTAAATCCAATAATTTTATAATATCACAATATTAATTTAATTAACAACCTCAAATTAAACATACCAAAGTTGAATATGGTTACACGACCTTGGCTAAAAAACCAGCGATCCGTGGCAGCGATGCTGAGGTCGGAACGCGCCGCGTATTATTTATTGGGTTAATATTTTCATGAACGTGTCGTAGAGATGCGTTCAATATGCGTCATTTATTCACAGTTCCGATTGGTTTAAATCAGTGACGTTATTTCGATTAGTGCTGTCCTTTGAAATTGTTTGAGTTGGATAGAGACGAATATAGAGCCGGTTGATGTTTTCGTGTCAGCCTTGTGCCCATTTACGAGTGTAGGTAATTCCGCCATCTTGAGAGCGATTCTGTTCAAGAATGTGACGAACTTTCGGGCTTTTATATGTTTTTTTTTACAAAAATTGTAATAAAACTGAATATATTTAAGAATATAAGTATTTGTCGGTAAATTTAGATGTCAGTTTCATTAAATAATTGTCAACGAGCCTAGACGTGCGGTAAATCAAATTCTCAAACAGTGTTTATATCACTAGAGTAGACATCGCGTAAGCTTTCTAATAATTTTCGCTCGCCTAATTCGGTTTTTTGTTTCGACTTTCTTCATTACTGACGAAAAAGTGTGATAGGTATATAGGGCTATTACAAAAAAGTCAGGATCCACCCGAGGTATGAAGTTTTCGGCTAGAAATCCCGCTTAAATGGGCGTTGTTGGGGGGCAACCGAAAACGTTAAATCGGGGGCTCAATCGGCGTCCCGGTGAACTGCAGAGCCGGGTCGATCGTCTGTCATAAAGAATGTCAAATTTAGGAAAAGCTTAGTGTTTATAGTGTGAGAACTAGTGTTAAAATGTCGACTACCATGAGGCCAACTCTCCAGACGGTCCCGGAGTCTTTGCCAGCAGACCATGTGACGACCCCAGCTGCAGTCACTCCTGCCACCACAACAGCGACATCTCAGGTGCAGCCAAGGCACCCCAGGCCAATTTTTAAGGTAAGTTTTTTATAATATAAATTTTCAAGTTCCTTGGTACTGTATGTTTATTTACCTACATAAATTATTATATAGGTAAACAAACATATATTTATTGTATTTAAAAATAAAGGATTTTCTTTATATAATTACATTAATAACAATAAGCATCAACTTTCTCAATAAAAGCAACCATCCAAACCGGTTTCTGTATTGTGAGTCACTGAAACATTACATCATTTATAAGAAAGATCTCATATAAAGATAATTTGTTGAGGATGACTATAAATACAGACCAGTGCAATATCCAGTAGCCTAGATTATGAACTGTATAGAAAGTGTGGTCAGTGTTGCATGCTGTCTTAAAAACTGTAATAACACAAAAATAGTACAATCTCTTAAGTGACTTAATTTTAGGTCAACATATATACCTAGTTTACAACATTAAACCTTTATATTTAGTTTTTTATGGTAATCAAAATTTTAATATTTTTAAATTATTATTTTTTTTGTTTTAGAAATTGAGAGGAATATTGCTAGGACCTGAGGCTTTTCTCAAAAATATTTATTTATCAATTAGATGTCAACATTACAATTTTATTGTTTGTATGAATGTTATAGTGACAGGTGTGGTAACATTTACCATTTTACCTTAATGTTAGCCATTTTGGTGGCTAGTTATTGTTAACCTCATAGTCATGCTTTAATTGTTATTTATTTTGAACAAGTATCAAGGAATTTGTATTTTAACAGCTTTATGCTTAATAGTGTTTGTTTTTGTGAGAAGGTTTTGGGAGATTTGTATTTGTGTACCTGTATTTTGTTCTAAATTATTTCTTTAGATTCATGTTCTCGGAGCTAAAAATGGAATAGCTAATTGAAAATAACTGAAGCTGCTGTTAAAACAATAATGAGATACCAGAATCATTATTGTGATAATTATATATAAAGATTGTGTTAATTTTTATCAATCTATACCCACTATGAAACCTTACTAAAAATATATGAATGTGTCACGTAAACTATTTGTACAAGTTACATAAATAACTTAGGTACTATTCTTAGCTTCTATTTTTAATCCTTTTAGTTAAAGCAGGCAAGGAAACCTACATAGTTGTCTAATATATTTGTTAATGCCATACATGTCAAATAATATGATGATAAGGAATAATATTTAATGTTTAAAAAAAATATACACACATTAATTTTCTTTCTATTCTTTTTGTAGACATACATTAGCTACTGACCGTTATAAAATAGTAAAAAAGGAAAAATGACTTATGACCCGCTTATTCCCTTCTGTGTTATTTATAATTTCATGCTACTAACACAGTGTCTAATTAACAATATTTACATAATGCATAGTCTAGAAAAATGCTTGATTTCCATACATTAGCATACTTCTTGACTTTGTTTACTTATTTTCTTTTATGACAAGTGTGCAGGATTCTATTGAAATTTTATTATGCTTCATGTGTATCATGTTATTTACACTTAAATGAAATATACTAAGGGCCAGATTAATAGTTGTTGCTAAGAAAGTGCTAATCTCAGCCAATATTTCCGACTGTCAAATTGAATACAAAGTTACCTAGGTTTGCATTTTATTCTGATTATACATAACTAAGTATTACTTGATTATCCAAAAACCATTTTTAACCTTATTCTAAAAGTTAATTACATAATGCAGCTATCAAGACTTGTAATTAGGGTTTAAGTAGATTTATATTACAAATCTTTGTTAGGTATCTATTTTAATGTTAGTCTTAACAGACTAGAAATTGGTAATTAAAGTAGGAAAACTTTCTTCTTATCTTACTTACAAAAGCTTTTATAATGTATCATTAAGTATATTCAAATGAGGTGATTTCAGGAATTTACTTTTGATCTACCATAAGTTGCCCCTAAAGCAGTTAAAGAAATTCGAAATTGCTTACTCTCATAATTGACCATAAAAAAAACACCCAGTTTCACAACAACTCAACTAAACTCCTTTTTTTTTACTCATTCAAAAAGGTTTTCTCGGTTTTCAAACATCAAAAACACAATTTCTTGTGAATTTAGTTAAAAATCACCTTGATTTGCCTCAGGATAGATTTGGGTAAGTTTCATATTCTCAAAGGAGTATGTTACTCCAAGAACCATTAAATTTGAATGTGTCTTAGTATACGGGTTAAACATCATCACCATACCAGTCCACTCATTACCCATATCGCATCAGTGTATCTGCTGGTGTACCTAACATACCTACTATGTAACATGATGTAATCCAAAATGTTTTCGTTCCTCAATTTTCTATACAATAACAATCTCTTATCATTTGATTTCTAATCTTATCTCGGCACATTTTACCCCACACGTTGTTAACTAACGCATCTCTGTTGTGGTACTTCCCAAAAATCATGCCACACATATGCGTGACATTTGATTGTGACCTACCAGCCAGAAAGGTTGGTCTTATTCCTATATTTCTTTAGGCAAATAATATTTTGTGTAGTGG
This sequence comes from Monopis laevigella, assembly GCA_947458855.1. Lineage (NCBI taxonomy): Eukaryota > Metazoa > Arthropoda > Insecta > Lepidoptera > Tineidae > Monopis > Monopis laevigella. Next base: position 3,324,492 of record OX381577.1, on the reverse strand, counting down.
AGAAGTAGGTACGTAGTTTAACACCAAAATGGCCTCTGATTATTCTTAAATTGTTCTACTTCCAATAGTTGTCCTGTCTGCAGGGTTAAAAAAAAATACAATGGAGCCCTAGAGAAATCGGATGGAATCGGCCTTCAGTCAACAAAGTTTTAATTTTGTCAGTTGACACAGTAGATTACGCCTAGAGTTCATGATGGAATCGCCAAGATATTTAGACGTGCAGGCGCCTTAATCTGGCTCTTCTCACGTCGACGCGACGCGGCTCGAAATATATTCGATAAAAAGTGACATAGTCTCTATTGAAAGCTCTTCATCATTCTAGTATTTCAATTCTGAAAACGTAACAATTGTCTTTGCTGGGTAGTCTGATTCTAAACTTTAATTTATCTATATTCCGCCTCCGTGGTCACCGAACACGACTTCCAAACGGTTGCTTCGTTTTTGCCACACATAATACAAGCCTAGAGCTAAGCGTATTATTATTATTTCATTGTATAGTAATCGCGCTTATAACTCGTCAATAAATAGCGATTATCAAGAGGTAGATCATGCAAAATGCACATTCCAACAATACAATAGGAGTACTAATTAGCTACAAAGTTTCCAATCCTTTCGGTTAAAATTATATAAATAAGTTTTCCCTGCGAAATAAAAGTAGTGATAATTTGTAAATATAACAGCGGTCATCATGTGCCTACGCACTTCCACGACTGCGCTAAATAAAGCCGCTGCAGCGTTACGTGGTCTCGGCGTAATGCGGTGACAAGTCAAAATTACGTGTATTCTTACACATTGTTTTCTATGGTATATATACATTTACATAAAAAAAACGGGATTCAACAACTCAACAGGGAGATGGTATCAGGTAATTTACCATTACAGTTATCCATTTTTGGGGCCACATTCTAATAAGACAATAATTTGGTATATTCCTGGTGCCTGAATGTTTGAATTTTTTTATTAAATATTTCTTACCAACATCTTTGTCATTAAATTATTTACGACATGGTATATGAAATTATGTTGAGCTTTCGTATCTATCCATATTTAGAAAGGTTTACATTTACTAACCAGCAAAACTATTTTTACCTTAGATCAGTCATCGGCAAGGTCGTTAAAAATTATAGACGCATTAAAATCAGAGGCCTAAGTATACCTATATGTACAAACGTTTATCAATCAAAAGGTTAGCATTACAGTGAACGCTTCCTTCCATTATTTAAAAGTCATTCACCCTATAACATTCGCACTAAATCATAGCTGTCAAAATTACACACGGTTGCGTATATTTACGTGACGTGGTTCGTATTTTATATAAAGTTTTACACAAAACTTACTTAGTACACCCTTTATGTTAGCATCCGTACGTAAAATGTGATCCTTTTTTCCTACCGTACCGTACCTACGTAGGGACGTAATCTATAAACCGAACAGTGTCATTTAACCGACTCCCTGGTTATTTACAAAACGGCTAAAGGTCACTAAAGGTCAAGTGCACACCCGAATCTATGTGCCGAAATATACAGTTCGATAGACCAGCGACATTCAGCGACCCTCGAACCAAATCCAAGGTATTACCTAGTGTATTAAGTAGGTATAGCTTGTGTTTTAAACATCTTTTCAAGACCCCGCAGATGTCCTCAGGGTACCCAGTGGATGTGTTGTATTTCCACTTCATCGTAGCCGAAGGTAATCTGAGTCTACACCGAACAAATAGCAAGCTCGTCTCGGTGTTTGTATCGGCATTGGTAATATCTATAAACAATTCCACGATTAGGTATAGTAAAACTGGGTCGGACAGCTTAACGTGCTCTTTGGAACTTCCGTGTTGTTGTTAATAAAATGAAGAACTTATTATAATATTTATGTCGATTTAATTTAAAGTATTTTCAATTGTCACGTTTGCATAATGGTGTGCTTCAATCAATTTTGTATTAATCGCCGCCTCCGTGGCGAAAATAATAAAATATAAGTACGTTTTGCTGCACAGTTTGTCATGGTCTGGGTGTTTATAAAAAAAGATGTATTATATTATATTATATACAGTATTTAAGTAGTTTAAGTATTGTTATGCATCTAATGCATCATTGTTAAAATTATATGTATATCCTTCTATCGAAGGTTCCGCACCCTAAGCATATTTCACTCTCTCAAAGGTTAGCTGGTAGAAAATGCCTAAGGCATTAAGCTCGCCTATGTACAATTTTGTGCAATAAAGAATTTAAAATAAATAAATAAATGTATTAGTATCGTTGTTTCGGAAGCATATAGTACAAGTCTGGAGCTTAGTTTGTGACCAGGGGCCATACTGGGAAGCCCCATCGACATAGGTACCAAACGATTAATAGAAATCGAAAATTAAATGTATAGGATTGGACGTTTCACGTCGATCGAGGTTTACCCATCTTCCTATACATTTTTATAAATCCCCGCGTCGATCGGTATGCGATGTGGCTTTCCAGTAGAGCCCTAGGCAATATTTGTGAAATGACCTACACATGATTATTATTAATACGAATATCTTAATAAGCAACATAGAAAACACAAGAAAATTTGTATAAATAATTCACATGTTCCAGACCCATAGTCTTAGGAGTCATGGCAAACACAAGTTCCCCTCGTGGAGGAGTGTCCTTCCCACACCCCTTCCTTATCGACCTGGACCAAGCTACACACACCTGTTGCCGTCAGCTGGGTTTCTGCTATTTTGTTTCTGTATTGTTTAAGTGTCTGTGTAATAATGAAAGATGTGTCTCACATCTTGCCCTGGTCACAAACTAGGCTTTTAATATGTGTATAGTACGTTTTTGCCGTGAGTGCGAAAGAAAAGGAATGACGTACGTTGATCCCACACTAGTTAGGTATCTATGTCGTTTGCGCACAAATGTTCTGCCGGCTTGCAGGCAATTTCGTATGAGCGAGTCAGTTGTGTGTTAGTCTGTAATGAAAAACGTAAATTAATAAATAAGCGAACACTCTAGGGGTCAGGACTCAAAGGAGAATAATAATATCCGGAAAGGATATTTCTAATGTCTTAAGGAACGCTTGTATTAAAAAACAACACGTTCATGCATATAATGCATGGATTAAAGGTCTACTAATAACTTCCGAACCCTTGGCCTCCATACGCGGTGTTGTCCGCTTGAATACGCGCCCTTAAATCTATATACATACTCGTACATACATGACATGCCTATTTTCAGCTTTATATATATTTTTTTAAACCTATAATTGCCCTGAGCTAGCTTTATAGAGTAGTAGGCGTTTCACGTACCCGGTCGTGATACTATGTTAAAAGTTGTTAAAATAAATTGATCCTAATATTTTTCCCTATCGTTTGGTGCCATAACAGTACAAGTATATTTTTTTCGGATTTATATGTAAATCATAGCATGTCATATAAAAAAAAAAGAATATTTCCTTTCAGTAAAATTTGCCATTAACAATATTTAGGGTACCTTCCTTCCAACCACAGGTTTATTTTTCACCCCGTATCATATAAGTCTGATTAGGATAGTAATTACCGAAATACGGGTTTTGCATGTTCGGAATAAGGTTTTTTGAATTAGCATTTAATACAGATTGTACTAAGTAATATAAAATTGTAGGATATATTTACATTGATATTAGCGTGGTGACTAGGGTTGTATATCAACAACTAACTTATATAACTATGTATTTCACCACAAAATATTTATCATGTTTTGTGAAACTTCGTATCAATAAATATATATATATTACATTTACATATTCTTTACGAGAACATGAACTTAAAAAAAATTCAATTCCGAGCAAATAAAAACTTTCTTTTGAAACAATCGCACGTTGGGAATGAAATTCCTGTTCGATTCCCCTTGACCTTTTTTGGATGAAACGTACCAGTTGTAGCATCTTGTTTTATGTTATAGGTATTATTGGTATCGTAGGCTGCTTTTTGGTACTCATTTAAATGGTTATTATGTAAATGCCAATATGCATTTTAACTGTCTTTGTTATAGACAATTAAAATGCAACCAGGATAGAATTAGATTATTCAGTTAAACGAATTTCCTAGCTATTTTATCTGTCTATTACCAAAGAACCCTGTACCACATTTCCCTAATTTCCACATAAATATTAAGTTATATTTACCCGTGTGCTTAATTTCGTTTAAATCTATCGATATACAAAATACAAGATTTTCGTTTATTTATCTGGCTTTGCAGCTATTTTATGCCTTTTTATTGTTCTCTGCTTTACATATTAGCAGACCACACCACGAGCCATTCAATAAAACCGGTAATCAATGTAACGTTATTCTTACTATCATACACAATGTTATACCTGGAACCTAATATACCTTACCTCCCTATTTTAAGGTTATTATTAACTTAACTTAATGGCCTCTACGCGTGCGCGTAATTTTGCTAGTGCACCCATTCGGCACTGGCAAAATTAAAAAAAAACTTTTTTATTTGTAGTAAAAGAGGGATAATAGGATGGAAAGGACTAGGGTAGAGAAAGGAATGGCGACATGACCGTATGCAAACATACGGTATAGTCCTGCCAATGTCAAGTGAAGAAGAAGGAAAAATCTACAGTAAAATGGGTACCGCCATTTTACTGAAGATTGTGGGATTATTTGAGATAACACACACACCGAGATCACTGGGTAAATGCTACACTTCTCACACTTAATATTACTATACGAATGCTTATTCTACAAAATTAGTACACTTTTGCACAATAATATTCAATAAAATTAAATTTGAAAAATAAAATATAAACACGCGTTTACACTGTTCGGGCTACCCTCAAAGAATCCTATTTTAAGGTAGATATTATAAATGAGTTGTCAAACTTTATAATTGGTTATGAGAGGTTTAATAATTTATGCAAAAGTATAATAATCTACCTGCGGGCAGGTATTATTTATACCCTCAATTTAGTGATACTTTAATCTTATTGATTGACACCCTATTTATTATTCTGACACTTTTTAAATTCAATTTATCGATGACTTAATTATAACTGTTGGTCAGGGTAGTTACGAAACGAGCAGCGGGATGAATAAATATCATTGAGACGTGTACATTTCACTGCTTATTTTGTAACCGCATTACCTTCATTCGTAATGGTCGCTGGACCATAATCTGTTTGTTAGATTACGTTGTTGCTAATTGTCTTGAGGTTTTCATAAGATTCGTCGTACCGGCAACAGTATAGCGGATATAAGAACATACAATGGCTACGACACGGAAATAGAGTGCATGATTTTTTAGGTTTGGTTGATGCTTATATGTTGATGTATTCTTTATAGGATTTGTTGCTTGGTAATGGATTTGACATTTCAGTGTCGTGAATAATAAATTATCAAATACTATTAACATTTCGCAGGAAATACTGATCACCATGAGTTCTTAGTTTAGGGTTCTTACAACAAATTCGCAATTAATACCATCACGGGTGCCTATTTGGATTGGTGCCCGAGAACCGTTAAAACGGCCTCAGGGTACCCAGCGGATGGATTAACCCATCCTCACTTCGCCGATGGTATTCGGAGGCAACACCTAACAAGTGGTGAGCTTGTTGCGGTGTTTATGATGAAATAGCCTCGTTGTATAAAGCGGTCACCTATCCCAGGCCGGCCTTGTTGTCATCTGCTTAACCTTGTTATCAGTTGCGCAGTTACTAAACCACTAGGCTGGGCTCGCTATTTACACATTCGCAATTAAAAAAAAACAAATTAAAGTTCTGATACTTACTATAGTTTTGTTTATAAACAAAAGTTTTTATACAAAATAACGTTCAATACCTTCTCGGTTGGCTAAAAATTAACATCAACATCCTAATTTAAACGTTCAATTGATATGACTAATGTCTGACTGACGTATGCCAGATTATATACCGTTGTATTATACTGTACTACATACCGCCCCTAATTTCCTATTAGTTATACCATTGTGACATTGATAAGGCTTATTATTATATATAGGTTAGCTGCCAGATCATTCACCTTTAAACATTTAAAAGCAAACATGTGAAACATATGTTTCCTATGTTTCTTCTAACGCCCGAGATTGAAAATAACTATATAGGTTCTTATGAAGTTTTTTTGCTTATTACAATACTTCACTCATTCCAAGTAGTATTATTATAAAAAAATGAATTTAGGATTCAGATAGAAAATTTTAGAGACCTCAGTATAATTAGCTTGTTAAATTGTTATAAAAAACTAAGCCAACCCGTTTGGCTAGCTGCAACCACAGTTTCTCTAATAAATATATCTGGAAGGGGCATAAGTACGACAGTGGAGTGACCAGCGCTTTCTCTCACACACGATCAGTATGGGTAGGATTTATTTTAGTTGAATGACGTCATTACGGAAGGACGTAACGTCACCTTCTAGACAGGTGACTAACCGGTGGTCGTATTGTTATATCTTGATACGGTAACGGTCTTATGCCCGATTTCATCAACGATCCGTAACTCTAAAGGAGCCCCTAAATAAGAATTTTGACATATTTGCTATGAAACAACTGTCATTTAATGTCCATTAACTTTGTTAACCCTTGGAGTTGGTGAAATCGGGCATTAGTATATGCTACTCAAATTAAATATTTAATTCAAGTATGCCTTGTCTATTTTTACCTAATGTCAAATCCAGAATTTTATTATTGTTATATATATTTCGTGCCAGTAGGACTGGTGTTTGTCTAGGCACTAAAAAGACTATTAAAATTCCGGGGCTTTCCAGGATTTCAGCTGGCATCTCTTTAGATTTTTTTTTATTGGAGCACAACATGTGACTTTGTATCTAACTGGTGGTGAGCAGACCTACAAAGTCCATGAATGGGGTCAAACAATATTGATCGCTCCCACTATGCCGGCTAAATGATGCGATTACGAAATGGGGAGCGACAATGACGAATTGCATTACGAGTATATTTTAATATACTCGATGCTTTATCGTCAATTCAACTACCCATTTCGTAACCGCACCCTGAAAGGAGACTACCACCTCGACAAGAAATCGAAATTTTTAACCACTCGGCCATAACTTAGTTTTTAGGCTTATCTCCTATTTAATCTACAAACACATTAACATTCTGGACCCGAGATAAATATTTGGTAGGGGAAATGGTTATTGCTTAGTCATTCATTTATACGGTTGAACCTTTCAATCAGCAGACCCTGGTCCAGGGAAACCGTTTCCGTCGATCTGACTACACCATGATGGCTTAATTTCCGCCAAGAACGTTCGACGTAACTCGTTATTTTTTCTTTTCAATCAAGAACTCTGGGCGACGAAATACTGGCATTCAGCCATGATTATCGTGTTTAATGATCGGTCGCGTTCGTTTTTATTGCAATTACACAGATTATCCTAATATTATTCAACTTTCCATTTTGCTTACATTTTTTCTTGTTTAAATTGTTTGTTGATTCCAAATATCACTCGCCACTATCTCTTGATATTACATAGTATGCTTCCTAACTCCTAACACATACTATATTAAAAACATAGAGGTTAATCAATAAATGCATAATACTTATTGATATATCGTTAGACTTAAATACACTACAGTGTGTAAGTCTCGGGTTCAAACCCTAATGTCGTGGAGGTTTTGAACACCACTATAATGCCTCGTAGACCATTTAGGCTGTCGATTCCAGTTTACTATACCAACTTGTGAAACTATTTATATAGATGGGTAATTAATCTATCAAATATCATTACGATTTGCCAGTTTTTCGGTGTAAACTCTGAATAAGACAATAAAAACGCAATATGTGTGGGTACATTTTTTATTAAATATATTAAAAATAGTAATGTTTAATGCTTGTTAAATGTTAATAAAAAATATGTAAGATAATATTTCAAAGGCGAAGGGTACGACGTCGTCTCTTAGGGTTGTGCAGGATTATTAGGGAGCATTCTGTCAACTAGTTTGATTGATGATGCCAAGAAGAAGATTGAAGAAAGCTCGCGGATTCCCTAAGGCGCTAGGGTAGGACAGGTCTTTTCACAAACCTTATAAAAAAACACGACACGAAAGAACAAGTTATTTACTTAATTGTGGTTCCGTAAAATATTTAGGTTCTGTTTTTAGTGAAATTTTAAACCTACACCACTGAAAAGTTCCTCACTATTAAATAAAAACAGTATATTTATGTTAGAACCCTAGTTTTATTTGTTATTTAGGTGAAAGTTTTTTTTTTGGTCCTTATACAGACCGTAGAATTAATAAAAAATGATATTTTTTTTGTTAAAAATCTTTGTGTTAAACATGTGTTAATTTTTTTTATTCTCAACGTGGATTAGCTGGAAAGACTATCTATAGCAATATTTTAGTTAGTGTAGTCTTGTTTTATGGAACCCTAAATAAATTCAAAAGCTGTCTTACAATTTTCTCGCGCAAAATATTATCTTTATTGAAAAATGATAACTCAGCGATTTTATTGTTGTTTTTGTAATCTTCAATGATTATACCTATTTTTTAAAAGCTTTTAATCTTATTTTTTCTATCAATGTAATTTTTTTTATGCATTTTTTTTTTAATGTCAGGTAGTCAAATTGTTTGGAATAATTCAATAGTTATGTTATGAGAAAACAAAGTACATAATATATTATTCAGGACCCCAAGTGTGAGTTTTCTAACTATTACTTTGCGTTTGAGTTAACTAAAATTTGTATGGGAAATAGTTCAGCGCTCCAAGCGGAAATTTTGAGAACTAAAAATGCGAGCGTGTGATTGGTCAAAATGTTAACGCAGTAGTAAAGTTAACGCGAAAGTAAATGTTAAAAAAACTCACACTAGGGCACTACTGATTGCAATGATATATTGATGTGGTTTAGTAACTTTTTCTAAAATATTTTGATAATTGTTAGCCGTAAGTTGCATATACTAGGAGAAAATAGGTACCTACAAGGTTCATACCTAGATGAAGGAAAAACTAGTCCTTATTACCTCACCTCCTTACTAAGTAGAACCATTTGTTTTCTACTGCTCACTTTCTTATAAAGTACCTACAGTAGGCGACAAGGTTGGTTGTAATAGATACCTATGCAACCCTGTATTAAAGTTGAAAATGGCTACAATGTATACCTTAATATATTGCTACCAGCTGTACTTAAAGCATCAACATCCTTAATTTACTTTCAGTTAGTGAAAGATATTGGATTACACAAAAAATGGAACAAATACTTCTTGACCAGTGTTAGCATTAGGGAGACATTCCAATTTGTTAGAACCGTAAAGAAGATTTTTTTTTTGTCGTTTTTGCTACTTATTTGGATTTTGCCTTCTTATATCTAGGTTAAATGCCTAATTTACGTAATCACCATCACAGATGCCTATCAGCGAGCTCTACTGCCTCGGGTACCCGGAGGGATTTTTTTTTGTCCCCCCTCGTCTCGTATTATGAGTGTACACCAAATAAGTGGAAAAGCTCGTCGCCGTGTTTTGTAAGAATATAAACTGTAGCGCAAGTTTGTATAGTGAAACTGGGTTGACTGCTTAACGTGCTCTCCGAGGCACTATAGTGTTGTCAAACAAATGTAGGTATATAAATAAAATGTACATAATAAAATAAAATAATAATAATTAATAAATCATTTATTTCATTTCAATAGGTTACAATTTTAACAATTTTAATAGGCTACAAAAGTTATACAATTTCTTATGAACGTAATGTCCAATGAAGATTTTTGCAAACAAGTGCTTTTGTTAATGTGTATTTACGAATTCTTGATCATAAAGAAAGAATTTTATTTCTAAAAAAACTTATTATTTAAAGTAATCAATAAATAATCGTCCATAAAGTTTGAGAACTCTAAGTTTGTTGGTTTATTTTCAGTCTCAGATCATACCATATAAGATATAGGTAACTATAAAAATTCAAATTGAATCCCAGTTATACAATTATACAGTTTTCATACAAAGAAAGGTGTTATCCTCTACAAAAAGCAACACAGTGTTTGCTGACGAAGTTACACGTGCCCGCGTATAATTACTTGTGGGGGTGCATGCCCCACCTGCGGGCTCGTGCTCACCCCGGCGGGGGTGTTAGCATTGAGATGCTATAGATGCTGCCACCCCGTGACCTTTGCTCTTATATTACAACTGTATCCTATGACTGCCGGAACATTTTTCAGGGCTTATAAATGGGTTATTTCTACCATGATTTTTTTTAATCAGTGACCTTAGCCAATAAATGGTTTAATGGCAAACTAAATGTGGCGTTGGCTTGCGTTGCATGCGAATACTTTTAGGCGAAATATTATAAATAAATAAAAAATTAATACCATCACGGGTGCCTATTTGGCTCCCGAGAACCGTTTAAACGGCCTCAGGGTACCCAGCGGAGGGATTAACGAAATATTAATAAACTTTTTTTCTAATAGGCTTAATAATATAAAAGTAAACGCACCATCCTTCCTTGTTATGAACTCTTTAAAATTAAGATATTTTGTTATTTTAAACATAGATGAAAACATAGACGTTTTAAAATGAATTAGAAAATACATCTTTAAAAGAGATTTTCGGATTCATATTTTTTTGTAATAATAATGTAACTATAAATAATTTGCTATAAATGAGTGATTGTTAGCCGTGGGTGTTGATACACAAATCTCAATGCTGTAGTCGTGAACTTGACCGAATGATTCATCGGACCGGTTCACTCAATCAATCTTAGATCGAACTGTTACAATGTTAGCAAACTTTGTACTTAATTATAATCAGATTCAACTCTATGTAGAAGAACTAATAAGGGTCAATATTACTGTTTCCTTTGGAGTTTATTTTATAATATAAAAAATGATTATTTTTTATAATATTGAATATTATAAAAAATACTTATTGCGTAAAGGAAAATCTAATTATGTTTAATAATGAGTATTTTTAATGATTAATAAAAATATATATATATACATATTTAAACCTTATTTTGGTTACATAGATAATAATTTATTTTTTAATCTAAATTATTCGTCCTTGTGAATTTTTTTTTAATTGATAGGGCACCAAGGGGACAATAAGATGGTGAAGATAGCACTATACAAAAGTTCAAGTTTCTACCTCAAGTGGTTTTCAAAATATCGGTCTGACTGGAGAAACAGACGGACGAATTTAGAGATCCCATAAGGTTTTTTTTGTTAAAAGCGCACGGAATTCTTATGAACACAACCATTTTATTTTAAAAACATAAATGTGACCAACAATAAATATATTGATCTATCTATACTTATATTATAAAGCTGAAGAGCTTGTTTGTTTGGTTGAACGCGCTAATCTCAGGAACTACCGGTATGAATTATAAAAAATATATTTTAGTGTTGGATAGCCTAATTATTGAGGAATGCTATAGACGAATATCACTACAACCAATAGGAGCGGAGCATCAATGAAAAATGTTTCAAAAACGGGGAAAACGTATTATTCCCTTTGAGAACTCCCGTTGCGTGCGCTGCGTAAACTTACACAGGTAAAAATTGTCAGCTAGTATAAAAATATCATGATAAAAAAACTATAGAATAGATAGTATTGGACTAGACTAGAAGAGTGGGTAAGATTGCACTCAAGTTGATTGGTTTTCCTTTCAAAACAACATTGACAGTAAATAAGTTCCTTTAGTATTTTCTAGGAAAAGAAAAACGCCTCTATACTTTTGCAATGAGGTTCTATTTACTTTGCATATACGAGGGGAGGTCCAAAAGTTCGCGGAATGAAAGTGTTATAAATAAAATTAAACAATAAATTTAATTTTTCCTTTTCAATATAATCCCCCTTAAGCTTAATACATTTATTAGATCTATGAATTAATTTTTCTAAACCATCATAAAAATATTTTTTATCTTTTCCCTCAAAATGAGCCGAAATTGCCGCCTTTACCTCATTGTCGTTGGTAAATTTCTTTCCCCTTAGCTCTTTTTTTAAATTTGGAAACAAATAAAAATCACTTGGTGCCAGATCTGGACTGTAGGGTGGGTGAACAAGTGATTCGAAGCCATGCGTGTGCAGAGCAGCCATTGCAACTTTGCTCTTGTGAACCGGCGCGTTGTCTTGCAAGAGCAACACACCCTTAGTCAATTTTCCTCGACGTTTCTCCTTGATGGCCTCCTTTAATTTTTCTAATATCGTTGCGTAGTACTCTCCGGTTATGGTGTTTCCCTTTTCTTTGTAATCGATCAATATTATCCCCTCACAATCCCAAAAAACAGTAGCCATCAACTTTCCAGCTGACTCTGACACTTTGAATTTCTTTGGCGGTGGTGTCCCATTCTTATGCCATTGCATGAACTCTTGCTTGGACTCAGGCTCGAAGTAATGAACCCATGTCTCATCTCCGGTAACAATCCGCTCCAAAATCTGTGCAGGTTCGTCTCCACACAACTCCAAAAACTGTTTCGACGCATCGACGCGCTGCTGTTTCTGAAGCGGCGTGAGCATTCTCGGTACCCATCTTGCACTGACTTTTGTCATACCCAGGTGGTCATGTAGGATTCTCAAAATGGTGGTATCTGATACTCCAACTAATGCAGATAACTGTTTTTTCTTCAAACGGGCATCCTCCAGTACAAGTTTTTCCAGTTTTTCCACGATGTTTGACGTGGTGGCCTCAATAGGCAGTCCTGAGCGAGGGTCGTCTTCAATCGACTCCCGACCATGTTTAAAAAGACCATGCCACTTGTAAATCATTGTTTTACCAGGGCACTGTTCCCCATAAACGGTTTCCATTTCATTCAAAATGGTCTGAGCGTTCTTTCCTTGCTTGGTAAGGAATTTTATCACAGCATGTTGTTCAATTTTCTCCATAGTTTCAGTTTTCTTCCGGATTGACTTCTTTATCAGGCGAGTGTTTGTAAACGAATGACGCAATAGAGCTGAAACTTCATTAATATACTAATGATGAGTCCCTCATTAGTGTGACACTGCGCGAGCGCGGCTATCCCCACTCCATCCCCTCCATTCCGCGAACTTTTGGACCTCCCCTCGTAAGTCTGCCTATAGTTCAGTTTATAGTTTAAATATAAAATACAATAAAAGACTAAGCGTTAAGTGAACTGACTTTGTAACTACTGTTCTAGTAAGTACCTTTTATAGTTCGGGTTTTTTTATGTAACTGAGTTTTTATGGAACTTGTTTAACAATACATCTTTATCACTGAATTGAAGGAACTAATATGTATTTATATAACTTATAAGAGGGATTTTCAACTTCAACTGAAATAAAATGATTAAGATAAATGGCGTTGGAGATAAGTCGAATGATGTTGGCAGAATGACATTTAAAAATCAACTATAATTATTTTTAATCTTTGTATTTTAGAAAAAAAAAGAGACCTAATTAAAAAAAAAGGGATTGTAAGTAATAATTACCCAAATATGAATCAAAATATGATTATTATAATACTAAAAAATAATAATAAAAAAATAATATATAAAATCGGACCCTCGTATTTCGAAAGCAAGTTTACTAGTTTTCTGATTATATCTGATGTAAATAAGAATACTTAAATTTATTTATATATAATTTTCCAAATAAAACTCACACACCGCCTGACAACAAATCCTAGTTTGTTGTTATGTACTTCTTCATATATTATACGAAGCTAAATCTGGTAGCCGGTATTCTGTCATTCCTATGTGTGGCCTGTTTAACATGCAGGAGACATTCCTGTCCGCAGTCGCCATACACTTGTCTCAATACACACGAGTATTGTGTATGTATGTATGGTAGTGAAAAAGATATGACACTCACTGTTAACCTGAATAGAACCTTAGCCCCAAGGCATACAGTAAGTACTAAAGAACAGTTATACTTTTAACCTTCCTGTTCATTGTACAAAGGATTAAACGTCTTGTTTGCTAAATAATTGGTAAATTTGTAATTTATTATTTTATATAATTTAATATTTTCTGGTCACAAACTAAGCTTACGGCTTGTACTATGTGTATTCCAGAATCAACGGCACTAATACGTATTGGGTATATTATATAAACACACAGAACAAGAAAAACTATGTGTTAAGTTTATAATTTCTGACGCGTTTAGACCCGCAATATTTATATACTAATTTATAATGACAAAACGCGAAACTTTATAAATAACCTTTAGAGAGGTTTCTTTTGGCTTTACAGGTCTTCGACAGGTCCGTGAAATAGACTTCCACTTACTCCGAAATTATTTCAGTCCAGGTTATATGGATTAGACCTAACAAATGCAAAGAATCTTCAATCTTCCACTTAATCCGAAATTATGTCAGTCCAGTATATGGATTAGACCTAACAAATGCAAAGAGATCTTCAAGTCTTCCACTTACTCCGAAAAATTATGTCAGTCCAGTATATGGATTAGACCTAACAAATGCAAAGAGATCTTCAAGTCTTCCACTTACTCCGAAATTATGTCAGTCCAGTATATGGATTAGACCTAACAAATGCAAAGAGATCTTCAATCGTCCACTTACTCCAAAATTATGTCAGTCCAGTATATGGATTAGACCTAACAAATGCAAAGAGATCTTCAATCGTCCACTTACTCCAAAATTATGTCAGTCAAGTATATGGATTAGACCTAACAAATGCAAAGAGATCTTCAAGTCTTCCACTTACTCCGAAATCAGGTCAGTCCAGTATATGGATTAGAACTAACAAATGCAAAGAGATTTTCAAGTCTTCCACTTATTCCGAAATCATGTCAGATCTAATCCATATAAACTGTTATATGGATTAGACCTAACAAATGCAAAGAGATCTTCATTTGTGGCATCTTTATTTACAAAACAAAAGCCTTAAGTCGAAGAATCTCTGCTAACATTGGATTCCTTGCCAGTGTCCGCCTTTGCTTCCGTTCCCCCCTATGGAGTGAAGATAAGCTAATTTACATAACTAGATTCAGCATACCGCTATCGAATACTCGAGGTTAAAATACCCAATTTATTTTCACATCCCTAATTAAGTAAATGCCAAATATCTAGTCTAGCAACATTTAAACTAAATTCAGTCTGTCAATGTTCTTCGTGCTGCCATAAACACATGCTTCTCATATTATAAATCCACCTATTGACAAAAAAAAAGAGATGCAAATAACAAAAAACAACAGCAGCGCCCTCCAAATCCACGACGGTTATGGTACGGCCTCTAATTAACTTTTTAGAGATGTAAGAGTCTCTTTCCTAATTTTCCTGATGTAGAGTGCTACTCTACTGATCATACATTTATTTTTTAAAGACAACTTTATGAAACGTGTTTTGAGCGTCATATCCTCGCTTGTCAAATAAACAATATTTCGAATGGTCACTTGAATGGGTTATTTACAAGAATCGGTCGACATCACTAGAAACAATTATCCGAGCGCTAGCGGGCGTTGTGGTTTGCATCACAAGTTGCTACGATCGGGTTTCCATCGTATTGTAGGTGTCCAATGATCTTTAATGTATGACAATAGATACCGCAATGTGCAACACACCGGTTTTCAGGAGACTACTGCATCGACTTCTTGTCGAGGTGCTTTCAGGGTGCGGTTACGAAATGAATAGTTGGATTGACGATGACGATAAGGCAGCGAGTATACTAAAATATACTCGTCATTGTCGCCCCTCATTTCGTAATCTCATCATTTAGCCGGCATAGTGGGAGCGATCAATATTGTTTAAGAACAATTATTGATTGATCCCATTCAGTCACATGTCGTGTTCCAATAAAAAAAAGGGGTTACTATCTACTAAACTAGTGGCGGATACATTTTTAACCTAAAAGATTTTGTTTTATTTATATCTTTATCCTACGAAGCCTTGTCGGCTTTAATAACGTTCGTTTTTTATACAATTATTTTTCGCACCAGCGTCAACTCTCAGGAGACAACCTCTGAAGTGCTTACGTCAGAAATTATGACGTCATTAAAATGGTTTCATTGAAAATCGGCATAAAATGTTATGTTATGTTACGATGATAAAAATGTTTATGGTATATTATAACACCTCGGAGCATGTAGGAACCCGCTATTAGATTTATGTGCATTTTTTATTAATATCAAAATTATGTGCAGAGTGAAAATAAAAGAGTCAAAAATCATACATTACCATTAAATAATAATAATAAATTTAGGTTAATTTAGTTTAGGAGCTAGGGGTCAACTTAATAAGATTTATAAGTTGAGTCCCTGGCTCTTAAATTATTAGGTCATTCCAGTGACTTAGGAGAAGTTTAATCTTCACTCAAATAATAACAAATGAATTTGAATACTACAAGCGAATAATATTTGTAAAGATATATAGAACGTGCGTGATTTCATTTATTTTGAAATCACGTCCCAATTTATTTTGAAATCACGTCCCAATTTATTTTGAAATCACGTCCCAATTTATTTTGTACTTTCACAAAATTATCAAGTAGGTGCGTATTACAGAAGTAGCCGGAGTAGGCACGGTTTTGAATAGGCTTCAACTCTTTGGAATTTTTTTACATACATATTATATTTCGTACTGTGTTTTATGGATCCAGCTTCGTCCGTCATAATATTTGTGTAAAGACACATCTCACTTCCAAATTGTCTATTACATTCCCGTCATTAAAATACTGGGTGTAATTATAATTTATTTTTCAGACTTTTTTTTTTGAAGAAAAAAATACTTACCTACCTGCTTTTTTTATTTAAAAAATGGGTTCTAAAAGTGATACTGGAGGCATCAACAAAATATTATCATAGTTAAAAAAATACCCAGTATATTTAAAACAACTCGTGACTGTCTTGCCCTCTGAGTTGTTGAAATAAAAAAATTGTGTCCATTAGTAGTGGTAGGAAGAGTCGACATACAAAGATTTACCTCTTGATCCTGAAATTTTTTTTTGTAAATATTTTTCTAATGTTTATGAAATAAAATATTAATATCATTCTTTCTGGTACACATAGTCCAAGCCTAGAGCTTAGTTTGTGATCAGGGCAATATGTGTTTAATGTCCTTCATATTATTATTATTAGTTACAAAAACAACTCCACCCCATTTTTTTGAAAATATGGGATGTAGAAATTTTGTTTTGACTTCTTATTTTTTTAAAAAGGTCCTGTCATTTCATTTTCCAAAGAAGAGTAGTTTCATTGTTTTTGCATACACAATGGTCTAATATGCCACCAGGGCCAACGCGTGTAAAATACAAAATATTTTTTTTTGCCTTTTATTTTTTGATAAAATTAAATTTTAATGTAATAAATATATTGCGTGCTCTATGAAACATTCGATAGGTCTATGTTGGCCTCTCATGTTGCTAACTAGATTTGCTCAGCTTATTACCGATGATTTCCTGTAGTCATATCTTACTAACGGTAACAAGAAAATCATTTTCTAAACACCACGTCCTCTTTTAACAGACCTCACATTTCTATAAATCTTATGCGTGCTTTTTAATGAAAAATATTATTATTTGGGACTAATTAAAAAACATAGTCATTCCTTTAATTTATGCAATATGCAATATTAGTTTTTTTTTTCCGAATAATTGGGAGCATTGATTGCTGCATTGTTTACAAAACATTTAACGTGGTGCTTACTGAGGCTGAGTTGCACCAAAATGGACTCTGTAATTATAACGATTAAAGTTATATAGCCTCGAATGGATCCATTTTATTTTACAGTTCAAATGTCAGCTGGTACTATTGAAGGCATTTTTAACTTTAATCGTTACAATTACAGCGAGTTCGTTTTGGTGCAACTCAGCCTAAGACTGTTTTACCATAGGAATTACAACGCTTCGTCAAGATCATATGATTGCCACGAAAATGTTATTATTGATATTCCATCTAATGAACGTATGTCTCGATGTCGCTTGTGTTCTTTAAATAGAACGGCTATCCCAAGAATTTTGCGTTGTGCTCCAAAGCTTAACTAGTTAGTAACATAAGTAGAATATTAGAAATGTTGACCTACCTAGTCCCAAACTAAGCTCTAGGCCTGTACTATGGGCTCAATATTAAATCGTTGGTATTGAGCCCTTTAAGAGGGCACATAAAGCAAACCAGAAATCCGATTATGAGAATACCTCAAAAGGCTCAAATCTAATAAATATATAAAAAAAACATAGTAATAATACAAGATATTTAGAAGTAACTGGCTCTTTTAAAAACGTTAGAGCATAAAGTTGCCTCGATAGAAAAAAGTTACTTCCATTTTTATTACTTCAATATGAAGATTATAAGTTATGTATTTGTATAAACCTAGCGTTTATTGTAAAATTCAAAATATTATGAAAGTTATAGTATAAAAACTGTATTTTTTCCAAGAATTCCTAGTGCACTCAACAAATTGTATTGGCAATTGGCAATCATTGATTTTTCGTTAAAAATATTCTTGGACTTTATATTGCCCCTAACCACCAGGTGTAAGGACGTAATGTCACATGTATTGCTCCATTAAAAGTTTTGACACTATATCTTTGTTGGTATTCCTTTCATGAATGAAAGATGTCGGTACTTTATCGCATATCACTTATGGTGACTCGTGCATAGGTCGCCAAGCTCCTGCTATATCGATGCTACAATAGTAAAATATAAATAATGTCATTGACTGCGTAGTAGGTAGACGTTTTACCGGTTTCTTACTACCGGTGTTGGCTCTATGTTGCTTACGGACATTGTTCTCATCACAAACACATTTCCTTTGGTCTGGATTATAGATTTGTAATTTTACATTGTCTTCCTTATTATTTTATGGTTGTCTAGATCTTGAACGTTTTTGAGTTCAGTACCCCTAGTGTGAGTTTTCTAACTATTACTTTGCGTTTGAGTTAACTAAAATTTGTATGGGAAATGGGGCAGCGCTTCAAGCGGAAATTTTGAGAACTAGAAATGCGGTCGTGTGGTTGGTTAAAATATTAACGCGGTAGTATAGTTAACGCAAAAGTAAACGTTAAAAAAATCTCACACTAGGGCTACAGCTGGGTATAATAAAAAAACAGCAAGTACCCTTTGATCCATTGTCTATGTATCTAGTCTTGAACGTACCTACATTTTATTTTCCTTTAATATTCCAAATTTCAAGTTTCTATCTAAAATGGTTGCTGAGACTAAATTATTTTTGTGATAAGACTCCCATATACCTCCTATTCTCCCTTTTTTTGTTATGCGGAACTCTAAGTGCGCGAACAGAATTCGCACTTGAACGCTATTTTTAAGAAAATAAATAATATTAGTTTTAGTAAGTTTCTTACCTACCAAATTATTTAAATTCATGTCAACATTTAAACAAAAATATATATTTCTCAAAAAGTAAACATAAATTCAAAAATATATTAATTCAGTTTTCTGTAATTTTAATATACCCAACTTTTCTTCATAGAACACTTTTCTCGATCTCTCGTGTATTTAAAAACTTTTCTTAAGAGACTTAACACAAACACCCTGTATCTGCATTCCCTATACTAGTTGTACCAAATTTCATCTAAATCAGTTCAACGGTTTAGTCCTGTAAACGTAACTGAGCTAATTTCGTATTTATACTGTTGGTATGGATTCCACGTATATTCTAATAATAATACTAAATCGTTTATTCTCGAAATAGTACCTTGCAATTTTTATTTAATTGTTTTAGATTAATTTGAATAATATTTTTTATTATTATTAATTGTTTTAAATTAATTTGAATATATTATGTATTAGATTTTTTTTAAATTATTAGTATAAGTACACTATTTATATGCACTATAATTTTATTAACCCTTTTATTTGAATCCAACTAGCGGTGAATGTTTAATGCTCGTAGCTTGTTCGCTGCCTAGACGTGCACGTAGTTCTGCTACTGCATAATAGATGGCGCGCGCCCGCCTTGTGGCATCAAATGGGCAAGTTTATTGATTTGCTCTGGAGGAAGAGAAGTTATACTTTACGAATATTTGAAAACTGGTACAGCAGAAGTACTTGGAAGCCTATTTCTACTAATATTATAAATGTGATAGTTTTAGAAGGATCGTGTTTGTTACACTTTCACGTAAAAACTACTAACTAATTTTACAGTAATATACCTAGCTCACTGTAGATATCATTTCGTTAGTAAATAAAAAACATTTTTTTAAATTTTTTCTTTAAGTTAAATTCATAGGAATTTATATTTATTAATTTATAGGAATCTAATAAACAAAAAATAATTATTAGTATTTTGTTTTTTCAATACCTATATTAATTAAAAAAGCGGCCCCAGCCTAGTGGTTAAGTCACTGCGCAACTGATAACAAAGTTAAGCAGATGACAACAAAGCCGGCCTGGGATGGGTGACCGCTTTATACAACTAGGCTATTTAATCATAAACACCGCAACAAACTCGCCACTTGTTAGGTGTTGCCTCCGAATACCATCGGCGAAATGAGGATGGGTTAACCCCTCCGCTGGGACCCTGATGCCGTTTAAACGGTTCTCGAGAGCCAAATAGGCACCCGTGATGGTATTTATTTATATTAATTAATTATGTAAAGCAATTGTGCAATGGCTTTATGAAAAATATTACAATACTTAATTAAATAAATAAATTAAAATCTTTATTGCATCAAAAAATTATCTTTTACAATAGTTTTATGTTGTCCTGATACCCGGACTAGGATTACATTTTAATTGCAGCGATCACTTTAAGTTTATAGTTCCTCCTAAAGTTTGGGTTAGCTCGACATAAGAACGATTTTTTTTTTGCTAACTAAAAACTGCTGTATTATACATAAAGAAAAAAATGGCTTTCCCATACAAATTGGTCATTTTAACATTACTAGTTTGTATGGAGAAGGATTTTTTTTTTCATTTGCGACAAATGGTTCGATGGGAAAAGTTGTTCGATTTGATCAGTAAAACCTCATAGAAAAGTTGTTCGATTTGATCAGTACAACCTTACATGATCTATTTTACAAAAACCCAGTATTTTACGGTCTATATTACAAAAACTCAGTATTTTACGAAGACGTAAAATCGATACTAATATAATTTCGTGGAATTTAGTAATGTTGTTCTTAAATCGAATTTCAGAATAACGCTGTTTATTTACAATTATTTTTAATTACAATATACAACGTGGAAGTATAACGCGCAGGTCGAATCTTGAGAATTAGGTACTTATCTCAAATTATATACTATTCCATAGTATATAAGGTTTTATTTAGGACTGACGCCAGGGGGCTGATTATACTAAGATCCATTCGACCAAACTAGGATAAGTCTTTTTCCCAGATAATAATGTCTAATTCAATATTAATAATTAACATCATATGGCTTGTCTTAGAACACGGGGTAGACAGAAGGCAACAAATGTCTTTTCATCGTTCCTTACTATTCGGGGTCGATCAATACATTGTTATTTAACAGAATTGATCACTCCCACCGGACTATGCCGGCTAAATGATGCAGCTACGAAACGGGCAGCAAATGAGACGAATTTGCACGGGTCTATTTTAATTCTTACCGCTTTATCGTCAATTCTACTGCCAGTTTCGTAACCGCACCCTAAAAGACTATCACCTCGACAAGATCGATGCAGTAGTCTCCTGAAAACCGGTGAACCCACAGACTAAAACTGAAATACGACTAGGTCACTTGACGGTCTATACTTATATAACTAATTTAATACTAAAATGGAACGGTAAAAAAATAGTGCAGTTAAAAGCACTATTTTTTTACCGTTCCATTTTTTCTGATACGTATTGTAGGTCACGGTAACGTTTACATTTATAAGATGAAGAGCTTACTTATTTAAAAAACTTTATTGCACAAATGTAGAAAAAAAAAACGCGGACTTAATGCCCTAGCGGCATTCTCTACCAGTCAAACCTTTGAGAGAGTTTGTCATTCTTTCAGCATTTTTTTTATACATGCCAAAACAGCGGTGCATGCCGTTCTTCATTTTCATACTTTCAGTCCCACTTCACTTCAGTTTACGATTTATGTACATTGATTAGGGAATTTGGCTATCCCATGTCAGCGTAATAGGCGTGATAGGATGTGTCGTTACACATAGATACAGATAAGTTGTTATCCGTTTCCCGACAATTGGATGATTGAGGAGTGTGATTAGAGATGGTATGTCAAGGTGACGACCGTTGGGTAAACATATATGTATCTTAATACATATTTATATAAATAAATGTTAATACAATATAAGAACAATAAGACTGATTGATGTAGTAATATATATATAGTATATATATATTGGGGACCCGAGACGCAGGCCTAAGCCTAATTCGGGCGCCAGTCTCACATGGATTCTGTATTATTTCATTGTATTGATGTTTTTGTAATGAGAAAATAAATGAACTATTTTATTATTATTAAACCATGACTTTTTGCTAACGCTAGGTTAGTAACCTACATAGGTTTATTTATTTTGTCGAAATATGTAACAGTAGACTACTGCATCGATTGCTTGTCGAGGAGGTAGTCTTTCATGTTACGGTTACGAAACAGGCGATTGATTTGACGATAAAGCAGCGAGTACCTATATTAAAATATACTCGTAATGCAAATACGTCCATGTCGCCGACCATTTCGCAACCGCATCATTTACCCAGCGTAGTGGAAGCGATCAATATTGTTAAACATCAATGTATTGATCGACCCCATTCATCGACTTTGTAGGTCTGTTTAACATCTATCCAAATGACTCTGACTATTAGGTAATCTTCCGAGTTCATAGTCCGAACATCACTAGTGCCTCGAGACCACGGTTGTCGCTCCAAAATCACTAGTGCCTCGAGACCACGGTTGTCGGTCCAACATCACTAGTGCCTCGAGACCACGGTTGTCGGTCCAACATCACTAGTGCCTCGAGACCACGGTTGTCGGTCCAACATCACTAATGCCTCGAGACCACGGTTGTCGGTCCAACTTTAGCTATACCGCGACAAGCTTACCATTTCTTCGGTTAAGGATTCAGTGAGAAAACCCCTTCACCGTCTCCTGTATGGATATATAATCAATGCTATACCGCGACAAGCTTACCATTTCTTCGGTTAAGGATTCAGTGAGAAAACCCCTTCACCGTCTCCTGTATGGATATATAATCAATGGTTTTAATAAAAATATATTTAACTTGTCGAATACATTGAAACAGAATTTAATACATTGTTATTAAAATAACAATGTATTAAATTCTGTTTCACTAAATTAATGTAAATTGACAGGAAATTAAAAGTCTGCTTTCAAATATGATGTAGCAAAATGTCCGGGTATTATTGATGTACCTAGCGACAGGACGGGTACGGATTTTCACTGACATTTAATTAAATACCTTCTGGATACATACACTAGGTATGTATACTAGGTTTCAGGAACATGTACATTTATAATAATATTTAGGATTTACACATATTGCTCCTGTCACAAACTAAGCTCTAGACTTGTACGTACCAGAAACAACGATTTAATACATATTATATTTTCTAAACGCCCAGACCGTGAAAAACTGTACAGAAAAACGTACTAATATTTTTTTGCCATGATTTTGCCATTTTGGGATCGAACCCACGACCTCCGGATACAACGCCAAAGGCGCAACCACTAGTCTACGGAGGCGGTAATACAAAATTTTATATTGCGTTACATTGGACACTAAGTTCAAATGTCTTTTTATTAGTATAAAACAAACCTGGTTCCTTATGTATGGTACAAATACGTGGTGATCCATGGATTGATTGTCTGACAAAAAGTCTGATGGATGCAGTTTTGGCCCTTGAGAGAGATACAATGTTCTGCTATCCATGGACTTTCCGTACGGAAATAATAAAACACTAATATACAGACTCGTGGGTTCAATTCCCACCCATGGCAAATAAATATTAGTACGTTTTTCTGTATAGTTTGTCATGGTCTGGGTGTACCAGAAACAATGGTGGGTGTTTATAAAATATAATATTTATTACAAATACACATAGTACAAGCCTAGAGCTTAGTTTGTGACCATAGCAATTTGTGTAAATTGTCCTACATATTATTATATGGGCTTTCCGTACGGGAATAATAAAACACTAATATTACCCAAAAAATATAGATCAAAGTAACTAATTGACAAAGTTAAATGTGATATTCATAAAAATTGTTATTGATCCTTGAAGAACACTTTAGTTATAGAAGGTTTTGTCTTTTTATAGCAACAAGTATTAATATACGCAATAGAGATGAAACCTTTTATAAATAAAGTGATCTTCAAGGCTTCAATAAGTTTTTAAGAATAAGGCCATATATATATGAGTGAGAAGTCAGTGTTACCTTCACTTTGAGTTACAGCTTGTTGTTATATAACCAAGTTATAAGTTTGTAGACGGATCTCCGGGGGTTGGGGATAATTACATTCCTGTATAACATGGTTTTGCCTACAATTTATTACTAACATTCCTGCTCTCCTGGTACCTGGAAGCATACTCTCGTTCACTCGTTTGTTCCATGTTTTAGGGTTAGAACGAACTTTATTGTAAAACATGGTAGCCTCTCTCCACATGAATATATGTTTAAGGGACATTGTTCCTTTCTAGCTATCCATGGACTCTCCGTGGGTGATGGGTCATCTCGTCGTTGAAAGCCAGGGAGTGAACTGCAGTGTTTCCTTGACTTTCCTTCTCTGTGTTATACTCTCCCTACACATTACAGGTTTGCAAGCAAATGAGGTATGAAAAAGATTCGAAGGCATATCGTTTTAATTTTTTGTTTTATTTAATGGCCTCTACGTCTTGCGCGTAATTTTGCCAATGTCAAGTTAGTGGGTAGATATATAAATTTGAAGGTACAAAATAAAAGTGGGATAATTGGATGGAAAGGAATAGAGAAAATACGAAGATAAAATAGGAATGGCAATGCAAACATTACGATATAGGCCCATCTTTTAAGGCCAAGATCCTTCCAAAGACAATAAAAAGACTATACTGGAATTCTTCTTGTACTGACTTCCACTGCATGATGATGAGTTTAAATTATTTCATTGATCCCAAATTATTGACTTGACTTGATGTTGTGTCAAAGAAGTCCTCATGATATATATACGTAATAAATAATAAAGATATTTCTTTGTACGTGGCGTCTGGTGTGAGGAAAATTCCGACCCACCCAGCAAATATACTTATCTACAAAGCAAATAGTACGATTGTATGTGCTCACTAATCTCATGTTACTGCTAGTGTAACTCTATTGATAATAAATTTACTTATCTCTTTCATTCAAACTACGTAAGTACATACATATTTTACTCCCTCAGGAATTTATATTAAAATAATTGTCTTAATAAATTAAGAAATATTTATAAAATTGTTATAATTTTGCTTCTTTTTTGAAATAATAGGAAATATCGGTAAAAAATTTAGACATATTTGCGATGTTATGCTATTGCATGCTTATATTTAAGCCAGTTTCTTTCAATTTAAAAGAAAACGAATCGAAAATAAATAAATGTTACTCGCTGATAATGAAATTTAAACAATCGGTTCATTGGTTTTGTGTGATTATCCGGAACAAACAAACAATTAAATCTTATTTCTTTATAATATTAATACAGATATTTGTGAGATCTAGAATGCTGATTTATAGGCCCCGCCCACTCTTAAATAAATATCAGTGAAATTTTTATATACGAGGTATTAACCAAAAATAACTAGTTTATTTGAGCACCATTAACAAAAGCGATCCAATTTCTTAAGAACCTACTGTATTCTTCTAACCGGACACGTTTAGAAACAAATTGCTTTCGTTGTCATTCATATACAGTGCACCAATCAGGGCAACCTTGAATCCTGCTGACCACGTGAATGGATATGATCTATTTAAAGAGGGCCCTAAGTCACCCATCATCACAATAGGGGCTTATTATGAAACTTTAATGTTGTATGGTTTGCATGAGATGTAATGCAGGCAGGTTTGATGAAATCATCTTTTCTACTCAGGGCCAGGGGTAATGAACCCCTGGCCCGGCCTGGCATTTGGTGTGACATAGTGCGTTACATTATTTTATTAAAGAAAACAAAAAAAATGCACAATTTTATATGCAGTTTGACAGTCTGAAGCATTGGCTTAAGCACTTGCTTAACAACGACTATTAGTCCGGCCGTAAAACTAGATGGTTAGCTAGCTTTTCGTGATAGGAAAAATTCTGAATAAAATTTATATGCTCAATAGGTACTTTAAATCAGCTACGATTGCGAAGAGTAGACATACTTCAGTGGCCCTAGTGTGAGTTTTTTTACCGTTTACTTTCGCGTTAACTATACTACCGCGTTAACATTTTGACCAATCACACGCTCGCATTTTTAGTTCTCAAAATTTCCGCTTGGAGCGCTGAACTATTTCCCATACAAATTTTAGTTAACTTAAACGCAAAGTAATAGTTAGAAAACTCACACTAGGGGTACTGGCTATCAATGTAATCTTAGCATCACAATACAAGATCCAGAATATGGTCGTCATTCACGTCATAATAGCCGTAGCTCTAGTGGATAATTGGTGGTCCGTCCTGCCGCCACCTGGCCTTGTCAAGACCCTGATTGACTTGAAAAGATGCACAGGATCTTGAGCTCATTGTTATGATGACCTTGATCTACATCAAACATTTTTATGTCGTTAATAAACATACAACAAATTCCTATCCTTAATTAAAGATATTTAAAATTAGAGCTCAAAACGATGAGTTACATTCGAGTCTTTCGATGACCCACTTATTTTTATTTTTCTCAAGTAAAACGACCACATGACGACGTCAAGTGACCTAGTCATGTTTCGGTTTTAGTCTGTGAGTTCACCGGTTTTCAGGCTACTCGATCTTGTCGAGGTGGTAGTGTCTCCTTACAGTGTGCGGTTACAAAACGGGCAATTAATTGACGATAGCCTAGACCTGCTTGAGGCTATTAAAGCGGACTCGAAGTCCAATTACGTGACAAAGTAATTGCACTTCGAATCTGCTTGGCTTTCGTAACCGCGTCATTCAGTCTCAGTTGGAGAATCAATACTCTAAAACAACAATTTATTGATCGACCACATTTTTGGATTTTGTAGGTCTGCTTACCATCGGGTAGTATACAAAGTCACATGCCGTGCACAGTAAAAAATATTGACTTTTTGTGTAGGCTATTGGTACCCTAAAAAATTTGCAAATAATGATATAATGATGCCTGCGTAAGCCTTATACTCCTATAGCCAATTTACCCTGGACCAAAAATCCTTCTGCGCAACCAGCGAACCAAACTGGACCAGGTCTACCACAAGTTTTTGCAAACAATTTTTACTATAGTCTCTAGTAACTATTAATAAGAATCAACCAATAGGAGAGGTTTATTTAAAAAAAGAAGCGATCTTATTGGTTTATCCCTATATATTCCAGCGACTAGTAGAAACTGTTTGCTAAACATGTGGTAGAGCAACAGGACTTAATATACAGGCCAATCGACAGGCAACTTCTTCAGTTTCGATTTTTTGTCACAGAGTACCCATTTATATAATTAATGTACCAAGGTCAGGTTAAGCTGTAAAGGTTAAAGGCTACGTTAACCCATGGCTTGTTCTTGGCAAATGGATGATGGATTAGACGTCTTACATCGTATGGGGCAGTAAAGTTTGGCAGGCGATTTTAGGGTCCGGTTAATGGGTGGTTTTTTATAGCTGAAGTACCACTTATAGAACCCATTTTTTAATTAAGAAAGGTATGTTTTTTTCTCTTAAAAACCAAAAATATGTCTGAAAAAATAAATTATCATCTATATGGTTAAAATTACTGTCATATTTTCTTCGTATCAAGCAAATAAAACATGTTTAGACAAGTGGCAAGGATCAATCGTGAGTTTAGTATAAAAGTTTAAGTGATTTGTAGGCCTTTTTTGTATTTTAAGTAATTTTATCTTATTGTCTTTTGTTAGGCGACTCTAAAAAAGAAAGAAAATACGTCTTTCATTATTTTGCAAATGTTTAACAATAACGAAGCATTCATTTTCTGTTTAGGAAACCCTGACGAGTTCCACTAAGGTATTTATAGTTATTTGCTACATAACATAATGTATGCTGTAATTAAGATTCTATTTTTTTGTATGTAAATAAAAGAGATAAGAATCCTTGTATGCTAAAAATGGATCTACATTTAAAGAAATATTCTTAAATTCGTGCGATATTATACCAAAGCTGAAAAAGATTTTGGGTGGCTGGATTCACAATGGCGGAGTAGAAAATTGCATTCTTAGCCCCATCTTACGCTGACAACACTTCTAAAGAATTTGTGCCCATTTCCCTTTTGTTTTCTATTGTTTGCGACCACTGTTTAAATAATGGATAGACAGTATTTTATCAACTTTTTATTTGGTCTGAAAAATAAGAATTTAGTTGTCTTGTTTGTTTATTCATTAATTTATTTCTTTTTCAGATTCGGAAACGTGAATGCTGTGCTTACATACAAAATGTTCAATAAAGCGCACACGTTCTTATTTTTTCGCTTTTAATCCGAGCGATTATTGAACATTTTGTATGTAATCAAAGCCCTCAGGTTTCCGAATCTGAATTCCTGATCAGGAAACCGAACGTTTGCGGCAGCCTAATAGTCCAACATTGTTAGACGCCGCGACGCCGCGACAGACATCTTTACCATATTTTTGATGGCAAAACTAATAGGTCTATTTGTATGAAATACCGAAAACCCTCGAGCTTTGCTTTATATTGGTTGGAATGTATTGGGACCTGGCGAGACGTGACTAGAGTCCCTTGTGTCACAGAATACTTAGTACCTACACGTATGTACGAGCATTTTCATGTCGATCAATGTATGGCGGAGTTCTATAATCTATGGTAACGGTTCGTTATTACCTTCTGTAATTTTTATATCGAAATAAAGAACCGTTCTAGAAATCCGCCCGTAATGGTTCGTGATGAATGGGTTGACATGTGACAAAACATTTCTTGCTACGTATGTAAAGTGTTACGTGGTCGTGGGGCAACGTCAAAGTAAAGTAAAGGATTTGGTGCGGTATGGTAGTAGGGAGTTTATGATCAGTGCAATATGTGTATTATCTTTTTACAGCACCAAAAATCAAGAACTAATAAAACTAAATGTGTTATTCCATTTTATTTTGCGAATGAAAAATGTTTATACACTTTGTTTAAGTGCGCTGCACTCGAATTCGCGATCTCCATACAAAATGTGCTTTCGCACTTCCAGTAATACCCGATTACCGTTTGTCGCAGAAAATAATATTTTTGTCGGTCATTGTATTTATTAATCTTTCTGTGTTGGGTCATTATTATTATTTATTACCCACAACAGAGAGATTTTTACTTACAATGAAAAAAATAATTGAACTTCGACTAACAGCCAAGTTGTAATATTGGAAGTACGTTTGTATAGGCGTCAAGTCGGCTACAGGGTAGGTTTTAAATTAAACGAGAAATTTAATTAAAAAAACTAATTTAAGCTCGACATATTTGAAGAAGATTAGGTTCGCGTCTAGTATTTGCGTTAGATCTGTGGCAAGCTCGAATATTCCAGCTTACAATGACGAGCAACTCGGGTTGTGTGTGTCAAAGGAAATTCTGAACTGAAAGGGACTGTGCTAAACATCGCCGCGCTCTGGAAAATATCATAATTATTTTGTATTCTTGTTTACAGGAGATGAAATTAATTTTATTATTTAGAAGTATGAGTCTAAATTAATTAGAACTGTGGAGTCAATATTTTTATTCAATGGTTTATATTTCCATCCCGTGTTCTGAGTCTACATCGATTGAGTGGCAAGCACGTTGCAATATTTTATATAGACTCAATAAACCAACCAATAAATAGTTTTGCAAATTGCTTTAGTGGAACTGTCTCCGATAATTTAACGTGCTTTCCGATTTACTCGTATTTGACCGTTGACCGTGTGTGTCATAGTATAATCGGTTACTATTTTTTGTTTGTTTTGTATAATTTGTTTAAAAAATTGGAAGCCTGTATGGCGATTTCTTGTCGTGGTGGTAGTCTCCTTTCATAGTGCGTTTACGAAACGGGCGATTGATTAGACAATAAAGCAGCAACGATATTAAAAGAGACTCGTAATGCAAATACATTTTTGTCGTCGCCCATTTCGTAATCGCATTTCGTAGTCGGCATAGTAGGAGCGATCAATATTGTTAAACAACAATGTATTAATCGACCTCGTTCGTAGACCATTCCGTTTACTATCAGGTAGATACAAAGTCACATGCCGTGCTCCAATAAATAAATAAAAAATGTAGATGCTATGAATTCAGTCATTTTTTTCGATTATAAACTAGTTACCCAAAGAATCCTGTTGCACACACAGATTTGTCCATTATAGAAACGCTGTAAGGTTTGATTTTCAAAATGTTATCGAGGGAGATGTGTCGACATGCGATGTGATGCAGTGACCTGGCTGGGGATGAAGATGTTCACACTTCAGCTAACGATCCCTCGATGTCTTGTTAGCGGAGGATTACTCTTTGATGTAGGAACGTGAATATACTATCTCATAGAATACTATTTCAAACATCTATTTGATATCTACTATATGTATTATATTGTATGATTTATATAAGTAGTATATTCTGTGTATATTTAAGTATTTACATGTAATATTTAAGTTGTTTATATACTAACCGCTATATGTCTTTTGAATTGTTATTTTATTTGCATTTGCACCCTATGCATAATCTTCCAGTCTCTCCAAGGTTAGCTGAGAGAAAATGCCTAAGGCATTTTGTTCGTCTATGTACAATTTTATTTTGTGCAATAAAGTAATTTAAATAAATAAATAGATGAAATCGAACAACTTTTCCCATG
Source organism: Monopis laevigella (assembly GCA_947458855.1). NCBI lineage: Eukaryota > Metazoa > Arthropoda > Insecta > Lepidoptera > Tineidae > Monopis > Monopis laevigella. The sequence continues at coordinate 3,293,748 of OX381577.1, read as the reverse complement.
GACCAAGTCTCGCAAATGAAAAAAAAATGCCTTTTTCCATACAAACTAGTAATGTTAAATTGATCAATTTGTATGAGAAAGGCATTTTTTTTATTTGCGACACATGGTTCTATGGGAAAAAATGTTCGATTTGATCAGTAGAGCACCCCATCGCCTTCATTCCACGAACTTTTGGACCTCCCCTCATTGTGTGCCACATTTCGCATACATCCATATTTTCACATTTATAATTTTTGTATAGTTTAGACTTGATGTTTTTCTTTACGAATTTGCTCCAATCATATTTCTGTGAAGAAACTGGAAACTTCCAAATTATGAAAATACTGTTTTTTTTAAAGCTACATACAAAGTCGTTTTAGACTTAGAACTATGAAAAACACCAAAAAATATATTTTGTTACAGTTATGAATAGATTAAGTTATTTTGTTATTTCTATAGAAGTGTCAATTTTCTCTTTTTTTGTAGTTTTCTCTTCTTAGACGTCCATAAACATTTTTATTTATGGACGTCTAAAAAGCTCTTAGGGCCTTAGCACAATAAATCGACAAAATCGATCCATATCGATTTTGTGAATGAATGATCATTCACAAAATTGTTATTTTGACCACCTCCGTAGACAAGTGGTTGCGCCTTTGCCGTTGTATCTGGAGGTCGTGGTTTTCATTCCCACCCATGGCAAAAAAATATTAGTACGTTTTTCTGTAGTTTGTCAGTGGGTGTTTATAAAATGTAATATGTATTATATCATTGTTTCTTGTTCACATAGTATAAGCATAGAGCTTAGTTTGTGACCAGAGCAATATGTGTAAAATTGTCCTACATATAATATTAATATTCATAAACTTCATTTTATTGACTATCAAACTATATGGATGTGGTTATGCTAAGCCCCTTAGTAAGGATTTTACTGATATTGAAGCTTTAATTAATTAAAGAGGAAATTTGCTATATAGAAATAAAACTGACTCTTGAATAAGGATAAAAATAATTATTAAGTTTCTTTTAAACCATCGTTGTCTAAATTGCCAATTTAATAAGGGTAATAGACGATTTCGCTAAGCCTGTTATACCTACAGGCAGATTCAAAATAGGTCGCTTGAATACCAAGTGCTTGCTAATTGACCGCACCGTACCTAAGCTGACTCATGTCTATTAAGTTTTATCGGCTAAGGTAATAAGAGATTCTTTGTTTGTAGAATGGTAACATCAACACGACGTGATGTAGCCAAGTGGCCGGAGGTACAGCATTTCATTTCCGGATTATTTATTTTTATTAGACCACGGCATATGTGGCTTTGTATCCACCTGATGGTAAGCAGGCCTACAAAGTTCATAGGGTCCATCAAGACATTGTTGTTTAACAATATTGATCGCTCATATATGTATATGGGGTTACAAAATGGGCGGCGACAAAGACGTATTTGCATTTCGAGTTTATTTTAATATCCTCGTTGCCTTATCGTCAAATTAGTCGCCCGTTTCGTAACCGCACCAAGAAAGGAGACTATCACCTCGACATTAAATCGATGCAGTAGTTCTCGGTAAATTGGTGAACCCACAGCAGACTAAAACCGAAAAATAACCTGATGGTAAGATTATGAAATGGGTGGCGACTGGCGACAAACGAATTTGCATTAAGAGTCCAATATCCTCGCGGTTTATAGTCACTTCAACTGCTCGTTTCGTAACTTGCAGCCTGAAAAGTTATTTTGATATTGTTCAGGATTTTTCTTTATAATTAAATTTAATGGTCTTATATCTAACTAGTATCTGCCGCGACTTCGCCGGCTGGAATTTTGAATTTTATACATAATAGGTAATAATTATATTTATATTAATAATATTAATATATAGGACAATTTACACACATTGCTTTGGTCACAAACTAAGCTCTAGGCTTGTACTATGTGTACCTACCAGAAGCAACGATGTAATTAATACATATTATATTTTATAAACACCCAGACCATGACAAACTGTACAGAAAAAAACGTACTGATATTTTTGGCCATGGGTGGAAATGAACCCACGACCTACGGAGGCTGTCTTTTATGTCCAGTTAATTAGTGTTAAGTACTACTAATTTATAAAAAGTACTAATATGAAAAACACAGCACACTAGATTATACGAAATAATTTCATGTACAAGGGCCTAAAAACACTTAATAATCATTTATATGTCATTAGTTGCCTTTGAAAACTTCATCAAAATACTAAAGTATAGTGCTATTATATAGAGGACTAGAACCTATACGGGATATTAAGTACCTATACCTATGTACCTAAGTAATCTGAATTGGCTCCCGTAGCCAGCGCGATCTCGCAGCGTTCGCGACTCAGTTGTATTCGGCGGGCCATACGCGGTGAACGCTTGCCACCCGAGTTCCTTGGTGTAACTTACTATACTTTGTTCTCAGTATTGCGTGATTCCATTGAGTGAAATTAAAGTGATTTTATTTAAAGTGTCATTACGCACTTATAATAAACTCTCCATTTAATCTTTTCAGAGATTTAATACGTTGAGGGTAGTGTGTGTTTTAAGCAGTGGTGTTGTTTTTTTTTAAACTGAAATATCGTAAGTTTACAAAGTTTACAGGAATGTTGGAAGGTCAGACCGGTTTGTTTTTGTTTTTCTTTCCTAAAAGATGATCTGTGTTTTGGTAATATATTGTGTTACATGAGATATGATGTGTTTACAAAGAGTGCAGGTGGCGACCGTACCAACGTGTGTACTTTTCTTGTTGATATTTAGAAATATACAAATATTTATTTTAAAGTCGGAAATAGCTTAGAATATTGGCACATTTACGGAGAAAAGCTTTTTCTTGTAAGGATATCCAAAAAGAAGCATTTCAGGCAGCTGAAAATTCGTAATCTTTGTTAATGTATGACGCGTTATTTAGCTTTTTGCGTCTAATTTTATTTTTGACATTTCGCTTTACAGCTAAGCTCCCCGTTTGTCTACAAAACTGTTTCAACTATATATAATAAAATACAATGTAAGAGACATTTCACACCTATTGCCGTTTACAAACTAAGCTCCAGGCCTGTACTATGTACCAGAACAACGATTTTTATAAACACTCAGACCAGTGCAAACTGTACATAAAACGTACTTATTTAACGTACTTTGCCGTAAGTCGTACCCACGACTTCCGGATAGACCTACGGCGCCTGTACCACTAAACCATGGTAAAAAACACCCTTCCGAATTCCACACTGATTCGTTATGTTCGTTCTAAGAAGTAATAAGCTTAAGTTATTAATTCTGATCACATTTACAAGTGCCTATCTGTATGTAGGCATGTATATAAATACAGACTGGATAACAACATATAGCCTCTCGTATTATTGCATACTAGGTACAGCTGTCGGTCCTGGTTTCACTATACCAACTTGTGAAACTGTTTATAGATTGGTTATTGAGTCTATTTAAAACATCGCGACGAGCTAGCCACTTGTTCGGTGTAGACTCATACCATCGGCTACGACGAGGTGGGATTAAAACCCATCCGTTGGGTACCCTGGGGCCGTCTAGGCGGTCTCAGGCGCCGTAAGGCACCCGTGATGATATGTATGTAGGTATTTCTATGGTTCAAAAGATGTCACGACCACTTTACTATGTGAACTGAATTTTAAATTAAATAATGAATATAATATAGTGGTGAATATTAGTCCTTATAGAATATAATATTTAAAGCTGTTTCCGGTGGGTATTGTATTGGCGGACCGCTCCGGTCCTTTCAGCCTGAAACCATTTTCATGTTATATGTGATTGGGGACATTTTTCACCTTCGTGCCTCAAATGCACGCACGCAATTTCAGGTAGTTAAATATATTTACGAGTTTTTCAGCAATGTAAATTATAATAATATCTTTCAATACATGTTTTTTTTTACCCCTATTGTGTCAAACTGCTGGGCAAAGGTCACCCTTCCATCTCTTCCTGTCTCTAGCTGTCCTGGGCCAATCCTTTGAAAAGGCGTCTAGCTTTTATTATTATGTGTGTGATAATATTTATTTATCACACACATATACTTGTATAATCAAACAAAAATCCAAAACAATTATATAAAAAAAACAGTATTAATTTTTCAAATTTACAAAATTTAATATTTAGGAAAATGAAAGAAAGCAATCCTCCTAAACGGATCAAGTACCTAAGTATGGCCGGTTTATGATTTTCCTTTTATATACGTGGGGATTGTTTAGATTTTAGATTTAAAATCCTATAGTTTTTTGTTCCCCGGTTTAAAAAAAAACCCGGGAAAAATATCTATTGAATTGAAAGAACTGTTGTACATTTATACGTTTAAAAACGACATTATCAGTGCCTCGGAGAGCACCTTAAGTTTCACTATACCAACTTGTGAAATTGAGATGATTTATTGAGTACATCTAAACACCGCGTTCAAAGCCCGGAGCATTTAGTCGTAAGGCGATGGTACAATAACAAAACTTTCGACTTAATAATTGATTTCGAGTTTTAAAGCAAGTCGACAGCTTGTCAATTATATAGTTTTTGTATTAGACTCACCCAAACATACTTAACCAACTAAGTTTCATACTATAAAAGTTCTAAACGCTACCCCCGTATCCGACATTTCACTGAAGAAACGTCTCTCTTTCTTACAAATTTATATAATTATATCAAGAAACATAGAATGAATGAATGTTTTTTATTAAATTTTGTCTTACTCTATAAACACATTTGTGTCGCATTGTTTTTATTAGTCTTATTGCTATTAAAAACAGTTAGTAAAGTTAAGTAAGTAGTTTAAGTCCAAAATAGCTAATTAAGAGTTGAATTATAAGTAATATTTTTTTAAGAAATGTAAATAATACATTATCAATGGCGCCTAAAAAAGTAGTCTTAATTCTGTTGATATAAGAATGAATAATATTGACTTTGACACTCAGTTTTTTTGTTAATTTCGTCACGTTATAATTATCACTCTATCGTCATCGTTTATCAGCACCTCTTTGCTTTACATAATACTAAAGGTTTATTTATTTTATTTTATTGGCAAGTCTTATCAGTCTGCAGCTGTTTCGGATCGTCCTTAGGAGCTCTACTGTTGGAGGCGTACAGCTATACGGAGAGCCTAGTGACGCACGGAGAGACCTAAACAATAGAGTAATAATAATAATATAATAATAATATGTCGGGCAAATTACACATATTGCTCTGGTCACAAACTAAGCTCTAGGCTTGTACTATGTGTACCAGAAGCAACGATATAATACATATTATATTTTATAAACACCCAGACCATGACAAACTGTACAGAAAAAACGTACTAATATTTTTTGCCATGGGTGGGAATCGAACCCACGACCTCCGGATACAACGCCAAAGGCGCAACCACTAGTCTACGGAGGCTGTCAAGAGTAGCTAGTATTTCTAAGTTTTTTATAGAATTAAATTCTTAAGGGCACTGCATTCGTTATCGTGAACTCCGCGCTCTCCAACAAAATTAGCTTTCGCACTTCTAATAATACTCGATTAATGTTTGTCTCAGAATTAAAATAACATTTTTGTCGGTTATTGTATTTATTAATATTTTTGTGTTAGGTCATTATTTTATTTTTTTAGAAATCCGAAAAAAAATATATACAAAAAAATTTATTACCCACAACAGAAAGATTTTTGCTTACGAAAATGATAAAGATAATTGACCTTCGACCAACAGCCAAGTTGTAATATTGGAAGTACATTTGTATGGGCGTCAAGTCGACTCCAGGGCCCTAAACTGTAGGTTAAGACTTAAGATATTCCATAACAGAATATAATAGAAAACAGTAACTTGAATGAAAAATAGAATATTTCTTGAAACCGCCCACTCCTCTATACGTCCTTGCTATCTTCTCTGCTGGGTACAGATTATTAAATAGTTTATAATTAATTTTTAATGCCATTGTCCGCAGCTTCGCATGCATTCATGAAAAATCTTTAAAAAAAAATATACCTAAATTATAAATTTTTATTCGTTATTATATTTGACTTCTTATCAAGATATATCCTATGTATGTCCCCCAGATTTAAATTTAGGTACCTCCCCACCAAATTTTATAAAAATTGGTTTAGTATTAGATGTGAAACATATAAACCGACTCATATTATAGTATGGATGGCGTCTAAGATTATTTATTATAACTTGATCTTGTATTATATTGCATGAAAAAGGATCGACGAATTTAAATTAAGATGTTCTTTAGATGCGATTCCTCGCCGTGAAGGTATCTACCATAACACGTACCCTCCCAAAAGTTTGCCAAAAAAATACCAAATTCCACTTCCATATTTAATGCCTCTTTTCTTCGCCGTTTCATCCCATTTGATCCAATTTATATTTGGGTACAGAATTAGTTAGGGTTCGTCCAAGCGGAAAAAGTACGCAGCCTCTTCAATAATGCATAGCTTTGAGTGCGTATATGTATAACTGTAGAATAGACTTCTATGATATCTGGGAGTAGCAGTAGTCTCTTACAAAGACATGTTCGATCAAATTTTATTTTGTAGATTTTTTTTTATAGAATAATGTTTTTAACCGTCCTAAACGATCTTTTTATTTACTTTTTAACAGTTAAGTAATAATTAAAAATTTCGATAAAACAGGCTTAAGAAAGGCGCTTTTATTTATTTCGTTTTAAAAGGTCGTAATTATATTGCTATGTTAAATTCGTAGTAGGGCCCAATTTAATTTAAAATTCTTATTGTACGAAATTGTACAGAAATTGCCTTAGGCATTTTTACCAGCTAAACTTGACACAGTGAAATAAACAGAAATATTTCAAAAATAAAATGGATATAATAACATAGGTCACGCGCATAATAATATTTAATATGCTTAAATACGATAAGTATATATAAATACACGCAATACATAATCAATTAGGTACCACACTATATTGAGTTAATAATGTATAAGTAATAAAAATTATAAACTTTAATTACCTACTTAATAAATAAATAATTTATGTCCATGTAAATGGACACGGTTAATGTAAATAAACGTTTATATAGGAATATTCCACGTATCTTATTTACTTTAAATAATCATAAGAAATGTTGGTTCGTGTGAAGTAGACCTGCTTATTGACTTAAAACTATTATATAGATTGAAGGTACCTAGTTACTATTACTTGGAAAATAAGGTATTATTATCTTTCCTTAAAAAAATGCATTTAAATTCACCGCTAGGATTTTAATACTCAGTATATTTATTTGTATGTGATTTGACGTTACTAATATTGTTATAAGTTAACCCTTCTTTTAGTCGAACCAGCAATTAGTACAATCAGCCTTAAGATCGAATAATTTCGTCTACACTGCTATACACTTAATATTATCTATTTATATATTGCTAGCCTTATATCTAAGACACTCTTCTAAAGTTGTTTTTTTTTTTCTCCCAAATATTAAAGTGATTTCCCAGAAGTGACTTCCGTTCCAGTTGATTAGAGAGTTACTCAATCAACACTCGGCACTTACGAGGTCCGGACATCTCTGCGACAATCAGCGGATCTGATGGCGTAACTCTCAGCCAAATATCCGACCAACAGCGAAGCACCCCGAGTTGCCAGAGCAAACCCTTTGACGTTGATTAATGGCCGCCGATTGATTCTATTTATAAACTTTGTATTAAACAAAATTACATTCAGAAGGGTGTAAAATTGTTCGTTGTGGAATTTTCAGTTTTAACCAGGAACATGGTTTTTGATTTTTTGGAGCACGGCACGTATTTCTGTAGGTATACCTAACTAGTCCTAGAATAGGGTCGATCAATACACAGCATTGGTCGCACTTGCGGTGCCGGCTAAATGATGCAGTTACGAAATCAGCGGCGACAAAGACTAGTTTCTATTACGAGTATTGCTGCTTCATTGAAAAATCAATAGTCCGTTTCTTAACTGCATCCTGAAAAGAGTCTATCACCTCGACAAAAAATCTATAAGGTAGGCTATAACTGGCGAAACCACAGAAAAACCAAAATATGACTCAAGTCACTTGACGTTTTGTCTGTATGGATGGAGGTAACGTATATTCATTATAGATACATCCCATTCTACCTAACACGCGTAGAGCTGATTACATACAAGGGTTACTATTATACATATAACACAGAGCGCCAAAAGGACGCTTTGCTTTGGCAAAAACAGCTGAATGACTAAAACCGAAACATGACTAGGTCACTTGACGGTTTTATCTGCATGTGCGAGGTAACGAAAAGTTATTATATGTATAACCTCCGCTAACACGTGTAGATCTGATTACACACGGGTCACTTTTATAGCACACAGCGCCAAAAGGACACTTTGCTAATTATTTTTATTTCTACATTCGTTCTAAATAAGGCATGATACATGAACATATTTTGATAACATCTTAGCATATATTCAGTAATCAAAGACTTTTCAGGAAAATGACCTCCAAACGACACCGCAAGGTTTGCCTTGTTGCCCGCGATGTCGCATGCTGTGTACTAATTTTGTTAATGGGCCGAATTTAATTTTCTTTTTGAAATGTATATGTTTTTGTTATTAATTTTTGTGTCAGGGTTATGTTATTATTACTTCCGGTTAGTTTAATGAGAAGTTTAATTATACCAAATTAGTTTTTTAATTATTCTAAATGTATAGTCACGGGTTTAATCTCAGCTAAGTTAATATTGACAGCTCTCACTATGCCGGCTAAATGAAGCGGTTAAGAAATAGGATCCTCTCTTGATTTATCGTCAAATCAATCGCCCGTTTCGTAACTGTACCATTTAGGGAGACTACCCCCTCGACAAGAAATCGATGCAGTAGTCTCCGGAAAATCGGTGAACCCACAGACTAAAACCGAAACATGACTAGGTCACTTGACCTATTTTTATATAATTCTTACACAATTCTGCGGCCTTCCTGTAAAGATAATGATTACGTTTTATTTATACATGTATATAGTTTATTTGATTACCCCCGAAACGTTATCAATATAAATAACATTATTAGTATAGGAAATCAACTAAACTTATTATTTCGTTGAACTTTGGTCTTCAATTGGATAATAAATTTATGGAATGAAACAAATAACTATAAGGTGGCTATTTTTTTTACCACCGTTAGTTAGTTGGTTAGACATTAAGACTTAAAAACACTACAGTTTTTAGGTCCTCGGTTCAAACTTCGGTGTGTACCAATGAGTATTTAGTCCAAAAAAATACATTTGTCATTTTCAACATCACTATAATGCCTCTGAGAGCACGTTAAACAGTTGCTCCCAGTTTCGCTAACTGTTTATAGATCTATCTCTACAAACACCACGACGAGCTGGTGCCTTGTTCGGTGTTCACTCAGAATACCATCAGCTACGACGAGGTGAGAGTAAACTCCCACAGCTGGGTACCCTAAAGCCGTCTAGGCGGTCACGGGCGCCGCGGCGCGCCGTAAGGGTAAAAACGTCTATGTACAGCTGTTTTTACTTTGCTACTTTTTATACATGGTGACTTTGAAAAGTTGTACTTTGGGTTAATATGAGATTTTACGGATCAAATCAAACAACTTTTCCCATAAACCCATGTGTAGATTCACGCGTGTTTATCTAATATTGTGCGGGACTACAAAATGTAAAGATATATGATTGTGTATTGACGAAGCGTGCTCCCATCTTCCTTGGTAGTCAGTCGTGAGAGGCATCGATGACATGACGACCACATGACAAGTGACCAAATTATTAAATTTCGGTTTACAGAAGACAATTCATACCTATTTATCTGGGCGTTTGATTACGAGTATTCGTTGTTGGTTTGTATTGCAAAATATGTCATGACGAGATGTTATCATGTTGCAACATAATCTCTTAGTCGGTCCTTTGGGTTATCTGCTAAAACCTGCCCTATCTACGTTTAGATTAGTTACAATTTAGTGGGTTTAGTTAAACTTAAATCTTGCCTGTCGAGTGTCTTTATCTCAAATTAAATCTCTTTTTAATTCCAAACTTTGTATATTTTTTTGACATCTTTTAGTTAGTTGACTTAATCTAGGTTTTTTTATTATGAATCTTATAATAAAAGAGGGGTTAGTATTTATTAATGTTTTCTGTGCCAAACATTAACAACTTAAATTATTTATACAGTTTATATTAATAAGGGTGGCTCCCACATCATAGCAGAGGACTCTCCTGTAGTATGGGGGCAGACAGACTTGGCTTTGTAAAAAAAATTCGCTAAACTAAAATAAACTTTTATTTTAACTTTATATTCGAGCATATATGAAATGATTAGTGATCGAAAGTTCGGTGCAATTATACTAAACTACATTTTTTACATTCGCAGTCTCGAAGTAGACGCGCCTGTATGTGAAGATGTATGAATGTTGAGGAAGCTAGTGAAGTATGTAGGGATCGTTCGAAGTGGCGTACATTGCTCTCTGCTTACCCCATAACTGGGATACAGGCGTAATGGTATGTGTATATATATATATATATATATATATATATACATTTTTATAGAGAGATTTGTTTTTTTTTTTTTTGGTTGAAAATGGAGTTTAGGTAAGCCTTATAATTGCGCCCGAATTTCCGATCACTTAGTTATGTTTGAAGACAAAGCAAAATAAATTTGTAGAGATAAAAGAGACAACTGACGCTAGCTGGCTTCAAGTGGCGTGGAATAAATACATAATATTATAATAAACGTATATATAAACGCGGCCCCAGGCTAGTGGTTAAGTCACTACGCAACTGATAACAAGACGCGTACCTGGGATGGGTGACCGCTTTATACAACGAGGCTATACCATCATAAACACCGCAACAAGCTTGTCACTTGTTAGGTGTTGCCTCAGAATACCATCTGCGAAATGAGGACGGATTGATCCACCCTGATGTACCCTGAGGCCGTTTCAACGGTTCTTGGGAGCCAAAAAGACGCCCATGTTGTTTTTTTTTATCTATTAATATCTACCTATTGTAAAAGGATGTATTGTTTATTTATGTCTCAACTTAAAAATCGTTTAAAGAGAAATGACATTTTAAAATGTCCACTTAGTAATTAGTGAGTGTTTCTAAATAATTAAGTCACTTGAGCTGATTGACGTCAAAAGAAAGTTCAGTGCCTGATGGGGTGTAGTTCATAATAAATAGACGAACCAAACGGTAAACAATATTATTTTACCTAATTAATACATAATGACATAGTCCACATATATAATATAAATCACCAATCCCGGCCTGGGATGGGTGACCGCTTTATACAACGAGGCGATTTCATCATAAACACCGCAACAAGCTCGCCACTTGTTAGGTGTTGCCTCCGAATACCATCGGCGAAATGAGGATGGGTTAATCCCTCCGCTGGGACCCTGAGGCCGTTTAAACGGTTCTCGGGAGCCAAATTGGCACCCGTGATGGTATTTATTTTTATTTTATTTATATAAAATCACAATGGATTTATCCGTGACTAAAGTATTTTAAGTCTATCGTCTGACTAACTCCGCTACCACATCTATACTTGTTTGGTTTTAGGCTATGTCTAATTAATCAGCCATTAACAAATATAGGTATTTTTCCCCGCAAATTATGACGTCTTTTTATTTACCCATTGTTAAAATGTGGTCGAACAGTTTTCATTTTCTGCGGTAGTCTTTTAAACTATTTAGGTATAACGTTTTTGAAATCTCCGCTATTTAATGTATGCCTTTGCCTTTGTACAGGAGTCGGCCACAAGCTGGGATGTACTCTGATGATTAGTTTTAACTCTCTGCCTTTACTTTAAGGTTCAAATTGTCTCGGCTCAAGCACATTTTAACCTTGCGGAGTATCTACTCAACGTATAAGATATTTCAACGATTTTCCTAGAACAATTTGTGCTAGCTTAGCTATGTCATAATCATGTATTTTGTGGGGACATAACAGCGGTTTAAAGCTAAATAAGCTAAATACTTAGGTCTTAGTTTACACTGTTTAGGGCACATATATAAATAGGAAGATGTCCTAGTCAAAACAATAAAACTGAGTTGACTGAAATCAAATCAACCAATTAAAATTCTATTACAAAGAAATGGATAAGTTATAAGAACGTTAGGTTATAATCGCCACCAAATTTTAATTTGGTTTTCGTGCATTAACTTTTATATTTATAGACACATCAAATTAATATGGTAAATTATAGTATATTTTATATACAAAATTCCCCTTCCAAATTGGAAAACACATCAATTAACTCCCTTAATAAAATAATAAAAAAAACACGCATATGACAAATAAATAGAATATAAAACACGTGTCTAATAGTTTTTTAAGAACTGTAAATATTATAGTTAGTAGCACCCGTAACGTTCCAGATATATAATTCTAAACTAAAAATATAAGAAATTTTATTTTGATTCAAAGATATATTCGAAATATTTTTTACTATAGTTTTGACACCACTTGTCTATTTGATAAATTATAACCATGTTTTATAAACATGAAATTATAACTTCTATCTTGGATACGATAAGGTTTCGATTGCCACACCACGATTGAAAGACCCACTTTTCCGCGTTGATCTGTAATTACTCCGCCGATCACTTTGAACTCGATTCTAAGAAATCTTTACATTTTCCTCCTCGCTCCCTCCTCAGTAATTACCTATTGAGTAAGCCGAGACGGTAACATAACATAGTGTTTCATAATGTCCTATTGTTTGGTTACATTATAAACATGGTGCTTATATAAGTTGCTTTAAAATGAACCTAAAGGCATTGTAATAAAGAACGTGGATGTGTTGCCGTCAGTACATTTATTAACTTGCATTCTTTGGTATTGCGATCTATGTATCTGACTGCATAGTTGAAATTAAAATTGGTTTGTTTGTTGGTACATTGGTATGCAGAACGTGATTATATTGCGTTATTGCTTGCTACGGCGTATCTACTTTATCTCTGTAGGTTCCACTAGTCCTGACTTGTGGAATCGTTATATAAGGAAGGCTCGTCTCAAATCGTGTTAGGTTCTATAGTTCGTTCTAAGATATCCATGCTACACTAAAAAACAATTCTATCAGTAAAAGTTTTTGGTAGTTCATTTAATCATTTGCACATAATTCATGTTGTTATTGAAATCTCTACGTCAAGTTATTTAATTATTTATCCAATATCAAAAGATTGAAAATTTCTAGTCATATAAAATGATCTTTCAAAATATTCGCCTCCACGTGATTTCAATATTATAGGAAATATTCTACAATATTTATTTGTCTTTATTACGAAAAATCCATCAAATCTACATAATTTTGGCATCACGTTCGAAGCATTAAGCCGTATAAATAGGCATACGAGAGTGTTTCAACGCCGCGATAATGACTCTGGCGTTACGATGGCAATCTATTCCGAGGTCTGTCATTACCACCACACCAATGGCAGATTGTAGTCACGACCCTCGTAGTCGGCTGCATTGCTATAGCTGGAAGATACGAGTATTATTATACAGCATTAGAAGCCCAACATTTTCCTTCTTAACTCAACACCTTTGTAAACCAAACAAATATTCTGTATAATTCCCTATATCTTTTAATACGAGTATGTACACACATCGCTTGAATAGTGGCATTTAAAAAGCGCATAATGGGATTCTCGGAATGGTGATTTTAATTTCCTTGATCTAGTCTGTTTTGTTTCTTGGATTTATTTATATTTGCAATAACAAAAGTTCTGTATAAATAAATAGTGGCGGATCAAAACTCTTTTCTTTGTATTGAATGGACACGTCTATATATATTGACGGAGCTTTACAATCTATTGGATTGTTAAAAAGTTGTGGGCAGTTTAATGTTTTTCTGTTAGTAGTACACTAAAGATGTTACTTCTGCTGGTGCAGATATTGTTTTTTATAGTGCTCCAGTATTAGGCTCTATTTGGGCTCAATAATTAGGGGACTCACATTTAGTATATTTTTTATATAGGTCGTGTGTCGTCGCAAGCAAATTAAAAAGTTGTGACTGGTCAGACTGCCAGTCTGTCCCATCAGATACAACAATAGATAAGTTTTACAGGATTAAAGTTGTGACTAGTCAGACTGCCAGTCTGTCATTCGCATCTTAGAATTAGATTTATATTTACATTATCGCTAGCTTATTTCAATTCATAATTATCTAATTCCTTTAATTAACCTTGCATACAATAATAATTCAGAATAGTTCCAATTCCCCTAACCGTAGTATTTGTTTTTCCTTTCGCTGCACCGGCGTTACAAAACTGCTGGAAAGCGTTAAAGGTAAACATTTCACGGTTACTTGTTAAATGTCTTTTACACATAATAAATGTAAATGCTACTTAAAATCAGATATGCTATTTATAAATATAACAGCTAGAGCAAATATTTTTATGTAACCTTCAAACCATACAACGTTTTTGTATTTACCTTTCTAATTATTTTCAAATAAATCCATCCCTAAATTAATAAACTATTGTCATAATTTTTATAAACATCATCATTATAAAAAAAAAGTGTTTATAGTCATATTGGTGTCAAAAGTCAGTCTGGTTCACCTTCTTTATAGCACATTTGAAATGGTTTAAATACTTATTGACCCAATATTTATATAAGCTAAAAGGAAGATGAGGTGTCTATGGAAAGCTAATCTAAAAAACTTCTTTTTGTATGATTGAAAATGCCAGAATATTACCATTCTAAGAAGTTTGCAAATCGATAGTTTGTAGTAATTACCCTAATATAAAAGTAAAAAAATAAACGGGATTGTGGGCGTATTTTCGTACTAGCGCTATAAAGGAAGAGAGAAAAAAAAGCTGATGATACATTTAATTAACAATTTTAGCTCTGCACCTTTGTTGTCCTTATTAACTTTAAACATGCAAACAACATGCGAGATTTGTTTCACAATCGTCAATCTCAATCCATAATTAACCCCATAAGAACTAGTCTGTCTCAGTCGTAACCGCAGCCATAGTTGCGACAGACACTCAGTCGATCCTTGCAAGTATGAGTGTAGCAAGTACACTGTGCGATGATGGTAGTCAAACGCGTCGGTATTGCACAAACTGCGATTGATTTCATCGCATTCCTATCTCAAGTGTGCTTAGCTATTTGCTTTGTAGCTTTTCGAGTATTTTTCATATTGATTATTAATTTGGTTATGATGTTGATACTTCAATGGGTTTAATTATTCTAAAGCTATTGATAGTGTGAATTTGTTGTGTGAAAATATTATATAATGAAAAATATTATTTTGTCTTCGTGATTAAGTATATCACTATCAACTAGACCTTTTACATATTCATGATATGATTCGCGATGTTAAATGTTTTTGTTTGTTTGTACTTTGTGACCTTTTATAACAACCCTCGTGTTATATTACATATTGTCGGTATCATGTGAACGACAGTATTTAATGGGGATCAGCTCGTATCTCTCGTCTGCAGGCTGATGGGAACAGTTATAATATTTGCTTGCACACAAATTTGATGTAATTTTAGTAACCTCTGTTGCATATTGTATTAAGTCTATTTTTTCTATTAATTATATTACTATATTTTTTCTAATCTGAATATGAAAATGATAAATTATATATATATTTTTTGAAAGTAATTATCATCAACAGTTAGATATAATAATATATCTTCAGTGTCTTCCGTAGATGCGTTACCCGTAAATAACACGCTTGTAGACCGTAAACCCGACGGATTTACGGCGCTCCGGGTCCCCGAGGCTCTGGAGGACAGTGCTTGTACGTACAGTACATGCCGTAAACTAGGGTTACAATATTACAGTTAAGTTTGTTGAGATGAAACCGAACCAAAACGAGTACCTTTACGTTCACAAGAATAATTTAAATAAAACAATATATTAATATGAAGGTAATATTGAATTAAATTAGGCACGAGGGCCCGTGTCAGTGGTCATATTATGATTGGTAATAAAATTAGGCACGAGGGCCCGTGTCAGTGGTCATATTATGATTGGTAATAAAATTAGGCACGAGGGCCCGTGTCAGTGGTCATATTATGATTGGTAATAAAATTAGGCACGAGGGCCCGTGTCAGTGGTCATATTATAATTGGTAATAAAATTCATTTATAGTGCTGTAATATGATATATGCTTTACTGGGTCACAAAAACGCCGCTAACACATTTATCAGAAGTTATAACCAAAAATGACTTATAAAGGTAATTTGTAACTTTGGGTTTTATAAGAATTCTGCGTGTTATAGAAGTCACCGCATAACGAGTCTTTTAGCATCACATATTTTATAGGTTATAGGTTTTGCAGTCTAACCACGTATCACGATAAAAAGTATTGGAACGCAAAATCGATACGAGGAGCCGTGCCAGTTAGGCCTTTGTCATTGTGAAACAAAATGGCATATCATAATTATTGGATTGTTTTCATATTTTGAAGGTTTAGAATTTTGTTCATAATATCAGAAATTCTACTAGAAAATATTTCATTAATGACAGATAATTTAATTCTAAACAGACTGTAAGTTGCTAAAATTTTCAAGAGAAGAGAGACAACATTTTGTTGACTGTTTCGGGATCCAACTTGGGTCCTACATTGTTTGTTCCCTATTCTTCCATCCGCAACAAGTTTGTTGCTCTTTACGACAACTCACACATACTAAACATTCTGCAAAGCTTTTACCAACCTCCAAACTTTCCTATTTCCAAGTAACGAGTCTATAAACTACCATCTTTACTGTTTCGGTTTCAGACCTACACCTATATAGTTTTTACTCTTTTATATACAAAATGTTTGGTTTGGTTCGTCTGTGACTTGAGAAAAATGTTCTGATGGATTTTTGTAGTTCCTTGTCAATTTATTTATTTTGATTTATTCTGTTTTGTATCAAGAATGATATAATTCGTGGTTAATTACCCGTTTAAATTGTTTCTAACTGGCATCCAATGATATTCAGAATTGATGGTGTTATAAAAATAGAGCACCTTTAATATTTTTATTAAAAGTGCTCTATTTTTATAACACCACTTTAAAATTTCTTTATTTTTGTTATTCTATCAAGTTATTTTCTTTATTATCATCCTTGACTTGTTTATTTAGAATACGACAAGTTTGGAATAAAACCCCTCTATTAGGTATCCTGAGACCGCCTACATAACCATGATGCTTACCACTACCCCATAGCAGCCAAGCTCGGTCAAGCTCATTTTGATGCTCATACAAAAAGTAGAACGGGCGACGCAGTTTCCGCGTTGGGATTATCTAATTATTATAATTATCAATTGATTATTACGTCAGTCCTTATAGTTCTTGCTGGACGCATAATAAATCTTGCTTGAAGGCCGGCTGACCATCTGCACCTACGGTTGACTATCAAGCTCTTCGATACTTACTTGGTGCCGCGTCCTTATGTCAATTTAATTAAACACTTGTTTGTTAATATTTATTTTTTAGATTTCTAATTTTACATAAGTGAGTAGGCAAGTCAAAATATGATAGAATATATCAGGATAAAACCGTCACAGGTGCATATACGGGGACATCAGGGATGAGTCCCTGATGCGGGAGGAAAATCTCCTCTGCTGGGTCCTTTATTTACCAATGGCTAACTCGTCGCGGTGTATTTTTTATAGAAATTTAGCAACCCATTACAAGTTTAGTAGTGTGGACCGACAGCTTAACATGCTCTCCAAGGTAAAATAGTGCTCTTGTCATACAACAACATAAGTTTATAGATTAAAAACCCATTAGTACACACGGGGTTTGAACCCATAAAAGTCGTTATTGCCTTGATCATATGGATGGAAGAGTTAGATTACTTTGTTACCACGACGATTCTAAAAAGAACTTTATAAATATGTGGTAATTTGATGGAGAAAGCGTAGTGTGTACGATTAGTTTGTCACACTGTCTTAGTGAAAGTGATGTACATTTTTAACACCTTTTTTCTTTATTTTATCTTGACGGACTTAGCGGCCAATTGTAAGATATATTTATTATATTTGTAGTTTCTTTCTCATTTAACCATTTCGCTCTCATACCTATCCACTATTAAATGTATAACAAGAGTTTAGTGGCATATTAGTTAAACTCGTGTAGATTATTTTTGGGTTTATAATTAATTAGTATATTATTGACTGAGGGCGATTTGTTGAAATCGCTCGTTAAAGTCAAAATAAGCTAAGTTAATAAGAGAAAAGAGTGGCTAACCAATATTTGACTGTTTTACTATGTTTTAATTTATGTTAGATCAGATGAATTTCATATTGTAACAACGCTTAAAACTTTTATTAGTTATAATTTATAACTTCCACACGTTATAAAATTTGTAACAATATTATTTAAACATTTCGATTATCAGTTCATTTTTAGTCATTCCTTTCTCATATCCTTTCGCTGATTTTTACTTTTAAGCGTGGTTTAACCGCTACCACGTTTTCAGTAACTACTATTATTATTAGCTACACAAACACAGTTGAAGAAGTAGTAAGTCTTGTTTGGGCTTACGTATTACACATGACGGTACTAATTATGCATGTTGATTAATTGATATCCCAAGTAGGTATGCGAGCAATGACGATGTGTCCAGAATACTTATTTGTAGTTTTGACATTGAATAACTATTCATTGTACGAGTAGCTTAACTATGTATCTCTCGTGAATGATGCCTTTATATTTGTGGCTTTTTGTAATAACATCTTGTATACTTATATATTTGTTTCATTCAAAAACCGTTATGTGACTTACCCCCGTATTCTAAGACGTATCCTTAACTCCACTTTACACTCAAGGAACGTCTGTCTCTTTCCACCAAATGTCAACTATAAAAAGCAAGTTGAGACAGACGCTCCTTGAGTGAAGAGTGGAGTTAAGGAAACGTCTTAGAATACGGGGGTTAGTAATTTTACGGTTTTAGTATGTGAGTTCAGTAGTTATTCAGGATCTCTATCGATTTCTTGTCGAGGTCTTGTCTCCTTTCAGGGTGCTGTTATGAAACGACCACTTGATTTGAAAAAAAAAATAGCGGTGATATTAGCGGTGAAATTACAAATGCAAACCCTTTTTTTGTCATTTAGCCAAGCGTGTAGGAGCGACTAATGCTGTTA
This sequence comes from Monopis laevigella, assembly GCA_947458855.1. NCBI lineage: Eukaryota > Metazoa > Arthropoda > Insecta > Lepidoptera > Tineidae > Monopis > Monopis laevigella. The sequence continues at coordinate 3,274,700 of OX381577.1, read as the reverse complement.
AACATCGACCCCGTTTTAGCCTGTGTGTTCACCGGTTTCCCGGAGATATCGATTTCTTGTCGACGGGGTAGTCTGCTTTAATGGTGCGGTTACGAAACAGGTAATTGATTCGACGATAAAGCAGCGAGATTTTAAAATAAACTGTTAATGCAAATATGTTCATGTCGCCGTCCATTTCGTAACGGCATCATTTAGCTGCCATAGTGGGAGCGTTGAATAATGTTAAACAACAATGTAATAACGACCCCATGGGATGTAGGTCTGCTTACCGTCAGGTCGATACAAACTCTCATGCCGTGCCCCATGAAAAAAGGGTACTAAGTTACGTGCTGTGTTCCAATAACAAAATAAAATAACAACTGTAAGTAATACCTTGCAATGTTAAGTAAAGAGTTTTAAATGTTAATGCAATCAAGATCAGATACATAGAGGTAGGTATAGTTGTAATTATTATGGTTATTATATCGCAGCCGTGTATTATAGAAGATTGTTTATTATTATTGTGGGTTTGTAGTCGGTGGCCTTAGCCTGGATGTCTTGACGAACGCAAAACACTTGTTGGGCCAAATATCTCGTAGGTTAGCACCGACGCGAACGGTTTGTTTGTTTATTTGTTTTGAGGTTTGTGAACTTTCAGATTATAAGATTAGTGGAAATATTGTGTTAAGTTTGTTATTGACCTTTAAAATATATAAGTTGAAGTTTTCTAAGGGTTTTGTTGAATTAAGACTATAATATTAGTATAATTACTTGTCTAATTTACGAGAAGCATGTTACTGGGTATTTAGTATTGTTATAGAAAACATAAAATAGAAAAATATCTTATTGAGTATGAAAAGTGGCACAGAACGGACGTTACACGGCAGTCGGTCCTCTATACCAACTTCTGCAACTCTTTAAAATAGGTAAACCACCGTGGCGAGTGTAAGGTGTAAATATAGAATAAGCATCAGCTGAGACCTGGTGGGATTCAAACCCCTCAGCTCAGCTAGGAACCCTAAGACAGTATGGCGCCGTACAGCACTAAAAAAATGCCTTCTCTTTTTAATATTCAGCTTTTGTTAATATAAATGTTTGTGGCAGACCGGTTGGATTCATTAAATAAATGTATTCAGCAATTTAACGACCATTTAATTAAATGTTGTTTACGCAAAAAAATGCTGCAAAGTGTCTATTGAGAGTCGCAGGAAGCGTCATGGTGAGATGGCAGTTGTCAACGATATAAGGAAGTGTTGCATTGAATGGACCGTGGAAATACCTTTTATGCCGCTAATTACTGTTTGGTTGTAAAGCGATTAGATCGGTTGCTAAGACGAAACAAACAGGACCCTGTGTACCTCCTGCGGTGCTTAGCCCCTTATGCTTCTTGCCTTTGTTATTTGTTTTTTTTTATTTATTAAGGCATTGGTAGCATTAAGTAGTATTAAGGCATCAGCCTAAATTTTATACCATTTAGTAGTAATTATATAAATGTAGATAAACTTAAACTAAATCTTAAATTATACAAAATGAATCCCAAAATATATTGGATCTATAACGAAAGAAACATATAATTATATCTAACGAAAGAAACTTCGTTATTTGACTCAATATAAGAAAAATGTTTTCTTTGAATTTTATTGTAACAATATACGATTACAAGCATTGGTCGTTCCCACTAAGCCGGCTAAACGATGCGGTTAGGAAATTGCGAAGACAAAGAGGATTTGGATTACGAGTCCGCTGTATAATATCCTCGCTGCTTTATCATCAAATTAACTATTTTGAAACTGCGCCCTCAAACGAGACTACTAATATCACGATCGATCTAAATTAGCACAGTAGGCTCCTGTGCACCCACATTAAATCCGAAATATGGTTAGGTCACTTGGCGGTATGCGCACCGGCATCATTCCGTTTCTTTTCCTGAAAAATTACAATTTCCTAATTTTCTTTTTAATTATTTTTGTTTTAATACTACAATCGATATTCTATGTTTCTATTAATTACAAGGAATTATAGCTTTTCTTTGTTTGCATTGGTTTCCAGTAATAGCCGGAGTGGGTCGTGCGGGGGACAATTTGCTTCGCTTCGGATAACATATCGGTCTCCGTTAAGAGTTTACACAATTTAACACCTTATTTATTTGCACAATACTAACTTGATAAGAAAATGTAAACGTTCCTCAAATTGAATGAATAAATATAAATAAATACCTAAAACGTATGTTTGTGAATCCCTATTTTGGTCGAGGATTGCCTTTTAAGTATTTATGACGCATTTTCCGATATGTAGTGTGGATTGGATGAATATAATAGCCTGTCAATAAAACATGGTCCGGTCCGGTCATGCGCAGTAGGGATAGATATTAGTTTTCTTTTTCTTCCATTTGGTTTTATCATATCATTTTATCCTTTTTCTCGATTCTAAGCATCTTCCATAATGTACTTTACCTTGTTACCATTTTATTCTTAAATTTAAGAGCTAGGCTCTTCTCGGTAGAACAAACATCACTCTTGGCTATTCTCGGCCAACGTCTTGACCTCCCTGTACGAAATAATACTTATTTTCTCTTTCACTTGATCTATGTATCTTCTTCTCAACCTACCTTTTCCTCTTTTTCTTTCAATCTTTCCTTCTATTATTGTTTTTAAACAAGTGTTTTAAAATATAGTATAATAGTTTCTTTAGTAACCACTATTCCTTTTATTTACATTAGCTTTAAACGGTCTATTTTTTAGGATGTGGGAAGTACAAGGTAATCCTTTGTTTTTAAAATATCCTAAACATAAGGTCTATTCAATTATGAAATATATATTAGTTTTAATGACTTAGGCCCGGTTTCTTGATGGACAGTCATCTTGACTAATTGTTAAATAATGACAGTTATGGCGTCTTTTACATGAATTTGAAATATGTTTTGACAAAAATCTCATAGAACACCCGCCATTTTTAACTATAGTAACGTAAACTATCCATCAAGAAACCGGCCCTTAGTTGCAAAAATCCTTTGTTTCTCAAAATCTGTTGACTCGATATTGAGACTCTTTAAAAGTAGTTGTTAATATTTTTAGAATGAAATGTTTGACTGTTCGGAAACGTTTTCATAGGCAGCTTATGTTTATATGTTTTGTCCCTGTCACATTGAAATTGAAAAATACAAAAGCAGGTTTCTGAATTAGCAGTTATTGTACAAACAAACTAGGAAATAAATCTAGGTGCTCCTCTACAAGTGAACAAGCACGTGAGGTGTAATAACCCAGGTCTCTTGGCTGCACATCCAGTGACGAGGCGGCACTTATCCAATCTGAGGCACTTGGCGAACTGGTCGAATGCTCATGACAAATCGCTTTTGAAGTGAATAACAACACCGCGGTTATACAAAACATCTCTGCGTCTTTGACTTGGCGACAAGTTATATTGTTACATGGAATTTTATTATTACCTTTCATACTTTGAGGTTAGCATAAAGATTAATGCCGTAGGATTTAACATGAATCCTATCTTTATGCAAAAAGTAACAAAATGGTTAGTGTAAGATAAGATGAATTACAAAAAGTTTATCATAAAAATAGTTTAACTTAAAAGTTTAGATTACATAAATAAAATATCTTAACATAATCAACGATATAGGTACCTTTAAATTCCGGCAAACTTTTTTTTATAATTCTTTATTGCACTAAGAGATTTGTACAAAGGCGAGCTTAATGCCTTCATTATCTACCCAGCTAACCTTTAGGAGAGTGAACTACAGGGCTACATACATAAACTACATACAGTTATTGATATAAGTACATATTCAAATATACAACTACATAAAATACATAAATATGTTTAAACCTAACCTGAATTGTGATAATGAGAAATGAGTAATTTCATAAAACTTGGCGAGAGACGTTGACTGTCTGTACCCCTAGTGTGAGTTTAACTATTACTTTGAGTTTGAGTTAACTAAAATTTGTATGGGAAATAGTTCAGCGCTCCAAGCGGAAATTTTGCGAACTAAAAATGCGAGCGTGTGATTGGTCAAAATGTTAACGCCGTAGTATAGTTAACGCGAAAGTAAATGTTAAAAAAACTCACACTAGCCCACTGATGTTTTGATGTACAAACTACTTTCTTATGAGTGTATTTTATTGTTAGAACATTTGGCTGCGCGAACTTACCCCCATTACGCCAGTCTGCAAGTTATTGTCGATTATCTATATTTACCTGTTACTAATCAAACCAACAAACAGCCATGATCGTTTCTACTATGCCAGCTAAAATGTGCAGTACTATTAAATTCCAGTAAAATTGGGTTACCAACAGAAACCTAATCTAGCAAATGAACAAATGTTACGGTGTTGAGAACGCTTCGTGGTGAGCCTGATTGCGGAGACCTGGTTCTGGACGCCTGCCAACAGCCTCCGTAATGCGGGGGGGCTTCTCAATGTTATAGTCGTGGTAGCCTAAATGTGGATAATTGCTGTAATTGGTTCAAAATTTTTAAGTTAAATATCGGAACATAAAATTTTTAATCTTAATGTAGTAGTCAATCTACAATATATTCATCACGGGTGCCTTACGGCGCCCGAGACCGCCTAGACGGCCTCAGGATACCCAGCGGAGGGGTTTTTAATCCTACGTAGCCGATATTATGAGTCTACATCGAACAAGTGGCTAGCTCTTATGGATAGACTCAATAACCCATCTATAAACAATTTCACAAGTTGCTATAGTGAAACTGGGACCCGAGAATATATTTATAGAAGGATTTAAATGACTGATAAAAATATTATTTTAATTCGGCGAGAAACAGTAGTGCAGAAATACTTAAATGAAATGTCTATTCGCAGTAACTGGAAGTGCGAAAGCACATTATGAAAAAACGCGGAATTCGCGATTGCGAATGCAGTGTCCTTTAAATATCAATAAATTTTGTAGGTTATGTAAAGTACGTTTTTATGGATTATCTAAACATTACGTTAGTGCAAAGAAAGTGTTTAAAGGATTTACAATACCGGAAAAATATTGACACTAGATGGTTGGCTAGGAGATAAGCGGAACCTGTGGCGATCGTGGAATATTATTAATCATTTATTATAATATCTTATAGCAACATAGTGTCCAAGTCCGATAATATAATGTAGTTTAACAAAATTACCTAAACCGTCAAATTAAATTTAAGAAATGTTAAATAGTAATAAACAAAAAATACCATCACGGGTGCCTTTTTTAGCTCCCGAAAAAACGTTTAAACGGCGTCAGGGTACCCAACAGAGGGATTAACCCGTCCTCATTTCGCCGATAAATAGTAATGACAAAAAATCTAAACTTGTGCTCCCCTACTATTAGTGGGTTTGCATTATGACTAATTTTAATCATGCGGTTACTAAAATATGTCATGTTATTATAAAAATAATTTAAAGTCATACCACAGAAGAAATAATAAAGTAGTCATACTGTAAGAGTAGGCACTAGCACTAATATACAGCCGACTCGACGCATTAGTTTAATATAAATAATGTGTATGTACATAAAAAAAAATCACAAACGTATTTTGTTCGAAAATGTTTGCCCAAACATTACCCCCATTACGCCCTCGTTCAAGTCGTTTGCTGCTCTCTATAATATAAGACTAACTGATAATTTAATCGGTAGTTGACATGACACCAATATTTACAATAGCATATAAAATCTATGAAATAAATGTATAAAATATTTCTCATAGCAAAACTAGGTCACTAAGTAACAACAATATTACTCGTTCATGAAACTGTATGCCTGTCATCTTGCGCAGCCTATCTTCACTCCATTATATTATATTTTGAGAGGAAAGTATTGCTAATATTCTCTACACAAGTATTGATATTGAATTTGGTTTGCCGAAAAAATATTTTCCCAATCTACTCGTATGCCTGGCTTGAATAGATAACAATAGGTTTCCGCTCTGGCGGTTTCACGCTTCGGGCCTGTAAGCTTTTCAGTTTGCTCGCAGACAGCTGATACACTATCTAGTTTTATAATCTAGACATTATTATGCCTGTCCCCTATTTCCCCTTCGGTAGGGCGCGAAGGACCTACGGCAGGAGAATAATGTTGTCTCTGTGTACCTCTCTAACTATTTTTGGTCTACAACTAGTTAGACAGTTTATAGCATAATCATAAATCATTTATTTGTGAACAAAAGGAAATGTACAAGTACAGATGTTATAATTTGCGGTCGCTTTTGTTCTACCTTATGGTATACAAATATTAGGTAGGTACAGCTTAATAAAGGTTTTAATACGCTTCGTTTATCTGCAATTTTATATAACAGAATAACTTATATTTTATTTAGAGCTGATCTTAGTCAGAAGCACTAGAAACCATTTTTATTTTAAGCCAGATACAGAAATGGTAGGTAAAAACTATTCATTCTAATTGTTTGTACTATACTAGCTGACACGCGCAACTTCGTCTGCGTATTGGTCGTAGCCTATATAGCCTTCCCCGATAAATGGGCTATCCAACACTAAAAGAATGTTCAAAATAGGTTCAGTAGATCCAGATATTACCCCCCTACAACCTCGCAAACTTTACCTCTTTATAATATTAGTATAGATCAGTGGTTCCCAATTAGATTTTACCACTCCAAGAAAAACTTCAAACTCGCGTACCCCATATTGCAGCAACGTTAAACAATAAATGAAATTACATTTATTACAATTAAAATACAGTTTTATTCTAATGACGAAGAAAACCAGTTTGATTAATGTGACAAATGTGCACGTTTTTCTTTGCTCACAACTCTTGATCTCAAAATCTTGTTGCATTTTCGACAGCTTCAATCTCAAGTCGTCTTCGAGTTGAAGTCTGTGACAATGTTTAGTTTTTAAGTTTTTCATTGCAGAAAATCCGCTTTCGCAATAGTATGTCTTGCAAAATGGCAGTAAATATTGCTGCTTTGCTGACACGATAAATGTATTTAAGGCCTGCTGCGTGGCGTACCCCTGGGGGCACGCGAGACCTGTATTTTGTAAGTTATAAACAGAGAAGAAGAAAACAATTAAATAAACATGCGGTGTCTGTCATAACTAAGGCTGGAGGTTTCCCCTCTCTCTCGAGTCCCATGTCTGATTCGCTATGAAAAGGGTTTCAATGTATCTGTCTGCTCTTTCAAAATAGACCCCCCCTTTTGTCATCATGTTTATTTTAGCTCACTGCGTATGTAGACAATTTTGTGTTGGAGGTTGTGGAGTGTAGGATAGGTTTGAAAGGGATGGAAATAAATTTAATTGTTTGGTGTGGATAAAGAGACAGATAAAGAATAGAGCTGCAAGAAGTTTATTTCTGCATTTGACTCTTTAGCTGCATTTTAGCTTTTGATTTTAAAGATAAATATCTAATAGATAGAGTAATCTTTTAAAGCGTTATTAACTAAGTAAGATCTGCCGTCATTGAATACGTCCGCTCACAACGTACGTCGTTCTATGAACTACAAGCCCATCAGCTAGCAACACTGTCATCCTATTGTTAAATCCACAATGTAGGAAACTGCGCTACCCATCTCGCTGCCACCGTAAACAGTTTTATGATAATATAAATCTCCGTTTGAAAATGGAATCGGATCAGTTAATTTAATTTCCGTACGTAAAAAGCTTTTGCTTATATTTTTAGTGGAGCTGTTTTTATTTGGTGTCGGTTTTTGATTTGTTAATGCCACAGAGACATCAATATAGCTGCAACTAAATTGTTGAATAAACTTATTATTTATCGTCTCTATTTATATAAAAAATGGAAGTTCTATAGAATGGGGTTAGAAACTGCCGCTTGAGGGTGTTTAGCCACTGTACCCTCAAAATCTATAACAAGTGTCAAACGCCTATATAAAATACCCTAAAAACGTTACTTTCATAGTTTAACTGCAATATAGCAATGCATACATTTTTGTAAAAAAAAAAATATAAATTAATGATAAAAGATGGACACCGATTCGAACTGAAATCGACTGCCGCGCCCTCTGGATTTAGTTCCCATTTGTCTTATTCGTCATTGCTATCATATCTGTATCTAGTTTTTTTCATGTCACAAATCGACCATTTTGGAACGGCTCGACTCTCTTTCTCGAAATTTTACTTTGTTTTACTTAAATTTTTTTTCTTAGATCTTGTTAATATTCTATGAATATTTTACAACATCACGTCACACTTGATGCGGTGATATAAAACTGATCATATAAAAAAAAAAAAATTGACATGTTATAATTTTTTTTCCACTGTAAACTTATAAGAGTTCTAATCTTGATTTCATGGTTTTATAAATTGCTAGCCATTCAGCGTTAAATTTACATATTACTTTCCTTACTCCACAGGTATGGCTATTTACGAAAATAACTTCGAGTAAAAATAACTTGCTTTATTAGTCATTCCATTCGTTAATCAAGTTCGTAACGTTATGCCGGTGGTATTTGCGGCCGAATATCGATTGTTTTCACAACAAATGTTTCGTACACGACTGGCCAGTGAGATTGGTGCGCCAAATAATTTCCGTTTATAAGCGAGACCAAATCAAATGGATTGATTGAAAACCCTATCGTAGTGGAAATCTTATAACGTTAACAAATGCTTTTCTATATTAGCTATTGATTTAATATATAGCCAAATAAGTCCATAGTTGTAACTTACCTAAGTCAGTTACGCCATGCTATGATAGGGATTCACGTTTCATTATTAGCGTTATTTATGATATATATTGTAGCATTGTTATTAGTTTTTTCGTCAACCATATAATCTGGCTATTCTGCCGAGGCAAGGCTTACATCAGTATTTCTGAAAGGTTCACGACAAGGACACTGAAGATAGTGTTGGCAACCAAGTGAAATCCCTGAAGAATTAAATCAGGGTCACACAAAGCGCTGAAGCCAACTTGAAAGCAACCTAAACTTATTTATATACCTACATATAATGTGTAGCTGTTATATCATCACGGTTGCTTTACTGTTCCCGAGAACCGTGTAATCCAGCTAACTGGTTTACCTTCCACCTCATTAATTCAACTTGTTTATTCTGAGGTTATTCTGATGATGTACCACGTGCCGTATATTTGAATATCAATTATGTTTTTCTGGCCGATTGTTTGCGGAAGTTTTCTTTTGGAATACATCTGGCAAAGTATTTGTTCACTTATTTTTGTCCGACTGATCAATCTGAGGGTTTGGACTTGTTTGTTTGTATTAATGGAAATTATATTATCTCTTTAGCATATCGCTAAAAATTTTGTCTAAATTGTTTGGTGTTGATTTGAACTATCATACTGGGCATTTAAATTCACATGGATATCTGGTCCTTGTTTTAAACATTCATCATGCGTTTGACAGACAACATGCGAGACAAAATTGATATGTCAAAACCCATATATTTAAGTAAGTAATGTTCGCGGCGGGATATCTCCCTGACTTTAACAGGCGCGGAGGCTCTCGTATGATAATTGGCTTGTCATTATGTAGAAATGAAGAATTTAATACTAATTTATGAATAAGGCAATTTATCTTATCAATAAAACCCGACACGCCTTGGGGGCGCTTAGGGGCGCAATCGGCATGCTCGCAAATATTAACATTTCTTCATGTAAATTCTATTTGTTTTCGTGGATAAAGGAATGCGCAATAACACGACCAAATTGTATGATTAAATTGAGTTTGTACGCAATAAAAGGCCTTCGGAGACGATTACAGTAAAATGATCAGAACACGCCCAGAAGGTCAATAACTTAGACATCCAATATAAACAATTTGCACAAATTAGATCGGACGATATCAAACACTCGTTGTGTTTAATTAAACGCAATCGCTTTATTGTGTGGTTTAATCTCTTTGAATGGAAATAAAAACCCTTAATGCGTCATCCGATAAATTTTAAACTAGGATCCCCAGTCCAACAAAGTTCCCAGTAGACATAGTGGAATCAACCAATTGGTTCATCATTGCTACTATTGGTTGAGAAGATTTTTGGACATTACATTGCCACTTAATGTCAGGTGGATGTCCTGCTCTATTAAAAAAACACGTGTGATACGCCTTAAATATCATCTTTATCAATGACTAGGTTAAACAAATGTAACCAAATTAAAATAGTCGCGTCTTTTTTTCCACGGAGAGATTTCCAGTCAGAGACAAGGGAGCGCCACCTACAACGATCCTGGCTTAACTCTCTCGCTTCCTCCATCTACTACTCTCTTCATACAAGCTCTAATGTTATGGGCACTGCGGATACCATCTTTTTTGAGAATGTGTATTCTGTCATGGAACTTTCTTCTGGGTCGTCCCCGCCTTATCCTTTCATTCACCTCTAATTTTTAAATCACTTTGGTCAAATGCATTTCATTCATGCTTTCAATGTGCCTGAACCACCCAAAAATTATTTTCTCAATCCTTGTCACTACATCTTCTTTCAAATCACACATGACTAGGTCACTCCAAGTCTTATGCAGATTTTCTACTTATTATGCTACACTATTAACGCGCCATATAATGTCATCGATGTCGCCATATAATGTTGCATTATGTAGAATGTAAAAATCAATTAATTGAAAAGAAAATTTACGATGCCTATAACATATTCGTCCTGATTTAGCAATTCTTAAAGTTTAAGTATGGACCTCATATAACGTTAATTTTAACAAATTCTCGACCTAAATAATCAACATTATTAGGTAACGGTAAAAGTCCTCGGGCTCGGAACATTCATGTCAGGTTTTATTATTAATATAATTTATGGTAGACATTACTATTAGGTATATCCAGTTGTAAAGGCAAATGCCTCTGCGTGTTGACTTTGCTTTCACCGCACTCTCACTTGACGCCTTATTCAGGACCAATAAGCTGTGCTACTACCATGCTATGTGGTCTAATTAAATCAAAACAAATAATGGACAGATATAGGAGTAACCTAGTTATCTTGCACTATACGTTAGTAGAAATTTAAATACTAATGAACATTTAAGATCAGGCCAGCTAAGAGAATAGAAGTATTAAAACAGGAAGTATATATATTCCTATGTATATATGGTCGCCGAGTCGGTTAGACCCAATCGTAAAAACAGAAGTTGGCCGCCGCCATACAAATAAAAAAAAAGTGAGATCAAAAGCAATCACTGAGCGTTGATTGGTTGAAGTGAGAACAGAATATAGCGGCAACGAACTTATTTGACATTTCGTTTTATAGGCCAGTTAAGGCATTATGGCGGTTCCATATACTATTATTAGTTTCATGTTTAGACCTTAGACTTAATAAAAACACTGCCCTTTTTTGGTCACGGGTTTAACCAATGTGTAACATTTGTTTGACAACACTATAGTCTCTCGCGGAGAGCACGTTAATCTGTCGGGAGTTATGGAGTCCATCCAAAATACCGCGACGAGCTGGTTCCATGTAAACTCGGAATACTTTTATATACTGTACCCGTCTATACGGTACCGGCGATAATACATATAATAAAAGAATCAGATATATAAGTTGTTAAATGGCTTTAAATAAGTCTTGTAAACTGCCGCTATTAATTACTATAAAAAAAAATTTGGTTTAACGTTCGCAACCTTGTTCCTGAATTCAAAAATTGTTAAAATTCTTAAGAACTGATTGCCTAAAGCTACTAGGAAGTAAAAAGATTGCTGGAGTTTTGCGTTATTATTAAGGACTGGAGAATGTTGTTGAGTGCATTTCTTGATTGTAATATCGAAACAAAATTGTATTCGAATCGAATCTATAGCTTCCGTTAGGCTCTAAATACACCTGTGATTCATGCTTTATACAATTTTCACTTTACATTGGGATGGGGTCAATGACTTTCTAGATAGGTTAGGTAAGGTAGGACATATTTAGTGTTTGCATTTATTATTCTAGAATGGTGTGTACTGGCTACCTGGTTAGCCTTAGATGTGCAGTATTGAATCGATAATGAAATGCCTCTTAGATTACCAACAGCGGATGTTAGGTCTTAAATTCTTTTTATCTAACTAGCTATATAAACCAATATCTTAAATTATACTTTAGGATCATTGTAATAAAGTGCTAAGTTTATTTTATTATGTATTAATGAGTAACTGTACACATTCATGATTCTGTTCTAAGAATTATGGTGACCTAAAACGGCTCTAGTCTTAAGTTTACCTTAGGTAAGCTAAAACTATTTATTTTAAACATTTTTATGTTGTCACTTGTAGTTAAATTCTTGGTTCATTTTGAAGTATTGTGTGACAGGTGGTTTTCCGCAAAGTTGTTTATCATTCGTTTAATGAGTCATTTGTCATTAATACGTGCTTTACGTTTTTGTCTTTATGTAATCACAAATTTGTTATCGGTCTTTGTTTTTTAACAATACAGTTGCACAATTCAGATGAACTATAAATGCTACTATGTACTGTTAATCTTTGATAATATTATATCTATAATCGTCTTTATCTTCGTCATAATTATTACCTATCTAGTCTAAGGTTTTATTCCAACCTCAAATTCGCCGATAATATTCAGTAATCTAAGTCCGAACAAATGGCGAGCTTGTCGAGGTATTAATAATCAGTTTCACAAGTTGGTATAAGTGAAATTGAGACCGATGGTTTAAAGAGCTTTCCGTGTCAGTAGTGATAAAACGCCTTTATACTTGAGTTGTTGTTATTACAGTTCTGAGTCGTTGTTTAGTGTCGGTTTATCTTAGAAATATTTAAGTAACATAGTCATAATGGCTGTCAGTCAATTAGTCAGCCACGATCGTCGGCCTTCAACTTTGTACGTCCGCAGGAATACAACTACTGCATCCGCATCTTCAGAACACCATTGTTAAGGACCAGTGGGCGTAACCTTATGGCTGTTTGTTTATCAGCTTATCCAGCCATTCTTATGCAAAAATACTAAAATTGACAGGGTTGGCTGTCTCCAGCGGCCATGTATTAATTAATTCTTGCCTAAGACGGGTATTTTATCTCTCTAAAAGTTGGTACACATTTGGATGGTGTCTTAAGCAACCTTTAACCCCTTGATTATCACTATCATACTTCTACTATAATATTATAAACGCAATAGTTTTTGGGGAATGCTATTGCGGATTTTGATAAAAATTATTTTATCTTATATATCAGAATAACAAATACTCTATTATTTTTTTTGAATTTCCCTTAGGGAACAAAGATTAACGTAATTAAATTATAGATTAATTATAAACTGACCTCTACAACTCGCAAGGTAAATTTAAATAGAGGCTACGTATTGAACGTGTTAAGTATTTGTTATTGTCTTGATAACAACTAATACAATTATTCCGTCTTTCTTTGACATGGTTTTAAAACCTACATATTTGTTTATTAGTATGATTATACATAGTCCACTCGGAACTACAATAAACCTATTCATCCAATCCTTGACTTCCACAATTATACCAATTGTACTGCTGACTTCATCAGAGTGGCTAAAACATTGACCTTTTTGGTGGATCAGCTCAGCCTCGGGCGCGCACGCATCTTTTGTTATCACATCACAATTGTTCGCTCGCTAATCTACTCTCGAGTGCTCACACACTTGCTCGTTTGGTTAGTCACTCTCAGCCAGTCTACAGTACTGCGTCGGCCATACCGGACGCATGCCTCGACCTTTATAACTATACTGTTTTATCAATGCCGCTTCGTACTCTTTGTATACCAATGATTCTATAAAGTTTTTGTTCGTGTACTGATACAAAACCGGTCTGACATGACGACTTCTTATGATTATATTAGTTTGATCCGTAAGCAAATTAACAATTAATGTTTTTCCTACGTTTTAGTGTTGGCAAGTGTGTTAAGTTTAGACGGAGAGGATTGCAGTGTTTTTTTGGACAATGGATGTCTAAATCGTTCTGAATAACATCATCTGACCCGTCAATCGAAGGCAGAGGTCAGACGTCGGAATGTACGAAGTATCGTGCGTCGCCGGAAACAAAGTGGACGCAGCTTACGCCGTTAAAAGTTTATCGAACGTGGTACCGGCAGGCATGGGGCACCCGGTCTCGGTGCAGCGTCACCACACGCATTCCTACAAGCACAACAAGCAGGAAGCGCCTCCCCCGGTCAGCAAGCCGGAAGCGCTCAAGTCCCACGTTATGAGACTGCTGAAGCGCTCCAAAAGTCACACTCCTGCTACAAGGACGCAGATAGCCGAGCAGCAGATAGCTCGCGAGCTGGATCGCCGCACCGTGTTCACCAGACCGGTGACGGACGAACAGCGCCGGAGGAGGAACTCGTCGGAGAGACGACGGAGTGCGGACAAGAGGGTGATGGTTACAATAGTAGATGGGTTACCGGTGGTGGTGACCAGCCAGGGCCCGGAGAAGGTTAAGCATCATCCCCCGCCGGTCACGCATCACCGGCATTCGCATCGGGATAATAAGAAGGTATGTAGATATTTAAGTGTTCTTTAGGAACGATAAACGTTGAAAAAAAAACACGTCATGCATACCGAAATTATTTTACGTCAGAATAAGTAAAGTAATCTGTAAAGATTATTTTAAAATAATCTATGATTTATGAGAGGAATTTATGTTTGTGAAAGTAACAAAATTTTGAACATTGATTATTAGTAACGGCATTAAAATCAGTGTTTATTTTCTATTAAAATTTATATCTCCTAAAATTCTTTGGCAAAGTCTAACTTCCGTTGGGTGATAAAGGTATGTTCACCTCAACAATTATTCATAATAAAGCTGATAAATATTTTCAGGTTAATTAGGAAAATAATTTGTAAATAAGCAAGTTGTGGATAAGATAACTTCTATCGTAACTTCTCCCTTTCGTATTGGCTTAAAAGGTTTTATTAAAAACAAAACAAACTGAAGCGGAGTTGCCCGGAAGTGTTCCACAGTTGCATAAAAGTTGGAGATGGAAATAGTTGGTAAACAAATAGCATTGGATTGTCAAGCTTTAAAACTTGTTAGATAGGATGACTCAGTCGGCGCTGCATGATACAGTTTGTCTTTACAGTGCCTTTAATATTCAATATGTGGTTTTTAAATATTTTAATGTAGCAATAATTTAACCATGGGCGTATTAATGGGGGTCATTTGTTCCCCTATACTAGATTAGACCTTTCTGCCTCTTAAAATTTAACTCATTCATTTTGCCTTACTGTTGTTGTAAAGTATAGTAGAGTTTATTATTATTTATATTGAATACATAGATAGTAAAGTGTTTCACCCGCTGTTACACACACATGTATTTTTTTAATAGTACATATTTCGGACTGTCTATTTTACAGTTGGGGTTGTGTTTGGTTTCCGAGCCGTAGGAGTTGCAGTCCCGGCACGTGCTGGTGATGCTATTAATAAACTGCGATTCGATGCCGATGCGGTCGATCCGTTTTTTTGTTACTTGTTCTTGTGCTTGTAGAAATGTAGATATCGATACAAGGGCCGACACTAACAGATTATATTATAACTTAATTTGAAGCGTTACTTGTCATTATGACCTTTATAATTTCATTTATAATCACGACCTTACCTGATATATAATTTAAAAAACGCACAAGGAATACCAGAAAATTTGTACATGAACCCTACACTATAGTTATCTCTGTCGTGAGCGCACAAATATACTGTTTTTTTATGATTTTCAATATAATAATAATATGTTGTTTTTTTTTATTCAATTTATATATCTTATTAATTACTAAATATACTCGTTCGTTACCACGTTCGTATAATTTTATGTCATCACCTATTTTTACATGTCAGTAATTTGAATGCCTCTTAGATTTTGCTTAAGGACAAAGGGTCAAATTCGGAATGATCTCATTGTATTATAAATAAGCTGCCACCGCCTTCTATACATAATATTCCGTCATAAGCAAGTGTGCAACATTTAAGAAATAATACGTGTATGTTCTGTGTAAAAGTGTGCAATTTTCCATTACTCAATTAACAGCTATGAGTATACATTTTTGGAATTGTAATAAATTCAGTTTAAACGTTTAGTTTCGAGTAGAGAATAAAGTTTGGTTCCTTTTT
This sequence comes from Monopis laevigella, assembly GCA_947458855.1. Classification (NCBI taxonomy): domain Eukaryota; kingdom Metazoa; phylum Arthropoda; class Insecta; order Lepidoptera; family Tineidae; genus Monopis; species Monopis laevigella. The sequence continues at coordinate 3,258,731 of OX381577.1, read as the reverse complement.
AATATAGTTTTTAGACAATTTTAAGATATACTTAGACTTTCTTTTCCAGTCAAACATTTGGGACAATTTAAGCTCAATTAATAAATTCATACAAAATAAATAGTTATCTCCACCAGAGGCTCTACCATGGATTTGCGCATTGTAGCAACGTAACGTATTTGTATAGGTATACGTGAGCAACAACCAATAGGATCGCTTTATTCAATCCTGTTACCAAAAATAAAGCAGCCCTATTGGTGGTTGCTCACGTATACGTATACAAATACGTTACGTTGCTATAATGCGCAAACCCATGGTAGAGCCTTAGGTCTTAGGCTCGCGTGTCGCCTATCGTAGCTTACACGCCTACTTATAGACCTACTTGCCAAATTACTCAAAAAGACGTTCCAGCTAAGTGACATTTAATAAGTTTATAAACAAACATACGTGATGGCGATAGTTTGTTACGGGGCGTATAACTTGATGACTTTGTAGATCACTAATTTGATCACCGGTGTACCAAAAAGATTTTATTTAAAAACTTACGTACATATGTTTGACAACACTTGTGCATCGGGTTATTGAGGCTCTATATAAGTATCGCATTGAGCTTGCCACTTATTCTGTGTAGACTCAGATCGACGACGACGACAAGGTTGTGTAGGGCCTCCTAGCGATCTCAGGCACTCTAGCTGGAGCGTCGTAAATCGTAAGGCATGATGATACATTTAACATCAATAACTACACTTTATTAACTATATTTATTATCCTTGCTATGTGAGCAAGACAAATGAAAAAGTTTTTCTTTTCAAAATATAATTTGTGGTTTAATAGAGTAAGACTGCGATATGGTTCCGCGTGCGTTGCTATTTGTTTATGCAAAACGTTAATAGTTTTAATCTAATGAGTGTCGCCATTTATTTACGTATACGGTCACGTGTATCTCGCACGTTGTTTGTTACTAATTCAAAATATTTATTTATGGAAATATACGCTGATTGTTTGTTTATTAATATATCAAATGGTGCGTTTAATCTCGCTAGATAATAGTTACCAACCATTAAATATTAATTAAAGACATCGAAGCTAACAGTAATCTTGCGAGGCTTTTCTCATTTTGATTACCCCTAATTAAGTCACTAATGAAAAAAAAAAAAAATTTCAGTACACTTTTAATATATACTTGAGAATGCGCGTTCTACAATTTTTCGTGCATAGCAAGAGCACTGATGCCATCTAGCGTCGAGTAGTGAAACTAAGCTTAAAACTATTTCATTTTAATTTAATTTGAAAATTCTCCAAAAAAATTACTATATATAATATAATGTGTAATAAAATACGTAATATATAGTTTTATGTAGGTACTTACTGATTATTACAAAATATCGTTTTATATTGCTTCCGCTACGTGATAGTAGATGGCGCTTCTGTCTTCATACTTGGATTAAATTTAGTGGGTTAGTTGTTTGAGTTAAGTATTTATTGACGATTATATTACAGGTGACTACTACAAATCGTTAAATATTTTCCAACATATCGAATAAATTACTGTCAAGCGTATGTTATTTATCTTCTTTTGACAGGAATAAGTGCAACCTGTCAAAAGAAGGTAGAATTCTACGATGGTTGAGTAAAATATACTTTTTTTTTTCCCGACTGTACAGAACTTATGATTATGATATCTACCAGTTAGACCGAGTTGATCAAAAACTGCATCTATGTAAGAATCTTGGAAATCTAATTATTTTACTTTGATTTTAATGTTCAGTTAAATATTTTTTAACTGAACAGTAAAATTCAATGTTTTTTTTTTTCTTTTACTTGCCTTTAACTTTTCGGATATCATATTATTTATTGATTTTATTTGGTTAATAAATTAAATACAATCTCTATTTTTTTAACCAAAATCAAACTTCGGAGAATTATAGATGTCTTTAAAAGGAAAGTCTTACGAGACATATTTTATTTTTGACTTAAATCATTTTTAAACTAAAATAGTATATTTTTTTATCCAAAAAATAAATGAATACGTAACTCTAAAAATATAGTATGTGCGTCTAGTTTAATGATCCCGTTTGAATCGCGATATAATAATAGTTAGAAGTGTCCGACTATCTATAGGTAGATGAACAGATTTTTTTTGTAACGTGGATGATGTAATTGGTTTTTGTAATGTTTTAAAATTAAATTGTTACGGACATGTTGTGAGTGGGCTTAGAATATTCATTATTAATTATACGAATTACAATATAGGGATACTTATCTTATTTTTAATGAACCCGAAAATATTTTTATTGGTACTCAACTAAATAATGTGGTATGTTTATTTGTTGACTGGGGTGCGATATTTTTTTTTTTTTAATATAAAATATAATAATGCTTATATAATATTTCCCATAACATGAAATCATTTCTCTCAGGTTTAATATATACGTGGGCGGCACTGAACATTTCGGGAATCAAGGAAGTGACACAACATTACTATTTAAAAATGTATTTATTGCTTTTCGAAGTATTCTCCGCGAAATTTGACACATTTTTCCATACGATGGAACCAATCATTGAAGCAACCGTTCCATTCGGAAGTTGGGGTCTCCAAAATGGCCGTTTTGTAGGCGTCCACAGCTTCTTCAAGTGATGAAAATCTCTGACCACGCAATTTATTCTTTATTTTAGGGAAAGTATAGAAATCATTAGGGCTTAGGTCGGGGCTGTACGGCGGATGGTCTAATAATTCTATGTTTTCTTGCTCCAAAAACTCTTTTGTTCTGTGCGCGGTGTGAGAACTCGCATTGTCGTGATGGAGGATGATGCGGCGATTGCAGTTCTCTTTACGGAGTTCAGAAACGACCAACAAATGCTAGCATACCATTCTGCATTAACCGTTCTTTGTCCCTCAAGAGGAATAGTCGCAACATGGCCGGTTTTGGAGACAAACGTGGCCACCATTTTTTTTGCAACACTCCGTGAACGCATAATTTTTGTTGGCTTTAACTTATTTTCGAACACCCAAACTCGTGACTGATTTTTTGTTTCGGGTTCGTACGCGTATATCCAGGATTCGTCGCCTGATACGATGTTGTATACAGCATTTGAGGATCCTGCGTGGAATCTTTCGAGAGTTCTGACGCACCAAGTAACGCGAGCCGCTTTTTGCTCTTCACAGAGCGAATGCGGTATCCATCAGGAAAACAACTTTTTTACACCTAATTGTTCATGCAAGATTATTTGTATTTGACTCATGCCAATGTCTAAAGTTGCCTGAATTTCGCGGTATGTCACATGTCGATCTTCCACAATCAGCTTACGCACAGCATCAACGTTTTCTTGGGTGACTGCAGTTTTTGGACGACCTTGACGGGGATCATCACTGAGCTTGACACGTCCACGTTGAAATTCAGCAAACCAGCGATAAATTGTGGTTTTGGATGGGGCTTCATCACCAAATGCAGAAAGCATCCGATCAACACACTGTTTTTGTGTTAAACCACTTCGAAAGTCATAATAAATCATCGCTCTTGAATTTTCTCGAGTCAATTCCATTTTCTCAACGACTAAACAAGTTTGACAAGTCCTTGTGACAAGACCAAGAATCTTTTTTTAAATAAATAAATGGTATTCGATTTTTAAAACCAAGTAGTTTTCAATTAAAAAGATTTTAATATGTCAGGGGCAGTGGAAATATTCCATTCCCGATATTTTCAGTGCCGACTACGTACCTATGCAAAGTAGGGTTAAAATTAAAAATAAAATATCAGAAAATAAAGTTAAACTACATTTAAGAAATTAAGAAAGATTACGACACTGACTGAGTAGTATGTGGGATCGATGTGAAAACGTTTTTTTTTTGGTTTCTTTAAAATAACACACAGAAATTCCGTCTAAATTATTTTAAAATACAATATCATGAACATATTCGAAAAATCTTAAAACAAAAAACATGGAAATTCATGACTGTAATGGTATATCTAATAATGCTGACATTCAAAAAATACAAGTAAATATGTTTCCAAGCGATGTTAAATAATAAGTAATTTTGGTTCGGTACCTACTTTACCTGTCATTTGTCGATGTCCCAAAGGTTAGTAGCAATTGTAGGTATAATCTCATACTTGCTCTTTCTCTTATTGAGGGTCAGAGGGAAGGTTTTCAAACATTGTATGGTAGCATTACCGGCACACTTTTATGCGCGGGGTGAAGTAATACTTGGCAGTTGAATGAAATGATCATCGAAGAGCCCCATCAGACATTCCTCGTAAGCCTGTATCAAAAATAGTTTTAAGCGTTTGTACAATGAAAAAATAAATTAGAGCAACATTAATAGATACATAGATTTTTTCTAATACAAAATATCGGTGAGAGTGACGTGATTGTCAAATTGATGATTGTTACAAAAGTAATGAGTTTTACACAATTACACAAAGTAGTTTATGATGACTAAAGTGATTTGCATATAGCGTAATTACATATGTAAATAGGACAACGACCAGCAATTGCTTGGGGCCATCCGTCCGCCCACGCGATGTGGTACCTCACCATCAACGTCATCCATATAGTATATGCTTCCAGGCTTTATCTTTTACGCGCTGGTCCTGGATCTATCTAATAGTAAAATGTCATCTCTCATGCATCGTACTGACTACACAAGATTGTTGAAGTCCAAGCCCAATGTATGACCATCTAAGCTAAGCCATGAGCAGCGAAGGTGCGAGAGGAAAGTAATATTATTCTTGGAGAACTTTAAGGGGAAAAATAAAAACCAAATCGAACGAAGCCTTTCATGTGAGATAAAAATGCAAAGTACATTCTCCAAAAAAGTCTCCTTTGTACCTTACTTTAACAATTTATTGGTCATTGCAAATATAATTGGTCTAGTTTCGGTGGCATTTCCAAAAGCCTTTGCAGAATTGGATATTGACCTAATCGTTTGACCGTGACTACGGAGCACTGTTTCCATTGTCAAACGGGATTCACGCGACAATTAAATACTGATACATAGTAGAGTAGGGACTCGTTATTATCGTTCCATTTAATTTACACAGTGCCATTATTGCTAATACAGACAGAATATTGTTCTTAAACTTAGGTTCTATAAATGGAATTTATATCGGGGAAATAAGGGGAAAATTTCAGAAGTAACCTATTTACGTTTTGCTTCGAGATTTACATCTCGATGAAAAATTATGTACTCGTAGTTCTTAGCTCTTTACTTAAAACATTATTTTCACTCAATTCAAAAACTACTGTTCCTAAAATGCCCAAAAACAAACAACAAATGATATTAATACGTACGGATGTTCTATACTCGTATAACCAAATAGTTCTAAGATAATAATAATTTATGTCTAATATCAAATATTTCTTCTCGATTTTTTTATATTTTTTATGATAGTTAACACTAAGATCTGCTACTGATTGAGCCCATTGGTGTTCCATTTTTAATCGTAAAAATAAACTCGCTAAACGGAGAAATGGCTGCTGTGAATAACATAAAACTTACAGTAATTTTAATTTGCACCCAAAAATAAGGTTATCTAAAATTTAACTTTAGTCAGAAAACATACACAGCTGGTTCATTAACTAGGTTTGTAGATAATTAAATATTTGAAAGCAATTTACTGTTAATACCATGGACAATTGTTTTATTACTATTGTGTTTCTTATAAGGTAAAATATATAATATGAAGGTATTAAATTGATTGCCAAATATTTCGCCTCTTTTTTTATTTAATGGCAACCATCGCTATTAAACAATTTTTCTGGCAGTGTCAAGTAGTATTGAATATTGTACGGTGAGAATTTATAAGTAATTGGCAACACCATCGTATACAAGTGAAGAACATGCAGATTACTGTACATATTTTGAAGAAAATGTGAAAAAAGATATTTTATTGAAAAATATAGAAGAAGGATACGAGACATTTACGATTAACTTGACGAGACTGATATGTTATGGACAGTATAGGAAGACTTAGCTATAGCCTTAATTACGTAATATTATTGAAAAGAATAATAAAGAAAGAAAGAAATGGCTATGGCCTTATAAATACCGAAGTGAAGGACGAAGAAAGACTTGGCTTCAGCCTTGATATTTAAATAAAACAACATCAGATAAGCCTGTATGGTCAAAAGGTCTTTGGCTTCCACAACGCGGAAAAGAAGGAAGGTGTGCAAGCATACGATTCTTCTGCCAATGTCATGTGAGGTAAACACAAACACGCGCTACAATGATGGGATGGCGGCCATTATTGCAACATAAAGCTGAGTTTGGCGACAACACAAAAGGTCTGGTTTTAAGGTTTATACTAAGTTTTTCACACTTATGTTTCTCTAAATGATGGGATATTCCAGGGTATCACCAACACTTTCGATCAACAAACTTTCACGAATACAAAAATACAAAAAAAAACGCAAACTTCTCCTACGGGCTCTCGGCAAAGACCTCGCCTCTCTTTGGAGCGACGTCATCAGTGACAGTGGCAGAAGGTCGTTGTCATAAATATTTTGATAACTCCTGAAAAACTACTTGAACGTTGCACGTATACGATTATAACAAGTTCTTTATTTTATTCGCAAATGTATGTACAAACTTACGCACACTGCGCCCAACTAAGTTCAAGTTCTTTTCCGCTATTTATACTTTAAGTTCTCTTTATAAAAATTACAAAAATAATTGTAAATAAGACAACCATACTTATTGCTTTTTATTTCTCTGGAAATAGAAGTGCTGCTGTGTTACTGCCTTAACAGACCGTCATTCTGACCAAAACCTTGTAAAATGCTTCACGCAATATTAATCTTCCACAATGTTATAAATAACTATTTAGTGTCTAACAAATATTTTTTAAATTCCGTATGATTGTTCTAACTAAACAGTTCGTGTCGTACTGCAATAAGCGAACAGGAATTTTGGTCGTCGGTAACTGTTGCGCGTGAGTCACCGGAGGCTGCTCTGTCAGAGCGAATAATGACTGAGTACAATGCTGTTGCGTGACCGGCAGTACCCGCACCAGATACAACACGAGATGCTGCCAGTCTAACCAACATCCTATCATTGTTTCATTCCCAATAGGTAAAAAAAACTTCTGAACTCTGAACTATCAGGACAATTTTTAGTCTTGTTTCCTGTCCATAAATGGCCTTTGGTCCAATAAATAGGCAGTAGGGGACCCCTCCCCTACTGCCTATTCTTGTCCTTTATCTTCCTTTTAGCTTCTGATATTGAAACTATCAGAACCTTAAATGGGCTCGAGTATGGTTGTTTACTGCCTATTTATTGTATGTTGTAGAAGTAACTTTCGGGTTATGCACCATTAACTATCTGGACGATTGATGGGTTTATAATTGAGTATTGTTGTTTTACGTTTACACATAGACTGGATGCAATATTTAGGCTGATAAAACATTATTTCCGTCTATTGATTATACTGACTTGGCATTTGATCCATACTCTAATTTCTTTGTAACCATAATATAAAATAAATCCATTGATGAACAGTATGCATAAATATCTACAAATATTTTAAATTTGTATGTAAAATGTTAATAGTTAACGTAAAAATGTAAATCAACCGAGCTATAAACACAACAGGTGTGCACTACTGTGCACGCCATATGACGAATACTAAATATTAAAAGTAATATACTTTTTTCATATAAATTTTATAATTATGTTTAAAAAGACTACCCAACAGTTATATTGGTAAAATATTTTGGCTTATCTATGCATCACGTGCGAGTTTTTCTTTAGTTTGAACCTCTTTCCCCCTCTAGAGGTTGATAACGTCGCGCGCGGGGCGGCGCAAGCGCACCTCTCCGATTCCTCAGTCCGATACAGGCTGTGGCCATGCTGCTACGCTCCGGCCGCTCGCGATCGACGCACCTGTCCTCCTTGTTAACACAGTGATCAGTGACTCTACAGTGAACCGTGATAGTGATATTTGTGACACCTTCAAACATATTGCGTAAGGCTAAAAACGCAACGTTTTTATCCGCCCGCTGATCCATCGATACCGTTGTGTCGCGCTCTGCTGCTTCGGCTAATAACTTCGCCGTATCTATCGACGAACCTGTCGGATTTTCTCATTTATATATAACAAATATCAATACTCGCAATCGCAACACTTGGATAGTCCTGCGTCATAGCAATCTTAGAAGTTCACGTTACGCGCATAATAATCCATTTATCAGTTAATCTTGTGAACATTCGATATAATTGTTTTGTATTGTTATGAAGACATGTGTTTTAACATCCTATTTACATACATTATCTAAACCTTTCCAACGTGTCGCTGGAAACGAGTTTCTAGTTCGGTTTGCCTGTTGACTCACTTCCATGGTGTGTAGGTTAGGTTATAGATTCCATGAATGTATATTACTCTTTTATACACAATATCAGATTATCATTTTATGTCCAATTTCTGCTGTAATAATTTATAGTTTCAGTAGAACATCCGGCGCTAAAGTGAAACGGTTGTAACAATTGGGCCTTGATATCCGGCGTTGCAACAGAGGCTTTCTGACAATGGAGCCTGCTTACCTTTTGGATCTCGCCCGTCCATATTGTCAAGGTTGGCGTTAAATGCACCGACTCCAATCTGTACAGCAATTTCGCGTCCATTGTTTTCTCATTACTCTTTCCTTTCCTGGCGTAATGCATGTCTTGTTACAACATTCATTCTTTAAAAGCCGATGATATGAATATTTAGTTTACGTTAATTTATCATTCGACAATGAAGATTAATTAACATTAACGTAAAGACGAACTTTGTCATGATGTACACTTTCTATCTCAAAGTTCGAAAACAAAATAGAAAGTGTGAGAATTACATATGACGTGAAATTAACTAACCATTCATCACATAATTATTTTCTATTTACGGCAACCAATTTATTACATTAGGCACAGTTTGACTTTTGTAATCAGATTAAGCATTTTGTCGAGTTTTAGGTCTTTAGCGGGTTTTATCGCTTGGTTATTGTCGCATGTATTGATAACGATAACTCTCTGTCTCTGGGTGATGTCATCGTCTATTGTTGTTTAATCTACCAGCTTGCTCTACCGACTGTGTTTATACTTTTTGTGTTAAAATGATTGTTGCTCTTGTTTTTACTCCATTATCAAATAAGTCATCTGTAAATGTTGTAAATATTTATATTTACAAAACTTTATTAATTTAATACGGTTTAATTATATAGTTAATGTATTCGTTTATACATGTTAATTATATCGCTCTTTATCACGTAATGGCAATTTTCTTTTATTAATTTTTATTTTAGTTATGATTATTCATGTGTATTGTATGTACTTCTATAATTATTTTTAAAGACAGCCAATTTTACCGTTTTATCTTCAGTAAGGTGTGCAACACTTTATAGATAAGATAAATTGGCTGCGATTACAATCTGTACGTTACTTAATAATAATAAGTAAAACACTTTTAAAATACTCGTCAGGGTTATATTTATCGATTAGTATAAGTAGGTAGATGGGCATTAGTCTTGTTACCTTTTGTTTTGTCATTCATTATATTTTTGTCCAATCAAAATATTGAGTTTGCTTTTAAATTATAAAATTTGTCTTGTTTGTGAATTGGTACTAAATATTATCGTTTTCTATTCCCAAAACATTTAGTACATTACCTATGTAAAACAAAAACAATACATTAGAAAGAGACAGTATTATTATCTATGATACCAATAAATTTGTCAATAGGCTTGCTAGTTACAGAGATCGGATTTGGCTCAAGAACGTCTACTTAATTGGTGAACTGTCAACACGTGCCCGATGTTAGATCAGTTATTTATGCTTTTTTGTCATTAACATCTTCTGGTAGTTTGTTAAAGACAACTTGGTTTTCAGTGTTACTTTTCATCGTGCCTTCATATAAATTTATTTCTATTTTTGGTTTAGGTTTTGCGTATGATGAGGACATAACGGAATCACTAAAATTTATTTTGCCAGTAGTATAATTGTGTGCAAAATTCTCAAAAGCGAGAAGCCATAATTAATAAATTAATTGAAATAAAATCGTTCTACTTGTTTATTTAAAAAGGTAAACAATTATAAACCATATTTATAAAAAATAGTTACTCTTATATCTTACTATACACCCTCTGTATTACTTATCCAAATAGTTCACATCAATAATTTTTTTGGTTCCATATTTTACGTTTTCATATTTAGCTTGAACGTTTAGACATGCTGTTTGTAATGGCTAGTCAAATATGAGTAATTTAAGCCGAGATACCAAGCAGGCCAAGGAAATCGACAATTGTTGTAAACCACAATTTTGTCCAACTATAAGCTACTCTATTTTGGACTTTATTATTATCACTTTATGACACACTATGTGGTCTCCGGGGAAATATATAAATTGCACTAAATGACATTGGTTGTTCTTATTGCAACCACTGCAATGTTAATGCTTTTTTTAATGAAATATAAAGTTTTTATTATTTAATTTGATGGACTTTGGATCTTTGTACTTTAGACAACAAGGAAAATATTTGAATGTCAGCGTCTACATTTTATATTTGAAAGAATTAAGGAGCTTTCAATAATCGAAGCTTGTTATCTTTGTTTTATTTGTGAAGAAAAGTAGGAAACATCGTCAAAAGTAGATATTTAGTAGTTTGAAAGAATTGTTGTAAATTTTTAAACTCAGTTACTCATAAAGTCTATAATTTCAATCCCAACGTATGCCTTATTAGACGCCTTAATTTATCAGGTAAAATCATTACTAAAGATATAGCTACGATCATAAAAGCAATTCCAACGGTACTCTGGTCGATTGGTTGGCGGTAATGGCTTTCATAATACGGACATTGTATCGATGTCGATTAGCGATATCATGCAGAATCGAGAGAACGATAATTAATTGAGCTTTATCGAGTTCACAGTCAAAGTGATAAGCCGATATCGAGATTGACTTTTTACTACTCAGCTTTATGCAATACTCTATGTACGAGTAAAAGGAAATGCTGCGTTATTTATTTCTGTTTGTGATAATTGTTTTAATCCTTAACGTAGTTTAGTTGTTTCTATAGATTAAAATGTAAACATTTCTTATTTACATCTTAAATATATATCATTATACTTGTACATATTTTGTCTAGATCTAAGAAAATAATGCTGTCACAACATAATTTTTGTTTCCTTATTCCTTTCGCTAAAGTTTTTTGGCATCGAAATATCTTTCCTTCATATACTTCATGTAAGGTGGTTTTATAAAAAAGCCTGTTAACTTCTCGGGCCCTGCAGTTCTCGTACAAAATGTGCCAAACAGGTTTTTATACGAACCCATTGCAGTCTGACCTTCACATCCCTAGAGGGGAACGAGCCCTTATACGTAAGGTTACACAATTTTATTGTGTGATGATAATAGTGTTGAATCACTTTGTTGTTTTTCTTTACCAGCAATGTCAACGATTACTTTAATAACCCTAAATATTCATACTTGCTATGAACAAACTTGAGCTATTTTTATACTTCAATAAATTTATTAGGGTGGATCATTATAAATAGTTTTATCCTCTTCGACCTTTGGTATGAATTGTAATTTAATCATCTTATGTATGTTACATTTAGAAATAAAAATCTTTATTTTAGCAATTTTAAAGTAAATGTCCTCGGTAAATATTTACATAAATCTTTCTTAACATACATAAGAAATGTGTTCCTTCTAAGATACAGAAGAAACTACTAATGTGTATTCTTCTTTCAAAAGCTGACAATCAGTTAATCGTGCTGCCGCATTTAACACGTTCCACAGTACCGTGTCGGTCCAGCAAATAATAATATTTATACACGCTTCACCACGAGGCGAGCAGTATTATCATCACGCAAGTTCTCCCTCCCTTATGTTGTCGCTCAGAACACACTCACCTTACATAACTTTAATGATCTTGTGGCAAATATGACTCATAGGTTCTTCATCTTCTATTAACTGTTTCACTTACACAATTTTGAACTTTGTGTGCTTGGAATAACTATCAAATGTGCTATGCATAGTTTCATTTTGTTATAGTTCACGGTATAGATCATATCTTTTTTAATTTAATAGTCTTAGAACAAATTGATAGAATTTATTAAAGGGTTATGTTTTTATATCGATATTTGTGAAAGAGGTCTGCTAGATATATTTGCGATTGACGACAAAGCTTTGTATTGATAACTTTGTCGTCACTGTAGTTTTCTTGTCTATTTCATGCGATTGTGCTCAAATACAATTGCTGTTTGATAGTAACGGTACAACCCGCCGTTGTCGGTAACGGTGTGCGGGTATTCAGCTCACCAAGATTAATTGTGCCCAAAATTATAATATTGTAGTCGAGCAATACAATTTGCCAAATTTTCGCTTGTAGGTATACTTTTTGCTGCGTTTGCCGTTTCAATGTCAGGCGGTCGTTGTCGACTATTCGGCCTTTCTATCTTGACTCATTGTGTTTTTTTAGTATTGTGCTCATAATAGTTAAATTGTTGGATAAATTATTTTGTTTTTTTAGGCATACCCCCTTATTTATAGTACATATATTTAAGATCCCCCAAAACGAAATTGTGCAATATTTTTGCTTATAATTAAAACAAGTTTTATTATGATTATGAAACATAGAAATTCGTCAGTCCGCGTACCTTCTCGCAGAACCTCTCGCCCACGCGTGCTCTAAAACCACCAGCCTTCAGGGCAGTGGGCGGAGGCCTTTATGCGGCATAGACACTACTGATCTCTGAACTCACAAATATTTAATAGATTTTTATTGTGTCTTATATATTTTTAAAATAATAATATATTTGCAGGGTTATAACATACCTACCTCTTGCGCCACTAAAAAAATGTTTTTCTTCAATACTTTAGTGTTATTTGACCATTCAAAACTTTCTTAAAATTTATTTCTTCGTAGCCAACTTAAATTGGATAGCTATGAATTGATTATAATATTTGGTCTCTCTATGAATACTATTTTAGGTACTAATGCTTTTAGTATTATTGAGTTTTAGACCATATCTTTAACTGCTTATAGTTAATATTCCTTTGGTTTAGCTCGAGGTCTTACACTGACTTGTTGCGGTATGCCACTGCCACCGACTTGTTTTAGGTAAACTTGGTTGGGTTTCGCTATAATATTAATGGTTTCACGTAGGTGATTGTTAATTTTGACGTATTAATTTAAAATGTCTTTTTATCTTTATGTATTTCTTCACTAAGTGCTTGGTTAATAAATGAGATAATTTTAATGTTTATTTCTTAGGGATATTTCCTAATTGGTACTATTTATATTTCGTTTATCATTCTGCAACCTTAAAGACAATCTTCACTTACCCAAAGCTGCATTCGCTGGTAGAATAATGCCTAATGCATTAAGTTCGTCTATGTATTTTTTACTGCAATAAAGAGTTTCAATAAAAAAAAATTTAATACATTTTTATTTTACCTTTTTTTTTTCCGCGTATGTGTTTTAGCCGTATAGATAGATAAAAGAATATACTCTCAGTAGTATGTCGCTGTTCACAATGTGATTTACTATAATCTACTGTAACTTATACTTCGTTAAGTTGATTATTTTTAACACCAGAATATTTCAATGTGTTGTTAACATAGTCATATAGATGATTTCCAAATGCCCTCTAAATGTACGTTTACAATGCATATAAAGTGATTATATAAATATATAGCTGCCGACTGTGGTATCCCACACAGTTGTATGTTAGTAATATCAACTCCTACGCAACTTTACTTATGAAATATATGTAATTTTATTGAGAAAAAATGCGATCTTCTATTGCATATAGTAGTATCACATTTAGAGCATAGAATTTATACAATTCATAGGATGTGGTTTATTTAATTACTAGTCAAGCCTTTATGAATGTTTTAATAGATGCTTCTGGAGACCATGGCAAATATGTTTACCGGTCAAATAGTATAGGAGAAATGCTTTTAATATCTTGGACATATTAGACATATTTTATTAAAATTTATTTACATAAATCTTTAATTGTGTATTTTATATACTTAAATATGATTTCGTGAATATTACAAATTAATCGTATTTTTTTTTTAACAAAAATGACTCGTTTTAACCAGAAATACCTACTTCTGACAGTTTACGTTTTTGTTCTATTTAAATATTTAAACAAGTGTTTGATTTCTGGCGTAGAAAGTATTTCTTTGGACAGTTTATAGCTAAACAAGTTTCCCTCATTTTGTGTTTAGACAAACGCGGAGGCTTCCACCAAATACACTTTCACCAGCAATTTGTCTGAATGACGTGAGAGATTTGTTCATGGGATCGGAAATGATGACAATGAACAAACTGGCTAGGCTTAAAACATAGTTACAGTTAAATACTATTTGTCTGGCTTGAAATTGTAAAATACTAACAGCGCATAGTTTGATATTTATCATTAGGTGAATTTTGGAGTTAAAAGGAAAATCATTACATGTAGTGGGTATTTAACAGTTACCTTAAATTCAAATTGTCTGGCATAATTTAAATATTATGACCACCGTGAAAAGCTTACATAGTGTTTTATTGTCTCCGTTTAACCCATTGCCCATTATAAACGATAAACCGTAGTTATTTATGGTAATAACCCAACGATTTTTTGACTTTCTAACCTCGAGCGCGTTATGCTTCTTTGTTATTGTTATTTGGTGTAACATTGCGTCATGCCTTTGATGTTGTTTTGACTTTTCGCTTATTGTCATTGGATTTGCTTTGTTACAACTAACAGAATTTTTAATTAACTGTCTGGCGTGTATTAAATGTATTATGTCTGTCGAAATTACGTCTACAATACTTAATTGTTAACTAGAATAAGTACTTACGATAAATTATGACTAATATCAATCAAGCTGATCAAAAAATGAATTAAATCTCACAATAAAATGATATAAAGTGAACAAAACGAAGGCTGGGATCCCCAGCAGCAGGATATAGTATGACTAACTGGCGATGCGACCGACGGCCGGGCCCGGCTCAGTGGGTCAGAATTGATTCTGTCCACTACGGATGCGTACTTAATTAGTCCAGCGTTGGAGAGGGTTAGATGGATTGGAAGTCCTTACTCTCAATAATAATTCTTGTTATTTACCTAGACCTTATTGTTGTGGGTCGTGTGCCGTTTCTAAGGCATTTATTTGTAAATTTTTCTAAATCACACTTTTATTAACTTTTTCTTCCCACAGTATAATTTCTAGATAAAATTGTTTTGAAGACAAAATTACTTTTCTCTATATCAAAATAATCTATTTGATTGTCAGCTATTAGCTACTTTACTTATTTGAATTAAGGTCTATCTTATTATTATCTAATAAATATATATTATTCTGTTTTCTTTTTCATTTCTTTAGATACAATTAGAAATGACCTTTAAATTATCTCTTATAGTCAGACTCTAAAAAAAAAATACACTCTATTGTTGATGTATATAAAGTTGCCTTTTAAATGATACATGCTACAGCTATAAGCTACTATCGTTTCCAGTATAAATGGTATGACTTGAAGAAAAAACAAAAACCACGACATAAACCTGTTTGTTTCGATCGCAATTTATACTCTCGTTTCTGCCTACAATTCCTTATGTAGCATTTAGAATCCTATCTCTTTAATGTTAAGGGATATAATTAAAAACAACGTTTTAATGATCACGATTGTCGATTAAGTGAGTCACGGTTGTACGCAAAGCTTTTGCTGATGGTTTGGTATTTTGTATCTCCTCGCCATAAGTGATTAATGATCACCAAGTAATTCTAGAAGCACAGTAGACACAAGAATAAGTAATTTAATAACCTTTGTTCACATATTTTTGCAGGAATTAAATTATGCATTGGACAGTTCCTGAAAAATAAATTTTGCGCACTGCTCCGATTAGTAACCGAGTATTTTTTATTAGTTATTTCTTCTTCCAAATAAAATTTGATAGAATATACATACATACTACAAAAAAAAATATACGAAACTTTTAAAGCGTTTTATCATGAAGCCCCAAAAAGAACAGAAAGAAGTGTTAAATTTCGTGGAGTTAAATTACCAAATGTAAAGGCTTCCAACCAACCAAGTCTCCGGGAAAATTGTTTCGGCCGATTAATTCAGGCGACCTTCGATGACAATTTTTTACATCAAATATAATTTAGACAAGGCCGTCGTTTATCCTTTTATGATTTAGTATTTTATTATGTTAGATAAAGAATTTATATCACTCTTATAAAAAATGGTCTGGTATATTTAAAATCAGTTTATAATAAGGGAATATTTGTTTCAACGTCAAACTAAAATAATAGCTAAGACAGCGTTGCGATGGCGTCACACCATGTCAGCTGAACGTTAAAGCGTTCAACGCACTCGCTATACACCTCGTTGCTATGTGCTGTAGTATAATGCAATAACCGTGACTTGACGTCTTAGTAGGTGGTTGCTGCAGCGAATACCGTCAGCCGAGCTAGAGCGCGTAGCAAGATACGTATCTCGAGGTCGGTAGTCGTTGGAAGTGAGATGTTCTCGGCTTGAACCTACATGTATTTATGTACTTTAGAATCACATACAAATAAATACTTAGTGTGGTATTTTTTTTTAATACTTTTTTTACCTTTGTTAATTCTTATAATATATCTATAGTTTGTTTTCAATTTCTTTACCGGCATATTATATACTATAATTTGTCCTTAAAGATTTAACAAATTGATACTGATACTTGTATTTAACAAAGTTAATCGCTTTCTTGACTAGAATTAAACCTCTCACACTTAATCAATCATCGAAGTTCTCAAACTTTGGCGCATAATCCAGTAGTATTTAAGTTATATGAAACGTGAGCTCGTGCCTCGTAAGGCAGCGTTCGACCGCAGCCTGCAGTTTCCGCCATGTCAGATCGAGTTGCTTTCCCCGTTTGCGGCGGTTCGCGGCGTTGCTTGCCGAAGTTCACTTGGAACTTACAAACTGGTAATATAATGACCGTTTTCGATATTCATTCAGTACGTTCAGGTTCATTATACCAATCAAAATATAGTATCTTCGATACACTTTGTCGGCCATTTTACTATAGTTATGTTACTATATATAGCTTTTATGTGTCACATCTAAGCACTCGAGCCAATAAAAAATACTCTTCCTAATTGTTGTTGTTTACATTATCTTCGCCATCTTATTTTAAATCGTCAATAACGTATTAATATAAAAGTATCTATAAATAATTTCATAATTCGTTCACTTTTAGGCCGCAATAATATTATGCGTTTGCACAGAAATAAACATTGGGGTTTGATTTATTTTAACGCTTCCATCTGTGATGTGTATATCTTTATATACTCTTCTTGTGGCTTTAATTGGTTGCTTTTCATAAGTGAATCTGTATTCTTTCACTTGTTGTTACATTAATAGTGATAATATTATTGTTGAGGGCGTTGGATGCCCCCTCGCGCCATCTGCTATCTTATCATGACCTACATATAACTTCAAGGTAGCTACAGATGTCCTATTAAAGTTTATTTCCTACATTTTCCTGTCTAAAAAAATGTTTAGATATAATATAGGTAGACTACGTGATATTTTGCCCGTATAAACGTTAGTATTGCGGATGTGTTTTAGGAGTTATCTTTTTAATATCTCTTTTATCACGATGCTTGTTATATTTAATTAATTGCGATATCGAATTTACCTTCTTTAGTTTTATGGTGTTTTTTTAGTATAAATAGGTATATCATATTTTCCGTTTAATATAAGTATTGTACGGCTTTTAATCAGAACTTATTTTTAATTAACAATAAGTTATTATAATACGTATTTTCCTTCCTAAATAAGTGTTTGGGTTCATTGTATTGTCTTTATATTCTAACAGTTTGTTGTTTGTTTGTATATTTTATAATATGTGATTTAAATTTTTGTTTTTAATATCCTTGTCTGGTTTTATTTGTGCTATTCAATTCAGAAAAAAAAAAATGTTTCAGGCGCGTCTTCTTATGCTTTATGTGCAGCAGAGATTTTGGGATTTTGGTGAACGGTCCATAACACTTTTGTTTTATTAACGATCTCTTCTTCTTTCTCTTTCTTTGCAGATATGCTTCGTGATACAGTAGGAGAGCTCCGAGGCGATATTAGGAATTCCCAAAATATAATTTACATTTACTAACACCCCCCACACTTCTTAATATAGTATTATAGCCAGGCATAGTAAGCAGCAGAGTTGACGTCATAAGCACATTCATTTAAAGATCGATAGGCGATTTAGTCCGATAGGATACGACAGTTAGATTTTCTTTTCAGATTATCAAATAAAATTTGGTAGTTCATTGCGTTTCTAGATTGAATTGTTTGATAACGATATACAACGGTATCGATCGATTATTACAACCCATCAAATATATTTAATATTACAGCTTGTGGCAAAAAAATGGTGGACTAAAAGTGAGTTTAAAAGTAAAGGAAAATATAAAGTGTAAATATAAAAGGGAATTGAATGGTTGCTTCTAGCAAAATGGAAAGGAAATTAACTCGTGAGGATTTCATGAGGAAGAGCTTTAGGGCTCCAAAACCGCCAACTGTTCCTTCAGAAGCCTTAGAGCCAGTGGTTAATGGGGCACCACCGCCTTCCCCGGTGTCTCTCTCCATGCTCGATAAGACTCCGAAGGCACCTCAAAGAGCACACTATGAAGTCACTTCATCAGGCATTGCTCCTAAAAGACTAGAAATAAATAAATCCCACGCTATACATTTAAAATCGTTCAGAGCACCAGAGCCTCCCGACGAACCAGCACCGACTGCACCTTCTGACGATGTCCTCCGCAAACTAGAAAGACAAATAGGAGAGATGGAACGTGGACTGGAGCGCGCCAATGCTACTGCTACTAATGGCACGGCTGTAGTCGATGAACGTGTTAGGTATCGCGAACATGAGAATTTATTACGTACAGGCGTATCGGCAGTCGGGGGTGGGGGATATCTTCCGGCAGACTCTGATACGGAACACGATCCGCCAGCTTTCAACAGAAACGAAAGTACTAGGAGTAGTACAGGTGGAACTACACCAGCTCCCAGAACTGCCACTAAACTGTCACGTACAAATTCTGATACACAACAACATACAGTAGCTTCTACAGCTCGCATGTTGCGTAAACTAGCCGATGGACCTAATAAAGAAGAAAAAGTCAAAGTAAATACTCGCAAAGCGCTACAAGCTCGTATGGAACGTATGCGCGATACCGTAGTTGGAAACAAGCATACTCGCGAACCCAAAACCTCAGATACTGGCAAGGTCCTGTCTCCGCCCGCACAACGACGAGCCTCTACTCAGGTAAAACTACATGTGTGTGAACGTCCTCCAGTGAACGTCCGGCAAAACAAACTAATCAACATTTATTGCAAACAAATTGAATGTGTCTAAAGTAAAGCCCAACAAAATTTTAATTGATGTAGAGCGGAAAACAAAAATTCTGCTTACACGGAAAGAAAATGTATTATGTATTTGTAACTTATTTTGTAAAAATTGTTTATTTATTCTATTAACCAGCTTTTTTTTACACAAATTTTAATAATGACACTTGAATTATTTATTTAATATGTTATGTGTTTTCAAATTAATTGGTGGATCTCTCGTTATTTATATAAATTAACATCTTATCATGATAAATTATAGAAGGGTTGTTTTAATGCCCCACGAAAAAACTAAGTTTTACCTCCAGTATGTTTGTGTGACTTAACAGTTCATTGAATTGCTTATTTCTTTACCATGAAATTTGGAATGTAGACGCTAGTGTCTACAGTTACGATCACTTTATTTTTGTAAGAGGTGCAAAAAGCCTCTCCTATTGGCAAGATTCTAAAAACTATTAATATAATTAATGGTGAAGTCTGTGGCTCCGAATTCAATAGTATCTAATTATTTTAATAGGGGCTTTTAATAGCTTGTGTATAATTTACATGATCCGAAATTACAAAATAACGTCACATTTTTATGTTTGATTGCTTGCGTAAATGCGTCACCAATATTTATATGTTCGTTTTTCTTTTATTCCAGGTAAGCCCCATTTCGTTGACCTTCAGTATGAGAGCCGCGTCACAAGGTAATATAACTGTTACATAACGGAATACGAGGAAGGTCTCCCCGGTGGACACAATAGAAATGAAAGCCGATTTGTATGATTGGACTTAACAATATTGTTCAGGCAAAATAAGATGGGAATTATTACTATACGATATAGTATTTTCTTTTATTTTGGTTCTTTTAGTACTATTGAATAATATACTGTGTGTTTTTTATAGTGGCAGTAGGTTTTATATTGTGTTCTATGATGAAAATAATAAAACACGTTTTTTTTTTGTTAGTGTCGCCCTATTCAGAAACAATATGATTTTTAAAGTACATAAAAGGTCTGCAAATCACTTCATCTTTTATACTATACTCACGATTGAGACGTAGCCACTTGTACAAAGGTATTATATTTTATTGATACGAAGAGACGAAGAGAATCTTATTTGTTGGAGTAATTTTATCCATAGGCGTTCATTCATAAGATAATATTTTTTTCAGTCTTTTTTTTTAAGGAAAAAGTCTGTCTTTTTTGTTTTAATAATGATTTGACAGCCTCCGTAGACTAGTGGTTGCGCCTTTGGCGTTGTATCCGGAGGTCGTGGGTTCGATTCCCACCCATGGCAAATAAGATTAGTACATTTTTTCTGTTCAGTTTGTCATGGTCTGGGTGATTATAAAATATAATATGTTAATCGTATAAATTATATCGTTGCTTCTAGTACACTAAGTACAAGCCTAGAGCTTATTGTAACCAGAGCAATATGTGTAATTTGTCCTACATATTATTATTATTATTAATGGATTCTATAAATCACACTTAATACATTTTAGAAAATCCGCCTTAAAAAAAGTCCCAGTATAGACTTTGACAAAAGTATGTACTCTTCTTAAATTAAATTATATGTATTATGATATATTTAAGTTATTTCTTAAATAGGAATTTCTGTTGTTATTACTTATATGTATATATTTTATTATATTTTCATTCGCTTATTGATTTATTATTATATATTAGGTCTTCATTCAATTTACAGGGTACAATTTAAGTACGCATACTACGAGTATTCGTCTGAATAATATTCTATTCATAGCTCTCAATGTTTCCAATACAAACATTTCTATTGATTCGTGTTGGAAGCAGATTTCAAGTAAAGCATTGAAACTATTGTCAAGACATGTTGGAGCTCTAAATTATACCATAGCCGCACAATCAATAAAATATTTCTAACGGTGCAGATTTAATATATATGAAGTCTGCATATCAGACAAGTTTTTAATCAGTCAGTAGATTTACCACACATTTATATCATACACAATTGGAACTATCACACTAAATCTCGCGGGAGAATTATTATTTAGATAAAGGATAGTTGAATTGATTATTTTTAAAGTTACAGCAAGCCAATTTATCCTTAATTACTTATTTATATGGAACAAAATGTTATTAACTTATATATTGTTAGTTAGACTATAGGGAATAAATAATAGGGATCAATCCTTGTAGAAAATAATTTAAAAACAGAAAGCAGCTCAACTTTATTACTTCCGATTGCCGTGACCATCTAAACATTTTCTATAGCTTTTACTATATTGTATGACTTATCTTGCTAGGCCCTGGCATTCAGTATCAAAGCCGTGACCCTTTCCAATGTCCACGGAAGTAACGTCAGCTTTGATACCTGTGTGAAAGCCATTTGTTTCCTATTGTAACCGATTGAGATGACCACGTTCTCTCTATTGGTTTATCAATTCGATTGGCTTTTTCCATCCATTTATAGGTTTGTTGAGGGCATAGGTTGTTTTTTGTGATACAGTTTTGTTTAGTTTGAGTTGTCCAGGCGTCTGATAGAGAGGGCAGGTGACTATTTCCGCCAAGGAATTAGTGTTGCAATTCAGCGGGGAATCGTGGCCAATCTTCTTGTAACTATTCCGGACGTTTCTTCATTAGAATAAACTTTGCATTTATTTATAATTCTTTATTACACAAAATTGAACATAGGCGAGCTTAATGCCTTAGGCATTTTCTACCTACCTTTGAGAGAGTTCATTATTTAGTTTTTACATTGAATCAATGTTTTTTTAGTCTACTTTGATTTTTTATTTACTCTTTTACCTTGCTTGATAGTTACCACCCGCATCTCCGTTTATATCAGTTAGAGGTGCGACGACCTGTACCGACTATACCAATGCATCCGCATCAATACAATCAATACAATGGTTGGTGAGTCGGGGTCTCCACGGCCTTTCATATCAGTGTTGTACAAGTCACCCTTCAGGTGTGCAAACGACCGGACGGCATAATCATCATCGTACCATGGTGTAGTGGTCAGTCGTTGGTATGGGATTACACCAGCCCCTTAGCCAAGAACACATGGTCAACGCCATCAATCAAACATCTTGATACCCAATGTATGGAGATGACATTTCGTTTCCATGGTGACGTCTTTCCGAAACGTCAAATGCATACATTGTGTTAGGCAAGATTTTTGATTGATAGCTTTCCATATGTTCTTGGCTAGGGGGTTCGGGTACATACACCTGATAAAATCTACAGCTCATCTCTGTTTATTCTGGAGCCACTGCACAAAATTCGATTGTTATTGATGCTTAATTATTTCTCAATTACTGGGAAAATCAGGTGACTAGCATGCCATCTTTATGAAAAGAATAGGACTAGACTCTAAGGGGACTAAATCAAAAAGGCAATGTGCAGCTGGAATACTTGTGCGGCCTCAGAAGAACGAAATACTGAAATTTTACGTTTATTATTTAATTTTATAAGAATATTAAGATTTTGGTATAAAGTTTATATAATTTTTCATATTAGCTTCGGAGATGCCCAGCAGTGAACTGCGATGATTGATGGTATTGAATTTTAATAGTGATTTTTTTTTGTGTACGGATGTTAACAATAACATTTATTGTTTTATTGCTCAAAGATAAATGATGAATGATATAAGAAATTGTACCCGACAGTGAAGATGATCACAATGTTTGTCTCGTGTGATGTTCTGGACGTATTGACATGTAAACAATAGTGTATTGTGTAATGTTGTATCATAATAAATTATGTAAAACATGTTTCCCGACAAGTAGAGGTCAAAGCGTACAAATCCATTTGTCATAGTATAGGTTTTTTAATATAGTCTGCAGAAATATTTTTGTGACTTTAAATGATTAAGCATTGAGAATTTCGATGTGATACATCTGGGACAGAAATTATAGGATAGAAACTATAACACTGAAATTACCCATAACATATTCTACATGTAATTCTTAACTAATATATATTTTTATTTCATATTTTTTTGTCCACGGCTGAGGTAAGGAATTCTCTCTCCATGCTTCTATGTTCCCAGATACTTACAATCTAGTTGTCGTAAGAAAATAGTGAATATGTACTTACATGCCCTCCATTCGACTTCTCATAAATGATTTTAATCAGACACGATTTAGATGCAAACACTATCTATTAATTAATAATATACGAGTATATTTCACTGATCCATAGAGAGCCAAAATGTTAGGCATTAATTTTATTCACCATTTTACTGCATAGGAATAAAGGTTCAAGTACATATAGTATGATAATAAATAAACACATAAAAATGGCCTGATTCTACGAAATGAATTGCATACAAAATTTTACGGTGATATCATAGGAATTGATAATATATCTGTTCCTATGATATCACCGTCAAATTTTGTCGGCTTTAAGATTTTTTTCACAATATTACCTGCATTCAATTGAAAATTATTTAAGTGTAACTTTTTCTAATCTCAATTATATACGTGGTGGCCGAGTTGGTTAGACCTTGGACTTAAAAACACTTAGGTCCCTGGTTCGAATCCCGGTGTGTACCAATGAATTTTAAATTAAAAAAATTATGTACATTTGTTTGACAACACCACTATATTGCCTCGGAGAGCACGTTAAGCTGTCGGTCCCGGTTTCACTATACCAACTTGTGAAACTGTTTTTAGATGGGTTATTGAATCTATTCAAAACATCGCGACGAGTTAGCCACTTGTTCGGTGTAGACTCATACCATCGGCTACGACGAGGTGGGATTAAAATCCCTCCGCTGGGTACCCTGGGGCCGTCTAGGCGGTCTCGGGCGCCGTAAGGCACCCGTGATGATATGTATATGTATGTATAACTTTCTCGTCGTCGTTAGGAATCTAGTATTAATTGCATCATATTATTTATGTCTTCAATTTGAGATCACATACTAATTCCTTTTGTACTTTCTTAATTATTATGTAGATGTGTATGAGCTGGTTGGTACAGCCTTTTGTTAGAACTACTGTCAAGCGATTTATTTTTCTAAATTCTGCTTTTAATCTTTACCTATATACCACTATCTAAAGTGCCTCAGAGACCACGTTAATCTGTCGGTCATATTTTCACCAAACCAATTTGTAAAACCTGTGATGGGACATATACTTCTACAATGTGATTCAGGTTTATACTAAAAGGTGAACGCGGTAAAGGAAAAATTTAAAAAAAAACGGCAACAAATTACGAGTAATAAAATGTATACCTAAATGAAAAATTATGTTCATAATTGTTCCATTTCTGTGTGCACTTTACCTGTGCTACCGTCTTTACCTTTGCTGGTTATCGTAGGTGTGAGCGTCGTTTCTCCGTCGCATTAAGTTTGTAGGCATGTGCTTAGCATGGAAACTATTAGTTATCGCCTTCGCTATGATACGAAGAAAGTAAACAGCGTGTTAAATAAGTTATAATGACATAATAAAATGTCACCAGGTCAAGGTTCACGCTGGTCTCCACGGAGAGAACCCCGAGGTGAGCCGCGGTCTGCGTTACTTTACTTTAATTAACCTATATTATATTGTTGACCGCTACTGGAATAGGTAAAAAATTATAATTAACATAAATGTAACCTTTCAATTTGGCTTTGTAACATAAAGATACGTCGTTTGTGTAATTTTTCAAATTTTTTAAAATTTCTGTCGATGTAAAGAAAAGACTTTAGAAGTTAGTTTTTTTTTGTTATATTCTCTAAGTTATAATAAAAAGTACAAAAAATATATGCATAGTAAACCTTTTAAACGATTCTGGAATATTTTTATGTTATAGACTATAGTTTCAGTTTTTCAGGAACTTTTATTCTTTTTGTGTAGGATATTGTTTTACGAGTAAAATATTGTTGCCGCGCCAGGTGTTTGCAACCGGCTCTATATTGCAATATCTGGATTTATTTCAGGTATTTGCAAACAATATTTATTCGTCTAAAGAAAAAAAAACTTTATTTTAGACATATATCATCTTTCCCTAAAATATATTAGAGGGTATAAATCAAATTACAGTTTCTAAACGAGGTGCTTCTGCTGCGTTAGTTAAACCACCATTAATCGGTCTCCAGTGTTGTCTTTCAATCGGCAGGCACCACCAGGGTGACAGTTACATTCGTACTTATTGCACGTGGCAGACCAGATATTGATGGTAATGATGCATCTATCCTGCGCCCTAGCAGTATACATTTTTCGAAACAATGAAAAATACAACGTGATATAAATTCCGTTATCAGCAAAGTAGAGACAAATCAAAACGAGATTATTTCAAAAAACTTTGGTCGAGCGATGTGCAGAAGTTTTTCGATATATTTCGGCTGAATCTATCTAGGTCGACGCGGCTCGGTTTGCAGTCTCGAGTTTTTATCGCATTACTTATCTAGACTTTCCGTTGATTTATTTTCGTATGGGCTGAAGCGATTGTAACATTGTATGCTATTACATTACTGTTTTTGACTTGTTATCGTTAAATATGGCCCTATGGATGTTTATAACGAATCAAGAGTCTTTAATTTGATTTATACTATAATATTTTCTATATTATTATTTAGTATCAGCTATAATCGCGAGCGACCTTGTCTAAATAAGATATAGATTAGATGAGTACACAGTATTATCATATTCATTATATCGCCTAATAATCATTATTATATTTCCAGTTCTAAATAAATACTTTATCCTCAGTTATAAAGATTATTTTCTCTCTTTCAAGCTCTTTTATGTATTGCCACTTAATTTACTTGTTTTAAATAAGCCATGTCTTACCATATGAAAATTTTGAATAATATAAGGAAGTGCCCTAAAGACTTTTCAAACATGAGAACGGAAGATGACCGTCAGCCAAACAAACGCAAAAAGTGAGATCAAAGCTGTTATAACCAATCAATGATCAGGGAGTGAAAAATGAATATCAAAGCAATGAAAATGTTTGAGTTAACAATAGTTATTTACCTCTTTTCGGAATGTAGATTTAAATGGGTAAGTATTAAAATTTGCAATTTTTCGGTTTACATGGTGTGTAGAGCACTTCCGTATATTATTCAAAAGAATATTGAATGCTATAGTCGTTTTCCATGTATAAATAGGTAGCTTTGGCTCCTCCGGGATCTGGTTCCATCGATAACGAAGCATTTAGATGCGGAGCGCGGCGACAATAAATCCTTCCTCAACGAACAGGTTTCTCCGATCTTAAGACCCTGAAGGTAAATTGTCCTTTGTTAATTGGGGAGGTCCATTTAAACTGCTGCTACTGGGGAACCTTTTAAAAGTATTTTTGTTTGTTATGAATCGCAAAATCAGAATTAAAAAAAAAATATTGTGATTCGTGATTCACCGCTAGAGTTTCATTTATTCAGAGTTTGCAGTAAAGCAAAATTTCTATAAGTCTGTCAGTGGAACAGTGTACTTAGACAGTGTACTTTGGATGCGTTTTAGTACAAATTATTGAGTAGAGCGTAGACGCACGATTACGCACGAAGTATCCCGGCATTCCGATCGGCATTCGATTTGAATTGTGCAGAATGATTAAAAAAAACGGATTTGAAACTATCAAAGGTTTTATGAAAAAAAAAAAACTAAATAAAACATTGACATACATAGACATATGACAACATCGTAGAATATTAATATATTATTCTAACGTAAAATAAACTTGAAAGTATGACGTAATTTAGTTCACTTCAGTAAACTGAAATGCAATAATGACGCCATCCTGCAAGTAAGAGGAATAGCCCACAGCATCGGTAACTTTAAACCAATAGTTACACAGTTCAATTTCCAACTGACACTCGTAGCATAGTTTAGGCCGTTTTCAACTATGTTTTCAAATGCGGGGCGGGCAGCACATCTACCCCCGCAGTGCTACCCGATGTTTCTTGCCGGGTGCCCGTGTTTACGCGATTCTACTTATAAATCCCAGCGCGAATGATTTTCTATAATTTAATTATAGTTGTTATTAAATGTGTTGTATAAGTGGTTGATTATGGCTAGGAAAAGGGTAAGATACAGTTCAGTTAGGTTGCGGAAGTACCTTTTGATTAAAGCCTGATTATTTTCTATTGATAAGGTTCGGTTTGCGTACGATAAAAACTAATGAGCCAACCATAGAATATTATTCACAGGCGGGCCCGTCCCTTATAGATAGTTATAAAACTAGATATATATAAAAATAAACTTGAATTAAGCTGCTGTTTTCTCGCTCATATAAAAGTTTACATCATATATAATTATATTTTTATATACCTAGCTCTCTGATCATAATATTTTTCTATGTTGAGCACCGGGATTAAATTTACCTCCCAACCAAATTTCATCGGAATCGGTCCGGCTGTCAATCCTCAACAAGATACAATTAACAATATTTTTTTTTACTGTACGTACGTAACATTTTTATTATCAATCACAATACACATTCCAAGATGGATTGATATTTAAATTTTAACATTAAATAGATTCAGTACTCTACTCTTCCGAAAATAAAATCACTTATATATATGTATAATATTAGGAAAATTTGTATGGATGTCGTTGTGATTTTGTTTGCTTGAGCCTTCTTTAATTAATACTTTTAAGAGTGATTTTTTCCGATTTACCATATTTGTTATTTTTAAAACCAATTTAGCAAACGTTTCATATGTTTGTTCTTGATGAGTTTTGCACAGTTATATAATGCTACTGTAATATAGTATAGATAGCATTAAATTTCGTTATTCAAGATAGATACCTGCTGCAGATAAGCTCAGTATAAATGAAGACTCGGCACGCTAGTATTTCCATGAAGCTACTATACTATAGATAGGTAAATATGAACAAACATCCGAGAAGAGTGAAAACAACTTCAATCTGTTTTCATGATAAAAGTTTTTGATTTAACGATCTCAAAGTTCTAAATCGAACATTTAATTAGTCGAAAATTGGTCAATCAGTCATGATCCGCTGTAGAAGGAGCATGAATTGCAATTTGTAGACTGATAATGATTAGGTGTAACGCCTAGACGGTTTTGGGTTACCGTCGATGGAGTTTTATTCCTACCACTGAATTCCGAGTCTACATCGAACAAGTGTTCATCTGGTCGCAGTGTTTGAATAGAATCAATAACCCATTTATAAACACAAGTTTCAATAGTTAAACTGGGACCGAAAGTTTTAGGTTTGTATTTTTTTTTGTATTAGAAACTCATCTGTACTCACCAAAATTTGAACCGGGGATGTTCAAACTGGAGAGTATTTTAAGTTAACCCACCCGGCCACCACTTTCTCGTTGTTAATCCGACTCATTTAATTTTGATGACTTGGACTTACTAGATCGATTTAGAAGTTCAAGGTTTATTTTTAGTCTGACTTTTTGAGGGTTGCTGTATTTTTTATAACCCTTATGTGGCGTGTTTATAGCTTATATCTGATAATATGTATATTTCCCTGTTATTTTCCCCGATACTTACACGGGAGCCGATGCCTTGATATGTTCACAAGTGTTTACATTATTATACTTTTAAAAATAGAACGAGATAAGATTGACTGGTTGTTAATAGGTTTACGAGAATTCGTAAACATGGGCGCGTAGTCTATCAAATGCGTGTTTACCATTTATTTAATTGGCAAATTGTATTGGGGGAGTGATGTGTGATGTCACTATTATTCTGTCGTGGTTTGGTAGTGGGAATGATTAGTGCTCATTTCTCTCGTTTGTGACTCTTCTTGAGCTTCCATTATCATTGTCGTACTGTAATTGCTCGTAGTTTGGCAAATGAGCGTAGTTTTAAAGCTTTTGCTTGGCGCTCGGACAAATTTTACTGATTACGTCTACATTTTGGTTGCTCTAAAGTTTTTTTTAAGCTACTTTTTATTTATTTACTGCTACAGGTGCCAACACCCTAACATCAACGGTTATCTGAAGGGTTTAGTTAGATGTGAAATCACTACCAGGAAGCCAGGAAGGACTGTTTTATTTATTTATTGAATCTTTAAGTCTTCAGTTTGTTTAGTTAACTCTAGTGTCCACATAAAAGGGCATGCTGATATGACCAGGATAATTAATTTAAGAAATATATGAAAAATACATTATTTCTTACTTTACAATTATGTATAATACAAACGTCTACCGTTATGTTATAGATCCATTGTGTTCATTATTCGTTCTATTCAAATTAAAACCAAATATAAAACTAGTCGTATGGACAAACGACCTTTAACATATTTAATAACTAAAACCTTTGTGTTCAGTACTTACACATATGTAAACCCCACCCTATTTCGTGAATATATCAATTTAAATTTATTTCGAGCAATATCCGCCTCTCTTTAACTAATCCACTATTTAATTATTAAGACTAATAAGGCTCAATATTGCTTCCTTGAAGTAGTGTATTTACGATATTTGGGGGGAAAAGTGGTCCAACTTCGTTGGTCCACTTTCAGCGTTATTTTAGGCGTAATTACTATTAATCCCAAGAAAGTTTTTTCGGAGATAAATAAGTATTCTAAGGCTGAATTGCACCAAAGTGTAGTTTTATTTTGATAGTCGAGTGTCTGCTGGTACATACGACGTCATTTTTAACTCTAATCATTGCAATTACTTTAACGGACACTTTGGTGTAACTGGACCTTAAGTTGCCGTATCTGTCTGCAGGAAATTTAATCGAAATTGATTTAGTGTTGATGTAGGCCAAATTATAACAACTAGTACAGGACCCGGGCATTCGAAAAAGACTAATAATGTATAAAGAGTATGGAATCCTGTTCCCGCGCGTGCTGAGAGCAGTCTGGTATTGATCGGCAGCACGACCTACATTCGCCGAGCATGTTCATTTGCTGCCGCCCGCCCTGTAATGGTACCCTATGCTGCCGCCCGCCCTGTAGTGGTACCCTTTCAAAAGCCTCTCATTTGTATCGAACATCTTGCTCTTTACACATCCACTATTCAAAACTGAACTCCTGTTTAATCAATAAGCAGTCTGAGACAGACTTGCTAAAAGTGTCGCAAGTTTTTCCCAATTGCCACCAGTGGTAGCAGAACAAGCGGTGGCAAATGGTAATATTCCTTCAGGGCCGAAGTATTTACGACGGCCCCAGGGAGGGGTTTTGAATAGACTCAATAACCCATCTATAAACAGTTTTACAAGTTGGTATGGTGAAACCGGGACCGACAGCTTAACGTGCTCTCCGAGGCACTATAGTGGTGTTGTCAAACAAATGTACGTAAATTTTTAAATTAAAAACTCATTGGTGCACACCGGGATTCGAACCAGGGACCTAAGTGTAGAAGAATGATATTACTAACTATTAAACAAACTAAACCTCAGATATAAAAAATAATTTAGAGTAAAAGTGAAAATAACACACAGTTTTTGAACTGAAAAAGTAAATAAATGTGTTTTATCTACTAGCAATGTGTATCTAGAAAGAATGTGATGCAAAATTGTTGTTTGTGAAGAATTTTTAATCAGCGATGGGAGTCAAAGGGAAACGTGTGGTAAATGTTTTAAAATTTGTAGTAGAATTTTAGGTTTCTTTTTTATTTATATGCATGATTTGTTGTTGCGAAATCTTAAAATATGTTTTATTTGTTCATATTTTATTTTAGATATATTATATATTTCTACTGTAAAGTTCTAACTAAGTTCCTTTGCCTGTTAAATCTTCGGTTTTATATTGCTAATACTTAATAAAAGTAGTTATTTTAAAATAGGTTTTATTTTTAATGTTGCACGACATTTTACTTTGTATCTATCTGATGTTAAGCAGAGCTACAAATTCCATGAATGGAGTCGATCAATACATTGTTGTTAACAATATTGATCGCTCCCGCTATGACTGCTAAATGATGCGGTTACGAAATAGGCGGCGACATGACGTATTTGCATTACTAGTCTAATTTAATATCTTCGCTGCTTTATCGTCAAATAAATCGCCCGTTTCGGTACCGTACCGTGAAAAGAGCCTACCCCCTGAACAACAACCCACAGACTAACTAACTAACTGAAACATGACTAGGCCACTTGACGGTTTTAAAACCTAAATTAGTTAGTAAAACTTTTTGTAACATTTCATTTATATTTATTCAGAATTGCTCAGACTGTAATATAAAAGACCCGAAAGATCTCAGCGAGTATACGAGCATTAAAATATACTCGTAATGCAATTCGTCTTTGTCGCCGCCCATTTCGTAATCGCATTATTTTGCCGGCATAGTGGGAGCGATCAATGATGTTTAACAACAATTATTAATTGACCCCATTCATGGAATTTTGAGGTCTGATCACCAGCAGGTGTATAAAGGATATACAAAGTCACATACCGTGCTCCAATTAATAAAATATCTCAATTAAAAAATATATATTTTATATACTTCAGCCCATAGACATTCATATACTCGTATAAAAAAAATTGTGACAAAAAACACTCTGTATAGTTTATTGTGTAAAGCATACTCCTCACGTTTTGGCGCAATGTGGTCAAACCTTAGCAGACCCTAAAATACATACAAGTCCGCGTCCTAAAGCACTGAAGCACCATTTTTGGGGTTTTATAGTACCTGTATTTTCGCTCGCATGCCGGACTCGACCATGTGCATGTCTACCAACAATAACGTTATCATTTCGTACAATTACCTCCACAATCGTGCGGTGTATTCGCGTCGCGTGCGAATCTCATTTCTGTGTCAAAACTCTTGGCCACCGACCTCGTTGTGGCACATGTAGCTCAAGTGGTCCATGTCATGTTACGTATTCACACTTAATGTCTCTCACTTTAGAGTTACGCTAGATAAAGGGAATAAAAGATCCTACGATCTTTTCACACCTTTAGCGCATGCATTTTAGGCAAACCTCGATTTTCATTTTTATATTATTTTTATTCGATGCACTGAAATAGCCTAAAATACTCAACCTAACTTATTCACCTACCCAACAGTAGTATAACTATATTTAAACCACTATTGATCTAGAGATATTCATATATCGTTGTAGTGCTTATGATATACTATATATTAATTTGGATTATTTGAAATTAAGCCTTTACCTAAGCCTACTCTGTTTTAAAAATATAAATTAATCATATATAGCCTAGGTACACATAAGTTTTAAAGCAAAGACAACACTCTCGTAGGTTATAAATTTCTCTTTGTCAACTTGAAACCGATCGCTTTAAATATTCATGGTCGGATTATTTTTAAATTTTATTTTAGTATCTGATATATCATGTCAAGTTTAACTAGACGTACTTTATAAAATGATTTCCAAGTTTTATTATATCTGTCTTCTTACCAAAAAGACCAGCACATTTAGGTTGGATTCATGCTCCTACTACAATATTATAGGTTAGCTGGTAGAAAATTCCTAAGGCATTAAGATCGCTTCTGTACAAAAATTTTGTTTGCTGTGGAATAAAATGTTTAAATAAATAAATTTAGGTTGGATGGAGTCTTAAATATAGTGATAGAACAAGTCGTAAATTTTTCAACTTGGGTCAACAAAGTTGAAAAAAATACTGGCCCGGGTTGCAACTGGGGTTGACTCGGGTCGAGTTGCATCGACGACGCTGTATCCAAAATAATTTTAGTAATGGAAGTCGTTAATTTCACTACTTTTCTGACAGGTTTGGATTACCAGTACTCATTAATATGGAATAACAGTGAAATTTCGCTATCAGTCTGTGAATTCATTGATTTTTTAGAAGGCTATATATGGAAACTTTGTCGAGGTGGGTCTTAATTCAGAATGCTATTACGAAACGGTTGGTTATTTAATTTATAAAGCAGCGAGGATATTAATATGGCCTGCTAATGCAATTTGGTCTTATATACAAGACTTACAAGGATTGCTCGCCAGTAGGGAACTTGCTCCCCCTGAACATCAGACAGTCTCCGTCTCTCGCGATTTTCAAGAAATTTCTCACTATCATAATTTAGGTTAGGTTTAAACATATATTTATGTATTTATTCTTGCTATATTATTTATGTATTTTTTGTAGTTGTATCTATGCAGTACAATTTTCACTCTTCTTAAGGTTAGCTGGTAGATAATGCCTAAGGCTTTAAGCTCGCCTTTGTACAAACCTTCTTAGTGCAATAGAGAATTTTAAACAAATAAATAAATTGCAAGTTCTGATACGAGATACCAGATAGAGCAGGTCATGCACCTAGCATATCATATCGTTCAGCATGTGACATAATATCGCTCGGTTGTGTGTCAAGCGGTCCGGGCAGCGACCTCGTTTACAGGAATATAGCTCAAGAGGTTTCGTGTCATGGAGTGAGTGTTGGGTGATGTTCGTAGTTGTTTGTTACATGATGATTAGATGCGGTCCTTATCACACGTTGTGCTGCTTTGGCTACATAATGGTTTGCAATATTGTTTTCTGATACTTATTGCGACTTACTTATGGGTACATTTATCTCAGCAAGTTGGATGTATTTTTTATCGTATTAACTTTATTGCACATATTTTAATGCCAAATTGCCGAAAAATAATGCCTATCATTCTCTACCAGTTAAACCTTTGGGACAAATTATGGTGTAAGTTGGTATGTTTCTTCTTTAGAAATATTATTCAGTTCGATAGGTGTAAAATATCTGTTTCTGCATATCTGCAATAACGATTTATTATTTATACGAGTAATTATGGCTTCTGTTTTAAAGTACTAAAAAAAATTTTTTTTGTTTTAAATATGGTTACAATAAGTTATTTCTAATAAACTTCTTTTAAAATAGTAAATATAAGAAATTTTACAAAATTTATTATGCCAAGAACTAAAATTTATATTTTAAAAATGCTTTCAAAATAACGATTTGAAATTTATTAGTTGAAGACTCAAAGGGAATTTAAACTAGATAGATTTTAAAATGTTTTCAATTTTCAGTTCCCGGTTTCCGACCGTTGGACAACAACGAGCAGGCTTTAGGTGTTTGCAAGCGAATGGCAGTAATCCTTTTTAAATATTCAACCTGGAGTCGGGTGACAGCGCCTTGAGTGACTTTCTACTTTGCATATATAGTCGCTACAGGTTTTGTTTTCACGAGTATTTAGTCTGTTATGTGATATGTTTTTACAATGAATTAGATTTATCTTTATGTTTTATTTAGTTTTTTTTCTGATACTTCAACGAGCTCGCTATTTGTTGGGTTTACTCTTCCGACCATCTAGCTAGGTGGAGTGTAATCCCGGATGATACAAACTAAAATCATTCACTTCTTTAACTTTGGAATTTATCTTCTGCAACTTTCACTATCGTTATCATAATAGTTTAATACTCTAGTTTATTATTTTCTTAATTTGATTTTTATTAACATTTCAAATTATTTTTTCGCAAGCCCAAAAGTAAGCAAGGTTAAGCAAAATAGGTAAAGTTGGCAATATTTTTGTTGCCAGTTTTACATTTATTTTATTCGGTACCTGCCAGTCTGGCAGCCAATTACTTAGCAACATTAATTAGTTGCTAAAATATTTGCAAAATTTAAAGTTTGTAGGTAGATACTACATTATGAGAATGGTAACAAGTTGAACAATGTTTTCGACCTATTTCCGTTCCGTAAGCGTCTCCCGGTGGGGCTGGGGGTTGGTGGGCTTCTGGGAGATGTTGACCTTTTGTGAACTCTTCACAATTTTATTATTATTCACTTCTATCTTCATTAAAATCAATGTTGTTATGAAGTTTAGTAACAACATAATGGTTTTTTAGTTTTTTATTTGATATTTTTTTACTTGGTTATCTAAAACGAAATATAAACATGCCTTAACATTTTATTTTATCTGTCTGTATATATTCTTTATAGGCTGGTTTAACGTAACATTTTGGAGAACTTAATCTTAACAATATTTAGGTAGTTGATGTTCTGTTATATAAATTTAATTGTTAAGTATTGTATATAGTTTATTTTTAAAGGTTAATCGTCTATGTAACATATGCAATCACCAATTTTCAATAAAATAATATTTAAGTGATTTCTAATTCTATTACAGTTAACATATTATGGACTCTCTTAGACAAAATAATATAATCCTGAATTTTTAATTTTAGATTATTTTTTTAACATAACTCTTAAATTGTTGTCTTGTTGTTGTTATAATTATTTAGCTGACAGACAACTCTAATTGTCTAATATTGATACATCGTTAATTGTGTACTTGTCTAAATAATTATCGACTGTTGTATTAATAAATAATTTATTTGTTTCAGGTATGTAACAGATATCATCGGCACGCACTTTCGGTGTTGACTTAGAAAACATATTACGGTATATTATATATTTTTGATATGTAAGTAAATTTATTTATGCCATTTTATCAAACACTTGAGATATTTTTGATAAGATTTTTGTTTTAGGAAATGTTTAAAGTGAAATTTTACAACTGTTCTAGAATTATTTTTTTACAATTTTGTGAGTTAAATATTTGTTTAATAGTTTGTTGTCAATGACATTTCTACTAATACAGTTAATGTCAGTCTGGTTTCAACCGGCACATAATATATTGAATATGATAATATATTAAACTGCCAAATACGAGTACTTAATGCCCAAATTTGATGGTAATGCCGAATGGGAAAGAAAAACAATCATGTGTTGTATTATTAACTCTTTGTATAAATATTATTTAACATATTTATGCACATATTGGTCTGGAGGTTGCCAATAATTTTCCACGTAAAGGCTTTATTTTATAATGTTGCCCTCGTTCAATGATTTATGTATTTAAGTTTTTTACATTTTAGAGACCGCAACGGTTACTAGGGTGACACTTGAATGAGCCTAAGGATATTAAAAAAACATATATTTTGTATTCGAGAGCCTATGTCCAGACATATATGCTTATGCCTTTCTCAAAGTGTTTAATTGTCAATTATGTCTGATGCTTTCGCATCATCGTCTTCGCAGCACCTTTAGTTAATTATCCAATTATATACCAGGTCTGTATTTTGTTTTATTTTCAGCTTAAATTTTAGTTTTCTTTTACGGTTTTTTATACATACAAACCTTTAAGGTTTCCATTGGTGTGTAACATACATTGTAACTTAGTTATAAGTATTGTTGAATAATAAATGAAAAAAAAAATGCAGGACATTTCACACATGCTCTGACTAGTCATAAGTTAAGCTCTAGTCTTGTGCTATGTGTACCAGGAAAAACTATACTAATATATTTTATTTGTATGAACAGATATACGTGGTGGCCTAGTTGGTTAGACCTTGGACTTAAAAACACTTAAGTCCCTGGTTCGAATCACGGTGTGTACCAATGAGTTTTTAATTAAAAAAAATATGTACATTTGTTTGACAACACCACTATAGTAACTCGAAAAGCACGTTAAGCTGTCGGTCCCGGTTTCACTATACCAACTTGTGAAACTGTTTATAGATGGGTTATTGAGTCTATTCAAAACATCGCGACGAGCTAGCCACTTGTTCGGTGTAGACTCATACCATCGGCACGACGAGGAGGGATTAAACCCCCTCCGCTGGGTACCCTGGGGCCGTCTAGGCGGTTTCGGGCGCCGTAAGGCACCCGTGATGATACATATACATACATATGTATAAACAGACCAAGGAAAATTACAGAAAATAGTACATATTATTTTGACTGGAGTTTCAATCGAACCTTCAACCTTTGGATACGATCCCAATGGCGTTAACCATTAGACCATGGAGGCGGTCAATATGTATATTATACTTATTATTATTTTTGTTATCTAAATTATTATAACTACTGTATTTGTTTACTAGTTTTATTTGTCACATGACAGATCAACAGTTTGCTCAAATAGGAAAGTGCTCGGGATGTAATATCTGTTTGCCAGATTACTTCTTATTCTTCCTATGATGATGACATATATATGTCATGCATTGTCTCCAGCCAGTGTATGGGACGACGCGGTGTCTGGTGTTGCTAGCGCTTGGTCGTTCGCACCGAGGACAAGCATCACGCTTCGTGCATCGCTGACCATTGTTCCGTTTATAGCGACAGGCTGCGTCCCTCCGCACGTCGTCATCTTCTGTGTGACGGCTTGTCAGTTGGCCGTCGGTTATCGATATTGTCGTATCGGTATACA
Organism: Monopis laevigella; assembly: GCA_947458855.1. NCBI lineage: Eukaryota > Metazoa > Arthropoda > Insecta > Lepidoptera > Tineidae > Monopis > Monopis laevigella. Next base: position 3,221,363 of record OX381577.1, on the reverse strand, counting down.
TACAAGTTGTTGGAAAGTTTATCTTTATTGCAGTAGGAGTGCTTTGAAAATTAGGCTTTGGGAAATCTGTGGTGTATTTTATAGAATTATTCGATAATTGGTTTTTAGTTTATTTGAATGTTCCAGGTTTATCTAAAGTTTGATTGTCTGTTGATTTAAAAAAAATGGTTGTTTATATATTATATGTTGGACATTCAAATTATGTTTTACATTTGTGTTGTCTATATACTTTATATATTTTTTATTTCTCATTGGATTTTTTTTCACAGCATTGATGATAAGTTTTACTTATTATTTATTTGTTTAACGGCTTGTGTTTCTTGTTGACTTAATTTTTTTTTTCTATTAAACTATTGGCCATCAAATTATATATGTTTGTAATATTATAAACATACATATAACTACTAGTAGTTATGCGTTACCAATAGTTAGGTTGATTGTCTTTCCACATCGGTCAACGACTCTGGGGTCTTCAATGAACCCTGACATTGCATTGTAATTGACGGTTACACTTACTGGTTGTTTACTGTTCACTGAGGTGGACTTTCTTCTTCTGTTGGCCTTTACGAAATGATGGGCTCATGTTATGTTTTTTGATTATGTTGTCTAGCATTGCATTCTCTATAACACTCAGCAGGATGCAAGCTTCAATTTATTCGCTCAGGTCGTTATTAGCCAATGCCATGGCTAGATCGGCTAACGGCCGTTTACTAAAATGTATTTTTTTTTTGATTAACAGTAACTATAGAAACTACTGAAATAACATCGGTATTGGTCCATATTTCATTTTAGTTAGGAGCAAATGCATTTTGTTAATAAAAGAATATTCACGCTATTTAGCATTTGATACATATATTCACCTTTTAACTTTTATAAGTTATGTTATTTTAGTTTATTATTAGTATTTCAATAAAATCAGAAAAATAATTAGAATTATAACCCAATATTTAAATGACTAGTATTTAATTATTATAGAGCCTCAGAAGGGCCGACTTATCTTCAAAGCAAAAGGTTCTCCAAAAAAGTTATTAATTATTCTTTAATTGAATCAAAAGTTACCCGTAGACATTTCCTTAATGTCATTACATTACTTAAGTGTTGGTCGTCGGTGCTCCTCACACTTGTGGAGATCCTGTTTGTCATTCCTCACGAGTTCTGAATGTTTACGATTGTCAACTGTCCAAATAATTTTGTTGACTTTGGTATGGGACGTGAATTTACAATGCTTACAAACTTTGCCTTAGTAGTAATCTTCTTAGGAACTTAACTTTTTTGTCGGTTTGAATTTACTAAGTTTAGTTTTGTTGTAATATAATTTTATACTTTTATAAATGTTGCTTTTACTTGATTTGCAGAATTTTATTTTGAATCTGTTATCATCAGATTTTGAGGATCAAACCTTACTGTGCTAATACAAGTTTTTTTGGTTATCGTTTAAGTATTTAATAATAGCAATAAGATAACATTGTTAAATATATAACTAAATATTCACGCTCTTTGATACATAATTTGGTGCTAGAGAAATAAAATTGTTAGTATTCATTTGTTGGTGACTGGTGACCATATTTTGGTGACTAAGTGAGAAGAGCGGCGTACTAGCTGTGAGCTGGTGCAGTGGTTGTAGTGTGGAAGTGGCAGTGGTATTGTTCACCATAAATCCTCAAACGATGCGCACCCGCATCCTGCCCATGCTGGCTCCCATGTTCCTCTCCAAGATGTGGAGGCGAAAGCGGAGGGCCAAAGCCATCGAGAAATTTCACGGGGTTGGTTATTAATAATAATATCATCACGGATGACCGCCTCCGGGAGGGTTTAAACCCACCTCATCGTTGCCTATAGTATGAGTCTTCACCGTCGCGATGTTGTGGATGCACTCAATAACCCATCTATAAACAGTTTCACAAGTTGGTATAGTTAATCTGGGACCGACAGCTTAACGTACTCTCCGATGCATTAAGTATAATGGTGTTGTCAAACAAAAATACTTACTTTTTTTTAAATTAAAAACGTATTGGTACACTCCGCGGTTAGAACCGGGCACCTAGAGAGAGCCTTAGATCTGACCAACTTGGCTACCACGTAAATCCTATATTCACACTCATATCATAGGTTGGTTTTTATTTTTATATATGCCTACAATAACTTCACATTCTTGTCTAGAATGATTTTATCAAATAAATTATGTAGAATGAAAAGATTGACCAACGAATAACAATAGTTTCATATTCGTATCTGAGTGCCTTTATGAGAATCCGAAACTCCAAAATCTAAAACCTAAAAGAGCTCCTGTAGTGTTGGTCTGTTGCTGCTAGGAACAGTCAGCGAGCTGTAGGTGATGTACTTAAGCTGTACACTTCTAGTTAGGTGATAACTTCACGATTCGATAAGATAATAATAATAGTCATGTTTGCGAAATAAATACCTACTTAGGTGCGTCCGAGTGATGCATGGAATTTGCGAATATACTAATACATGGTGAATTTGAGCTATATGAGGCTCTACAAATCGATTTCCCAATAGAACCATGTATCGCAAATGAAAAAAAAAACCTTTCCCATTCAAATTGGTCATTTTAACATCACTAGTTTGTATGGAGATTGTATGGAGAAAGCAATTATTTTTTTATATATGCGACATATAGTTTCTTCGGCAAAGTCTTTCGGTTATATATTTATTATCAGTGGAAACCCAAATTAGCCCAAAGTACCACCATGTACGATTATAATATAATAGGATAAAACTTGAGTGGAGAAATAACTACTAAATAATACTAAATAGTCTTGTGCTAAATTATGATTATGAGTAGGTATTGTCGTTTGTACAACTTTTCCTGTTTTTTGTTTTTATAGCCTTTCACGTTTTATAAAACTGTCCAGAAAAAAAGATATGTCATGATTTTTATTTTTTATTTTGCAGACGTAAAAATACACATTTTTGATTCAATTTTAAAACCACCTGTCATCTGTGTGTTTAATTAATACAATGTACCGAAAATATGCAGAGATTAATTATTTGTCCGTTATTTTAATGAAAAACATTATGTAAAAAAAACATACCGTGTGATTGGATCTGATTTTAATTGAAAATTTAGTTTGGTAGTGCCTCGGAGAGCACGTTAAGCTGTCGGTCCCGGTTTCACTATACCAACTTGTGAAACTGTTTATAGATGGGTTATTGAGTCTATTCAAAACATCGCGACGAGCTAGCCACTTGTTCGGTGTAGACTCATACCATCGGCTACGACGAGGTGGGATTAAAACCCCTCCGCTGGGTACCCTGGGGCCGTCTAGGCGGTCTCGGGCGCCGTAAGGCACCCGTGAAGATACATATATATATATATTTAGTTTGGTGATAATTTTTTCGATAATTACTTGAAAATATAACTTTTTATATACCGGGCTCTTGCATTTTTCTTTATAATAAATCTGTTTTCAATAGTTGAAGGATCTACAATTACCTACCATGTTTCCATACACCTTAGCCACTGAGTCCGATCTGCTGCTCCATTCTAACCAATTAATATAATTACTACAATTTCCTTTTGCCTTGTGCTAGGAAACCTACCTCTAATAGATACCTAACTATATTGTGAGCTACTTTTTACTAATTTACTTAATTGTTTTTTTTTGGGTTATTACTGAAACGCTTAGTGATTTTTGTTGTAATTTGTTTTTAAAAAATACATTGCTTGTTGAAATCGAATTATGCCTATTGTTTTTTTTTATATGTAGGACAATTTACAAATATTGCTCTGGTCACAAACTAATATCTAGGCTTGTACTATGTGTACCAGAAACAATGATATATACTTTTTATAAACACCCAGACTATGACAGACTGTACAGAAAAACGTACTATTTTTTTTTTGCCATGGGTGGGAATCGAACCCACGACCTTTGGATACAACACCAAAAGCGCAACCACTGTTTACGAAGGCGGTCTTTTGTAATACTGATTTAATTTAAATTAATCCAATATAATATAATAATAATAATAAGAACGATATTTCACACATAATTCACTTCACATTTCACACCTTTTTTAGATTTTTCAAAAATAATACCTATTGCGTGTACTGTCATACTTTTTAAAAATCTTACGGTGTGTTCTCAGTAATTAACCTGTGAATAGAACGTTGAAAAATATTTATCTATTTCACAAAAAAAAATAGCTAAGACTTTTCACTTTTTTGTATAGGTCAAATTTATTTTTGGGATGTACCAAGGGTCGTATCCTTGGTCGTTAAAGGGTTAACATACAATTATTAACTTATTTTGCTTATCGAATAGTAGTTTGTTTCCACTATTAAATTAATTGCATGAATTTCACTAAAGTTAAATGTAGTAATGAATATATGTATTAAAATCTTGTTTGATCTCTGTCAAACTTGGCATCGAATTAAAATATGTGTACCAGAAACAACAATGCTATTGTATTTTATAAATACACAGACCAAGGCAAGCTGTAAAATGATTAAAGTGATACATACAAACAAACCGCCCCTCCGTAGACTTGTGGTCGTATCCGGTGGTCGTAGGATCGATTCTCACCCATGGCAAAAAATATTAGTACATTTTTCTGTTTGCCATGGTCTGGGTGTAAAATATAATATGTATTAGTAACGTTGTTTCTGGTACACATATTACAAGTCTAGACCTTAGTTTGTGGCCAGAGCAATATATGTATGTGTAAGGTCATTCATATTATTATTTAAAAACTGTTTATTTATTTTAAAATACTTTATTGCACAAAATTACAAAATAAAATTGTTCATAGGCGAACTTAATGCCTTAGGCATTTTCCTTTACCTTTGAGAGAGTGGAAGATTATGTTTAGGGTGCAAAAGCAAATAAATAACAATTTAAAAGACATATAGCGGATAGTATATAAACTACTTAAATATTACATGTAAATACTTAAATATACATACAATACATAATATACTACTTATATAAATCATACAATATAATACATATAGTACATATCAAAACAGAAAATGCTAAAGGAAAAATAGGCAGTTACTTATTCAGATAATGAGTGGTGAGTAGACGTTTAAATACACCGATGGTTGGAGCCTGTCTTATACACAGAGGAAGAAAATTCCTTTGACGAGCAGCTGACACAGTAAAAGAATCGGAATATTTGGTGGAGGTGTGAAATGTTAGTTATTTTGCTAGCTGTACTTTACATTTATGTCTATGTAGCTTCAACAGCCAACCGCGGTCTAAGTGGCCACGGGACACTGGCACAACTAATTAGTCATATATACATATTTACTAAATATTATTTAGACTCCGTAGACTAGTGCTTGTGCCTTTGGCGTTGTATCCGGAGGTCGTGAGTTCGATGCCCACCCATGGCAAAAAAAAAATAGTACGTTTTTTCTGTACAATTTGTCATGGTCTGGGTGTTTATAAAATATAATATGTATTATATCGTTGTTTCTGGTATACATAATACAAGTCTAGAGCTTAGTTTGTGATCAGGGCAATATGAGTAAATTGTCCTAATATAAAAAAAAAAACCTTTTCTTCCAAATAAAAATAAAAGTGTATTATTTAATAATATAATAATAATATGTAGGACAATTTACACACATTGCCCTGGTCACAAACTAAGCTCAAGACTTGTATTATGTATACCAGAAACAACTAACAACTAAGCTCTAGGCTTGTACTATGTGTACTAGAAGCAACGATATAATACATAGTATATTTTATAAACACCCAGACCATGACAAACTGTACAGAAAAAGCGTACTTTTTTTTTTTTTGTCATGAGTGGGAATCGAATCCACGACCTCCGGATACAATGCCAAAGGCGCAACTACTAGTCTACGGAGTACGGAGGCTGTCAAATAGCTTATTTGTCGCAACTTTATTGGTTTAGTGTTATCCTTGATGGCGCGGTGATGTGACTGATGAGTGAAGGAGTGATGTGCCGTGTTTGCGTTCCTCCATACGTCTGTTGACCGCCCTCCATCTCTTATCGCCTTACGAATGCCTATCTTTCGGATGACTTACATATTTTGTCACTTACTCTTAATAACGTAATGGATAATTTGGTTTGCCAGAATTATAAAGCCAATTCTTTATAACCTAAGTAATTTTTAATAATCCGCTACCTACAAAATATGTTTTATTAGCAATATTCACGTACGTATAATGAGTGATATAAAAGCTATATGCCTATTTACGTAAAAAAGTAACCAATTAATCATTAACAATTATTGAAATACGTTAATATTTATTCTCTGTGTTTAGCTCTACAAGCCACTATACTTAGAGGTGTCGTGTTCATCACTTCATTATTTAATAGTTTTTTAAACATTTTGCTCACTAAATGCTTACTGTTTATTTGTCCCGAGGGTTTGACCGAGAGAATGCCTAGCGTCATTAACTCCGCCTTTGTACTCTTTTTGTACAGTAAAATTTTAATAAAAAATAAATATTACAGTGTGAATTTGAAAGGATGTACTTTGGGCTAATATGAGGTTCTGCTGATCAAATCGAACAACTTTTCCCATGAAATTTTCATTTGCGACACATGGGCAGATGAAAAAAAATTTTGGCTTCCCCATACAAATTGGTCATTTTAACATTACTAGTTTGTATGGAGAAGCCAATTTTTTTTTCATATGCGGCACATAGTTCCATGGGAAAAGTTGTTCGTATTGATCAGTAGAACCTCATATTAGCCCAAAGTACATCCTTTCAAAGTCACCCTGTATATTTATCAGCATCATTGTATGACCTTGGCAGACAGTAAATGCATTTATGGTCTAAAATTATTTAACAGCAAACCACATGGAGCTAGTGACTAAGATTTATAACCTACGTGCTATAAAACTAACTAAACAATAAATTTACGTATAGCTCTAAGTTTTTGTAAAACAATCTATCATTTGCTATACCGTCTGTGACTGTAGTGTTCACCAAAAGTAAGGGTTTATATCGATAAAGATGAAGCGAACCCCACAGTTTAAAGTGTACGGTAAGTGAATGATTGTTTATAAAACTCATGGGGCCTTTAAGAAATTTTGACGATTCAACAGTCAAAATCCATGCTCTTTTGACAAAAAGCGATTCCATCGATGGAATGGAGTGGTTTTTCTCTAAGGCACATGGTAGAGTTGTGCATGACGTGGGTGGAGGTGGTGTGTTGATTGGGGCATTCCTATCCAATGCTTGACATTTGGCAGCGATTAAACTGGAGCACAATTGATTTATTGATTATTTTTATGTCTACATGTGTGAAGCAATCAGTGAAGCTAGCGTTGCCAGGCGTCCGGATAAAGCCGGACATAGTTAGCCTTTTTGATTGCATGTCCGGCCAAAATAAACGGTGTCTTTTGATAGGCTTTTAAAGCGCCCAATGGCCGATAGGGGTTGTGATTTTGACGGCCCGTGGCATTTAGCATTCGATTTCATTAGAATTTAACAAGATTTATGGTAATAATAAAAAGCTTGATTTTACATACAAAATTTTTGTCGTATCTATTAATACTGAGACACAAAATCTTCAATAATGTATGGAGTCCGGCTTTTTTATCCAAATGTCCGGACAAACTGGCTGGTCTGTCCGGCTATTAGGTTTGGCGACCTAGCAACGTGAAGCGATTGATTTTTCGTAGTTTCCCTATATTTGTTGTTTAAAGTTGTTTTGCGTTTACAAGTCTCGTTTGGTTAGTCCGACCAATAGCATGATGCACCTCTAATAAATTATAAATATGTATTAATTCAGCCTGGACTAATTCGATGCCAAAGAATTGTTTGATCCCATTCATGGGGGTGTAGGTGGGTTTACTATCAGGTAGATACGAAGTCACATGTCGTGCTTCAATAATATATTTGGTCATTTACACTGTTATCGTAAGTTCTCGAAATAATTCACGAAAATTTTCAAGATAACAGTTCTGAGAATCGGCGTTTCAACATAATTTTGCAACATATTTTTACTTGTACAGTAATATAGAATTGCTCGGAAGTGGCATAATAAGCCTAGTAGAAATTCATTTCCTACCTATTGTTAGGAACGTTCACACGAACACTAAAGCTGGTTTGCACCGAGCTAGCTGAACCTTAGACGAAATCTTTATCTATATATATAAACCTAAGTATAACTTTTTTTAATTTACGAATCCTATCTAGTTTTAAAATAATCGTTCCTCAGCCTGTGTTGACAATCATGTTGATCGTTTACTTTCGTCATCTGTTCACGTAGTTATGATCAATTTTAGGAATGTTATTTCGAGTGATACCAACAACTATTTTTGACAATGTTTATTTTACGTTAATAATAACAATAATATGCAGGACACTTCTCACAAACTAGGTATTAGGCCTGTACTATGTGTACCAGGAATAACGATATTATATTTTATAAACCCTCAGTTCAAGGGTAATATCTTTGAAATTCAATGTAATTTAATGTAGATGTAAAAAACTACAACATCATAAATCAGATGAATCTTTGGTCATTCATTAACTCTTGTATATCTGTTTTGCAGTACGTTCGGTTAAAATATGCTGGGCTCCTAAAAACTAGGATATTCAATGTCAACCTTAAAAGATGTTTTAACTGTTTTTACAAATTTTAAGGCAACGAATTAAGTTGTCAAATACACCTGTTAGAAATCACCATACAAACATTACACATTGGTACACTTTTCTGTTAGTTCCATATTAGTGTACCAATATTCCTTCTTAGAAGGTAATATTTGTCGCTTCAGTACCAAGTTAACAACCAATTCCTTTATTAATTTTCAGAGTGCATCGGAGTCTTCCGCGGGTGCTGGAGGCGGTACCACGTCTGGCGGAGGTACCAGGGCTTCGTCGCGCTCCCGGGCAACAGAGGAGCCTCATATCGGTTAGTATGCTTTACGTCAGGGTACATCGGAGTCTCTATGTTTGTTGGAGATACCAGAGCTTTGCCTCAATCCCTTGCATCAAAGTAACCAACTAGCTGGAGCGTAGTTCTATTTCCCTCTTGGGTCTATATAAGGTTATCGGGTAGCTACATCCAGCTCCACGCTACAGCTGGTTAACAAGTACATATCTCATGAATACATAAACTGTGTGTTCGACTTTGATATTTTATCGATTTAAGTAATTCGTCGAAACACGATTTTAGCGTAATCGCAAGATGTGGACGCCAAACGGTTTAAGAAATTGTTAATTTTTATTTTAAAAATAAAAAAAGAGTGATGTATTATAATTGTCGTAGTGAAAATATTGAAATTTAGGGCATGCAAAGATTAAGAAAAATATTTATCATTTCCTTTTTGCGTACTAAGAGCATTGCAAACCGAAAGGTTGTAGAAGTTCTCTAGTACCTTCATATCTTCAAAAAAAAAGTATCATTAAAATAAGAAAAATTTAACATATTTGCCGAATTACCCTGTTATTGCAGCAACCAATATAAATTATAATACTGTGCTGTGCTGATTTTTATTGCAATCATAAAATAAATGCCGTTGATACTTTTATTTTCTGACATAATCATTAAAAAAAAAGAATAATGATAAGTAAGTAAGGCTTCTATACTTAATAATAATAATAATATGTAGGACAATTTACACAATATTGCTCTAGTCACAAACTAAGCTCTAATAATAAGCTTGTATTATGTGTACCAGAACCAACTATATAATACATATTATATTTTATAAACACCCAGACCATGACAAACTACTTACGATTTAAGGTGCTATATATGTAAGTACAGAACTTACATATATAGCACCTTAAATCGCTTTATTATAATATTAAAAAATCTAACAATGATTTAAAAACATTTTCAGGGAAATACAAGCTTCTCAAAACCATTGGCAAAGGCAACTTTGCTAAGGTAAAGCTTGCGAAGCATGTCCCCACCGGCAAGGAGGTCGCCATCAAGATTATTGACAAGACGCAGCTCAACCCCAGCTCGCTGCAGAAGCTGTTCAGAGAGGTCAGTCATCCCACTATTATATACAATGAATAGATTTATACCCAGACTTACAATCATCATGTTTTGTAATACTATTAGAGCGTTCTTCAACCACGTTCATCACATCTGTGATGACTTCAACCACGTTCATTACATCTGTGAAGAACGTGATTTAGGTGGGAGGAAGATCTCTATAACTTCGTTAGGCCGACTGACCGGTCTCGTTACCACCGCCGTATACAGATGCAAAAACCGTCAAGTGACCTAGTCATGTTTCGGTTTTAGTATGTGGGTTCACTGGTTTAAGTAGACTACTACTACATAGATTTCTTGTCGAGGTAGTAGCCTCATTTCAGGGTGCGGTTACGAAATGGGTAGTTGAATTGACGTTATGGCAGCAAGTATATTAAAATATACTCGTAATGCAATTCGTCTTGTCGCCCCCCATTTCGTAATCCCATCATTTAGCCGGCATAGTGGGAGCGATCAATATTGTTTAAGAACAATTATTGATTGGCCCCATTCATGGACTTTGTAGGACTGCTCACCATAACATAAAAATAACCAAAATAAAAAATATTTTTAGATTTTTCGTTGAATTAAACAATAGCCGAATGAGTAATCATAATGCTAATAGCTTCACGGACACAACACACGATGTATGGTTTGGTAGCAGGAAACTCCAATGGTCTAAAGTTTGTCCAATAGTTCAAAGTAAATTAATTGTGGTTTGTCATAAGGATTGCAATTAGAAGTGTAGAGTGATTTTGCTATTTTATTACGGTGGTTTTTATTGGGGAAATCTATGTCTGCCATAAATATATAATTAATAATGACTTGCTAAGTGACAGCCGTCTTGACTCTTGTGGTGCTTGTAGTAGAAATGTTTGTACTGAATGCAACATCTTACCATCAGATAGATACAGAGTCACATGCTATGCTTAATAAAATCATTAAACATGATTGCACTTTGTGTTGCTGTTGAGGCTGATAAGTTTACTTCATTGTCCATTAACATTTAAACATTGTGTGTTTTGTTTCCAGGTCCGGATAATGAAGATGCTAGATCATCCCAACATTGTGAAGTTGTTCCAAGTGATAGAGACTGAGAAGACACTGTACCTGGTCATGGAGTACGCTTATGGTGGCGAGGTGAGATCTCTTCTACTGGACCTGATTCTACAAATAAATTAGGTTTCGGTAGAAATTAACTTGTCCCCATAGTATTAAATTGAGATAGTGTCCAATTAATTTAGTAAAATAAGGCTCGATACTGGCAGTTGGACAGGGGCACCATTTGGAAAGCCATATTTGCCTTTTCATCATTTATGACGAAGATGCATGCCAAATTTTGTATGAACCAGTAAAGTAAAAAATGTGAAATATTATACAGTATCTGATTGTTTGAAGGGTAAATGTTTTTTTGCATAGGTCAAAAGAGAGAGTTACTATCATAATGTTGGATCAGGAAAAATAATAGCCTTATCACAATACCAGTGGACATCTTTATATTTTTTTAAGTAACGTTGTTGGTAACGTTTGTTGTTTTTTTGTCAGGTGTTCGACTACCTAGTGCTGCATGGTCGCATGAAGGAGAAGGAGGCTCGGGCCAAGTTCCGGCAGATTGTTTCGGCAGTGCAGTATTGTCATCAGAAGAAGATTATTCACAGAGATCTCAAGGTAAGCCTAAGCTGAACACATAACCATAACAAACAGACTAGGTTATTGCCACATATAAGCTTGATCACAGATCCATTGTAAAACAATACAGCAGAATCGAAACACCGAAACTTTTAATTCAATTTTGCAGTGAAACCTTCATTATAAAATTTAATTGGAAATTTCGATAACCTTCTTTAAAATCGATTTTTAAAGCGGAACTCTGCATAACCTAATTCTTTAATTCTACTTGTACCCTCGCGAAAAGCAGGAGATCTGAATTTCTTGTAGAGGCATTAAAAATATGATTATGGTAATTCTTTAATTTCTGACCCACATTGTCAGTTGCTTAATTCCAAATTGGGTTGTAATCTGACGGTTGTAGTCTGAGGTCCTTATGATGTTTATATAAGCCCCATTATATATCTCTTTTTTTTTTACTGTAACTAATAGTAAAATCTTCACACTGTTAGGTATTTACCTAACAGTGTGAAGATAAAGTAAATACTATCCTGTCATTACATAGTTTTAAAGTCGCTTTTCTTTTGCAGGCGGAGAATCTCCTTCTAGATGGGGAGATGAATATCAAAATAGCTGACTTTGGTTTCTCCAACGAGTTTACCCCTGGAGCCAAGCTGGACACCTTCTGTGGTAGTCCTCCTTATGCGGCGCCGGAGTTGTTCCAGGGTAAGGAAGCATCAAACTCACTTTGTAACCGGTCAACCCGCTTTAGAGCTACAATGCCAACACTCATGGGGTCAAACTTAACCCTTTTTTTGTGAATTGATGGTTAAGATTTATGGTCACTCTATCCCCCTTTCCTCATATTAATCTGTTTTACATCATTGTTTTGGTTTTTGTTGGAAATTAGTTAACTATTATCTTAAATTTAACGTCAGAAGTAACTACGTAACAAGACTTTAGACATATTTTTCACCTTCCTGGTCTTATGTTTACGCTGTTGGTGTTATATCCGGAGGTCGTGGGTTCGACTCGCACTCTTGGGGAAAAAAAAAATAGTACTGTACTATCATGTTCTGGGTGTACTATCTGTACTATCATGTTCTGGGTATTTATAAAATACAATATGGATTGGTGTCGTTGTTCCTGGTAAGTAAAGCAGACATATTATTATTATAGATGGGGAAACCAACTATTTTGTTACATAAATAATATGTGGGACACTTCACACAAATGGTCCTGGTCACAAACTAAGCTCTAGGCTTATACTATGTGTACCAAAAACATACTAACACATATTTATTTTATAAACATCCAGACCGTGACAGTACATAATAATAATAATGTTTGATTGATGCTGGACCATTATTGTTAACTATTGCAGGAAAGAAGTATGATGGTCCAGAAGTGGATGTGTGGTCGTTGGGCGTGATCCTGTACACGCTGGTGTCGGGGTCGCTTCCCTTCGACGGGTCCACGCTGCGGGAGCTGCGGGAGAGGGTGCTCCGGGGGAAGTATAGGTAACTATTTGTAATCATTATTAAGCATAGTGTTTCATATTAGTTTTACTTTTTACTCTGCAGCTTAATGGTAAAATAAACAAATGTTTATTGCCTTTAACAATAGTAATAAAAATAAAATTAGAGAAAAAATAGTGACAAATATAAAAAAAAAAAAAAAAATATCAGCGTGTTCTTAAAATGTTTATTTTTGATTAAATTAATTAAATTAAAAATATTTTTACTTATTTTCATTTTATATACGTGGTGGTCGAGTTGGTTTGACCTTAGACTTAAAAACACTTAGGTCCCTGGTTCAAACCTCGGTGTGTACCAATAAATTTTTAATCAAAAAATTATGTATTTTTTTTAACAACACCACTATATAGTGCCTCGGAGAAAACTATATATATATTTTCTTAACATTTTTTCCAGAATACCATTCTACATGTCGACAGACTGCGAAAACCTTCTGAAGAAGTTCCTGGTGCTGAACCCTGCGAAGCGCGCGTCGCTGGAGAGCATCATGCGGGACAAGTGGATGAACACGGGCTACGAGGACGACGAGCTCAGGCCCTTCGTGGAGCCGCAGCAGGACTATAAGGACCACAAGCGGATAGGTGAGCGACCCAACTCTTGCGACACTGCCCTTTACTCATCACTGTCAACAACTTTCACTCACAGAACAACTTTTTAATCAAGTTTAAGTTTAGTAGCTTTAAGTCTCTTGTAGGTGTACGTTTTTATCGGATACTGTAGCTTTAACAAAAGACAATTTTTCACTTACTGTACAGTTTAAACTGTGGCCGTAGTGTAAATATTTTAACATTTCTACAAAGTCAATTGTCTCTCCAGTCTCTCCGATCCTATTGATCACTTTATTTTGGTTGACTTTCAAACTAAGCGTATCTTATTGATGGCCGAGTTAATGCGGTAGTATAGTTAACTGGATTAATGTAAATGTTAAAAAAACTCGCACTATGCCCCTATAGGAAAACGGAAGAGTTTATTTGTACTGCTCAAAAAATGCGGTCACATTAGTGGATCTGTACAATTTAAACTGCACAGTAAATAAAATATTGTTTATTAAAAACAGCCGGTGTGTGTACGTGAGATAGGTGTCATTAACATTACAACAGAGAGTAAAAATGTCTACCTATTTGGTACCAATTGCTACTGTGGTTATATTATTTATAGCCGTAGTAGTAATCAGTAGCTATTATTTAGTTATTATTTTAATTTTAAGTCAAAAATCACACCAGCAGTGTCCGGCAAAAACTTGCACCTACAAACGGAAACGATAGACGCTAGCTAGGACAAGTTTATTTATTACTAGCTGTGCTCGCGACTTCGTCCGCGTGGAATAGTTATTTTTTTATCATACAAACTTTCATCCCCTATTTTATCCACTTGGGGGTAGAATTTATCAAAATCCTTTCTTAGCGGATGCCTACGTCATAACATCTACCTGCAGCCCGATCCGCCCAGTGGTTTGGGCTGTGATAGATTGTCCTAGCTTGTCCTAGCTAGCGTCTATCGTTAGTAAAATCTTATAATAAAGCTACTGGATTAATATATGTTTTTTTTACGCCCTGACAGAGTGTGTGAGTAAAATTTGTTTATATTTATGAGTAAAGTGTTGCGTACAAGGTTTTTGTAACACCCAGCAGGGGTCGTGACGGTTTTTGGCTAGGGGGGGTCTGTTTTGGGTAGCTGAACACTGTTATGTAATTATCGTGGAGTTGTTTAGCGTTAGGCCAAATATTTGTTACGATGCCCTATGAATTGTGTTTGAGTAGTATTATAAATGGGCCCATGGATGACACAGGGCCGGACGACGACGGGCCCCGACCGCCTCCTCAGGATTATTTGGACCACAAGCGGAAAGGTGAGAATGAAACCAAATTACCGTGTAGACGTTAGACGTGTATATTTTACGCATTTTTTAGTTCGTGGCTGTTTGTGGCTAGGTGGAACTGTTTGTGTTAGTTTTCCGACCTTTTTCTTTATTATTTGGAGTCCAATAAAGTTTTTTTATTATCGATAGTATTTGGGTTCGGTATAAAATGTTTTAGTTAATTAGAACTTACGTATTTTTCTGAAATGTCATTACCTATTCATTAAATTTATCCAAAAAATATATCACTTTAACATTCGGTAAACGCATTTAAGTATATATTTGTTTGCTAGATGCCCTTTTAGTCCAAAGTTAATAGACAAGACCGTTTAATAGATAAGACCTAGTATAAATTATTTTTATTGTATTAAGGCTGTTTTTGGCTAAGTGGCAAAAGGCCTCAGCACACCGGATGCGTACGCGTAGACGTGGGCACGTTCCATTACGTTGAAACACAGCAAATGACTTGCGTGATGTGAGTTCAAGTTCATGCGATTTCATCATGGAGGTATATAATGTAATAGGGAGGTGCCCTAAGGCCTAATATCACCTTTCCAAACATGAGAACAGAACAAAAATAATATAACCACTAAATGCTCAAAAAAATAGACCATAATATGACGGAAATGAACATGTTTGTTTAACACAACACCACTAGGGCCCACTATAATGTTGTCATGGGGGACTTTAATGCCAAAGTGGGAGTACAAACTGGCATCGAATCGAGTGTCGGACCACACGGATACGGAAGCAGGAATGTTAGGGGACAAATGCTGGTCAACTTCCTCGAGAAAGAGGGGCTCTTTGCAATGAATACGTTCTTTGAAAAAAAGCCCCACAGGAAGTGGACCTGGAAAAGCCCTAACAACAAGGTCAGAAACGAGATTGACTTCATTATGGCGGATAAAAGGCGCATATTCAGAGATGTCTCGGTGGTCAATAGGTTCAATACCGGAAGTGACCACAGACTTGTTCGAGGTACTCTGAATATTAACTACAAGCTTGAAAGGCACCGCCTGGTGAAATCTACGCTCCGACCTACCCTGCTCCAAACCGTCGTGGGTTCAGACCGCTTTCAGCTAGAGCTGAGAAGTAGATTCGACGCGTTGGAAACCACAATGGATGTTGATGGGGAACTGGATGCTGTCGTTAAGACAATTCGAGAGGAAGGTGTCAGATTTTGCCAAACACAGCGCTCTGGCAAGAAGTCGAAACTCTCGGCAGAGACCCTGGATCTCATGAAGAGAAGGCGTGAAAACACATCGGTAACTTCGTCAGAACAACAAGCGCTCACCAAGCTCATACGCAAGTCTATACGGAAGGACCTCCGTCGGTTCAATACTCGTCGCATCGAGAAGGCGATCGAGCTGAACAGGGGTTCCAAAGTATTCATGCAGAAGCTTGGAAGAAGCCAGATGACGAAGCTGACCACCCATGATGGAAGAAATGCCACCTCCAAAGTAGAGATCCTCGCCGAGATCGAAGACTTCTACAGCCGACTTTATAAATCACATGCTGCAAAATCTGACCCTAGGAACGATCCCAGAGCCTCACTTACGCGTCATTACACTGACGAGCTTCCCGACGTCAGTTTAGAGGAGATCAAATTGGCCCTCAAACAGCTTAAAAATGGAAAAGCTCCTGGTGAAGACGGAGTTACATCTGAGCTCCTGAAATCAGGAGGTGTGGCGATCTTGCAAAGACTGCAGCACCTGTTTAACTTCGTCATACAGAGCGGGACCACACCAAAGGCTTGGCGCAGAGGCGTGGTGGTCCTGTTTTTCAAAAAAGGCAACAAAACGCTTTTAAAGAATTACAGGCCCATCTCGCTTCTGAGCCACGTCTATAAGCTGTTTTCGAGGGTCATCACTAACCGACTCACTCGACGACTTGATGACTGCCAGCCTCCAGAACAGGCCGGGTTTCGAGGAGGATACGGCACCATAGACCACATACTCACGGTGAGGCAGATTATACAGAAAACCAAAGAGTTTAATCAGCCCCTGTGTGTCGCGTTCGTGGATTATGAGAAGGCCTTTGATTCTATCGAAACCTGGGCTGTAATGGAGTCCCTGCAGCGATGCCAGGTAGATTGGCGGTATATCGAGGTGTTGAGATGCCTATATAGATCTGCTACTATGACTGTCCGAGTACAAAACGACGAAACAGGGCCTATTCAACTGCACCGTGGAGTGAGACAGGGCGATGTTATATCGCCGAAGCTGTTCACTAATGCAGTTGAAGATG
The DNA here is from genome assembly GCA_947458855.1 of Monopis laevigella. Taxonomy (NCBI): domain Eukaryota; kingdom Metazoa; phylum Arthropoda; class Insecta; order Lepidoptera; family Tineidae; genus Monopis; species Monopis laevigella. Next base: position 3,204,170 of record OX381577.1, on the reverse strand, counting down.
TTTTCAAGACGTTAGATTGGAAAGGACTGGGCATAAATATAAACGGAGAACGCATCTCACATCTTCGGTTTGCCGACGATATTGTCCTCTTCTCGGAGTCGCTGCAGGATATGCAGGAAATGCTGGTCAGTCTAAACTGTGCCTCTCGACGGGTGGGTCTCGGAATGAATCTGGAAAAGACCAAGGTCATGTTCAACGACCAGGTCATTCCGAGACCCGTCATTTTGGACGGTGTAACTCTCGAAGTGGTTCAGGAATACATCTACCTGGGCCAAATCCTAAATCTCGGTGGGAACAACTCCGAGAGTGAAGCCGACAGAAGGGTGCAGTTGGGCTGGGCAGCGTTCGGGAAGCTACGCCACGTCCTTACGTCAGCCATACCGCAGTGTTTGAAAACAAAAGTCTTTAATCAGTGCGTCCTACCAGTGATGACATACGGCGCTGAAACGTGGACACTTACAGTGAGGCTGGTCCACAAACTCAAGGTCGCTCAGCGAGCTATGGAAAGAGCTATGTTAGGAGTTTCTCTTATGGATAAAATCAGGAATGAGGATATTCGTAAGAGAACTAAAGTCACCGACATATCTCTGAAAGTTAGTAAAACTGAAGTGGCAGTGGGCCGGTCACATTTGCCGCAGGACGGATAACCGTTGGAGCAGGCGGATATTGGAGTGGAGACCACGTCTTGGCGCACGTAACGTAGGACGCCCCGCAGCTAGATGGACTGATGACCTGCGGAGGGTGGCTGGCAGAGACTGGATGCGAAGAGCGGAGGATAGGGATCAGTGGCGTGTCTTGGGAGAGGCCTATGTCCAGCAGTGGACTGCGATAGGCTGATGATGATGATGAACATGTTTGACATTTTGTTCGTAAGGCTATATTAGGCTTTAGGACACATCCGTATTTATTCGTACTTCAGTGTTTCATAGATTCCAACGTAATGGAACGCGAACTCCTTCGTATATTTATCCGGTATCGAAATGAAAGTATTAATTATTTATTTATTTAGACTGAATTTGTTTATTTATATGTCTAATGTGTTAAAAGATGCACTTTAATATTTGATATCCGCTGTCGGTACAGATATTATGTATAGTATTATTTTATACAATATAGTATTGTAGTATAAGTTCACTTTGCACAAACCTACATATTTATATATAACGTGGAACAATATAGTACTAAATATGTAATGTTTCCTTTCATGCTCACATGTTTCAACACAGCTCAAGTTGGTATGTCTCACACCAATATATGTATATTATTTACTATGTTTATATATCTTTAGTTATAAATAGACATACTCTTTTATTTTCTTGTTTAGGGATTTTGATCGACCAGTTTCAAAATAGTTTTTATAATGCTTTTTATTATTATTATTTAATGCTAAGTGCTTTCCTATTATTTTATAGTCCTGTAGTAGATTTTGTTCATGTATTTTTATACTTTTTTTTTTTAACACAATATTATAACAAGTATTGCCCTCGTTAGGGTGTCTTCAGGCAACAATAATCATAAATCTTTATATATATTATAATATTTTCACAAAATTCATTCTACATTTTTTAAATATTTATATTTCAAAAATTCTATCGTACTATTTTTATTGTATGTTACATAATATATGTATTTTTGTACAGCACGATGAACGGAATGTTTGAACAATTTCAGAGGCCCTGGTCACACTCGGGTACAACCGACAAGAAATAGAATACTCATTAGCGGAGGCGAAATACGACGACGTGTTCGCCACCTACTTGTTGCTCGGGCGGAAGAGCACGGATGTAAGTATAGTTTACGATCGAGCTTAATGAATAGGGCGCAGAGGAAAATTCCTAATTTCTTCCAATTAGAAATTTATTTAAAAAAAAAATTTCAGAAAATAACTATCACCGCTTAAAAAGTCAGGGCCATTTAGTTAAATTTGCCTATAAAGAAGGGAGGATATTAATGTAGAATCGAAATGCTAGTTCTTCTTTGTCGCTAACTATTTCGTAACTGCATCATATAGTGTGTTCGATTCCCACCCAACCCATGACAAAACAGAAAACATGTTTTTTCTGTACAGTTTGTCATGGTCTGGATGTTTATAATATGTATTAGTATCGTGGTTTCTGGTACACATAGAGCAAGACTAGCTTAGTTTGTGACCAGGACAATACACAGGTGTGAAATGCCCTGCATATTTCCAACTTACTGATAGAGTGAGTTGTGCACGTGCTTGGTGACTCCTATGACATTCTACTGTCCCCTTCGTTCTTCTGTCAACACCCTTAGAAACTGTAGTCATATGTCGCGACCAAATATTCAGATTCGTTTAAGGTGTCTGCTGCTCGCCAGTGGAATAACGCATTAAGCTCGCCTATGTTCAATTTTGTGCATATTTTTTTTAATATAAGCGTTGTGTACTTTGCAGCCGGAGTCCGACGGTTCCCGCTCGGGGTCCTCGCTGTCGCTGCGCACCGCCAACCAGCCCGCCACCAACAACCATCACGGACAAGGTGACACTAACTATATCACGCGTTATACTCACACCAACACTAACACTTGGGGACATGTTGCTTACCACCACAGACATACATATAGTAAGCCACCCTAATGCCTAAAATCGCCTTTCCAAATGTTAGAACAGAAGATGGCCACCGCCATACAAACTCAAAACAAAAAATATTATAAGCAATCGCTGAGCATTGATTGGTTGAAGTGAGAAAACAATATGGCGGTAACGAACAAGCTTGACATTTCGTTTTATACGCGGTTTATGGTTTATTTATAGGGTGGTTCCTTATAGTATTCTTGTTTTCATGATTACTTCAGTCAGCTAAGTGGTCTATCAAGTCTGGCAAAACTTCCCTTTATAATTAGTTTCATGCGTGTTATCAAGATATCGCTAAGGTTGAGTGTAGTGTAACCGTCACTACAATTAATGTTTAATATAGCATTAACTCTAAGAATATTAATGCAAGGGAAAATCTACCTAATTGTTTTATGACGTACAGATGAACTTCAACCATAGGGTATGGTAGACCACATTTTTGCCGACTGCTCCACTACTTTTGTAGTCAGAGTTTACGTGGGAGACGCATATGACCGTCACTATAGTCGCTAAGGACTACAGTTAGGAATCTACCAAAAGGACCACTTTATTGTTTAACAGCGTAAATAACTTTGTGCTATTGCTAGAAAATTAACTATAGTCGTTAGCGATTATAATTAACTAAACTCATGATAGAGCTACATTGAAGAACAGTCAATGTACATAAAGTTTAGTTATGGTTAATATTAAAAACATAATTTAACTACCACTTTAATAACAGCTGCCGGCCACATTTGGTTGTAAAGTATTATTTTATATCAAAATATATAGCTTTTAAGTAGGTATATGCAATTAACCGCTTTCGAATATCCTATCGTGTGTGTGTTTTTTGTATTAAAATGGGGCTTTTTTAAAGCTTAATTATTTAATTTTAAAGGTTGTGGGTTTTGTTTTATTTTACAGAGTAGTGAAAATACTTTTTAATTTAACTCGTTGGTTGCTTCTTTATGTTTTCTTATTATTTTTATATTATAAAGTAACAAAGAATGTAACTGACGCAGTTGCTCATCTTATTAATGCAAAATGTCAAAAAGTATAATGCTGTACCAGCAAGCATATTTTTAAATTCTTATAAGAAATTGTGAATAGTTATATAACGATCAGCAAACACTATAATAACACCACAAGGTCCCCCACAGCAATTTTGGTAAATCTGCTCTATTGGTAGGATCCTATATGTAAAAGGCGCTATCGTCCATAGTAAGCAAAACTAATGGTAAATCTACTGCACCTCAACTGTAGCTGCGCCATTGAAGTATGAATAAGAAGAAAAGTCCCTAGTACGTCTTAAAATCTCCTGACTAAAAAATGAGAACAGATAACATTCAGTGCTTAATACTTTGTGCGAAGATTAAACAAATCATAGCTATCATCTCTTTTTAATAAAGATCTAAATCAAGTACGCGATAGATATATCTATATTTGATTATTACTTATTTACAAAGGTTCTTAGGGCGTTTCCGAATAGATTTCAATGAGCTCCACCGACACCTCTAAAGGTGATGTGCTACCACTCTACTATCCACTTGTTCAGGACCAATTCGTTTCTTTGAATGGGTGACCTTATAGGCTACAGTAGAGTCAACCAGTAGTCATACACTCATCTGACTTTGTAAAGCTTTGGTTTCCTTAAATAGCGGTGCCGTCATTTAGTGGACACATATAACAACAGAAGTAAAAAGACGGCCGTATGATCGTGAATGTTGTTAAAAAAAACGTCCGAAGACTCCTCACCTCTGGTAAGACGGTAGTCATGCAAATGGCCGCACCGCTTTTTGACGTTACGGTATAAAAAACGTTGTGTAGGAAACGACGCCATCTTGTTGAGATATACAAAGTTTTAGTGACGTCATTAAGCGCTTTGTAGCGGCACCGCAATCATAGGAAAGCAATACTTAGTGTGTTTGTGGTCGCTTGGCGGGTGCTGCGTATAGAGTGTTGTGGGTTGTGCGGTAACATGGGTTGGCGACAGGTGGCGCGGCGGCGGCGAGCGGCTCGCCCGGCCACCGCGGCGTGCAGCGCTCCATCTCCGCCACCAGCCGCCCCTCCGCCTCGCGCCGCGCCTCCTCGGGGGCAGAGGGGCTGCGCTCAGGTACACACACACACAACACTGTCACACAACACAGGAGCTCCAGCTATGTTAGCATGTTATGGATAAGCCTCCGCGATCCCGAAATATTAACATTCACGAGAATAAAAAAAAAAAATACTGTTATTGGTTTTGACACAATTTATTAACTATATTTTTATTAACTTAAAGGTATTTAAAATTTTCAAATAAAATATTGTGTAAAAATACAGTGTTTGATCTAGCATTGGTCCCACACCAGACCTGGCCTGTGCTGAGTGAGGTTTGCATAATAGAAAATACAATGTATATATGTAAACCTAGTTATATCCTAATTTAGATTAGACTTACTTGAGACATAGATATACAAACATTCAAATACCTTTATTGAAATCACTAAAAGATATATTCCTGGTAACCGGCAATTCCATGGCATACCCATACATACAACATTGTACGCACAAAAGTAGTTCTGACCTACTCTGATTACTATTGTTAATTCAGTTGGCTTCCCACGGTGCGACACTTTGACTATAATACCACATATAGCCGCGCGCAAGTATTCAAACAAGCAACAAAATAATGTACAGTGGCACGGTAAAGTCTGTCTATGTTCTGTATGATGAAATTCGTTGTTTCTTTGCTCACATTTGTCTTGTCTGTCACAGACTTTTCCGATATACTTAACGTGTGCAGCCCAGGGCGACAGCTTAACGTGCTCTCTCTAATGCTATAGTTATAGCATTTATGATGGCATTGTCAAACAAATGTACATATATCATTCCTGCATATGGGGTTTGGACACGTGACTTAAAAACTGTAGTGTTTTGAGGTCTATATTATAAGGTCAAACCAATTCATCAAACAGCCGCGTATAGCATTATTATTATATCTCTATAATCTGTATCGGTATTTATTTTCGTAAAGGTTTATAGGGCACATCTGTATTATTTATACTTCAATGGCGCTTATACAGACGATACCCTTATCATAGTGCGTGACAATCCGTAAAATGGCGTATCTTGGGAAGCCACCTTTAGTCATTCATAATAATATTTACAGAAACTTAATTCATTAGGTACAACAACATTTTCATATTGGTTATTTTGTGTTTGTAATTAACCATAAATTAGGGTAATATTAAAGTTTTAACTATTCCAGTTTTAACTAACATAGAGTTACGGCTGTTCTCAAAATAAATATTGATTGACATTACTAACTATTGAATTGTGTTGATGTTTGGATAGTTTATATGACTACTATGTGTAAAAACTAATATGTAGATTGTTGAGAACGACCGGTAGTAGTTAACGGTTAACCCATATAACACGAGGCTTTAATACACTACCAAAACCTTTGACATTATTGCAATGTGGCTGATTAAAAATAATTATTATATAACATATAAAAATCATAATTTACGGAAAGGATACAAATTCGTACACGTTTCACATCGTCAAGGCATTGCTTAAAACGCTTTCGGCCTAACATTGTATTTGTGTATACGTGCTCTTTATGTGCTTTATATACCTAACAAGTTTTAGCTTTGACTATTTACCTACTAATTTTATTTCTATACATTTGAATGAATACTTTTGTAATTTTATGTTACAAAAAGTATGGCTGACCCATCTTAGAACTTTTTTGTAGGCTCTTTTTTATGGGAACTAAATTGACAGAATACTATTCTGCTCAAAGAATATTAACATAATTTTTATATGTTTAAAAATAAATAAATACCATCACGGGTGCCTATTTGGCTCCCGAGAACCGATTAAACGGCCTCAGGGTACCCAGCGAAGGGATTAACCCATATTTATATGTATAATTAAACATATCATATTATTTAAAAATGTATTTACTTATATTTAAAAAAAAGGTTTTTAAAAAGCGGCCCAGCCTAGTGGTTAGGTCACTGTGCAATTTTGTTAGTTAAGCAGATGACAACAAGGCCGGGTCTGGGATGGGTGACCGTTTTATACAACAAGGCTATACAATCATAAACACCGCAACAAGCTCGCCACTTGTTAGGTGTTGCCTCCCAATACCATCGGTGAAATGAGGTCAGGCTAATTCCCCTGCTGGGTACCCTGAGGCCGTATAAACGGTTCTCGAGAGCCAATAAGACACCCGCGATGGTATTTTTTAATTCTTTAATACTGTTTAAGCTTTATTTTTTAAAAACTAAAATTAACAATATTTAAGTTTTTTTGGCATTAGTCCTAGATCCCAGTCACGTGATTTTAGGAAAGATGAATTTTTTTGAATATCTAGTATAACGTAAACTTTTACATATTTCATATATGATATTGTTATAAACAAACTTATACAGTTGTCAGACACTTCCTGTGGGCCATAACTTATGACAGACACTTTAAAAGTCGTAAAAATATGTAATAACCAGCCTTCCAACTTTGACGTAAGTTGGCATGATTTTTTTCCACCTTTGTTATCTGCTACCTGTAAAACGGCCCCGGTTTCAGCTTAGCGAGTATCCATTCCTTTCTAAGTTTACGTTACTACTAGCAATCCTAAAAATTTCATCTTTCCTAAAATCACGTAAGTTTTGGGTGACGTAAAAATGTTATAAATATCACGTGTATTGTTGTAATGGTGTAACGTGTTAGCAGGCGCTCCCAACGCGACGACCACCAGCAACAACACGCAGTCCACTGCCTCTACAACTACCACATCTAATTTCAAAAGACAGGTTAGTTTTTGTTATAAAATAAATTATAAAAGGTTAATCATGAGTTCTAATAAGTAAATGGATGTGCTCCTGTAGAAGTGTCAAATACTAATATTTAATAATATGTTTACAGAATACGATTGACTCTGCGTCTATAAAGGAAAACACGGCGCGAATTGCTCAAATGCAGGTTTGTTCTTTATTTTATTTAAGCGCGACATGTAACTAATAAAATTTTAGATTATCAAGAAACAATGTAATTTTAATAATCATGCTGAATAGCTAAAATCTTTTAAAAAGTGCAGACTCGATTTATGATATTTATATTTTTACTTCTGCAATAAATCGAATTCAAGCGTCAATAAAAAGATATATAACATTTTCAGGTACAGAATACGACTAGGCCAACCAGTGCGCAACCTAAGTTAGAACCAAGTAAGTTAATACTATATTTTAGCTTCTACAACTTTTTGCCGCCAGAACTATAATCATAAAAAAACGCTATAATGAACGTCTTTGGTGACGTTCAGCTTTAACTTTGTTGGTGGCCTCCTGTGCAGGTTTAAGGTTCTTTGGATCTATTGACGCGTTGGATAGGAGTCAAACTAGCAGTCGGCTGACATTTTCCCAACTCCCGCTTCCCTCTTAATATTTATACGAAACTCTTCCAGCTCAAATAAAAAAAAAAATACCATACCCACACCACGTCCTATAAAAGCAGACTTTTTTAACCGAATGCGCAACGCATAGGAGGATTATAAGTTTATCAGTCTATGTATGTATGTTTGTTCCTTCGTGGACAGGCCGCGCTCTAGAGATCAAACGCGTGGGCCGACTTTAATCGATTTGTCTTACTCTTGCGAGTGTCACTAATATGACAGTATTAATCAAAATTCAATATGGCGGCAATCAGACGCCATATTGTGAAAAATTATATCATGAAAGTCGACCAACTATGTTAAATCAACGTAAGGTTTTTTTTTAAAATGTCTCGATGTTATAATATGATGTTACGTCAGGGTCTCGCACGCTGACGAGCACCACTCGGGAGCGACGGTCCACCACGCAGTACGACGCGGCCACGCCCGCCGCCCCGCCCAAGACCTCGCCGCCCAATGACAACGCCAGGTAATTACATTATATTCATCAGCCTTCGTCTATACAACGTTACGGAAGCCCTAATACTGAACAGCTTTCAACATAGTTGTTTTATCAAAGTTAAACTGCATACAACCACGTTTGCATCGGCACATAGATAACAATAATAGTCTTAGGCTGAGTTGCATCAAAATTAATTATCTGTGAATGTAACGATTTAAGTTTAAAATGGCGTCGAATGTATCAGATTTATTTTGAAAGTCGAATGACAGCTGGTACATTCGACGTCATTTTTAACTTTCATCGTTACAATTACTTGAACGGACACTGGTGCAACTCAGCCTTATACTTATGACATAAAGATAAGGAATAGCATTGAAAACGTTTGATTTTGCTAAAATAACTATCTTTCCGTGGTACAGAGAGGGGCTTAAATTGATCCTCTATTGTCATTATTTTATCACAAAGTTAATTATTTAATAACTGTGACTACATAATATAAGAGAAGTGGATTACCAATAATCGCTTAGTACTATAGTTTGTGATAAAATAACGAATCATATTATATTATTTAATAATACCGATATTAATGTATTCACATATTAGGTAGGGCTTCTGTTACATCTGTATATCCAAGCTTTTTAGGGGTGGTTAACTGTTATAGTTTATGTTGGGTATTTTTAAATATTTATGTCTATCACAATTACATGTGCTTTTATTATTATATGTGGGATATAATGAAATAACTGTTATTTTATAGGATTATAAATAATTACTAATTAGGCATATAAATAACATTCTTTAATAATAGGTAATAAATAATTAAATAACATGATGACTGATAATTACTTAACACACATTAAACACTATGTCGTCAGAAGTGCTCCAAGCACAGGTAACTAACTTGAAATTGAAAAGCAATAAACAAAGTAAATAGATAAATATATATTTTAATTCTTAAAAAATACAGACCATACAGAAGTTTGTTAAAGTATAAGATAAATAGTCTTCTATAAAAAATGTTTAAAGTTTTCTATGGTAGACATCTTGTGTCCTTACCAAACACAACCTGCCATATTGTGTTTTTATTTGGAACATCCTTCCTACCTCTTGTTCCGGAAACTAATAACATAATTATTAATATGAAATAAGCATGAATATGTATGAAGATAACTAACAGCATGCATATTGTTCCTCCCTCGCATCCGCACAGTGCGGCTACGGACGGTAAGGGCGCCGCTAACGGCTCGTCCGCCGGCAAGGGCCACGTGAAAAGTGCGTCCATATCCAGCGCGGCGGGGGGGCCGGCCCTGGGCGACCCGAGCGCCAACCAAAACGCTTCGGCGAGGGACTTGGCACAGACCAGACCTAGGTACAGGAGTCCTGCGCTCTCAGGGTTTTGCTGTAATGAGGATCAGCTAGCAATGTTGATCTAAGGCTATATCAAACTGAACATTTATTTATTGTTTAACTGAAACTGTGGTTTTGTGGAGCAATCCTAATATAACCTTACGGTCCGATTCTTAATCACTTTTTACACTGTCATAATATGTTCTCCTTTGTTCGTTTTATTGTACTTAAATGAACTTTTGGTGTGATTCGGACCGCGGCCTAAAACGCGTTTACAATATACCGACCGCTGTGACTTTATGTTAAAATTGTTACATGTCGAGTTATCATATCAGAGTAGTTAATATTTAATAAGTATCTCATTTTCAGATAAATGTTATTTAAAAAATAGTCAGATCTTTTCTGCAGTTGATCCTCATTCATTGCGAGTAGACATTTTTGCAGGCTTCCGTTGGTTTTTTTGCAGGATAAGCTTTTCTAGTTTCTTTTTTTTTGTTCGATAGTTGCCAAGCACTTGTTTTATTTCTGTATAACTTGCTTTATTATATATATATATATATATATTTATTGTTTATATTATATTGCACATGGTGGTTGTATTGCTTATATATTATGTTTTTATTTACAAGCTTTGATTTTTGATTATTTGAAACTTAGATGTATAAAGTATGGTTTACGAGTGTCTATCTATTTTATATTAAACGTGTAACATTTTCTTGTTTACGTGCGTAGACAAATATTTTTAATATACATTCGCGTTTTAGAGGTCCCTAACTGCCAAGATTTCGATCCAGTCAGACCCAAAGTTGTAGAGATTCATGTCAAATCAAAGTGTTCCTTCTATAATTTAGGTAACTAGGCTTAAAATCAACATTTCAATATTCCATCCACAAGATCTATTTAATAAAGATAACACTGAAGACACACAGACAACACCAGAAATTTTGAGCAGGACTTTCGTAACAATCGCTTTTTGAAAATTTAACACAATGGTTAAATAATAAATTGAACACAATTATAACACCTTTCATACCCATGAAAGGTGATGAGATATGTCATCGAACACCCGGTCAGTGATCACACGTCAAATGGTTAACAGATTCGACAGGTTGACAATATTTAGATCACGGATTCATCACGGTGGCAATAGGCTTTCGTAGCATGGTGTCTAAGATGGCGCATTAAATAGCTTACCCCAAAAAAAAATTATTGAAAACTGTTGCAGTTTGACTGTCAAAAGTATTTTATCGCCCTGCTACGGGGGCAGGTTTATCGCCGTGCTACGGGGGCAGGTTTATCGCCGTGCTACGGGGGCAGGTTTATCGGTTATATTTATTGAAGTATTGTTTGTAATGGTTTCAGTTTGAACTCCTCGCTGTCGACGACGGCCGCGACGCCCGCGCGGCGAGACTTCCCCAATCCGATGGTTTTTCCTAGAAATGTTCCTTCGCGATCCACTTTTCACTCAGGTTTGTGTACTTTTCTGTATATATAAACCATATTATATTAAAATTAACTATAAAGCCCATAATTAGTGTAATACCTTGTTAGTTAGTTTTAATCAAAAATTATTTTTATTAATGTTTTTAAAACTAGGGGTTAGTGGCATAGTTTCATGTATCGGTATCAGCTTGTTACTTTATAGTTATTCAGGAGACGCTGTTTCTATCTATTGCACAGATATATAGATATCCGTGCAATATACATGGTGACTTTGAAAGGATGTACTCTGGGCTAATATGAGGTTCTACTGATCAATACGAACAACTTTTCCCATGGAACCATGTGCCGCAAATGAAAAAAAATATTGCCTTCTCCATACAAACTAGTAATGTTAAAATGACCAATTTGTATGGGGAAGCCAACATTTCTTTTCATTTGCGACACATGGTTCCATGGGAAAAGTTGTTCGATTTGATCAGCAGAACCACATATTAGCCCAAAGTACACCCTTTCAAAATCACCCTGAGTGATGTTAAAAGTCCTAGCTTTTGATACTAGATGGCAGAGGAATTTATAAAAGTGCATAAATATAAAATACTGAAAAAGTAAAAACAAAAAAAACAGACTCCTCTGCCATCTAGTATCAAAAGCTAGGACTTTTAACATCACTCGTATAAGAGTTATTAAAAGAAAGCTAATAGAGGGCGTCTGTGTATAAGTAGATAACAAGCAATGACAAAATTCGTGAGGGCTGACTGGAACCTGGTTGGCTCAGCGGTTGAGCGCCTTGCCGCGATAGCGAGGTTCGTGGGTTCGAGTCCCGCCACCAGGAATTTTTTCATTGCATTTTTATCTTTAAAAATTTAATAAAAGATTATCCTATAAAAAGGAATTTATAAAAATGCATAATTATTACAAAAGAAAAATTTTTACGTACATATACATTATACACGTACCAAGATAAAAAAATAATTGAACTAACAGCCAAGTTAGTAATAATACGTGTGTGACGACTGGCGGAACCTTAAGAGCTCGTGGGTTACAGGACAGACGCGCACGCGCGGCACCGGCGCCGGCGCGGGCTACGGCGACGGCGGCTCCCCGCACCAGGCGCGCACCTCCTTCTTCTCCAAGATATCCTCCAGGTTCAGCAAACGGTAAGTCCTCGGCCACCAGCAATACTAATGCCAACCTACAATCATACCACACATATAAACTTAGTCTTGTTACAACTAGCTGACCCGGCGAACTTCGGACCGCTTCTGAATTAATAAATGTATTACAAGAATTAAATGTAGTTTTAAAAAAAAAAAAAAAAAACTTTTTAAAAAAATCTTTCATATTATCTTATAAAAATATTGTTTACTAAGTTCAATAAATGTACAAAAATGAAGATGATTTTATTAAATTCAGCCAACCCGTTCTCGAAAAAAGTTTTTTCGAGAATTTTCTGAACTATTAAATAAAAAATATCAAATTCTGTAATTTGGGGTGAAGAAAAATCCAACAAATCAAAGATCTTTAAAAACGGTTCAGCGTTCTTAAGTTATGTTATAACTTTGTTTTATATATAAAACTACTGGAGAGATTTTAGAAAGATATTTATCAGCGACAAACAAGGGCTGTGTTTTATTTACCATTAGATTTGTTTTTAATTAAATGGTGGTGAAGTCGCGGGGTTCAGCTAGTATTTTATAAAATGTAATAAAATAAATTCAATATAAAGTTTTTTTTACTTTTAATTGGTATAAGTGTTGTCACTATGTTTACCTGTATGCTTCTTTGGTCGCGAGAGGGATGGATGGAGAAAGGGGATGTTACATGATTGCACTGTGCTTTGTAATTTGCTGGTTAAAATTTTTTTTTTGTGGTAATTTGTTATACCGAAACAATTATTGTTAGTTTAAAAAATCTTAACATGATAATTATATTTTTTTAACACATAAAACACATTTACAAACCAGCTGATTGTAATACACATCCATTGTAACATTGTCTTTCACAATTGTTGTAATTACTGTACTAATAAACAATGTCCTATATGTATCATTATTTGATTTCTGTTTACTAACACATTAGTATAGCTTGATGCCTAATGCCTTAATGCTAAAATGCTTTTGTATATTTTACATTTAATCATATATTATATTAATAAATTCATTGATATAATGTATGCTTAGGTAAGTAATTAAATTAAAATTTTACTAATGCTCACGCGTTCAGTGTTAGAATTGCACTTATGGCTTATAATGCATTCTTGTCTTATCTCGTTTAAATGATTATATGTATTTATATTTCATAGTTTACTCATTTACTTATATATCACTTATTTAGGTCCAATTTAAACACTAAAATGCTATTAAGGTTTATATTAATACATAAAAGTTTTTATTAAAAGGGTTGTGGACTCATTTAGATTGATTGACATTTCTTTAAGCATCAATCGTCTTTTCCTTGTATATAATATGTACGTAACACATTATATGTTGTCTTTTTCTTCACTTTTAATTAACCCATTCGTGTGTCTCATTTTTTCCGTTGTTTTCTTAAATATTTTGTTGTTTTTTTTATTATTATTAAACATAACTTAATACGCTCAACTTGTCCTCCTCAATCGCTTCAGAATCTATAATTTTATTTTTTAATTATTTATTTGGTTATTATTATTTTTTAACTGTAATTATTTTGTCGCGGATACACGGGGGATGCACGATGCTAAACTCCACGAACATTCCCTTTTAGTCCGCGGCGGTGACGTCGTTCACTCTCTAATATCTACACCGGGTTATTTTGAGGGCACGAATAAACGAATCTCCATAAAGTACATCGTCTACGATCAAACATCTACAAAATATTCGGCTCTGAAAATCCCTTGGTCTAATAATACAGTTCCGTGGCCACCATTTTCCAAGATGGCGTCACAAAATGTCGTCCCGATGAGCGTGCATCCCCTTGTTGCCGCAGTCCACAACCTCGATAATGTTGCAACGTACGCGGCGTGTAAGTTTAGTATTGTGCATCTGTCTATGTGTATTGAATCCACTATTACGGAGCGAGACGTTGAGCGAGCAGTCCTTAGGCTGCCGTTCACGCTGTTTGTTACCGCAGGTTAAATCAAAACCCATGAGATGAAGACGAACAGAACACAACGGCCCGCGGACGTCGGATTTAACGGAGCGATTAATTTTAAACTTATGTTTAATATGAGTTTTATTATTATATTTGTTAATGATGCGACGACATATCTCTCTGTATGCCGGTTTTTGAAATATGATTTTTTATTTGGTAAAAAATGTTTTTTAATGTTTTCATGACTTACATCTAAAAAAATATTGTAGGAAAGAATATATTATGATTTATGAGGCTTTGCTTGCTCCACAAGTGAGCTGACACATCTGCAATGGATTGTTTATATAATATTGGAAAATGTAAAAACCTATATACCGCCGATCTCGGTAATGTGATCAAACAAAATATGGTATTTTTATTAAATGAGCATACAGAAGCGATCTAGTCCCGTCGCGTCAGGCATTTTGCTTTCACATTTAGTTTGTAAGCTCCGAAAGCTTTTCTATAAATATTTTACATTCCAGGGTCTATATTGTAGATTGCAATTTAATAAAAAATCGCATTTGCACAAAAAAACGGATCTAATGAGTATCTAGAATCAGATTATTGATAAATATATAATGACTCCGAAATACGAATTAAACATAACACAAATTAATGAAAAAAATATTAGAAGATTAAAATCGGAGTTTAATTAATGTGTGATCCTAGAATTAATTATTTCTGTTACCTTAACTTAGGAATGACTGAGTAGTTAACCGATCTAATTTAAACAAAAATGTGTATTATTACTCAAATTCAAATTTTTGTAGTGATTTTTTAATTTTTAATAGTACAGCTTTTGAAATACGTCCGTTAGGTAAACAGTAATAAAAATAAAGGTCCATGTGTATAAATTATTGATGAGTGAGAAATAAATATTTAGAGATTTAGGGTAAACAGAATAGTATAAAAAGCAAAAAAAGGTACAATAACTCCCGTTTTACCTCTTGGGGCGCTTAGCGAACAGTTGATAACTTTTATTATTATTGAAAGAAAAAGAAAAATGTGTCAAAAATGGAAACATTAAAGTTTTCATACTTTTTATTAATTTAATAGACATTTGGATCACTGATTTTAATTATTGTAAGAGTACTACTACTTTAAATATTTTTATTAGAAAAAACGCCTTAAGCGCTCTAAGCGAGAAAAAATGGCGCGATAATACCTATTAAACAAATTGACCTTTAAATGTTGTACTTTGGGCTGATCTGAGGCTCTGGTAATCAAATCATAAAACTTTGACCATGAAACCCATGTGTTCCAAAAACAAAAATAATGTCTCCCCATACAAAACAGTAATGTTAATTAAAACGATTGGTATAGGGTAACCAAAAATATTTTTGTTTCGTAAGTTTTTTGATTTTATCAGTAGAGTTTCATAATAACCCAAAGTACACCCTATCAAGGGTACCAGATGTATTAATTTAGGTCAATTAGAGTTGTAAATAGCTGAAAATATTCAATTTGTTACCATGTTTTGTTGTTTGACAAACGGTAACATATAGTAAATTATATACAAGTAACATATAGGGTCAGATATATTTCTCAATATAAGGAACTTATTCATTTTTTTAAATTTATTGGAGCATGACATATGACTTTGTATATACCTGGTGGTAAGGGGACCTATAAAGTCCATAAATGGGGACGATCAACTGTTTGTTGTTGACAGCTAAATGTTGCGATTACAAAATGGGCGGCGACAGAGATGAATTTGCATAAAAAGTATATTTTAATATCTTCGTTGCCTTATCGTCAATTCAACTGGCCGTTTCGCAACCGAACCCTAAAAGAAGACTACCACTTCGACAAGAAATCAATGCAGCAGTCTCCTGACAACCGTAATAATATTTCTTTGTCAGCTAAATAAGTCGCTCTAACAAAACGCCCAAATTAGATCATTTAAAACCATATTACCTTCATTTAAAATTACATATAAATATATTTTTATAATATCATTTTAAAAGTTTTGGAAAATAATTCTGATGTTTTAAAATTGAGAAATATTTCTGAGTACCTTCTTGTGCTTGCAGTATAAACAAAAAAAAAGTATAATAAATGTAGATTAAAAGACATAAAACAATACTTTAATTACTTTAGATTAAAGAATTTAAAAAAATATTTTTCTTAGTATTTTAATTATATTTTGTCTAAGGTTTAATGTTGTGCATTTTATTATACTTAATATAATGTAAATTAAATATTTAGCAAATTCTCCATTAGACCAAACTATTGTTGTTGTTGTTATTGTTAATATTGGACATAAATAATATGACCTTTACTATCTCGTGTAAAGAAGTTTTGTTTATTAATGTTACGATATTTTCATTATGAATTTGTTTGTGCAATATATCGTAAAGAGGCTTAAAAATGAAATAAATATTACTTTAATAAATATACTATCTATACATAAAAATAACTAAACGTGTTACAGACCTACGAGTATAACAAATAATAGGCAATCAATAACAAATTATGTATGTAATGTAATTGATAGAGACACGATATATTGTACTTATTGTTAAAATTTCACTAAATTGAGCTTCTAAACGTATTTACTGTAAAGTGTTAAACAAAATTAAAAATATATTTACTATGTAAGTATATTGAAGTTTTGAGCAATGATTGTTTTATTCAGAAACGTTTCGCTAAACTAGGACTAGCCTAAACCTATTACAACATAATTGTGTTTTGTCACTTTTGATTAACATAAATGTGACAGAGAGGCAGAAAACAGAGGTTGAGTTAGCCTTCGTTTATCGAAATGTTTCCGAATAGAATTGTGAGTGTATTTACAAATTTTGTAACAGACTTTATATATTATAATTATTATTTCGTTTTTTCCTTATATTTTGATGTGTCTACTAATTAAAAACAATCATTAGTATATATGTATATCAACTTTTTCGAATTGAATTTTCATTTATTAGATTGCCGTCAATATTACATTTATATCTCCCCTTTCTTTATTAATAAAATATAGTATTATACAATATTTCTTCCTTTATATTAGTATTTATTCTATAAATGTTGGAAATGGTTATTTATATTATTCAGACACTTATTTTTTTGTTATATTATAACAAAGCATAGAAACATCGACAAATAAACAAACATATAAAATATGTTACAACGAAGATTATTTTTTATTTTATTTATTTGTTAATTTAGAAATAATATTTTCTAAAATTAATAAATCCCATTTTCACTTAATTTTTATGTTTTTTTTATCAAAGTGTCTGGAGTGTTAAAGATTTCCATAATATTTTATTTATTTTGTTTCCAGTATTTTTAAGGACTGATTCTTAGAATTTATGATATGCCCAACCATAGAATTTTAAAAGAATATTTAAAATACATAGTATTTATTTTTTTAACATTCGCAATATCTATGATTCTAATTATATTATTAATCTACATATGGTAGACCGTTGCAATATGACATTTACACTATGTAGAAGTAATATTGTTTCATACTAGGCTTATCTGTACAGTTATTTATAAAGACTACTTTTCAGAATGATTGATGTAAGAAATATATTCTTTAATATTATTATAATAGAAATATTATGTATTTTATCTGTGTTATAGTCTGTTAAGATGTTGCAGATGTACAAAATAATTAACGATCAAAATAGTGATTTATTTTCCCGTATATTTCATCGTGTTTGCAGTATTATTGTATATAGTTCCCTTTTGAGACATTTGGTTTATACGTTTGCGACATCGAGACGTTAACAATGCAATACAGTTACACGCATACCTCTAAGTATATATCGGACGCCATTTTGAGTTTTAATGAAGCAACAAGACAAATTATATTTGAATTTAAAATGGCTCCGTGAATTTAGATTTTAGAGAATAAGTATTAGTTAGGTTTTTTAAAGGGATTCGTTTTTGCTTCTTTCTAATGTCATAGTTTTATATCAGTGTAGATTTATTCTTTTTTATAGCAAATAATAATATTTTGTTTTTGATATGGTCATTCAAATATATTTTCAAATGCATTTATATTTCTCTTTTTTGTGTTAATAATCTTGTTTTCTTTTTTTTTTTTATAATGTTCAGTAAAAAATAAAGGCAGCAATATTATAATTAACTATTAAGTTAAATTAATTATTTTGCTAAAATTATAAGTAAATAAAGATTAAAAATGATAATATTCAAATTATAATATTTCATACGTAATCAGTTTTATAAAAAATATATCAGGAAATTATCTGCCAAAGTTAAGAAGGAAACATTATATTTTCAGAAAATATATTATCATTACAAGATAAGGCCATTAGTTATATTACAGATTATTACTTGACATGTACACGTATAATTGATATAGTATAATAACTATTATTGTATATATAGGTGTTATTCAAGGCTTAAAATTACATTAATAATACGGTTGATTTATAAATGTCTGAGGAGACTGACAAAGTTTGACACTTATTACAAAATGTCATTCTTCAGGTTATCATTACACGTTCTGACATCCATCTTCTTGGACACGATCAAACAAAGTTATTATTATTTAAGCTGACCCCTAATATCCGATTGTTTAGTTCTAAATATTTAACTTTTCTTTGCTTTAATCAATAAATAATTTGAAAATTTTCAATAAAGCTTTTTATTTGACTTTCTCCTATTTTTTTTACAATATTTGGGGAGATTATGTGAATTCCACTCGTTTGTGTACGTTGCAACATTATATTGTGTTTTATTTATTACACAAAATTATTTATGCTTAATATAATATTACTTTACGCTATTTTTTTTTTATTGAATCATTCTTATTAATATTTTTGTCTTGTTTAGAATAAGATAAATATATTATTACTTTTAATTAAAATATACAAAACACATTTAATACTGTTTGTAAAATTTATTCCTCGTTGGGCTTAGCATGACTTAGTCGATATGATTTCAAAGTCAATAAAATGAACATTTATTAATAAAATCGACATGTACCTATTTTGTCGATTTATCGAGACAGTCGATGCTGTTGAGCTAAGGCCTACAGAATATGTTATACCGGGTGATATTTGCACTATTGTAGTTCCGTACATATGTTTAGGTATATTTTAAATAATTATACATTAGTATGTAATAATAACATACCTTATATTAAGTATTGCTTATTACAATTCGTACTATGTGGGTACAGTAACATGCAGGCGACTGGTTCCCGACACCCGACACAGACTATTATAATGCTCATACGCACTGAGACTAACGTAAAACGTCAAAGATTTTGGGATAAATTTGTAGTTTTTTTTTGTATGGCACAAGGTATACAAATTAATGCATTATTTATTATTATCCCTAAATAACATAGTATTAGCCTAACATCATAATTGCCAAAATCACCCGGTATATAGCGTTTACATATTACTTCTGTTATACACATAAGAGATGCTATTTCAATGACACCCGGGCCTGAATGACCCCGCGTCAGTTACTGGTATATATATTTAAGCTAATTTACTGGTATATATACAAGTTAGCTGGTATATAAACAAGTTTACTGGTATATAGACGAGTTTACTGGTATAAAGACGAGTTTACTGGTATATAGACGAATTTACTGGTATATAGACGAGTTTACTGGTATATAGACGAGTTTACTGGTATATAGACGAGTTTACTGGTATATAGACGAGTTTACTGGTATATAGACGAGTTTACTGGTATATAGACGAGTTTACTGGTATATAGACGAGTTTACTGGTATATAGACGAGTTTACTGGTATATAGACGAGTTTACTGGTATATAAACAAGTTTGTCATCAGCCTGTCGGTGCTTGGGGAGACGGCGGGTCGACAAAAGCCCAGGATATTTTCGTCCTTGGATATACAACGGAGGTAATTTTGGTCAAAAATATTGAAGCACTTTGCAAGTTTTAAAAATGTAAATTAATAATAAAAAAAATTATATTGTGACTTCAGTGTCAGAAGAACACGCTTTTTTACAAATATTCCTGGTAAAAACGGCCATTAATAGCTATGAGACTGAATAATTATTACTTATATTATTAATTTTTTATTAATTAAATATATATTAATTAATTCAAAATCTCATGTACTCAAATTAAGTTATAATTTTATGTAAGAAGTTTTATTTAATTTAATATTAATATAAAACAAATACGTTAATAATGAATTTAACTTTTTCCTAAAGCTTAATGATAAATAATTATATATTTTTACTTTGGGTTTTATATTAGAATTAAGGTCTGAAGCTACAATATAATAGTTGTATTTAACAATTTTGTAACTAAACAAGTAATCCACCCGATTTTGTTTTGAAATAGAATGTCTAATACTATATAACAATCTATGTATTTATTATATTTTTAAGTTTATTGCTAGACATTATTTAACTTGGCAACTACTTTTTTTCTATAATTAATATCATTTTAATAATATAACTAAACATTTATATCACATATTTAAATGTTTATCCCCCAAACGATTAAAAGTGATATTTGACAATTTCTCCCCTAAACTTATAAACATTTTGTTCTTGTCTGGCGTTCCATAAAAGATGTATAATATGAAACACTTTTTAATGTTGCCACATTAACTTTCTATCAAAAATGCATGACCTGTTTTGTAATTTTTTTTTGTTTATAAAGTTGGGTGGATTACTCTTAAAGCTTAATTAAATAATTTGGTGTGTTCAATAAAAACGAGTGACTGACTGCATTGTGTTCCACTACTGACTGATACTGATGCACGGATTGAATGATTTGAAATGTCATCTCTTACTGAATGACTGATTGGTCCACGCACACTTACATATTTTATATATATCTTTGTAACTTACTATGTTTTTATCTATATTATTAAAACATCAAAGGTGAGTTGGGTTTTTATACTTAAATTAAATAATGTGTTATAATTTAATGAATGTGTTGTGAAATTATTGCATGTGCCTAAATTATATTTTGCACTGTGTTGTGTTGTTATTACAAATGTTTTATTATTACATTTAATAATTGAATTATATATTTTTATAAATACTAGGTGACCTATATTTGTTGTTAACTAATATATTAGGAATATGTTATTGATCACCTTGTATTTGTAAGTACATAAAATATTTTCACTAAGACAGAGTTCATCTGCCATGCATGTATGTTAAGTATGAATAAGCTTGTTGTGTTTAATTTGCGTGTATTCCCGAAGCCCCATTTGTTAGTGTTTCGGACGTTTGTTTGTTTTAGGCCGGACGGCACCACCCCGAAGCATGTCGTAGGCGCTAGTCCCCACTCCCTCCTTGGGTAATTATTTTTTTGAATTTCATAACTTTTTCTTTTGCCACTTTTCATTTTTTAAGTAGTAGTTCTTAGCAAAGTTAATCATTTATACCTATCTACTGTTGTGGACACTAGTTTAATAGTTATTTATAAATAAATAACTTAATATTAGTCCATAATAAAAATAATGTAGGTAATATATGTTTGACATGCCATAATGCAAAATAAATTAAAATGGAACGATACCGTTTAATTTTAAGCTGTATTTAATTAGATTTTAATTAATTGAATATTTATTGAAATAAGTATAAATGATAAACCTTCCATCTATGACTGCTTCCTTTAATAATTTAATTTAAATGTGTTCAGTGTTTTATGTTAATATAATTGTTATGATTACAATGTTGTTTATACATACATAGAATAGCGAGTTAGATAGTAACCTTTGGTAGTCGTGTGGTATCTCCATAAGGCGATATTGTGGAATACCGATTTTACATTAAATGGGGTTAGTTTGAACTTTCAACGATTTACAAAAATATTAAATGATTGAAACTCCATGGATATAGTATGTAAGAGACGATTCACTTTATAAACTATTTATTGAATACTCTACATCCAGAAGATAATGTAGTTCAGGGGCCACACATTTTGAATTTAAGCCGTTCGCCTCTATGGAATCGCATTCAAAATAATTATTTAACACTTTATAATGTACTGTCTACCAGTCACCCACCAGTAATTCTTGAACAATCAATATTATGGATTTATTGAGTAAAGGCGCTTGACCTATTCCGTTTATACAGAATTTAGTTAGTAGCACAAAGGCCTATTTAAAGTGCTATTTGCTAGGTGCCCATCAGTGTTATAGGCAAGGCCAGGGCATACTGTGACATTAGCTTTGGCTGGGTTTTCAGAGGCAACGAGGAGCAGGTGAAGCCCAGGTCGCTCCGGTTTACCTGGAGCATGAAGACCACCTCCTCGCGGGATCCGAACGAAATCATGTCCGAGATACGCAAGGTATGCTATCACCTAAAAGCCATCCATTGAATTTAAAACCGAATTACTGATAGATAAAGAAGCTCATTGTGAGTTTATTTCTTTAAAATCGTAGATTTACAGAATATTTTTTAATATGACCAATTTGTATGGGGAAGCTTAAATATTTTTTTATTTGCGACACATGGTTTCATGGTAAAAGTTCTATTTGATCAGTGGAGCCCTTATTTTTATAAATCCCAAAGTACTATCTTTCAAATTCGCCCTATATATATTTTTATTAATAATGATATGTTATGCAGGTTTTAGATGCAAACAACTGCGACTACGAGCAGCGCGAACGATTCCTGTTGCTCTGTGTGCACGGAGATCCCAACGCCGACTCCCTGGTGCAGTGGGAGATAGAGGTCTGCAAGCTGCCGAGGCTCTCGCTCAACGGAGTGCGCTTCAAGCGGATATCCGGTGAGTATTCAATGTTATCTTCTCAAATAATCCGCCAAAAAAACAATTTCGAGTTACAGTTAATCATAATAATTGTTGTAGGATGCCCACAGGATGGAGTGCTTTCTCCTTTACTGTGGAGCCTTGTTGTGGATTCAATTCTTACTAAGCTAAATATTAGTCCATATAAAACAATAGGATACGCCGATGACCTAGTCATAGTAGTAAACGGAAAATTTGTGGGTACAACAATAGGCTATTTGACTACATTAAAAATATACTATAAATTGTGGTCATCCTATCAGACAATGGCGAAAAAAAACATATTTCACTTTATTTTAAACTAAATTATGTGTATCTTTTGTAGATTACACGAAATAAAATTGAATATTTTTTACAATTTTATTTATAACAAAAACATCTTTGATTGGTTGATGACTGGTGACGTCACACGCAAGTTAACAAAACAATACACAGATTATAAATCATGTGGATGAAATAGAATAGAGTATAATATAGCAGGTTATTTAATCTGTGCTTTGTTTACTTGCGTGTGACGTCACACTTGACATAGACTGCGAAACAGCGTTTTTAGCGCCATTGTGGAAATTCAAACTTTAACATATAATAGAGTAGACATCCCGGAAATATCAAATATAGTGTGCTTATTATGTAATGAAGAATCATATAAAGTTAAAAAGGAGTCAAATACCCTATTAGTGTAGCACAAAAGGCACTGGGAACTATTGAACAATGGTGTAACATACAACATCTATCGGATCTCAAATACAGTGTCAACATAGGTAAAATATTTCGGATTCATTCTGGATACAAATCTCACATGGACACTACATGTTGACATGACAATTAAAAAGGCAATAAGAGTCTTTGCTATGTGTCGATCGGCATATGGCCAAACATGGGGATTAAAGCCAACAGTGATGAGGTGGATATACGATACCATAGTAGCACCAATGCTGACGCATGGAAGCATTGCATGGTGGCCACGAACTAAGCTTGACACCTGTAAGAAGGAGCTAGCGAAATTACAACGATTGGCATGTATGTCCATATCAGGCGCCTTTAGAACAACACCGACGGCAGCAATGGAGGTTGTACTACATCTGAAACCTCTACACGTGTTAATAGAGATAGAAGCTAGGTAATTACTCTATCGTCTACAAAATAGTAACGATTGGTTTCCAAATATGCCCCAAACTGTTCACAGAAGAATGGATATTAATAAAAATCTCGACAGGATTCAAGAAATGTGTGCTGACAACATTTCTACTGTTCCAATATTCGAAAGGAAGTGTTTTAACTGATGTTAGCCCCAAAAATTAATAAGATAAAATAATCATAATCATTATATCGCTGTTTAAAATTATCCCTCGTAACACAAGGCGACCTACTAGGACGGGGGACAAGGTATCAACCTTCTAACACAGACTTACCTACTATTTATCTCGTTTGTTATCAACATGTGTTGACGTGCATTGTTGGTAGTATGTATGTTGTTTGGTATCAATAAACATTATTTTATTTTATTTTCAAAATTCATTTGTATTATCTCTATTGGTGGCGTTTGTTTGAAGTTGTTGTTTTTGGAACTTCAATACGCGTTAATAACTATATAATGACGATATAAAAAGAGGCGAATATTTCACATGCACTCGTACATATACTTATAATTTTATAACATTTGACATCTCTGATACGAAAAATAAATTAATAAAAGGATAAAATCCATGCCTTTTATTCAAAAATAATTAAAATCTATTTCATTGTCAGTGATGTAAACACAAATAACCTGTACGTTACCTCCGCAGGTACCAGCATCGGCTTCAAGAACATTGCGTCTAAGATCGCAAACGAACTCAAACTGTGACTGCCCGCGCACGCCCCGCCCCCCTCCCCCGACATCTCCCCTCCCCCCTCCCCGTGCCGCCCCCACTACATACCCCCGCCGCCCCCCAGGGTGGACAGCTTGCGGCTGTCGGCAGACTCGATGGTCCTGATCGCCAACGGAGGCCTGACGACGGCTTCCGGGGCTCTGGCGCACTTCCTCGCCGCGTACCCTCCCACAGAGCTGGACTTGGCCAAGAGCGACTACATCCGACCCCCGGAGCAGTACTGCGAGCAGTTCCTGCAGCCGCCGCCGCTGCCGCAGCCGCGCTCGTCGCTGTCGCTGCGCGCGGACAGCCTGGCGGAGCGCGCCTCGCCCGCGGTCTGCAGGCGCCGCCCCATGCCGCACCAGCCGCGCAGCCTGCACGCGCTGCGGCCCCGCGTGCTGCCCGTGGAGCCCCCCATACCGCCCCCGGATGCCTTCCACTTCTAATCTTCGATAAATTAAAAATGGCGCTGGGCGATTTTCCTAAATTATCTCTAATTTTTGCCATAGTCTTATTTTTTGTTGATAAAGTACAATTTTATTTGTAAAACGAAATAAATTCAAAAGTTGAATTGGAGATGAATTATTGATATATTATCGTCACAATTTTATTAATTTGAATGATATAAAATTGTAACTAAGGATTGTGACGTTCGTTGTAAAGTTTGGAGAACAGTGGTTGATGTGCCAATTGGGATTAGTACAGTGCGGTCCCGCGAGGTGGCTGCGGACTGCTCTACGCTCGATGTTCGAGTTTGAATATTATTAAATATTAGTATAATTTTTGTATGTGACTCGCTCTCAAGTGTTTTAGCGTTTGAATTAGATGTAATCTGTGCGGATCACTCAGCCTTTTGATATCTTTTGTGAAGATTTATTCCCATTTTATTATTGTTATTTTTGTATACAGGGATGGTAAGTGAACAAATTAGATAGGTGTATCAAACGAAACGTTTTGTGTATTTAGTTTTGTATTTGTTAATTTATTTTGTCACTCTTCACAAAATATACCACATTGCGTTCTAACGTAGCGCTTCCCATTTTAAATGTATTGTTAACGGTCCCCGTAAGCTTGCTTCCTTAACACCGAGGACATTGAAATATATAATCTCGGTTTATCAATGATATACTCGTAGTTTTACAAAATGGTGGATAAACACTATTTTGCCAGAATTCACCTCCAAATGGACGAAACAGTTACGTTTCTGCCGAAGTGCTGCGAAAGAGATGTATTCAGGGGCCGTTACAAATAAACCATAGTTTAGTTATGAATAGTAGTAGATCCATGTACAAAGAGAGTTTTCGCTCAACACCTTATTTTAGTGTTATTCCCATTTTATGATGACAAAATATTTATACATATTATAAGTAGTAGGAAATGCGATGTAATATCGATGTGGTCGCACTTACGCGCGTCACGTGATGTACAATGATGTCAATGTATAGGACATTATTAATTATTTACATGTATTTAGTGATTGATTTTATACCAGTTAGACAACCAAAATATTATACTTACATGTATTTTTATGTTTTTTTAATAGTACATACTAACAAATATATATCAGATATTGTATATAGAATCAAATTACTTATATAAAATGTAGTTCATTTTAAAGTAGATTTAGTACAACAATATGTAATGCTTATAACATTAAAAATGAGATTTTATTATTTTTAAGTTAAAAATAAGGCAAATTAATTATGAGAAGATATATGAAATGAATTGTAATTTCCTTGCATTGGCATTAATGTATATATTTATATAGATATAATTGTGGTTCAGACAATTTAATATAAATATAGCGTCGCTTTATTACATATAAATAATTGTTGTATATTAATACATTAATATCTAATAGTCATGTTGTATATCTCCAAAAGCGTTGGCGTTGTTTAACAATATTAAACAATGTTTTAGCTTTAGAGGGAAGTTCTATAGAATTTACTAGCCGGCGGACTTTCTTCCGCCATTTATTTGTGTATTACAAAACAAGTCCAGGCGTACCACTACTAGCAATGCTATTATTATATATCAGACGTCCACGTGCCAACATGGTCTCTAAATAGTTTGTTAGTTAATGCTGTACCAACTGGGGCGGATTCAGGATTTAATTTTTTAGAGGATTTTTTGTTACAATTTTTATAGATTATCTACTAAATTGTATCGTATAGAAATTGTTTGCCGTTAACATAATTGTTAGTAAGTTCAATTCATCTATACACAATATTTAAACCATGGATTTAGTAGGTTTAATTAAGGGCAATTGTCCCTCCCCGGGTCCGCCCCTGTGTACAAAGCCCTCAGACAGTATGTATTGATGTAATACACAAAGCTAGGTGTGGGAGGAGCCGCCGCACGATCGCCGCCGGACCTATTGTTGTCTCTTTCTAGTTGTAAGGCTGAATTAGGAAGTGTCAAAGTATGTGAGGTGACTACAGTGCGTTCAGTTATCACACCTCTAGCTGTTATGTTGGCTAACCTGAAATTATGGCAATTTAGTATTGCCTACCAATTGGGAGGCAATAAATGACAGCTCAGGTAAAATATTTAAACATACTGTATGTAAAGTTTGTTTCACGAAAGAATTCCTTATCGCTGCAGTCGCGCTAAAATAATTTTAGGGTGTACTATATTTATTATATTAAATAGAATTTATATAAAAAGAAAATTGTGTCGACATCGTACTCAATGTTTTAGTTCCACTTCTTGCCGCGGGAATTGTTTCGTGAAGCGGACTATACACTCCGTAGCGAATAGATTATTATCGATAGATATGAATGTGATCAAAGTATTATAACGTAGCGGTTTGTCTTAACACGGCGTGGGTTTGGCTTGTCCTCGGGTTTGCGTGTTTCTTGTACCAGTCAGGCCGCTGCGGCGATCGACAACTTTTTCTATTTTAATAGTTAAGTGTAGTTTATATAATTTACAATTTAAACCAAGTATGATCTTCGAGTTATTCTAATAATTTCTTTTTGCGCAAGGTTGATAAAGACAAGCGATTTACAGTTTTATTGTAATATATTTTACGGTTCATAATCAATTATATTTAGAGTAGTTTACTTATATATTTATTTATATACGTGCTTTGTTTGACTATTGTTGGTAGGTCCGCGATCACCGCTCTCATCTCAACGGCATTTGTGAAATATTCAAGTGAAAATAAAAAATATTTTTAATTCCACTTTTTGTGTTTTATTTTTATTCGTTACAATCCTGGGCCGTGTTCGGAAACGTAACGCTTTAACACTGGGTAGTGTAACAGAGTGCGACAAAAATATTGAAAAATGCTTAGAGAAAAAGAGATGCATATAGTGATGTGACATTACCCAGTGTTAAAGTGTTAGTTTACGAACACGGCCCTGAGCTGACACTTTTGACCACAATATTGGACACGAGTCGTAGTCGTTGCTGTAGTGAATATTGGTTATGACCTCGTACAGGGTAGGCCAGTAGGTATAGTTTAACGAATATTACCTGTCAAGTTATACACTGCCATCATCAACATGTGCAAATAATTTTGATATCTAGGATTTTAGTTCCTTATGTGACCGCCTCTGTGTATAAATTAGGTACTGTAGCGCTACAATAAGTTTTTCTAACGTATTCACGCAGCTCTAATACGTTAGGTTCTAGCAATAGGAAAGGTTTATTTGTGTTGTTATTAAAATGAAGGAATCATCATGATGTTCCATTATTGCATTAACGTAACGTTAAGAGGAGCGACTAACGAGGCTCAACGATACTCATGCTGATTCAACTTCAAAGTTTGCCTATCCCCGCGCATGACGGTGAGTCGGTAACGCATATGTATACCTTCCCCCCAACCCTTAATAAGAGAAAGACCACGTATGAGATTAAACCTACAATTTAGGCAGCAAAACGTGTTTAAGGCCAAAACAGCTTTCTACTCCTAAACTTTAATAGATTTCATAGAAAATGTTTTAATTTTATTAAAGAGAAAAAAACGACAAATTTTGGCTATATTACGATATTTTCTATCTTGGTATTTTATAGGAATTATTTTTAAATGCAAAAAAGATTTTTTTAGGATTTCAGGGTTAGATTTTTTTTTTTCCATTTAAATCAAGATTTAAACGTACGAGTCTAGATTACGGAATAGAAAAAAACAAGAGGAAACGCTATACAAAAACAAGAGGAAACGCTATATAAAGCACCAAATAAAATCATATATGAGTGTTGAATCTACTTATAACTACTTCGTT
Organism: Monopis laevigella; assembly: GCA_947458855.1. Classification (NCBI taxonomy): domain Eukaryota; kingdom Metazoa; phylum Arthropoda; class Insecta; order Lepidoptera; family Tineidae; genus Monopis; species Monopis laevigella. Next base: position 3,175,000 of record OX381577.1, on the reverse strand, counting down.
CTGATTGGTTACAAAATAGGAACAAAGCAATCTTAAACACCATGACTCTATATAGGTTAAGCAATTAGATTTAAATTCATATATTAAAAAAAAATGAAATCTAGCTAGTAAAAAGAAACTGCTAAAAAAGGTTCTGGTACTCGATTACAGGTGGCGTGATTTAATCCTTAGAAAAAGAAAATTTAATCAATATTCGAATGTTAAACGAAAAAAAATCATGACATCTAAACACGCCTTCTTTACACTTAAACTTGTCATTAATATACCGTGGCCAGGGGTGTTCCGCTCCGCGCTTTAGGAATGAAGCTACAAGTACCCGACCGTACCCACGGATGGGTTTTATTTTTGAGAGCTGCTAACTGCGACTCGGCCGGTGCGCCGAGTCGCACGTTTGTATGATACTCACGCGCCTCGTCGCGATATTTAATATTAACTACAATGAGGTCTAAAGCTTATTGCGCCACATTCGGTTGCTTAAATAATAAGTAACAAGGATCCGGACCTTACGTTTTCCATACTTCCAAAGGACCTCAAAAGGTAAATAAATCCACGCCTACCACGGTTATTATTAGGTAGGAACACACTCTCATACAAATCACATGTACACACCCACACCACACATACACACATCTCTAATATATGTATATATATATATATATATTAATAGGTATTATTTTATTTATTGTATTTTGTGATTTATTTGAATGTAAGCCATTATCATGTACCAGAAGAAGAACACTGGCTCCTGAGATACACACCCGTATTCTAAGACGATACCTCATGCTCACCTCAGCTTAAACTTCTTGGAGGCACTTGAAGGAGCGATTTCAAGAAACCTCGAAATCGGTATTCTTAGTTGTAACACTCAGCCGAATGTGAGGCGTGAGGAGAAACCTTCAAAAAGGAAGGTCACAGAGATGGGAGCACCAAATGTTGCCAATGTCATTACTAAAATGGTATTTATTTTTTACAAAAAAAAAGTTATTTAATTACAAAATAATTTGGAGACCCAAATAAAATAATATTATTTCCTTGAACATATTTTAATAACAATAAAAACTTCTTAAAAAAAAACAAATATCTTAAAATATTTTGGTAGTTTTGTTTTTCGAAATTTAAAGATTTGAAAACCCAAATAAAATAATATTATTTCTTTGAACATATTTTAATAACAATAAAAACTTTAAAAAAAACAAATATTTAAAATATTTTGGTAGTTTTTTTTTATAGATATAATGATTTGGAGTCCCAAATAAAATAATATTATTTCCTTGAACAATAAAAACTTCTTAAAAAAAAAAGCAAATATTTTGGTAGTTTTATTTTTACGCTAGCCCCTGTAGCACGGTTAAGCTAAGACAAGATATAAGGTCGCAAACCAATGTCAAAAGTAACTAAGTATTTTTTTATATCAACCAATCAGAGCGCTGCAGAGTTGCACCTGTTTGGCTAATATAAAAAAAAATGTTTTGTTTGACATCGGCTCGCGACTTTATATCTTGCCTTGGCTTTGCCGTACTACGGGTGCTGCACTGAATACAAAATAGAAAAATAGTTTCGAAACCATAATAAATAAAAATTAGAAAAATCTTCCGTTTGGTTACTTGAAAATTCCCTGTTGCGTAAAAACGCAATACTATTAATAATTATATAATAGGTAGTGGGAGTCCTCTGTTGTTTGGTTGATCATTTATGGAAATCATGGGTAGCAAAATATCATGGACAGTATTTTTATTAAATCTGTACCTTCTAATAAATTCCGTATCATATACTATTAATAAATAATATTTGTGATTATGTATTTAATTAAAAAAATATAAGTTAAATAAACTTAAAAAAGTAGGCCTAACCACCGTAAGGTGCCTGTAAGGTAGATGCCAATGTACCTTAGCTTTGACAGTTCGTCGAGGGGATGGTCACCTACAAACACTCAAGATACGCCGCCCTATACCAATTTATCTATTTCCAAACATTTCTGGGGGTTGAATGTTTTATGATCTACGTACTTACTGCTAAGTACCTTGGTTATGTTTAAAAGAAGACAACCCTAACATCGTCAGAAAAGTAAAGAATGACGCGATAAGAGTCGCTATTTCTTTAATTGATCTTTCGGAGTGGAGCTTCTGTACTTGTACTATTATTTCTTGTGCCGTGGCCTAGATATTGCTCATATATATAACGCCTCTAAAATCTATGAATGTTTTGGGGGAGTAACTGTATGGGAAGTTTTTGATCAGACGATAGCTAAACTCACGGTCCGAATGGCGATAACACCGCTGTTTATAATCACCGGTCCGATTAAAAAAGCGCGATATGACAAGACACGGTGCTATTAGCGTGCTAATGAATTGGACCAGTGATTAAGCGCGCTCTCAAGAACATTACTTGTATCTCCCTCTATCTCGCAACTAAAACATATGCTCCTCTCACTCTGTTTTCTCATCTCGAAGAAAAAACATAACAAATTAATGAATTTTGTACATTTGTTTCTATAAATAATAAAATATATGGAGAACACAACACTTTTAACTATCTACTTATAATTATTTTAGGAATTTTATTACTTTCCTCAAAAACATGTTTCTACATAAATGTCATTCTGACAGCGCTCTCGGTGATTTCACCATCTGAGGATTTCACCCAGATGCAAAATCACTAAGTCCAATATGGCGTCTGTAAGGACGTCACTATTAATATCAAATCATCTAACGTTAGCGCGCTTACGCTCATTCGGACCGGTGCTGACAGCGATTTTGCTGTGAATCGGATCGCAAGGTAAACTCATGGTAGAGCTTCTGAACTAAAACCTGGCATAACTGAAACTGCAATCACGTGGGGGACGGATGGCACCCCAACGTACAGGGAAGACGTAGGAAGGGGGGTACTATGATATAGTATGATGCCGTTCTAATTACTTTACTTCTTCTAGAAGCTGTTTGTCGGGAATTATGTTGAATAATTATTAAAAGTAGAATAATTACAACTTAGAATTAAAATAAAACAAGATGATTCCATTAAAAAAATATATTTGCAATATAATTTAAATTAAAATATAATTAGGCATCAGTACAGTTTTTATAGTAGATATTCATTATCGTTATACGAATATTATAATTTTAAAGCTAATAATAAATTATATCCAACACCTTAAACAAAATTACAAAATATTAAAAAAAAAAAAAAATGTTTAATGTGCCCAGTTATTCCACATAACCTCTAATAGTAAAGGTTTTAAATACTTTTGGTTACTATATATAGTTTATACGAGTCGCATGAGAGTTATAGGTTAAAAAAAATATTGTAGATTGTATTTATATGAGAACCTACAAAAATTCTAAACACAAACATAAAACTTCGGAATGCAAATATTGGTTATTTTCAGTGGCGTAGCTAGGTAACCATGGGCCCTAGGGCAAATAAAAAAAATGGGGCCCCACGACTATCTAAACTGGTTAAGTTTTATTAAATGATAACACTGCCAACCCACAGAAAGAATTTAGGGAAATTCCCTAGGCTTTCGAATTGTCGTGATTAATGTCGGGTTGCAACCTGTCATATTTATTTTGAAAATGGGAGAAAATTTCAAAAGTTCAGTTCGGTCGAGATTTTCTGGATTCTAGGGGTTCATTTAAGGATTCGAGGGTCCCACTGAGCTTGAGGGCACCGGGGCACTGCCCCTAGGTAGCTACGCCTCTGGTGGGCGATTCTCGCGCTTTCGACATTCATCTCGATTCGAGATTTTTAAACGAAAAATGACTAAATATGTCATTTTTCGTTCAAAAATATTGAACATTAAACGAAATAAATAATAAATATTAATTAATAAATAATAAATATATAAATATTGAACGAAAAATGACATATTAAGTCATTTTTCGTTTAAAAATCTCGAATCGAGATGAATCTCGAAAGCGCGAGAATCGCCCACCTGGTTATTTTACAAACATTAGATTTATTGTATTTTTTTAAGCTTTCGCGTGTTAATAATATATATATTTCATTATAAGTACCTATAGGTAAATAATCGGGTCTTAATTCGATTTAACTTGATATATAACATGTTATGATTTACATATGTTTTTTTTTTAATATATAAACAAATTATTATTAAGTATATGATATATTATATATATATTAAATAAGCTACATCTCGATATGCATTCTGACCATCACAATATAGGTACAGCTAGCTAAGAAAGTGGTTTATCCAGTTTGACAAAACTTCCCGTGTCATCAAAGTATCGCTAAGGTTGAAGAAAGTGTAAATGTCACTACAATAAATGATAAAGATTAATTGTCAGAACATTACTGCAAGGGAAAATCAACCTAATTGTATTGTGATGTACAAATGGACTTCAACCATAGGATGGTAGGTAAACCACATTTTTCGCCGACTGTACCTAGGTAAATAATTAAATTATTTGTTTTCTATATAAATTGCAAAAAAATAAAATGAGATAACTTTTAATATCCCAATACATAAAATAACGTTCAGTGGGTACTCGGTATTTTATTCGTTAAACTCAACCATTTACGAAAAGAAACAACAGTCACATAAAATTAATAGATTTTGAGATACCACACATAATAGGTATGAAAAACATAATATGACCAATAAGAATATAATAATAGTTTTTTTAATAAATATACATCACAGGTCTAGACATGTAAAGCGTTTAGGTACTTGCGAATGCTGCTATTCTTATGGTCCCTCACATTCGCAATACGCGAATCCACAAGTGTACGGCGGTATTCGCGAATATATATGTGTACGTGTTTTGACAATACATTCGAAAATTTTCGTCCCGGTTGGAAATAGTTTGCAAGAATATTTTAGCGCATGCAAGGGCCCGGGTTAAAGTAACGCGAAGATAAAACAGTAAATTAATAATTAAGGTAATATTACATAAAAGTGGCATGCAAAGAAAGGGACGTGGCCAAACTTCATCAATCAAGACAAAAAGCCTTCACTCTGTGGCTTAACCCTTACCTTGTAGTGACACTTGTATTATAATTATTCCTGTCCATACTTGAAATAAAAAATATTACCTAAAACCTTCTAAATGTTTATTGCTGAAAAATATATATTATGCAAAAAGCTATAGTTTAGTTTGTTGATGAGATTTGCATCGTCTATCCGTCCACATGTTGTGTATCGGCGCCATCGTGCAGTTTGCCAAGTCTTTGAGTACTGGCCTAGAGCTCTTTGCCGACCTATACGAAAACATAAAATATTAATATACTTGCTTGTCCGCCGCAAAAACTGTAAAAGCCATGCCGGCAATGTCGATAATTATGAAGCCCATTCACACTATCGTACTTCTATTTTCTATTTCCCACCACATACGATGGTTAAGGCGTTGCGTTGTACCTAAAGGTCGTGGGTTGGTGTTTATAAAGTATAATAAGTATTAGTATTGCTGTTCCTGCAACTACTGAAACTAAATTCTACAAAATGTTGTTTTTATAACATACCAAACAAAATTGGTACTGTGGAAACAGAATGTAAAGCAATCGAATAAGTTCGGCTCCTCTTCATGGTCCACTACTGATGGCTTCAAATTAATTTCTAATGGCGATATCTATTATTAAGAAAATACTTCGTTATATTATAATTAAAACAATCTTATTAGTTATAAAATGTTTAAGCAATGCATATGCTAATATGTGTTCTGTAACTCGCACTGGGCCTCAATACCCGTAAATTAGACCGGTTGGATGCTGTAAAAGCTCAGTGTATACTGGATGCACGCGACGTAATGCAAAAAAATAAATAGTTTGGATTCTTTGTACGATAGAGAGTATAGATCCGTGGGTCGCGCGCGCCCCCTCGAGGGTGCCTGTACCCCGTTTTTTCAATTAACCATGTTAAAATGACTATTGTTTATTAAAAAAATCGAAGAAATGCAAGAAATTTCTCGAAATTTTTAAAGTTATTAATATGCGGCTTTTGTTACGAGAAGATGGCAGTGCATAAATGAGTACTCTTATTTGCAAAATAGCTGGACGTCTGAATTTTTTTTTAATTTGCCAATAAATATATATATTTCCTATTCATTTTAATGTTTTGGGAGTCATGGGAATGTTTTAAAAATACTTTCAATTTGTTAATGTTAAACAAAGTTGAATAACTCTCTGAATTTAAACTTTTTTCCACTTCTGCAAGTTGGTGTTGATAGTGCTTGAGTCAACAAAGCTATTCGTTTTTAAAATTTAAGCTACCGACAATAATAACATATTTTTTATGAAACCGAGCAAAGGTATTATTTTTCAGACGTCGAGCTATTTTTCAAATAAGAGTACTCATTCATGCACTGGCATCTTCTCATAACAATTGAACAAAACCCGCATGAGCGATCGCTCTGAAAATTTTATGCTTACTTAAGATATTATAACTTTAAAAAATTCGAGAAATTTCTTGCATTTCTTCGTTTTTTTTTATAAACAATAACCATTGTAACATGGTTAATTGAAAAAACGGGGTGTTAAAACTAACATATCTTGTCTATATTTTTATTGCGAACAACTTTTGTCTATTGAGATTTTGGCCTAAAACCCTCAGATTCCAAGTTATTCGTGCAAACGTAAAAAAAAATGAATGATTCTGATAAAGTATTTGCAAAAAGAAAATGTCAGAATTGGCTCCGGAACCTTAAACTATATGATATAAAAGACTTCACATAGCATTTGACTTTGGTCTATTATTTGTATTACTTGTTTTGTATTGATATTTAATTACCCCTAAGTTATGACATTACATTTAATTATACCCTTTATTAATTATACCTATATAAAATACTAGCTGTGCTCGCGACTTCGTCCGCGTGGAATAGTTATTTTTTTATCATATAAACTTTCATCCCCTATTTTATCGCCTTGGGGGTAGAATTTATCAAAATCCTTTCTTAGCGGATGCCTACGTCATAACATCTACCTGCATGCCAAATTTCAGCCCGATCCGTCTAGTGGTTTGGGCTGTGCGTTGATAGATCACTATGTCAGTCAGTCACCTTTGAGTTATATATATTTAGATTATTCTTTAATACATATTTTTTGTGTATCTTGAACCGTTTTCACGGCGCACGCAACGGAAGGCTTCAAAGATGAAATAATTTCTCCCGTTTTTTACACATTTACCACTATATCTTTGCTCCTATTGGTCGTAGCGTGATGTTATATAGCCTATAGCCTTCCTCGATAACTGGACTATCCAACACAAAAAGAATTATTCAATTCGAACCAGTAGTTTCGGAGATTAGCGCGTTCAAACAAACAAACAAACAAACAAACTCTTCAGCTTTATAATATTAGTATAGATTTCGGACAGGGTCCATTAACAGTCACTAAGTTATTTATTACGTACTATTTTTTATAGTGTTATATTGTTTTATAGTGTTTAAAGACATTAATGTATTTAGGATATAGCCCCTATACAGCTGCTAACATTTTTGTATGATTTTTTATTTTATTTATCTCACCGACAAAGCCCATTTACAACTACAATTTTACATTGAATTACATAAATAGCATCTAAATTTTTATTTTATTTCTTGTTGTGTGTACATTTTTTAATTTGATTTTGTGTTATATAGCTTTTGTATTTTATATGTTATTTGGTTACTAGTTGTATCATTGTTATTATTTTTCATATTTGATTTGTTATTTTGTTATGTATGACGATAACCTAAGTGTTCTGTATTGTACCTATGGTGGAAATAAAGATATGATATTTATTTTAAGTTTAGTTTTTTTTAAATTATTACTTACCTCGACAGGTATAGAATTATCTTCCAAGTTGAATTTCTGTAAAAATAAATTTGTTGTAAGTAAAATTAAATATTTTTAAGTTGAAATTTTTTTAGATACACTTATATATTGATTTTTTTCTAAATAAATGACATTACTCAAAAAACAAAATTACAACAATAAACAAAGTACAGATACATTACATTATATCATAATTAGAATTAAACTTTAATTAAGAATCAGCCTGCAATTCCTAGTTAGAGTTTAACAGATTAGAAAGGGTTTTAGCTGGGCTACAATAACCCTACCTAAATTATGTCCGTCAGGATTGAGGGGCCACATTTTTATAATATGAATTTGCTAATATTTTTTACGCCAGCAGTTAGTAAAAATCGATCTAAAGTTTGTAAAAAAAGTCTCAAGTTTGTAAAACTTAAAATAAAAAAGTTATATAGGGTTTGCCCTCCGTGCTGACATTTTAATTAAAGTAAACTTCAATATCTCCAAATCTATACTAGTTGCAAACTTAGAAAACATGTCTATAGTTTGTAAAAATATATACTTTTAAACCACACAAACCTCATTTTGAACCCGTTTAATATTAACGGAAATATTTAAAAAAATAAAAATCTTCATATAAAGTGTGAAATAGGGTGACCACACGATATACAAGGAGTCAATGATTCATTTTATAGGTATTAAATTTAATAAAAAAAAAAGAAATGTGTTCGTTTACTTTAAGTTTTATTTACAAAATTTATTTTAATGTGCTGCTTAAGCTAGTACAATTATTTCATGATATGGACATAAACATTGTAAATGGTCAGAGCAAATTACGTATTTAGTCATATTTGCGAAAAATAAAATGACCTGAAACATGCGTTGAGCAGACGTTCCATTTTATTAAGCTAATTTTCTAAAAGGTCCACACACGTGTTACACATTACCACAATCCAGTAAGGGAATCAGCAGAGCTTGAACGAGCTTAACTTTAGCTTTTAATGGCAAAAGGTGTTTTAATTTATTTAGAGAGTGCAGTGAAGAAAATATATTATTTATATAAAGAGTAAAAAATTCGACTGCTTCAAATAAATATAAAATGCGTGGTCGCCCTATTCCATGCTTGTAAATGAATATTTTTATTTTTTTTAATATTTCCGTTAGGATTCAAAATGTGGTTTAAAAGTATATATTTTAACAAACTATAGACATGGTTTCTAAGTTTGCAACTAGTATAGATTTGGAGATATTGAAGTTTACTTTAATGAAAACGTCAGCACGGAGGGGCCAACTAAAACCCTATATAACTTTTTTATTTTAAGTTTTACAAACTTGAGATCGATTTTTACTAACTGCTGGCGTAAAAATTATTAGCAAATTCGTATTATAAAAATGTGGCCTCTCAATCCTGACAGACATATCTAAATCTCCCTAGCTTTGATATAGATTAATCTCACAACAGACTAAAAAAAACACAATAAAATAATCTAGTCACAACTAACTTTTGTCCGGATCGGTTTGTATGTGGTACCTACCTTTAGGATGTGATCATTGGAGAGATGCTCGGCCGGGCCAGTCTGTATAAAGTGGTCTAGCACAGTCCCCCCCTTCCTTACCAAGATGGCTCCCCCTGTCTGCACCCAGTCACCTTTCAGGTCGCCCCCAAGTCCTTTAATTTTTTACATTTGTATGTTCAATTTTTTAAGACAGTGTTGGGCAAGGTAATAAACCTATGAGATCATTTACATCAAATGTATGTATCACTGCCTAAAGACAAATAAATGTGTATTTTTCAGGTGTCCGATAAAGAGTTTGGTATATGTAGAAGAAATAGTTTGGAATAGGTATACATTTTTGAAATATGTTTAGGCAATACTATATGAATAATAATTATATTACTATTATTAATGAATAGAGTATGAAACAAACAAATTTAGTACTAAAATTAAAAATTAATGTAGTTATGAAATTAACTAAGTCTGTCTATAGTTTTTAATTTATATTCTACAAGATCTATAAAATTAGCATCTAAGTCATATGCATACTAGGTTATGACATAATATAAAAAAATACAACAAAATTATTTAGTAGATCATGAATATGTCAGTATTATTAAAATAATAAACCTCCAATATGTTGGTATTATTCAGTCTATCAGCAGGAGATGTTTGTGTAAAATGAAACAAAACTTTTCCGTTACATTTCATTATTAAGGCTCCACCACTGATCAACCCATCACCAACTAAATCAGTCTCTATACCTGCATTATATTACAATACAACAATTTCATAAAGCAAAATGTTTAAGGTGATTTAACACAAATAAAATATCTCTGAAAAATTTGAACTTGAGACCAGAAAATATTTACTGAATTACAGAACTAAAAACAAAGAGAAACCAAGTTACTGAACCCTCTCACAATACCCTACCCTGTATAATAATTTTAGCTCTGTATTTATATTTTTTTGTAAATATTAATCCAATAATAACGAGTAATAACAATGAGACAAATACACAATTATAATAATAAGATTCTTTACCCATTTGCTTTCCCTTCCAAATTGCATCCCTGGATTGTTTCCAGAACAAAGAAGTAAGGATAGAAAATACAGTGAATCTTTTGAACCCCAGGGAATTGTAAGTGGCTACATCGTCCACATAGTATAGATCTGAAATGTCAAAAGATTTTATTTACTTATTTATAGTTGATATTTTAGTTTTTACTGAAATAGATGAATTATTGGCACAACCAAAGTATGTTGATTGTGTGTTACAAGTAGCTGTTTAGAAAGCCCAGCAAATTAAGTTTACCTACATGTTTTTTTTTTAATATCTAGTCTAGGACAATTCACACAAATGGCTTTGGTCACTCAGCTAGGTAATAATACATATTATTCTTTATAAACAGCCAGACCATGGCAAACTGTACAGAAAATATTGTCTATTGTATTGTATTGACAAATAGCGTAATGTGGTCCTTGGACTTTATTATTTATGTCTAAAACACAGCAGATAATGATTACCTCCATCAAAGTAGTTTCCGTCAGTAAACTCCTTGGCTCCGGCCTCCTCCACACCAATACCAACCAACTTCACATTATTGCTCCTCAAAGTTGAGCTTATTAATGATAGCTGAAATGATTGATAAATAAAATACAAGTTTTATAATAAAGTAAGAACAGAAGGGTAAAAATATCACTACCTTTGCAATTAATTTATTGTTTAACAAATTTAATTTAGGTTAACAATAATCTTAGAAATCCAAGAACCACATAATATGAAACCACCATGGAAATGCCTTCCAGGTTTCTTCAAGATATGTCGGAATAACTTTTAAACTTTAACTAATAAAATGTGTCACTCATTGCAGTGCAAAACAAATTTACTCATAGCAGACTATCTTAAAATAAAAACTCCAACATACCTCCTTAGCCCACAGTCTACAAAACATACATCCCCAGCGACGGAAAAATATAATGACCACATCTTTATCTTCCCACAAGCTACTCAGCTCTACAGCCTGGAAATAGTGTTTATTTTAGTAAATAATAATAAACCTGTTAAAATAAAAATATATAAATAAGTAGCATTGTTTTTCCAAATATACTAACAAGCAAAGATTGCCTAGTTTTTGGTACTAAAGTGGTTAATTTTTTTAGATATTTAGTATCAAAAATATTACTAATATAGTAATAAACCAAACAGCACTAAAAAAAGTTGTTCATTCAAAAGATAAAAAAATATTAGTAAAGAGAAACCAATAAGTTAAGATTAAGGATGATTATATTTGTTTAATTGGACTACAGATAAATATAACTAATTAGAGGAACAAAACAAATAGTACATAGGTATTTAAAAATAATATAAACTTACTTACCTTATTTCCTACAACTAGATATCATTAATATATAATTAAATGGTACACTATTATAAAGTTATATGTAAGAATTATTAATGATCACATAGCAATGCGTTAGTAATTATAATAATTGATATTCTATGGAAGAAAACCGGTACCTACTTAGTGAAATACGCAGTTATACATTTAGTTTTAATTTTTAACAGGAATTATGTAAAATAATATAACGTCAATTTATACATATAAAGAATTCATTTATTACATAGGTGGGTAGCCAATATCAATTAAAACTATATGTATTTCAAAAAGTTACCTCTCCACCGGCGACACTTTTAATTTTGTTACGACCAATGTTGATGATGTCCAAAGACATTTTATTTTAATAATTAGCAAAAAATAACGAATAAAGGCAATTATATATAATTGTTTCTGGTTAATTCTAATTACTCTGGCAAACAACAAAAATAGTGAAATCGCGGACGGAAATAATTGGACCGAATGAATTGAACTGACGTTTTTTTTTTAATTCAATTTATTCCACAAGGAATAGGCAAGGGTTTCTTGGACCATACAGCCTCGTCTCTAGTCTCAAATTTTGTCTTTATTTCTCTTCTATATTAAATCTTCTTCTTTAGTATTTATTATTTTAGTAATTTATTTTTCCTTTCTTACTTCATTCACGTTTTGATATCAGTCAGGATTATTTTTTTTAATTTTTTTTTAGAATCTGGCCGCTGTACATCTATTTTCCAAGTAGGAGGTATGTTATTATCGAACCAGAGATTATTAAAAATATTAAGTATAGGATATTTAGGCATTTGTATTTAATTTTTTGATCATTAAATAGGAAATATGGTCTAGGTAGACCGACAGACGTATTTTTTTTTCATGAAGACAACGCAGAATTAAGTTCATTAATAGTAAAAGAATCTAATAAATAACTGGGATTATTTTCAGTTGTTTGCTATGTTTTATTACATTTGAAATAAAGTCTGGAGTATATTTTTTCAAAAAGTCATTTACCAGAGTATCATTAAAGGTGTTCATATTGTTAGATTTAAAAGATTTTTTTTCATATAATTCCATATTGTTAAAATAGTTCGATTAAACGAATGACAGGATGATATCCAACTATTATTTCTTTCAGTCTTTATAACAGTTTTTTAAGTGGTTCTATTTTTTTTAAATAAATACTTTTACTTATATAAATACCAAAATAAATGAGAACACAACATTTTTAACTAATATCTACTTAATAATTTTTTAGTTTTTTTTTTGCTTTCCTCAAAAACCTGTTGATAAATGTCATTCTGACAGCGTTCACAGCCATTTCATCCAGAAGCAAAATCACTGTAAGTCCAATATGGCGTCTGTAATGACGTCACTATTAATGTCAAATCTTCTATCGATAGTACGTTTACGCCCATTCGGACCGGTTCTGATATCGATATTGCCGTGAATCGGACCGCAAGGTTCGTCTGGGCCGTGTTCGTAAATTAACACTTTAACACTGGGTAATGTCACTACACTATATGCATCTCTTCTTCTCTAAGCATTTTTCAATATTTTTATCGTACTCTGTAACACTACCCAGTGTTAAAGTGTTACGTTTCCGAACACGCCTCTGAGTTGCCGCCATATTCTTATTTGTTGCCGCAAAAATATTTTTTTTCGGTTATAAAAAAATATTTATCTAATATACAGGGTGAATTTGAAGGATGTACTTTGGGCTAATATGAGGTTCAGCCATGGAGGTATATAATATAATAGGGAGGCGCCCTTTGGCCTTAAATCGCCTCTCCAGTGAGAACAGAAGATGGCGGCCAAACAACTAGAGGTGGGACACTTGTTGATAATAATTTTACCTAATTGAAATTTCAATAATCGATTATTTTTTGGATTTTTTCTTTTGCTAATATTAATATGAAATTATATTTTAGATGCATTACTTACAGAAAGTTTTATACTTTTTAATTGATATTCTCATACTATAAAAATGCCGTCAACCTGAAAACACGAATTCTTCATCTTTGTGTGAACTTGTTCAATGTATGGAAATTACAACTTTAAAATAATATTATATTATCAGTTGTTATTTTTTTATAGGATCTTTGTTATATAGGGTATATTTTTTAATTATTATTATTATGTTATAAATTAGGTATAGTTTTAATTTTATTAGTACCTATTACTTATTTATGTTTTGTAAGTTTCTTTAATACATTTTATACTATTTTATTAAAATTAAAATAAAAAATATATATAATAATATAGATGTAATATTTACTTTATATAATGATATAGATGTACTATATCATTATAAAAAATAATGGAATTCCGCAAATTGTTTAATTTCTAAAGTAAAAATTCACTTTTGAACTTCATCTTATAATGAGGTCGTCTTCAACGTTAAGTCTCGAGAAAATTAAAATAAAGCGTCATTACAAAATGAAAGCGATCATCGTCGTTAGTTGAAAATGTTTATTAGCATTTTGTAATTATTGTTGGAAGAGAAACTAATACGGGTCAACCTACACTCCATGTACTGTAGGTTGATCCGTATTAGTAACCTAATATCTATCTGGTCTAAAAGAAGTAAACCTTTAATAGTTGTTACATTATATACCTAGGTTTGTATATAATATTTAAATAAATTTGTTTATTATTTTTTAAGTGGTCTTCATTGTAAATTTTTCGTGACGATGATCCACGCAAATTCGTGTCGTTTCAGCGGAAATTTTGTTTGCTTCATTGCGAGACGGCGCGCAGTTTGTATTATTTGGCTCTCACTACATAGCATGAAACATATGGAACTAAGGCGGTTCCAATAAATGCATAAAAAAGCCTTTACAACGAAATGTCAAACGTGTTCGTTGTCGCTATATTGTGTGCTCACTTCAACAAATTAACGCTCAATGATTGGTTCAACACTCAAAACAAAAAGTGACAACAAAAATAAAAAAAAAAATCGGTTTGTATGGTGAAGGATATCTTCAGTTCTCATATTTGGAAAGGCAATTTTAGCCATTAGGGCGGCTCTCTATATATATATCTCCATGCATCACAGCCTTAGGAATATCATCTCTATTACGATCATCAGACTATTTGTATTAGTTTGACAAAGTTATTATTACACGTATTCTTTGGCATATTGGAAATTTGAGAATGTAAACTTTAAAATAGTTTTATTGTAATATGAATTTCTCTATGAGATGAAATTCTTCTACTTTTTTATTACAAATTTGTAACTACCACCAAACACAATAATTACTTAAATTTATTATAATAATAAAATCTTTGTTTGGCAATTACCACCCATTGGTCTAATTATAAAACGATTTCTTGGATAGATATATATATACGTGGTGGCCGAGTTGGTTAGACCTTGGACTTAAAAACACTTAGGTCCCTGGTTCGAATCCCGGTGTGTACCAATGAGTTTTTAATTAATAAAAATTTATGTACATTTGTTTGACAACACCACTATAGTGCCTCGGAGAGCACGTTAAGCTGTCGGTCCCGGTTTCGCTATACCAACTTGTGAAACTGTTTATAGATGGGTTATTGAGTCTATTCAAAAACATCGCGACGAGCTAGCCACTTGTTCGGTGTAAACTCATACCATCGGCTACGACGAGGTGGGATTAAAACCCCTCCGCTGGGTACCCTGGGGCCGTCTAGGCGGTCTCGGGCGCCGTAAGGCACCCGTGATGATATATATATATATATATATATATCATTTATTGCATTGGCATTAAGAGCGACGAGAATTCAAATTGCCATTGGAACTAAGAATAATATATGGAACCGCCTATGATCATCGCCTATAAAACAAAATGTCAAACGTTTTCGTGCCGCCATGCGCCATATTATTAGAGAAGTGACCTTCTGGTTGGCGATCCAAAATGATTGAAATTTGCTTATAGCCCGCCTTCTGTCATCACCACGAGTCGCGAGGCATCACTTTAAATATACTTATTTGTCTGACATTTATTTTAGAATACTTAGGACAAATATATTCCCGCGCGAATAAGTATGTGTAATATAAAAAAATATATAAATAAGTATTCGTTAAAAAAAAGAATTGTACGTACATCACTAAACCAATTATTAAAATGAGAACATAGCTCACGATTTTATGATCCATGCTGAGAACAGTCACATTTAAAAATAAATGTGAGAACAGAATATGGCGCCAACGAACAGTTTTGACATTTCAAGCAAAATTTTAAGAAACAAAAAATAGCTATTTATCTCTTTGTCACATGTAGAATTAAATGAGTGCGAGCGAGACAGATACATGTACGTGACTTTTTACTTTATAAGACAATTTGTAACAGTTCCCTATTATTACTAGTTTCATGGGTTCAGCTGATCAAATCGAATAAATTTTCCCATGAAACCATGTGCAAAAGAAAAAAAAAAAAATCCCCATACTAATTGGTCATTAACATTAACACAAAATCCCCATACTAATTGGTCATTAATATTTATTGGAGCACGACATTTGACTTTGTATCTACCTGGTGGTGAGCAGACCTGCAAAGTCTATGAATGGGGCCAATCAATAATTGTTTTTATATTATACATTGATTTGTCCCACTATGCCGGCTAAATGATGCGATTACGAAATGCGATTTCGCATTGTCGAATTTTCATTTCGCTAGACCGCTTGGTTCAAAAGTTATAGTCCTGCCGATGTAACGTTACATCGGCAGGACCACAAATATTATAACTATAATCCCTATAACTTTTGAACTAAATGATAACAAAATCTGTAAATTAGCTAACAAATTCTCACAAATTACGTCCTAAAACCTGGCATAATCAAAAACGATATCACACGTGGTGGTCCCGGCTGGTGTCACGCATACCACAACGCTCAACGAATAACCTCAAATTAAACGTATTTATAGAGATTGTAATTCCTTCTTCGAAATTACGATTTTTCAAAGTTGTGATTTATAGCTTTCGAGCTAAAATTAATTCTCATTTGATCAATTGTTCGGTACGCAATGGGGTAGATAACCTGTATTTCTGAATTATTACAAGTTCTTTGGATAATCGAGTTATTAAGTTTTCTTAAAATAAAACTAAAAAGTAAAACTAAAACCATTTATTACTAAATATTTAATATACATAGGTACTTATTAGATAACATGTTCTGTTAAAACATTGCCTGCTCTATTCAGGAAGTTTCACTTAACTAGGTTTAGCTTAAACCTAGTTTATAAATGTTGTCACTTTTGTTGCGTATCAGTGTGACGTAGATAACAGAGGAATAGCTAGCCTTGGTTCAACGAAACGTTTCTCAATAGAGCAGTACATTTATAGCGATAGTCAAAGTAATCGTATATGACATCTTCCGGAGCTGCTAGAACAAAATCTCTGTAGAATACTGAGTCATACACAATTAATACGCGCACAAATTAGTGGACCGCGTTTGAGCTTTAGTCGAGCCCAGTGTGTAGTTATTCTCTTTCGCGTCTGTACTATATAGTACAGACGCGAAAGAGAATAAAGGTCCTATAGGTCTGTGGTCATTCACATACTTAACAATTACAACAATAGGGAATATGCATGTAACTCTAAAATATGTATATTTCATATAATGTTGTGCCACATCTGACAAAATATTTTTTATTTAAATTGGTCCATTATTTTCTAATTTCAAAACAAAAATGTTTTATTTTAGCAAAAACGGAATGCGCTCCGAATCGGCGCGGGTTGACACTTCTGGCGTTATGACGTCACAACAGCCGAAACAAACAAATGTTACGGTTGTACAACATCTAACCGTGCAAAAGAAGAACCATTGTTTATTTAGTGTGCCGTGACGTCACAGCAATGGCGTGCTAGTGCTGGGCCGTTTTCGGATACATTAAAGAATGATAAATGTTAATCCCCCTTTTTAAGGATTATCACAGTTATTTTGAAGTATTATATATTTTTTAGGGTTTAATAAAGTAAATACTATCAAATACAACAATAAAAAAAAGTCATGCATATTCTCTATTGACTCGATAGCACGGTTATGGCGTTCGAGCGAGTGAGCAGTATCGGTGCACACTTGTCATTCCTCTGGTTTACCGCGTCTCAAACTTAGTTGGAAACATGTTCGTTGCTGTCATATTCTGGGTTCACTTCAACCAATCAATGCTCAAAGCTGACATTTTATCTAGAATAGTTACTTAGTACCATTTAACTATACCAATTTTGGTAGCGCTATACTATACGCAAATACTCGACGCCATCGCCCCCATAATTTATAACTATCTTAATCATTTATTTACTAACAGTACCACACATTGGTATCAGTGGAACCGGGAGCTATAGCTTAACGAGCTCTCCGAGGCATGACATTGTGCCATTTGCCGATTTACAATCATACGGTACAAGCCGTAGCTTAAACCAAAAACATCTAAATGCGTTCTAAACCATCATCGTTTTTCTAGTATAATATAAACATAATTAAAATTAATTTGAAGACAATAAAATACGAGAAGTATGACTGCGACCATAAACCTTACAAATAATATTTAAAAAATATACAAGAAACTTAATAAAAAGTCAAACTTACGTCTATACTCAATTCCACGGTTACTGTAATACTCGATTACTGTTTGTCGCAGAATTAACATTATATTTTTTGTAGGTCATTGTATTTTCTTTCTATGTTAAGTTACTATTTCATTTTTTTCGACAATAGCAAAAAAAAATATACACAAAAATATTTATTACCCACAACAGAAAGATTTTTGCGTACAATTACGAACACAATAACATTTTATGTTTGTTATAATTACAGTCATACAAACACATACACATCATCAGTATATTTATTACATATTTGGTAAAATAAACATATATGGCAAGCGGCCATGTTATATGCTAAAGTCGAGACGCTGACGACGAAGTAATAGTACACTCAACTTTGTCACACGTCTATTTAAAATGAATGCTTTGTTACATTATACGCATGTGTGGACTACCACCGAACCGGAGCACGGGAAGGGTTATATCCCCGTTTTAGTACTATCTTTTAAATGTATTATATAGTATATAATACATTTAAAAGATAGTACTAAAAAAATGTGTTTAAGAATATTACACAAGTTTCTATACACCATGTAATTTGTTAATTTTGTCCATTAGAATAATAATTTAAATGCTAAAACATTAATAATGTCCTAATTCACAACAGGGTAACCACCAACGTGTTCTCGTTCGAGTTGGTATCACGAAACGTGAAACGTTGTTTAAATTGACCACTGCATAACTAGTTCGAGTAAGTACCTAATTAATTACAAAAATATATACCTACATAATATTATGAATTAACAAAAAACATTTGTATGAAATGACGTCATTTTTCATCTCAACTCGAACGACAACTCACGGTATCGGAGTCAGCGGTTACCCCCCTGAATTGAATAGTAAGCATGGAATTATACCAGACTTCAGTGACTTCACCGTGTGTTTTGCTAACTATACATTTCCCACTAATTAGATTGCCAGTAAAAATAAACCTATACTATTTTGCCTCGGAGAGCACGTTAAGCTGTCGGTCCCGGTTTCACTATACCAACTTGTGAAACTGTTTATAGATGGGTTATTGAGTCTATTCAAAACATCGCAACGGGCTAGCCACTTGTTCGGTGTAGACTCATACCATCGGCTACGACGAGGTGGGATTAAAACCCCTCCGCTGGGTACCCTGGGGCCGTCTAGGCGGTCTCGGGCGCCGTATGGCACCCGTGATGATACATATATACATATATACTATTGGTCGATTCCAAATATAAAATCTATGTCTATGTTACCAAACCTTATGGTAAAGCTCAGTGCTCATTTTGATTCCAAGTAGTTTTATAATTTTTATTGGAGCATGTCGCGTGACTCTGCATGCACCTGATTGCTGCTCCACTATGCCGACTAAATAATGCAATTACGAAATGAGCAGCAACAAAGAAAAATCTGCATTACGAGTCTATTATACTATCCTCACTGCTTTCTTGTCAAATTAACTGGCCGTTTCGTAACAGCACCCTGAAAGGAGAGTAAAACCTTGACAAAAAGAAAGTAGGTTGGTTATGATAAGATTATAACAGCAATGCTTTATAATAGTTTGAACTACAAGTTTTTGCTGTCAGGTTTTGAAAACAAATTTTGTCATAGATTTAAATGTCCTTTTGAAATTTAGATATGTTGTGTACAAGTTATGTACCATTTCATCATTATAGGGAGTTGAGTGATGATGTTAGGCAGAGGTTTAGTCCCGTCGCTTCTTGTTGTGGTCGTACCGCGAGGCGTGGTCGTGGTGGTCCCTCTTGCGGGTGGGCTTGTCCGTGCGCTTGGCCTCGCTCAAGAACCGATCCAGACCAAACGGATCGAACTCCGCCTCGGGCTGGCTGCGGCTCTGAAACGGTCCACAATAACATTTATATACATTACACATGAAAGCACTAAAGCTATTTAGGTCCCCGGTTCAAACCCCGGTGTGTACTAAAAAGATTTTAATATAAAAAAATATGTACATTTGTTTGACTACACCAAATATAGTGCTTCGGAGAGCATGTTAAGCTGACAATCCCAATTTACTATATCATCACTTGTTCGGTGAAGGCACTGCTATTGTTTAGAACAAGGAGGGAATAAAACCCCACGGCGGCGCTGTATAGCACCTATAATGGTACAAAATATGTATGTACATATAAAACTTTCTATAAATAACAAATGTCTGGTACATTATACACATTAGAAAAAGAAGTATTGTTTTATTATGTGAGATAACTTACGGGTTCCTTGGCGGCGGGCGCGTCTCGCTCGAACTGCACGGGCCCTTGTCTGGCGTTACCGCTGCTGGTGCCCGCGAACTCCTTGTCGGCCACAAATCTGAGGCACATACAATTACATATTAATCACGTATCATTAAGGGCAACATCTTTACTCTGCGTCAGGTCAGCCTTTTTTTATTGTAGCACGGATATTACTCTGTATCTACCTGGTGGTGAGCAAACCTACAAAGTCCATTAATGGTTGTTCTTAAACAACTTTGATCGCTTTCACTATGCCGGCTAAATGATGCGATTACGAAATGGGCGACAACAAAGACGAATTGCATTATTATTATTATTATAGACGCTGCCTTATCGTCCATTTAACCACCCATTTCGTAGCTTCACCCCGATAAGAAATCGACGCAATAACCTCCTGAAAGCCGGTGAACCCACAGACTAAAACCGAAACATGACTGGTTCACTTGACGGTTTTTGCATCTGTATGGACGGTAACGAGACCGTTCGGTCGGCCTATCGAAGTTATAGAGACCTTCCACCCACCTACCAAAAGATGAAAGTAAGAATAATAATCGGAACTGCCCTAAAGCCCAAATTCGCCTATCGAACAAAATGTCAAACATGATCGTTGCCGCCATATCCTGTTCTTACTTCAGCGAATCAAAGCTCAATGATAGTTTGAAGTGAGAACAGATATGTTTAAATTTGTATGGCGATTGGCCATCTTCTGTTAAAATATAAACTATTTATTTCATGTTAATCTTTACAGATATTTCTGAAGAGCAAAAAAAACGACAATGTATTGATTGACCACATTGCTAGACTTTGGACGGTCACCATCAGAAAAATAGTGACAAGCCGTTCTCTAATAAAATATAAAAAAAATGTATGCACAATGCTACCAGCTCACCTTTGAGAAAGTGAAAATCAAGGGTGCAGTCATAACGATAAGTAAAATATTAGCTGTAACTTTGAAAAAAAAAGAAAACAGTATTACACAACTTCAGTATAATAACATGTAGGACAATCACACATATTGCTCTGGTCATAAACTAAGCTCTAGGCTTGCTATGTGTACCGGAAACAATGATATAATACATATTATATTTTTAACACCCAGACCATGACAAACTGTACAGAAAAACGTACTAATATTTTTTTGCCATGGGTGAGAATATTTTTATAGTAAAGCAATATAAGACTAACCTGCGAGTGTTGACGATGGAGTCGAGATCCGCTCCGTAGTTATCCTTGTCGGCGTTGTTGGTGGGCCGGTAGATGTGGCTGGCCAGCGAGTCCTGGTTGCGCCACGGCTTGTCGTACACCGTGTACGCCTCGTCGTCGCCGTAGCCTGCGTAACCAACAACACTCTTAACGCCAAAACATCTCAGGCTCCTACTCAATTAACACCATGGCTCTTTTAATGAGCACCAAAGTTTTAACTTAATGAGCTCTGAGGCTCTACCATGGGTTTGCGCATTGTAGAAACAACCAATAGGATCGCTTTATTCAACCCTGTTACCAAAAATAAAGCGATCCTATTGGTTGTTGCTCACGTATACGTAAATGAATTTGTTACGTTACAATGCTCAAACCGATGGTGGAGCCTCTGACTTTATAAGCACCAAGGCCCTAACCTTAATAAGAACCAAGGCTCTAAACTTAAATAGACCAAGGCTCTGACTTTATAAGCACCAAGGCTCAAACCTTAACAAGAACCAAGGCTCTAAACTTAAATAGACCAAGGCTCTGACTTTATAAGCACCAAGGCTCAAACCTTAATAAGAACCAAGGCTCTAAACTTAAATAGAACCAAGGCTCTGACTTTATAAGCACCAAGGCTCAAACCTTAATAAGAACCAAGGCTCTAAACTTAAATAGACCAAGGCTCTGACTTTATAAGCACCAAGGCTCAAACCTTAATAAGAACCAAGGCTCTAAACTTAAATAGACCAAGGCTCTGACTTTATAAGCACCAAGGCTCAAACCTTAATAAGAACCAAGGCTCTAAACTTAAATAGAACCAAGGCTCTGACTTTATAAGCACCAAGGCTCAAACCTTAATAAGAACCAAGGCTCTAAACTTAAATAGACCAAGGCTCTGACTTTATAAGCACCAAGGCTCAAACCTTAATAAGAACCAAGGCTCTAAACTTAAATAGACCAAGGCTCTGACTTTATAAGCACCAAGGCTCAAACCTTAATAAGAACCAAGGCTCTAAACTTAAATAGACCAAGGCTCTGACTTTATAAGCACCAAGGCTCAAACCTTAATAAGAACCAAGGCTCTAAACTTAAATAGAACCAAGGCTCTGACTTTATAAACACCAAGGCTTAAACCTTAATAAGAACCAAGGCTCTAAACTTAAATAGAACCAAGGCTCTGACTTTATATAGACCAAGGCTCTAAACTTAAATAGACCAAGGCTCTGACTTTATAAGCACCAAGGCTCAAACCTTAATAAGAACCAAGGCTTTAAACTTAAATAGAACCAAGGCTATGACTTTATAAGCACCAAGGCTCAAACCTTAACAAGAACCAAGGCTCTAAACAAACCTTAATAAGAACCAAGGCTCTAAACTTAAATAGACCAAGGCTCTGACTTTATAAGCACCAAGGCTCAAACCTTAATAAGAACCAAGGCTCTAAACTTAAATAGAACCAAGGCTCCGACTTTATAAGCATAAGGCTTAAACCTTAATAAGAACCAAGGCTCTAAACTTAAATAGAACCAAGGCTCTGACTTTATAAACACCAAGGCTCAAACCTTAATAAGAACCAAGGCTCTGACTTTATAAACACCGAGGCTCAAACCTTAATAAGAACCAAGGCTCTGACTTTATAAACACCAAGGCTCAAACCTTAATAAGAACCAAGGCTCTAAACTTAAATAGACCAAGGCTCTGACTTTATAAGCACCAAGGCTCAAACCTTAATAAGAACCAAGGCTCTAAACTTAAATAGAACCAAGGCTCCGACTTTATAAGCATAAGGCTTAAACCTTAATAAGAACCAAGGCTCTAAACTTAAATAGAACCAAGGCTCTGACTTTATAAACACCAAGGCTCAAACCTTAATAAGAACCAAGGCTCTGACTTTATAAACACCGAGGCTCAAACCTTAATAAGAACCAAGGCTCTGACTTTATAAACACCAAGGCTCAAACCTTAATAAGAACCAAGGCTCTGACTTTATAAACACCAAGGCTCAAACCTTAATAAGAACCAAGGCTCTGACTTTATAAACACCAAGGCTCAAACCTTAATAAGAACCAAGGCTTCGACTTAATAAGCATCAAGACTAACTCAATGAGCATTAAAGGTCTAAATTAATGAGGACCAAGGCACTAACTTAATGAGCACTAAGGCTGTAACTTAATGAGCACCAATGCTGTAATTTGAGCACCAAGAACCATTGAGTATCTATAAATCCTAGTGTTGGTGCCTACTATTATTAATAGACTGTATTGACTATTCTGGTTACAGTCACATGCCGTGCTATGATAATATGTAGTGGTGTATACTGACCGCTGTCCATTCCCTTGCTGTTGTTGAAGAGTCTCTGGTCGAACATGCCCTCGCCGGACGCGTTGGTCTTGGCTGGCATGCCCAGAGCTATTTGCTCGGAGATGTCGCGCTCACGATCCTTCAGCAGTTTGGACCTGAATTCAGCATTAAATTAAACAGTTTTATAAAATTCTATAGCAGAAAAATTGAAATTATAATAGACAGAGTTACATCATCAAGACTATAACTGTTACTGTTGCCGTATTACGACTATAACTGTTACTGTTGCCGTATTGCAAAACATATTTCTTGCTAATAATATTAAGTTTAATTCGACAGATTAATTATGCTACTTGTTAGATTTCTCTAATATTAATTATTAACTTGTAATTCCTTATGTAAATTGTAATAGGCCCCAGAATGTGATGATATCTGTATGTAATTTATCATTGTACTATTGTGTTTTATGCATAATTTATAGATATAAGGGGACCAGAGTGGCCTAGGAAGATGGGCGGCGGAAGTGACCTCTTGTCGGGAGCGGCGCGCGCGATGTTCCGGTCCCGCTGCCTCTCCTTGTGTCGCTGGGCTCGCAGGTTGTCTCTCTCGGCGGCCGTCATCCCGCTATCTTCTATCTCCGGTTCGATCTCCTCTGTCTCCACCACCTTGATACCTGGTACCAAATACTGATTATCTACAAGTGGTAGTGGAAGTTTTTACAATAAGTTATAAAGAATACTGTCTTTACCATAAGGGCACATCGGGCCCGTGCCCAGATTACTAAGCTCTAGGCTTGTACTATGTGTATCAGAAGCAACAATATCATACATATTATATTTTATAAACACCCGGACCATGACAAACATGAAAAACGTACTAATATTTTTAATATTCGAACCCACAACCTCCGGATACAACGCCAAACGCGCAACCACTAGTCTACGGAGGCTGTCAATACAGTAAGCAGTAAGACGGCGCTGGGTATAGAGTCGGAAAAGGGACTTTGCAACGGAAGTGACCACCACAAAAAAGTTGCCATTATTTGCTTCATCTTGCATTTTTATTTTTATTATGTTAATAATTAAAAACTATTATAACCATATAAGTCACGTTTTGGTAGTTACAGGGTGGCTACTTTTTTTCGGATACGAATTTTCCTGACTTTTCGTCACTTTTTTTAGATTTTCCCTGACCTTAATGAGCTTCAAAAAGAAAAAAATCCAAAAATATAATATTTGGTTTTTTAATATGATTTTTGGAAAAAAATATAGTATTTGAGATAAAAATTATTAGAAAATAGAAACAATTTTTAACAATATTTTCGGAAAATTTAGAGCAACAAAATATATTTTAAATTCTTAAAAAAATAAGCACATTTTGAACTTAGATGGAATAGCTTAGGTTGCCAATTTTCCCTGACCTTCTAGCGAATTCCCTGACTTTTCCAGACTCCGAAAATTCCCTGACTTTTCCCGGTTTTCCATGTTTTCCAGAAAGTGGCCACCATGTAGTAATTTTGTATGCGAAAAAATCCTTAATAATCTATACAGGGTTACAGGAAAAGTCGTGCTAGATCCGTTCAGGGCGTGGAGTACCCATCAGTTCTGACTTATTTCTCTATGAAAAACCCTACCCTAAATTTAACCCTTTTCGAGATTTTCGACTAGTTACACACGTAACACATGTAAAAATGCAACAATAATAATAATAAGGCACACAAAATAAACAAAATTAATTTTAGTAGCCCAAAAATCGGCAATTTTCAATAAAAAAATTAAAAGTCGAAAATCTCGAAAAGGGTTAAATTTAGGGTAGGGTGTTTCATAGAGAAAAAAGTCAGAACTGATGGGTACTCCACGCCCTGAACGGATCTAGCACGACTTTTTCTGTAACCCTGTATAGTGCAATGTTACTTCTTCATTCTGATCTTATAGGTTACTTACTCTTGATGGGACATAACATCCACCACACATACCTTCCATCTATCTACTTGTAGGGAAATTTTGATTACCTATATTAAAGTATGTATATTTGGGGCGTAGCTATGGTCTGTTGGGTTGGTCGCCTTGGTGGCACTTTTGCAGGGCAGTCAACGATTGACAGGTCAATGGAACCAGCTAACCACCTAGTCTTAAACTGGTTTGTTATGTAGTGTGTGTTCGGTTGGGTTGTTTTTTTTTTTGTTCTTCCCGCAAGGACAATAGTTTAATAGTTTACGATTTGTTTATTTTGTATTATATTCTCAACATTGGTCTGTGGGAGGAATGGCGACCTGGCCAAGTGCACACATGACCTTATATATACTTTTTTTTTTTTTTTTGACTTTTCATAAATGCCTGTAAAGGTTTACATGAAATAAATATTTTTGACTTTGACTTTGACATGATGGTGGTTAGTATCATACAGAAAAGTGGAGAAACCAAAACGTATTTTTAATTTTCTCTCTGTAGTTGCATATGATTATTCCATTTCAGCCTTATTGGGTCCTTCTTTCAGTCTTATTGGGTGCATACAGAGCCTAAAACACTTTCTACTTATATTATAAAGGGACAAATCACATGACAGTTAGTAGGCTGCCCTGCTAACTATCATGACCTAAGTGGATAAACTCTGGATGATGAAAGCTTAAATTTGAGGCGGTTATGTGAAGCCTCAACAGGCCAATGATGATTACACAAACAAGTCTCACCAGCGCGATGGTCCCTGGCCTTTTGCGCCAGGAGTCGGAGGTGTTCCTCCTTCTTCTCCTTCTCCCGCTGCGCCAGTCTGCGCTCGAGCTGCGCGCGCGCCTCCACGGCCTCGCGGGCCTTGCGGTCGGCGATGTAGAGCGCCTCCGCCAGCTTGGAGAAGTTCTCGTTGATGTGCACCTGCTGCAGCCCGCGCCCGTCCGCCGCCAGACGCTTGTCCAGGGGAATCGTGTAGCCTGCGCAACCAATGCTTAGTTATAAGGAGTTGTATAGAAGATAGCACATTAAAATCCGTTGCGCCTTTTATTCTTCTATAAAAATAAAAATAAAACTCAAAGTATGATCTCGGAAAAACATGGCGTACATTAATACACAACTTCTCTCTTGTCTCTCGTGCCCAATAATATCGACAGGAAGCAAATCAGTAGTAAATTAGTGGATTTATGCACATTTTCCAAAATGGTTCCATTCTCTGTGTGTAACCTTACAATACTATATACAAGGTATAATGGTATAGGTAGTACATGTGGAAATTAATGGCTGTTGACGATTTATAATTTTGATGTTATTCAATGATTTGTATATAATGTACTTATTTGTGCCTTTTATAAACTGATAGGTATTTAATTAGTGTATAATTGATTATACTTGTACTCTAGAAAGAGCAGGAAATGCTGTACCACTTTAACATCATTGTAAAAAATAAAGATTGGTTAATTATTATGACCGTAGGTGGTGTAGAGTAGGTCTCACCCTTGGCGTTCTTCCAGTGGCTGACGCAGGGCGGCACCTTCCACTCGCGCTGCTGCTTGACGGAGACGCGGCGCGGCGGCGAGTGCAGCACGGGCGCGGGCGGCGAGGGCGCGGCGCGGGGGATCTTCTTGTTGATGCAGAACCGCGGCGGCTCCATCGGGTCCACTTGCGCCTCCACCATCCTACCGACATTACACTCTACTGGCTAACAGTATCATAGTACTATGTACAGCGAACCTCTGCTCTTCAAAGACACTTACTCACCACGCAACATTCAGTTCAATCTAGCTCACGCCTCATACGGCCGGAAATTTATATTTACCTACAATGAACACCTGCACACTACACAGGAGCAGTGAAGGCGAACATGTACCGAATCACTACACACAAGAAATTCTTTTTCAATCAAAATCTCAAGAATAACGACCAAGATATTAATGCCCCAGATGATAGATCATTTGGGGCATTATTGGAGCATCATTCTCCTTAGTTATAAAACAACCTCCGCAGAATCCATTTTGTATATATTTTCCACAAAATTTTTTAACTTTGTGATACTAAATAAATAAATATATTTAATACCCTATTTAGCTACAATCACAGTTTAGGAGGATTATAATTTTAGACCTTATTATAAAAATACCAGACAAACAATTATAAAATAGCATTAATAAAAAGAGCATTGTTTTACTAAAATCCTTTTGAATATATGTGGGTTAACTTCATCTATAACTATTCTAAATTTCAAGATAAGTATTTCTTATTTATTATAAAACCTTTAAAAAGTATAGTTACCTAATAACCCTCTGTTTGGCCCCAGAATTAAATGAACCACCTTGTTGAGCTGGAGTGTACCGGATGTATTGTGCGGGGGCCTGAGAAGTACATACACTGCCATCACACATTGGAATATACTGTCTCTAAGTTACTTTTATATAATAATATGGAGGACATTTCACACATATTGACCTGGTCACAAACTAACCTCTAGGCTTGTACTATGTGTACCAGAAGGGCACCAGTAGGACATTTCACACATATTGACCTGGTCACAAACTAACCTCTAGGCTTGTACTATGTGTACCAGAAACAACAATACTAATGCATAATCTATTTTATAAACACCAGACCATTATTATGCCGTTTTGCCATGAATTGAACCCACAACCTTCAGATACAACACCATCGGCATAATCACTAGCTAGACCATGAAGGCCATTTATTAAATTTCCAGTAAGGCTAATGCTGTTTGCACACATTCAGAGGCATCTGGTATTTGTCCAGCCACAAAGGGAAGATGTCCAAGCTGTATGATCTTAAGCAGCAAGCTTCGTGACCTTGCCAAATAAGGTAGTGTCTGTAATCTTCGAAAAGCAGTAATGACAAGTGGCAGTGGTTGTACAGAAAAAAAAAATTAACTATATGGCCATGGCATAAGCAAACCAAGATGTTTATAAACAACACCAGATTGGCCAGATGCAGTTGAAGGCATTCTCAATGTTGAGAAAGATTCTGATCAACCATGGATCGGCTGCGTTTAGCTTACTTGCATAGTTGCGTTGTGCATAGTTGAAGACTAGTGCATTCATTCCTTGTTATAGTGGTATATTCCAGGCAGGTTGCAGTTAAGAAACAGGCAGTTACTTTTATTATAAAACAGCACAGATTAAAGTTGTAATAGATTTAGTCTTTATTGCCACTCAATCTATGCATCATTTAGCAGGCATAGTGGAAATGACCAACATTAAAAATATCATTGTTGTTCCAATTCATAGAGTTTGTAGGTTTGATTTTTTTTTAATACTTAGCTTAATTTGTTTTAATTATTCACTTTGAACAAACTAAACCAAGCAATTTATACTAATGTTATAAAGATTGTTTGTTCCTCAAAAACTACTCAACCAATTATAAAATCCTTTTACCTAAATAGCTATTATCAGTGAGAAAAATAGCAGGTGCTCCCATGGTCAGTTATCATTGTAAATTATAATTATTTTCAAATATATTAAGTTATATATATATATATATCATCACGGGTGCCTTACGGCGCCCGAGACCGCCTAGACGGCCCCAGGGTACCCAGCGGAGGGGTTTTTAATCCCACCTCGTCGTAGCCAATGGTATGAGTCTACACCGAACAAGTGGCTAGCTCGTCGCGATGTTTTGAATAGACTCAATAACCCATCTATAAACAGTTTCACAAGTTGGTATAGTGAAACCGGGACCGACAGCTTAACGTGCTCTCCGAGGCACTATAGTGGTGTTGTCAAACAATTGTACATAAATTTTTAGATTAAAAACTCATTGGTACACACCGGGATTCGAACCAGGGACCTAAGTGTTTTTAAGTCCAAGGTCTAACCAACTCGGCCACCACTTATATATATTAAATTACTTTATAGTTAAATTAAATATTTATTTATTTTTAAAATATTAAGCTTAATTCCATAGTTAATTTATACATTAGCTAGCCCAAAAAAAATAATAGACTTATAATACTTACAGCTTTTGGAGCAGCCTTTACAGGTAATGCAGCAGAAATTTTGGCATTAGTCAGCTTTTCCAAAGCCAAGCGGGTTTTTTCAGTTATCTCCTGAATTTCCTCTTCTGATGGTCTTTGGAGAGATGGGTCATCTTCAGACAAAACTTCAGAGGGCAATAAGTCTGTCAGTTTTGTGTACACTATCTGTGAATATGGTTAGGGTCTATTAAAAAACTTATTATAGTTATTAATTTATTTATTATTATATTTGAATAATAGACGAGCAGCATATTGCTGATATGCCTATATCAAGCACTGGTGTAAAGTTCTTATATTTTATTTGTTGTCCATGAATTGGACCATAAATATAATAATAATAGTTAAAAGAACAGAAAATTTTAATTGTAGGATATTCTTTTGTAGGTTTGGAAGGTCTCTAAAACTTGCTGCCGATGGTTTGGTTACCACTTCCCATTCGGATGCAAAAACTGTAAAGTGACCTAGTAATATTTCGGTTTTAGTCTGTGGCTTTACCGGTTTTCAGAAGACTATTGCACCAATTTCTTTTGTAGGTGTGGAAGGTCTCTAAAACTTGCTAGACTGCCGACGGTCTGGTTACCACTTTCCATTCAGATGCAAAAACTGTCAATTAAATATCTTACCGAAATAATAAACATCTATATATGAAAATGTTATTAAATTCACACAAACAATTTGATTACGGAAGCCCTTGGTTGATGACCCTTCGCTGAGTGTTAGTAGGGGCAGCAAAATTTGTATAATCTACTGGCCGCAAATTATTAATAACCTACTGGCGGTAAATCTGTAAATACGCCACTGGGTAGTCTCCTTTTAGGGTGTAGTTACGAAATGGGCAATTAATTTGACAATAAATCAGAGAGGCTACTAAAGTAGACTTGAAATCCAAATTTGTCTTTATTGCTACTCATTTTGTAACCACATAATTTAGCCGGTATAGTAAAAGCAACCAATGCTGTTAAAATTTTGGTCTAGGGCTGCTTACCACCAGGTAGATACAAAGTCACATGCCTTGCTGCTGTAAAAAAAACATTGACAAATAAATATTATGAAATTTTACGTATCTATACATTTATAATTAAAACTTGTTGTTGACACTTTAAATAAAATAGGTTTGTTTTGTTCTTTTAGGTATATTAATTTTTCTGGCTAAAAAAACTATAATAAAAGTATTCTTTAAGAACTCAATAAGTTTTTATTAATACAGGTGTTTGTCTTTTTGCTAAAGTAATTAACTTTGAACCACTCATCCAGCTGGATTTCAGTTGCAGAATCTTGTTCTCGGGTATTATATATTTCATAGTTGTTGCAATTAAAGTTGTCCAAACTTTTTTTTTTATAAACTCAAAACTACTGAACCCATTTTTTTTTAATATTTCAAAAATAACAAACTCCAATATCAGTGAGTAATTTATTTAATTAATTGATGGACTTCTCCAATATAACTTCTTTTGGTAATTTATTTCAAGAATCCAAAACTCTGTTGTTCAAAAATTTTCACAGGGGTTATAAAGGTCTTGTTTCATCTGTTAAAACTATGGAAACTAATTTGCACTATGCTCTTGGAATGACTATACAACAAACAAACCTTGTCAGCACCATGCCCCTGTCTTGCTATGGCAGAGTATTTGACTTTGCCACTTTCATCCAGCTGGACTGCCAGCGCATTAGAAGTGCTCTCTTTGCCGACGGCTCCCATACCCAGGGGGTATTGTGCCACATGGATTTCTGGGTATGCGCCTCCATCTGTTGATGAAGTTATTATATAATAATCAATATTAATAAAAATAAAATATTGCTTTAAAAGGCTAATCTATAATGGTATGAACTGTTTTTCAGTATGTTGAGCTGTTTTGTTAATGTGGGTAATTCCATGTAAAAGTCTCCTTAAATGAAAAAATAAAAATAAAAATTTTCGTTGTAAAAAAAAATTATTTTGATGGTAAAACTCATGGTAGTTTTCACACTGGCAACGTAATTTTATTTTTTGTTTTTGAATATACTGTCTTATAAGATGATGTCGTGAGTATCAGGTGATATTAGTGCATTATGTGGTGATGTTTGAATTACATTTTTACTTTAAGTATTTTGAATTATTGTAATATTTTGCTACATACAGCTACGTTATTGAATGACTTACCAATAAATAGTTTGTAATTAATGTAAACATTAGGTTTATAAAAGATATTATGTTGATAATAATACTATGCCGAGTTGTAGTGTCGGTCACAGAATAAATAGAATTGTCTTTTTAACTTTTTTAAAACGTATTCTACATTATGTAAAAATATAAATTTCCTAATTGGCAGAATTACTGAAATGATGCCGGCATTATGTATTTATTATCTCTATTATTTTATCTTTAACTGTTTGAAACATTTTTGTAGTGTCAGTCACACTGTGGAGTTGGTCATGAAATACATAGACTCAGTCACATCCTGTATTATAGTAAAATGTAACATTTTGTTGTTTAGATAGCCAAAACAGCAGCAGAAATGAATAGAAAGCAGAGAGAGAAGCTAAAAACCAGTGGATTATTTGAAAATTTTAAAAAGAAAGATGTCGAAAGTAGAAAATGATGACGAAGCACACGTCAAGCTTTACGTAAAAAGCAGAAGAAATGAGAAGAGAATTCTAAGTTTTTATTTTATGTGCTGTAATATTAGTTTCTAATGTTTCATTAAAAAGTTATGACTAAATTGCAATCCAGTGACAGTAGATATTTAAAAAAGATTTATTTTTTATTTTTTGGAAATAAATTTATTATTCTTATATGTAGCAATATTTTTATTCTAGTTGATTTAGTTTAAGTGTTGATTTTTTACATTTTTATAGTGATTTGCTGCATTTTGTAATTAAACGCAAAAACAGCATTTTATAATTTATTCGTTTATTTTTGTATCTTTAAAACAGTTTCTAAGTTCCTATCTTATGTGCTGCAATATTAGTTTCTAATGTTTCATTAAAAAAATACAACTATTTTGCAATCCAAAGTGACGGTAGAGTCAGTCACGTTTTGGTCTGCTAATTCAGAAACCTGTTTTTGTAGTGTCAGTCACAATTTATTTTTGTAATAAAAACGTTTCTATGGATGTAAGGCTTTTCATTTGAACACATCCCAATAATTGATTTCATCTACTTCAACTAAAAATACAAATTACGGCTATAAAGCTTGCATCGAGGAAGATTTCTGAAGTTTAAAAACACTCTCCAACACAACTTCCTTTTGCATGTAGTGTCAGTCACATTTTCATTTTTTTAAACAAACCATATTTATGCATTTTTGAAGTGCGCAGTTATTATCACAGTTTGAATTGAAGGATAAACTAAACAAACATACTAAAATTAGTGCTATAAAAATAGTGGTATTTGTAAAACAACTCAAAATAAAACGTAAATTGCGTCAAATGTAGAGTCAATCACATATGGAATTACCCAGATTCTAATATAAATTGGCCATTTATTTAAACACTTTATTGCAAAGTAAACAAAAGTTATATACAAAGGCAAACTTAATGCCTTTAGGCATTATCTACCAGCTAACCTTAAAGATTGTTCAAGATGGAATTTTGTGTGGTTGGAACTATGAAAATATGCTTGAAATTTCAAATTAAATATTGTTTGAACTGTTTGATTTGGTGAATGTGAATATCTTTTTTGGTTACAAATTGCTAGCCCATAGTGTCAATATTTAACACTTACACCACTTGAGTGCAGGATTATACCTAAGTATTAGAAGGACCTTTAGGATCATCTGTTAATTAAAAATAA
Source organism: Monopis laevigella (assembly GCA_947458855.1). NCBI lineage: Eukaryota > Metazoa > Arthropoda > Insecta > Lepidoptera > Tineidae > Monopis > Monopis laevigella. The sequence goes on along the minus strand of OX381577.1, from coordinate 3,141,358 downwards.
TATACACTCACTTCCAAAATCGTCTTCTTTGCGCGGGACCCATCCCTTTCGCATGCCATAAGGAGGAATGTTGGATTGTGACAAAACCAATGCACTGCCGATTTTTTGAGCCTTTTTCCGCTCATCATCGCGATCCCAAACCACCTGCGTAGGCGCAGGTAATAAACTAAAACACAACACCAAAACCTATTATTTACACCATCAATAACAGGATTAGATAATAAAAAAATACAATAAAGCATTATTACTATAAATTAGTAATAAACGCAAGCTCAAAATAAATCAGTTGAAAATAATATAATAAAATTAAAAACTACAACCTCGACAAAGACGACATTTTATATTTTTTGAGGACCACTCACAGACTAATTATGGATGAATACCACCACTCATATTTAATCTGTGTCTATGTCGTGTTGACACATCTAAGGCCACGTTCGTTTTGGGACAGAAACATGTTTACAACGATGTATATTTATGCGTTTTTTTTGAGATTTCGGCGGCAAAAGTTGTGATCTGCCTCATGCTCGTTTTTTTTTGGCTCAGAATGCTACCGTGAACTGATCACAATGACCCCAGTCGATAGGTGAGGCGTTGTGATCATATTTGAAATTTGTGGTTGTGACAGTTGTTGTTTTAAACTTTGCAGCCGACTTATATTTTTAGGATCAAATTATTGTATTATAAATCGAAATGATTTTAGAAAGATTTTGCAAATAAAATTAGTGGATTGTACGATTTAACCTATATTTTACTTACAAGTGACAATTGACAGATTCGTGATAACAACGACTTGGATAGTGGTAATTGTGACATGTGATTGAAACTAACCAAAAAAAACGAAAGTTCGCATAATGTCATACATAATGATCATTGTGAATCAAATCAAATAGTTTATTTGTTCAAATGTAGGTTACAAAAGTTCTTTTATCAATTTATGAACATATTTCATTCCCAAAACGAACGGGACAGGTTTGGGTTAAGGTTGACAGCCTTAGATATTGACAGAATTACGCGTAAAGCGTAAAGTCATTTATCAAAAAAAGAAAAAAGAACCAAAGACGACGAATCAATTGATATTTAATTGGCCATTTAAGGCAATAAGGCGGTTACGTTTATGTATTATAATTAGTTTCATGTACAGAGTATAACTCTTTGGATATATTATTAATCACACAGGTGCCCTACCGGGAAGCAACAAGAAATACCGATCGACATACCGATCAATCGAAAGTGGCAATAAAATGTATGTGATTTGACGTTTCTGAGCGATCGAGTTCTACTTATAGACAATGTTTCCGATACATTTTTATCCATCGAGACGCGTCGATCGGTTTGTCGATGTGGCTTCCCAGTAAGACCCCGGGAAGCCACATGAAATACCGATCGCCACGTCGCTTCGCCGATCGATCGAAAGCAAAAATAAAATGTATGTGATTTGACGCTTCTCGGCGATGGATGGCTTCTCGGTAAGGCCCCCGATGGTATTCCTGCCGTTGTATTAAGGAACTGTTCTTTTTAGTTGTCTCCCGCCCTCACTCAACTTTGCCGCCTTTCAAATGAATGTAGCCAATGAAAGGCGGTAAAGTTGAGTGAGGGCGGGAGATCGTGGCATTAGGGTCCTAGTAGATGGTGTAGCCTCCGATTGGGAGTCTATTAATGCTGGTGTACCCCAAGGATCAGTGTTGTCTCGTTGTCATTTTCTTCTGCATATCAATTACCTATTGTCATGTGTCAATATTCATTGTTATGTAGATGATAGCACTGTCCACGGTCGGTACTTTACTCAATATCCACCTAGCCGCATCCAAACAGAGGAATTCAGAAAGGTTTTGGTAAGTGAGTTGGATCAAACCATGCTAAAAGTTTCTTGGGTTCGAGAAACTTTAATCCGAAAAAAACACAATGTTGTGTAATGACGGCTAAAAAATCCCATTTTCTTCATTTCCCATCTCTTGAGAGCACCCAGCTATCGCTTTTACCATCACTTAATGTCCTTGGTTTAGATATACGTTCCGATCTTAACCACCGCAATTATATCGAGAGCATTGCAAAAACAGCTTTAAAAAAACTTGGCATCATAAATAAGGTGCGTCGGTTTCTGTCGCCTGCGGGGTGAGGTGGAACTTTATTTAGAACTTTCGTTATCGACCAAAGAACACGGAGCCTTGGACCAAAGAGCCAATCGATAATCGAATCGAAATACCTATCGAAAGCCAAATGTATGGGATTTGACGTTTCTCATCGATCAGCCTCTACTAACCTCACGGTCCGAATGGCGATAACACCGCTGTCAGCGCTGACGTTCATAATCACCAGTCCGATTCAAAAAGCGCGATGTAATCACTCACGGTGCTGCGTGCTAATGAATCGGACCAGTGTTTAAGCGCGCTCACAAGAACCTCTCTTGTACCTCCCTCTATCTTGCAGCTAAAACATACGCTCCTCTCACTCTGTTAAATGTCAAATAAAATGCCGTAACAAATTAAATAATTTTAATGTATTTTGTTTATTTGTTTACATAAATACCAAAATAAATTAGAACATAACACTTTTAACTATCTACTTAATAATTATTTTAGGAATTTTATTACTTTCCTCAAAATCATGTTTCTAGCTAAATGTCATTCTGACAGCGCTCACAGCGATTTCACCCAGAAGCAAAATCACTGTAAGTCCAATATGGCGTCTGTAATGACGTCACTATCTATGTCAAATCATCTATCGTTAGCGCGCTTACGCCCAATCGGACCGGTGTGACAGCGCTGACATCGATTTTGGCGTGAATCGGACCGCAAGGTAGAGAGGCTATAGAGTAAAATTCCTAGGGCCTTACCAAAGAGCCAATCGATAATCGAATCGAAATACTCATCGAAAGCCAAATGTATGGGATTTATTTCTCATCGATCAGGCTCGACCCATAGAGTAAAATTCCTATACATTTTTCTCGATCGATGCGGCGATTCGATTGGCGATTGTGTTCTTTGGTCAGGCCCCTATACATTTTTATCGATCGATGCAGCGGTTTGATTGGCGATCATGTTCTTTGGTCAGCCCCACGATCTCCAATCGAATCGCCGCATCGATCGATAAAAATGTTTAGGAATTTTACTCTGTGGGTATAGCCTGGGGCTTTATTCCGAGTTTTGACACGTTCGCATTTTGCGTAAAGTACGGGTATTGAAATATAAGTTCTATCCTGTTAATTATAAAGTTGAAATTCTAATGCTCCATACATGTTCAAACTTGCGAAGAATTCGTGTATTTCAAGATGGCTGCATTATAATAGCCAACCTAATACATACTATATAACAATTGGAATAGAGCTTATATTTCCATATTTATAGTTTGCGCAACGTCTTGTCGTGATTAGCGGTTGATAACTCGGAATAAGGCCCCAGGGGAATCGACGAGAAACGTCAATGAGGAGATTTCTTTTTGCCGGTTCCAGAATATTCCACTAGATGGCAGCAGGAGAGATATCCACAAAAACTGTCAAAAAAGGCTGTTTCTGTACCTGAGTAGTCTATATTTTTATATACACTACTCAAATATAGACTCTAAATTCTCTATGAATCAAAACTAAATTTTGGTATTGCAAGTCATGTTATATTTTTACCATATTTTGTCACTTTTATATGTATCTACTTACTCGTTATTCTTGCTATCTATAATCTTTAGTAGATACCCTGTCAAGAAAAACTTCGTAAAAAAGACTATGGTACCTTAGAAATTCAAATTTAAATACTAATATGATGATATTTATAAGAAAAAATATTGCTTAAGTTAGTGCCGTAAGGCAAAAAGCTCGGGATATTAGTTTATATGTTAAACAAAGTTAAGTAAATTTTATAAATTATTCGTATAAAGGTATTTGTTTTCCTATTTGCCCTAAATTTTGGGTGTATTTTATATTTACCGCTATTAATTTTGACAGCGACTAAACGCCATATGTTGCGTTAAATAATAACTACTGGAAAACTCCTCATTGACATACATTTGTCTTTTGATGGGTATTTCGATTTGATTATCGATTGGCTCTTTGGTAAGTTTAGGATGGATCTGCCAAGTATCTGCTAACTGCTCTCGATACGAAGCGAGCGACAAGAATTATTGGAGATGAAAATCTCAATAAAACCTTGGAGCCGTTGCAGCTTCGCAGGGATGTGGCATCATTGAGCGTATTTTACCGCCTATACCATGGACCCCTTCCCCTTTCTGTTACAGGACAACACGCACTGAGGCCACATTCTGTTTCTTATAACGTGAGCGTTAGATTGTCAAAATAACGAATTCCGTTATATGTGTTCTCTCCTCCAAACAGCGAAGGTTTTTTTTAACCTTCGCTGTTTGGAGGAGAGAGCACTACTCTGATTGGAGGAGAGCGCGCTAATAGCGGAAATCGTTATCTTGACAATCAAACGATCAGGTTATAAGAACCAACTGGTTGGGTTCACCGCCCGAAATGCGAATTTAAGTTGATGCCGGTCGTGTAATATCTTCATTTAGTATTTTTTATTTAGTCGGGTTATATTTCATTGCATAACAATATGGTGCGGTTGTATAGCTAAGTTTTCAAAAATATATAGGCCTATAGAATATAATCTCTTTTTGTTCATTATCATAAAAAAAAAAATTTTAAATACAAACATGAATGTTGGAATGATTAGAATGAAAACAACTTATATCCCCATTCAATTCGTATCCAAAAACTGTGTGTTCGCTATTCTCAATGTCTGTTTTTTTTTTCAGGTTTCCTAGTAATTGCAGCATACTAAGCAATTGGGAATATGGGATGGACCCCAAAACATAACAACCGAATTTGCTTAAGGCACCACATGGGAGGAGGAAAAGAGGGATGAAAACGATTTGATCGTTGATGTCTTCAACTATTTATTTAAATAAAGATTGTTTTGAATATATCTAATTATTTTTTTATTATACTGTACCTATATAAGCTATGACTATCATATCAAAGTTTATTCAATTTTACGTGAAACACCTTAGAAAGCTTTCTAAAGTGTTTCGAATCAGAATTCATTATATAACAAAGCAGCTAACACAACCTACAGATATAATACGGTCATATTTAACAAAACGGTTATATTGAGTGGTCAATAATTGTTTTTATGGTCCCTTCATCCTATAAGATTTCATAGAGAACTGGGGATGGGGCTAAGAGGGTCTGGGCCTTATTTCAGATTCGAGTTTATTCCGTTGCTTTGCATTTTTTGACAACATTTACCATAGTAGTGTATCTTTTTTTACACCATCAATTCAATTTCTTGTTTGTATGGCCTCTCGCTTTTCGCGAATTTTGCCAGTGTCTAGTTATGAAACAGGCACTATCACTAAGGAGTTAAAATAGTTAGATTATGATAAGTTACATTAGATTAGTCTTCTATTTTAGAAAAACTGTATTAGTATAAGACGAGACAATACATAAAATTGATAATATGTTACGATTAAGAGGGGGTACAGCACAAATTAGGATTGAAGTCATAAGGGCCAAAAGTTAACGAACACAGGACGACACAGACATCTGAAAAAGAAACAATTAGGAATTTAGAACAAAAATATATATACAGAGTTTAAAACACTATTTTATACCCTGTTATATAGTTATATAAAAAACATAAAAATGTAAAGTCAGAGATGTCAACCAAATTTTGAGAACCAATGAATCTATTGTACCTCACTCTTTCCAAAGAAATGGTGGGGCAAACAGCAGTATTTTTTTAATATATTTATGGTTAGCATCTCCGACTGTCACCGGAGGCCCTTGGGTAGGGTTTATCAATAATAGAACTCTTATAGTTTTAATTTAAACTTCTTTATGTATTTAGCTAAGGCACATAGGCCAGAATAGCTAGACAATGTCAGTAGAGTATTTAGGTTTGTGGGGAGGGGTACATCAGATGGGAGAATGTCATACAATGAGCAAGTATGTATTGGACAGTTAAAAAATATATGTTCAAGGGTTCCCAACTCAGAGCCACAATCACATAGAGCGCTTTCACGAACTTTAATTTTGTTAAGATGGACTGGGGAGCTGTTGTGCCCCAGCCTAAGTCGACAAATTGTAGAAGTAATTTGTTTACTAAAATTGTTAAAAGTAAAAAACCAAGGTTTTAAGTTTATATTTGGTTGAATTCTTCTATAGAATTTGGCTTTTTCTAGATCTTTATTCCAGGATGTCTCCCACAGAGAAGCGAGATCTGATTTAGCTAAGGGATTCAGATCCTGTGTGTATATGGCAAAGTTGCCCATCAATCCAGTGACTGTTGCTTCCTTAGCCAGTCCATCAACAATCTCATTCCCTTCTATGCCACAATGGCTTGGAATCCAAGCCAAAATGACATCATAGCCAGAGTTATTACATTGGAGGAGAAGGTGTCTGATTTTAAGGGTAATAGGGTGAGGATTACTTGAGGAATAGCTTGATAAGGCCTTTAAACAAGTTTGGGAATCTGAGAATATTATTGATTTTACAATTTTATGTGAGTATACATAAGAAACAGCTTCATATATGGCAAGGGATTCCCCAGTGTATATTGAAGACAGAAGAGGACTTCTAAAGTTTAATATAATAGAATATTTAGGTATCCACACTGCGGACCCAACACAGGTTTCGGAATCATATTTTGAGGCATCGCAAAAAATTGACAGTCTATCAGACCAATGTTTTTTAACTTCTCTATTAAATATGCTATCCGCCCTAAGTGATTTTTTGTCAATATCAAGATGAACTATTTTTGGACGGTAGAGCAATGAGTCATATGGGATGTCAAAGGAAGGAAAGCATGGAGTGGTATATATAGGTAGATCAAGCTTACGCAGTTTTATATAGCTAACCAGTAGGCATGGCAGATCCTTATTTTTCCAATAAGCAGATTCAGAGAGGTTATATAGAGCTTCCAATTTTGATGTTAGGGGATGGGAAGGGGTAGAGGCTATTTTATATAGATAACGGTCAGAGAGGTACTGTCTTCTGACAGACAGAGGAGGCTCAGCACATTCATTTTGTAGGGCCACAATAGGTGATGACCTCATGGCACTAAGAGTGACGCGTAGGCTTTTGTTTATTTTATTTAATGCAGCTTTATTACAGGGAGTTAAAAGAAAGGAAGCATAGTCCAAATTACTTCTAATAATGGCGTTGTACAGAAGTTTCTGGCAGTATGGGTGAGACCCCCACCATGCCCCAGACAAGCACCGAAGAATATTAAGAGATCTCTCACACTTGTCTGCAATGTATTCAAAGTGAGGAATACCTGTCATTCTTGAGTCCAAAATGGCACCCAGAAATTTGAATGATTGAAGTTGAGGGATGAGATGTTCATTAATTTTAATATTGAGGGTAGGGATTTTGTATTTTCTAGAAAAAATAACTGAAGCACATTTAGATGGGGATAGCAATAATCCATGGGAATCAAGCCAGTTGTTCAAATAATACAGAGCACTATTCAAAGGAGCCTGGGAATCCAGAATGTTATCCACCGATAAGTAGAGAGCCAGATCATCTGCATATTGGAGAATATTACAGAAAGATGTGACAGATAAATCTAGATCAGAAGTGTAGATATTGTAGAGGAGAGGGCTTAGGACAGATCCCTGTGGAAGGCCCCTCCAAATTGTTTGAGAAGGAAGATGGTAGCCATGATATCTTATATTAATAGTACGGGCAGATAGTAAGTTTACTATGACCTGAACAATCCTCACCGGGATGCTCAGCTTGAGCAATTTCTGCCTGAGCAGGGGAAGAAGGACACTATCATAAGCAGAACTTATATCGAGAAAAACCCCTACAACTGATTTATTATTTGAGAATGCAACTCTAATATCAGTGGATAAAACTCCAAGGCTGTCTGTTGTACCCTTTCCTTTTCGGAAACCAAACTGGGTTTTAGGAATAATGCCTCTATTTTCTATTATCCACTCTAAGCGGTTTTTAACCAGATGTTCCAGGATTTTACATATAACTGGAGAAAGAGCAATAGGTCTATAGGAAGTAGGGAGAGAGGGATCTTTATTAGGTTTTAATATGGGAATTATGATTTGATTTTTCCAAGGTTCAGGAGCAATACCATTGGAAAATGTTTTATTTATTATTTGAAGAAGGATATTTTGGAAGTTTAAACTAGATTTACATATAAAAGAATAAGGAATACTATCAAAACCCGGAGAGGAGTCATTGAGCTTGCTAAGAACGCAGTCAAATTCAGTCCTCTTGAAGGGTTCGTTCATAGGATCTTGGCTATTAAGGAGGGCAGATAGTGGGGGTAAATTATCAAGGAGGGGGTCCAGGGGAGGGGCCATGGATTCAGAAAAACTTTGTAACCACCCTGATGGGTCATTAAAGGATGAGGTGTTGTTTGAGGACATGGCTCCACGAAACTTTTTGATATGTCTCCAAATAAAGGATGAAGGAAATTGAGGAGAAAGATTCTCACAGAATTTAAACCAGCCAGCTTTTTTTTTAGAGGATAAAAGTTTTCTAGTTTGAGCAGCTATTTTCTTATAATTAATAAAATTGGAAAGAGTCATCGCTGAGTTATATAATCTTTCTGCATCCCTGCGGCACTTGACCATTTTTGTACACTGTGAATCCCACCAGGGGGGGGACAACACTCTTAGGCTTCTATTTACCTTTTTAGGTATACATTCATCCGCTGCAGAAATTAAAGATTTTACATATTCATCATAAATAGACAAATAGTTATTATCATTTACTATATCTAACAAATTACCTTTCTGTTCTGTAACTTGGGAAAATTTTGCCCAATCTGCAGATTCTAACTTATATTTACGGAGGGGATCAAAATCCAAAGTTATGGGGGAAGGAATAAGAGATGATATTAAAATTGGGTAGTGGTCACTCCCAAAAGACTCAGATAAGACTGACCAGGACAAGGAAGTGGACAAGGAGGGAGAACATAGGGACAGGTCTACAGCACTTGGGTGTTGGGTGGGATTAGGACGACGGGTAACAGAACCATCATTTAAAATACAATAATTTAATGAGTCAATAAGTTCTAAAAAGTCAGAACCAAAAGTGTCTGCAGGGCGAGGGCCCCACATTGGATGGTGACAGTTAAAGTCTCCACAGATAATGACTGGAGGAGGAAGAGAAGAGAAGAGAGATTCAAAAGTAGAAATATGGGATCGGTTGGGATGGGGAATATAAATAGATACAATAGTAATATCACCGGTCCTGATGGCAACAATATTGATATCAGGTGGATGAGGAGCAATGTGTATTTGGTAGAAAGGGATATGTCTACTAATAAAAACTGCACTACCACCATATCCATCATCTCTGTCTTCCCTCACACTAAGGAAGCCTGGGATAACAAACCTTGACCCTGGCTTAAGCCAGGGTTCACTGATAGCTAATATACTAATATTAAACTTTCTAATTAAATACAGTATTTCAGTTTTTTTGTTTCTTATACTATTCACATTCCACTGTACTATATGTTGAGTCTGGGGCATTTTGTTGAATAATATAAAGAAGTTCATTTATTTTTTGTGAGATATTGTTCGGTACAGTATTGTTATATTTGGTAGTTATATTTATTAGGAGTGTTAAAATAAGTTCCATTAAGTTCTCCTTTGGGGAATCCTGTGATATATTCCCCAACGCACATCCATTAGCCGGGGGAGGAGGATTAAAGGTTCCAACTATGGAGTTGTGGGCCTCTTTGTCATACCCTTTAAAAACCTGTTTTTGTGGTTTCTTTAATATTACAGTTTTTTTGTAGGATTTTCTAGGAGTTAAGTTAGAGGAAATTTTTTTGGAATTAAATTGAAGGGGAGTTAATGGAGTTAGAGGGGTTTTTGAGACCTCTGCAAAGCTACGCAAAGGGAACCTGGCAGAAGCTTCCAAGAAGGATATATTATCCTGTGACATCAGAGTTTTGATGGATTTTTGTCGTGTATGTTCAGGACAATTCCTGTCAGTAGCAGAGTGAGAACCCCGGCATAGGAGGCAAACATGTTCCACAGCTGGAGAGTCACATTCATGGCCAGAGTGAGATTGATTGACTGAGACTGATTTTACACCATCAGATAGTAGAGATTTTAAAAACAAAATGCCTGCCGACTTTAAAAAAAAAAGCAGATATTAAGTCAAAATAAGATGAAAAAAATAAATATTTTAAATCAAAAAAATTACATGTGTTTGGGACATAAAAAGTCAAGATTTCACCAAATTTAGTGGAAAAAAAATATATGTAAAAGATAAAAAACTACAAACTTGCTTATTTGAATTTTTCACATAAATTTTGAGGTTATGTGAAAAGTTGTAGATCTTTTTATTACTTACAACTTTGTTACAGGTACATATATATGCAATATCCGTAGATACGGCCGGGTACTTGTAGCGTTATGCCTAAAGCGAGTGGAACACCCCTGCCCATAGTACAAGATAGACAATGTTCTTAGCAAACCATGGATTCACCGTGCGGGTGCCGGGTACATCGCGTGGTTGAAAGGCATGGGAAAGAACTGCTGCGTTCCCGGACTTGAGACCGCGAAGTAGGTTTAAAGGCCTTTTGAACTCTCAACTGCACTGTGTTCACTACCCTCTCTACTCAACCAAATACTATAAGATTCTGTTAGCGCCATCCGGAAACACGCTCCATAAAAGTTCTGACGTTCTCGGAAGGCCAAGATCCTTCAATAGACTTTGCAAAGACTTTGCTGGAATTCCTCTTGCACCAACTTCCACTGCATAAAGTTGAGTTTTAAATCCGTTTCTAGTAATTTCGTTTGTGAGATCAAAATATTTGTCGACTTGATGTTGTGGTCCTTAGGTATATTTGTTTCCCACGGAATGGTGAGTTCTATAAGTATTACTTTCTTCAAGCACCGAGAGTACACCAGTATGTCTGGTCTATAGGCTGAAACTGCTAGTTCGTCTGGAATCTTGTAATGTATTTTGAATGTTTTCATGAATATTTTCCAGTCTTGTGCTTTGTCCAGGATTGAGAAAGGTTTACTTTGACCTTTCTTGAGTTGTCCCTCCTATACAAAAGTAGTCAATCTTTCATTTGTTGTTAATCCTTTTTTGGCTCTAGCAATACTGAGACTTACAGCTTCACGAATAATTTCTAGAACTTTATCATGTCGGTGCGAATAATGACCTTTTTCAAGTAGAGTTTTGCACCCAGCAAGTATATGTTGCTGTAGGGATACAGCAACACCGCACAATGTACATGTCTTATCTGTTGCCTTCCCCCATCTTACCAGATTTTGGGAGAGATGCAATCAGATTATCCCGAGAGTTACTCAGGATTTGTTGCTTGGTTACACGTAGATGTTTGTACAACTCAGATGGCTTTTTAAAATTCTCCCCAAATTGTTGCTGTCCCCTGAACAGCGTAGAGGAGTTAGCGCCCTGTGCTAATCCAAGCCAAGACTTAAGTTTTCTTATGACAGTTGTATCCAGATTTACCAGAAGAGTTTTGTTGAAGTCGTATACAAGAAAAGGCCATGTTAGACGAGATGTTAGGTAGTTGTCATAAATCCAAGCTTTCTTGACATTACTAATTGGCTGTTGATCTACTGCGGAGGTGTCGCGAGGACGGAATGAAACACGACTGCTTGTGTCGACACACGTTTATTAACTCTTTATACATTACCACATCACACCACCGGGGTAATACAAAAAAATAATTAAAAAAAATGAATAACTTACATATCTAATAATAAAAATAAAAATAAAAATTACTGAATTACAAAAGTTCTAAAATTAATTATTTATATAAATCTTATATAATAAAAGTAGTAGCAAATAAATTTAAATTTTTAACAGTGTAAATACAAGTTGATTAAAAATTACAATATTTTATAATTAATAAATGTTTTTGTTCGCTTCATTATAAAAGAAATCATTCGAATAGTGTACTTATATTCACTACATACAGTTTAGTTCTATTTTTGTGAACGGTACTGTTCTTGCCATTCTTAGAAATGATTACATTGGGTGATTCATCGTTTACAACTAAATATGGACCATTGAACAAGGGTTCTGCTTTATCTACAGTTTCATTTTTAACAAGAATTAAGTCGCCTTTGTTATAAGAAATCGGGTTACATTTTAAATCAAATTTAGTTTTTCTTTGTTCTTTACGTTGTAACAAATTATTTCTTGCGTCATTACAAGCTGTTTGTAACCTAAATTTTAATTCTAAAGCATAGTTGTCTGAATTATACAATGGTTCTACTTTACTATTACTTAAATTTGTTGGTATATTGCAAGTTTTTCCGAATACTAGTTCAAATGGAGAATATTTGGTTTCTGAATGAATGGTATTATTATATGCAAAACTCCAGAAGGGTAACCATTCAGACCAATTATACAAGCGTTGTTCACAGTAAATTCTTAAAAAACTACGGAGATGTTTATGTGAATTTTCTAATGCACCTATTGATTCGTGGTGAAAAGCAGTGGAATGGATTTTTTCTATATTTAATAATTTGCAAACTTCTGTCATAGTACTTGACATGAATTCGGTACCTCTATCTGTACCTATTGACATGGGTATTCCGTATCTAAGAATAAAATTGTTAACTAAAGATTTTGCTACTGTTACCGTTTCCTTATTGGGTATGGCATAAGCTTCTACATACTTACTTAATTCGCATTGAAGCGTTAATATATAATTATTATTAAAATTATCCTTATCTAAAGGTCCTACTAAATCTAAATAAATTTTCTCAAATGCTGAATTAGCAGTTGTCGTTATTGACATAGGTTCCTTGACACCTTTTTGATATTTCATTATTTGACATTTTTTACATTTTTTAACAAATTCTATGACGTCTTTTTCTAAATTAGACCAAGTATACTTTTTCTTAATATTATTGACCATACGACGGATGCGGCGCATGTCCGCTCGTAGGTAACAAATGATAATCGTTTATAATTACCTTTTTCTTTTCATCATTACAAATTTTTATTACCTTTGACAAAACATTTATTTGTGGTCCTTCCCACTTATCTCTTTCATTTATTTCACAATTTATTTCTTCTATAAATGATGAGTAATAATCATCTTTAACAAAATTTATTATTTTAATATTCAACTTTTTACAAAAATCTCTAAGCAAATTAACAAATTCCACTCGGGTAAATTGCAATAAATACTTAAGGTCGAAATACATTGTTTTCATACTCGATGAAAAACATAAACAAACATACTCATAATTAATTAAATTCTTATTTTTCAATTCCTTTAAATCATTCTCCTTTATTAAAATCAAGTCTACACTGTCGCTAGCTTTTCGCAACATTTCTACTACTCTGGGGTGATCAATCCTGTTATTCATAGAAATATTTCGAGAAGTGTCGCTTACATTGCTGTCACTGATATCACTGGACTGTTTTTCTAGTCTTTCTCTTTGTGCTCTAGTCATGACTGAAACAACATTTTCAAACGTGCTCTTTAACTTGCTCGAAGTTAAGTCAATGCGTGAAAGTGCGTCTGCAATTACGTTATCTTTACCTTTTATATAACTTATTTTAAAATCGTATTCGTCTAATATTAATCTGAATTTCATAAGTCTACTTGAAGGATCTTTCATGTTATACAAGTATATTAGGGGTTTGTGATCCGTTAAAATTCTAAAAGTTCTTCCAAATAAATAAGGTCTAAAGTATTTTACACTCCAGACTATTGACAATAGTTCTTTCTCAATTGTTGGGTAATTTAGTTCGGCTTTGTTTAACGGCCTACTAGTATATGCTACTGGTCTCATGTTACTATTACAAAGAACGCTGCCTATTGCGTTCCCGGACGCATCCGTTTGTAGGGTGAATATATTTTCTTCTGAAAAATCGGGATAATCTAATATTGGTGAAGTAATTAAAGCGTTTCTTAGCATGTCGAACGCGTTTTGACATTCTTTTGTCCATTTGAATTTCATATCTTTTTTAGCTAGATTGTTTAATGGAATTGTTATTTTTGCAAATGATGGAATAAATTTCCTATAGTAGTTACAAAATGCTACAAACCTTTTTACTTCGTCGCTGTTTTTTGGAATAGGGTAGTTTAGTACTACTTTTGTTTTTTCTGGGTCTGGTAGGACACCTTTTTCTGATACTACGTGGCCTAAATATAATAATTCTTTTTTCAAGAATTCGCATTTTGTTGGATTTAATTTAAGGTTAATTTGTCTAAATCTCTCTAAAACGTCAATTAAGTTTTTGTTATGTGTTTCTAAATTACGACCAAATATTATACAATCGTCACAGTAGATAAAACATTTTTCATAATTTAGTCCTGATAGTCCTATTGACATTATTCTAGTGAATGCACTTGGGCTGATTTTTAGTCCCATAGGTAATCTTTTTAAACGGTATTGTCCTGTGTTGGTAGTGAATGCTGTTATATCTCTGCTGTCTTCTTTTATTCCCAATTGGTAAAAAGATTGATTAAGATCCAATTTGGAAAAATAGATAGCCCCTGATAAGGAGTCTAAAATTTCTGTTATATTTGGTAAAGGGAATTTGTCGTCTTCGATTACGTTATTAATTTTCCTAAAGTCGATTACTAAACGCCATTTTTTTTGATTATCGTTTGTAGATTTTTTGGGCACTAGTAATATAGGGCTTGACCATTCACTTTTACATTCTTCGATTATGTCTTCTTTAAGCATTTTTCGTATTTGTTTTTCAATTTCTGGTTTAAGTTTTTCAGGTAATCTATATGGTTTAGTATATATTGGGGTTTTATTATTTTTTACAGTTATTGATTGTTCTAAAATATTTGTTGTTGTTAGTTTGTCACCGTCTAGGTGAAATACATCTGAGTATTTGCTACATATCTGTTGTATAAATTCTTTTTCATCGGTGTGCAAATGATTCATTTCTATTAAATCTAGTAATTGTTTTGAGCGGTTTGGATCATGCGATGTATTTTTCTCGAATTGGCAAATATTATAGTTATCTAATGGTTCTAGAGTGGGTTTAAAATTGTTTATTATTTGTGTCTTGTCGCTAGTATTTAATATTCTGATAGGTATTTTATTATTTTTCGGTGTAACTGCTGCACCGGCTAAAAATAAGTTGTCCTGAATTTCTTGTGGCAAAAGTATGTAGTCATTAGTTTGTAAATTGTTGACACAAAGAATCGTTGTAAGCTCGCATCTGGGTGGTATCGATAATGAGAAATTATGACTAATCGGTTCTTCGCTGGTGGCCTGGTGACGTAAGTCACGTTCCATTGTATTGAGTTCCAAAGTGACCTCATTTTGTTTGTACACTAAACAAAGGGTTTTGTTTTGTATATTTATGTCTTTTGCGAATAATTCCAAGAATTAATTCCTAAAGTTTTTGTATTTCCTCCAATAATTGCAATTCCTTATATAAATTTAAAGCATAATTATATTTATTAGTCACATAAGTTTTTCTTTCAAATCTTTTACTACCTAATTTTCTTAGTTCGACTCTTACGTCTTCCAATTTAGTATGTATTTCCTTAACTGTATTCATTAATTATTTAACATGTTACTCGACATGATATACCATGATGGGTATCAAAAATAGGATCACAAACCCGTGTAACGTCTACTAGTTACATTAATTATAGAAAAGATAAAATTACATTAATATTTTTTCATGTCACTCGACATTTTATACTTATATAATAATAATAGCACATTAAGTATGTTAATAAAATAATTAAAAAAAATACACAAACACCTGAAATATAAAAAAAAAAAACACTGCACAAAACACTTTTAGAACATGTTAATCATTTTTAATTCACTCACTGATACTCGATCTAGGAAGTCATCTCCACTCGCTTCATCAGGAAAGGGCGTTAGATATCAGCTGGCTGCTGTATCCTCGTCGCTATCGATTCTCTTGTATGTTCTCGAATTTGGCTTCTTATCATTTTCTTTTGTTCTTGGTTATTTATGACAGGGTTAACTTCAAACATTTTAATTTAATACTGTTACTGTTTTTGCACTACATTTTATTAATGTTCTTCATATTAAAAAAAAAATAATAATTATAAAGTTAAAAATTAAACTAAAAAAAAAACTTAAATTTAGTCGTTAATAAAAAAAAATATATAATAACTCTAGTCGCGGACTGCTCGGGCGGCCGGCCGGAGCCGCGGCGCGTGCCGCCGCGCTCTGCGCGTGCGTCACGTAAGTCTCACGCCATGATACTGACGCGGACTGGCAGGGTCGCCATGCGGAGGTGTCGCGAGGACGGAATGAAACACGACTGCTTGTGTCGACACACGTTTATTAACTCTTTATACATTACCACATCACACTACCTTGTTGATGTCATTAATAAAGCGTTCCACAACCACATCTAAGGATGATCTTAGTTTGTGACCAATATGTGTAAATTGTCCTACAAATTATTATTATTAAATGTTATATTTTGCTCTCCATATTATATTATATAATGGTCAGCTTTTTGGAATTTGTCAGCTTATTGTTAATCCGGCGAACGTAAGGTTCAAATATTTAACACGTGGCATGAGATGGGTCAAACAACCCCACATTTATTTTTTTATTATCTAATCAAAGTAACACTTTAACAAAGTAGTAGGTAATACCTACCTATAAAATATTTTATTTTTAAATTAAAAGTGTGAGGTCTAAGTATTTATAACAATTATATATTATTACAAATATCACTAGGTACATCAGGCAGTTTAGTGTTACATATTATTTTTGTTGATGTTAATTAAAATTTTACCATTTTAATAGATTGTTATTGAGAAATAATCCATTCATTAGGCTAGTATGGGTAATGGATAAGTAATACCCATTTTAGCCCCTTATCAAAAGAACCTCAGACAATAGAATGTATGACTTTTTTTGTACCTAGTTGTTGTTGTTAAGGCTGTATTCTGAAAATCTAGAACTACAAAACTAAAAATGTTTGTTAAAGAAATTTATTCGATACTCACAGACAACTATTATTATGCAATTAGTAACTCTTTAACTTGAAATGTATGAAGAGATTAATATAGTCTCCCATATATTATTTCAATAAAAAATGTATTTATATTTTCCAAAACATGATAATTTTGTACTTTTTAACATCTCTGCAAGCGACAAAACTACAACAGTGGTAAAAAAATAAATATCAATAGTTTATTATGTATTCTAAAAATGTATAGAGAGATTTTTGCAAGTTTAATAGAAAATTATTTATTAAATAATTACAAATACTTGCCAGACAGAAATCTTCATACAAAATCCATGACAGGCCGCCATTGTGCGGGCGATCCCGTCTGTGAAAGGTGGCTCCGCGTCGCCTTTTCCTATTTCACTATCAGAACACTAAATATTCACTGTTGGGAATTTTATAAGACAAGTACATATTTATTTTGATTATATTCTATGTTTTTACACCTTTTAACACGATTAACTACAGATTCAGCTAAAATAAATATGCAATTTTCACTAACTGTCACTGTCAGTATAACCTTACAAAAAAAAAAGACAGACTGTCCGATGTAACTAAAACTACGCAACAGCTATTTATTTTGGTCGCTTTTATATTTTTAATAAAATGTATCGTCGGGCGCACATTATTTTACAATTTTTAAACATATTTTACCTATTTATTTTAATTGTTATTTTTTTTATTTTTTTTTTTTTATATATGTCCAAAGCAAAGCTCAATAGGGTTCCATCCATTATCCAAAACTTTATTTTTAAAAATGGCAGAGTATTCATCAATTTTATTATCTACCTAACATTTAAATACTAACATAATAATGTATTGTCTTATATTATAATCATTAATATTATTACAAAATCAAAGTTTTTGATTTATTTTAGCATGTGTGACTGTTTGTATCTAACTCATGACAAACATACAATATTTATGAATAGGGACCAATACGATGTAATTTCTATAGAATTAGACCGATTTACTATAGCCGGCCAAATGATGCTGTTACCAAATGGGCGGCGATAAAAAGAACAATACGAATTAATAATAAATAATTTCTAGCATAGAATAATTCGAACTATGTTTTAGAAACTGGCGGTGGGCAATTTCTAGAACATTGTTTGAATTATTTTACGCTAAGTATAAAACTAAAATACATATTGAAAATATTACGCTAAAAAATAATTATTATCATTTCACATAATTGGTGGAATGCCAGATCTCTGAGTTTTCAACAAATTAACTGCTACTGCGTTATATAACTACCTACACCATGAAAGGAGACTACCGCCTCGATAATCCAAAAATTCCATGCCTGGGGCTTTATTCCGAGTTTTGACACGTTCACCGTCGCGCATTTTGCGTAAAGTACGGGTATTGAAATGTAAGTTCTATCCTGTTAATTATAAAGTTGAAATTCCAATGCTCAATACATGTTCAAACTTGCGAAGAATTCGTGTATTTCAAGATAGCTGCATTATAATAGCCAACCTAATACATACTATATTACCATTGGAATAGAGCTTAAATTTCCATATTTATAGTTTGCGCAACGTCTTGTCGTGATTAGCGGTTGCAAACTCGGAATAAGGCCCCTGATCCAAATAATAACTAGCGACCGTTCTCTATAATCAATCTATATTTTTTGACGGATAATAAACCATGGTAACTACTAAAGTACGGATAGTTTATATGATATTTGTCTGTAAATGTAAACAATCATTTTTCAGGTATTTATTGGTGAGACCACCTACTAAGTATGACAATACTTCTGTTAGACCGAGAGCTCATGTCCAATACAACTATAATAGTAACCAATATTTATATTTTAAATAGTGACAGCTACTTTTAAAAAATAATATTTCATTTTTACAATATTTAAATAAAAAAACATTTTCCAACGCTGAAAAGTTTTTTTTTTTTTTTTAATTTTATACATATACCAGCGGCCACATTCTGTTTCTTATAACGCGAACGTCAGATTGTCAAAATAAGAAATTCCGCTATTAGCGCGTTCTCCTGCAATCAGCAGGGTTATTACGCGTCTTAAGTTCACTTGCACGCCAATCGTTATGACGTAATTTTTTAAGATTTTTTGGAGCGTAATCACCCTGCAGAGTAGTTGTTAACCTTTTCTGATTGGAGGAGAGCGTGCTAATAACAGAAATCGTTATTTTGACAATCTAACGCTCACGTTACAAGAAACAGAATAAGTAAAGTTTATAAGAATTATTGATAAAAGTGAATGTGTATGGGTGTAATATGTGTAGTGCACGTCTGTGTGTGTTGTGTGTATGATGCGTGTGTGTAATATATGAAGAGTATATTTTTGTAGGCTATGGTGTAACAGTAAGGTCAATTTTATGATAATATATTATGTTATGTCAAAAAAACGATAGACTAATTATTGAGAATGGACATAGGTATAATATCTAGGTGATCAAAACCGGTACACCGAAGATATTTTGTAAAATGAAAGAACGGGATACTTAACTTGCATAATTTAGTACGTGCAGATTTTAAGTGTCAATTTTTGTTTCATATTTTCCTACGTATCTTTTTATATTTAAGCCTTATGAGTGTTAATTAGAGACAAGTTCAAAACAAACGGACAGATAATTGATATATATATAATGTAGAGATTATGATTGCTTTGAATACCCTGAGTCTGGGTACCCTGAGGCCCTGTAGAAGTTATGTATATATATTTAAATCTATGTGTATCTAAGTTATTTTACTATAAAAAACTAATTTATTTAAAATAAAATATTTTACATAAAATTATTCCAATATTTTTTATTAACTCCGGAATAATTTTAATGTAGATAGATGGGTAAGTAGATTAAAGTGACGCAGACCCCAATCCTTAGTAATGTCAATTCATATGACAGCATTTTTTTAAACAAATACTTATACTTGCTGAATTAGTCCAAAATAAAAAAAAAGTTTTGTTTAATATAAATTCTTAGTTTATCACAAAGCGGAGTCTAGTAATAGTCACTCTTATCAATGCCTTATAATAATTTTAAACTGTTAAAATTAATATATATTAATAAAATGTACCGGTAATATCACATTTTGTATGCATGTCTGGAAATTATAGTAATACATCAATTTTATTGAAACATTAAATCCCCGCATATAAAATTACATTCCTTGACTATTTCGACAATACATTACTTAAAATAAAATAGTAAGATTTCTAAAAATATATATCTAAAATAATAAACTGTTACACTCCATACAATGAAATTTCAACAGAGTGACTTTTGGGTCCAACTGTCCACAGTTAGAATAAATTGAAGAAATAATCTCAAACATTTTTGAGTAAAATCTGACAGAAGGTGATGATGTCACATATACGAATTCCCCCTTAAATGTTTAATCAACCTTTTTTTTTATATACATGCCATTTTAGGCCTGCAACCCATTTATCGATATTTTAAATGATATCCCATCCTTAATTTCATTTGTAATTTATGGTTTAATCAAAAAACTAGACACAACCTTGCCTCTTAAGTGGATTGACAATCAATTGCTATCTCTATTTGGCTCATTAGAAAAGCCATATGAGTGAAAAGTTCATATTTAGACCTTGGACTTAAAAACACTTAGGTCCCTGGTTCGAATCCCGGTGTGTACCAATGAGTTTTTAATTTAAAAATTTATGTACATTTGTTTGACAACACCACTATAGTGCCTCGGAGAGCACGTGAAACTGTTTATAGATGGGTTATTGAGTCTATTCAAAACATCGCGACGAGCTAGCCACTTGTTCGGTGTAGACTCATACCATCGGCACGACGAGGAGGGATTAAAACCCCTCTGCTGGGTACCCTGGGGCCGTCTAGGCGGTCTCGGGCGCCGTAAGGCACCCGTGATGATACATAAATGAATAAAGATGTCATAACATTATTGAATTTTTTTTTTTCATTTTCCAATTATTTTATTCCGATGCGTTAATCTAATTCTTTAATGGTAGGATCAATAGGAAATCTTAAAAAAAAAACAATATTCATATTTTTGTTGAAAAAAATTTTATTTGATTAAATAAAAGAAATAAAAAGTCGATATTCTCATTTAAGAATATACAACGTTTTTGTTTTAAATTGAGATGAATATCGCAATACCTTAATTATTGCAGTCAAACAGGAAAAATATCTCGAAATTAAAAAATAATTTAATGATTTAAAAATATATCGAGATCGCCTTAGACATACACCGCGTTCCGTGCTTAGCATCGCTGCCACGGATCGCTGGTTTTTTTAGCCAAGGTCGTTTCACCGCGCGGAAATGTTAGCAATTCAAGTTACCATCAATCGTTCTGCGACCAGGTGGGCGATTCTCGCACTTTCGAGATTCATCTCGATTCGAGATTTTTAAACGAAAAATGCCTAAATATGTAATTTTTCGTTCAATATTTATATATTTATTATTTATTTATTAATATTTATTATTTATTTCGTTTAATGTTCGATATTTTTGAACGAAAAATGGCATATTTAGTCATTTTTCGTTTAAAAATCTCGAATCGAGATGAATCTCGAAAGCGCGAGAATCGCCCACCAGAAGTTTTAACACGAAAAGTTAGCACGGCTACTTTTTGACAGATGTTTGTTTACATGTGAATATCTATCTACAAATTGGAATTTAATTAATTATTTTATATATTCATATCTGTTTTAGTTTTAAAAGTTCGATTAAACCTAAAAAATAAATATAGTGTAACTAAATTCAGCTTTGGTATGTTTAGTTTGAGGTTGTTAATTAAATTAATATTGTGATATTATAAAATTATTGTATTTAAATGGGTCGCGCTGGTTTTTGAAGCCAGCACGAGAAACTGCCCGCGTTAGCTCTCGGAACGCAGGTTTAGTATAACTGCATAATTAACCTTTTTTTTTTGAGTGAGTGAAGAACATTTTGCGACATCAAACGATATAAAATGACGCCCGATCGAACGTGAACTTGTGTAATATATTGTATATGGATAATTTGACCATTTATTTTGGCAGAGGGGAAAGCTTGCTTATGCTACATCCATTGGTTATATGATCGAAGGTTAGAGTGGTCTAAGGCCAAAGCAAAAGAGCGAATCTATAATCAAATCGAAATACCCATCGAAACCCAAATGTATGGGATTTGCCGCTGGTTAGTTTTTCTGTTTATATCACAGAGTTAAAGGTTTATATTTATTTTCATTGGGCGAGTTCGTTTTGGGACAGAAACATGTTCACAACGATCACGATGTATATTTATGCGTTTTTTTTGAGATTTTGGCGGCAAAAGTGGCAGTGATATGCCACAATTGTTCGTTTTTTTTTGGCCCAGAATGCTACCGTGAACTGATCACAATGACCTCAGTCGATAGGTGAGGCGTTGTGAACATATTTTGACATTTCTGTTGTGACAGTGGTTGTTGTTTCAAACCCGCAGCCGTCTTATATTTTTAGGATCAAATTTATTGTATTTTAAATCGAAATGATTTTAGAAAGATTTCGCAAACAAAATTAGTGAATTGTACGATTTAACCTATATTTTACTTGACAAGTGACAGTTGACAGATTCGTGATAACAAATGCATTCGATTTGGATAGTGGTAATTGTGGCATTGTGTTTGAAACTAAACCAAAAAACGCATTTTTAATCATTGTGAACATATTTCATTCCCAAAACGAACGGACCCATTGTGGCATTCGTTCTTTCTTGAAAAAATAACCATAAACTAAAGAAACTGTCAAAATAGTATATAAGAAGAAGATTGCTTCGTCTCCCTCTCATAACCTCAAAAATGCGCGAGAAGTATTGATGGGCAATGGACAAATGACTTATTTTTAATTGTAATTAAGTGTTTAATTGAACTATATATCACTATGCCGTCGAAAAAGAGGAAATATAATGCAAGGTTTCCAGCGGTAAGTGAAAATATAATAATAAGATCATTTACGAACAAAAACAAGAGATTGACGAATTTTGTTTTTAGTTGATTGTATTTTTATGATATCATAGTTGTTATATCGTTGTAGGGGCGTATTAAGAAGATTATGCAGACAGACGAGGAAGTCGGCAAGGTGGCGCAGGCAGTTCCAATCATAATCTATATCCTTTTCATAATTGATGTAAACAATATGTAATAATAGCACCTATGCCTATTTATTGTACTCTATTCTCCACACTATTTAATATTATCAACACTTATGGTATGTAGTATTGCTATCTAATATTATATTTTATTTGTGCAAGATCTATATTTAAAAGATATTCCTAGAATAATTTACTCTGATGTATAAAAAAATACAGTAGCAAAGTGTTGACTTTAATGTTGTCAGTTATGTGGAAGGTTATGAATGCTACTGGAGTTAAAAAGTAATCATTGGTGAAATTAGAGCCTTTGATTAGAATAACTATTTGTGTAACATGAAACAAGGCATAACATTTTTGATAAGATATGGCTCCTGGAAGGAAGGATCCTGAGAAGTAAGAATTGCTGACAGTAAGAAGGCACTGCCTATCTCTATTACTGGCTCACAAAGCTCAGAAGTTATATGAATAAATGCCCTTGTATAATTAAAGTATATATTACTGATGGTTGACTCAAGTAAATAACTCAAGTTGGGCTTAATTTGAATCAATTAAAACCAATTCTCTCCAACTGAGTTCGAAAACCGAATGAAACCATCAACCTATTCTCAGACCTACCGAATATACACAAAAAAAATATAAAAATCAGTCAAGCCATTTCGGAGGAGATTGGTTACATATACAGTGACACAAGAATTTTATATATTGGATATATACCTTGCTTTTTCTATTGTAAATAACATTTATTTCTTTTACAGTGTGTTAGTTTAATACAAAATTATAAAGCAATTTCAAATATAAAAAGCTTTTTTGAAGTTGAGGCCAGTTATTAATAGAAGCACTCACTCTTTCCAGGGGAAAATTCTTCACTGCCAATCGTATGGATTGTTTTAGGGAATCCAAATTATCATGGCGTTTAGAGCAGGCCGTACTCTCTAAAACTGACCACAAATCATAATTCAGCGGATTAAGATCGGGACTTGACGACGGCCAGTCTTAAACTCTGAATATGAAGTCCGAAGCGTTCGAAACGTTTTTATGTTGCTCGAGAGAGAGACAATGTTCTTAGCAAACCATGGATTCACCGTGCGGGTGCCGGGTCCATCGCGTGGTTGAAAGGCAGGGGAATGAACTTCAGCGTTCCCGGACTTGAGACCGCGAAGTAGATTTAAAGGCCTTTTGAACTCTCACCTGCACTGTGTTCACTACCCTCTCTACTCAACCAAATATTATATGATCCTGTTAGCGCCATCCTGGAAACACGCTCCATAAAAGTTCCGACGGCTGTTCTCGGAAGGCCAAGATCCTTCAATAGACGGTGCAAAGACTTTGCTGGAATTCCTCTTGCACCAACTTCCACTGCATAAAGTTGAGTTTAAAAATTGAAAAAAAAAATCTCATCCGTAAACAAAATTTTTCTGTGACCTCCCTTTGTGTACTGCTTAAGTAGTTGTTTAGATTTTATCACACTATTTTTAAAAAAAAAAGTTAAGAAATGACCAGCATGCTTTCGGACAGGATTCTTTGAATTCTTTCCCTTACTGCTTTGACCACCTTTTTCGTTCGAACATTACATGGATGGCCAGATCTTTTCTGTCACAAACAGAGGTCTCATTGTACCTATTAATAGTCCGGTACACAAACATTTGACTAATACTAAGTGTATGGAGAGTTTTAAAAATTGCATTTGGCTCCATACCTACTTTGTGTAATGCAATCACAGCGATTCGGTTCTTTTTATCACCCACTGCATTTTAATATCGCAAAATATTGTATAATGTTTTGGCACCAAAATGAGAAAACTCAATGAACAATTGTATAAAAATGACAGATCCCAAATTAAAATGTATTTTTTTTATTATTTTTTATTGTAACAGTATTTATGGCCAGACTATGTATATAAATAAATAAACTAACAATCTATAAAATCAATTTTCATCAGAGCCTTTCTGATCAATGAGGTATCTATAAAACATCTAGGGGCATGCTGCTAAACTGCAGATTTTTTGTACGGCAGAGATAAGTAAAAATATTTTTTACTTGATTACAATATACATTCATACAATTAACTGCCCAACCATTTCAAGTGCTATAATACCTATACAAAATAATAATAATTTGTAAATAGCTCTAAGAGGCCTAGATGTTTGTCAACTAGTAAACAGATGCTGCTCTGAGAGTTTTTAGCAGTGTACTATTATTTAGACAGTTTGGTGTCACGGTGCTTTTTTAGGCTCCTAAGAACTGTCTAAACTTATCTGCATAGATGAGGAAAATAGTAGCAAGCCAGTGTAATTGACATTCATACTTGTTGTCGGTCTTCTCTATTAACGGTAACCAAAACACTTATGCTTGTTATATAGTTTCCAATCAAAGTTCTAGGTTCTTATGTTTAGCATTGTCACTTTCTATATAAAATTCTCGTGCCATAGTGTGATCTATAGTTGTAACTCCTCCAAAATGGGTTGACCAATTTATACGTTTTTTTTTTGTGTATATTCGGTAAGTCTGAGAATAGGTCGTAAACTATTTTTTATTGTTTAAACTATTTAAGTGCTAAGGGGCACCTATAGACATTTCCCCCCCTTCAAGTCAGCAGGTATAGATGGCATTTTCCCAGCACTCCTTCAGTGGGGCCTCGCCAACCTACTGCCCTTACTAACAGAAATATTTACCGCTCGCCTAGCTCATAAGTACGTTCCAATACAATGGAGAGAAGTGAAAGTAGTCTTTCTACCAAAACCGGGAAAAAGTGACTACACACAAGCAAAATCCTTCAGACCAATCAGTCTTACCTTACTTCCTTTCTACTTAAAACAACGGAAGGGCTTTGTGACAAACACCTAAGAGACACGATCTCAGTTAAAGAACCATTGCATCCTTATCAGCATGCATAAACAGGAAAATCAACGGAGTCAGCACTACACTATGTAGTAAGTAAGATTGAATCGACTTTAACCAATATAAAATCTAAGTTGAGGCGACGTGGAGGTTCCTTCATTGATATCGAAGAGGCCTTTGATAAAATTTTAAAAGTCTTATGTCATCATATCATCGGCACTAACCAAATATAAAGTGGAGCCGGCCATTATAGGATGGATAGAGAATATGCTGAAACAACGCGCGGTTCAGCTCACCGTGGACAGTACGACCAGAGGCATAGCAGCAAAGGGTTGTCCGCAGGGAGGGGTCCTGTCCCCCCTTCTGTGGAAATTAGTTATAGATGGACTCATAAGAGTATTGAACGACCAAGGGTACTTCACGGTGAGCTACGCGGATGACCTAGTGATCCTCAAAAGCGGAGCATTCGAGAACATACTATGTGACTCCACGCAGATCGAAATAACGATCATTGAAAACTGGTGTACAAAAAATGGCCTTGAAACATGAAACTACCAATATTATTTAACACAGAACTTACTTTAGCTACAGATGTCAATTATCTGGGCATAACGCTAGACAGTAAATTGAACTGGAGTAAGCACCTTGAGAACAAACTGGAGACAGCTTTTTAGAGGATTATTTGTAACCCCCCTAGGCTCCCCCCTGGATCCGCCACTGCTTTACATCTATTTTATTTATTTATTTAAAAATTAACAAAAGAAATACAAATAAACAAAGATGATGTAGTCCCTGATTCCCACACTAGGTTTTCCTGTCTCGTGAGAATCAGTTCCTACCACTGAAGGAATATAAAAAATAAAAAATAATTGCGGGTTTATAACTATTTGTGTTTTTATAATTAAGTTGTGAGCCATCTAAATGCGTGCGTGTGTATCACTATACTGTGTGTGCGTGTGATAAAAATAAAAATAAGTATGTTTGATTATGCATTATTATTATGTGTGTAAGTACCAATTAAGTGTGATGTAACTGTGTATAAATATGAATGCTACCTATGGTACGGCTGTTTGTTTATTTATCCGAAGTGTGGATTATATTATTTCGTAATCTCTAACAATTCTTCGGTTTGTATATAGTTTAGGGTCATGAGCCATTTGCTGATGCATATTTTGCAGGAAAATTTGGATAAGTCGATGATGTTAATAAATTTGCTAATCCTGTTGTATAAATGTGGGCCCAGAAAGTTAGTCTGTCTTTGAGCGAAAGTGGTTCGAACCTTAACCGTAGGAAATATTTGGTCTTTTCGTCTTTTTTGTTTTATTTCTGGCAGATCTTTTATAAGATATACTTTTTTGTGCTGAATTCTGCATGTATTTAATATAAATAGCTTTCGTATAGAAAGAACATTGGCTATCGAGTAAAGTTGTTCGGTGGAGAACGTAAATGGTTTATATAACATAACTTTTAGTAAAGCTCGATGAGAACTTTCTAATTTCAGTAATATAGTTTTACTGCTTCCGCCCCATGCAGTTATACAGTACGACAAAATAGAATACACGAATGCAAAATAAACTATACGTAATAAGGGTATGTCGGCTACTTGTCTAAGGCGTTTGAAGACGAGCATCATTTTCCGCATACGGCCAGAAATCATGTCAATGTGTGTTGACCAGTTTAGATGTTATCTACTACGACTCCAAGATATGTTAGGTGAGAAACTTTGTCAATTGTGTAACATTCACATGAACCATTTCGCCCACTATCGAGGCCACAAGTATGGACTTTAATTTTTAAATTTGATTTGGGTTGAGTGGATTTATTTATTTAGAAACATATATTTAGTTTTTTTTAGATTAAGGGTTAATCAATTTGTATCTAACCATTTAATAATATTGTGTAACCTATGTTCCATACTTTTTTCTACTTCGGGGCACGAGGACCCGGATTTAGATTTTATCACACTATTTAAAAAAAAAAAAGTTAAGAAATGACCAGCATGCTTTCGGACAGGATTTCTTTGAATTCTTTCCCTTACTGCTTTGACCACCTTTTTCGTTCGAACATTACATGGATGGCCAGATCTTTTCTGTCACAAACAGAGGTCTCATTGTACCTATTAATAGTCCGGTACACAAACATTTGACTAATACTAAGTGTATGGAGAGTTTTAAAAATTGCATTTGGCTCCATACCTACTTTGTGTAATGCAATCACAGCGATTCGGTTCTTTTTATCACCCACTGCATTTTAATATCGCAAAATATTGTACATTGTTTTGGCACCAAAATGAGAAAACTCAATGAACAATTGTATAAAAATGACAGATCCCAAATTAAAATGTATTTTTTTTATTGTAACAGTATTTATGGCCAGACTATGTATATAAATAAATAAACTAACAATCTATAAAATCAATTTTCATCAGAGCCTTTCTGATCAATGAGGTATCTATAAAACATCTAGGGGCATGCTGCTAAACTGCAGATTTTTTGTACGGCAGAGATAAGTAAAAATATTTTTTACTTGATTACAATATACATTCATACAATTAACTGCCCAACCATTTCAAGTGCTATAATACCTATACAAAATAATAATAATTTGTAAATAGCTCTAAGAGGCCTAGATGTTTGTCAACTAGTAAACAGATGCTGCTCTGAGAGTTTTTAGCAGTGTACTATTATTTAGACAGTTTGGTGTCACGGTGCTTTTTTAGGCTCCTAAAAACTGTCTAAACTTATCTGCATAGATGAGGAAAATAGTAGCAAGCCAGTGTAATTGACATTCATACTTGTTGTCGGTCTTCTCTATTAAGGGTAACCAAAACACTTATGCTTGTTATATAGTTTCCAATCAAAGTTCTAGGTTCTTATGTTTAGCATTGTCGCTTTCTATATAAAATTCTCGTGCCATAGTGTGATCTATAGTTGTAACTCCTCCAAAATGGGTTGACCAATTTATACGTTTTTTTTTTGTGTATATTCGGTAAGTCTGAGAATAGGTCGTAAACTATTTTTTATTGTTTAAACTATTTAAGTGCTAAGGGGCACCTATAGACATTTCCCCCCCTTCAAGTCAGCAGGTATAGATGGCATTTTCCCAGCACTCCTTCAGTGGGGCCTCGCCAACCTACTGCCCTTACTAACAGAAATATTTACCGCTCGCCTAGCTCATAAGTACGTTCCAATACAATGGAGAGAAGTGAAAGTAGTCTTTCTACCAAAACCGGGAAAAAGTGACTACACACAAGCAAAATCCTTCAGACCAATCAGTCTTACCTTACTTCCTTTCTACTTAAAACAACGGAAGGGCTTTGTGACAAACACCTAAGAGACACGATCTCAGTTAAAGAACCATTGCATCCTTATCAGCATGCATAAACAGGAAAATCAACGGAGTCAGCACTACACTATGTAGTAAGTAAGATTGAATCGACTTTAACCAATATAAAATCTAAGTTGAGGCGACGTGGAGGTTCCTTCATTGATATCGAAGAGGCCTTTGATAAAATTTTAAAAGTCTTATGTCATCATATCATCGGCACTAACCAAATATAAAGTGGAGCCGGCCATTATAGGATGGATAGAGAATATGCTGAAACAACGCGCGGTTCAGCTCACCGTGGACAGTACGACCAGAGGCATAGCAGCAAAGGGTTGTCCGCAGGGAGGGGTCCTGTCCCCCCTTCTGTGGAAATTAGTTATAGATGGACTCATAAGAGTATTGAACGACCAAGGGTACTTCACGGTGAGCTACGCGGATGACCTAGTGATCCTCAAAAGCGGAGCATTCGAGAACATACTATGTGACTCCACGCAGATCGAAATAACGATCATTGAAAACTGGTGTACAAAAAATGGCCTTGAAACATGAAACTACCAATATTATTTAACACAGAACTTACTTTAGCTACAGATGTCAATTATCTGGGCATAACGCTAGACAGTAAATTGAACTGGAGTAAGCACCTTGAGAACAAACTGGAGACAGCTTTTTAGAGGATTATTTGTAACCCCCCTAGGCTCCCCCCTGGATCCGCCACTGCTTTACATCTATTTTATTTATTTATTTAAAAATTAACAAAAGAAATACAAATAAACAAAGATGATGTAGTCCCTGATTCCCACACTAGGTTTTCCTGTCTCGTGAGAATCAGTTCCTACCACTGAAGGAATATAAAAAATAAAAAATAATTGCGGGTTTATAACTATTTGTGTTTTTATAATTAAGTTGTGAGCCATCTAAATGCGTGCGTGTGTATCACTATACTGTGTGTGCGTGTGATAAAAATAAAAATAAGTATGTTTGATTATGCATTATTATTATGTGTGTAAGTACCAATTAAGTGTGATGTAACTGTGTATAAATATGAATGCTACCTATGGTACGGCTGTTTGTTTATTTATCCGAAGTGTGGATTATATTATTTCGTAATCTCTAACAATTCTTCGGTTTGTATATAGTTTAGGGTCATGAGCCATTTGCTGATGCATATTTTGCAGGAAAATTTGGATAAGTCGATGATGTTAATAAATTTGCTAATCCTGTTGTATAAATGTGGGCCCAGAAAGTTAGTCTGTCTTTGAGCGAAAGTGGTTCGAACCTTAACCGTAGGAAATATTTGGTCTTTTCGTCTTTTTTGTTTTATTTCTGGCAGATCTTTTATAAGATATACTTTTTTGTGCTGAATTCTGCATGTATTTAATATACATAGCTTTCGTATAGAAAGAACATTGGCTATCGAGTAAAGTTGTTCGGTGGAGAACGTAAATGGTTTATATAACATAACTTTTAGTAAAGCTCGATGAGAACTTTCTAATTTCAGTAATATAGTTTTACTGCTTCCGCCCCATGCAGTTATACAGTACGACAAAATAGAATACACGAATGCAAAATAAACTATACGTAATAAGGGTATGTCGGCTACTTGTCTAAGGCGTTTGAAGACGAGCATCATTTTCCGCATACGGCCAGAAATCATGTCAATGTGTGTTGACCAGTTTAGATGTTATCTACTACGACTCCAAGATATGTTAGGTGAGAAACTTTGTCAATTGTGTAACATTCACATGAACCATTTCGCCCACTATCGAGGCCACAAGTATGGACTTTAATTTTTAAATCTGATTTGGGTTGAGTGGATTTATTTATTTAGAAACATATATTTAGTTTTTTTTAGATTAAGGGTTAATCAATTTGTATCTAACCATTTAATAATATTGTGTAACCTATGTTCCATACTTTTTTCTACTTCGGGGCACGAGGATCCGCTAAAAATCACAACGGTGTCATCAGCATAAGTAATAAACTGAGCATTTTTTTATTGTTTTTTGACATAGCTGGTTAATATATATTAAGAACAATGTAGGACCCAGAATACTCCCCTGAGGTACGCCATATTGCATAGGACAAAAATCACTAAAGCAGTTACCGATTCGAACACTCTGGGTGCGTCCCGTTAGGTAATCCGTAAAAAGAAGTAGTGGCATCCCACGAATGCCGTTTCTCTCCATTTTCGATAGAAGAATGGGCCGTGTCGAAAGCTTTAGCAAGATCTAAAAAGATTGCAGCGCATTTACGTTCCCTGACCAGTTGATCTGAGATATAATTGGATAAGAAACCATACTGGTTTGGTGATAACAGCTTATTTTTTTCCAGGAAAGCGACAAGTCTAGAATTCATCAGTCTTTCAAGAAATTTAGAACATGAGCTTAATACTGAGATTGGTCTATAGTTATCAATACTGTCTCTATTGCCACTCTTGTGGATGGGAGTAATGATCGATTTTTTGAGTGCAGTTGGAAACGTACCGTTTATAAGACACAGGTCCATTATATGAACTAGAGGTACCATTATTGCATTTTTATTTTTTTAAAGAATAGTTGATGATATTCTGTTCCAACCAGTAGGACAGTTTGCACCTTCAGTTGTCTGTTGTTGAGATAGCAAATATTTTTAACTGTATTCCACGTTTGATTATGGTCTTGTTTATGTTTCATTAGCTCTCCTTTATAGTATAAAGTCTTCACATTTTTCAAAATTATGTTACATAAATTACGATATTTTTTGTATTGGTTAATGAGTTCTAATTTATAAGGATTTTTACGTATTACAAGATGGAGTTTGTCTCTTTTAGTTATAGATCGTATTAAGCCTGGGGTGATCCAATTATTAAGTTGGTTTTTGATCGTGGTTTAATGCTAGTTTTACTATTTATTTAAATAATTGACCTTATTATCTCTATGAACGAGTTGGTTGCGTCTTGAGCAGCATCACTATTGAGGATAGGAGCCCAGTTTACTAATTGAAGATCCAAACCCACCTTGTCGTAGTCTATGCGTGTCGAGACAGATTTTGTCCTCTCAATTTCATTTTTATGGATTTTGAGGTTGAGAATAATTTGATGATGATCAGTGACAGGGGTGTCTAACACTAGTGTTCTAGCCCATTGGTATGTTCTTAACATTATGTGATCCAGACTACTGTTACCTGGTGTAGGCAGTGTATGTGTGGGTAAAGCCATGGCTTGCCAGAATAGTGAGATAATCTTCTTTGTTAGTACTAGTGCTTTCAGGGCAAATGTCTATGTTAATGTCACCTATTAATATTAGGTTATGATCGTTACTATTTAAATTAAGTAAAGCATTCAACGATGTAAGATATTTTGTATATTGTGGTAAGTTGGTGAACGGTACATTGCCAATATAGTGTGACTAGAATTAGTTTTTAAAACAATACAATTGGCTTCGTTAATATCCGGTTTAATAGATGTAATTCGAATATTATTTCGTACGTAAATTACAATACCACTATTCTGATTTGGGTTCTTATTTGTATTAACACAGTAATATCAGTCTATATTAGGAAGGTATGGGTTGACATGACGCCAACATTCTGTTAATATTATTATATCAGATTTTACAGTTTAACAGTCCTGCTAAATAGGCTTGAAGCCTATTTAGCAGGACTGTTAAACTATAAAAATTTTTGGAGATGCTTCGAATATTTTGTGCCAAAATCGTTAGACCTACGTTATCCACGCCTCCTCCGCCAATTAACCGCGCACATTCCTCAGGATGCCACAGATCTCGAGACACTGACAGAGTCAATCCGAGAACAACTGGGATGTTAAGTTTTTTTATACATACAATACGAAGCTGCGGTCGCTACCATAAGACTCAGAGCCTCTGGACAATGGAATATACACAACCGAGTGAGTTACGGTAACGAAGCGGCTGACGAACTGGCGAAAATCCCCGGAACACCGAGGTCGCTTCTTGAGGCCTGTGGAAGACCCGGATTTCTTGTCGCCTTCTGGAAGGAGCTGGGCTGGCTAGAATAGTCAACAGACTCATGCAAAAAGACCTAATGTCTTGTTGCGAAAAAAGAGCCCACCATGAATAGAACAAGGTTGCCCCACACACTCCAATATTTTTTAATTAATTTTTTGGACATTTTTTTTCTTATATTTTTTTATGATTTGTCCTTAAAAAATACATAAAAACCTTTCACTTTTACCCTTCTACTGCCAACCCCCATATTTTAATAGCGATGAACATTTTATTTATTCTATAAATGAAAGGCATCAAGTTATTCTATATAAAAAAAAAATGCATTGGTTTGATTTATCCAAAAAGTTTTCTTAACTCTTTACTTTCATTCCGCACCTCGAACATTGGAGCTGTTCGTAGAGTCACTGTTGACCAAGGCCATGAAGGTGACGATGTCCAGGAACTCCAAGACCCTCAGCCCCTCGCACGTGAAGCAGTGCATCCTGGCGGAGTCTAGGTTTGACTTCCTCAAAGATCTGGTGAGATTAGCCGATATGTTTTTGTGAAATAAAGTCAAAAGGTTTCTTTGTAATTCAACACGAAGTATCAATATACAGGGTGAATTTTTCAAGTGGGCCTTTAAGGCCAAATCCTAAACCATTAGATAGTAATAGCGAAAAATGCTCAAAGGAGTCTCGGGAACGCACTATCAGCTGGTGCTATAATACAGAATTGAGATTTCTTTTAAAACAACCGGTTCGATTCCCGACTAGGAGAATACATTAAAAAAAACTAATGATGCAGTTTTAGTTTTTGTCAAAATCGGTATCTATTGTATTAGTTACAGACTCGTAGCATTATGACCAAATTTTTTGAAGATTCTCTCAAATTCGACTTTAAAAAAATAGTATAATATATATATATCATCACGGGTGCCTCACGGCGCCCGAGACCGCCTAGACGGCCCCAGGGTACCCAGCGGAGGGGTTTTAATCCCACCTCGTCGTAGCCGATGGTATGAGTCTACACCGAACAAGTGGCTAGCTCGTCGCGATGTTTTGACTAGACTCAATAGAAATCAATCTATAAACCGTTTCACAAGTTGGTATAGTGAAACCGGGACCGACAGCTTAACGTGCTCTCCGAGGCACTATAGTGGTGTTGTCAAACAAATGTACATAAATTTTTAAACTAAAAACTCATTGGTACACACCGGGATTCGAACCAGGGACCTAAGTGTTTTTAAGTCCAAGGTCTAACCAACTCGGCCACCATGTAAATTTGAGAGAATCTTAATATATTATAATGTTTACCTCTGTACAGTGCGACTCACATTAGTGCATTATCTTGCTTCCATGTAATCTCTAACATAAGGATTAATGAGTCCAAATTAAATATTGTAGTAACTATATCAATGATCCTTATTTCAGGTTAAAAATATTCCCGACGTGTCAGCCGCAGAAGAAAAGGAGACAATTAGTGCAGACAGTTCTCCCACATCCTCCAGGTACTATTGTACACCAGCTCTTACCGAGATAATAACTATATACCCTTAGGATTGGAATTTAGTGTTCTATGAACAAAAGAAGTATAACTATTCATAGGAAAGTATTAGACCGGAATCATTTACAATTCGGAAGAGTGCTTTTTACAGAAACAAATGCTATTTTTTATATACCTACATAACATAAAACTGAATATCATACGTGTTCGTTGCCGCCATTTTCCGTTCTCACTTCAACCAATCAACGCTCAGTGATTGCTTATAATAATTTATGTTCTCACTTTTTGT
Source organism: Monopis laevigella (assembly GCA_947458855.1). Lineage (NCBI taxonomy): Eukaryota > Metazoa > Arthropoda > Insecta > Lepidoptera > Tineidae > Monopis > Monopis laevigella. The sequence continues at coordinate 3,106,434 of OX381577.1, read as the reverse complement.
TTCAAGTTTGACGGCCATCTTTAGCCGTCGCTATACAAACTCAAAACAAACAGCGACTTTAGCCATTAGAGCGGCTCCCTATAATACGTATATCTCCATGACATATGCCCATTTGAAACTGTGCAATGTTTAGCTAGTATTTAGCTAATGATTCCATTTTTTTAATAAGTAGTTTTTTAATAAAATAACACGCACACGAAGTTGCGTGCGATAGCCTGTATATCATTGCATTGTAATTATTTTTTGCATTGGTCCAGTCAATATTTTAAGGATTTCAGGTATTAGTAGGTATGCAAGTCTATTTGTTTTCATGTAGATTATTTAATTTGCTTACCTGATTATTTAAACAAATATTTGTGGCAGGTTTTCAGAAGTAAACGTAGCAACACGTCGTCTAGCGAGAGAGGACTCCACAACATCCTCCAGCTCTGAGCCCAAGACCCCGCTACCCTCAGAGCTCAAAAGGCCGAACCCTTTAGAAATCGAAACCATTAACAAAATACCCAAATTAGAACCTCCCTCTACAAAAAATCTAACTCCTGATATAATAGATTTATCAGTAAAGACTGAAGAAAAAATTTCAAGAACTCCAAACTTCTACCAAGAAACTTTAAATTTAGACGATGATGTTCCTCACGGGGGCGTGATCAAGGTGAATCCGTCGTATGCGGTGCCTTCCACGTCCACGTTCCTGACCCTCAAACCCGTGCCGCCGCTGCACCGGTTACCCATGGAAGCACCAAAGACGCCCGGCGACACTTACAAACAACCTTTGTTCAAAATAGATTTAGTTTCAAACGCGAATACCTCGTCGCCTAAGACCCCCGTCACTCCTATTTTTAATATAGATTTCACTAAAAACTTTACTAATCCTGAGATTAAGATATTGGACTCTAATCAGCCGCAAAACTTTAAGCACAAAGCTATCAGGAAGGAGGAGCCCCCTAGAGCGCTGCAGATGGACTTAGATTATTTAAACTCTGGCAACCTTCAGATAGACGAAGACTACGATACCTGAATATTTATATTTTAGTTATTTATTTGTGTTATTGTTAATAATTTTGACACGTTGTTTGCCACAGAAATAAAACAAGATAGAACGGATAAATGTATAGCCGTGAGGGGGCGCACGTGCGACAGTCTTCTAGTCACGCATCACTTGAAAATGTTGTAAGAGATTAACTAATTTAAAACCGCGTCGCATTCCTAGTTTCCAGCCAGCGGGACTTTGTGACTTTTATTTATTTATTCAATAGAAGTACCTATAATTTATATCATAATATTATTGGTTACTCATGGACACCTAACTAGGTGATAGACCTGTATTTTTAATAAATCCCAGATAATACAATTAAATAAAAGCAATACACTATACATAATAAAAACTATGTATAGATGATCACCTAATTAATTATTTGTTCGCAGTTTTAGATTAGATAATATTATTCATTTCATTGCTATGTGTTAAACGTGTAAAACGATACACATGGTGACTTTGAAATGTTGAGCTTTGGGCTAATATGAGATTCTACTAATAATCGAATAACTTTTCCATGGAACCATGTTTTGCAAATAAAAAAAAAATCTTCTCCATTACAAACTAGTAATGTTAAAATAACCAATTTGTATGGGGAAGCTAATTTTTTTTTTCATTTGGAACACATGGTGAAAGTGGGAAAAGTTGTTCGATTTAATCAGTAGAGCCTCATATTAGCCCAAATTACAACCTTTCAAATTCACCCTTATTATAATAAAAAGTACCTACCTATAAAGAAATTACCTTACTAGGTAAATATTATATTTTATTTGCCTAATATAAAAGGCATTATGACTGAGCATTGCCAGGTTCCCACGATGGCCATACGATGTTTAAAATCTTTATCAGAATTTGAGCATGCTGGTCACGCATGCTTACCGTTCTATATGTTTATATATTTCTGTGTTAAATCGTTTGGAAGTATGCCTGTATTCCACCACCCAATGTGAACATTAACCAAAGTCTTTGCTCGTATTACCGCTTTACAGTTTACCAACCAATAAACGCATTTAACTTTAACGCGACGGATCGGGTAAAAATTTTGGATAAAGTTAGACAGTATACCTTTGGCACAAACTTGTTAATTACTTATAACTTTTTTTTTCATAATATTAAATCCAGAACTATTGCACTGAAATATTTATACTCAAACTGGAATATCTAAGGACTGCTATTTAATTACTACAAACATATTTTTACAAAAAAATACTACTATTGTAGGATTCAGTTAACTTAATTTAATCAGGATTTAAGTCACAAGCGAATAGTCACTTACAGCAGCCTTAGCACGGCCAACCCAAGACGCGACCAGGGGCCTTAGAGAAAAATCGGGCGAGGCGACGTGTCGTGTCGCCTTCAATAAAAATTGTATAGACTTTGGCAGGTGACAGCGTACCTCACGCCTACTGTCACTGTCAAAATACTTACGTTTTTGACTGAGGCGACGCGACATGTCGCCTCGCCTGCTTTTTCTCTAGAGCCCACGGAGTCGCGAGCAAACGTCAAAACGGTGTGGCGTGACTTTTTCACGTTCCCAAAATTCCCTCTTTTTTATAATTTTCTCGTAATTCCCACTTTTTTTTACTAGAATATATAAGATTAAAAAAAGTTAAACGGGTGGCGCGAGAGATTTATTACACCCAATAACTCAAGCAAGACAAGAGTCATGACAAGACTTGAGTCTTGTCTTGAAGTGGCCGTGCTGCGACTGTAGGATAAGACTGATGTAAAAGATTGTCAACAGACACACTCATGTCTTGTCTTGGATGTGGCCGTGCTACGGGGGCAGCATTCTTAAATTTACATCACGCAACTCTTACAGTTATAAAATAATAACAAAAATACTCCGAGCTAAATTAAATAGAACCTAATTAAATAGGCAATAAAAACTTTTATTAACTTATTTTATTTGAGAGTTTATTTTTGATTCTACTTTATAGGTACTGTAGCCATACACAGTAATTTGAAAAGTGTATGGCTACTTCGAAAATCTTGATGTATAGGTACCATACTATTTATATTCCTATTGATTATTTTTCATAAAAATGATTTTGTATTTTAGGATATTTAATTATTATTAGATGTCGTGTTCCATTGGTTTTAACTTAAAAAGAACAAAACTTCGACTTTCTATTTATTGTATGAACACAGAGACAATATTACGAAATCATACGTTTTATCGTAAATGATAATCCTACATTTAGAGTTAGAGCACCAAAATGTACTATCTGTAACTGTAACGGTTAAAGTTGATGTCTTCAATAGCACCAGCTGTCATCCAAACTGCATAATAAAATGAGTACATTCGACGCCATTTTTAACTTTAATCGTTACAATTACAGAGAGTTCATTTTGGTGTAACTCAGCCTTAAGGCCGTTTTACACAACGGTAAGTACAATAGCGAGTTATGTTACCGGACAGTCGTTACTTACCGGGTAAGTAGTATATCATTGGTTCTGGTACACATAGTACAAGCCTAGAGCTTAGTTTGTGACTAGAGATATATGTGTAATTTTCTTACATATTATTATTAAGTAAGTAGCGTCCACACCGCCTGGCGAGTTCAGTAAAAATTGCCTTTTACTTTATTGTACTGTACTAAACTCGTTCGTTTTCACTCGGACGAGTTAAGTTGGCGAGGGAGGGAAAACTTCGCACTTAACTAGCCGAGAAAATGGAACTACTGTTTCGCTGGACTTAAATGGCAACTTACTACTTAACTCGCTTTTGACGTTCAAACGGAAATAACTATTTAACTCTCTACTGTACTTACGATGTGTAAATCGACCTTAGTTTATATAATGGTAATTTTATAAACAACTGTAAAATATTCAGACGTCTCAAATGTTGGTCATTGACAAATGGTTCGACGGGGATAAGTGTTAGCTGGTAGATAATGTCTAACGCTTTAGGCCCATCCATGTAGGTACAAAGCTTTTGTGCAAAAAAGATTTTTATTCTCATATCTTCATAACAGTTTTATTTATACTTAGAAAAGCTTATAATCATATCCTCGTCGAGATGTCGAGTTATATCATCCGTCGCTGTCGTGGTGTAAAAATGTAAAAACGAACAGTACGTTTAATTTATTGGTACAGTAAATCAGAAGAACATATTATTTAAAAAGTAATACTAATACAATAATTAATATTTAAAAGTATTACAATATAATAACAGCTCTGTTTTAAACCAGAGTTGTTAAAAAAACAAAATCCGTAATACGACAGCAGCGCCCTCCAAAACCACGACGGACAACTTTGTGTACAGAGTCTACTTAATAATGTATGTGTAGTCATTAAAGTAGGCAAAACCAATAGGATTATATTAATGAGTATAATTAGCTGTATAAAACATCGAGTTACCTTTTCATATAAAACTACGTGGTAGATAGTCGTAGAGTTCAGTTAAGAGTGTTGCTATAATAAAATAATATAGGAAGTAGTGTTGTCATTATAAATACCAATGTAAGCCTCTTGGAAATAATAAGACTGAAATAGTCAGGTTTTCAAATAATATTTGCAATTAAAAATAGGGTTCTGACATACCACCTCTGTATAAGATTACTATCTCATGTTACTATAATTTTCGACGACAACACTAGTTGGCAGGCACGCTGTAATGCAGTACCCATTGTCATCGTAAAAAAAACATAGTTTAGTTACATTGTACTATTTCAACCCTTTTAATTTCCGATTTCCATCATCTGCATTATATTCTAGTACAATATATATTCTAAAAACAACACAAATGATATTATATGTATAGTAATATTGCCAGCTTTCCGTATAAATTCGGTCCTGTTACAACTGTACCTAGTTCTATGGTAAATGGTTGTGTGACGGTGCCCTATTTTTTTATATATAATCAATCCTCGTTAATACTGCACTACCGCAAATAACACTAATATTATTTTAAATAAAACAGTTTTATGTAAAATAAAATTAGTTCAAATATGTTCCGCAAAATGGCCGATTTTTTATTATTTTATGTTCTGGCTATAAAAAGTAAAGTTAAATCTTAAAGTTATTCCTAATACATTTGTTGTATAAATTTACCCTCTTATTTTATTGAAGGTTTTAGTTTCAATTGTGTTTTGTCTCTGCGTTAACAATGATAATCATCTTTAATAGAAGAAGATCAAACACCATTTTAACCAAAAAGCTCAATAAAGTTTAGTATATTTTTACTTTGATTTGATCTATAATAATATTTATATTGTCATTGCGCACAATATTTTGACGATTGAAGTTGTATTTTATCATTGAACTATTATACCTAAGGAGTCCACCTCGACAATAAAGCAGTATCACGCGGCATTAACTTAATGTACCTTTAGTTGTACATAGTTTTGCCTGGTATTGCAGTATTGACGCAGCGCTTACTCTGGACAGTTTACTGTAGGAAAAGTAGAAACTGAAATAAGATTTTTTAGCTTTATATCGATGTTGTCATATATTGTATCTAATATTACATATGTTAGGCTGCGTTTTGAAATAGAAGACAGCTTTTTTTACAAAAGTGTGTCAACAATTTTTGCACATTGTTGTGCTACTAAAACAAGTCTGATATCAAATTCTAGAACAAACCTATGTATATTGTATATACCTACTTGGTAATATTCACTATTTTAAAATGCACTCTATAACTGCCTTTTTAGGCACATTAAAGCGGCTGTAGGATACGATGCAGGTTAGATTTTAGACACTGTCTTATAACTGCTATGTTTAAGCAAAAATAGTGTGTTTATACTCGTAACGTTTAAAGCGAAGTAATTTACCAAAGGGAAGATGTGTAGACGTGTGTCTAGCTGTGCTGCAATTAACCAATCGGATTGCGCCCATCGCAGGACGAGTTATATTGTTCGCGACACATCTCTCCTCTCCGCTATATATACCGGGGCCCTAGAGTAAAAGCAGGTGAGGCAACAAGTCGCGTCTCCTCAGTCAAAACGTATTAATGTCGCCTTGGCTGCATTTTCCCTAGGGCCCTAGCCCTCGTAACATGGCGCTAAAGATTATAAAATAGACCTACGTTAAATATTAGAAATTTTGTATTAAAACCGATTGAATTTTCATTGTCAAAAGTATTTTAGCCGTTAACTTGTCGCCGCCGTGCTAAGAGGGTTTGCTTTAAGCTCCAATGTCGCTGCCTGCCCACAGTATCTCTACGATTAGATGTTAATTAAAGTCAGTTAAAAGTAATTCTAATAAATGTAGAAATCGTAGTTGCCCTGAAATTTGAAATTGATTTGTAAAGTGTTTTGTAAGTATTTGTTACATGAAATTCTCAGTCTAAAATAATTTATTTGCTATAGTGAAACCACTACGTATCTAGAGGTTTGTATGAATTTCACCACAATGTTAATAATTTCAATATCTTTTAATGTTTTTTAGCTGTCAATTTACTGCATACGAAGTTTAAGTAGGTATGACAAACCATTATTTTACTATTGTTACATTATGAACCCTACTAATCTGTAGGGTATTTTTTAATTTATTTATTATTGCCTCAGCAGATCGGATGCGTACGCGTATGTAATGTTTGAAACAGTAAGTTGCGACGTAATAACATGTGTTTCATACATTTGTACGTGCACGTCGACGCGTACGCATCTAGTGTGTTTGATGTCGATATCGATTAATATAGAAGCATATGTTAGGTACATAGTTCATTAGTTAGGCCCTCGGAAAATTATTAACGTATAGTAATTGCTAAAGCTTATGTTTCAGATTCATAAGACAATTTTAGGTCAGTGGGTAGTTAGTTGCGGGCGGGTTTTAAAGATTTTTGTCCAAATGCGAACTTCTTAAATTGAATTGTATTTTACAGTAAATGATTTGTAATTTTTTGGCTGATCAACATATTTAGTTATCTATTCTACGAGAACTGATAGTGCCGTCCTAAGATTTTAACAGAACAATGAGGTGTGCTGCGCATGGCTGAACACCGACCGGTACCACAAATGTCGCTTTGTACATTTAAATGTGTTTTTACATTGTTTCACAACGATGTTTACGCTCTTGTGTATAACAGAAAACGTGTAGGCGCGATGACGTCACTATCAGTTTTCGTGAAATAGACTTTAGGTAAATGCATTAAAAAAAGCCATGAGTAGCCACAAGTACTTACCTATTCAAAGATCTTATTTTGTTATTAGTGATCTAAGGGCCTAAGAAATTAATAATTTTGGATAAAAGAAAAGTGAATCAATTTACATTTCGTAAATGGATCGAATAGTTATCTACGAGTCTAATTGCGGACCCAGTATTAGTCGACTGCATTCATGGTACAAAGTCCATGAATGCAGTCGACTAATACTGCGTATCTTTTACCATTATATTAGAATGTAGTTTATCGTATTATAAACAAACTGTTGGACAAACGTTTAACTTTACCTTTAGTGGTCGTGGCTTTACAGAAATCCCATGTTTTAGTCATTATTTTTCAGCATATTTAATCATGGCGACGTATTTATTCAGCTTGTGCCGTCAGCCAAAACTAGTACCTAATTTTTTAATAAATTTGCTCTTAGGCTCTTTTTCCTAGGCTAAATAAGTTTCGCCTCTAGAGAACTAGGTGGTCCTAAAATGGGGTTTAGCCGGTAACGTTAACAAAAAAAAATTCATATTACCTTTCAAATTTATAATATCAATAATAAATGTCGCCTTGTAGTGAAATGTCAAAAAATTTAGTTAATTGCCTTTGTTAGGTGAATTAAAATATCTATATCTACTATTATACCAATATTTTTTATAGTTAACTCGTTACTTGGCCGATGTGTCAACAGAATGAACTATTATAGGTAAAGTTAATCGTTGGTTAAACTGGGCCTTAGCTGTGTTGTGGTCTCGAATGAGTGTGTCGTCCAAACGATAATGAAAGCAATAACTACGTGTACGAAGGTAACAAATAGGATTTGTACAATATTGTCTTAAAATTAATGTTGCAAATTATAAATTTAAACAATATTTTGGGTGTTTTTATTAAATTTTTAAACAATCACGAATTTATCCTGCTTGAAGGACCGACAAAAATGTTAGATCAAATGGGCCTTCTATCAATGTAATCCCATATGCAATGGCAGTTTTATGAAAAAAAAATGCTAGGGAAGCAACTTTAGTAATAAATACTTTAAAAAAGCCGACAGCCATATATAAACAATATTTCACCTTCTGACATCACTAATTATATCTAATATATAAAATGCTTGTGTCAGTGTTTGTAATCAAACTCCCCCGAAACGGCTTGACCGATGTTTTTTTCGCGGATGGAAAAATTAAATTTTGGGTTAATAATAATGCGTCGGGCTTACACATATTGCTCTGGTCACAAACTTTAGGCTTGTACTATGTGTATTAACGCAACGATTTAGGTAATACATATTATATTTTATTACCACTCAGACCATGACAAACTACAGAAAAAAACGTACTACTATTTATTATATATTTACTGCTAATATTTTTTTTCCATGGGTGGGTAACCAACCCACGACCAACGGATACAACGCCAAAGGCGCAACCACTAGTCATATAAAAAAGTGAACGAGTGCAGAGTGAGACAGAACATTTTATTCATTAGTACACCCGTGCAAAGCCGGGACGGGCAGCTAGATATATTATAAAGCTTACGCCATCATTCGAATACATTTCATCATGACGGCCTTTCTATTTTTGACACTTTTCAGTTAACTTGGTGGGGGGCGCGGTATATTGGGTTGTGATGGGTTTTTTTATAGCCAATGCTTTTTACAAGAAATGGTTCACATGATTCTAAGCAACAAAAAAAAACAAGTTAAAGGAGGACCGGACAAAACGGTCCTGGAACCAATAACGACGGCATAGACGTCATTAGAAAGCTACTTTGATGTACTTTGATAGTTACTATGGTGGGTCAGTTCAAATAACTGTGATGACTATTTTTATATACCTACTTTTACTCAAATAATTTAATAACATTCTTCATTCCGTGGCGTCATAGAGCAAGTTGTAATTAGTTCGGAAGTATGCAGGGTGGGGGTGGCGTTACTACATTCTTAAAATATAAAATAATTAGTTATGGTAAAAACAGTGTATTGTAATTATTATTCAACATATATAATTACATCAATTAGATTGCCGGCAGGAGCCATGAAGGGCTGGTATCAGCCAAATCCCAAGCCCCACACAACTGATAAAACGTGTGCACAGGTGCCTATGGTGCGTCGCCCAGATAAGCAGCTGCAATAATATTGAGATATTATGTCGATGCCTTCTTGTTGTCTATCGATTAAAATATAACAATAATATGTTCTTGCTCTAACATGTCTCGATTGAATTCGTATTCTTATTAGCCATTACATTACTTGGCATATTATAACGACCTGCATCGGCTAGCGCATTATCTCTATATACTTCAATAATGTACAATCCGTCATTTATATGTTCTGCCCAGTATGACTTTTCAAGTTTAAAGTGATATGTTCCTAATGTTACAATGTCTCTCCCTGACACAGAGTTACTCTGTGCTCCCTGTAAGGTGAGGGAATTCTTGTAATTGAGAATCATTCGAATCTAATCTAATAAAAGCCACTCTTAGTCTATTCATTTGTGTCATTCACATACTCAAAGAGATGATTTGGCAAGTGACTTCGTCGGCTTATATTATATGGGAATAAGAATATGCTATTAAGTTTTTTGAGAAACATAGGTATTTAACAATGGTCATAACTCTTTTCAAACAGTGATTTCAACTGACCCACCATAGTAGCTATTAAAGTACACCGAAGTAGCATTCTGATGACATCTATGCCATCGTTATTGACTCCATACATTTTTGCCGGTTCTCCTTTTCATAGATATTATATGTGCCGGGAGTCGGTAATTTAATTATTTATTTATTCCACATATACAAACTACCACATACAATAAAAAATCAAATTTTGAATAATTAGCGCCTCGGCAGGGTCGTGAATGACAACAGTAGCTCTACCACAAGCAAACATTTTTTTACTAACAGTCGCTAGTAACTATAGATAGTCAACCAATAGAGGTAATTTGAAAAATGAAACGATCCTAACTAAATAGGAATCAACCATTAAGAGGTTTATTTGAAATATAAAGCGATCCTATTGGTTGATCCCTATCGATAGTTACTAGCGACTATAGTAGAAACTATTGCAAAAACTTGTGGTAGAGCTACAGGTCTATTATTGTGGTAATGCCGTTATTATCATCTACAATGGAGGTTGTTGTGGGTTTAAGACATTATTTGGTATACCTGATTCACGACATGAACAAAATATACTATAGAAAATAATAGGTAGGCCTATATAACGGGTCGTATAATCTCAAAAATAAAACTACTAAAATTGTCAAATGTTTTTTATTTACATATAAAATAAGTAATGACATAATTCTTGTCTTCGTAAATAGTTAATAATTTAGGATTATACAAATTATACGATAGGGATAGAGTAGAGGAAGAAACTGCTAATTATATTAGAATATATTTGGAACAACTTTGTGATACACGATTCATTATATTTATTGATATTTTTTGGCTTCATGGCACCTAATTAATAAGCACTTGTCAATAGATATAAAATGACATTGGATGATTATTGACGAATTCTTCCGTTTGGGGGCGCGACAGTTTTACATGAACGGCAACACTAGAGGGCGCTGCATTTATATATTTATTAATTATATTGTTTCAGTTTAGTTTTTCCCCTTGGCTTGTATTGATATTGCAATATAAAACAATAATGTCCTCCCCGGGCCCGTAGCTCAGCCGTATGACAAACATCACATGTATCTCGTGCGTTGCGCTGTGCCATAGGGACTGCACCGTAGCATATCTCCCAACATAGTGTGATAAATCGCTTGTTAGTTTATGCCGCGTAAAAAAACAGAATCTGATAACCTGTATTGAAACAGGAAAATAATTGAAAGAATTTTTCATTATTTTTTGATAACTACGGGTTAGCTACGAAGAGTTTAAATTCCTTCCTACTTAACCGGGTTATCGAACAAGAATTATTTTACTGTTTCAATACTGGTTATCAAACTCTGGTTATCTACGCGGCATAAGCGAGCTTGTTATGTCAAAATAAAATAAAAATGTAAGAAAACATGAATTTTCGTTGTCAAAATTATTTTATGACATTTATTTATCTTTTCGCCATGCTAAGGGACGGGGAAGCTGATTAGGAATCATCTAAAGAGGAAGAAGTTGCCAGTAATCATCCACTATAGCTTGAAATAATTAGAAAGCTCTTAAATGCGTAAATAATTTAAATATTCGGAAATTTGAGAGTATTATCAATTGTACTAAGTATTAAAACTATTTTATTTTGTATACTTAGAACTATAAAAAATAATTATAAAAATTAACCAATGATCTTTTAAATGAGTATTACAAAACTACACTTGTTTATTTTGGTTTTATAACGCGGTTATTATCATCGATCTCAGAAGGGTTATCCATCTTGAATTTAAACAAATAATACCAAGCGATTTATTAATTTGTTTTTTAACATAATATGAAATTAGGTTATCTTAAATAAAAAAACACGTTTTTTTCTTCAAGATAACCTAATTTCAATGTATAAGAATTAATTAATGAAGTAAGTATATACATTGATAATCTCCCATTTTCCGATTCCTATACACTAGAAGCCAGAAGAATAACTATGTAAACGTTGTTTTAAAAAATTGTAATAATATTGAATTTATAATTATACATGGTGACTTTGAAAGGATGTACTTTGGACTAATATGAGATTCTGCTGATCATATCGAACAACTTTTTCTATGGAACCATGTATCGCAAATGAAAAAAAAAATGCCTTCTTCATACAAACTAGTAATGTTAAAACAACCAATTTGTATGGGGCAGGCCAAAATTTTTTTTCATTTGCGACACATGGTTCCATAGAAAAAGTTGTTCGATTTCATCAGCAAAATCTCATATTAGTCCAAAGTACATTCATTTAAATTCACCCTGTATATGGTGACTTTGAAAATATGTACTTTGGGCTAATATGAGGTTCTGCTGATCAAATCGAACATCTTTTCCCATGGAACCATGTATCGCAAATTTTCAAAGTCACCAGGGTGTATATCGTAACACATATTTTTTAAAATGAACAAATTCTTAAAATTACTGATTAGTGTCCACAAAAGCCATGCGACATCTAGCGTGGGTATAGTAAAATATAAAATCCAATATACTGTCGGGTATAGTGGTGGACTAGATTGGCGCCCCAAGATGGTTTGACGTAAACGATTGCGATTTGGTAAGTTGCTAGATAAATTGTGGTACAACTACTGAATATAAGTAATTTAAAAACCAACAGGCTGTATTTTCTTTAGCCACCGATTTCATAAATTCGGTATTATAAAATATAAAAAATATGAAAAAATAGCTTGAATGAAAGACTGGCTTTGTTTTTATGAGGCCGCCTTTAGAAGCATCCAGACATCCTAATGTAATTTTTTTCCTATTTTATCACTCAATAAAATAAAAAGTATGGATACTATTCATATGAGTAGTATCAAAAGATGAGTTAAGTACTACTTATACGAGTAGGTATGGAAACATTCCTACACACACTACGAGACACCCAGACAGAACGAGCGGGACGCACCAATACATAGGAAATAAAAACCCTTTATCAGTGTGTCCTTTTCCTTTGCATTATTCCGTCCTTCTCGACCTGTCCGACCTCTTCAGAGAGTAACTTAGCCATCTTTAAATTAGCGGAGTCCTGTCACGTCAGTATTTAAATATTAAAAGTTATATTTTACTTCGCCCCACGTTATATCTTCGACTGACCATCACATATATATTTGTTAACAATGTTTACAAGTTCATTATAATTTTTTAAAACAAAGCGTAATATTAATGCTACCGATACATTTCGTGAATATAAAACTTTAACGCTTACAGACTAATTATTTTGTAACAATTTTGAATTTATTAGGTATTCGTCAGACAATTTTTCTTATAATTAACACTACCTTCAATTGACTTGTTTTTAATTATTGTTTGTATACTTAAAAGTATTCATTTATTTGTGACATACAGTAAGTAGATTGTTTATGAAATGGTAGAACCAATCGCCGATAGTCGACCGAATAAATTGCTAACTTTTACAATAAATTGGTTTTATTAGGTGCAACAAGGTTTTAAGATGGACCAGCAATTAATTCGGGCGAAGTGACTGATTGTTATTATTTTTACCATTATCTGTAAGAATGCGTTACGCTATACTATTGTTTCTCACCCAAAAATATTGAGTAGCTTTATTTATTTAGTTTTTTCGCTATAAATCTTGAGAAACAATGGTCTAACACTGTGCTATATTAGATTGACCAGTAAAATAAGCGTATCCGATGGTTTATTATACTGGGCACATCTAATTATGATTTTTAATGTACATTGGAATAATAGTCATTCTATCCAGCTTGGAGGCTTCTGCTACTGACTGAGGCTGCACAGTAGCGCCCCAAGCAGAACATTTATCCATATCTTTAAAAAAAATACAATTTAATAATCCCTTAATACAAAAATACAAAATTAAAAAGCCATTATACAATCAGTTCTTTTTTTTCTAACACATCAAGTAATATATTTTTGAACAAAACTAATTTTACTAATTAAATATATTAAAATAAAATGTCGAAGCGCAAAGAAAAAAATCTTTGGATTATATAATTTATTTATTAAATTTATTATAAAATATTAAAAACGTTATTGCATAATAAAAGCTATAAATACATTTATCATAATGCACTTCATTTTAGAGTTATTATACAAATTTATTATTATTTATAACATTATTAATAAAAAGAGAAAATATTTTTTAATCTTAATTATAGGCATTACGGTACAAATCGCACGGACTAGAATGGTAAAATTATTTCATTTACAACATAATACTTTAATAACCTAATACACTAACTTTGTAATGCGGACATACTGTGGTTCTGTGCCACCACTCAGTGATAAGGCGCGTTCCTAAATGAAAAATTAAAAAGATTTTACAAACTATCTAAAAAGTTTAGTAGTAGTTAAAGTTCACGAGTTTTAACCCCAGCGGTTATCAATGGAGTTTATTTAAAAATAAATATGTACATTTGCTTGAACTTTTGAAACTGTTTATAGATGGCTTATTGAGACTATACAGAAACAGCAACGGCCTTGCCATTTGTTAAATATAGACTTACTAACGTAATTGAAATTATAACAATCTACGGGCCAATTTTTCAATTGTAAAAGTTATTCAACGGAATAAATAAATTAACTTTTATCGAAAATAACTTTTAATCAATTTGATAGTTCTTCATAAAAGTTACTGTCGTATAACTTTACCTGATGATTGAAAAATCCTCCCATAAAAGTCAAAAAAGCGTTGGGATATTTCTTTTATACCTATTTAAACCAAATACAAAATAGAAATTACATAATAAATTAAAAATGTGTGCCTATAGGCCTAATTGTTCTAGCGTTGGCAGTTAGATGCAATGTTCGGACCGTACTGCTCCGGTAGTCAAACAATTACACCTTTAGTTTGTAAAAATTAAGATTTAATAGAAATATAACAGATTCAGCGACCATGTACCTATATCTATATATAGTTCATATTTATGGCCAAGTGTTGTATTTATTATTACCATAAAATGTGTGTATTTAATACGTTTATTTTAATATAATTTATAGAGTATTAAATTTTCCCTAGCAGACCTAGTGGACAAGATGTACTAATTAAACCCGCGATTATACGAATATTCAACAAAATACACAAAAATGTTTATATAAAACAGCTATACAATTTCTTAAATTATGTTTAAATATAAAATATAATAATCATCACCGTGATTTTTTTTTTCAGATCATTTTCATAATATAATATTAGTAGGTAAGTCAAATGCAAAAGCACCTAAATATATGATAAATATTGCAAAAATAATGAAAAGAAGCAAAACAAATTATTTGTTTTTAATTTTAACATTTCAGCCTCACAAAACGACTTTTATATGTCAAAAACATATTTGACAAAACGATTATTTGTACCGCATTTCAATCTGAAATATGGATTCTGTCAAAACTGAGCCAAATTAAAATATTGAAATTATATAATAATTGACTTTATTTACACATTAAGGAAATGTTACCAGCCTTTAATTCGCCATATTACATCTTCCTATAATTTCTAGGTGCATTAAATAATAAGTATGTTAATTAGTATTAAAAAATAATTAATTAATATTAGTATAATAAAATATCTGGTAAATATACAAGATTCTATATTAAGGAACAGTGTTATAAAGAAACTATTACAAGAACTCGTTAATATATTATTTCATATTAATTTGTAGGAACCGTATAAAATAGATGACTATTTAACAAATAGTATTTTTAAATATATTTTATACATTATATAATTTTATTTTGTTGTTACATTACAAAACCTATG
This sequence comes from Monopis laevigella, assembly GCA_947458855.1. NCBI lineage: Eukaryota > Metazoa > Arthropoda > Insecta > Lepidoptera > Tineidae > Monopis > Monopis laevigella. The sequence continues at coordinate 3,090,936 of OX381577.1, read as the reverse complement.
TACGCAAAAGTTCAATAGTTCGTTCATATTTAATAATAATGTAAAATAATAAACAGACCTAATCTGGAGGCGCTATAATCGACTGATGTCACTTTTGCTACACTCACTAGTGTAGCAAAAGTGACATCTTTTGCTACACTAATTAGTTCCAATGATTTCCCGCAATATGGCGAGCCCTTTTTATTTTATTGGTCAGACTTGTAATTTTATCTATTACATACCTACTACTTCAACTAGTTTTGGTGGGTGGTGATATAAAAAATGTATACGGTTAAATACAAACGAACTACAAAAGCTTTTATAAAATGATACAATGAAAAAAAAAATACAAAATAGTAAACAAAAATACTAATTTATTGCTGACGTCACTCAACAAAACACAAGTGAGTAACCATGGTAACGACATCGTCCCTGGATCGGTTACCATGACAACGACGGACTATTAGTAAAACTAATGGTCCACGTAAGTTTCAAAATGGCAGTTTTCTTCTTTTCAACGTTTCTGTAAAATAATACATAATAATATGTAGGGCAATTTTGACACGTATTGCCCTGGCAGTGCCAGCTGGCACAGACTAGGCTAAGCTTGTACTATGTGTACCAGGTACAACTATACTAATAGATATTATATTTTAAAAACACTCAGACCATAGACAAGTACAGAAAAACATACTAATATTGTTTTGCCATGTGTGGGAATCGAACCCACGACCTCCGCATACAATGCCCAAAGTGCAACCACTGGGCCAAGGGACTAGAAGACTTATTAAAAAATAAAGAAAATTATCACGCAATTTTATCATTTATTAAAAATACAATAGAAAACATTTAAATACGGTCAGAAGAAATACAAGATCCTAATTAAAGAAAGAAGCTAAAAAAAGATGAAAAATAAAATATTACACTAAAGAAGGCACAAAAGGATATGCACAGAAGGCGTAAAACAAATTAAAAAAAAACTGGGCCACGGAGGGGGTCATATGCATTATTGAAATTATATTTTAGGTGCAGTAATGCGTACTATTATTTCTTCAGTGGTATTGCGTCAATTGTCATTACACAAAAGGATTAAATTGGTAGTTTTGGACATTTTGTCATTATAATGTTTACTAATTAGAACAGCATTATTATTAGGTTTTATTTCGGCACTTTGGCATACGTAAACTACTAAATATTACTGTATTGTTGTGGCTGGGTTATCGACAGAGGATTTTTTTAAAATAATAACTTGATATGATATGTAGCGTATACGTACCAGTCGTGTTGGCGGGTAGGAGAGGAGTTGCCGCTGCTATCCTCCGACAGCGCGGCGCTCATCTCCGTGCCCACCTGCCGACACACACTCAGTCACTCAGTCGGCAAAGGCTTGTCAGTACAACATCAAGGCCAAACTCTACTCTACCACCCTATCATTGAAGTTCATTTGCAAGTCATAAACAAGTAAGGTTGGGTTTTCCCTTGCAGTATTCCGACAGTTAATACTATCTTAATCATTTATTATGACGTTTACACTTCACTCAACCTTAGTGATATTTTGATGTCACAGGAAATTTTGTCAAACTTGATCAAACCACTTTCTTGGCCGACTGTACTTCAAAGTCATTTTGTATCTGACGCTCTACCGAATAGTCATCGTATCGCGAAGAACTGTCAATTCTATTGGTAGAACGCTACGTTAATATGTTAGCAAAAACTTATGGTAAAACCTCAGATTCATTCATTATGAGTAAAATGGAAAAATAAAAACTATTTGTGGTTGGTGTAGATGATTGCGAAGAGTGTTGTTTGTTTGTACGTATTACTAAGCGCCGACTTATCAATCGTCAGATAAAGTTATTCGACATTTAACTTGTACGAGGACGGTCAAATTTATGTATTTTCCATACAAGTAATATGTTCAATAAGTTTAACGATTGAAAAATCGTCTTTAAAATAAACTAAAAGGTTGATGCTTTTATTTATTAATCCGGACAATATACAGAGTAAATTTTCATGTGTGCCTTCAAGGTCAAATCCTAAACTACAAGAAATAGCAAAACATGCTCAAGGAGTCTTGGGGCCAATTTATATAAAAATCTTAAACTGCATCATTAGATTTGTGAAAATTTTATTCTCCTAGCCGGAAATCTAACCGGTTGAATATGAAGAAAAAAAAACTCATCCCAGTATTATTGCACTAACTATAGTCCCGCTTATAAGAATCAAATTTTGATAAGTAATATCAAGCGGCAAAATAAAGGAAACTCCTTTGAGCATTTTTAGCTATCCCTTGTAGTTTAGGATTTGGGCTTGAAGGCACACTTGAAAAATTCACCCTGTATTTATTTTTTAAAGTCGTCGTGTGCAAACTCAAGTCTATCTAGTCAATGTAAGAAATTTTCTTTTTCCGCTATGCAGAAACTTGTTCACTTGACACTTTTATCAATTTAAACAAGATTTTTATGCATTGTGTATGTGAATACGCAGCATTAAGTATATGTCTGTACCTTGAGGACATCATGCAGGGAGCTCATGGAGCCCAGACTCAACGGGGTGATGGATCGCTCCAGCAGCAGGGACCCGCTGCCGAGAGACCCGCCACCTATCGACCTATAATACACCAACTATTATTAATACTTATTATAGAAAGACATAAGATTTCCTATTTGAATGTATCTTGAAACTATTTTATAAAAACCAATTTCTAGCCTCAAAATAAGGTGTCAAATATTATGATCTATTAGTATAGGGAATTAAAAGATACATGGGTATATACACCCGTATTATTTTTTAAATATATGAAATGAGATCTAGTAACTTTACCCAAATCACTATAAGAATTGAAAATACAAACAAAAAAATAAAATAAAATGTGTATAATATTTTTATCCCGACGTTATGAGCAAAATAATTAAAATTCATACCGTTCCATGGGTTCTGGAGGCGGCGGCTCGCGCGGTCTTCTCCACGATCCTGTGGAACATTACTTATATAATTGTATTCTATGAAAGTCAAATATTAAGGGTAAATGTCAGCAATTTATATAAAATCTCATTTTCATGCCTATACTTTCTTTTAGTCATGTAAGCATCTTGTATTAAGTTTGTAAAGAAACCTAATACAATAGAAATCAGCAATGACGTTATTCGCGAACGAATATGACTGAAAGAAAGTATAAGCATGAAAATGAGGATTGAGCATGTGGAAAGAATAACGAACCAGATATACCTGTCGAAAATAAAAAATAAGGTTTCTCCATACAAATTGATAATTAGAACATTAAAACTTTGCATAATTAATATATAGGACATAACACACGTCATACACTAAGCTCTAGGCTTGTACTATGTGTAACAGAAACAACAACATACTATATATATTATATTTTATAACACACACAGACCATGACAAAACGTAAAAACATACTAATATATGCCATGAGAGTGAAGCCCACGACCTCCGATTACGACACCAAAGGCGCAACTATTACTCGTTGCGATGCCGGTCAAATGGCGGTTGTATGGAAAAGCTAAAACCTTTTTTTTCATTGCGACACATGGTTCCATGGAAATAGTTTTTATCATTTCACAGACTGATATAAAAACTGATAGTAATTTTTCATCGGGGGTTATAAGTAAGAAGTGATAATACGGACCGTTATAAGAGCCATTGCCGCCTTGGGACACGGTAAGCGGCGACGTTCGCTTACTGCTGTCTCTACTGCTGTACATCTGGAAACAATCACAACGCACCACAACTAAAATATAACATAACTAATGACACTTTAACTTGTTCCATCAAAGCATAGATGAGCGGAGAGGAGAAATGTAAAGTAAACAGTCAAATCAGCATTTAAGCAAGTAGTAAAATCGAGCTATGACAAAACTTAAATCGACCATCGTCGATTTAGTGTACGCCATGTCGGTTTTCTTTGTCATATTGGTTACCTACATACATTATTTTTCTTATAATATATATACAATAAATAGATGGCATGCTATACTAATTGTACAAATATCATAGAAAATGGAAGTCATCTTATATCTTAAATTTCCTTTTTTTTTTTATAACACGGAAAATACATTATAATTACATTTTCTCAGTAATAAATAAATCAGCTTTTAGTAATAATTTCAGAATAACCTGCTAGAATATACCTAAAAGCTTGAAATTTGTTTTTCCACATTCTGTGAATTAAGATTTAAATGCAGTTTTAAATTATAATTCACAATTCAACATACCTGTACGGAATCTGCCGTGTGTAACGTGGTGGGCAGGTCCAGAAGTTTTTGTGAGCGAATCCCGTCGCCCGGACCCATGTGCGACACGTGCGCGAAGTTACTGGGCGCCGAGATCAGCCGCGACCGACGCTCCGATCTGTGGGACGTTACGTGCCATTACTAATAACGTTCTGATAGACATAGTTATTGGGAGCGGAGATTAAACGAGACCGGCGGGACCCACATTAGTGAAATGTCACATTACCGATAACTTTCAAATGTACCAAAATACATAATTTAGTACAAAAATTAATCAGTCTGACTGTTGCCCAGCTCAAACTGTAATTAAAGTTTTGCAAAGGAGTTTATTACAAAGCGTAATTAAGCATCTAAAAGGGCTGCGGGTCTATTAGGACTAAGAACAAATATTTATAATTTTGTTTCCATTAATGTTTTATTTTTATTTATTACTAAGTTTGTATTGTATTCTCATGTAAATAAGGCGAAATTTAGCTATATATTTGAGTTTACTATACATTTTTATAATATATTGATTTGCATCTTGTTGAAGTAAACTAAATAAAATAAAAACATTATTTGTAAGACACAAGCCATATCTCAGTCATCAATAATTTTGTCTCCTTTCGTCTATTATAAGAAATTATTAACTAACTTTTGATTATAGATTACTTACAATCTGTTGTGAGCCTCCAGAGCTTGGTGGGACTGTTCCCTCACTGTAAACCTTCGCTTGACTCCATATTGTCCGATAAGTTCTATATTTAATGGACCCTCTGAAATTAATTACATTCATATTATATAAGGCAATTATTTTTAAAGAAAAATAAATAAAGCTAGTAGTTATAATAGCGGCTAGAAGAGCATAACATCAGGATTACGAAAAAAAAAAGAAAAAAAAAATGACTAGCAATTTGTATTGTTAAAGATAAAAGTTTTCATGAATAAGGACATCAGAGTTATAATATTAAATCGCTTCATTAAACCGAATTATTTATAAATCACGACCTCTTACACAACATCAAGATTTAATATGCTCTGTTGACTTCAACGGCATCATTAAATTTATCTCACTACCAAATTCCTTCCTCAAACATACAGGCAGATTCGTAATATAAGTATAGATGTATTACCTGTAAGTAAGGGCCGCAGATATATAATAAGCGGGGCGCTCTCGTTGTTGTTTATGTTCGGGGCCGAGCACAGCCAGCCCTCGGGGTCCAGCGGTCGGGCGTTTGCTGCAATCATATATTATATTAATAACAGGGACCGGAAAACTTTAGTCTTTTAACGGTAAACCTCGAAATTGGTGTACGACGAATTGCCCCGTGAAGTTGCTTACCCAATTCAACTGCTATCCTTAATATTTGGGTAACCCTTTTGAAAGGGTTTAACAGGTTAGCCTGTAAGACTTACACAGCAAAACTATGGTGCAATTCTTTTTGAACTTTGGAAGAGGGAGGGAGAGACAAAAAAGGTGATGGTTATTGCAGTTAATTAACAATGAACATTTTGCTGAATAAAAATAAATTTAAGCTAAAATGACTCTTATAAAATTATACAGTAATATCAAAATCGTTTAAAACTTTTAAAACGTGGAGGGGTTACCCCTTCATAGGGTTACACTTTCAAGGCATTTGCTAACCTCATTTGGTAACGTTTGATAGGGGTAATGCTTACTTTGATTTCAATAGGTTAGCGCTATAAAATAGCGCTTTTATTATTGACTTTTTAGGGATATAGGTTCGGTCCCTGATAAATAATAAAAAATATACTAAAATAAATTATTTTTCTCAAATACAAAAACACAAATACAATAAAATATACAGAATCTGTGCGAGACTGGAGCCCGAAGGAGATACTAAGTAACTGACATAAATAACAATATATATGATAAGGTTTAAATAAACTTTTTTTCCAAAAACACAACTACTATTTAAACGTGTATTAAGAACGCCAGTTAGATGATAAAAAATAAGATAACTTACGTATATTTACAGTTTGCACCCATTCTCCGGAATCAATATCGTATATATCGATATGCGTCAACGTAAATATTAGCAGGTGGGTGTCATTCACGGCTGAAACAAATATATTTATAAAAATATTATCTACACGGATAAAAAGGAATTCTTCAGTATGAATTAAAATAATAATTCATGATTAAAAAGAATTCAATATTTAGAAATATTATTTCAAGAAGTGTTTTATTAATTATTTTCACAATAAAATATAATTTAAAATGTCTGCTACAGAGAAAAAATAAATTCCAATATATAAAATAACTTAGAAAAGTAAACGTGGTTGCCGATTTGTTTAGACCTCAGACTTCAAAACTGTACAATTTTTAGGTCCCTCTATTCAAACGCATGTACTAATATGTTATTTATTAAAAAAAATGTACTAAATGTACAACCCTATGCATCATTTTTCACTCCCAAAGGTTAGCTGGTAGAAAATGCCTAAGGTATTAAGTTCGCCTATGTACAATTTTATTTTGTAATTTTGTGCAGTAAAGTATTTAAAATAAATAAACACTACTGTAGTACCTCAGAGAGCATGTTAAGCTGTATATATATGTAGGTATATAGTTATGTTTAGTATATGTGTCGGTATATATTACTACTATTTTTAAACATTGGTACTAATGTTATGGAACTTAAACCTATTAGTCAGTAAGTTTTATAATTTTTATTTTATTTTTTTACCAATTCCGACTTACTTAATTAATTTTCAATTTAATGCTTGTTAACTATTTTATATTCATTTTTATTTTTTGAATTTATTGTTCGGGAGGAATTGATCCCTGTAATACAGGATAACCTAGCACAGGAATCAGGGACCTAATGCATGTCATCAAACGATAAAAACCTCATTTATATTGTTACTTTAAAATTGACATTGTAAAAACTATTTGGAAATCGACGCAGCAATCTCCTGAAAACCGGTGAACCCACAGACTAAAACCAAAAAATTACTAGGTCACTAGACGGTTGTATGGGTCTGTATGGGCGGTGGTAACGAGACCGGCTGGTCGGCCTAACGAGAAATTGTTATTATAATAAAATCAACTGACCATGATACCTCGGCGGCGCAGTGTACATGAGTTCTGCGTCCCTGGCGCGCAGCCCGCGGTGGTCCACGTAAAGCGCCAGCGCGGAGAACACCAGCAGCGTGTCGTTGGTTCTGTGGCGCACACACAGGGGGCGCGCGGGCGCAGACGCCAGGAAGCCGGCGGCCGGGTGCGACGCGTGCACCAGCGGCACGGCGCCGCGCTCCAGCGGGTACGGCAGCGGCAGCCGGTGCGCCGCGAACCCGCCGCGGAAACTAATCACATGTAGGACAAATTACAACGATATAATACATTTAATATACGTGGTGGCCTAGTTGGTTAGACCTTGGACTTAAAAACGCTTAGGTCCCTGGTTCGAATCTCGGTGTGTACCAATGAGTTTTTAATCTAAAAAAATTATGTACATTTGTTTGACAACACCACTATAGTGCCTCGGAGAGCACGTTAAGCTGTCGGTCCCGGTTTCACTATACCAACTTGTGAAACTGTTTATAGATGGGTTATTGAGTCTATCCAAAACATCGCGACGAGCTAGCCACTTGTTCGGTGTAGACTCATACCATCGGCTACAACGAGGTGGGATTAAAACCCCTCCGCTGGGTCTGGGGCCGTCTAGGCGGGCGCCGTAAGGCACCCGTGATGATATATATATATATATATATATATATATATTAAATTATAACAATGTGGACATTTATTAGAAAAGAATAAATATATATAAGTAACATAATATAAACGCATACATAATAATTGATACATATAAATGCATATAATATTATTAATTTGTAAACTTGAAAACTAATGGCTATGCCTACATTTGCATTCTGATAATATCAGAAAGATATGTGATCTTAAACTATTATAACACCTATTGTACCATATTTGAGCAAATAAAGATTTTATTATTATTATTATTATTATTATTATTATATATATATATATATATATAATACATATTACATTTTATAAACACCAAGACAAACTGTACAGAAAAAAACGTATTAATATTTTTTGCCATGGTAGGGATTCGAACCCCCGACCTCCAGATATAACGCCAAAGGCGCAACCACTAGTCCACGGAGGCGGTCACAATCTTAAACAAATCACAAACACTCCGATAATAATCACTGTTCGAACCGGCTCCACATCGTTTAATAAATGACGGAATTCTGAGTTAAAAAAGCAACCGAATTGATAACCGCCTCCTTTTTTTAAGTCGATTAATAAAATAATGTTTAAGAATGAACATTCGCTCATAAAATCGATATGTATTGATTTATCGACGTTGCCAATGTTGTTGGGGTAAGGCCCATTGTGATCTGGTAACTTTACTCAAAGCCCTGAGGCTTTAAGCCAATCCAATCACCCATTTATGTACACAAGGTTAACAAAATAAATGCAGTTTCTGCAGGAATACGTGAAGTTTTAGGTGCATAAATAAAAATCATATTAAATTAATAAAAAAATACAAAATATAGTCCAAACACATTCAACATTTATAACCTGTAAGATTTTTTACTTCACCAAGCCTTAATTGGCATTTTCTTTAAGCATATATTTAATGTGAATAGACAAACAAATATACCCAAGCAAGAGTTGTCCCTGCGACAGTTGCACACTCAGCACGGCAGATGGCGCTCGCAGCTCGGCCACCCTCCGGCGTCGGAGAGCGGTCCGCGTTATTTCGTACACGTGCACCGAGTACGCGTTCTATAATTATAATAAATTTAATATAATTATAGTTATACATAATAAATTTACGGAAAAAAGTATATTTCAAACAGTCATAAAAATATCATTAGGATTATTAAATTTGTTACTAAAGGTTATAAAAGTGCATCATGATATTCTTTAAATAAATATCCTTCATTATCTTTTACTAGTGCTAAAAAAAAAAAAAATACTTTCAAAATTTAATGAGAACGACCTACTGTCACTGATGACGCCGCTCCAAACAGAGGCGAAATATTTGGCAATAAAATTTTATAGCTTCAATTAATATATTTTACCTTATTTAGAACTAAACCAAGCAATGTATTATAAATTGTCTTAATAAATTACAATAGTCAGGTTTATAAAATGGGTCCCTGTAGCGTACCTGTCGCTTGCAGACGACGGCGAACCCGTGGTGTCCGTTGCCGACGTCCCCGCAGGCGATGTCGGCGGCGCCCTTGGCCTCCGCCAGCTTCACGCACTCCACCTCCGCGCACTCCAGCGCCAGGATGGGCACCAGCCGCACGTGCCGGCCGCGACCCGCTATCATCACTGTCACATCACCAAATCTTATGTATTCGTCGGAATTCAGGTTACAAACTAGGTCTTATCAAATATTCAAGCTCACTCAGCCAATCTGCGGCACACGAAATTTTAGTCGTAAATCACAGCAATATAAATTATAATCACAAAATTCCATGCCATGAACTACTTTGCTATACTCTGAAATATTTCTGTATTCCTATCTGTCCAAAAATTCTCAATATAAATTTAGTATTATTTAACATTTATATATTATTATTCACATATTGCCAAACCAATTATAATTATTTATACCATTGCTAACAAATCGAATTAATTAATAAATCAATAAAATAATAAAAGTTAACATTAATTTAATATTATATTATGAATATATTTTTTCACCTATTGTCATATATACCTACGTGTTTAACTAATCAACATGGCCGTACCCTTGGTCCCCGACAGTTTGACTAACTGCTTAACAATTAAGGTGGACATTCGCCTGTATAATTTATAAAGTTAAAGATTGATTTGGGGCCTCATTATAAGATGTTTGTTGCATTTTGGTCAGCTTTAGTCTCAAGTCCCTTCTGGGGGGAAGCGTACCACTAATTGGGAAACACTGGATAAATAAATGAATAAAGCTATGTCATTGTGTGATAATTGTGACTGACCTAGGAGCTGTTCCTGCGGCACATAGAGCACCTTGGCGACGGGCGCGTGCTGGCGGCGCGGCGTGAGCTCGGCGCGCTCCAGGTCCGCCAGCAGCAGCCCCGCGTCCGTGCCCAGCACCAGCCGCGAGCCCTCCAGCACGGCCGCGCACGCCACGCCGCGCACGCTCGCCGACGACACCACCACGCAGGCGCTCGACACCTGCAACGTACACGTCCCACTTACTATGTCAGGTCGAAAGCCATGGCTCCTGGCTTTACAATAACAAGAATTAATATAACGAGCGTTTCAAAACCATTTAATTAAGGTTGCTCTAGTCGACAGTGGTCCTACAAAAACATACTTCTCATAATACTAATCCAATTATTGGCAAAATTAAAATAAAATCTCTTCAATGGGCTTCCGACGAAAATATATTTTTTTAGATTTTATTTTGAAAATATAACCAAAATTGAGAAACTAATTTCGTTTATTTTAAAAAGAATTAACTGGTTTTTGAGATATTCATATTTGAAATTTGAAATCAAAAAAATCTGCGTGATGTCACGTGCACGCTATAATAGACTAAAAGCGTTGAAAACAAACTATTGGATAAATGTGGTGCGATATGCACACTTATTAAATTTAATTTCACTTCGCGCTAACCAATAGAAATGCTTGCTTGTGACATAGACATGTCAACATCCAATCATATATTTTTATATAAAGCAGCCTGTTTTCTTTGCCATCGTGATAATGATGTATCACATTTTTTTTTTCAAACACCAGGTTTGTAGGTCTTATAAAGGTTTGTTGTAGGTTGTGGGGTGATTTTTCGCTAAATAAAACGTTATTTAACACAATATAACTATAATATGGACAAACTAGAAGTATTTTTATAAATAATTGTATGTACTGTGATACATGATAATATACAAACGATATACAAACTTCAATTACTGGCATAAGAAAGCACATTGCTGGCATATACTTACAGATTTATCAGGCAGATTATTTCGTTTGAGTATCCTATGCAGCTCGCTGAGGGCGACCACCCATTTGGTTTTCTCTGATTCTGATTCCGCTAACATTAATGTATGACATCGCTTTCCTCCTTCGAGTTGTGACGTTGATATCTGAAAATATTCATTTATTTATTGGGGGCTATTTTTTACACTCATCTGTCATGTCTATTACACTAAGAGAGTAAGTTTTTCATTATTATTTTGCCTACTGTGTTTACTGTATAACTCTCCACCAATAAAGCTCATTTCAAAAAAACACTACATCCATCTGTGATATTTTTTAAATACTTTTTAATGTAGATTTAGATAAGCATCAAATTCGACAGCAAATATGGTTTGCCTGTCGCTTAAAAATACGGTTACCATACAAGTTAAACAATATTTGTCTCATTTTAACCAAATATAACATAATATATTATATTGAAAATTTTAAAGATAACATGCAATGAAAAAGATCCATATGGACGGGACTCGAACCCACGATCCTTCAGATTCTTTCCATAGCTTTCGCGGCAAGGTACTAAACCACTGAGTCAACCAGGTTCCAGTCACCCCTCACGAAATTCGTCATTGCTTGATATCATTTACTTATACTCAGACACCCTCTATGTGCTTTTACTTCTCATTAGAGAGTTAGAAGTCCTAGTTTCTAATACAGATAAAACAGTAACAGACTTCTCTGCCATCAATCTACCAAAAATTATCAAATAAGATTATCCTAATAAGGAATTTATAAAAATATATATATATAAAGTTTGATTATATTTACTATTTTATAACATTTGGAACGCATTATTATCTAAGACAACACGTAGCGGCAACGGGTTTATGATTTAAATATGTTTTTTTTTATTTCATTACTTGATAGAGTAACTACAAAAGACCCTAAAAACAAATATTAAACATTTTTTAAAGGGTAAAACACAAAAATAAAAGGGTTTAAACTTTATCTGCCACTACCGCAGTAAAAAACGGTATTTCACTAGTCGCCATTCTGTGACGTCATTCGTGCTCAAAAAGCATATTAGTTTAATGTTATTGCACCTCAAAAGTTAGTCAAAAGGTTTGTTTATCACAAATTATCGTAATAAAGGACAGAAAATACCCGAGAAAACAAGAAATTGTAGACTACAGAACACACGTTGACATTTGTTCGTGCACGAAAGACGTCACATGTAGTGTTTGCTAATGTGTTTAAAAATGCGTTCCGTTTCTACAATAAAATGGTTTTTTAAAATCGTATTTATAAAAAAAATAGCTAATCAAAATACTCTAGATATAGATTACTGTAAATATGTTTAAAGACATAAAAGGAATATTATATATTAAAATAATAATACTTGGCGCATGTAACGCCAAGTGTTCTATATTCCCTATTCACAAAATTAGCATTCGAAAGCAATTTTTTTTAAACTAATAATTTCATAAATATGATAATTATAGCATAAGTCTATAAATAGCTGTGCTCCTCTTTTAGTGTGAAACATTAGAGTTTTCTACTTGCTGGTTTCTTTTTCTCCGGGGTGTCTCTGAGTGGATCGACTTTACTGTTAGTATTTACGCCCTTAAAAATACCGATCCTTATACCTTTACATATATGTGATTGGTTACTTACCTTTCATTTAGAATAAATATTTAAGGCGTGGATATGGTCGGTGAAGTGGGTCGCCTTGAACCGAACACACGCTACATAACCAACTAGTGTAAGACTAGGTGGTTAGGTGATTCCATTGATCTGTCAATCATTATCTGCCATTATCTGTATGGCAGATAATGATTAACAGGTCAATGAAATCACCTAACCACCTAGTCTTACACTAGTTGGTTATGTAGCGTGTGTTCGGTTTGGTAGTATTTTTCATATTATGATTTCCATTCCATCGCGTTCAATATATTGGTATTATGCCTTGTATGGTTTAGTTGTAAACTCACCCTAAATATACACGGTATGTCTCGTTTGCTTGCATGTATGACGTCGGAGTCCTTCACAGAACTAACGCTGAAGTCCGAGTCTCTCATGTCTAACACCTGACTGACACACACCGAAGGTATTGCGTTCCTGAAACACAAAGCAGGTAGCTTAATATAATAAACTATATCCTATACTAAAACCCGACTGATAAAATTAGTGTAAGGGTAATCCGCAAAATGGCTAACATATTTTTCATATATATTTGAAGACAATTAGTGACTAAAAATGTTTTAGACCTCATTAAATATATATTAGCCTTCGTAGACTAGTGGTTGCGCCATTGGCGTTATATCCAGTGGTAGCGGGTTCGATTCCCACCCATAACAAAAAAAGATTAGTACGTGTTTCTGTACAGTTTGTCATGGTATGGGTGTTTATAAAATATATGTATTTTATTCATATATCTTTGTTTTTGGTATGCATATATGTGTAAATTGTTATTATAAGTGAAAATTACTTATTGCTAAAAAGTAATTTGATTTGTAGAATTCTTAGGATTTTTTGTACTGTAGTTTAATATTACTTTCGAAAAAACTTGGAAACTAATTTCATCTGACGAATGTAAACTTGTAAACAAATTCACATGTTAGAATTTTGTAATATAATATAAAAAATAAAATGGCGTAGAAATTTACCAAATAATTTTGATTATTAGAATGCCGTTTCCCGTTCATACTTTAATACCACATTCGGTAAAAAAAGAAAGTTTCTCACGAACCAGAATTTTTTAATCAGGCCAACGCAGACTACAACTATAAAGTGCAAACTATAAACTATAATGTTGGATCAGACATCGTCACAAGTCGACAATTCCATAAAAATGTGAAGTGCTAAGACCCTAAAACAGACCCTGTGACAAAAAAGAATAACTACAGTATAGGGTATTACCGTAAGATTTCAGTGGTTTTGTTAGATGGAAAGGTTGGACTAGTCATCAAGTTATTCAAAATTATTGAAGTACTCACCTATCTTGTGATATATCATAGAGAAATAACTTAAAATCGCACACCACCACAAACTGCCGCATCCAACCCTTCTTCACACCTCCAGGCTTGGGTACCTGGAATCACCATTATATTATATCAATTAAGAAACAACTTAGGAAAATAATATTAATAATAATATGAAAGACATCTTACACCCAGACCGTTGCAATCTGTACAAAATATAGACTTTAAATGTATATTGTTATATATTTTTTAATGATATAAACATGTAAAAACTTTTTAAAATAATGAATACACATCACATTTTGAGAACCTGTCAAGAAACAAGACCACATTAAGGGATGTGACGCACATAAAACGAAATGAAAACGTGTTTGTTGCCGCCACATTGGCTTCACTTCAACCAATCAACACTCAGTGATTACTAATAATATTTTTTGTTCTTATTTAGTATTTAAAGTTTGTATGACGGCGGCCATCTTCTGTTCTCACGTTTGGAAGGCGATTTTAGGCTTTAGAGCGGCTCTCTATAGCTCCAAGGAGTGTACCTTGACATAGCCCTCGTAGGCGGTGCCCTGGCCGCGCGCGGGGTCGATGCCGAGCGGGCGGCGCGTGGCGGCCGGCAGAGGGCAGTGCGGCGCCACGCGCGCGCAGCACCGCGTGTGCACCGCCAGCCCGCACGTCTCGCACACCACGCCCTGACGTGTTAGACCGATCTGCAACACACATATCATAACACATATTATTCTGTCTCTATTATACCTACCAGACTACGGTAGGTAAAACACGCTAGTTTAAGGCAAAAAACATGGCTTTATAATCTGCTCCATATTGAAGTAATAGGAAATATAGAAACAAATAGAGGTTTCTGCTATATAGCATAAGTCTATAAATAGCTGTGCTCCTCTTTTAGTGTGAAACATTAGAGTTTTCTACTTGCTGGTTTCTTTTTCTCCGGGGTGTCTCTGAGTGGATCGACTTTACTGTTAGTATTTACGCCCTTAAAAATACCGATCCTTATACCTTTACATATATGTGATTGGTTACTTACCTTTCATTTAGAATAAATATTTAAGGCGTGGATATGGTCGGTGAAGTGGGTCGCCTTGAACCGAACACACGCTACATAACCAACTAGTGTAAGACTAGGTGGTTAGGTGATTCCATTGATCTGTCAATCATTATCTGCCATTATCTGTATGGCAGATAATGATTAACAGGTCAATGGAATTACCTAACCACCTAGTCTTACACTAGTTGGTTATGTAGCGTGTGTTCGGTTTGGTAGTATTTTTCATATTATGATTTCCATTCCATCGCGTTCAAGTTCTAAATCTGATATCGAGGTTTAATAAATATTTGTCGTTCTTTTATTAATGAATAGCTGCCTAACCAAAAGCACTCTAAGGCCACATTAAACTAATTTTTTTTGACTATTCATAAATATCTGTAAAGATTTACATGAAATAAATGATTTTGAGTTTGAAGTATACCCATTGACTTACCATAAGTGAAGTACAGTGGTTGCACTTAGTAGGGCTGCTGAATGTTCTGACTAGGAACTGGTGATGCTTCTGCTTGCCGGGCATTGTGGGGCCCAGCAACGGATCCTGGGGTCGACAATAATTGTATGAGAAAAGAGTATTTTGAACTACACATTGTGTTATACAAGTGTTTAAGTAACAAAAAAGGCCGGAGGAACAAACACAGATACGTACCGTAGACATTTCGCTGGCATCACTTTTACTGCTCGCCGGTGATGAGGCTCGAACCTGGTCCATCTCATCTTGGGACTCCAGAGAACCACTCAGCAGTTGGGACTGGGACGACTGGTACATCTATTTTAGATAATAATAATTAGATAACGTTTAGGTAAAGTAAACCCCCATGCACTTTGACACCTTTTACTGTAAAAACAGCACATAACAAATTTTATATTCTGAATGTGAGTAAAAAATCAAATTAAAATGAATTTAGATAAGAGAGATAGAATAGAGAAATAGGTATCCTGATTTAGAAAAGGCTCCTTTTTGACATTTGTCCCTTTAAAATATGTTAAATAAAGTAATAATAAATATCAAGCACGTGGACGATGAAGTTAGCGAGATAATTATTAACGCCATTATTTTTCGGTAAATTGGTCAAAGAGCAAGTTATTGTAGATAACCCGAAAAAAGGCAACACTTTAATGAATAACATATCAAGCAATTAACAAGTTTATTGCGATTTGTAACAGTCAAATTTAACATCACTTTGTTATATAAAAAATATGCCAAATAACGCAAGAAATAGTTCTAGATTCGTGAGAACAACATTACTTAGATTGAGTCTTTCTACGCGGTGTCCAGATACCTGATCAACGGCCACATTCTGTTTCTTATAACGTGATCGTTAGATTGTCAAAATAACCATTTCCGCTATTAGCTCGCTTTCCTCCAATCAGAGTAGTTTTTTAACCTTCGCTGATTGGAGGAGAGACCGCTAATAAGGGCGTTCGTTCAACAATCACAATCAATGTTTGGCAATCTAACGTAACCGCAGGAGATTATCGTTGCGTTAGTTTCGTTGCGGAGTATGGGAAGGTATCTATTATGTAGGAAATCATATTCACATACAGCTTAATTTTTGGTCATCGACTAGCACTCACTCACTTAATATACACCGAACTAACCATTTTTATTCTATACAAAAATATAACAGAAACTATATACACAGCCCTTCGCAGGGTGTTTTGTTTGAGAATAACAAAATGGATGCTTCATACATTTCACTCCAGAATACTGAACGTATGTTTAAAACAGCTGTTTTGTTTTACCTCTGACTCATAATGAAAGTTGCTTATATTCAGAGTAAAATAGCCTGTGAAGCGCTAAGTAAAGGCTTTCTGTATCCGTTACACACTATATTTTTTTACTATCATGCATAAAAAACTATGATCTATAAAACAAAACATGCTGAAAAAATATAAGAAAAAATAGATACCTTAGAATTACAACACTGTGGGACATTTCTGTACCGATAATACTGCATCTGTGCAACATAAGCGATGGCGTGGTAAGCGGAAACATATACAAAAAGATAAGCAAAAAGATAATGGTCGGGGTTTTGTTGATAAGAACCATTGCCAAAAGTTATTAAATGAAGAATGTCCAAATTCCGATTTTTATGGCATAAGGGTGAGATAAGGTTCCACATACAATTTTGACAACAAATACTTTACTGTATTTTTAATACTGCCTTCCTGCATTTATCTTTGTATTTTAAGTTAAAAAACATATTTATACAATTATCTAATCGTAATTTGTGAACGAATAACAATGTAAATTAATATGGATTGATTCTTTTCTGCAATACACCAGCCAATTACCAATTCAATAAATATATCTTAAAATACAAAAAAAAAACTTTTTAAAAACTACATTATTAAAATAAATAAATAAACATTATTGGGTGTTAAAATCTATTGTATTAATGGTATTTTTATTTCAAAACAGCAGGGTAACCACCGACTCCGATACCGTGAGATCTCGTTCGAGTTGATATCGAGAACGATGTTTTTAGTACTACGAAAAGTGAAACATCGTTATTTGAATTAACCACTGCATAACTAGTTTGAGTACCTAATTAATTACAAAAAAATATTTATAATATTATAAAGTTTGTAAATATGATTTGTATGAAATGACGTCATTTTTGATATCAACTCGAACGAGAACTTACGGGATCGGAGTCGGTGGTTACTCTCATTGGATTCCTAAAAAGCATTTAAGATAATTATTTTATTAAAAAATATTAACACAAAATTAAGCATAAATATAACTGCAAGGAAAAATATTATTTAATTAAATAACGCTTAATTTCTTTTTTGTTAGGATTAGTTAAGAATTAAACTGCATTATCGATTAGAACAGTTTAGATTTATTTTATATCATTGTAAACTACCCTAATCCTGGCTTGTCTAATGAATAGCAAAACAATGTCAAAAAAAAAAAAAATGAAATATATATGTTGTATACCACAATAACTACAAAAAGCTTAGAATAAAAAGCATAAGCTAAATGAACACCTGCTATAATAATAGTTCCAAAAATTAATTTAAATACAAATAATATTTAGATAGAAATTGAAAGTATCTAAGATTGATCCGGCCTAAAGGCGCAGATTAAACCAAATATTAAAAAAACTTTATATTAAATAACGCACAACTCTACAGAGAACGCTTTTGTCAGCATTAGTCACTCCCACTGTACCGGCTAATATCACGGTCCGGGTAACAATAACACCGCTGTCTGGCAACTAAAATATATGCTCCTCTCACTCTCTTTTAATGTCAAATAAAACGCCATAACAAATTAATGAATTTTAATGTATTTTGTATATTTGTTTACATAAATACTAAAATAAATGAGAACCCACAACTTTTAATCTGTTTAATAATTATTTTAGGAATTTTATTACTTTCCTCAAAAACATGTTTCTAGATAAATGTCATTCTGACAGCGCTCTCAGCGATTTCACCCAGAAGCAAAATCACTAAGTCCAATATGGCGTCTGTAATGACGTCACTTGTGTCAAATCATCTATCGTTAGCGCGCTTACGCTCATTTGAACCGGTGCTGACAGCGCTGACATCAATATTGCCGTGAATCGGACCGCAAAGTAAACAACACAAAACATGTCCGCCAGCTAGTCGTCACTGCATCCGCCCACTCGCCCCATGCGTTACAGAGCTCTGTTTAGTTGTGCGCTTATAGTATGTTTTCTATACTTTACCGTCAGTGTTTGCTAGCAGTCGCTAATAACTATAGTTGGGAATCATCCAATAAGATTGTAGTTATTAGCGACCACAGTAAACTGGGTTGTCAGAAACTAATGGTAGCTACTGAGAGTGTAATATACAAGTTTAATATTACATACCTTTTCATTGTTTATAGCAGAAATATTGTCGTAGTGCCTCTCGGATTGTGATTGGTCCTTCAAGAATTGATCCAAATAACTAATTTGTGATGGTGGCCGATCCAAAACTGAAAAATAATTAATTAAAATTAAAAAAAAAAACATGAAAAAAAAGAAATATATACAAAATAAAAGAAAATTTGAGGTCTGAAATTTTAAATAATTTAATTAAGTTTCGAAAACAAATCAAACTTTAATTTATCCTATATTAGTTATATAAAAAATAAACTATAAACAAAACCGTACTTATTAATAATAATAAATATAAACAACCAAACCCCAGAGCCAAAACCACGAAAAATATATTTAAATATAGCTAATATTTTTTATTAGAACAAAGCATGCACGGGGAGTAACATAAAATGTTTATTAACTTTTAAACAATTCACAAAATATTTAATTTTGGATTAAATACGTTGCTGATTTTTTTCGTATGGTCACCAAAAATATGTACCATACATAGAACGTTTTTATTTACTACTTAATAACTATAATAATAAACAAATTTAATATTATTTAATCTACTATTTTAAAATAAATAAATTAAACTACAACGTATTTAATCGTGTTTCTAAATTAATTTAACAATATCAGAACGAAAACAATAACAATAATACAGGAAAAATAAAACTAATGGGAACATAGTTTTAAGAATGGACATAGATTAGTCAAAATCTATTATACAAACAAGTGTTAAAGAAAAAAAAACGAAAAACAAACACATTTTTTGTTATTAATTTTACAATTGTCTAATAAGCTCAAGCGAAGCGAAGCCATGTACAATAGTAGATTATATGATTTGCAAATCTTACTTTTGTTACTGTGCTTTGTACCACAATTAAAATACACCAGTGGTGGGGAAAAGGTCTTTTATAACTTTGTTAACCGACCGACCGGTTTTTACCACCGCATATACAGATTCAAAAACCACGAGGGACCTAGTCAGTTTCAGTTTTAGTCTGTGGGTTCACCAAGAGCCTTTCTGGATATGGTTACAAACCTAGCAAAGTGATTTAAAATGATCGATCCCATTCATGGACTTTGTATGCGTGCTTCCCATCAGGTAGATACAAAGTCACAAAGCCGTGCTCCAAATAAACTTTTTAAAGGTTAACACAGTAACAAAGGCTATTTTTTTTTCCTTTACACTTGCTCATATTTACAAAAACAATATATATATTTTATAACAAAAATACAAACAGGGACAAAAACTTTACAATGTTCACAATTATTTTGTAAACGCTTTATTGTTAAAAAAATATAATATCAGACCAGAGCGTAATGATTTCTTTAACAAAGACAAATAAAATAAAATAATTTTTTTTAGTTCAAAAATAAAATATATTATTCAATATCCTTATTTGTGTATAAGTAATTAAGGATTTTGTAGTAACATAGTAAAAATATTTGAGAAATTGATTTAATGACAATATATCTAAACTAATAAAATGATAGATATATCATTCAACTGACTTTAGAAGGTGTTTAAGAAAATCACTTACGTACTAGCCAAAAATATATTTTTTTCGGTTACACCACACTGGACGCTCACATTCTATTCTAAAAAGGGGGATGTACAAAAATAATGTTTAAAAATAAACGAACCAGTATTTTCTTCATTCCAATATGGCGACTTTAGCTGTCGGGTAGCTTGAAATAAATAACTCCGAATATTAACTATCAGTTTGTAGTTAAATAATAATACAAGGAATCATAAATTAATTATTTGAGGCTGTTTTGTAACTTTTTGAGAACAAATAATGAAGTAATAAAAAAGTAAACAAACTCTAGTTGTTTTTTTAAATAATAATTATAGGAATTAAAGTTGAAAAACAAGTTGTATCGAAATAACGAGCCAAATAAAATAATAATCGAAAACATGACAAAGTGAAAAAACAGACACTGAGAAATAAAAAATAAAAAAAACTTCAACAATTTTTAATAAATTATTTACATCAACCATTTGGGTATTTTTACAAGGAACTAAAATAAAAAAAAATCATAACAATCAATAATTTTAAACAAAAAACAATAAATAATTAAAATGTGTCTTTAAAAAATAATTATAAAATAAAATATTGGATTGCAAACTTTTATAAATGTAACAAGTAAATGCATATTAAAAAATACTAAATAAGTATTAAATATAGCCTTAGATGTCAAATACAAATATATAAAAACTATGGCACTTATCGGTTTATTTTATATTTGCATATACTATAAATAATAGTTATAAAAACAATATAAAATAAGATAAACAAAAATACATATATTTGACATTTACATTTCTAAAATATAGGTCCTAATTCAAGAGTCCTTATAAATAAACAAAACTGGTAACAAATTAAAAATAGACTGATTTTGCTAACTATACTATAAAAATAATGAATAATATCTAAATGTAAAAAATAACAATATCGTCCCCTCGAGGCGTGGGAGGAATTTGCAAAGGTTCTGGTGGGGGCGTTGCAAAAACTCTCCCACGCCTCGAGGCCCTCAAAGACCCTTCAGTTTTTATAAAATCATATTATTTTTCATTCCATATTTGGAATTACAATCTATAATAAAAAAAAAAGTTTTGAAATAAACTAGGTTATAGACTCAACATATTCATAGCAACTTTTTAAATATTTCAGACTTAGATCCTTTTGGATATATGGGTGGGTCTATAAGGTCTATTCAAAATGTTTTTTTTTGTATTCGTATTTAAAAAAAAATATCGATCTCTAAAATCACGATTAAACTTACAGCCGATTTCTCGAAAACTGAATAGTAGTTTAAAATGGCGAATTTTAAAAACATCTCCCAAAAATGTTATTCTACGGTTCTATGAAAATTTGCCACTTTTAATTATTTATACAAGGCAGGCCGTTAAGACTCCCAAATTAGGCTAAAAATACACGTACCATCACGGGTCAAACATACATAATAAAATTAGATAAAAAATAAAATAAAAACACCCTGTATTGTGCTGCTAATGCATGTCAAGATTGTAAAACTGACTAGTTTTAAAATGGTTGAGAAAAACTCTAATATAATAACAAAAAGCCAAAAATGACGACTAGATATATTCCAAGGCAACCCATTCACCAGAGTTATTTTTGTACAGTCACATTATATATCTCAAAATAATATAAGCAAAGTATATATCTTGTGTAGGGCTACCTCAACACCAATTTGGTGGACAACATAATGATATAAGTAATTATAATAATATAGAAAGATTCTTAATCAGATCTGGGCCCTGTTTCAGGAAAATACAAGTCTTGTATCATACTGGGTGTTTTTGTGGCAGAGGTATTTTTTTTTTGTTTCTGTGGTGAAAATAATAGCACACCTATTTTTCCTATGGTATCGCCCATTCAGAAACATTAAGATAAAATGACTTAGTGCACAAAAAAGTCAACAAATCACCTCCAACTTTTATACTAAACTCACGATACTTAATTTTTTAGGATATTTTTTAAAGAAAAAAATACCTACATTTTCTATTTTAAAAATGGGTTCTATAAGCAGAAGAAAAAAACACCCAGTAAGTGTATAGTTTCGTATAGCGTAACCATAGTAACACACTTGGATTACAAAGCTTATACTTTTTGAGAAACAGGGGCCAGTAGCTATACCATGAGTTTTTCCTATTTTTATTTACTATGGTGGCTAGTAACTATAATCAATCAATAGGTCTTATTGGTTGATCCAGTTAGTAGCGACTACAATTAACATAGATAGCAAAACATCATGGTAGAGCTACTGGTCTATATCTTTGAGCACTAATGCAGTCACACCATTAATCAAAATAATACAAACTATATATATTACACTCCCTATAAGTGAACACAAAAAGTTTTAATAAATACGATGTTATACAGAAATATCAAAAACTAAGGTTAATTGTCATTCCAAAATATAGTGTATTATAGGAAATGAACGATCAACAATCAATCAAATCACTAATAACAATAGGCTTCCGAGGAAAACAACAATTATTTCGAAAATTTACCTATAATAAGAAACTAATTTCGTTTATTTTTAAAATAATTAATTGGATTTTGAGATATTATGGCGGCTATACACTTTGATTAGTGTTTAGTGCAAGTGCTTTGTTTAGTGTGTAGCGATTAGTAAAAAGCACGTTCGGACAGTGTATGTTAAGTGTTTAGTGCTTATTTAGTGTTTAGCAAAGTACAGTGTTTAGAACGCATTCTATTTTTTCTGCGAAGTAGCTTCCCCGCGCGCCCTCCAACACCCCTCACTTGCAGCTAAACACGCACTAAACACGTCTGGACAGGACTGTTTAGTAAAAGACTCGTGTTTCTTTCTGGTTGTTTTTGTTTGATAAAAATAATAAAATAATAGTCTACACCAGTTTTTCGAAGACTACTGCGACTACTTCTTGTCAAAGTGGTCTCCTGTTTAAGTGCGGTTACAAGACAGGCGATTAATTTTACGATAAAGAAGCGAAGATACTCGTAATGCAGTTATTACGTCTTTGTCGCCGCTCATTTCGTAACCGCTACATTTAGCATAGTGCCCATAGAGGTATATTATGAACTAAACACCGTCTACTAAACAGTGTAGGACAGCACCTGCTAATCACTAAACACTAAACAAGGCACTAAATACTAAACACTTGGCACTTAACTAATCAAAGTGTATACCGGCCATTAATATTTGAAATCTATAAAATCTGGGTGACGTCACAAGCACGCTATCACAGATTAAATAGAGTACTACGTACGTACACGCCGTAATAGACTAAAAGATGTTGAAAACAAACTATTGGATAAATGTGTAAACTTTATTAAATGAATGCGTAATATAGTATAATATATTGTTTATGTATCTTACAGCACGGTAATAATAAAAAAGTATTATTTTTAATTTTCATTGCTATTCTTATAGGTAATGTCAATAATAAAGCTTTAGAAGATTTCTTTTATAGAAGATACATTTCTAGAACATGTATACCGCTTAATAAACTGTAGAGTATTATCGGACCCAAATTTTTATTTCACTTCGCAGTAACCAATAGACACGCTTAAGACCCCTGTAAACGTTCAAATAATTTGTCAAATTTTACGTGTTTGACAAATTATTTGGTAGTCTACAGTTATGTTTGACGTGTTTGTCAAACAAACTACGTGTTTGGCATGTTTGATAGAAAATTTGATTGACGGTATGTTTGTCAAAATTATTTGGCAGTCTGCGTTTATGTTTGTCAAACAAACGCGCCATTTTCACATGAAAATGACCGGTGGCACATGTTACTGCGCATTTTTGGGTGTCACCAAAAATATGCCTTCTTTATGCCCGACTACAGAGTTTAATTTCGGCACATATAAAGAGTATATGTGCCAAAATTAAACTCTGTAGCACCTTTCATTACCGAAATATTTACTGTTCTAAAAATCGTTTATATCGCCTTTTCACTTGGGATTCTAATTTAGAAAAATCCCTTAGTAGCTCTCCCTACAATATAAAAGGAATCTGTTGTCAAAATTTCATAATCCTAGCTAGCAGTAGCTTCGGCTGGGCGGTTGTGAGTAAGTCAGTCTGTCAGGGGCCCTACCGGTAAGCCACATTGACATACTATATATTAAATTGATATAGTTCGGAGATGTGATTTGACGTTTCTTGTCGTTCGAGCTCTACCCATGGACTATTTTTCCTATACAATTTTATCAATCGACACATCGATCGATATGTCGATGTGGGTTATTGGGAGGGCCCCAGGACAAGCTCATGTATATATATAGATATAGAATCGAAACGTCACTTCGCGGCGAAAACTTCGTTGAAAATGTCACTTTGCTTGACAAACAGTGTTTGTACGTGTACACTCGTGTTTGATAAAAACGTACAAGCAAAACGTAATGTTTGACAAACATATTTGAACGTTTACAGGGCGCTTAACTTGTGACATTGACATATGAACTTCCAATCATTTGTTCTTTTTTTAAAAGCAGCCTGTTTTTTTGCTAGAGTGATAATGACGTATCACAAAAATAATAGATTAAAATTTTCAAACATGAATATTTTATAAAACCCCTTTTTTATAATTGTTAAAAACGAAATTAGTTTCTTATTTTAGCATATATTTACGAAATAAAAAAATATTTTGTTTATTTTTCTCGGAAGGCCATTGGTCTTCCTTGGGAGCTGGATTTTCCCTGCTGCCAGGGAACAGGGCAGCAGTGTGGTAATGAAATTTAAAAAAGAGCCTTCTCTGTGCCCCTACGGCTCAAGGTTTCAGATGGGGGAGAGGTGGCACACTGAAGGCCCTGCGCCTAGGATGGGTTAGCGAAAATCTACCTCAGAAATATATATTTTAATAAAAAAAGGTTTAAATAACAGTGATCGGTAAGGTGGGAACTTTAATTTGAAAATTCATGTAATAACAAAGCATTATTAAATCCTGAATTACTATTTATGTACTAGCAATTAAAATACTTAGGACTTCCATAACTTTAAATATGGCGCACCAACAATATGTTGTTTAACTCGTATTCATCAAATAACAACTGAATACATGTCAAATCGGTGTATACAATAAATTAGGTACAAAACAATAACATTTTAAACAATTCTCTACGTGCCTATGAGAGATTCAGAGTAAGAGTTGAATCTCATAAATATATCTGTAGGTTTACCGCCACAAACTCAATAAGGTTATAAAATAATTATTAAATTGGCAACATCTTCCTAAAGAGTAAAATACAGATAATGGTTGCTATTAAATTCACAGTGTACCTTGGTTGCAGTTTAAAGGTTTCATTGGCTGACGTCGTATTCTTTTTTAAACCTGACTGTATCTGAATCTTACCCAACGCCATTTTTTTTAATAATCATAGTCAACATTGAGCAATAAACCTACAGAACTGTGTCAATCGTAAATCTGGTGATAAAGAAATATAGCAACACCACAAATGCACGACGTAAACCCGAGTACTAATGGAAAATACGGTCCCAACCATTCCCGAACTATATCATCAAACAACAGCACAACAAAAGGTGTTTTAGAAACCATTAACATTAAAATAATAATTATTATAAATAAATGCGTCATTAATACATAAATGTTTCAATTTTCAAAAATGGAATAGTTTAGTGTTTATTTTCGTTTTTTCCGGCGCGGGCGACGTTTACCTTTGGTGGTGGGCCGATCCATTATCCAATAGCGAATGGGATGACCAAATAGGTTCGTGATAATTGGATGGGATAGTGCAACATGGAACCAAAACAAAAACAAAAGGTGCACTAAATAAACTTATTATAGTGTGCTGCGTCGTTGTATACATAATTGAATAAATACTATATTAAAATAAATTATATTACATAAAATGTTATATATAGGCAAATAAAATAGTAATGAAAAAAAAAAGTTTTAAAAAACAACGATCTAAACTTGAAATTTTTGTATTTTTATATCATTCATTCGTTTCATCCAATCATTCACACGTGCACAAAATGGTACTAACATAATTAATAAATAAGTTTTCTTAGGTGATTTGATTTTAATCCATTCAATCATTCATTACACTACACAGACAACATCATTTAAATTTAATAATATAATATAGATAAAAAAAACATTAAATATCAGTCAAACCATAAATCACACATGAAATTAATAAAATTATTTCATTCATTCACTCTCATCACCAAGACTAAAAAAATATGTTTAATTTATTAAATATCAGTCAAACCATAAATCACACATGAAGTTATTAAAATGATTTCATTCATTCACTCTCATCACCAAGACTAAAAAATATGATTAATTTATTAAATATCAATAATTTCAATATTTCATTCATTCACTCTCATCGCCAAGACTAAAAAATATGATTGATTTATTTATTAAATATCAGTCAAACCATAAATCACAAATGAAATTATTAAAATGATTTCATTCATTCACTCTTATCACCAAGACTAAAAAATATGTTTAATTTATTAAATATCAGTCAAACCATAAATCACACATAAAGTTAATAAAATGATTTCATTCATTCAATCTCATCACCAAGACTAAAAAATATGATAAATTTATTAAATATCAGTCAAACCATAAATCACAAATGAAATTAATAAAATGATTTCATTCATTCACTCTCATCACCAAGACTAAAAAATATGTTTAATTTATTAAATATCAGTCAAACTCTAAATCACAAATGAAATTAATAAAATTATTTCATTTCATTCATTCACTCTCATCACCAAGACTAAAAAATATGTTTAATTTATTAAATATCAGTCAAACCATAAATCACACATGAAATTAACAAAATGATTTCATTCATTCACTCTTATCACCAAGACTATTAACACTATACTATAGAGATTTGTTGCTTGTTCATAACACCAGATAACAGAGTAGTTGAATGTCTAGCAATCCCTACCACAGAGGCGGCACATATAGATAGATACTCACATGAGTTGGCGGATGGCTGCGGCGTGTCTAACTTGGCCTGGATGTCTCGGATGTGCTGCTCCTTGCGGTTCATGTCGTGCGCCAGAGAATCCAAACGCTGACGAGTTTCTAACAGCTCTCTGCAATAAAAAAAACACAAAAAATTTAGTTGTGAACTTATATCATAAGTGCAATGTGATATCTCAGAGAAGGAATGTTTTTAGGTATCCATGGATTCTCCATGCTGCCAGGGAAGTGAACTGTAGTATTCCCGGACCTGAGACCATAATAAATAACATAAAAGTTCCGACGGCTGATCTTGGAAGGCCAAGATCCTTTAATAGACAATGCAGACTTTGCAAATTTGGAATTCCTTCTTTTATTTTATAATTACTGTTTTAATAAATGTAAATGTTAACTGTAGTCTATGCTGATTCCCTGTTTGTGGCCACAATGGGGGTCGTAACACATTTTTTTAAACAAGTTTATTTATGTTATTTATTATATATATATAATGATTCATTATTTTAAGTTTTTTTTTATGTGTATATGTTGTTATTATATTGGACATTTTTTTTTATTAACTTGTAGGATCCTTATATCATATTTACACATATATCTATATAATATTATATGAATATATGTATCTCTAATATAAATAATGATATATTACACATACACATGATATACTACAAATATGTATTTTCTATATCTATATAATAATATTATATTACATAATATTATTATTATTATATTATATATATTTCTTATATACGTAAATATAAATTACACAGAATACTAATATTTATTTACCATTAATATTTAAAATAAAATAAAACATAACTTAGTTTATATCAAATGGTTGTGCATTGGAACCGCGCAGTCACTACGATGACGTGCGCGTCCGCCGATCCAAACCAGTTTTCAGTACACAGTCGTCCGCGAGAAGCGTGACACACCTACGCCGTCTTACTAAGTTGTTTACTGATTTGTTTATATTTATAATTGCTTGTGCTTTAATCGTTCGCTATCTGCTCACTATTCTTCTCCTTCTTTCTAACTGTATTATGTGTGTGTAACTTTTGTGCTTGAATAATAAACTATTAAGTTCACTGTGCCATTGTGTGTTGTTTATTTACGGACTACCTACCTGTCTCAAGAAACTCACGAGGTACCTAAAGTGCTTACTTCACCACATACCTATCTACCACACACACGCACCACCCCCCATAAACTTACTTAAATTTTGAATAAATTTAAGAAATTGGATACCATATCACTTGGCTTATTTTTCGATGTGTAAAGACAACTCTATGTACTACACCGTTGACCGTCTAAGGAGAAATACAGAACCCCATGATTACCTCTGACTGGCCAATAGCTCGGCCCTGGTGCGGCTGAGCTCTTCCCCGACCAGCTGCTTGGCTTGTATCTCGCTGTGCAGAGAGGACTGCAGCGTGAGGATCTCCATCTTGTCCAGCTTCTGGGAGCGGCGGTTCCTCCAGCCGCCCGTCACCGTGTTGGTGGTGGTGGAAGGAGGCGAGCTGTTGGAGGGCACTCGGGGTGAACTTGCTGTGAAGGGAAATAATAAATTTTTACTGGAGCACGACATGTGACTTTGTATCTACAAAATAGCTTGGTAAGCAGATCTACAAAATCCATGAATGGAGTCGATTTAACAGCATTAATCGCTGCCCTATACCGGCTTAACAAGACGACCAAGACGAACTTCACGAATCTACTTGATTAGCCTAGTTGCTTTAACGTCAAACTAACTTCCTCTTTCGTAACTTCTTCGTTCTCAACGATAAATTTATGTGTCTCCGGAAAACAGGTCTTGGTAAAATATAAAGGATAATAGTTGTTGGTAAAAAAATAAAATTATCGTGACAATCTAAAATGAAATTAAATGACATATAATTTAAGTAAGAGGATATAAAACATTGTTTTAGGAATATATTTAATCAATGTTTAAGCAAATTATATTCCTAATAAAAAAACAATTTCAAGACTACTAAAAAGTTAACTATACCTTGTTTGAGATAATCTAATTCTTCAGTCATTTTGGTGGCGAGCGCCTGCAGATACCCTCGGGCTTCTTTCTCGTCGGTCACCCATCTTACTATGTCCGCAATCTATAAAAAATATATATAAAAAATTTAGGAAAAAAACGCAAAGGGTAAACATAACCATGCAACATTGGTACACTCAAAATTATGATTAACATAAAATCAGAGAAACAATGTTATGAAATAATAAATATATAAAATGCCGGGAATATTGCGTGGTGGAGAGGCAGAACAACACAAGTAAAATGTACGTGTGGCTGGAGTGAGCTTTTAAAAATGTTCATTTAATTCTTACGAAACACTGAGATTATTAATAGAAACCCAAAGAAATTGTTAAAACTTCAAGCGAAGCGAAAAATTGTAAAAAATATGCAAAAAATGAAAAAAAGATGATTTAGTCGGGACTCAGAAAGAAAATGTCATAACGCATATTTCGAAATATACAGGTTTTCAGATTCAATATTATTTAACATTTCTTAGGATAGCTTGTATCTTTTGAGGAGTATGGGTTTAGTAAACAAAAGGCGAAATACGGATCTGGCATTTTGGATCTTCAAAAGGAAATGAATGTATCTCAATCAGTACCTGAGCTTCCCAGTGTTGCATGGTGTCTCTCTTGGCGCGCAGTTCTTCCAGCTCTGCTTCCATCTGCCTCCTCTCAGATTGCCAACGTCTGCCGTTTTCTGCCATCTGAATATTTGTGTTATTTCAATATTACATATAGACAAAACTCTCATGCTTAGTTTGGTTGAATTGGATCTGAGTCATGAAAGTATAAAAAATATAGAAGTGCTATTTATAATACACCTTGTAAAGTAGAATCACAAAAAATCATTTGTCTCGCTTGCACTCTTTTAAATCTATATAGAAAGGAGATAAATAACTACTCTTTGTTTCTTTTAATTATCCAATAAAATGTCAAATAAGATGAAATAAATATATCTTTCATTTGCTGTAAAATATGGTTACAAAATGTTATTATGATGTTATTGTTTTCACTTGTTTGCCCGACTTATACATTATTCATACTTTTACAACCTAAGTGGATTTGCTTGGTAATGCCCGACGTACACGAGGCTAGTTTTTGAAGCTAGGATAACAAGTTAGAAATTCGATATACTCTCCTGGTTTTGAACATGCTAGTGCCGTTTACATGAAGCCAGATAATTTTACAGTACCAATACAGTTACTTAAAGTGATAACACTTCCGTGACGTAAAATGAGCTGCATTCGTAAAAAAAACACAATTCGTTTGAAACGCTTACTTCTTAGAAGAACTTCGCAATGAAGATCTAGGCGAGTACCAAGAGTATTTTGCGAAAGAAGCCAGATATGTTTGATATTCTGTTGAGTCACATATTTTATAGTGCTGAATCATGGAATAAACTTGTCTTTTATAAGATGGAATAGTAGCATTCCACAGACCTCACGGTACAATTGTACAAACTTTAAATTAATATCCGTACTTAGTTTGGGACGCGTAATCACTTCTCACTAGCCAACCGAATGCTAGCTTCACCGGCCATAAGAAGCTAGTACACAAGCCAGGATAGCAAAATAAGTGGTGGGGGCGCTACTAGCTTAACAAAATTAACTCCATCCTATTAAACATTCCTGGCTTCAAGCGCTATCTTACTAGCCTAAAAATGAAGCTAGTTCTGTATACACGAAGCCATACTTGCTTGCTAGCTTACTAGCACTAGCTTGCTGTCCTAGCTTCAAAAACTATCCTCGTGTATCTCGGGCATAAGAGAATTTCCAAGAAATAAACAAATTAAAATAAAGTAAAAAAGCTCACCGCCTCTAGGTCTTTGGCCAGCTTCCTGTTGTCGTTAATGAGCATCTGCTTGTCTTCGTTGTCGCTCATCTGTTCTATTATCCGACTCTCTAGCTTATCTTTGGACGACTGCAACTGTCGACAAAATTATAACTTAGCTCCAGTTGCACCAGTGTCAGTTAAAGTAATTGTAGCGATAACGATATAATTATTAAATTTATTTTAGTGCTTTTATTTACTAAAGATATACGCCCACATTAACATCGGTAACTTCATGCCTTGCATGCTGGTACATCCTGTTATTTTGAAAGTCGAATGACAGCTGGTCCATTCCACGCCGTTTTAACTGTAATTACTTTAACGACATTTTGGTGCAACTCAGCCTTAGTTTACAGTCATGTTATATCTACTATTGTTAATAATTGTTATAATTTAGGTTTTAAAAAAAAAATATTATGCAATCAAACTCCAAACTACGGATGTTATTTATGTTACTGGATACTTAGTTATAATTTAGATAATCAAAGTTACTTTGAAAACTTAGACTTCTTGAAACAATGTCGAATAAAGAGGAATTTAATATTTTATGTTATTTATTAATCTATTTGTCTACAAAAAACAAAATATTTCTACTATTTATATATGATAGCTATTTATTTGACATTATTTCATGAACTGCGGCCACATTCTGTTTCTTATAACGTGATCGTTAGATTGTCAAAATATCGATTTCCGCTATTAGTATCTATCTTTCTCTTCCAATCAGAATAGTTGTTTAACCTTCGCTGTTTGATGGATTGCTGAATGTACGTGCAGGCAAACTATGTATATAGACACAAATAATGAATTTGGTCACCATTTATTGATCAACCCCATTCATGGACTTTGTAGGTCTGATTAAAAAGGTCCTGTGTACTTAATAAACATGTTATAAAATATATCTATCTCCCAACTAATTATTGCATCCAATCACAAGTGTATTTATATTGGTCAACTTCAGTACCTCATACCAGGATGCAGTTCCGAACAGGTGGATAGACTTACCTCCCTATTGAGCACATTTCTTAAGGCGTCGGTCTCTTGCAGCTGGTCCCGTAAGGACGCCAACTCCGCGTTGTACCGCTGCTGTTGTTGGGACAGCGACTCTTTGTACTGCAACTAAAAATATACGAAGTCATTGTTTAATTATATGTTCGCATTACATGCTCTCCTGGGTAACCATTCTATGCTAAAATAAATTGGCAGGAAATTCATATATTTTTAATTAAGAGCAGAGAAAATGAGATTTTACCTAGTGGGACAAAGACAATTTTATAAATGTAACCATTTTTTTATGAATATTCATAATACATTTATCCAGCGTCCTCCACGCGTTGGTTCCTGATGTCTCCTCATACAGTATGACCCCCTGGTAGGTTGGTGTGTCCCATATATTAGGCTGCGTTCCAAATTGCGTAAATTATTTATTACCCGGGTAATCTTCTCTTCACTCGAAAGCGTTCCGAAATTAGCCGAGAGATTACCTTGACAAGTGTTATAATTAACGGTGATTTCAAACGGGTAAAGATTCCACTGACAGTCAAGTGATAACAAAAATGGCTGGAAATTTCACCTTTCTGACGTGATTTTGAACATATGTTTAACAGTTTGTGGTAAGTTAAATGCTCTACATTATACTGTAACTTTTTATGTAATTATTATGTTTTTTTATTACAAAAAAACTATAATAACATTAAAGTTTGTTTAGGCGTTCCAAAATACATTTCTATCCCATTCCTGCATATACCTGTCTCTTTATTCTCGAGAGATCGCACGGGTATCATCAAAGTCAAAGTCAAAATCATTTATTTCATGTAAATCTTTACAGATATTTATGAATAGTCAAAAAAAAAAAAAAACCATCATATCATTGAACCTGTTTGGAACAGATTATAAGTGAGTTATTACCTCTAGCGAGTCCACTTCTGCCTGCAGCCGGGCCACGTCGGCGGCGGCGCTGCCCGGGGGGCCGGCGGCTTCCACCCGTTGGTTCCTGAGTGTCTCCTCGCGTAGTTTGCGTTCCTGATAGATTTTTTAAATAATTTATTTAAAGAAAGAAAATTTATTATGTTTCAAAATATAATACAATTTTATTGTGTTTATTGTGTTTCAAAAAATAATACAATTTAAACATAATATACAATAAACAAAGATAAAAATACATATTTTGAAACAAAATGGGCTCTCAGCTCAGCATAGGCTGCAACATGAGTTGTGTCGCTGATTTTCAGCTGATGCCCTGCAGAGTTGCGGGTGAAAATAATAATATTGTTAGATTATTATATTTTTAGATCAATGAGTAACGAAAAATTTCCGTCTATTCGTGTCTTCATTCGTCTTTCACCTTCTTTTACAGTAAAAAAATAAAATAACTGAATAATTTATCAAGTACGAGCGCTATTCGCGCACTTGGGGTTCCGTGAGCGAATATAATATTTCAATACTAAACATACAAATATTTCAAATTTTAACTTTTCATTTCATAGTAACAGAGAACTTACTACTGAAATCAGATTTCCTCCCCTACCTGACATTGTGACATTTGCACGATCTGATGTGAGCCCAAATATTAAAGTAATACTGTTATAAAAAAATAAAATATTGTACTGAATTATCCATACCTACGTATGGATAATTTCTAATCAGTAAAAACAAAAAACTATTAACGAATTAACGAAATCGGAAAAAAAGAAGTAGGTAGTAGTGTTTGACCTTTAAAATAGCACAGACTGTTGTAAAATAAAGCTGATAGCGTGATATTTACCTTGCCAGCTTCGGCCACGGCGGCGGCGGCGCGGTCCTCCAGCTCGCGCCTACACTTGTCCGCTCGCCGAATGTCCTGGCGGAGCGCGTCCACTTTCTGCATGCACACCTCCAGCTCTTCCTCTTTATCTCGCACCTAAAACGTTCAATACACTGGCTCAACACTTTTATCACATACAGAGAAACCTTGGGAAGTTAATACGGAGTATATTAACCAAAAATCTATTTAATAACATGTTATAATTGAATTAAACTAAAAGAAGAATCAATTTGACAGTGTACTTAACATGTACCCAGACTTTGGTATAATTTTGTCTCTCAGCTGAAAAATTGTTTCCACAATTGTATTGTATTTTGTGAAGATATTTCATGCTGGGAGACAAATTTATACCAAAGTCGCATGGGTACATGCCAAGTTATATGACTGCCAAATTGATTATTCTTTTAGTTTAATTAAGTCTAAAAATAAACACAAAAATGGCGTCGCATTTTATTCAAAATGGCGCTGTTTTTTTGAAGAACACAAGATTTTCAAATGCTATTTTTTGACAGTTTATTATGAATTTGTTTGAAACGAAGATAACAATTTCAGGTCATTATTGCACTTTCCTGTCAATCCATAATCCTGCAAATATGACAATTACAATAAAATAAAAACACAAACACCAACCTGCCGCGACAGTTTTTGTTTCTGTTGCCTCAGCTCGGCCAATCTCTCCGTCACCTCGTTATATTCAGTCATTGCTAATTTCCTTTGAGCTACGGCATCTTTTAGATCTTTTTCCTAAAATAGACAATAATATTAGGGACATTTGTGGACCACCTAATTGGTATAGTGGTGAGTGTTCGGTTAGGTTGCAATTTCATAACAAATATCACGCATATTAAAAACAAGAGATGTACAACATTTGTTTG
This sequence comes from Monopis laevigella, assembly GCA_947458855.1. Classification (NCBI taxonomy): domain Eukaryota; kingdom Metazoa; phylum Arthropoda; class Insecta; order Lepidoptera; family Tineidae; genus Monopis; species Monopis laevigella. The sequence continues at coordinate 3,055,878 of OX381577.1, read as the reverse complement.
TGTATATGTAGGAGGAATGACAGTCTAACCAAGCATATACTTAGACCTTCTATACTGACTCGTCATAAATGGTCTTAAACTTTTACATTAAATATTTTTGATGGCCATGTGTTTTTTATTATCTGCTAGACATGTCCCTAAACCAATTGTGCCAATTTAAATATTAGGTGAGAGAGTTCATTTATAAAAACATTTGTGTAATAAAATATTTATTACCTGTATTCGTAGTTTTTCAGATAGTTCATTCTTGTCTTTGGCTAGATCATCTTTTTCTGCTTTGAGTGCGGTCATCGCTATTTCTAACTCTCGGATTCTGGAAACCACCTCAGGCGTAACATTCGGCAAATCCTATTAACAACAATTTAACTACTTTATATAACTTAGATGTTGCCTCCAAATAAAATAAATAAATAAACTAATACATTTTATCTATACTTCTATGGTAATATAATAAAGAGGTAAAGTTTTCGAGGTTGTAGGGGGTAATCTCTGGATCTACGGAACGGGTTTTGAAAATATACGCAGACGAAGTTGTGCGTGTCAGTTAGTGTTTCCTATACACACAGACAATGTATAGATAGCATTTGTGAAAAAGATACAAAATGCATTCCGTTGAGTATATAACTTACAACTAACAGAGTGAGAAGAGTTTATAAATCCTTTTAGTTAACATACCTGAGAATTAAGTTGCTGATAACATAGCAGTTGGGCTTCCAAATCGGCATATCTTTTGGTTAAAACTGTCAATTCTTCTTTCAACTGCATTGACTCTTCTGAAATAATCATGACATTTGTTTATATTGTATTGCGTGTGTGTAATAAGGAGAATTATTTATTTGTGGCTAATTGGAACTTCATGGAAGTTACCATTAACGGCAGCTTGTCTGGGCAGAACTACCACTTAAAAATAAGGTTTAAAGTTTATTCAAGGGACTTCGTAAGCGGGTTTATTTTACAACAAAAAAAAAACATTTGGTATTGTTTTTTAATCATCTATTATTACATTTAATCTATTATTGCTAAGGCATATTAACTACATTAATATATAAGGCTATTTGACTACATTAAAAATTTATTATAAATTGTGGTCGTCCTATCAGACAATGGCATAAAAAAATCACTTTATTTTTAAACTAAATTATGTATATCTTTTGTAGATTACACGAAATAAAATTGAATATTTTTTACAATTTTATTAAAACCAAAAACATCTTTGATTGGTTGATGAGTGGTGACGTCACACACAAGTAAACAAAACTATACTCAGATTATAAATCATGTGGATGAAATAGAATAGAGTATAATATATAGGAGATTATTTAATGTGTGTTTGTTTGTTTACTTGCATGTGACGTCACACCTGACATAGACTGCAAAACAGCGTTTTTAGCGCCATTGTGGAAATTCAAACTTTAACTTTGATTTTTATTAATAATAGAGTAGACATCCCAGAAATATCAATGTAGTGTGATTATTATGTAATGGAGAATCATATAAAACGGGTTTCAAAAAAGAGTCAAATACCCTATTACCATGCCCGCAATACATAATGAATATAAACTACGATATATATATATATAATTTTTGGTTCCTTAAGTAACTAAGTAATTCCCTACCAATCACTATAGTGCCAAAAAGAAGACATAAAAATGTCAACTTTAAACAAAAAAGAAACAACTCAAGGTTTTTTGTTTACTATTTTACTATATGTTATTAAAACAAATTTATTAAAACCTGAGCGAGCATGACACTATGTATACCTGATAGTAATCATACATACAAAGTCTATAAATGGCGTCGATCAATATATTGTCGTTTAACAGCATTGATCGCTTCCACTATGCCGGCTAAATTGCAGCATATACATAATAAAAATCTAATTGGAAATATCAGTCCTATTCCGTTGGTTATATAGTTTGACTGTAAATAATGCCGCCATCTTGAATACAAGAATTCTTCGTCTTGTTTAACCATGTTATAAGTATTGAAATTAGGACTTTTAGATGTTAGACTCGCTGTTCAATTTCTAAATTATAAAACTAACTTATAAAGCGAACTATTTGTTATAAACGTTAACATCTTATAATGAGTCCTAAGGTCGGTTAGGAACGGCGAATGCAAATGGGATGAAACCCCTATCCATGTCTGGATTTTAGATTTTGATATGTATGATGATAATAATATTAGTTGAAGTATTTACCACTCCCGGCCGTGACGTCGCTCCCGGATCGTAGTTCTGCGATAGTTTGCGCCAGTAGAAGGTTTTCTCTCTCCAATGCCTTTACCGCCGCCCGGTCCCCTGCGTTACATGGTGCCTGTGCAAACAAATCATTTATCTACACTTATATCTAAACATCTGAATATGGATATGGAGTAGCATCCTTTACTATTATTATTATTTATTAATAAAGTAAAGCAGTTAACTTAAACGTTTCTCTTCTATTTCAACTATAACAAGAGTGTAGATAAAGTAGTGTATGATACTGCACATAATTCGATGTTTAAATGTTACAATTTAATAAAATACTATTATTAACTTACATAAATGCTTTTTGTGTAAAGTGAAAATTGAAAGAAAAAATTCCCTTATATTTTATTTAACATTACCCATTTTATTTTTACCTTGAGGACGCACTATACTCTATTTTACGAGAACTAATAGTGACGCCAGCAGATTTTAACAGTTTATTGATAATTAGCAACATCTTAAGTGGGAGGAAGACCTCTATCTTATTGCGGTTACGAAACGGGTGACTGAATTGACGATAAAACCGTAATGCAAATACATCTTTGTCGCCGCCCATTTCGTAAGCATCATTTGGCCGGCATAGTGGTTAATTAAAGATCAAAATTGTTAACGATGTATTGATCGATAACATTTATGGCATGAACTTTGGAGGTCTGCTTACCATCAGGTATATACCAAGTCACATACCGTGCATCTTTATAAAAACCTAAATTATATTTACATTTTTGTGTATTATTGTGAGTGCGTTTAGACGCAATGACGTCGCTATCAATTGTCGTGAAATAGACTCTAGTTCGGTTTATTACCTGGCTGGGGGCATTTTTAGCGGGACTGAGCGGTCTTCGGGGCTGCCCCACGTCGGACAAGCGTGACCCCGCCGTGAACGTGAACCCCACGAACGGGAGGTGCAGCCCCCCGAACGCCGACGACGCGGTGGCCGGGGGCACCGCCTCCGACAACCTGCAGCCGGCCAACCACTTATACAGGGTGGAAAGTTAACACGACAGAATCCTTATTGCTATAAGAAAACTGCTACAACTATTATATCGTTGCTTCTAGTACAGATAGTACAAGCCTAGAGCTAAGTTTGTGACCAGAGCAATATGTGTAATTTGTCCTACATATTATTATTATTATTTATTTTACTTTTGATAGCTTCAGTAATAATAAATTAGAGATTATTCACATTAAAAAAATATTTTCTTGGATTTTACGTGTTCTTTTTATTTAATAAGCAGTTAGAAAAATTAACACAGTGGTACGGATTATTGTAGACAGTAGACAAGAAAGAAACTAGAGCTATGTGCCATAGATTAATTTATAATATGTTACCATCAATTGAAATTTAATAGCGTTCATTTCAACAGTGATGCCATATTGCCTTACTGATTCGATTTTTTACAACAATCGACTTTATTTGTGAAGCTGTTTTAACTACAGTATGTCTAATCGATTAAATATAAGAAGTCGATTACAATTATATTATTTTTCTTATCTTTCTCATTGTAATTTAAATTTCTGTTCTCAAAATTCTTTTCGATTCCTGCAACAGCAAAGTTTATGTAAATTTATTGTCAGTAAACATAAACTTGATAGGCATGCAAATGTCAAAATTATACAAAATTTGACGAGATATAACCGAGAATATTTTCATGTTCGTTTTACAGATAGGTTTTCTAGCTCTGATAAAAATATGCGAAGCTGTCATCTTATTTTTAGTAAAGATTTTATCACTGCCATTTGGGAAACATTGAATTTAGACATATTTTAGATACAGACAGAAATCTATACGGTATCCATTTGAAATTATCAAGACTTTTATAAACATAACAATAAACAACTAGAACTTACCGAATATCGGTATCGTCCACATCGAAGTTAGATGTATCAGTGGGACTGGACACGTCTGGGACGTACGGAGCTTGCATCTCTCTTAGCTTGTCCCACTCTAGTCCCGCGAACCACGAGTGATTCTATAAAGGTATAACACATGTGAATAAACAATATCAGCATCATCAACATTAAAGTTGCGCTTTGGCGTTGAATCCGGAGGTCGTGGGTTCGATTCCCACCCATGGCAAAAAGATATTAGTGCGTTTTTCTGTACAGTTTGTCATGATCTGGGTGTTATAATATAATATGTATTATATCTTTGTTTCTGGTACACATAGTACAAGCCTAGAGCTTAATTTGTGACCAGAGCAATGTGTAAATTGTTCTACATATAAAAAAAAATAGCTTTTCTCATATATCAGAAAAGCTATTTACATAATAAATACCAAATTCCCAAAGTTCTTTATATGGAGATAATAATAAAATATTGAGAAAGGGTTTTTTACTCGGAAAAAAAATCAGTTTAGGTATAATTGCTAGTAATGCATCCGAAATTACGATCACCGGTGACGACAAACTTTACCTTAAAATCTTGTAGTCCATTCCGACCCAGCCTTGTATCGGCTGCACAAATCAGACCTTTGATCAGATCTTTGGCTTCTTCAGATACCTGAAAATATCATAACAAATGATTTTTAAACAGTGTATTTGCTCTGTAAATGTAATGTTTTTTTTTTTTTCCTATTTATGGATATAATGGTAAAGCCATTTGTTTTGCCAATGACAAGTGTGAGAGATACACGTTAAAAAAAGGTAATACAAAGTAATAATAAAATGATTTTCCCATTATCCTGCTGCAAAGTCAAGTACCAAAACGATTATAGTACAGAACTGATATAACAAAAAATTAAGCCATAAAACTACATTATATAACAATATTTTGAAAAAAATTCACAGTTTAGTTTATATTTCTAATTTGACAGCCTCCGTAGACTAGTGGTTGTGCCTTTGGCGTTGTATCCGGAGGTCGTGGGTTCGATTCCCATCCATGGCAAAAAAAAAATAGTACCATTTTTCCGTACAGTTTGTAATGGTCTGGGTGTTTATTAAATATAGTATGTATTATACCGTTGCTTCTGGTACACATAGTACAAGCTTAGAGCTTAGTTTGTGACCAGAGCAATATTGTGTAAATTGTCCTACGTATTAAAAAAAAAAAAATTGTTCGTATTATAGTTTTAACTATTTTATGCATTGTTTTAGGTGTAAATATTATATATTTTTCTACATTGAAAACCTAACTGGAATAAGTGTTATTGATTGTTTTGTATTATATTTATCTAATTGTAACTGATTTTTAATAAATATATGGCAGTGATCGTCCTTGAGTATACTGACTTACCTTAGTCGGCAGTTCGTCCGGCGGACAGCGGAAGCATCGCGAGTGGTTCATGATCTTGCCGTACGTCTCCACCAGCGACTCCGCGTAGAACGGAGTTTCTCCGAACAACATTTCGTACATACAAACACCTATAATACACTCAGCTATAAATCATTTAAAATAAACCCTATAGACTCCGAAAGTAGACATTTAAATCTGTCTCTGTACTTAAATTCAAGTAAATATAATTTAAAATCAAATAATCATTAAAAAAAAACATCACGGGTGCCTTTTTGGCTCCCGAGGCCTCAGGGTACCCAGCGGAAGGATTAATGAGTCCTCATTTCGCCGATGGTATTCGGATATAGATATTATCATAATGGATATAGTCATTATGCAATGGACCGCCTCCGTAGAAAAGCGGTTGCACTTTTAGGCGTTGTATCCGGAGGTCGTGGGTTCGATTTCCACCTATGTATGGCAAAAACATAGTTTTCTGTATAGTTTGTTATGGGCTGGGTGTTTATAAAATATAATATTTGTTATATCATTATTTCTGGTACACATAGTACAAGCCTAGAACTTAGTTTGTGACCAAAGGATTGTGGAAATTTTCCTACATAATATTATTATTATTATTTGTGTTAGTAAGATATATGAATGTTGTCCAAAATAAAATATAAAAGCAACTTGTCAATGAAGCTGACTTTTATTTAAATGACTGAAAGTTATTGAAGAAAGTGATCACATGTAAATATAGTTTGTGCACTTAGGGTTCCGTAGAACAGTAGGTGACCACCCACTTATTTTCGGATGCGAATTTCCCAGACTTTTCCAGATTTTTTAGATTTTCCCTGACCTCAATGAGCTTCAAAAAAAAAAAAAAAAAAAAGTTTTTTTAAATTGATTATTGGAAAAAAATAGTATTTGAATGAAGGTGAAGAAAGCATTTTGATAGAAATAAAATTCTTAATATCTTTTTTTTTTTTTTATAAGAGCTCAACATGTGACCTTGCATTCACCTGATGTTAAGCAGTATGCAATGTCCAGGAATGATAGCAACAAGCGGATGCATACAGGTGCACCGCTGGTTGCCATTATGATTGCTTAAGATGCCTATTCACGCTTCGTTTAAAGGACTCTAGGTTATCTCTGTAACCATTTCGTTTTGAATAGCATTAAACTTACCTAGAGACCACCAATCACACTCCGGACCATAGCGACCTTGGCCATCTTCCATTGCCTAAAAACAAAACACAATTATAAAAACTTTGTTTATTTTTAAGTTAATTAAAAAGTTCATATTAGAAATAATTTTACCCTAAGAATTTCAGGTGAAATGTAATCTGGAGTGCCGACTGCAACATTACTTTGTACCTGAAAAAACAATTTAATAATAAATGTAGAACATTGCCATGGTCACAAAATAGGCACACAATAGGCTTCCAATAAAAACTTTTTTTTATATATCGTAAATATAGGCGAAAATAACAAACTAATTTTGTTTCTTTATTAAATAAAAAACTGGTTTTTGAAATATTACTATTTAAAATCTGATATATATATATATATTTTTCACAAGTTGGTATAGTGAAACCGGGACCGACAGCTTAACATGCTCTCCGAGGCACTATAGTGGTGTTGTCAAACCAATGTACATAATTTTTTTAATTAAAAACTCATTGGTACACACCGGGATTCGAACCAGGGACCTAAATGTTTTTAAGTCCAAGGCCTAACCAACTCGGCCACCACGTAATCTGAAATATAAAAAAAATCAGCACGAGACGCCACAAGCACCCAAAATTAGACATTGAAAACAATACAAATTCTATCTATGAACTTCTTATTGTGTTTGGCTGTATTGCTCATTTTCTTTGCCTTAATATATATACATTTATTAGTTAATGCGCTTATGTACAAAATTTGATTTTGTGCAGCCTATATCCTGCTCAAATGGGCGCTTTCAGAGCATTCTCATGCTAAAAAATACTTTATTGCACAAAATTACAAAATAAAATTGTACATAGGCGAACTTAATGCCTTAGGCATTTTCTGCCAGCTAACCTTTGTTTTTTTTAACCTTATGTTTTTTTGTTGATTGGACTTACCTTTCCATCATCTCCGAGCCTCAAGCATGAACCGAAGTCAGCCAACCGTATGTGTCCGCTGGCATCCAACAACACATTGTCTGGTTTTATATCACTGTAACAAATATTACTCATACTTAATTCAACGGCCTTCTTGGTCTAGTGGTTACGTCGTTTTCGTTGTCTTGAGGGCCTGGGTTCGCTATCCACTTATGGCACAACAATATTAGAACATTTGGAAAAAACATACATTTTCCATCGTACTGTTTTGTTACATGTGTATGCTAGGTAGTAGTGTCACCTTTTTATTATAAAAAAAGTATATTCTTGTCACGTGGATTGATGGAGTAAAATTGACTTATTGCATACCTACAAAATATGGTTTTATTTAATAATTAATCATCAATACCATCACAAGTGCCCGGTTTTTGGCTCCCGATAGCCGTTTAAACGGCCTCAGGGGGTACCCAGCGGAGGGATTAAACCCCCTTCATTACGCCGATGGATTCGGAGGCAACATCTAACATGTGGCGATTCTATTTCGGTGTTTATGATCGTATAGCCTCGTTGTATAAAGCGGTCCGGTAGGTATTAATCTACACCGAACAAGTGGCTAGTTGATTTTTCTTTTTAAATAATTAATAAGAGTAGTAGACAACATATCTCACCGATGCACATATCGCAGCTCGTGCACGCTGTATATAGCCAGCACCATCTCGGCCAGATAGAACTTGGCCATATCTTCTGGCAGACGATCTTCGAACTTGGACAGAAGGGTCAGCAAGTCCCCGCCGCAATAGTAATCCATTACTAAATACTGCAACGAACCACACATGTTACTACTTCTATACTAATATTATAAAGAGGTAAAGTTTGTGAGTTTGTAGGGAGTAATCTCCGGGTCTACTGAACCGATTTTGAAAATTCTTTTAGTGTTTATTTATTAGCCCATTTATCGAGGAAGGCTATAAGCTATATAACATGACGCTACGACCAATGGGAGCGGAGAATTAATGAAAAATTTCGGGAAAACGGGGAAAATTTGTTCCTTTTGAGAGCTTCCGTTGTGTGCGCTGCATAAACAGTTAAAGTTACGCAGACGAAGTTGCGCGGGTCAGATAGTAAAATATAAAGTAAATATACTGAATGATAGTGGATTACGTGGCCCACCAAGGCGCGTCATTACAGATCCAATTCGAGATGTCCTTAAAAAAGGACAATATGAAGTCTAAAAAACAGTGCACCTGTATGAATAGGTGCATGGATGTGGAGGAAGCTAGGGAAGTATGTAGAGACCGTGCGAAGTGGCGGACATTGTTCTCTGCTTACTCCTTAACAGGGGTACAGGCGTAATGGTGTTTATGTATGTATGGGACATAATGTAAATTAAGAACATGGGAACATGGGAAGAATTGTATGCAACTACTATTTGAGAGAAAATAAATAATTTTGTTTTAAAATGTTGTAGAGAAGTAGCTTAGCAAATTTGTATTTATTGCTAGTTTCGTAACCTCATATATTTTTAGTAGATATTGGTGATTAGTAATATTGTTTTATTATACTATTATTATTAATAATATAGGCTCCTGCTACGAAAACAACAAATTTAATACAGTTTATTATTATTAATAATATAGGCTCCTGCTACGAAAACAACAAATTTAATACAGTTTATTGTGCCGTTAAATGATGCAGTTACAAAACTGGCGCATTGGAACAAATATACTAATAACAGGTATTAGCTTGTAATTTATTATGTGATCACAAATAACTTATAAATCTGTTTTTTTATTTTATTTATTGAAGTATAGTCTTACCAAATTATGTGGATCTTGAAAGGCATAATGCAGATTGGTTATCCACCGACGATCTCCGAACACTAACACATCCCTTTCTTCTTGAAAACATGCCGTTTCTGCTCTCTGAAATAAATTAAAAATCTTAAGTATACCAGGCCTTATGAAAATAAATTTTATAAAAAATTGTTATGTACAATAAGTCACATATTTTAAAATTTGCACTCTAATACCAGTATTTATAAATGCTATTAATTGCACCATTGTGTATAGCACTAAGCTCGCAAGAAATAAGGTTGAACATTGTGTCAATAGAATAATGTATTTCTGAAATCATGGAATAAATTTTCACATGGTGGCAGAGTTGGTTAGATCTTGGACTTAAAAACATTTAGGTCCCTGGTTCGAATCCCGGTGTGTACCAATGAGTTTTTAATAAAAATAAAAATGTATATATTGGTCCCGGTTCCACTATACCAACTTGTGAAACTGTTTATAGATGTATTATTGAGTCTATTCAAAACATCGCGACCAGCTAGCCACTTGTTCGGTGAAGACTCAAACCATCGGCTACGACGAGGTGGGATTAAAACCGCTCTGCTGGGTACCCTGGAGCCGTTCAGGCGGTCTCGGGCGCCGTAAGGCACCCGTGATGATATATATATATCTATACTAATATAATAAAGAGGAAAGATTTGTATTTTTGTATGTTTGTAATGAATAAACTCAAAAACTACTGGACCGATTGCAATAATTTTTTCACCATTAGAAAGCTGCATTATTCAGAAGTAACATAGGCTATATAATATCACGCTAGGTCCTATAGTTGTGGAGAAGTAACCAAAAATGTTTTAAAAACGGGGGAAAAGTATCGTTTCTGAGGCCTTCCGTGGCGTGCGCTGAGCATATAGTTAAAGTTATACAAACCTGTGCGAAGCCGGGACGGGCCGCTAGTATTCTTATGTATCTATTCAATTTTATTTAAGCTTGGAACATTCTTTAGAAGAGGTAGAACTCGACGTCAAAATATTCTACTTCACTTCTATGCAATTCAAAGTATGCCACTGTCTTTATACACAATATTCACACAAACAAGTCAAATTAGAAATAATGAAAGAGACTAGCATAACTAATTCTATTTTCATTTTTTTTTATTTTTATTTTTTTATAGGAGCTCGGCATGTGACCCCACACCCACCTGATCGAAAGCAGTATGCAGGTCCAAGAATGAATACAACCAGCTCTTAGAATTGTGTTGTAAGAGCTGGTTTCATCCATTATGCCGGCTTAAGATGCCTATTCACGCTTCGTTTAAAGGACTCAAGGTTATAGGATGAAGGAAACACGCAAGCAGGTAGAGCATTCTACATTTTAATAGTGCGACAGATGTACGAATCACCAAATCTTTTAGTGCGGGTTGGTATATCTGCCACAGAATGCGCATGCATTCTGTTACCTGCTCGTGAGGTTCTGTAACGGAAAGGGGAAGGGGGGATGAGATTAAAAAATTCTTCAGAGCACTGTCCATGGTAAAGTCGGTAAAATACGCTCAACGACGCTACATCTCTGCGAAGCTGCAGTGGCTCTAAGGTGTTAGTGAGCTCTTCGTCATCAATAATACGAGATGCACGCTTCTGCAGAACATCGAGGGCATGCAGCAAATATTTGGCCGATTCTCCCCAAAGGTGCGAACAATATTCCATACAAGGCCGGATCTGGGCTTTATAGATTAGATACCTAAGCCCTGGAGTGGGAAGAAACACCCACCCATGTGCTGCTTCATTGCACCGGGGTGGCTTTACAACGGGCGAAAATCCTCGGAACACCGAGGTCGCTTCTTGAGGCCTGCGGAAGACCCGGACTTCTTGTCGCCTTCTGGAAGGAGCTGGGCTGGCTAGAATAGTCAGCCGACTCACGCAAAAAGGCCTAATCTCTTGGCTAATTTAAACTAGCCCGCCATGAACATGAACAAGCCCTGGAGTGAAATATCGTCGCACCTTGTTAAGAACGCCGAGCTTTTTACTTGCGGTCTTGGCAATGTTCTCGATGTAATTGCAGTGATTTAAGTCGGAGCGTATTTCCAATCCCAGAATATTTAATATTGGTGATAATGATAATTGAGTGCTCTGAAGAGAGGGAAAATGGGAAAACGGTGTCTTTTTTGCAGACATCGCGCAGGCCTGGGTTTTTTGTGAATTGAACTGGACCAAATTATGACAACCCCAATTGGAAACTTCCTTTAGGGTTAGATCCAGTTCACTCACCAAGGAACTCCTATACTCCTCTGTTTCGACGCGGCTAGGAGGCTGACGAGCCAAGTATCGCTCGTGAACGGTACTGTCGTCCGCATAACAATGAATGTTGCCCAATGACAACATATCATTGATATGCAGCAAGAATAGCGTCGGCGACAGCACTGATCCCTTGGGTACTCCTGCGTTTGACATAAATTTGTCAAAAAATATAATTAGCTGGGGCCATTAGGATACACACTAGCGTCACGTGTTAAAACTTTTACTACCTCGTCAATTAACCAATAGGTTTGCATTATTTTTCTAAACAGTCAAAGTAAGCAGTGAGTATAAGCAATGTGTTACCTTAAGCATTTCCCATTTGTTGAGTATTTTCATGGCATAGACCCTCTCCCCCGTTGTGGACGATATAGTTCCGCCCGATGATGCTATTTGATTGCCCTCTGTTCCCTGGAACATAAAAATACTAATTTCAACAGTCTACACATTATTTTTTGAAATATCTTGTCCTTTCATTATGATCATGGGCTATATGAACTGTTAAGGCATTTCCATAACACCTCTGACAGGATTTTATTTATATTATAAGAATAATAATACATATACTATGTGTACTAGAAACAACAATATAATCCATATATTTTACAAACACCCAGATATTTGTCATAGATGGGAATCAAACCCACAAGATACAATGCCAAAGAAACAACCACTAGTCTACGGAGGCATCTTTTCACATTAAGAAACCAGTTGAAAGTAATGTACCAATGTTGTATTTACTCCCAGTTTCTAGAACTTATAATAAATTAATTTCTGATAAAAATTCATTAACAAGGCACATGTTTAGTGAAAAATTTACATGACGCGACATTACACTTTTAATTAGCTAATTTAGATCTCAATTCTAAAAACTGAGGGTTAGCAAGATTTTTCATACATAATGTGACAGCTCAAGTCATTAGCTTCACCATCTTTTTTCAAATCCATTAAAGTTTAGGGGTAGAAAACAGTTTTGGCTCGAAAGTTGTTTTGCTGCCTAAATTGTAGGTATAATCTCATACGTGCTTTTTCTCATATTGGGGGTCGGCGGGAAGGTAATACTTTGCAGTTGAATCACCATGAGCATCGAAGAGCCTCATCAGACGCTTCTCTTGAGGACACTGCATTCGCAATCGCAAAGTTCGAGTTCTCCATACAAAATGAGCTTTCGCAGCTTTCCAGTATTACTTGAGTAAGAAAGAAAAAGAAAGATGTGGGGCCGTTTTACTATACCTGCATAAAGGAAGCCCGAACAACACAAACTTCCCCAAAGGCTCCTCGACCTATCACCTTTACCAGCTCAAAGTCATCGCGGGCCAACCTTAGTCTCTTCAATGCTGTGGCCACTGGTTTCACTGGAATAATTATAATTAATTATTGTATAAGATTAACATTTAAATATTGCTATTTGCCACCTTTATATAATACTAGCAGTCCCGCGCAACTTCGTCTGCCTAAAAATTTAAGTTGAACGAAATAAGTAGACAGTGGTAAAGTATATTTTTTTTTATCCTGTGTTCTCCATTCCTCTAATGTAACTAGTTTTTTTTTAAGTCTGTTTTTTTTTGCTTATCAAACATTTACAAAAAACGAATCTTGAACCCCCCCCCGATACCAAATCCTGGCTGCGCCACAAAGTATGTAGTAAAGGACGTTTCCTGCCTCCAAGATTAATACAGCAGACTAATATTAAATTTTAAAAGTGAAAGATTTAGTACTTATTTTTTTATAGTATTATGTAGTAATAGTAAATATTTTTTTTTAATATATAATTTTAACCTTATTATATTATACATTACTTCTAGCTAGTTACAATATATAACAAAAAACATAGTGTCTAGTAAAACATACCATAATCAATAAAGTCAGATATAGCCTTCTCCCTCCTCAGACTGCTGTTGCAGCACTCATCGTACAAGACCAGCAGAACGTCCAGCAGTGACTCCACACTCAGGCTGTGACCGCGGGGACCTTGCAAGCATCTTTCCAGAAACATTGTCTCTAGTTGTTTGAGACGCTTTAGACCTAAAACTGAAAAATGTAATTATAATATAATTATTTACTATATTATAGTAAAAAAGATACAATTATAAAACTTTATTGCAAAGGAAATCAATTTGCGAACTCAAAAACACATCTAAATGTTGTTTTCAGTGATAATAAAGTTTTAATTAGAAAATAAAAGAACATGGAGGTGTATATTTTACTTACTCGTTGCTAATTACATAATTTATTTATAAAAATCTGTTAAATTTTAAAATGACAACTAAATAAATATTTTTGATTATATGAATAGTTTTTTTATAAAAAGACTATACAATTAGGATCTAGTAAGTAGTATTTACACCTCGACGTTATTTATCTAAAAAAAAAATAGTATCACTGAAAACAAGATTTAGACAATTTTAGACATTCAAGTTCGCGAATCATTTTCCTGGCTTCTTAAGAGATAATTGACAAAACATGTATTTCCGTAATTTTTGTTTACTTAAAAACAATCCTATATAAAAAAATATATAAAATAAAATTGTAGGTGGAAGGTCTCCACAACTTAGCTAAGCTGACCGACCGGTCTCATTACCACCGTCCAACCAGATGAGTCAAGATAACCGTTAAGTGACCTAGTCATGTTTCGGTTTTAGTCTGTGGGTTCACCGGTTTTCAGGAGACTACTGCAACGATATCTTGTCAAGGTGGTATCAAATCAAATCTTATTTATGTCATGTAAATCTTTACAGATATTTATGAATAGTAAAAAAAAAGGTAGTCTCCTTTCAGGATGCAGTTACGAAACAGGCAGTTAAATTGACGATAAAGCAGCGACGATATTAAAATAGTGGGAGCTATCTATGTTTTTAAATAATAATGTATTAATCGACCCTATTTATTGATTTTGTAGGTCATCATCTATCTAGATACAAAGTCCCATGCCATGCTCCAATAAAAAAACACAGTTCTTTTTATTCTTTCACATGATACTCTACATACGTAATATTTTCTCATTATTACATACATCCAACTCTTTAGCAGAGGCGGACTAGTAGTTTCGGTAGCCCTAGGCTGTTTCAGCGGGCATTTCAATATCTTTGCGGCATAAAAATGTGAAATGCGAAAAACAACATGAGGGCGGTTCTTTTGTTACATTTTTTCACCTGCCATATTCTCACCAGGATATAACTTATGTTTGAGAGCAGATTTTCCGGCCCTGATATTTGGCCGTCTTAGGCCCGGGCCTAATTGGCCTTAAGGAAAGTCCGCCACTGTTCTTTAGACACAGGTCTCTAAAACGTGAAGAAGATGACCATTCTAGTATTCCATGTGGACAAACGGACAACCAACACATTAAAAAAAAAAAAACTACATAGCTATGCAATTTGCCTACCACAACTAGATTATATTCTGTATGTATCCCTAATAACAATTAAATAAATAAATATCATTCTCTAATATAAAAAGAAACATAAATATGTATGTATAGTGATAAACACTATCGCAATATACGAATACACACATCAAAGCAATATGCATCATGATACAAATTTTATATTAATTAAATATTCTATCTTTTCTTATAAAAGGTAAGTAGGTAGGTTTTTTTTGTTCCAGATACTGCTGGTTATAAAAAAAACTTTTCGATTATGTTTTGTTTTTTCATAAAATTGAAAGCAAATGAATTTGTTCGAATTTAAATTTGGTATTTAATCTTAATTTTATCAATATTTTAAATAGAGTTTGAAAACGCAGATGAAATGCAAAGAGCTGTAGGGATGGTGCAAGCGGGAAGGAATCAATTTCAGATATCTCGGTATTTTGGTGTCAACAAAAGCGTTATTTGCCGTCTTTGGCAGCGTTACACTAACACGTTTTGGAATGACGCACGTCACTGGAATCGCGCTCTTCGATATTAATGGTGTAGGGACACATAACAAGGACCTAAGAGCAATAGGATAAATAGGATTTTGATGAGTCTTGATTCGGGTTTAGTCCTGATAAAAGAATGATAAGAATGTACCGTCGCGTCGTCCCGGAAATACTGACAGGCTAAGGTTCAGGAAATTCATTCATCCCCTGTATGAACTCAACATTGTGTGGGCGGGCATTATGAAGAACAGAAGAACTAAGCTCGTATTTGTAAATGGAAACGTGAACTCTGAAAATTACGGTGAAGATGATCTTAGGCCTTATGTCCGTCTATTTGCACAAACACTTGGCTGGGAGTTAAAGTTGATGCATAACAATGCGCGTTCGCATACAGCTTTGCGGACCAGCGAGTACTTGGCTATGGAAAACATCCGGGTATTGCCTTGGCCTGCACAATCGCCAGACCTCAACCCTATTGAGCACGCATGGGATATGCTTCAGAAGTGACAGCCACCCAACAGCTTAAGGATTTGCTAAATTTCCATTGGGAGTAATTGCTGCAGGATAACATAAACTTATAAACAAAATAGTTGTTGTTATTACGGATACCTAATAGCTAAATCATCTCTAAACTGTGTTTAAGTCTGTATTATCAATTTATGTGGGCAGAATTGTGAGCCATAAAGCCTCATTCGCACGAGAGTTAAAAAAGCGTTACGTTAAACCCCAACGTTAGCGCTTTTAAAGCTCTCTCGATTAATGTGTTCATACGAACGTTTTAAAATCACTCTTTTTTCGATTCTCGCCGCGGTTGAACGTATACCTCGAAATTACTGATAATAGCAGTTTGTATTGAAAAGAAGCGACAAAAAAACAAAAGACGTTCTAAGTGCATTTCCTCAAGCGATACATTAAAGGACAATACATGACATTTTAGGAAGATGGGCAGTTTCCTGATAATTTCCTAGATGTCTGAAAAATTTCCTGAGACTACAGCATCGATTTTTTGTCGAGGTATTCTTTCATAGTGCGGTTACGAAACGGGCGATTGACTTTATTATAAATCAGCGAGTATATTAAAATAGGCTCGTAATGCGAATACGTCTTTGTCGCCGCCTATTTCGTAACCGCATCATTTAGCCGACGACGTAGTGGCAGCAATAAATATTGTTAAACAACAATATATTGATCGTCCCCATTCATGGACTTTGTGTAGATCTGCTTACCACGAAGTCACATGCCGTGCTCCAATAAAGTATGTATATAAATTTATGTTATCTCCACCTGAACGAATTTTTTTAAAGATTAATTAGAATATACTCTTGTATACTTTCCCATATATTATATATAATAAAGGTAGGAACTCAACCTCGTAATTATTATTATATTAATGGTCGTAATTTGGCCAATGTCACGTTGATTGAGGGTAGATTCAGAATTAGGAACGGCCACATGACCGTATGCAAACATACGGTATAGTGAAGCCAGTGTCAAGTGAAGGAGGAAGAAATAATCAACAGTAAAATGGGTACCGCCATTTTACTGAAGATAAAGGGATTCGTTGAGATAGCACAAACATCAAGATCACTGCGTAAATACTACACTTTTCACACTTAATATTACTATGCAAATGCTTATTCTACAAAATTAGTACACTTTTACTCAATAATATTCAATAAAATAAAATTTGATAACTGTAATAGACACACGCGTCTACAGTCTTCGGGCTACCCTTAAAGAATCACCTCTGTAATTAGGTGCTCAGAATTTACATCCCACGATGTTAACTTTGCGCGAGTAAAGACTACCATAGAAACATGACCGAACGCTATGCCAGATCGCGGCATACATACTGGCTTTCAGCGCCATCGCTTTTTTAACGCTCGTCCGAACACAAGCAAGAAGTGGCGCATGTTTTATTTTTATTAAGAGGAGTGTCTGATGAGGTTCTTCGATGCTTATGCTGATTTACTTGCAAAGTATTACCTCTCTCCGCGCATGTTGGTGAGTCGGTAACGCTACCATGTATATATGTAAACCTTCCCCCCGACCCTTAATAAAAACACGTATGAGATTATACCTACAATTTAGGCAGCAAAACGACTTTCGGGCCAAAACTGTTTTCTACCCCTAAACTTTAATGGATTTGAAAAAAATGGTCTCATTTTATTAGGCGGAAAATAGATGATGACTGTACGTTTTCCTTTTTTTAATTTTCTGTCTTGATATTATATAGGAATTATTTTAAAGCGAGGATTTTTTTTCGAACTTCAGGGGTTGATATTATTTTTCCTACACCAAACTTTAAAAAAAGGAAAACATACGAGCCCAGATATAGGTCTGTCTTATTTATAATGCCTCCAAAAGTCATAAAAATCTATGAATGTTTAGTGGGGGGTAACAGTTAGGACCAAAAGGTCCTGAATGTATGGGAAATATTTGATCAGACTCTGCTCTTAACACTAATCGCCCAGTGCTTTAAATAGAACACTGCTCGATAAAAAAGAGTCAAATGAGGCCTAAGGTACTAAAATTATTATTTAAATAATAAAATTTATAATGTGAAAAAGCATTTTAAAATTCAAATTAGTACATGTTGCAATTTTTTGTTGTGTGTATTATTTTTTAACAATGTTTTTAATGAGTCCACCATGAATAGCACCGCTAGGCTAGTGTATTATATTGTGGCTCCTCTTAGTTTATGACCAGGACAATATGTGTATGAAAATTACAATAACATTATTATATTCCAATTTCAAGGTAAATAAAAAAAAAAATTGCTTAATTTAAGAAGAATATAGGTATAATTATAAATAACAAAGAAAACAATATTATTAGATATCCATGAATGTATGGGTGCTCCATTATGTAAAAGGAAAGTAATCAGGAGCCTTATTGTACTACTGGATATCAACTGCTTATCAAAGATGTTATATTTATATGACAGCCTCCATTGACTAGTGGTTGCGCCTTTGGCGTTGTATCCGGAGGTTGTGGGTTTGATTCCCACCCATGGCAAAAAAAAAAATAGTACGTTTTTCTATACAGTTTTTCATGATCTGGGTGTTTATAAAAATATGATATGTATTATATCATTGTTTCTGATACACATAGTACAAGCCTAGAGCTTAGTTTGTGACCAGAGCAATATGTGTAAATTGTCCTACATATTATTATTTCCCATACAAAATAAGTCAAATTTTAAGTTTTATATGCAGTTGATAAACAATACATTTAGTACAAAAGATGTTTATAGGTGTTTCAGATATCAATTCCCTCAACTACATTCTGCAGCTGAGTGGTTTATTTCTCCCACAGTTGGTTATATAAGCGTGTGACACCAAGCAAGTTGCATTTTGCTGTTTTGTTATAGTTAAAATAGTGAACATGCACAAAGAATACATGAAGAGCTAATAACAATAATGTCTCCTCTATAGTAGATTTATAATGATGACCTGAACAAATTTCCACAACAAATGATAACAAAATACATGTTTAGGAATTAAATAGCATATTTGCACATATTAAATCACACCAGTAACTATAAAAGTGAGTCTAATTTCATGCTAATTGGCATACAAGGTCTGATGACTGATATTTTTCTTTAAAAAATAATCAATATTCTTTTGGTCATATATAGCAGCCTAACGAAACACACTCTAAGACCTTTTTGATAAAATTATTTAGCTAAATACATATTTAAATTTATTTAAAACACCAAAACAGTACATAAAAATATTATTTCCACCAATATAAATTAATTACTTACCTGGAATACTATTAATAGGGCTTAATCCCCTCTCTGGGGATGAATCCTCGTCCTCCGACATTATGCCTTTCATCTACTGCTTATAATGTTATATAAAAACCATCTTCTAAAATTATTGCAAACACTTAAAGAGATTCAATGTGTAAAAAAATATTTTACAATTTTTTAAACTGAATTGTATTAATATCAGTTTCTTTTGTCCATGAGTATGTTCTGAAAGAAAAAATAAAAATACATTATCTATTCAATTTACTAAAACTTGTCAAGTACTAGCCATCAGAAATAGATCTATATAAACAAAACTTCAAATTTGAGTAAACCCAATAATTTTAAGGAAATTTTTCTTTGACAATAACAGACCTTTCAAGGCGTGATGTTTTAAATGAACAGTAAATATAAGTTATTAAATCAAAATTTTACATTGGCAAAATTTCACCAGTTTATTAGCCATACAACAAGGAAATAAAATGAAATTATTGTATATAAAATATATCTATCTTCTTGCAAACTTTTTTTTTAATTTGATAATGTAATTAAATATTTAAAACCCTATATATTTAAGTAACAATGTTGTATGGAGAATGCAGAGTTCGCGATTATGAATGCAGTGCCCTTAAAAACCAGTCCTAGATTGGATCTATGGATAATTTAGGACTGGCTTTTATATGGTGGCACTGATATATTTTAAGTTATAATTTAGATTGTCTAATATTAAATATTACATAGTGAAAGTTTAGGCTGGAATATCTTTCATTGCAATTATAAAGTGTACCCACAGTATTATTGGTTTGTAAATATTATCCAATGTGCGGCCAAAGTTTATATAAATTCTAAATGTTTTTAAACAATAACTATTAATAAATTTTAGTAAACATGAACTTATCCAATTAGTGAAGAGCGATTGATTTAACTATAGCAATAAAACTTACACTGGGGTCACAGTACTCTTAATCATTTTCAAGAAACTTATTAATTTGATATACTTATTGCTACTTAAATTGAATTTTAGATGAATTTTAAAAGTTATAAGTTGACCTCTGGATGAAGCCTTAAAGGACTCCTTGGTGGAAACGAGCAGGATTCTAGATAGCTCATGATGTGTGCTAAATATAATAGTGATATATAATAAAATATTGTTTAGAAAATCATCAGTAATTCAAAGACAACCATTACTTCTTGCTATCTTTTACACATGTCATTCGGATTATTCGACAGTGTAAGCTATCGCTTTCGCAAGACTTGTAAATGAACGTATAATTATATAAAATATATTGCAAATAGAATACGCATAACATTTACATACAAGTCTATAGATGGCCGATGACAATCCACCCGATACATTTCCGCATAGGACAAACTATAAATAAACAATAACTACCAATTGTCGGCGCACCACCACACAACGCAACTATTAGAATTTCCTTTAATTTTTTTAGTGCACAGATATAAATACAATCAATCTTTTAACCTAAATTAACACTATCGATTGTTATGCAAAAAACATTGTAAATTAACACAATACACACAGCACGTATGAATAATTATTTTCCCTTAATATTCACCTCATAATTTCAATAAATTATAACATATTTTATATAGGTTTGCATTCGTAAAAAATACATTTTTATTTCTTTCATGGAGCCTCCTTCGGTCACGAATCCATTTTGGAAAACGTTCCGATTTCTAAACTCTAGAGGTGAGCGTTACGTAACGTAGATAGTTACAGTAAAGTCGATATTTCTTAAATAACTAATAACGGTTATTATATTTGTAATAACTATTTAATTAAAAAAACGTAATTAAGAAAAAAAAACATAATATTGATTTTTGAGTATTAAAAGGGTTAGATCTCATTATTTCCTTTTATTAGAGTACAAACACGATAGGCTTACGACCGACGGTTGACGAGATAAATTGAAAAAACATTTTCGACCTTAATGACATTGATCGAGTACCTTTTTTTTTTAATTTCATTCGACTTATTAGATGGCATACCATCGAATTCTACCAATAAAATGCAATTGTCAATAAGGTCGAAAATCCTTTAACAAAGCTGAAATTACTTTCATTGGCTAGATATCATCGATACCTATCGATTAAGTACAAACACTTTGGGTCTAGGGCCAGGGGTTAATAAGTTATAATAAAAAAACGTTTTGACATGACATATCGTCAGATTACACCAATACCATAACTATGAGTCCAAAATCAAAATATAAGCCATGTGGATATAAGACTTATTATCAAAACAAAAATGTAATACTTTTATTAAAAAAAAACAAAATAAAAACTAAAACAAGATAATTTTTAAATACAACTACAAAAACCTAGAAAGAATGCGTCACGGAACGTACCGCAACCAATCACAGCAATAGCGTGAACATCATTAACCACCTCGTCGGAGTGCAACGACGATATTTTAAAAACCGATACAAGAAAAAAAACTATAACGAGGATAGCAACAATAACTCAAAAAAAAACACAACGTCAAAAAACCTTAGAACGAATGTGCAACCAATCACGAAAAAACTACTATAACAAAAATCACTAAATATCACAATCACGTGAAGTAACAATAACCACCACGTTACAAGAGTTTCCATCGTTACAAGTTACAACCGTTACAAGCGTTTCAAAGTGATATCCATATAGATAGGTACATTTGTTCCGTCCGTTTAAATCACAAGTTGTGGAATGTCGGCGAGCAGCGACATAGCGCAAAGCTGTGATATATTGAACTAAGTAAACCAATTTATAACAACTACTACAGAGAGATGGCGCTAATAAATTAAATAATGCAGAATATAAGTATTTTGTGGTCAATAAAACTTTAGCTGTCTTTGGATGTTAAAGATAAAAATTGATTAAAATAAAAACACATGTAAAAATCATAATAAAAATATAAAATTAAAAAAAAAAGTGCAGAAGCGGGGATGGAACTGGCGTTCTGTGGTTGTTAAGTTATTTAGATAGAATAGAATCATGTCGCCATTAAAAAATTAAAATAGATAGAAAATTTGAAATAAAGAAAATTTGTTAAAGAAATAATTGTACAATGTAAATAAGTTTTCTGACTGCTGTTATAGTGAATAAGTTTTTATATTTAAAAATTATTGGTACACGGGGTAAGTAAGAAAATAATTTAAAGCAATGATTGTTTAGAGATTTATTCGAGAGTAAAGTAGGTACATAAAATTAAAATTATTTTCGAGACACTACGCTTGTTGATTTTCACACGGAATAGAAAAAACAAGTGGAAGTGCAAAGTAGGCGTGTTTAGTGTCGTAGCTACGCTTATTTGATCCCAATCGTTATCAGTCGTGTCTAACATCGCTTCGAGTTGGTAGTCTCGCGTCGTTCCTGATTTTTCCGCATAATTATTGTAAATATGCCGTATTGTTGCATTCTGGAGTGCAAAAACGATAGTAGGAGAAAACATCTTCGTAATGGAGGTGTTTCGTATCATCGATAAGTACGATTTTGTTAGTATTCTTTAAAAACCTTAGCTTATTTTAGTTTACTAATAATTGTAGTTTAAATGAAGTTAAAATCAACCTTATGTAATTGTAATTAAGAATACTTTAGATTGAAATTTGGATTTTAAAAGTTCTTTGCTACTCGGTTAGTGTTGTAGTGGGTGCTTATCGATATAACTTATTTATTTAAAGAAAAGAAGGAACAGTTTCGGCAGTTATACAAAATTATATACTTACATATTTTTTTAGATATTTCTTCATATTGTATTGCATACAATTTTTTAATAGTGTTGGCTTAGAATAATTAAATGTACGTACGTATAAACTCTTTATAACGATAAACTCCCTATACGTATAAGTGGGCACAATTTGGTTGTTTACCTTAAAACACATACATAAAAAAATCTTTATAGCGCAGCAGCCATTCTCTATTACAAAGAATTGTGTTTTTCTTTTGGCAGATATATCGACAGTCATTGGTTATCAGCTAACGAGTAGTGCATATCGCGAGCTATAAATTATAATATTGCAGGGCCCTACTTTATATGGTTATATATAAAATTTGGAACGTTGTAATAGTGAGATATTGTGTGAAATATACTAAGAATACAACTATTTGTTTTATTGTAAATTGAACCGGCCGCCTAATGCAAAATACTTTTTATAAATAACTTTTTTGCTCTAACACAATGTAGAGTATAAAAGTTGCACATTGATAAATTTTCATGCATCCTGCCGATAACAATTTTACAAATCAATGGGCTTCCGAAAAGATTTCCTTTCTTGTGAATATACCTAAATGATTTTTTAATAAAAAAAATGGTTTCTGAGATATATATTTAAGACTCGTCACGTCGTATACACAAACAAAATTGGGGTCTGTACCACTGCGACTAAAAACTCATTTTTTTTTAATAATGATAAAAAATATTTTTATAAAATAATGTAATATTCCAGGCAAAAATAATTTCTTCATTTTGCCTAATTTCTTTATTTTTATTACAAAAATACTAGTTATATTAAGATTGCGTCCCAAAGTTTTGTTTCGTGCTCACGTCACGACAACGTCACCCAACTCAACTTAAAAAAATATACTTATCTCAAAAATCTGTTTTTTAAGCCTTTATATTTTCTAAAAGTTTTATAGAAATGTTTTCTAAAAAGTTTTCCCTTCCATCTGCGTTTAAATATATAGAGCACATTTATATTTAGAAAAAGCATCGATATCGATACTTTAAATATTTTATTATGTCGCCGCCTTTGAATTATTATATTTTTATGCAAGGAAATTTCTAGATTAAACTAAAATACTTTTTTTATATAAAAGATAATATGCCTTATGTCGACTGAACAAAACATTTATTCGAATGTTGTAGTAATCACGCCATCTGAGGTGGAATAGCAGAACCTTTTAGGAGGTTCTTACTACTTTATGATAGATGGCATGATAATTTTTTTATATGAATTTAAATCTAATTATTTGGAGAATAGTGTTTAAAATTGCTGTGTATTTTTGCAACCAATCAGGACAAAGTGGTTATAGATTCAATACTTATAGATATATGATTTTGGCGACACCGGTTCTAATACATTTGGTGATTTATAGCATTACCACTTGTTTTTTCTATTTCGTAGAAATTTACTCTATGGGTAGAGCCTGATCGCCGAGAAACGTCAAATCCCATACATCGTGTTTCCTTCTTCCTATAATCTCGAGTCCTTTAAACGAAGCGTGAATAGGCATCTTAAGCCGGCATAATAGGTGCAATCAACAGTTACGTAGATCGTAATTGTTGGTTGCATTTGTTCTTGGACCTTCATACTGCTTTCCATCTGGGGCCTGACCAAAGAACACGATCGCCAATCGAATCGCCGCATCGATCGATAAAAATGTATAGGAATTTTACTCTATGGGTAGAGCCTGATCGATTGGAAACGTCAAATCCCATACATTTGGCTTTCGATCGGTATTTCGATTCGATTATCGATTGGCTCTTTGGTAAGGCCCCAGGTAGATGTGAGGTCACATGCCGAGCTCTCATAAAAAAAAAAAAAAAAAAAAATTTGGCTTTCGATGGGTATTTCGATTCGATTATCGATTGGCTCTTTGGTAAGGGGGCCAGGGGCCTTATTCCGAGATTGCAACCGCTAAAGACGACAAGACGTTGCGTAAACAATAAATATTGAAATATAAGTTCTATTTCAATGGATATATAGTCTGTATTAGGTTGGCTATAAAAATGCCGCCATCTTGAAATACGCGAATTCTTCGCAAATTTGAACATCTGATGAGCATTGGAATTTCAACTCTATATTTAATAGGATAGAACTTATATTTCAATATTTATGTTTACGCAAAATGCGCGACGGTGAACGTGTCAAAACTCGGAATAAAGCCCCAGACATATAAAATAGGGAGGTGACTTAAGCCTAAAATCGTTTAGCCGGCTGATATAATTATGAAAAGATTTTATGCCAGATCGCTGTCGCGATCGATTGTAATTGAAACTGTCATATCCTTTATTTTATTGTATTGGAAATAAGAGCGACGACACTCAAGATGGCTGCCCTCTATACAAAATCACATCAAAAAGTGAGAAAAATTATTATTTAGAATTTACGAGTATGCATTGGTTAAAGTTGAAGCGAGAATATGGCGGAACCACAGGCACTTGTTTCACATTTTTATAAACGGGCGATTGAGTGGTTCCATATATTATAATTACTTAGTTATAGTATGTTCCAAAGTAGGCGTATGAAGGACTTGCTTTCTTTTATTACTACACACGTAGAGTTCTGACGTCATTAGTATAAGTTACTCGATACTGACATTAACGAACCATTGTTGTACTCGCAAAATTCATACGTATTCCTTTTTAAATATGTTAAACATTACCTTCCGAAAAAACTAATATCGAAATATCAAACATGTACCTACTTAGCATTTACAGTCGAATATGTAAATTAATTTTACGCCAAATTTTCAGTAGGTACCTACTCATTTTTAAAAGTCTACTCGAAGTGTACTTACCCTAGCATTATACCAGACTGTCACAACCACAAAGGAACGGGGGCTCATGTTTCCGAAGTAGTTTAAGTATTGTTATGCATTATTGATAATATTATTAACACACTGCGTAAATGCTGCACTTCTCACACTTAATATCACTATACGAATGCTTATTCTACAAAATTAGTACACTTTTTCACACTCAAATAAACACCCGTCTACAGTCTTCGGGCTACCCCATGGGGATATAATAGGGAGGTGCCCATGGCCCTTAAATCGCCTCCTCAGTTAAGTCCAGTTTTGAGAACAGAAGATGACCGCCGCCATACAAATTAAAAAAAAAGTGAGAACGCAAGCAATCCGTGAGCGTTGATTGGTTGAAGTGAGAACAGAAAATGGCGGGAACGTACTCGTTTGACATTTCGTTTTATAGGCCATTTAAGGCACATGGCGGTTCCATATTTTATTATTAGTTTCATGGGCCACCCTCAAAGAATCCTTGAGGATATTAAAAATATTAATATTGATTTTTTTTTTATTTGAAAGTGGATCATATAGAATAGGGTATTTGACTCCTTTTTGAAATCCGTTTTATATGATTCTCCATTACATAATAATCACACTATATTGATATTTCCGGGATGACTACTTTATTATTAATAAAAATCAAAGTTAAAGTTTGAATTTCCACAATGGCGCTAAAAACGATGTTTTGCAGTCTATGTCAGGTGTGACGTCACATGCAAGTAAACAAACAAGCACAGATTAAATAATCTCCTATATATTATACTCTATTCTACATATTTCATCCACATTATTTATAATCTGTGTATTGTTTTGTTTACTTGCGTGTGGCGTCACCAGTAATTATCCAATCAAAGATGTTTTTGTTATAAATAAATTGTAAAAAATATTCAATTTTATTCCGTGTAATCTACAAAAGATATACATAATTTACACATACATACATATCTTCACGGGTGCCTTACGGTGCCCGAGACCGCCTGGACGGCCCCAGGGTACCCAGCGGAGGGGTTTTAATCCCACCTCGTCGTAGCCGATGGTACGAGTCTACATCGAACAAGTGGCTAGCTCGTCGCGATGTTTTGAATAGACTCAATAACCCATCTATAAACAGTTTCACAAGTTGATATAGTGAAACCGGGTTTAACGTGCTCTCCGAGGCACTATAGTGGTGTTGTCAAACAAATGTACATAATTTTTTTTAATTAAAAATTCATTGGTACGCACCGGGATTCGAACCAGGGACCTAAGTGTTTTTAAGTCCAAGGTCTAACCAACTCGGCCACCACGTACATAATTTTGTTTAAAATAATGTAAAATATGTTTTTTACGCTATTGTCTGATAGGATTTATATGTATATTTTTAATGTAGTCAAATATCGGCATCGAATCGGTATACGCATCATCGGTATCAATAGGCACCGATGATGCGTATATTTAGTTGATGTGGTTTTTTGTTTTTTTTTTATTATTAACTTTTGAAGATACTATTTACTTGTACATATCCATAGAGCAACGCGACCACAAGGGGGCTTAAAGAAAATTCAGGCGAGGCGTATTGTCGCGTCGCCTTCAATCAAAACTGTATAGACTTTGACAGGTGAAAGCGTATTATGTATAATCCATACATTTTTGACTGAGACGACACGACTGTCGCCTCGCCTGAAGCGCGTTAGTAAACTAATACTTTGACACTGGGTAATGTCACTACACTATGTGCATCTCTTGTTTTCTAAGCATTTTTCAATATTCTTATCGCACTCTGTGACATTACCGAGTGTTAAAGTGTTAGTTTCCGAACACGTCAAAGGGTCTCTAGGGCCCCAGCCCAGAGGTTAGTGCCATACGCATGATTTCCCCTCTGTCAAATCAAAGGCACAAATGTGCCTGTGCGTTATTAACACTAGTTGCATACTGATTTTTTGCCAGACCAAATCTAGCTCTCGAGAGAACGCGACTAAACAAAGTTGCCCTATTGCTCAGTTTTTTGGTACAAAAAGCGGTCTATGACATAAAATTTTCAAAACGGTGTTAGTTTTCATATGTAAGTAATATTATTTCTAATTAATATTCTTTTATCAAAGTAAACGGAGTTTTAGACGAAATTCACAAAAGCGTCTATTACAATCTGTCGCTCGATAAAGCGACCGACAGTTTTTCACACTCTCGCAGAAAAATTGTATCAGTCGACCAACAAATCCAACATTTAGCCGCCTCCAGAAGCAAAGATATAATACATATTATATTTTTTTAACACCCAGACCATGACAAACTGTACAGAAAACCGCGTACTTTTTTTTTGCCATGAGTAGGAATCGAACTCACGACCTCCGGATACAACGCCAAAGGCGTGGCGCCACTACTTAAAAGCTTATATAATTATTAATTTGATTGTGGTTTTTGTTTGCTCTTTATTGTGGGGACTAAATGGCTTATAAATAAATTTATTGTGGTTTAAATGGCATGTATAATTAATAATCTAGGAAATAAATTAAATTGGTTATTAATCTCGCAACATTATTATTATTGCATTATTAGGCATAAATCTTGTAAATGTTTTAGAACTGGAATAATATAATATAATAGTTATCTAAAAACTCGAAAAACGTAAAATATTATAATCTATCGACACCACACTGCACATGCACTGTTACGAATTTTAAAGGTAGTACAAATTTCTATCTTTATAAATAAATAATAAAATATAACTTAGTTTTTTTATGTGATGTATCGACATTTTGGTAGCCCTAGCTGTATACATCCACAAATGTAAATGTAAGTTTTTTCAATATTTGAACATAAATTTGTGTTGATGTGTGCGTAATTAGTGTTTTTCTCATCGCTTATTGGCAGATGTATTGATGAGTGCTTTGTATCCCTCTCTCAAAAGACAGACTTTTTTGTATTAGATAAGAGCTCTATGGTATCTCACCCCATAGTCGCGTTGCTCTAAGTACATATCTATGTATCTTTCGTACGGTAATAGTACCTAAGGTAATTTTTATGTAATTTTTAAGGTAAATCCAAAGGGTAATTCTGGCCAACCTGTCTGGCAACATTTAACTATTTTCATATTCGTACTTGTATCCAGCCCCCCTAGCCAAGAGCATGGTCGTTTTTTACGCTGGAACGTCACAGAAGTGTGAAAGAGAACAAATTTGTTACCCTATTGGTGTATATATATTGTTATCGTGTTTTGGTTATTTCTGCAACGATAAAAACGAAAGTGACGTCATAATCAAATGTCATATTTTTCATACAAAAGTCTCTTGGGCTAGGGGGGCAGGGGCAATTCTGTTTCTTATAACGTGAGTGTTAGATTGTCAAAATAACGGCATGTTATTAGCGCTCTCTCCTCCAATCAGCGAAGGTAAAAAAAACACCTCTGCGGAAATCGTTATTTTGACAATCTAACGATCATGTTTGATGTTATAAGAAACCGAATGTGGCTGCTGAGCCGTTAAATGAATCTGTGTTATTCGTATTTTTTAAGGAAACCTTAAAATGCTCCACTTTTATTAATTTATTTTGTTACGGTAAAAAAGTTTTTTATTTTTTTATGTAGGACAATTTACATAAATTGATATGGTCACTAACTATGCTCTAGACTTGTACTATGTGTACCAGAAACAATGATATAATACATATTATATTTTATAAACACCCAAACCATGACAAACTGTACAGAAAAACGTACTAATATCTATTTGCCATGGGAGGGAAGTGAACCCACGACCTCCGGGTTTAATGCCAATGGCGCAACCACTAGTCTACGGAGGCTGTCAAATATTTATTAAAAATCACAGTTTTGAATATATTTTTAATAAATAACTTATTATTACAGTCCATATACTATTTTTTTCACTTAACGCGTTCCGACCTCAGCATCGCTGCCACGGATCGCTGGTTTTTTTAACTAACTAAAGCAGATATGAATATATAAAATAATTAATTAAATACCTATTTGTAGAAGGATATTCACATGTGAACAAACATCTGTCAAAAAGTAGTAGCTACAATTGCTAACTTTTCGTGTTAAATTTCTGGTCGCGGAACGATTGATGGTAACTTGAACATTGCGCTGAAAAAACCAGCTGGATCCGTGGCAGCGATGCTGAGTTCGGAACGTATAGTTTATTTGGTTTTTAAATTATTAACCATTTTGGAACAGCACCCTTTGAAGGAAGTCATGTATAGTTCATTTAATATTATTTCCATTATAGTTTCCAAAGTAATTAAATATTTTAGTAAAGTTTATAATTAATATTATACTTATTAAATTATTGTTTTGTAAAAATAAAATAATATGTTCTCAACTTACAAAAAAACATAAATTCCTAAATTATAGGGCATTGTATTGATAGAGCGTCATATTGTTGTAAATGTACGTAATGGAGTCTTATTTCTATTCATATTTTTTATATACAGTAAATATTGTACGACAAGTGTTAAAAACATTTTAAAGTTAATATATTGAATATATAATAAAATGTATTATAGAAAAAGATTAATAAATATTCAAACTATGTATGTAAACGCCCAAACAACCTCAATAACTGCTAGGTATGTGTGCCATCAAAATATTTTGGAAAGTGGTATTTTATTTTGAATGTGTTCAATTAAAAGTTTCAAATTGTTGGTAAAATTATATATACGAGGGGTATTCATGGTAATGTGGTTTGTTAGAAATTTTACCTCGTCGTGTATAATGGGATTTGAGTCGCTTTGTGGCGCGCGTAATTGAGTAGCAGTTTTATCTCGAGTCTAAAGTAAAATGTTTGACTTCCCGTTTTCAGGGTCTTCGTTTGTATGATTTGATACGGTTATATTAAAATCGTGTTAATGGTTTGGAGGTCGAATGAGAAAACGCAGCTAACGATGGCTTCAGACCAGCCATTGAAGAAGAAGCAGCGTATAGACGCACCTGACATTGAAGACGGTAGCGATAAATCTGCGGACGATATTATAACTGATATATTTGATTCTGACACGCCACTGACGGAGCCGGCGGAAGAGTATGCGGTAAGGAACGGAGAATCTCCAGACAGCGGTACGGTGAGTGAAGATGCAGTAGATTGTGCAGCTACATTGAGGCTACGAAACATCAACACCGAAAGCTTGAGCCCTTCATGTTCCAGTTGGAATGCGGTAGATGATAAGTTTTTATCCGAGTTGAGAGTTTTACAAATGAAACTGGTCAGTCAGTGTTTGTGTTGTGTCAATGAGACTGTAATAAGTCAGTTGTTTGATCGCCAGCTGAACATTATTGAGTGGCCACTACCATGTTCTCTAACTTTTCTCTCTACAATGCAATTAATGTTTGACATTTACTTGAAACAGAACCACACAGGAACTATATGTTCTAGATTGATGTATGCATGTGATATGTTGGTGAGGAATCGTCATGATTGGATTACAGAAATTATAGAGTTATCAGATCATAAAAACAAGTTCATAACATTTGTAGCAAGTAAAATGTTAGCCAGCTTCCTCATAGTGGCTAAAGACACAATCAATGAACATTGGTTACAACAAATAGCAGAAAATATTTATTCTTTAGATAGAATTAATAGGATAACTGTGCAAAAAATTAACTATAGTTTAGATGTTATTAAAAGGATAGTTGAATGGAAAGATATGGAGCAGCATCCTTTAGAAGACACCCATTATATAAATACAGCTGCTCCGGTGGTGCAGGAAGATAATCCATTTCGAAGTTCTGTGGGTTATGGAACAGCTGCAAGCAGTTCTCAAACATCCAACACTCACGGCGAAGGCTTAAATAATGCTTTCTCTAACCTACAAACACACAGTGTACCATCAACATCTTCAACAAATGAGTCAGAAGAGGATAATTTAAAATCAATAAGTGAGCCTGTTTTAAAATTTCCTTTAAACGAACAAATAAATGGTAGGACACAAGAACCTTTGGAAACGCAAGCTCCGTCCAGAATGGAAAGAGTTACAGAAACTGGCTGTGTCACTATAGTTCTGACTGATTCAGAATCCTTTGACACTTCTCATATTAAATGTTTAACTATAAAAACACTTGAGCACCACTGGCCAGTTTTAGTTAGACATATGAAATGTCTTTTACAAATGTACCTGAATTTACCTAATGCTGAAAACTGTATATTTACATTTTTCTCATTATGGGAAAATATAATTAGCGTCCGTGCCAACCTGTCTGTAATAGACACAAAACCATTCTATGCAGACTTACAGGGTTTTGTGGACCTGCTAAGAAACACTAACTTGCCTAGTTTAATTTACACACATTTATTAAGTTTATTTAATGAAGTTTTATGCTACGGGTCTACTTTAGCATTACAAGATATCTTACCTGAAGAAATTTGTAGTTTAGCTCATTCTATAGTAAGGTTTGTCAAAGACTTTAGGTTACTTAGTGAAGTACAAGTTAAAAATGGTCAAAGTTTTGGCTTTATAGGTCACAATTGTCCAGTAGTTAGGAATTATTCTCTGGGGCCAGAAGTCACATCAAGCATACAATTGGTGGATCAGAATTATGGTGATGATGATAATGATGATTTTAATTCCAAGAATGAAGTGGATAAGACATTATTACAAAGAATGTCTTTGTTAGTACTTAAATCAATTGCTGTTACAGTAAAGGAAATGAGATGTGATTCCTCTGATAGTTCTATAGACTCTTCTGATTATAATGCAATACAAGATATGCAAATAGTAGAAAGATCCATTCGAGATGTGTTAAAGAAACTTGATTATTTTATAAGAAATACATTAGAATTCCATCCCGAAACTCCATTTACGAAAATGTTGATTCATTTATTTAGTGAACAGGATGATTATTTAATTGAATCGATGGTTTGTACTTTAGACATAACTGCTGGGATAGTGTACAGAAATTCCATGTACCCTGATTTAGAACCTATGTTAAATCCTATAGCTTCATTTATTGAATTTTTAGTGGTGGTATCTCATGATAGTGATGTGCTTCTGGACTATTTGGTAAGCAATGAAACATGTTTCTTGTTATATTTGCTTAGGTTCTTGAAATATGTTAGAAGGAACTGGGCTAAGTTTGTGGAAACATGTCAGCACTCAGACTCTGGTATCTTGCATGGCTTAGATGAGACTATGGGCATATTGATTAGGCTTCGATTTCAGATCAGTAGGTTAGTTTCTAAGTCACTGTTTCCATATAACATTAGTCCAGTTTTAAGGTTGTTGGAGTTGTGTGAGAGTTTGTATGAGGGAAATGAATTTAGTTGAATAGGTAAATAGTAAATGGGTTGTTAGTTATGTTTATGTTTAAAGTTTCAGTTGTCCATAAATATAGAGAAAGGCTTACACTTCATCTGATTTTTTATACAAAATCTATATATATATATACAATAAAAAGTTACTTTGATTTGACTAAAAATAGGCCAAATTGAATCCATATAGGGTAAATAACAATAATCTAGAAAGTTTTTAGAATTCATACTTGTTGGAAATTCTATTATTTTTATTATTGGTGGAATTATTTATATGTAGTTTTTTTTGTTATTTAAACTAGCTGTCAGTTCTGGTCAAAATAAAGGGCATATTATATTTACAGGGGGTTTAGATATACAGGGATTTTATTGTACAAAGTTTTAAAATATATTAACCAGAAATAAAACATGTGTTATATTTATTATTTGGCTTTATATTTATGTTGACAACGAGGCTTGTAACTTGGGCATTGCAAAAGTGAAGACTGCAATTATAAATGAAACATTCCAAAATGGATTAACTTTAGAAATATTACTGTTATTTATATTGTATTTATTAGATTAATTAGTTTTATGTATGCATGTAGTTATGTAATAATGTCTTCCTTACATTAATTTTCCTATGGAGTGCCTTAATTAGTAAATAGGTGCTGAATATGTATAGTTGTCATTAATTGTGCCTTTACTAATAAAGTAATAATTTTTAGTTAAGCAATTTTTATACAGTCAATATTTTTTGTAATTAAAAAAACTGGCAAATATTAGAAATTTATTACATTTCATAAAGAAATAAATTTGGTTAGCTGGTTGATAATGCCTAAGGCATTAGTTTGCCTATGTACATTTTTTATGTGCAATAAATAAGAAATAAAGCAAATAGTATAATTTAAATATTTTTTTAACTCAACATTTAACAAACCAATAATTACTATATTATAAAAAGTATTGAAAAATACTTATTTTTACTTGGTTTAGTACATTTTTAATTATGTAAAATTATATAATAAGGGATCCAAATTGTATATTTATATATTGTATTTTTATAACAAAATTGTTACTGAATGTCCATTTAACATACTCAGTGATCATTATTTCAAACAATGTTTTTACTTTATAAAATTCTTTTATAAAATTAGTTAATCATTAAATGCTTTAGTAATTCTATTAAATCAAAAAAAGCAATCAAGTTTACAGTAAAATTATGAATTTAAAAAAATTTGAACCTATCCATATATCCCTTGGCCATTATAATAAGTTAATTATATTTTTAACAATAATGTGTATCTAATTATAATATTAGATAAGAAAGTTTTCATTAATTTATTAATTTTATGTTATGTGTTTTTGTACATTTTGTGTAATTAATATTAATACATAATGCAGCGTGTACATAGTGTAAGTTATATTTATTATAGTATCTATTTTTGAGCAAATTGTCCAATATTTTATTACTATTATTAATTTCACCAGAGGTGTGTTGCTGACAGGCAGATAATTATACAAATACAATTTTAATTTAATAGCACCTTTTTTATATAAAAATATTTACAGACTTTTGTAATATTGAAAACTATATGTTGTATGAGGTTTTGTCGAATTAATCGAGGACACATTAGATATTTATATAAATAAAATAACACACTGAACTTTGTAGGTCTGCTTACCTTTAGGTAGATAAAAAGTTACATGCTATTTTCCAATAAAAAAAAATATGTTCCTTAAAACTTTGAGATGTATACTAAAATAATTTTTCATGAGGGTGACCAAATGTTGAGAACTCTAGAAAAATTGGGCGAGTTGCTCAAAAATAAATCAAGCCATACCACTGTACATAACATGCCATCATTGATTCTTTTACATCAGTATTATACATTTTATTATATATTATTTATTTAGTACATTTGAAATAAATGTACTAATAATATTTTATATATTTATTTGTTTTGTAGTAAATCAGCATTTTTCTTTTAGATTCTTTTTAATTTCACCAGCAGTTTTAGTTTTTGTCTGTGGGTTCACTGGTTTTCAGGACACTACTGCATGAATTTCTTGTCGTAATGATCCTTCAGGGTGCAGTTATGAAGCTGTAGTACAAGTAGACTTGTAATAAAATTTTGTTGATCATTGTTGAAACAATGTATTGATCAACACTATTCATGGACTTTGTAGGTCTTATTACCTTTAGGTAGATACAATTTCACATGCGGCGGAAAAATTATTAAAAAATGTGGCATTTGATCAGTTAACTATAAAGTATTAAAAATAAATAATGAAACCCTGAGGGATGACATCTCAGCTAGGATTTGAGTTATTTTGGAGATGAAACAAATGCTGGAAATTTTGGATGCAATTATTTACCCAAGTTTGTTAAATTTATCTTTAAATTTCATGTAGCAAAAGCGTGAACAAAACCGAGAAGCACACCTTGTGTCAGTTTTAATTTTTTGATAAAATTTTACTTATGTGATATAATAATAATCTATTTTATTTGCGTTTTAGTAATTATCCGGCATCCGCTGTAAACCTGTTAGGCTACTATCCAGTATCTGACCGGATTTGTAACATTGGGCATATACCGGAAGTTACCGAATTTTAGTTTCATTTCTAAATTAGGTACCTACTTGAAAGTGACCACAATTTTTGCCCTTATTTTGAATTTTATATTCTTTTGATTAAATTCTTAATAGTTGACGATCAAATCGACAATCAGTACCTAGCCCGAATGTGCGTTTTTCTAACTATTATATGCGATTGAGTTAACTAAAATTAGTATAAAAAATATCACAGCGCCTCAACCGGGGATTTGGGGAACTAAATATGTGAGCGTGTGATTGGTGAAAATGTTAACGCAGTAGTATAGTTAACTCGAAAACTAAACGTTAAGAAAGCACTAGAACAGATTTTTTTAAAAATAATTTCATATATTTTTTTTCAATGAATCTCACTGTATTGTAACCTAATTTATACACAATCTTGCCATGAAATATTTAATAATACCTTTATTATGTTTTTGTAATATTCTGTTTAACTTTACCCATAATACTTAATAACTTATATTGTAATAAAAATATTTTTAATATTATATATTTCTTTTATTTACTTGCTATGAAAATAGAATAATATACAGAACAGCTCTAAAGCCTAAAATAACCTATCGAACGACTCCGTTCTTATTAACGCTTAATGATATATATATATCTTCACGGGTGCCTTACGGCCTAGACGGCCCCAGGGTACCCAGCGGAGGGGTTTTAATCCCACCTCGACGTAGCCAATGGTATGAGTCTACACCGAACAAGTGGCTAGCTCGTCGCGATGTTTTGAATAGACTCAATAACCCATCTATAATCAGTTTCACAGGTTGGTATAGTGAAACCGGAACCGACAGCTTAACGTGCTCTCCGAGGCACTATAGTGGTGTTGTCAAACAAAAGTACATAATTTTTTTAATTAAAAACTCTTTGGTACACACCGGGATTCGAACCAGGGACCTAAATGTTTTTAAGTCCAAGGTCTAACCAACTCGGCCACCACGTAGATAATGATATTTATATTTATCCCTATAAAATAATATAGGACATTACAAACTCTAGGCTTGTACTATGTGTACCTACTAGAAACAACGACATAATGCATATATTTTATAAACACCCAGACCATGACAAATTGTACAGAAAAACGTACTAATATTATATTGCCATGGGTGGGTGGAAAGCGAATCCTCGACCTCTGGATACATCGCCAAAGGCGCAACCACTAGTCTACGGAGGCGGTCATGTTTTGTCTCGGGCTTAGGGAGCGTTACATCAGCGCGGGTCATGGAAGTATATGAGCAGTGCCCTAAAGAACGTTTTTTTTTAATGTAGCACGGCATGTGACTTTGTATTCACCTGATGGTACTGTGAGTGATAAATACACCGCTCCCACTAGCTTGCTTTGAAGAAGCGATGCCAGCTGACAATGTATTGTTTTTCTTAATAGCTAGCATCAACCTTATCAGTATTGGTAACGTATGTTACTGAAATAAACGTATTTTATTTATTATTAACACTGAAATAGATAAATAAATAATAGGGACTAGTAAGGGCAGGGGCTAAACCAGGATTATTTATTAGTAATATAAAATAAAGGGCTCTCGGGCAAAAAAATATTGTTATAAAGTTTATCAAAATGAAGCATCTAACTTCGTACACAATCTTAAAGGTTAGCCGGCAGATATTGGCCGTGGCATTCAGTTCGACTTTGTACATAATATTGTTTACTGTGTAACGAATTTGATCATAGACAATAGATAAGATAGAAAACCTAGGTTTTAAATCTAAGGGTTTTAGATTTAAGATACCCTGCCCCCCTTCTTTGGATCCGCCACTGAGTGAGAGACCACGCTTCATACACAAGTACCACAGCAAATTTCTTGATGAAGTGGTTCCAATGTTTATGATTTTTTAGGCTTATTACAACACCGCCCATACAGATGCAAAACCGTCAAGTGACCTAGTCATGTTACGGCTTTAGTCTGTCGGTTTACCGCTTTCAGGAGGTTACCGCATCAATTTATTGTCGAGGTGGTAGTCTCCTTTCAGGGTGCGGTTACGAAATGGATGGTTTTTGTTAATTGACTTGAATTGATAAGATAGCAAGAATATTAAAACATACTAGTACTTTTGGGGTGTTTATAAAATATTATAGGTATGTACTTATTATATTCGTATCGTTGTTTCTAGTACAAGCCTAGATCTTAGTTTGTGACCAACGGGGTGATTGAGCGCACAACGTTAAGCTAAACTTTAACCGATATAATGCAATTCTGACGTGATGCAAACCTGGTGATATTTTTGACAGATAACTACGTCATTTTGGTTAAAGTTTATCTTAACGTTGTGTGGGGTAATAGGCCTATATACTGAGCAATGTGTAAATTGTCCTACATATTATTAATGCAATTCAACTTATTCGTCCGGATTAATAGTCTTTGCTAACCCAGTGCTTAGCACGAGCCATTGCTTAGAACCAAAGTGACAGTTGTTTCTATATTAGTCGGTGCTCCGAGCGGTGGCTCAGGCTAAAGCTTGGACCGTTGCTCGGCTAAGCATTACTCCCGATATTCCTTTGCTTGTCGTGCTCAGCGTTAGTCTTTTATTTCTTAAGTTTCTGTTGATTTTGAAATTTCTTGTCGTTTTAAGAAAATTATTTCCTATTTTTCTAGTATTTATTTTGTGTATTTCATAATTTATTCATACAGAATCCATGATTCCTTCCGTGCCAGTGCAAATTATACATTTTATATTATAAAACTTCAACAGTACAGTACCTATCTCCATGGAATTGCAACATCTCAATACTTTGAGGTTTTTGCACCAGGATTCCAAGTAATACACATATTTCAGCAAGCATTGGCTTAGCTGCGGCAATTTACTCGACTATTATCATGCGAAGCGGTTGCTCGGCTGAGCATCGCTTGGGTATTACTTACGTGAGCACAACTTGAGCCAGTGCTAAGCCATGATTATTAATCCGGACATTACATTAGCCCAATTCTTAATCGCATCATTTAGCCGACATAGTGGGAGCGATCAATATTGTTTAAGAACAATTATTGATCGACCCCGTTCATGTACTTTGTAGGTCTGCTCACCACCAGGTAGATGTCATATCCCAGGATGTTGAAGACAAGACACATGTCGTGCTCCAATAAAAAAAAAACAGTCGAGCGAATAAATTATCAACCTGATGTAGAACACTCATACAGAATTTTGATTCTTGTATATTTATGGCTTCATAAAAATTTATAGAAGCCTTGAACACTTTGGTTATAGAAAGTTTTCTCTCATTTAAGCATAATGATTTTTGTTGCTAATAAAGAGACAAAACCTTCCATAACAGGTGTTCTTCAAGGACAAGTTTTTATGAATACATAAATGATTCTCCATTGTAAAGTGACAAGTTTAAGGAGAGTATTCCTTTTTTATTCGGTCG
This sequence comes from Monopis laevigella, assembly GCA_947458855.1. NCBI lineage: Eukaryota > Metazoa > Arthropoda > Insecta > Lepidoptera > Tineidae > Monopis > Monopis laevigella. The sequence continues at coordinate 3,016,885 of OX381577.1, read as the reverse complement.
TGTGTTCCTTTTATAGGGCGATACCAAAAATGTGTTGTTTTAGGAATAAAAACAATATATATTTTAATAGATTTTATTTCAGCATGTCTTCTAGGTACATTAATATTAATAAATGCAAAACTTGAGTCTCTGTCCACGAGGCATTCGTTAACGACTTCTAATTTTACTTTTATATTGCTTTATTTGAAAGCAATATAAATTTTACAATATTATTCATGTTTTTTATCATTATCACGCAGTCTGTTATACCTATATAGTGAGGGCCAACCAAATTTGGACAAAGTTATATATTTTTCACCACTTTTTTAGTCAATATTGTCTTATTCCTATTAGTATAGTAGGACTAGTGGGATTCTCACTAGTACCTATTGAACTTGTATATATTTGCGTTGCTACTTGTTATTAAAATGCCTTTATTATGAGAACTCTCAATTTAATTGCAGTCATTATTATATTTACATATAGACCCTCTACTGTACAACTCTGGAACTGCACAACAAATGCCAAACAGGTTTTCTGATGAACGACAAAAGAACTATAAATTGTATAGTATGGTAGGCTTTATACAAGTCTTTCTGTTAATAAAATATCTCTATTATAAAAACTGAAATCCGAAGGTATAAAATTGACAAGTGGCACGTAGCACGGCACACGAGATGTATTCAATACAAAATGTCTATCTAGGGCGCCATGCTACGGGTCGCGGTAAAATAAAGAACTTCGCATTTAAAGCGAACTAATTTACATAAAATATATTTTAATATAACACATTATAGCCGGCAGTAAAATTATTAGAAAAATCAAAAATAAATATTAATTCAAATAATACTCGCATTCCCCTCAAATTGGTGCATTTCTTTAATTAAAATTAAATTATTAATTAAAATTATTGAGTTACTAGCATTATACAGTTACCTAATAAAAGGACTTAATTAATAAAATATGTATAGTAAAATAATAAAATAGTACCAATTTCTGCCGCTAGGGGCGATTTTATCTAACCGAATTTTAAGGCAAATTTACCTAAAACTGAATGAATTTCAACTTGCACTTGTAACATCTTATAACATTATTACTATCATGGATGCTCAAAATAATAAAAAAATCTTGAAACTTAAAACAATTATATTAAAAAAAATTAAAGGAAAAATACATATTTACGGTAGGCACCCGAAGGAAAACTAACAGCGCTCCAGGCGAGAGAAATCGGCATTTATCATCACCAATAAAATAAATTAGTGAATAAAACAATGTAAATAATTAAAAATTAAATCAAAACCAATAATAATGTAATGAGTCAAGTTTTTAATTCATTAATTACAAGTTCATACAAATTGTATATATTATAATAGCATAGCTTAGAAAATAACATTACAAGTAGAATTTCCGGCAAACTTTTAGAATACATTTTCTAACAAGTGTTTTTTTAATCTGCGCGAAATTACCCCCACTAGGGCCAACTGTGATCTAGTCGCGGTAAAACTACAGTTGAACTAAAGAGTTATTCCAATTTTTATTTATGTTTTTCAATATTGTTCCCATAGTAAATTGCCGAATTTGTTTGCATAATTTTATTATTTGAATGTGATTTAGTTAGAATATAAGATTTTGCAAATAGTTTCTACTATAGTCGCTAGTAACAATAGATTAGTATCAACCAATAGGATTGCTTTATTTTTCAAATAAAGCTCTCTTATTGGTTGATCTCTATCTATAGTTACTAGCGACTATAGTAAAAACTGTTTGCAAAAGCTTGTGGTAGACTGAACCGTTGTTGATCGGTAGGTAATATAATATTGCCTTATACAAACGTACTTCCAAGATATCAGAATTAGATTAATTATTGCAACTTGGCTGTTGGTTGAATTATTATTTTTGTGATTTTTTTTGTATTATAATATTTAAAAAGATATATAAAAATTACCCTACACAGCTTGATTTATTATTGCAATGACGGCAAAAAATATATTTTCATTCTGCAATAAACAGTAGCCGAGTAACTATGGAAGGGTGAAAGCTCATTTTGAATGCAGTGTTCTTAATTTCAAATTAGAGGTTTTATGCATAAAATTTCGGATCATTGCTAATTACAGTTCAGATTTCTTTCAAAAAGGGGCACCAAATACTTCAACATTTTCAGTTTTACTGAAACAGATATTAACATCAATAAACTTTCGTGAAGTTTTTCTGTAAGATTCAATTTTACCTACATAAATAATACCTAAAGACAATCCATAAATCATTAGCAAGAGTTTTGATAACCGTAGATGCTAGCGTCTACAGTTAGGATATCACCAATAGGATGGCTTTATTTATGTATATAGTATATAGAAATCTATTTGTGAGATCCTATCTATAGACGCAACATCAATCTTGATTAATATTGTGTATTTTTTTTATGGAATCAAGTACGATAGTAGTGCACTAAATATTGCACAAGACTGGTTGTTGATGAGGGAGTCACTGAATAATTTAAAACCGTTAGGTTTACATTATTATTGGGTTTCCTTGAATTAAAATGCAGACGCGGAAGAGAAATAATCTTGTACAATGAACAGCTCACTCGGGTCTCTGTCACTCGTGTTCTGTAGCTCTACCATGAGTTTTTACAGATGTTACTATATTCTATAGTAATTATAAATATGGCATGCGATCTACCTGGTGGTGAGCAGACCTACTGAAGCGCATGAATGGGGTCGAATAATAATGGTTGTTAAACATTAATCGCTCCCACTATTTGCATTACGAGTATATTTTAATATCCTCATTGTATTATTGTCAATTCAACCACCTGTTTGGTAGCCGCATCCTCTAAGAAGACTACCACCTCGACTAGAAATCAATGCAGTAGTCTCCTGACAACCGGTGAACCCACATGACTAGGACACTTGATGGTGTTTGCATCTGTATTACTTGAGACTACATTGAACGCAGTTAGAAAAAAAGTCATAGTAGAGTAACATACAATAGCGCCATCAATCCATGGCGGTAATAGTGTGCGTGAACGACAGAGACTAGTAGCGTGGAGTGATCTACTGTCGCTTGCGTACTATAGTTTAGCACAGTAATTAGTCGGCTTTCCTGGGCCTCCGCTTCCTCACTTCAGGTGAAGGTTGCTCCTTCTCGCTGTCAGTCTTGGTGTCGCTACCTTTGGACTTGGTGCCTTTCTTTCCAGCATTTTCTTCCTCGGAGCTCTAAAAGTTAAAAGCAAAAAAACAATAAATAATCTATACATGATATAGAACTGGTAAATACGGTGTCTACATAATTAGTACATTAAAAGTGCTGGAAGACACAAGAATTTTTCAATTATTATTATAAATGTTTATATAAAGATAAGGACTAAAAAATATGTGACCATATTCATGGTGAGTTTGGAAGATTGTTCTTTAAGCTAATATGATGCAAATTGATCAACTTTTCCCATGAAAATGTCATGTGTCAAATTGGTTTTATTTTAACAGTACTAGTTAGTATCTCTATAATTAGCTTCTCTAAGCTAATTAGTTGTTTTATTGGAGCATGGCATGTGACTTTGTATTTACCTGGTGGTGAGCAGATCTACAAAGTTCATGAATGGGGTTGATCAATAATTCTTAAACAAAATTGATTGCTCCCACTATGCTGGCTAATTGATGCGATTACGAAATGGCGAAATTGCATTAAGAGTGTATTTTAATATACTCGCTGCCTTTTTGTTAATTCAACTCATTTCGTAACCGCACCCTGAAAAGAGACTACCACTTTGACAAGAAATTGATGCAGTAATCTCCTAAAAACCGGTGAACCCACAGACTAAACGCGAAACATGACTGAGTCATTCGGCGGTTTTAGCTGTATGGGCAGTGGTAACGAAACCGGTCGGCTGGTCAAAAGAAGTTATGGAGACCTTATTTAAAAAAAAACATTTGTGAAACAAGTTTTAGTCGATGGGAAAAGTGGTTCGGTTTGATCAGTAGAGCCTCATGTTAGCCCAAAGTACCACCTTCCAAAGTCCCCCTGTATGCTGTTGACTTACATCACTGGGAGAGTTTCTTTCAGCATCACTATCGTCGGCCGCGTCGTCTATAATGTCTTCATTTATTAATTCCTACAAAAAAAAAATGCATACATATTGCATGAAAAAAAAACACCTATTTTACATTCCTATAGTTAAATGTCTATATTTAAAAGAAATTTAGCAGACTTAAAGATAGATCAATGGTCATTTTCTCCGACATAACTAATGATCCAATTTAAATTACTAATCTCCAATTTTTTTTTTATGTAAAACTCTTTTTTGAAAAAAAACAAAAATAATGACAACACAGAAAAAATAATAAATATAATGACTGACAAAAATATTATTTTAATTCTGCAACAATTGTGATTGTAAAGTGAAAGTAATTGAGTATAATTGAAACTCCATAGAGAACGCGGAGTTGCCATAGGGTGTTTTGCGTAGTTGGGTCGAGCATTTTATGTATGCTGCAATATGCATATCGGTAACTCAATGGCTATGTTCCTCTGTTAGTTTGTGTGAAGCACCAAAGTTTTTTACTTGCTGGTACCTTTTTCTCCGGGGTATCTCCGGAGGGATCGACTTTACAACTAGTGTTTACGCCCTTAAAGATACCGATCCATATAACTATGTTAATGGGATTGATGGTCATTTAAAAATATCTACAGCCAATATAATGATAATATAATATAAGAACTAATATTTAAGGCGTGGATAGGGTGGAGAGGTCGGTCGCCTCGGTGGCACCCTATGTATGGCAGATGATAATCGGAAGGTCAATGGAATCAGCTAACCACCTAGTCTTACACTAGTTGGTTATGTAGCGTGCATTCGGTTGGTTGGTTTTTTAAATACTTTTATTTAATGACACCTTTTATTAATTAATCTATAATGGTAATATATATATATATATTGCAGCCTAACCAAACGCACCCTAGACCTTATTGTTAAAACTATTTTTTTTTGACTATTCATAAATATCTGTAAAGATTTACATGAAATAAATAATATTTGATTTGATTCGCGATTACGAAACCCTTAATTTCCAGCAATGGCTTCTAGAAATGTTTCATATAAATTGGTTCAGAAGTTTTAATAAGATCTAATATTTATGATTCTTACATTGTCTTCATCAGATTTCTCCTTCACAAAGTCGACGTCCCCCTTTGAAAATTGGTGTAGTTCTGCCTGCGAGATGGGAACTTTGGACGATCTCTTTGGCGGGTATAGCAAGTCTATTACACATACTAGAATCTGAAAATATATTTGTTACTTAGTTACTGTTAGAGTATGGAACCTTAATTAGCTTGGAATCACCATAGGAGTGGCTAATTTTTTGATTTAAGTGCTTATTTAATACTTTACAGTATAGGAGAGAGAGAGAGAAAATACTGTTAGTTATCCATGGTTTCTCCATCTTGTGGTTGGGAGACAGGGGAATAACCTGCTGGATTGCTGGACTTAATACCCCGAAACAGGGTTACAAAGCCCTTTCCTAATTCAACTTTTCTCTTTACTGTGGTCGCTACTCTCTCCCCAACCATATTATAATAAAAAATAAATACCATCACTGGTGCCAATATGGCTCCCGAGAACCATAAACGGCCTCAGGGTCCCAGCGGAGGGATTAACCCATCCTCATTTCGCCGATGGTATTCGGAGGCAACACCTAACAAGTGGCGAGCTTGTTGCGGTGTTTATGATGAAATAGCCTCGTTGTATAAAGCGGTCACCCATCCCAGGCCGGTCTTGTTGTCATCTGCTTAACCTTGTTATCAGTTGCACAGTGACTTAACCCCTAGGCTGGGGCCGCTTTTTTTAAATTATATTTGGAGCATTTACTTATATTTTGAGGGTATTTTGTACAATTAGTCCCGGCAACTGAATCTTGAGTAGATACTAACACTGGTATTCATATAAACTTCATAAAAGTAGGTTTTGTCTCTTTTTTTTTAGCAGCAAAAATAAATGAGTGTAAAAGAGATTAAACCTTATTTAACTTAAGTGTTCTTCAAAGACTCAATAAGTTTAATGAATAAGGCTATAACACTACCATCCACAAAATGAGGACAGGTTAATCCCTCCGCTGGGAGCCGAAAAAGCACCCATGATGGTATTTAACACTACAGCCATTGATTAATAAATGCCCGTCTGCAATACTCACCAAACCAAGGAGAGCTCCGATAAATATGGTGGCCACTGCAAATATGAGGTAAGATCCCCAGGTAGGCAACCCATATGTCTCCATCAGGGCTGTGTGCACACTCTGAAACAAACTCAATGGTCAGTCTCCATAAACATGTTCCAGGGTTGGAGTATCAACAAACAATACTGGAGTTTAACTTATTTCTTTACAAAAATTAAGTACCTAACCCCATTGTTTAATAATTAACTTTAGACTTTGTAGAATAATTGTACAGAAAAATCTCATGTTAATTCTGTTAGCATCATCTATGCTGCCAAAGCATAAAATCAACCAAGCATTTTGTAACTGCAACCTTAAATGAGACCACCATCTTGACAAGAATTAATGCAGTTTTCTGAGAAATAGCTCAATTCAGCAATTGCATACTGTATAATCATCAGGGTCTCTTTTATCCATTCTTAATTTTAATAGGTGAAAAGAGACAAGATATACATACATACACATTGGGGCGCCCAAGACTGCTTAGACGGCCCTAGGGTACCCAGCGGAGCAGTTTTAATCCCACCTCTTGTAGCCGAAGGTATGAGTCTACACCGAACAAGTGGCTAGTTCGTTGTGATATTTTGAATAACTCAAGAACCCGTCTATTAACAGTTTCACAAGTTGGTATAGTGAAACCGGGACCAACAGCTTAACATGCTCTCCGAGACACTATAGTGGTGTTGTCAAACAAATGTACATACATTTTTTAATTAAAAACTCATTGATACATACTGGGATTCGATTGGGGATTGATACACCAGGGACCTGTTTTTTTGTGTCCTGTGTTTTTAAGTCCAAGGTCTAACCAACTCAGCCACCACATATATTACAAGATATACTTGAGTCAAAAATGAGTTTGAGTAGCATTTAAGCTATGTATCACATTCTAAATAATAAGAATGACTAGACAACTTGTCTAGGAGCTGAGATTGTTACTTTGCGATTATTAAGACTAATAATATACAAGACACACATACTACCCTGGTCACAAACTAAGCTGTAGGCTTAGACAATGTGAATTATGTGTATTGAATAAGTGTGAATTGAATTGGAACTTCTGGATTGATGCAGCCCCTAGACCATGGAAGATATTGTGTGTTTGAATTATCCCTTCTAAACAAAAGTAGTTAAAAGAAGGCTCTAACAATACAGAAACTAAGAATATCAACTCACCCTTAATGTCTGACTCAGCTTGAAGAAGCTAGCTACAACAGACATCTGCACAGAGTCAGGGGCTTTCCAGCTGGGTACAGGCTCCATCTGTCTCCAGCGCTCCTGTCTCAGATAGTCCAGCATGGAGTCAACATCACGAGGACCTTTGTACTGACGGAATTCACCAGCCTTCACACTAAAATGGATATATGGTATTACATTTTTATTAATACCTTTAAAGATAAAATTGCAATTTATAAATAATTTCCTCATTGCCAGCATTATTTTTGTAGCATGATACTTACCACTAAGTCAACAAGGTATAAGTTACTCCTTACACAATGACAGTGCTTATTACCTATTTATACACACACACCCTTTATGTGCATTCTTCTAAATATTTTTGAGTATTGAATATATGCAAATGTTCTGTTTCCTTATTTGGTTTTCTGATCAGGAATTCATTCAGATACCTAAAGGCTCTGCTAACATACAAAATGGATATGAGAAAACTTTCTCTCATATCCATTTCATATTGATTTTATGACAGCTGAAAAGTACTAAACTAAAGTGACTTGTTAATTTTTTTTAAATATAATTAATTTATTTATAAGGATATATAAATTAGCAGAAGAATAAATACTCTTCTGCTAATTTTATATAATTTATGTTTAATTGGTTAGAAAGTTTAATATTATTAAGTAGACATTGTTTTGGTGCTTTTAATTTTGTTTTTTTTGTTTGTCCTCTTTATATACTGGACATACATTTAATATTCATTTTTAATTATAATGGTAGAATATGTTGAGTTTTTAATTTTAATGTGCCTCTATTTATACCATAACTTATATTAATATTCGTTAACAATAATTACATAAAACATACATGAACAATTACTTAATTTATTAATAAATATACATACATTAATATGTAAACTTATATTGTTAAAAATACTTACTGGAATATAGTTGGCAGAGCAGTAACAACAAATCTGCCACTTAGACCTGGCGACAGGGTAACATCCACGGCCCCAGTCTTGACTGAGAACTTGGATGTGCGGATGGAAAGCTCTCTCCATGCTGACTGGAGAGCATTGCATGCTGGGCACCAGGGGGCGTAACTGAAAGGAATTATATTATTTATAATACATAGAAATAGCAATATAATGGAATCTAATTCAAATTAGTAGAATTAAGGTTGACCTTACCTGAATACCTAAGTAATTATCACATCATCAGTGATTCATACCTGCCCACTGTCTTTTCAAACCTACATAATTCTATATTTTAGAATGTGGTATAGATGCAAACAATAATGTTTTTAATGACTGGGTATATAATAAAAACAATAAATATGGGAGAAATAATATTATTTTCTATAATTGACCTTGGAAATGGTTAATGAACTCTCGCAGCAGGCTGTGTCTAACCATTGACAAATTGTCATGAAAAATGGATCAAACAGGAATAAAAAATACGCAAATAAAACTACTCTTAATAAACTACATTTGTATGTAAGTTACTTTGTAAATAATACGTTGCTTATTTATTAATATTATTATCAAAGATATGACACGTTTTTTTAACAAAAACTCGACACCGACCGGTACGGCATATATTTTACTTACAATTCCACCATCCATTCCCCATCGAGCATATTCTTCCAATTATCTTCATTTAATTCGTTTACACTACTATCTACCTTAGAAGAATGACACAAAACTATCGAAAAATAGAAGAAAAAGGTAAAAAATTGAAAAATTCTTTGTGCACCCGCCATGTCGGATATTTTTTGACTGGTGGGGGGCGGGGAGATAGTGTTGCCGATTTTAATAAATGAACATCTGTTTGGTCTGTGATTATTTGATGCTCAGAATAATAATAATAACAATGTTTATTAGTTCTCAGAAGAAAAATAATAACAATGTTTATTATTATTCTGTGATTTGAGGTGTTTTCCAGTAGTTTTTTTTGTCTTCTGGATTTTTCTATCGCTTATCTTGATGCGATGATAATTCAGCCTTTCCAGTAGTTATTATTTAACGCAATAGATGGCGATTAGTCGCTATAAAATAATAAATGTTATATAAAAATAAAATGCTGGTAATATAAAAAATATACCCTAAATTTAGGGTAAATAGAAAAATAAATACGATTAATATATAATAACTTTTTTTAATAGGGTATTTGTTTTAAAATATGTATATATTAATATTATTAATATTTAAAATAAACCAATGTGTTCGAAGCAATTTTACAAAGTTTTTAAATACTTGTGTCGGGAGTCACCGCTCTTCACTATACAAACATTTTTATCCTCAGTGACACATTTATAATAAAGATAAGTATTAAGTTAAATAATAGTAAGTCAATTTTAATAGTAAATCTGGTAAGTTACCAGTAAATAAGTAAATAATAATATAGACATTGTGTCTAGTGATAAGTGATTGATATCACTACTAGACAATTAACCCAGGTACAAATATACACACACATAAACATCTACCTAGCATCTATAGGATCAAATACTTATGTAAAAAAATACAAAACATTAGGTAGGTACCGCTTATGGTGATAATATTACAATCCTTGATTTACTCTTACCATTTATTAAGCAGATCATACATTTTTGCTTCTGGCCAGTTTCCATCTTTATGGCGTAAAGCCTTTATAATACCTCTTCCCAAAATCTCCACATCAACTCTTCTTACGCACTATATACCTACCCATTTCCGTTCTGCCATTCTTATCAAAGATCTTGGAGTCTGTAGTTAATAAGCAACTGTCACCTTTTCTTCATGTCAATAAAGTCCTAAATTCCTTTCAATCTGGCTTCCGTCCTGGTCATAGCACATCTTTAGCTTTACTTAAAGAAACTGAAGATATCAGAACAGCATGGATAAAACTAAAGTTACAATTCTAGTACTAATAAATTTTACAAATGCATTTATTACAGTAGATCCAGATTTGCTGATTGCTTTGTTGTCTCGTCTTGGGATATCATCGGAGGCTCTTGTGTGGTTTTCGGATTATTTGCATGGTCGTCAACAACAGGGGCCTTACCAAAGAGCCAATCGATAATCGAATCGAAATACCCATTGAAAGCCAAATGTATAGGATTTGTTTCTCATCGATTAGGCTCTACCCATAGAGTAAAATTCCTATACATTTTTATCGATCGATGCGGCGATTCGATTGGCGATCGTGTTCTTTGGTAAGGCCCCAGGTTCGCATTGATGGAACATCGTCGGAATGGTGTGAGATGAACATGGGTGTCACACAGGGAGGCATTCTTTCACCTTTACTGTTCTCGTTATTCATTAATGGAATCACAACGTCATTTCATTGCCACTATCTATACGCCGATGACTTGCAGATATATGTGCAGACCGATATTAATACAATTAATAGCTTGACTAAATTCAGATCTTTCAAAGTCAAAGTCAAAGTCAAAGTCAAAAATATTTATTTCATGTAAACCTTTACAGGCATTTATGAAAAGTCAAAAAAAAAAAAAAGTATATATAAGGTCCCGTGTGTACTTGGCCAGGTCGCCATTCCTCCCACAGACAAATGTTGAGAATATAATACAAAATAAACAAATCGTAAACTATTAAACTATTGTCCTTGCGGGAAGAAAAAAAAAAAACAACCCAACCGAACACACACTACATAACCAACCAGTTTAAGACTAGGTGGTTAGCTGGTTCCATTGACCTGTCAATCGTTGACTGCCCTGCAAAAGTGCCACCAAGGCGACCAACCTAACAGACCATGCTACGCCCCAAATATACCTACTTTAGTATAGGTAATCAAAATATACCTACAAGTAGATAGATGAAAGGTATCTTTTAGGGCGCAAACGCTGATCACAAGTCGATCGCCTCAGAGACACCCTGGAGAAAAAGGTACCAGCAAGTAAAAAACTCTGATGTTCCACATGTACCGTATCATCGGAGGAGCATGGTCCTGCATGGTTATTGACTTAAACCTATGCTTATAGCATGTGGTATATACTCTTATCCTACTGAAGAGCACGCGTAGAACACCCCAAGGCAGATATACTATCTTACAATATTGAAAGTACAGAATTACAGAACACAACATTTCTTTGATGCCAGCGCCGGTCTATCAGCAGAAGATTTTTCGGGATCTCCGCTTCTTATATGATAACAATCAAACGTGCGTGCCCAGCGGAGATCCAAGGCCCCCACAGCAGCACCCGATCTCGGACGTAACGTATGTGTCAGCCATCCTTCTGCTCAACCAGGCCCTTAGGGTGCAGACCAGAACCCGGCACACGCGCCACCACACAAATGACCTTCAAAGGAAAGGAAATCCGCTAGATACGTATACTACTACATTGCAGGGCCAAATACATAGCTGAATCCAAGGCCTGCGCAAACATCAACTAGTTAAAAAAAAAAAAACATGGAAATGTATTCTATAACTCCGTTAACAAAATAACTTAAAATAAATAAGACAAATTAACATAAATGTTAAGTAATAACTAATTATTACCTTGTAGAAAATAGTAAATATTTAAAATTAAAATAATGATAAGGTTATAGTAATAACAAGTTATTACCTCATCCAAAAATATATAAAAAAATACCTATTGTAGTATAAAAATATATATATATATACCTATAATAGTAAGTATTATGAATTATTACAATATGACAGTTACTATTAGTTTAGAGATTCCAGACGCAGAGAGGACTGATTCCAGACATCTCTGTCATTAATATAATCATTAACTTTGTAATACGCCTTGGCTATTAAAGTTTGCTTTATACAATTTTTAAATTTTATATCATTTAGTTCTATAATTGATTTTGGTATTTTATTAAATAGCCTAATACTGTTTATAAGAAAACATTTATTAGTTTTTTGTAATCTGAATCTGGTATGTCAATTTTGTTTATATTTCTTAAGTTTCGGGTATGCCTATCTGCATTTTTATTAAACATATTATAATTTTTCTTAACATATAATAAGTTCTCAAATATGTATTGGGAGGGCAGGGTCATTATATCAATTTCAGGAAAGATTTCTCGAAGGGATTCCCGGGTCTTCATGCCGTAAATTGCTCTAATAGCTCTTTTCTGCAAGATAAATATGGTTTCTATGTCTGCCGCTGAGCCCCAGATAATAAGACCATAAGTCATAATACTATGGAAATAGGCAAAGTACACTAACCTGGCTGTTGCCACATCAGTTAATAGTCTGATCTTTCTGACTGCATATGCTGCTGAGCTCAATCTATTAGATAACGCGTTTATATGAGCTCTCCATTGCAGTTTGGAGTCGACTGTGATTCCCAAAAATACAGTGGAGTCAACAAATTCCAGTTCAGTATCGCCTAACTTCAGTGAACAGTTAATTACCCGAACGTTTGGCAAAGAAAATTTCAGGCACTTGGTCTTCTTAGTATTTAAAACCAAATTATTTGCTGTGAACCATTCAGAGACCATAGACAGAGTATTGTTTGCTGCTGACAATATGTTGTCTTTTCTATCAACTTTAAACAACAGGGACGTGTCATCAGCAAACAGCACTATCTGCGCTGTTTCTTGTACCATATGCGGAAGGTCATTGATATATACCAGAAACAGGAAAGGCCCTAAAATTGATCCCTGGGGGACTCCCATATTCACAAGAGATCCTTTAGATACACTACCATTAATGTTAACACATTGCGTTCTATTAGAGAGATAGGACTCCACAAGGTTTAACGCTACTCCGCGAACTCCATAGAATTCCAGCTTACCCAATAGAGTTTGATGATCTACACAATCAAATGCTTTAGACAGATCGCAAAAGACACCAATGAGATCCTGAGACTTTTCCCAAGAACTAAATATTTCCTCAATCAATCCAGTACCAGCATCTGTTGTATTTCTACCTTTTGTAAACCCATATTGACGATCGTGTAATAATTTGTTGATATTAAAATATCTTAATAGCTGACTTAGCATTATTTTTTCAAATATTTTGCTAAGCGCGGGTAATATGGAAATGGGTCGATAGTTAGTAGGGTCTGTTTTACATCCCGATTTGAATATAGGGGCTATTTTACTGTGCTTCATAAAGTCTGGGAAGACACCGTTATCCACACAACTATTATAAATGTCGGCTAAGATAGGCCCAATGGTGTAAATAATAGGTTCTATTGCTTTTACGGATAATCCCCATAAATCTTCCGTTTTCTTTTTATTTAACATTTTGAAGTGTTTTATAATATCCTCATTTGAGACATGTATAAAATTAAATTCTGTAAAATTTGGTATTTTAACATAACGGTTTAATAGTTCCTTAGCCATATTAGATGACGACTTAATACTATTCGTGACTTTAAAAGGTATATCAGCAAAAAACTTTTCAAATAAGCTAGCAACTTTATTTTTCTCAGATATCAATACTCCATTTTGTCTGATGGAAATATCATTTTGCTTATGTATGTTTTTACCAGTTTCATTATTTATTATTGTCCATACACACTTAGATTTATTTTTAGACTGTTTTAGTTTGGAGCTAATAAAATTAGATTTTGCCATAAGGCAAACTTTTTTAAATGTTTTTGAATAATTTCTAACATAGTTATGAAAATTTTGATCTAATGTACAGGATCTCCTATCATATAAATCATATAAAGTATCCCTGCTTTTCCTAATACCCCTAGTTGCCCAAGTAGCAAAATTAAATTTATCATTTATTTTCTTTGTCTTTACTTTACACACTTTATCAAATTCTTGGGTTATTAAATTATGTAAATTCGAATATGTTGTATTCGGTTTATTTGTATTATACTTGAAATTATTAATTTTATGTATGATATTATTATTTAAAATTACTAGTCTATTTTCAGTAAGAGGTCTGTACTTAATTATTTTATTGGTTGGTTTAATTCGCGCCTTAAAGCTAATCATCAGACATTTATGATCAGAGCGTACACCAGTAATGACAGAGTGATCTGAAATGGTACAATTAGTGAATACATTATCAATGCAAGTCTGACTAGTTGCAGTAATCCGAGTCGGTTCTGTGAATATGTTATTTAAATTAAAGGAGTTAAAAAGAGAAATGAGCTTCTGTTTGTCACATGAATCTAATAAAATATCAATGTTAAAATCCCCACATACAAATATTCGTTTATTTAAATCTAATATTTTTGAGAGTATATCCTCCATTGTATCTATAAAGTAAGATAAAGACGATGTTGGGGGTCTATATATGCATAGGATAATATATGAGTCCATCTCTGCACATGAAATCTCACAAACACGTTCAACAGATAGTTTTACGATATCCTTTCGTTCCTTATACTTTAAAGTATTTTTAATTAAAATTATAGAGCCACCTCCTTCACAGGAGGTTCTATTAAAAAAACTAGCAACTGAGAAATTATTTACATTAAAACACATTTTGTCGGACTTTAGCCAGGATTCTGTAAAACACATTATATCTAAGTTATATTTTTCTATTAATAATTCAATGTCAAGAACTTTGCTAGAGAAGCTTTGAATATTTTGGTGAATTAAGTTAAGTTTACAAATGTCCTTCTCTATTGTCACATCTAAAAGTTTAAAGTTGGTTGCACCACAACATTATTAGTACTACTACTAAATGATGATGTGGAGTCAATGCTTAATAAAATATTATTAGCTACCAATGTAGCAATATTTCTCTATACCTTCATAGGTAGTTTTATGCTATCCTGTGTCCTGTTAAAATGTCTAACAAATTTGTTTATGTCAAAAGGAGTAAACAAATTATTGTAGCAAGTCATATTATAAATACAATTATTTAAATAATATAAATGTTTATTCTGTTGTGCAGTATACTTTTTTGAATAAAGGAATGTACATAATGTAACATTCCTTACTCCAAGTTTAGACAAAAGATCTACACTGTCCAACAAGTCTCCTTTGCTTGTGTTTAATCCATTTCCTACCATAATAACTATATTACTATATGAATTGTAAAACTTGGAGGAAATGGATTTTACAATGTTCTTAAAACTATTGCCTGGCATACAATAGTTTGTCACAGAATGGTCTAAATGGTAATTAAAAATTTGACCCATTCCCTTACCAATACTGTCTGTGAGCAGTAAGGTGTTGTTAGTTATGTCCTTTGGAAGAGTTACGCTGGAATAGGCAATGGATGATTCAGTATTTGACAAATTTATCTGATTTTCGCAGGAGCAACAATTTTTATTTACAAATGACTCAAATCTCTCTGCATTATATTTGCTTAATTGGAGAATTTCATCCATATTTTTAATTTGCTCGGTAAGGTCATTCTGTGACAACTGATATTTTTTTGTTAAGTCAGAGAGACATAAATGTAAGCTAGTTATTTCAGTTTTTAAGTTTAATTTGTCACTATCATGCTGTTGTTGTAAATTGACAATATATTCACTATTTTGTTTAGATTCCAGCATGAGCCTACGGCAGTCCGCTTTTAATGAAATATTCCTAGATCTAATATAATTATTATTTAATTTATTCTTATATTTTTTAATGAACTTTAATAACTTAATATATTTTCTATTACTAAAATATCCACTATTTACTGTAGTTACACTATTATTAACTTTTAAGTCCTTGTCGATTAACTCATCATACAAACATAAGGTTTGTTCGCTTTGACACCTCTCCTTTTCCTCTTCAAACTTCTCAATGGTCCTAAGAGTTTCATTAAGCTGCAGCTCGAGATGGCTAATCCGATCCAATGCCTGCACATAATAATCACTATACAGGCCAACAGCAGAAAGCTGCTCCTGTACTTGATCCCGTTCACTACATACATCCTCATACTGGGTGTGGATTTCACTGAGTTCTTTTTTCAACTCCTTAATTTTGCTGTTAATGTTCAACAACTCAGCCTTACCATCGTCTCGCTCTTTTAATAGATGGTCACAAAGAATTTTAGAGTTTTTTAATTCAATTAGAGCAGTTTTTAATTTTTGTTCCAATTCTACCGCAGTAGCTCTTCTTGTGGTAGGAGGCATGGTCGACTCTGAAAATACAGTCCACACACAGTATCTGATTCTCACAATAATTTAAGAATATACAAAGCTACAAATATTACTACAATAGGTCCATTAAATTACTGATATTTACCAACCCACTACAACACATAACATGCAAAATACCATAACAATTCACAAATTGCTTATAGTTTATCTTAGCATAATATGTAATGTCAAGTTAGGTTGGCATCAAGCAGGCCTAGAATCATTTATTATTATATTATTTAATTCTAGTAAATTTACTATCCATCATAGTAAAATACTTTCCTTTGTATTACTCCACTAGAGGAGTTTGTTAATAACAAATACCTACATATCATACAAAATACCCAACAATATGTTAATAAAATTATGAGGCTATACTGATTTGAGTCAATTTACATTATTCATGACTGATAAAAGGAAGCTAGTTAATTAATTGCAAAACCATGTAGGTAGGTACCTAATATTTATATATGCATTACTTAATAATGTATTATTACACTACATAGATCATTTCTAATATATTATCTTGGTCGACCCGCTTTGGTGTTGTTGTTAACCCGAACAAATGTCAATCCAATATAATTGTGAGTTCCAGACTACTGTCTAAAGTTTATATGAGTAAGCTTGACTTTGTTCGGTGTAACAATGAGCCGATTGCGTTCTGCAGTGAGGTAAAAAATCTTGGTTTACACCTTGATTCTTGCCTTACATGGGGAGCGCAAATCACCGTCACTAGTCGCAAAATCTTTTCTTCACTGCACTCCCTAAACAAATTAAAGCTCCTTTTGCCATTAAAAGCTAAAATTTTGCTCGTACAGGCTCTGCTGCTTCCCTTACTGGATTATAGTGACGTGTGTTGTGTGGACCTTTCGGAAAGTTTGCTTAATAAAATGGAACGTCTACTCAACGCATGCATCAGATTAATTTTTTGCCTTCGCAAATATGACCACGTTATGCCTTTATATTATATAAATATCTTCAAAGCAGATTCACTTATGTTGGCTCGCATCACGACAAAACCCTTCTATCTACTTTTAATACAACCCTTGCCTTCCCCTCCCATCATACCACCTTTGTTTCTAAATCGTTTGCAGTTGTCGCTGCAAGACTTTGGAATAATTTACCAGTCAAAATAAGACAATCACCAAATAGAGTCATATTTAAAAAAAGAAGTGTGGGGCCCAGTACACTACCTTGGGGAACTCCAAAGGTAATATTCGCTCCATTACTAACAAAGCTGTTCACCTTTACTCGTGGTTTACGGTTTGTGAGGTAGTCGCGCCCTCATGCATAAAAGTATGTAAGACGAACTAAACTGTCTAAGTTTGCACACATAGAAAACGTGTAAAAACCTTGTCTGTATATGAAATACAAAGATAGAAAACTACACGCGCATACAAAGAACCCCAGCAATGTACTGAGAGCCTTTAGACACCGTCTTTTCGGATAATATAGGTATCAATTAACTTTTGCGCGAAATTGAAATGACACCAGCATAATTATAATCACGATATAAACATAAATTTAGCTTTTTAATTTTCTGAACATTTTCAAATATGATTTATAATTAGGAAAATGTATAATATTTTTTTTTTTGGTTTATAATAAACTCGTAATTATTACGGACTTCATTTGATTTCACGGAAGCAATTTGTTTTTTTATGTAGTTTGTTTGCACAATCGGTACGCGTGAGAGATTCTTTTTATTGTGGAGATAGTTTTTTAAAGATCTAATTTGAATTTCTTTAGGTATTAAAAATGAATGCAGTACGTTTTGTTTAGAAAAAAATAACAATTTAAAGTTTTTAAATCTTACTTCTGAAGAAAAAAGACAAGTTATTACAAATGGTCGTTGTGTGCCGCTATTGGATTTAAAAACGGTCAGCGGTAAGATAAATAGTATAGATAGATAAATTATTAATTTGGTTGACGGGTTATAGTCATATAAATAGATTGTTTTGTTTCCCTTGGTAAGCAGGGGTACAAAATCCATTATATTGCCATTTTTAACATAAATTCAGTGCTGCACTCACTGTTCCTTTTTCTCACCATTTACCTACTTTCAATGCGTATACTGTGTAATACCTATACAATACCTATTGTGTAAATTGGATACCTCAGGCTCCTTGATGGGCCGCTTTGAGTATCCGCAAAATAATATGTTCAAATATTTTTAATCAGTCATTTTGAGAATATGAGAGGTGGCTAAATCCAGCATCATTTTTCCTGAAATGCAGTAAATTTTAGTGTTTTTTTTATAGTATGTTTTTGTCTACCGTGCCTAAAACACCTATGCACGCGACTGCTGGTACCTATAAAGTGAAAAGGTTATTAAATTATTTAATAGATAACAGTTTACTGTTATCTATTAAATATTCTATTAAAATATTATATTAAATTCTTATTTTACTCCAGTATACGATTCTAATAAGTTTGTATACTCTATTCCTGGGGGGTGATTACGCGTCCTAAATTCGCACGCACGCGAATCGTTTTGACGTCATAAAACTATTGACAACTTCATTGAAAATAATTTTTAATTTTGAACTTTCACACAACGAATGGTTACAAGCTAGCCTCCCTTTGGTATACTTTAAATGACATATTCGACGTTGGTGCTTTTTTATCTTCTGCATTGATTTTGACTTTGACTTTGACTTTGCACTATGCACATGTTGTATCTCGTTTTCTCCATGTTACAGTCACAGGACAATGATATCATCATAAGCTATGCGCCTCAAGCACTACTTTTATAGAAAACTCGATACCCTCATTCTGATTACTCACTTCCAAGACATTGCCAAAAGTTATGGGAACCCCTATTATGTCCCAAATGTATAATACACTTTTAAACTTAGCTAATATTGTAGACCAAGCTTGTTTACGAGCCTCGTGTATCCTTCAATCTATAGTTTACCTTCTCCTCATATATGTACTCTATTTTTCAACAATTAAATTTCTTCGGAAAAATTTCAATTGTTGAAAATTTTCATGAAATTTACCCATCCCTTGGGCGTCAAGTCAACTACAGAAAATTGAGTTGAAAATTTCACGTACAATGTGTCATATATTTCACATATTTTTATTTTTTTTGAAATTTATTTTTTTATTGCCCTTCATACATACGAGTACGTACCTACTTCCAATATTACAACTTAGCTGTTGGTCGTAGTTCAATATTTTTTCTTATATTCGTAATATTTACTTATTGTTTGTATATATATTTTTTCTAATTTAGAAAAAAAAAATGACCCAACATAAAAAGATTATAATAAATAACAAAAAAAATATTTCAATTCTGCGACATTTGCGACAAACAGTAATCGAGTATTATTGGAAGTGCGGAAGCTAATTTCGTATGGAGAAAGCAGAGTTCGCTTACGAATGCAGTGCTCTTAACAATTTAGGTTTGAGGTTATATTTTAATATTTTTCGCTAGATAAAAAAAAACTATAATTTAAAATGAACTTCCGCAAAATAACGCCTGATTCAATTGTTTAAAATATATAAAAGTAAAAATATAATAGCTATTGGTTTAATCCATTAATTTTTAGACTTACGAAGCCTCGACTTCAAAATTTAGTTAATTTTGATTGTATGAATACAATAATAATAAACGATATAGTAATGGATATCCATCCACTAATGCCTCCGAGTATAGTATAGAGTTTGTGTGCACGGGTAAGGCTTCGAGTCCTCGGTCAGAGGGGCTTCGTCTACTATCGATCCGCTGCGGCCTTCCTGGAGGACCGACCAAGGTACAGTCTACAGTGGCCCGAATTATCAGAGGCTCTACCATGTGTTTGCGCATTGCAGCAACGTAACGTATTTGTTTACGTATACGTGAGCTACAACGACTACTACGGCCCTATTGGTTGTTGCACACGTATACGTATACAAGTACGTTGCTACAATTCGCAAACCCATGGTAGAGCCGCGTAGATGTGGGTGGCGCCGGACAACTGGAGACTGACTTTAAGAAGCCAGTAAAAGGTTTCGCGATCTCGAACGTCTAAAAACGTGTAAATGTTGTTTTCAGTAATATCAAAGTTTATTTCTACAGAAAAAGAACGTAGAGGTGTTAATATTACTTACTCGATCCTAATTAAAAAGTCGTATTTTTAATGAGACGAAGTAAACTGAGAGCGGCTAATGTTATTTTGTGAAATAATGTTGCCATGTTAAATGTAATAGTGATGCGTTCTGTTTTCGTTCAATCACAGGAATTAATGATTCTATGAATGAGTACATCGTTAATCTTATCTTATATATGTATCATCACGGGTGCATTACGGCGCCCGAGACCGCCTAGACGGCCCCAGGGTACCCAGCGGAGGGGTTTTAATCCCACCTCGTCGTAGCCGATGGTATGAGTCTACACCGAACCAGTGGCTAGCTCGTTGCGATGTTTTGAATGGACTCAATAACCCATCTATAAACAGTTTCATAAGTTGGTATAGTGAAACCGGGACCGACAGCTTAACGTGCTCTCCGAGGCACTATAGTGGTGTTGTCAAACAAATGTACATAATTTTTTACATTAAAAACTCATTGGTACACACCGGGATTCGAACCAGGGACCTAAGTGTTTTTAAGTCCAAGGTCTAACCAACTAGGCCACCACGTATATGTCTTATCTTACTATACAAAAAAAGGAACTATTCATATTTTTATTTTACTGTATAAAAGTAGGTCGATATCTACTGGTATGAATCGCTGCCTACAATGTCTTGGACTAAACCAAGAATACAAGAGTGGCTAACGAGCAAAAATATCCCATTCGAGGCAAAAATGTTTAAAGCTACTCTTATAGACATTGTACGGCAGCACAAACAAGAACACTGCGACAAGTATGCTGAGGACGAGATGGCAGCGGAGCATGGTATTATTGTTTTACGTCTGCCACCATACCACTGTGAGCTTAATCTCATTGAGCTGGTTTGGGCGCAGGCTAAAGGAAATGTTGCAAGAAATAACAAAATGTTTAAAATGACAGAAGTAAAAAATATTTTCGAACAAGGACTTAAATATGTAACCGCTGAAAAATGGAGCAGCTGCGTGGCTCGTATAATAAAAGAAGAAGACAAAATGTATAATCTCGACCACATGATCGTCAGTGTTTCAGACAGGTTAATAATTAATGTCACCGACAGCGACAGTGATGATTTTATGTCTGATGCCGATGAATAAAAACAATTGTAATATGCGTAATTTTTTATTTTCATTATCATTACACTGCACGTAAGGAGAGGCCATAACCTTACCACTGTCCTATTGGATGTTGAAGTCTTCGGAGAATTAATCATCTCAGACTTGCAGGTTTCCTCACGATGTTTTCCTTCACCGTTAGAGCACTCGGTAAACGTAGGTACTATACGTAGTCGTCGAAAAGTACGAAAACTCATTGGACCCTACATAGCACGACTTTTTTTTTTTTTTGGTAACCGGTACCCTATATTCCGGCGTACAAACCACTCACTAGGCTACCGACGCCATAAAGTAGCATGTTGATAATAATTATATGATTGTTTCAATCATTCACTTTGTCACAACACTATTTTTGTTTCATCAAAACCTGACAACACAGGGGCTCTTAAAGGACTTGTATCCAGAGCCGTTAAATAAATTAAAAAAAAAAAAAAAAAGAGAAAAAGCAGGCGAGGCGACATGTCGCGTCGCCTCAATCAAAAACGTATGTATTTTGACAGTGACAGTAGGCGTGAGGTACGCTGTCACCTGCCAAAGTTTATACAGTTTTGATTGAAGGCGACACGACACGTCGCCTCGCCTGATTTTTCTCTAAGGCCCCTGTAAAAACGTCAGGTGACTTCGTCTAATTAAAAATACGATAAAAAATATATTAACTTTTGAAAAGACACTCAAAGTTTGATTTATGATTCTAAAAATATTACTGTAGTTATCATTTAAAAACTTAACATATTTTTTATAAATAAATTATGTAATTAGGATCGAGTAAATAGAATCTACACCTCCATGTTCTTTTTTCCAAAAAAAAAAAAATATTATAACTGAAAACAACATTTATCTACACCTCCATGGAGGTGTAAATAGAATCTACACCTCCATGTTCTTTTTTCCAAAAAAAAAAAAATATTATAACTGAAAACAACATTTAGATGTTTTTTGACGCTTGAGTTCGCGAATTCTTTTCCTGCCCACTTAAGGCGCTCCATAAGGCCTCTGTTTCCGAGGATTTTCGCCCGTTGTGAAGCAGGTCATGGGCAGGAGTTTCATTAGTTTCAATACAATCTCTACAATCTACATAAAGGATTGTTGGTAATACAAAAAAAAAATGTATGGTGCCTGTTTAATGGAAAGTGTCCGGTAAGTATATGCATCAATATCCGCATGTTACCTCTGTGGAGATTGAGCAAGTTCCAAGCTTGACGTGGGCCAGGTTTGGTGACCGCCTCTCCAACAGTTCTGTAAGTTAGCCCAATACTTAAAGTGATGGTTGAAGGTGTTGTCCAGTTAAGCAGCCAGCCTATCAACTGAATAAAAGAAGTTGGTACATACGGTTAATGTCCTACCGGTATTGTAGCCGAACTTCTTTTCGCCAGCTTGTCAACCGTTTCGTTACCGAGCGAGTTGCTGTGTCCCTCTATACAATGGGGAGTAACCATATTACCAACTGATATAATATAGTCTAGAGTCGATCTGTTTGTTCTTCAATACTTACGATACTATAGTAGTACGGCTGCGCTGTCTGATAGTATACAGAGTGAATTTGAAATTTTTTAACAACTTTTCCCATTGTTAAAATTTTGGCATTCCTATATAAATTGGTAATTTTTGTAAGTGATAAGTTTGTATGGAGAAGGCAATTTTTTTTTTATTTGCGACACATGGTTCCATGGTAAAAGTTGTTCGATTTGATCAGCAGAACCTTATATTAGCCCAAAGAACATCCTTTTAAAGTCACCCTGTATGTATACCGTAGGTATATTCTTTTATCTCTCTTGCACGTATTACCGCTGTTCCTTCTATTATGGCTGTACACTTTGCTTGGAAGATGAAAGCATGTGTGCCAAGTGATGTTGAATTTCAAATGTTCAGGTCGAGTGAGTACACTCCTGCGCCTGATGCTTGTTCTGTTTTTGATCCATCCGTATAAATGATAAGCCAGATTGATATCGGTTCTCTTTGTATGTTGATTGAATAGTTTCTCATAAATATATGCACGCGAGGAAATATGTCGTTCACTGGATTAATAAGTGGTTGGATCTCAAGGTATTCGTTTAATGATTCAGTTTGCCTCTCTAGATACGAAATCAGCTTACAACGCGTGCTACTGATTAGTTAGTTACTGCAATAACAATAAATTGCACCTAAGTGTGACTTAATGCAATTGTAATAGTAATACAATTGTTATTGGTTTTGAGTTCTCTGAGTTACCTTTGGGCCTAGCAGAGATGAAGGTACAGTGGCTCCAATTAATCGTTGTGCCGTTGTAATATAAATCTTTCATCACCTATCTAACCTACCTACTCAGAGACCTTGCACCGATAAAGGTATAGGCCACTGTTGATCAGTATTCCATGAAGGCCTCCTGAAACACCGATAGATAACGTGTCAAACATATGTACTGTAATAAAAAAATAATGGTAAGTTGGCAAGCTTGCGACAAAGTGAATATAGCGGCGGGTCATTCATGTGCAACCCATTACGATTGGTTGAAGCTAAAGTTTCAACTAATCATAATGCCGCAAAAGAAATAATAGTTAATGCTATGTTTAGTTTTCCGCAGATTTATTATAATCGCTGTAGGTACTAAGTACGGGACCTATCATATTTATCTATACACACCTACCTACCTATTTATTGAGATTATTCTTACAGAAATATACAGAAATAGAGATTTTAACTGTAGTTTGATATAGAAATATTTCTATACCATGACATGACAATGGCCACACCGAGAGATGCGATAAGAATAGTTAAAATGATTTTTAATTTGTCTTTTTTATTAATCACGATTTGGATATCATGTCAGAATATTATAGATATGCCTCCTAATCGTATTACGAATTCTACAATGAATTCGATATCAACTTGATATCGAAGGCATGTCCCCATATAAATTTTGACTTTAACACACAAGTTTTACGTTTTACGTTATGTATGTATTTATATTATTTGTGCGGTGTTGCTGTAGGGACTGACAGACATATACTTGCTGGGTGCAAAACTCTACTTGAAAAAGGTCATTATTCGCACCGACATGATAAAGTTCTAGAAATTATTCGTGAAGCTGTAAGTCTCAGTATTGCTAGAGCCAGAAAAGGATTAACAACAAATGAAAGACTAACTACTTTTTTAAAGGAGGGACAACTCAAGAAAAGTCCAAGTAAACCTTTCTCAATCCTGGACAAAGCACAAGACTGGAAAATATTCATGGATACATTCAAAATACATTACAAGTTTCCAGACGAACTGGCAGTTTCAGCCTATAGACCAGACATACTGGTGTACTCTCGGTGCTTGAAGAAAGCAATACTTATAGAACTCACCGTTCCGTGGGAAACAAACATACCTAAGGACCACAACATCAAGTCGAACAAATATTTTGATCTCACCAACGAAATTACTAGAAACGGATTTAAAACTCAACTTTATGCAGTGGAAGTTGGTGCAAGAGGAATTCCAGCAAAGTCTTTGCACCGTCTATTGAAGGATCTTGGCCGTCCGAGTCGTCGGAACTTTTATGGAGCGTGTGACCAGGATGGCGCTAACAGGATCATATAGTATTTGGTTGAGTAGAGAAGGTAGTGAGAGTGAGAGTGCAGGTGAGAGTTCAAAAGGCCTTTAAAACTACTTCGTGGTCTCAAGTCCGGGAACGCTGCAGTTCATTCCCCTGCCTTTCAACCACGCGATGGACCCGGCACCCGCACGGTCAATCCATGGTTTGCTAAGAACATTGTCTCATAATTTAACGTAGTTCAATTTAAAAAAAAACTATTCGTCAATGCACTTTTTAATGCGCGCAATTTCACTTTTTATAAGCAGTTTGCTGTATATGACCGAATAGCGCGTTTTGTATTCTTTGAGAAGTGAAGGTCGCAACTCTCAACGTAACCTAGGTAAATAACGATCTTGCGTAAATCATGATATTGTAATCGGGTCTCAGATTTGTTAATAAAAAAGGATTTATTTGCATTACATTAAATTTAAACATTTCTTAGGTACACCTTAATCTTAAGTTAATTATAATAAATCTTTAACATATTTAATTAAATATTTAAATTATTTAGTAGGTACCTAGTAATTACTCGTTCGTAATATTTGTATCCGTCATTAATTTTATAATTTACACACAAGGGTTGTAATACTTATACCTAATACTGACGCGTTATTGTCCAAACTTATGCTTAGTTACCTCTACTTATTTAAATAAATAGAGAAATGCGAAACGAATAGATGCGAAAAAAATAACTGTATGATAATATCTACTTACATACTAATGTACTAAATTACTAAAGTTTAATTTAACTGTTTCAGAGTCACATGATGTGTACGAAGCATCGTATAGTAGCATCTCCGTGCTATTCTTTCACATAGTAGTGACGTATTCAGGCTAAGCATTAAAATAAATAAATTGATATAGATCAAATCCCATTTGACAGTTGTCAAACATCACAAAATATTTTACGCGCGCGCCGGTCCTTATTGTTTGAGATCTAGTTTATTTTGAATATCGAACGCGCCTATCTGTCTATGCAATGGTGTATGTTTTTAGAATTCCGCTGGAAAAAGGTTATCAAAGAACATCAATTGGCAATATGAACAAATGATGTTTTTTTGTAGGTAGTGTTCTGCTCTTGTAACTAATTTATTCAAATAGAGTTTAGAGATTACAGATACGTAGTCTAGTCCTACATTGCTCCTTGAGTGAAAACATTGCTCCACATCAGGAAACAACATTAATATTATTGTACGTTTTAAATTATATTATAATATTCAGTAAATTTTGGTGCAAATTAAAATTAGGTTACGGTACCTAATGACCAAAACATAAGCATAAAACATAAACAAAAACGTAAACATTTACGGCCTTACCACCAAAAATAAACCTATTTTAGGAGTCAAATTGGTTGTTTAAAACGGTCGTGCCTTGCACATCACAATCAAGGAGGAATGCAGGGCCATATCTACTCTAACACCCTAAAACCTCGACAATGCTGCAGTGTAGTGACTAGCGCGCTTTGGACAACCAAATTAGTCACTTCTTAAAATATGATATATATATATATTATTATATACAGGGTGTATTTGAAAGGTTGTACATTGGACTTTAAAAGATTGTACTTTGGGCCAATATGAGGCTCTACTGATAAAATCGAACAACTTTTCCCATGGAGCCATGTGTCGCAAATGAAAAAAATGTTTGGTTTCCCCATACAAATTAATAATTATAATATTACAAGTTTGTATGGAGAAGGCATTTATTTATTTATTTGAGACACGATAGGCAAACTTGATCAGTAGAACCTCATATTAGCCCAAAGTACAATCTTTTAAAGTCACCATGTATTATACCTATATCCAATTTGACGCCTATCAAAAGTGACGAAAATCGTACTAACTATAGAAAAAACGCTTCATAGATTAGATGGGTCATTTAATGCCTCATAATAAAATAAATCTGCGGAACCACTAAAAACTATTACTCTCTGTACATACCTGCCTATTTATTTCTGTTTTCTCCTCATCAATGAGTGAGAAACAAGAATTTGGAAGCCCACGGGTCCTGTCCTATCTGATGCACTTGATGCATTTTTTGTGCATGACGGTGTATTTTGTAGACTTGCTAAGATATTGTTTGTCAAACAGTAGGCTGTGTTTGGGGAAGGTAGCTAAGTATGGCTCCGGTATTGTGATGGAAGCATGGATGATGTCAGTTGAAGTGTTTATGAAAATATTTTTATTCATAAGTTCTAGTTTTTTTTTGGTCATAGGTACACGAATTTATAATATATACTTTGTCGTAATCTGCACATAGTCAACAATTCTCAAAATAGTTATTGCTTTTTCTGAAGTTATGTGTAAAATTAAACTTCCCGAAGGAGAAAATGAAAGTGCAAAAAACCCAGTTCAATATAGGTATTTATTTTTAGATCTTAGAATAATCAGGTATTTCTTTCTGGGCTTCGTCTTTACTTCGACATATATTTTAAACAAAAACAAAATTGAACTTTACATTAAGCCATCCCGTCCACCTGTCAAATGCGGCGACATATTTCAAATCGAACTGTCACACACATAAGCATACAAATAAAAAATACTTACAACATTGTAGTTTTTTATATAGGCATTTTTTTAAATGGAGTTTGTACCTACAGCCAGCCACAGTTGTCAAATTAGACGCCGGTGTTCGATATTTAACACTTTGACACTGGCAGCTAATCTTATACCAATTATTTTTCTTTTTTCGATGCATCTCAAATGACTGGCCGGTAAGAAATAATCCTTTTAAACGCAGGCTCTTAGGATCTTGCATCATATTTCAAAGTTATTTCATTAGAAAAAAAGAAATGCGAAACTGATAGATGCGTTGTTATTGAGATATGAACGACAGGTAGGTTTGGTTAAATAATAAAATTAGGAATGTGTTATGTGCGAACACCATAGTATTTTTTTATAGTTCTAATATCCTAAAGTCTATTATTAGGCTTTGAGCTAATGTTTTTCCAGAAGAAAATTGTGTGACGTGACGTGATATATTTCTAAACTTATAAGTAAGGTTAATATTTCTTAGGATAATAGCTTTTATGATTGTCCACATTATTAATTTTATTATAAACTTTTATCAATATTCTCAAATTCCAATGATTCACCAAATGAAAAACTACCTATCAGTCAATAGATCAAACGGCTTCCCAAGTAGTTTCATTGAATTATTATTGCTAAATCATTGTGCGATGATAAATATAGATCGATCACTACAATTCACACGCATAGATCCCGACAGGTGGCGCGGTGGTAGTGCGATCAATGTGACATTTGAATAGCTAGAAATGACACTTTTTTTAAACTTCGGATTGATAACGACAAAATATTACGAAGGTATTTTTTCGTCATTTAATTTTGGAAGCTTTCATTTCAGTGTGGCCATGTCCAAAATGCATTTGTCTTGTAATCCTTAGGGAGGTGGATTATTTATTTTTTTGAATTCAATCACCTTTTTTTAGTAGGCCAATTTTGATGAAGGATATTTTTTAATAATCAATTATTTTTTATTGGGATACCTCACCGTGATCGTGCTATATGAGACAGGCGAACAATTTTAAGTGACCTCTTTTTTATGAGTCTCACGTTTTCTATAGTGTTTACATGGTTACATTTTACAAAAATCCAGAAAACAAAACGCAATATTAAATATTTATAAAGTGAAAGTATTTATTTCAAATCACAACCTTTTACCTATATAGTTATTATTAAAAAGTTTTTTTATAAATATAAGAACTAGGTAAGATTATGATGTAGATAATATAATATTTGTAGGTACTACAGAGTAATAGGAAGGTAGGAGGTACTCTATACCTAACGTTAAGTTGAATATAATATGGTAAATTATATATATTTTCAGAAATTTATAAGTTTGTTAATTAAATTCCTATTTATTGACAACGATTATTACTCGGTAGGTAGGTTACGTAACCATTTTTTTCAAGCCTAGTCTATCGTCACCTATGGTAAGTTACAAACGTATCGTGGGAAAATTAGCCCAATATTGTGAGGAAGAAGTTATTGTGAGACACTGTTACAATAGTTCCGATCTGTTCCCGTGTTTATTGTGCAAAACGTTTTGTGTAACTTTTCTTGTGTGCACAGGTGTCGTGTGGTGCCCAGTGATTTATATTTGCCGTGACATCTCGATCGATAGGTAGGTGTTTACTTCAAGTAAGCACATACTTTACAATTGCTTTAGGTTTATACCTACTGAAATATTAATAGGTACGGAGACAATTATGAAATAGAATAAAATAAAATTGTACTTCTTATCTTATAGGTATTATTGGTTTTGGAGTTTGGTAACATCAATCAAAAACACTTCGATCCTATGGGATCTTTTGACTTTTGTGCATTCCCCATTCCTATTGACCACAAACCTCAGTACAAGTGGGCGATTCTCGCGCTTTCGACATTCATCTCGATTCGAGATTTTTCAACGAAAAATGACTAAATATGCCATTTTTCGTTTAAAAATATCGAAGTTTAAACGAAATAAATAATAAATATTAATTAATAAATATACAAATATTGAACGAAAAATGACATATTTAGTCATTTTTCGTTTTAAAATCTCGAATCGAGATGAATGTCGAAAGCGCGAGAATTGCCCACCTGTCCCCAAATATGTTATTGACGTACTTGTCACCAATGTCGATTAGCCTGTAGCTTTCTGGATCCGGATCTGGAGGTATTTGTTTCTTTGGATGTCACACAGTAGGTGCCGCATAGATTCGTGCTCATTACCACAAAATCTGCATGTGGGATCATCTCTTACTCCTATAGTAGGTATAAAGATGTTTGTTAGTGTAGTGTCCTGAGAAGACTCCCACCAGTAGCCTTATCCAGGCATATAAAATTGTACATACACGTAATCTTAAATTATTAAAATATACCTACTTACTTATTTATTTTAAAGCAAGTTGGATTTAAAAGAAAAACATTCAGGTTTTAAAACGTAGTTCTAAATTTAAACTAAGTGGCGGCAAGCAAAGTATTTTTTAAATCGTTTATTTTTCCGTGGCTCGGGTCATGGCCCGCCTCTGTCATACATCCTGTCGTTTTCAGCCAGACCTTTTTAAAAAAGATATTTATTATGATACTTTTTGGGCATGACCAGTAGCCGCGTTTAATTGTGAGTTATGGGTTATTTTATAGTTGTTTTTTCGTAATTTTTTCAACCAATCTGAAGGTCACTTTTGTATTTTTATTATAGAAGTAAATTTATTTATTTCGGATCGAGTTTTTTGAAATAGGATTAGGAAGGTAGACGCAGGTTCCTTTGGGTTTAATCGCATGGAACGGTAGCCATTGATGTCGCATTTTTACTGTTAAAAGAAACGGATGTAATAATTCTGTTCCTGTTTTTGGAATTCGATCATTTCCTTTCTATAAGCCATGGATTTGTTTAATTTTATAGTCCCGTCGCTTTTCTTTCGTTTCACCTCAGATCAGTAATCAAAACATGCTTGATATACCTGCACATAAAACCACTCGATATAAAGGATCATTTAAGTACGCATGCTCAAAAATTTGGAATGATATACCTCCCCCTCTAAGAATAATGAAAAATCATAATACCTAAAAAAAATTATATCTATGCTTTTATCTGCACAAAAAAAACAAACATAGAATATGATAAATACTGTTTAATAAAGTAAATATGCCTAGTGGTTGGTTATTGGGTTGTTACTGACTGATTGGACGGACAGACAGATTCACTCACCTTTTTTTTAATCATCTGGTATAGGAAACGCATAAATCATGTGCATTTTGCATCTAATATTTATTGGATGCAGGATGCACACATTGTACCTCTATCTGTTTGTTAAAGAGGAAATCTAAATTTCTGGATATGCCTACACATTTTGTGGTGACCACGGAGAGAGCAGGGTTGACCTGAAAAACAGCGTCCCGGACATACGGGCCTCTCACAGGGCACGCTACCCGGCGACATATGCTGAAGGTCAATCCTTTTGCCTTCAAACTACATGTTTTTTTTTTTTTGTCATTTTTCCTATAATTTTATTTATCTTGTTATTGTAATTTTGAAGGCAATAAACGTTTTTTTCATTTTCATAAGATCTGATGTAGGCACCAATTTGAACCTCCATGTAAAGGCATAGAGTCGATCAATCCGTCACCACTACGTTACGTCTTTACGTTCTATAGATATATTAGTAGGTACCTAATCTGTCCTTTACGTTTTACCACATAAGCAGGAAAGCAGGTAGGTACAAATTGACCTATAGTAACGGCAAAAAACTTGAACACGTGTTCAAGTTTTTTTGTATAGTGGGGGTAAGTTCACACTAGTTTCGAGTTTTATGAACAAAATAAAATCTATTTCTTATAAAAATAGTTTCTGCGTAGGTAAACGTAAAGTTCATGTTATTTTCCGGGAATTATACCTTGATAAAAAGATTGGATCAAAGTAAATAAATTAATCATCTACCTACATATGAATATAAAATAGTCGAAGGCAAAAATACAATATACAATGTTATATCAATTATAAAGTATTTTACACTAACGCCCACCTGGGTTTAGTAAAAAAATAAATCCCGACATTTTTATTCTTCCCGGGGCAAAATTATAAATTGGCAATGGAGCGTGCTCTTTAAGCCATGTTTTTTATTTTTCACAATTGGCAATTCTTGTTTTTTTTTTAAATCGAGACACGTTTTGAGGCCCAGCTTTACGTCAACGCATCTTTTGGATATTTTGTGAAGGCAGGCAGTTATGAATGTAGTTCGATAAAACGAAGGATTATTTTGATTTGGGTATATATAAGAACGGGCGAATTTTGTAATTGTAAAGATTAAAAGTATCTATGAATTGCTTTGACTCCGGTTAATTGTTATTTTTTTTAGACGAAATGAAACTTAGCTGTAGATAATGTTTTTTTTTTCCATAAAAACTTGTAATTATAATAACACACAGGACTTTAGATACAAAGTCTAATGCCGTGATCGAGTAAAAAAAAGTTAAATTTTTCTTTTTACATTTACCTTCGGATAACAGTAGCTCTATGACAAGTTTTTACTATAGTCTCTAGTAACTATAGATTGGAATCAACCAACAAGAGTTTATTTAAAAAATAAGTAAATCGCAAATAGTTTCTACTATAGTCGATAGTAACTATAGATAGAGATCAACCAATAGTAAAAACTATTTGCAAAAACTTGTGGTAGAGTAGCTCCAGAGCGCTAACAGTTAATAAACACTTAGGTACAAAATTATTATTATCTATTTATTCTACAAATTCATTGAATCGGGTCGATCAATATACTGTTGTTAACAACATTAATATATAATATATATGCACTATGATGCGGTTACGAAATGGGCAACGTCTTCGTTGAGACGAATTTGCTTTTGCTGCCTTATATCCAACATACCGTTTCGTACAGCACCCTGAAAGGAGATACTACCTAGACAAGAAATCGATAGGTAAGCTTTAGAAAACTGGTGAACCCACAGACTAAAACCGAAACATGGCTCGGTCATTGCATCTGCATGGGTGGTAACGAGGCCAGGGCGGGCGGCCTAACCAAGTATAGAACCTTCCTGCAACCTTAAAATCAAGAAAATTATTACTAATTCCAAAACAAATGTATGATGAAATGTATGACCGTGTCCAGAAAAATATTTTGGGTACCTAAGTAGAAAGTAGCTACAAATTTAGATGTCTGTCAGGATTGAGGGGCCAAATTTTTATAATACGAATTTGCTAATAATTTTTATGCCAGCAGTTAGTAAAAACCGAAGTTTGTAAAAAAAGTCTCAAGTTTGTAAAAGCTAAAATAAAAAAGTTGTATCGGGTTTTAGTTGGCCCCTCCGTGCGGACGTTTTCATTAAAGTAGGTAAACTTCAATATCTCTAAATCTATACTAGTTGCAAACTTAGAAAACATTTCAGTTTGTAAAAATATATACTTTCAAACCACGCAAACCTTATTTTAAATCCGTTTGATATTAACGGAAATATTTAAAAAAATAAAAATCTTCATATACAAGCGTGGAATACCTACATTTTATGAATCTCCAAATTTTACCATTTTTTATTTTTATTATGTAGTATAATTTACACAAATTGCTATGGTCACAAACTATATAAGCTCTAGGCTTGTACTATGTGTGCCAGAAACAATGATATAATACATATTGTATTTAGTAAACACCTAGACCAGGATAAACTGTACAGAAAAAAAGTACCTACTAATATTTATTTACCATGGGTGGGAATCGAACCCACGACCTCTATATTTTACGCCAAAGGCGCAACCTACTAGTCTACGGAGGCTGTTTTAGTCCAGTTATTTCACCTGCCGGACAAATTATAAATTTAGAAACAAGAGATTATTTTTGACCTTATTTAGTAGGATGGTGGTTTTATTGTTTTACTGAAGGTTTTATGTCACTTTAGATCTACCTGATGGTAAGCAGGCTTACCAAATTCATGAATGGGGTAGATCATTACATTGTTGTTTAACAGCATTGATTGCATCCACTATGCCGGCTAAATCATGCGGTTACGAAATAGACGGCGACAAAAACGAATTTGCTTTACGAGTCTCTTTGTCGTCAAATTAATTGCCTTTTCGTAACCACACCCTGAGACCATCACCGCGACAATAAATCGATGCAATAGACTTCTGAAAACCGGTAAAAACCAATCAGACTAATTAAAACCGAAATATGACTTGGTGGTACAATATAAATTTGGATTTTATAGCAAGTGTTTAAGCTACTTATTACGTGACGTACGATTGGAATAATAAAATATTAAGTGAGTGGCAAAGAAAAACTATTCTAAATAGAAAAGCGCGGGAACTGCTGTTCCATGTTCGAAAGGGTGCGTTCCGAAACAAAACATTGCGATTTCAGCCGCGATACCAAAAACAATGGGCGATTGGGAATAGAGCTACAGTGTCACCGTCTTTATACTGCCTTTGGTGCAGGCTCTGAACCCGACAGTGCAAACAGTCTGAGGGTTCCGATTCCGACCTTTTATTTTTTAAACCTTTTATTAGTTTTTCTCTCTTTCTATAAATTTTCGTTATCATATTATTTTCCGTTCCATATTTGGGTAGGGATTTAATTTTTTTCAAAAAAACGGTCCGTAATGATTGCACTCCGAGCATAGCGTTTATCTATCTATAGTTAATTTATAATTAAATATCTATTACTTTATAACAATTAAATTCCAGTTTTTAAATATTTTTCTTACACGAGACTTACACTTTGCCTTGAATTTGTATTTTTAAATTATTTCTTTAAGTTTATTTGTACAAGAGTTTTTTTTAATCAGTTTATAGCTCTCTATATTTAGTCATTTTCTGGCGTACAATTTATTTATATAATGTGGTATATTGTGGTGTATTAATAAATGGTGGTGTAAAACCCTTGTTACAATTATAATATTACTAAAACTATATAATTTATTACTAATCATTATTTTACATACAAAATCATATTTTTTTTACCTATTGGTCAAAATTGAAATTACTCTTTCGTAAACAGTACTGCTATGAGAGTTGGTAGTATTGGCCCTTATTAGCTTCATAATGGACACCGGCACAAAAAGCTTGGTGCGTAGCTATAACCATAGACAATGAGTATAGCGGGCGCGCAGCACGCGGCGGCACGCGCTCTCGGTAAAGTGCCGCGCAAATTGAGTGCTCCAATTACTGTATCATATTCTACAGCTATTTTTTGTTACAGGCTGTTGAAAATAAAATGTTTGACTGTGGACATGGCATTAGTTTACGTCAATAAGTAATAATATACATCTTATTATTTTTGCTTCTTTTCAATTAAGTAACCTCATAAATTTAACTTAGTAAAATATATTGTAGTCAATAATTTACAAAACTAATGTTTTGTATTAATATTACCATATCAAAATAACTTCCTTGCACACTACATTCTATGAGTAGGTATCTATAAAAAATATATATATCAGGTTATTCTTATTCATATTAATTAAAAATAAAATTGCAATGAATAATTTCTGGTGGGTGGGACTTGAACCCACTACCCTAGCTACCTGGAATATGAAGCTTTGAAAGAGTTTTCTCACTGCAGCAAAAATAAACAGCAAACCTTTTACAATTTTCTTACGCAACCCTAAAAAAAGAATAAAAAAAGAAAATTAATATAATAAAAACAGCCTGTGTATAAAACAGTAGCAGCTATTTTTCCCGCCAATTTGCACAAAGGCACGTGACCAGAAATGGCGTCTTCCAAAATCGAATAAATCAAGTGGATTGGCGACTAATCGGGGCCCGGGGCCTGCGGACTGGGGCCCGGGGCGAGAACACATCCGAATTGAATTATCTACGAGTGGCTACTTTGCACATTGTTATTGTAAACAACAGCAAATAATTACTTTGAATTAAAAAACGCGGTAAAATGCCAAAATTATTCGTGAATAAGGGTCTATAGCCAATGTGCACAGTTTCAGATGATTTAGATTCTGAATTCTACAGTAAAATTCTACATAGGTGCCCATTACACGGTATGCGGTATGTAGAGCTCAAAAATAAAAAAATCGGATATAGAGCGCGTTCTAATAAAACAATTGCACTAACGAATTTTAATTTACAGTAGTTCTACCACCAGATTTTTCAAAACGTTTCTACTATAGTCGCTAGTAACTATAGATAGGCTCGCTTCCAACTAATAGGATCTCTTTATTTTTCAAATATCTCTTCATGGTTGATTCCTATCTATAGTTACTAGCGACTATAGTAAAAATTGTTTGCAAAACCTGTGGTAGAGCTACAGAAAAACTAATGTCAGTCCAATCCTATGGCCTTATTCATAAAAACTTATTGAGTCCTTCAAGAACACTTTAGTTATAAAAGGTTTTGTCTCTTTTATTTAGCAACCAAAATGATCATATGTAAAAGAGACAAAACATTCCATAACTAAAGTGTTCTTCAAGGCTTCAATAAGTTTTTATAAATAGGGCCGCTAGTCTACAAACATATCGGTTTTCTGTTTACCCCAAATGTTCTTAGTTATACAATAATAAAGCAATGGCAAATTGAAAAGTCGAGTTCCTTCTAATCTAATACTCGTAAATCCTTCAATACATCAAAAGATTTCCCGTTTTATAATTCAATAAATTTCTCCCAAATTACGAAACAAGCCGAATTGGCACTTTACACGAATACGTCATTTGTTTCCATCGAACTCGATAAGCATCGACCAGTCAGCGCTTCAAGCTCCTTTTTCATATCTAGTCGGAAAATTTGAAAGCGATTCATGCTGAATTTAATAGATTTTATAAATTTCAAAGCGTAAAGGAAAAAAGCGAAGGATTCAATTTGCCGGTAAGTTTAACCGCCCAAAAAGTAAATTTATTACATTATTGTCGCATGAATTTGCATGGAGGGGGGAGGGCCTTTGATGTGGCCCCGATGGTTTAATATTTTGCTTTATGTTTTGTGTGTGGACGTCATCATTATTATCTATTTGTCTTTAGTAGTCGATTATTACTATTACATTTGCCATTTACAATATTTTTTACCGACTTCAAAAAATTATAAGTTTTTTAATAAGGTAAAAGTTTTTTTTTACTGAACCACGTAACTCTATATCCACCTGATGGCAAGGCGACCTACAAAAGCCATGTAGGTATGTGGTTGATCAATATATTGTTGTTTTATAAACACCTAGACCATGGAAAACTGTACAGGAAAACGTACTAATATATTTTTGCCATGGGTGGGAATCGAACAAACGACCTCCGGATACAACGCCCAAGGCGCAACCCTAGACTACGGAAGCGTCTATAATAATATACTATAATAAAAATTACCTTTGAAAATAGGTAGGTATTATTTACATTTAAAAAACTTTAAAGTAAAACTGATCTAGATTAATTTTAAATATAATCAAATTATCTTTTTTTTAAGAGAGCTCGGCATGTGACCAACAATTACGATCTACGTAACCGTTGATGGCACCTATTATGCCGGCTTAAGATGCCTATACAGGCTTCGTTTAAAGGACTCGAGATATATCTACATTTGCATCCTTTTAACCCCGGTTTCCATGCATATTCTACTTTTTCATTTTAATATAATATATTACTAATAGTTTTTTTAAACTCCCATTAACTTAGCCATCAAAAATGTATTAACCACAACGTTGTATAATATGATTGTGAGGAACCCTCGAGGGGTAGCCAGCCGTAAGAAACACTTCCTACCGCCAAATGTCCGATCTATTTGTTGTACCGCCGCCCCCTCGGCTATCGAACCCCCTTTCATTCCAAACTCCTTACATGTTTAAGAATCCATAAATAATAGAGTTGACGTGTGCGGATTTTGTTACACTGTTTTTGAAGTAACCATATATTTTGGAGTTTTTAGTTACCTTAAAATAAATAACAACTGAACTTATTGGCCAGCTTTGTTGGCCCGACTAACTATAATATTGTTAGGATAAAAACAGTTAAGTTTGACAAAACAATTCATGTTTTTTTTTAGTTGAACAAAACAAATTATGTTTTTGTCCAAATACTTTTTTTTTCCAAATTTATTGTTAGAAACAGTCACAAACACAGGAATTAATAAAGTTAAACAATAATCAATCCTCATAGCCTCTCAAGAAATAAATACGAAATTAAAAAAATATATATGGTCACCCTGGAGCGCACCCCTTGTAATCACTCGTCGTCTATGGTGCTCATTGCACTCGTCTTAATACCGCTATTGTCTATGGTACGGATTTATTATTCATTTTCCTAATATTTTTGACTGTTGTAGCGAATAAAATGTTTACAATAAATAAATGCGAAAATCTAAACAGGACACGTAGTCGATGATGTGTCTTCAGGGACCTAGATTGTAGTACCTTGCAGCAGCAACAGGCGAAATAGTGGGCCGCTGATGGTATACTATCGATGTATAATATTATGCGTATCTATACCTACTTCTTGATCAATAATAATATTTAATTGAATCAGGCGTTATTTTGCGGAAGTCCATTTTTTCCACACGTGTCGAAGACTTCAGTGTTCGTTTGTTGGTGATATTTCTTTGTGTTGTTACATGTAACATATAATTTAATACACCAACATTATAAGCGGAAGATATTGCAAAATAATTTCCAATTGTAATCATTATAATAATAATATAATATATATATTGTATAATAATAATCAGGGCCGCCGGCTTTTAAGTTACCTCGTGAGTGCTCATTTTATGAACATCAGAAGTAGGACTAATAATTGATGCATTTTATAAATTGCAAGATCTATGTTAAAACAATGTTACATTGGATAAATTGTACCCCCAGGGTATGCAACTATCTCCATATAAATGTTTATCTAAATCAGTTTAGCGCTTTAAGTGTAATAAGTTAGACAGACATACAGAGTTAGCAGAATTTCGCATTTATAATATTAGTAAGTAAGTATGCATGTAAAACCGAATACTGATCCATGTTTATGTCTGGTCATGGGTGCCCTGCACCCACTATTTCGTGGGTGGGGGTAGCTTTCATGGGTGCTCTAGCCCCCACCGAACCCGGCGGAATCGGCGCCCCTGATAATAATAATCGAATAAGAGGTAAACTTTGTGAGGTTGTTGGGGTTATTCTCTGGATCTACTGAACCGATTTTGAAAATTATTTAGTGTTGGATAGCCTATTTAACGAGAAAGGCTATAGACTATATAACATCGAGCTACGACTAATAGGAGCGGATCATTAATGAAAAATATTGGGAAAACGGGAAGAAATTGTTCTTTTTGACAGCTTTGCGCTGCGTAAACGCTTAAAGTTACGCAGACGAAGTTGCGCGGGTCCGTTAGTATATTATATAGCACAGAAGTTTTACTTTGATGTGATCCTTGATATCGTGGTACCTATAGGTAAAACTTTTTGGAAACGTTGTCCGGCATCCAATGACATAAAAACAAGTCCTGTCTCCTGACCATAGACAATAACGTTTATAAATTTATTAAAATTGCCCGATTACGATATAAAAGTCAGTACGAACTGACTTTTTATGTGTCTTGTTGTGAAATTCGCGGTATTTTCAATAAGTGTACATTTTGTTTGTTCGACACTTGAGTGGGAGTGGGTACTTGATAGAAGTGCTCAAGAGGCCACATGCAGCCAAGTTTATTAAATATCCCGCTGTTTAGTGCTTTATTTTGAGCTTTAAAAACTTTTTATTATGTGTACACAGCCCTAATAATTGACTTTAAAGGATAGTAGGTAAAATGCCTTGCGGTGGGCGAAGATAGTAATAACTGAATGGTTGGTGACAGGCGTTTGACGACCGAACTAAATCGATTTTAAAGTCTGATTGACTAGAAGTTGTATCTGAAGTTTGTAGGATCGATCCCCACACATGGCAATACTATTACATTTTTCTGTATAGTTTGCCTTGGTTTTGAGTGTTTATACATGTATAGTTTTTCCTGGTACATATAGTAGGTATTCACAACTTATTATGAGTGGCCATTGGTCTTGGCTTAAAGGGACCAATGGTTTTGCTTTTCATAGCATAATAACTTTAATGTCAATTCAGTGACTACATTCGTCTAAACTTTTCCTAGGTATCGTTTGCTCAGTTAATAAAATATTATTTATCGACATCATTGGTGTATTTTCTTTTTATGTAAAAGTCAAGTCTGTTGACTGACAATTTATTAATATTCATACCACCAACTGATTCTTTAGAAATTGTTAGATTGTCAGAGCTTAGTTTGTAACCACCAGGGCAATATGTGAGACATATTTATATATTATATATAGACTGAACAGTATACAGACTACCACTTTTAAGGTGATATTTTGACGAAACCTACCTCTAAACAAAGAAATATTTAAAAGAAATAATAAAAACGCAATTAATTTCGCTAAGAAATAACAACCAAGTTCGTCTTTTGAGGGAAAATAATGAAAATTGTGAAACGCAGGTCTTGACGTAAGCCCACGAGGTACGAAACAGTCACTGGACTGGATGAGGCATGCGCAGGATGAATGACGTTACTCTCTGTTAAGAGGCCAAATTCTGTTTCGTATAACGTGATCGTTAGATTGTCAAAATAACGATTTCAGCTATTAGCGCGCTCTCCTCCAATCAGAGTAGTTTAACCTTCGCTGATTGGAGGAGAGAGTGTTAATAACGGAATTCGTTATTTTGACAATCTAACGGTCACGTTATAAGAAACATAATGACATTGAACAGCAATAACTAAAAAAGGCATGTACCTACGTTATTACCTTCTGTTGCAGGTGCTTTTGCTTAGAAAGTTTTTAACATTCCGCGATGTGACAATTGTATTTAAAGGATTTCGTTATTTTGACAATTCAACGTTACCTTTAAAAGAATAAGAATGTGGCCGCTGGTCCCGTTGCATGCATGCATGTAGCATGTAGCATGGCGCCCAAGATAGTGTGATAAAATTGCTTACGTCAATTGTTAAAAATTTTGTATTGAAAACAATTGAAATTTTATTGTCAATAGTATTTTATTACAGTTAGCTTGCCCTCCTAGTAAATTGTTCGAAAGAAACTTAAAAAAAAAGTTGAGTTGGTTTATTTTCCCATTAAACTAATAATAAAATATGGAACAGCCAAGTGGCTTAAATGGCATATAAAAATGGCCTCCCTTTTATATCTCCATGCATTTTCCTCATACGCAACCAAAACATGATTTCTTTCGATTACCTACCAAAAGTCAATGGCAAACAATGTCAATCAATAATTGTTCTTAAACAACATGCTACTCACACACTCCCACTATGCTGGCTAAATGATGCGATTACGAAATGGGCGGCGACAAAGATATAGATATATTTTAATGTACTCGCAATCACAAATATCATAATCACAAAGTTTTTGTTTTGGCATTAGATTTGTATCTAACTAGAGTGCGTTCAGAGGTAATATAGGTATACAAAATGTGATTTTTCAAAATAGAATCTTCTTAGAAAATTACATACAATTACAAACCCTGATCTGAAACACTGAAATAAATCTGTTCTATTTCGGAATGAAAACTGCGTGCGTGCCCAACCGACGTTACGGTAAACGATTCTAAAGATTCACCTATAGGCTCCACGGTTATTCGTGTAGCTGAAAAGCAGTAGGTATTCAACAAATTGAATAAAATGTTATAATTTGACAGCCTTCGTAGAAGTGGTTACCGTCTTTGGCGTTGTATCCGAAGGTCGTGGGTTCGATTCGCACCCTTGGCAAAAAAAACTTAGTAGGTACGTTTTTTCTGTACAGTTTGTCATGGTCTGGGTGTTTATAAAATATACCTAAAATATAATATTTCGTTGCTTCTGGTACACATAGTATAAGCCTAGAGCTTAGTCTATGACCAGATCTATATTACACATATTAATTATGTAAAATAAATCTGGTCGCATTCTACATACCTATATTAATATGTAGAAAAAAAATAGTTTGAATAAGAACACAGCCACGCCATTTTATTTTTGTAAAATTGTATTTTATAAAATTCACGTCCACTCCGGTTTCAGATGTTTCATGGTAGAAGCTATAGCTACTATGTATAGATTTATATACACGTTGTGTGTTTGTGTGTGTGTGTTTGCCGGTGAGAGTGCGGTAGGTATAACTTTCTTGTAAATAGGCAGTTGTAGATAGATATATAGCGGAGCCATTCTGAAACAATATTTTTTTGGTTTTATATAAATATTTTGCCATCACTATCTCTATAGGTGTATGTACCGATAGATGTGATATCTACTAACACTTTTTAAAATAGTGGATTCGCCTGTCATAAGATTATACTTTATGTGCCATAGACAGAACCACAACAGTGTTTCTATCTAATTTATTCAAATTTTAACTTCGCTAAGTTCTATAACTTTTCTAATTATATAATGTTATATGTATAATGTTTATGGTAGCTTCAACATCATTATTTTATGTATACCTACATTCCTACATACCTAGATACTTATTTTTAAATTTGAACCGAAGAAGATCTTAAAATCGTTGCAGGCAAATTATTGAATTAGCATGTACTAGGTAGTTTTATGTTGCGAATGTTATACCTCTAGATATTGTATAAGTTTACGAATAGTTAAAAAAAAGTAGGTACCTACTTTAGTTTTTCATTGCCACACGCCTTCACTATATAAATGTTTGGTGTACTCTATTAAAAACATATTTTTGGTATGAATGGTTTGATGCCTATTAGGAAAATAAAAATAAAAATTTCAGTTCCAGAATAACTCTCTTTACACGCAGCAGCCGGCCTGAACCGCGGGCGGGGGGCGAGGGACGAAGATAAGCGGCTTAACTCCGTAGTAGAACGAGACGATAATACTCGTTTGTTCATACACCAGAAAGAGATAAATATACTTCGGCCTGTGCCTCTTGAAGTATAACAGTTTACGTCTGCATGCTACCGTATAATTCCATAACGTTGTATATTAGAAAGCGTGCACACCAAAGTAAGTTTTATAATGTTAGCCTTAAGGTGTAATTTTATTATTGAATATTCTATGGAGTTACATGTTTTCCATGGAATAAAGAAAAATAAAAATACATTTTCGAGAGCAGTATCTACAAGTAAAGTTTGTGTGTTTCATTATAGGTAGGTATAGGTAATATGGCGGCACAATTTACTCTCGGTGCCCCTAAGCAGCTAATTTTAAAAAGATCTCCATGTTTATTATTTTGAATACAAGACATTAATGCACAAACGCCTGCGATCGCGTGACGTGACGCGTCCCATGCAATCACCGACTCTCTCCCAGGGTAAATACAGTCACTCCTCTCAAGGACATTAAATATCTTCAAATAACGTCAATTTCCATACATTTTGGAAGCAATATATTGGACACTAGCTTTTGTTGACCCGGCTTCTCCGTCATATTATTTTTACAAAAAACAGTAGGTAAGTTAGAATATTTACCATCTTGAACCTACCCTATTGAAATATCAAAAAATAGTAATTTTAAATCTATAAATAAAAATTTTAATCGTTTATTAACTCCACAAATATATATATATATGAAAAATA
Organism: Monopis laevigella; assembly: GCA_947458855.1. Taxonomy (NCBI): domain Eukaryota; kingdom Metazoa; phylum Arthropoda; class Insecta; order Lepidoptera; family Tineidae; genus Monopis; species Monopis laevigella. The sequence continues at coordinate 2,973,737 of OX381577.1, read as the reverse complement.
GAATAAACAAAAATAAAATATACCTACTTAGGTACCTATAAAAATAATTAATTATCATATGGGCATTATATATCATTAGGTAATGGGCGTAGTGTAGTAGTGAAATGGACACTAGCAGCGTTACTCCGTTGAATAGCAATGCTGATTCTTTGAACGAGGTACTCCTAGCTCAGAGGATCACCAGTTGCTAATAGTAGTTTTTCATGAAAATCTATTAGTTTTACATGAAAACCTACTCGCAATGTTTCAATGTTCTGCCAGTCTGTTCAAAACCTCGGTCTTTAAATGACCTGCGACTTTACATGGGCTCTTCAGGTATCAGAAATTGGTAGGAAAATTTTCGCCAGTAGGTATGCATTTGTTGAAGAGGGCCCAGAACTTCATTTCTTTATTTAGCTATGTAAATAGAAAATAGCAACAATTTGCCCGAATAGAATTTTCTTTTCTTTTATTTAGATTTAGTTTATTTAATTTTTCTAGGTTAAAATTAAGTATCTAATTTTATTTTTGTGTATGTTTTAGTAAATTATTATTTATATGTGTTATATATAGTGTCTACTTATTTATACAAATAGTTTTCGTTAAATAAATAAAAAACTCATTATTTTTGGCTTACCCATCTTCATCTATAAAAAAAAATCTATCTGTCCAACAGTTTTATAAGATTACAGTTTAACTGTTGTGACACCCGAGTACCTAATATATACCACAGTTAGAAAAACCTTTGCACCTTTTTTCCCCTGCCCTGTTTTATTTCCAAAAATGCTGAACACCTTTTTAAATACCGAATTTCAAGTCTCTTAAAAAGTCTCGAACACCCTATATTAAAATTATCGAGATATTAACTTTCTTGAAAATTTATTAATACCCACTCTTTTAACTCCCTACAATATTAAAGAAAGCGACTGTCCAAATTTTATATTCCTAGCTTCAGTTGTTTCAGCTGGGCGATGGTTAGTAAGTCAGTCAGTCAGCCAGGACAAGCTCTTAAAGATCCACGAGCTTTTGGCTAATGGGGTCCCCTAACATTCACTAACTTACCTATTATTGCCATAAAATGTATAATAATCCACTTTAATAATAACAATTAAAAATACTGGTATGAGGACTTGAACCCACGATCCTCGCTTTCGCGACAAGGTCCTCAACCACTGAGCCAACCAGGTTTCAGTCACCTCATGAGATTTGTTATTGCTTGTTGTTATCTACTCTTAACACCGACGCCCTCTATATGCTTTTTCTAATAACTGTATATTAGAGTAAAGTTAGAAGTCTTAAATTTTAATACTAGATGGCAGAGAAGAGAAGTCTGTATTTTGTTTTTACTTTTTTCAGTATTTTATATGTTTACATTTTTATAAATTCCTTATCTATAAAAAAATATATATCTGTCCAACAGTTTTACAAGATTACAGTTTAACTGTTGTGGCACCCGAGTACCTAATATATACCACAGTTAGAAAAACCTTTGCACCTTATTCCCCTGCCCTGTTTAATTTCCAAAAATGCTGAACACCTTTTTAAATACCGAATTTTAAGTGTCTTAAAAAGTATCGAACACCCTATATTAAAATTATCGAGATATTAACTTTCTTAAACATTTATTAAAAGGTTAATCTTACCTATATTATTTTTTTGAAACTCAAACCCACATATATATATAATATGTATGTCCTTGCTGCGAAAGATCGTGGGTTTGATCATATATATGTATAAGATAAAATATAATAGTCTGCCATAGGGTCAAATGCAATATATAATATATACTAATATATGGGTCATATATAAATCATATATGATATAAATCTATGCGGTCTCCGACGTTTTATAAATTCAAATTGTATCTAGTAATACAATCAATAGCCATCGACATGTTGGTGGCAGAGGAGAGGTCGATCCTTATAGCCACTATGGATTGACATGTCGTCGGAGACGTCGGAGTGCCATCAAGAAGGCTTTTTAAGTTTTAAGCATGCTAGAGCCTTCCGGCCTATTTAACGATAGTGACCTGGCGGCATGACACTATTGCCTTGGTATCGGGGCCGGGCCCTCGTATGGGACGCAACATGTTCTGACACCTTTGCCCCAAGCCATATTAGCTCTGTAGGAGCCGGTGCCGCAGCCATCAGTCCCGATAATATCAAGCTAAATATTCGGCCCTCAATGACCATTTAGAGTTTTTGGTATTCGCGGTAGAGACCATGGGCTTTTGGTCACGGAACGCAAAGGCGTTTGCTAAACAAATTGGTAAGCTATTGAGCAAAATATTCGAAAGCCGAGTCCAAGGCCTTCTTTGTCCAAAGTCTAGAGGTCCAGAGGGGAAATGCAGCAAGTGTTCTCGGCACTCTAGACGTGACAACTGCCTCACACTAGAATAAAGTATAGGTACTTATTATTACTATAGTAAAGTAATCAATATAAACAAAATTAGCAACTTATAGTTTTGCTTTTGTTGTCCGGGATGTTTAAATTTTTAAATATAACTTTATTCTTTTTATGTTTTACAGAACGCTCCTCAGTTTAATTTACTTAACGGAAACAATAAAACTTTGCATAAATTATTAGACATAAACTATACATATAAGATAATTAATTTATAAAACATACACAAATTTAAAATAAATGAACCTAAAAAAATTAAATATTTTAAATTTAAATTAATGAAACGAAAATTATATATAGGGCAAGGTGGGGAAGGGTAAATTGTTGTTATTTTCCATATTAATACGTGAACATTGAAACTTTTAATTAGTTTATCCTGTAAAACTAATAGCCAACGTTCAACCGTCATCATGCTGGAAGTTTGCCTCCTCCTACGATTGTCCGTCCTGCGGCAGGTAATTTCAACCCACTAACATTGTTTTCAGATTGAAAATTTACAAAGAGCTGCTAAATAGTTACGAATTGTGTCACAGCCAGGTTCTTACTAAGCTTCACTTTATTTTCTATCTTGTTTTACTGATGCATGGATGTCTTACTTTTATTTTGGCACGTGTTCTGATGCGCCAAGTATTGTATTTGACTTTTGAATTAGAAATGTCGTGTTCAAGTGTCACCATGCAGTGACCTATGGAAATAAATTATTTTGAGTTTTCTATGTGGTATGGGACTGATGGGGGGTCTCAAAACTTCGCGTCGGCTGACCGGTCTCGTTACCATGAAGAAACGTTTCAATAAACTGTTTATTGAAATGTACCCATGTTAAATGACCAGTCACCATGTTTATTTTTAGTGTTCACCGGTTTTACCATAACTACTAGATATTTCTTGCCAAAATGGTAATTTTCTTTCAGGGTGTGGTTACTAAACGGGCTAATTTATTTGACGACAAAGCAACTCGTAATTGGGTTTCAAAGTTGATTTTCTACCTATGGTTTTTAAGTTTAATATTTTTTTCCTTGTTTTTATCATCTTCTTTAATTGAATTGATGAAAAAAAAAATATCAATTTAATTTTCTACCTACTACTTTCTATGAATTTCCAAAATATTCTTAAATTTATATTCTTCAGTTGTTATACCTTTATTCTATTTTAGATGATAATTATAGCCCACACTATTAACATTATTATTTATTTAGCGCGATCTAAGAGTAGTAGGTTGTCAGCAACAGTCATAGTAGCAAGAATTCATCGCCCACCAATAACATTTTCAGGAACATTATCAATATTTCAATAGAATTTCAGACAATGCTACATTTTATCTGACACCTAAACCAAAAAAAATAGAGAACACCTGATTTTATAAAGAATTAGTTTTTTCTTTATGATTTTAATTTTTTTGTTCGCGGCTTCGCACGCAAACTAGTAGTGCCATGGTCAAATGAATAATGAATATACCGAAAATTTTTTATATATTTTTTTTTTGCCTTTTGGACGTCATATAAGATATATATGACCTATGATAAATTAAACCCTGAATTAAGACCTGAGTTACCAAAATTCATCGAATTGTGTTCAGTGGTTTAGAAGCCCACAACAAACAGACAGACACACTTACCCAATTAAACAAAACTAAACTTTATACACACGATTTTAGATTTTATTTTGGACTAATTTTTATTATTGATATTTTTTTTTATTGCGACACATGGTTCCATGGGAAAAGTTGGTCGATTTGATTAGTAGTACCTCATATTAGCCTAAAGTATAATTTTTCAAAGTCAACCCGTATCTCTTTACATACTTTATAGAGCTTGTCCTCGCCCAGCCGGAACTACTCAGGGATATGAAACTTGGACCCTAGCTTCCTTTTGCATTGTAGGGACCACTAAATTTTTCGAAATTTGAATCCCAAGGGGTGAAAAGGGGGACTAAATTTTTTTTTAGGAAAGTGAATATCTCGAGAACGCGTGGTGCTAGTTAGTGTGTTGAATAAATAAATTAATGTTTCACTAGTTTTAAAAAGTGAATGTTTCTGTGTTATACACATGTATATATGTAGTATATCTTAGGAAAGTGAATATCTCGAGAACGCGTGGTGCTAGTTAGTGTGTTGAATAAATAAATTAATGTTTCACTAGTTTTAAAAAGTGAATGTTTCTGTGTTATACACATATATATATGTAGTATATCTTAGGAAAGACGGGTACTACAATATTGAAACTTTGTATGTAAATTATTCTTGAAAACTGTTGAATACCACCTTTCACTAATTTTCAGAATTAAATAGTCTCCTATTGGGCAAAACTTAAATGGTGCTATATTTGGTAATATAATGTACACATAGGGACTTAGCATATCCACATCGATATAGTTTGACGGTCGATAATATGAAGTTTATGAATGAACATTCATTCACAAAATCGATAAGTATCGATTTTGTCGATTTATCAAGCCTATCGATGCTGTTGTGCCAAGGCCCATTGTCTGCTTATAACTCACGTGTTTTACAATTTTCCAAAATTTTATTGGGGGAAGGTGGGGGAAGACGGGTGTTAGGTACGGGAACAAAGAAACTTCAAGTACCTAGTATCTGCTTATAACTAACAGACACGTTTATTACTATATTTTAAAATTTGAATACGGGAGGCGGCATATAATTTAACAAGGTACCTACTGTTTTTTGTACAAATAATATGTCAAACGTAGCCGGGTCAGTAAAAGCTAGTAAAAAATAAAAAAAACAAAATCGCTGTGTAAAAAAAAGGAGTGTAGAGGCTGTAAAGCAAACAACAAGTATTTTTTGTATGTATATATTCGCATTTAATTATTTATAGTAAATAAACTAATTAATACACTGGAGACACTTACAAGTAGCTAACTTCTATGCTAGCCTAACTATGTTCAAACTTACATTATAAATATTATAATTACAATTTTTTTATTACTTATCTTATTTTTTTTTACTTATCAATAATTTTTTGTCGACTACTTACATTAAATAGGTAGCTAATTAAAATAAAGGTACTTGTTTTTTATTACTTAATCATTAAATAAAATTATAATTTATATTGATTGAAAACTTCATCACATACGACTTTGTAAATAATTATTATAATAAAATATACATATAGAAAAGTACAGTCGTTGATTAAATTTTACATATTTAAATAAAAGGAAAATAAATAAATAATTTAATGATCATTTTATTAAATCGGAGTTAATCAGTCAAACGAAAACAAATTTAAAACTAAATAGACAATTTATACAGTAAAAAAAAACTAAAATCTAAATACATTAATTAAAATCGTTGCGTTGATCTTGCTTATTTTTAAGACAAATAGAAGCCCCTAATTTTACAATATACAATCTGAACACACAAAAATGTACAATTCTGCATAATATCTTTAAAAAAAAACTTTTGTATTTACAATAATAATTACTAATAAAATTTTAAGCTAAAAATTATCTTATTTTGATATGACTTGGGATTCTTTTTACATAGGAAGCAATAATTAATTACATGTAAAATTAACTTAAAATTCGTGGGAATAATTATTATTGTACTATTTATAACTTTTCGATTCACGTAGTAGGCCGTTAATTTTATTCGTTGAAATTAATTGGGCAGATATCGATAATGTAATTTTTCCACAAATAGGTTCTATTTTTTATTTTATTTAGTCAATTGTTTGGTATTTCATTTACATTGTATTTATCTTAATTTTACAGAAACTTAATATTAGATTTAATTAATATGAGAATTACGGAATGTATTGCGTTCAAAACTATCGTCTCATACTTTTTTGTTACAATCGTTGAAATGTCCTCCGACAAGAAATTATTTATAACAATAATTTTAAATAAATTATTGTATAAATGAATACAGAACAGAAGCCAGCGATAAAATTGCATTGCATTTATAGTAAATTGCATTTTAATTGTGATAAAATAAATCAATGCAATAATGTGGTTGGCTGTACATATAGGGTTGACAAATGGAAGGTTTTTAAAATTAAACTATTGCTAAAATTATTAATATTATACGGTAGAATATTATTGCAAATAATTTTACAAAAGTTTTTCGCTGACTTTCTGAGAATAATCAAAATTTTTCAACATTTCCCCAAAAGAACATGTATTATAAATTATTGTAAATAAAATTATGGGTAATTTGAAAATTTTAGAGTATTCTCTTACTTTAAAATAAGTAGTTATTATATGAAAATATATAATTTCAATGACTATAACAAATAAGTTAGTGTTCTGTAGCACAGGCGTTACGGAAGCTAAGCGAACGGTAAACGTATGCGTTATCGGGACGACCCTAACATTACGTTACCTATTCGATAGCTATACCTTCGTACTAAAGACACGGATTCAAGTTTTATAAAATCTCGATTTAATTAAACTAAGAAAATAGACTAGACGTGTCACTAAACCATGTTTATTCCATATTTTTCTGGTGCAAAATAGCTGTTGCTAGCGTTCGAAAAGTTGGATATTTGGGACGCTTGTAGCATAGATATATGGGCGTTCTGAGATTGGTTTTCGGGCGATTCTGGTCCGGATGTCAGGATATTGTGGTGCGATGACCACGCGGGAGGCGAGGCGTTGCTGAAACTGACCTGGTTGTACAGCTGGTTCCCATTGGACCCTAAGTTGTGGGGGTGATGGGAACCGTGACCCTGGTTCACTGAGGAACCGTTGAAGTATTCCATCTGAGAAAAAAAAATATATTATAATAAATAAATAAACACCCACGGTACCTTACGGGCACCCGAGACCACCTAAAAGGCAACCAGCGGAGAGGATTTAATCCCACCTCATCGTAGCCGATGGTATGCGTATACACCGTACAAGTGGCTAGATCGTCGCGATGTTAAGATAGACTTAATAACCCGTCTATAAACAGTTTCAAAAATTGCTATGGTGAAACTGAAACCGCTTAAGGTGTAGAACTATAGCTGTGTTATCAAATAAATGAGCAGTGTGTGAGAAAGAAAATAAATTTATGTTATTTTTATTGTAAATTGTTTCTTTAACAATTCTTATTTTAAGAAAGAATTAGCAAAGCTGTTCGAAATCAGAGACAATATATGGTTAGGTATCCGGATGCCGCCGGGTCGTCGTGACAAATTAAGTTTAGTATCACTTTTATAAAGATGTGTCGCTCGTTTTATAAGATCGCTATCTATGATACACAACCTCGACTAGGTGTACATATTCCCATACAATATTTAAAAAATCAATACACACCTGTCCAGGATAATACGGAGAATTATAGGCTCCTTGTCCATATCCTTGATGATGGTGCGATGAAGAGTAACTCCTGATGTAATCGGAACCTCCAGGCCAATGGAAGCTGTTGTAACTGTCCGGGTGGTATACATTACCAGGCCCGTTTATACTCTGCGGGGTGATAGGAGGAGACGGCGTCGTCATTATACTGGAGTTGGAACCTAAAGGAGTCAGGTTTCCAGTCAACCTCGAACTATATTGGTCTTTTACTAAGTTACTGCTAAAATTCTTCTCGGAATAATCCAGTTTGGAACTGTAGTCCAACCTCTTTGGACTGTTGTAATGCTCCTGTTTGGGGGTTACTCCGTAATTGTGGATATTTTCTGAAGGGGAACTGTCTTTGGGGTTGGTAAGTCTAAGGGCTTCCGAGTTGTAGTGGTGAACGGAAAGGTTTTTGTTTAACGGCGAAGAGTCATAATTCTGAGCGGATTCCTTCTTGCAAATAACATTAATAGGTGGACTAACAGAAGTTGTAGGAGTAATGGGTAGGTTAGGAGACGAAGTAGTGATACTTGAAGGATTCTGGGAGTTGCTTGTCGAAGAAACAGCTTTGGAAGAGGAGTTTTTCGTTGAGTTACTGCTGTTAGATGAAGATTTTAAATTGCTTGAGGATATAGAGTTGTTTTTGGAGGTTGATGAGGATTTACTGGATATTTGTGTATTGGTTTGTTGCTGTAATTGTTGTCTACATTTCGCTCGCCGGTTCTTAAACCAGACCTGTGGAAGAAAAAAATAAATAGGTTAATTATAATATGCCATAGAAGAGTGTAAAAGTGACTGTGTCCGTAAATTCAACACCATCGCTGCATCGTTGTCGTAGTAATCAATTGACCTTTTGCCGTTTGTACAAAAGCTTAATAAAATATGTTTTATTTATATTACTGCTCCTACTAAAATAGTTTTTTTTTTTTTTTTTTGTAATGTGCATGGCAAGGCGCCATTCTGAAATCAGTTCCTGCTCTGCTATGTAGATTCATCTGCTAGCAACATAACTGAAGATTGGTCCCATTGCCATAAATATTTGATTAATTATTCATTTTGTATTGTGTGTTTATTTATGGCAATAAATATATCTTTCTTTCTTTCTTTTGAAAACAATAGGTAAAATGTAGACGTATTTTTTAGTTGTTTTTTTTACTGTATCATGAAATCAGCCAACAATAATTGAAAGAAGTTGTTCTAGCTACCCCTCAACACAATCCACACTGCACAAGCAAATAAACTTGTCACACTAACACCGTATATTTATGAGGCCCATGAACCGTGTTTGTGTATAAGCTTACAATATATCTAAGTACTTGTATACTACTGCTGTAAGTTATGGTGTGGAGGTGCCGATATTAATTATACAATATAACTAGACCACAGAATAAAATTATTGTACTACACTAGACCTTGGAAATAGCAGACTCTAGTAAATTTTATAACACCTGGGATATGAATAAATAATAACCAAAATATATGCGGCCGAGATTTTACCGTATTTATTGCATGGCATATGTTGGTAAGCATTAATAGGGCCGATCAATACATTGTTGTTTAACTGCATTGGTCGCTCCCACTATGCCGGCTAAATATTGCGATTACGAAATGGGAAACGACAAAGACCACTTTGCATAAAGCCTACTTTAAAATCGCAATCGTGCTTGTAGTCAAATAAACTACCCGTTTCGTACTCGCACCCTGCAAATAATATTTGTTACATTAATATTTGAATCTTTAAATGAACAATAATATACAAACTACGCAGAGCTTTTTGTTGAGTTTATTTTATAACTTAGGTACAGTTTATTTCCTGCTTATACCAACATGTACATAAATATATATTAAAGGACAAATACCACACAATATCAAACCTTTTTATTATTAGCTGGCTTGCATCCTAAAAAGCGCAGTTGTTCGCAAACAAAAGTCATCAAGTCATTATGAGTTATACAATAAGGTATCACACAAAGGGGGTAGGCAGGCCTTCACAAATGTCACGAAGATGGAGGGGCAGCGTAATCCCGCTATGTGATTCGGGGACACGTTTAAATAAGTGACTTTTACAAATGCAATTTTTGTGGAAACTCATTTGAGATTTCAAGGATATATCGTTTAATACTGAAAAAAGTGTGATTTGGCCCAACAATGGGTTTGGGGGTTGGATATAATGAGTAGCTATAATAGCTGTTGCGGTGGCAATCTTTTTAGCTGATTTTATGATGATGGCGTTTATTTTTGCTCATTACCAATTTTGCAAATTAAAAAAAAAGAATTTAACCCCCGAGAGCTTTAACCAATATAAAATCCGATCTACGCCCGTGGTAGGTAACCTACCTACAAAAACTTTAATTAATAATTGTGGTATTTTTTGTCGATCTCATATTCATATAGATATTCATCATAATAAGTATCTTAATTTTTTAAAATAAATAACTATTTATTTTTAGACTATGATTAACGTTAATTGAACGAAAATGTAGCTATTTATTTCCGAATGTCAGTAGGCACAATTATACAGGGTGGAATTTTTCAGCGGGGCAGTAGGGTATGTCTTACTATCCACATATTAAAAAAAAAAATTACAGTTACCAAGAAAATGTCAATTTTACCTATTTTTTTATGCCTATCAATCCTGTTTTTAATACTGATCAAAATCTTTTATAAGACCAACGCTGGTTGAAGCACTAAAAAAATCAAAATTCGCAATCATAGGGGATCAAAATTTCATGAAAAATTATGGATAAGTTCTCTAAGGCCATTTTCATGTAACTGCATCGGTTAAGGTACTTCCCCTTACTGGCCCGCTGAAAGTTTCAACCCTGTATATATATTTTTTAAAACTACATTTAAGAATTTAGTTTATAAATTGATTATTTTTTCTAAATACAATTAAATAGGTAACAAAAAAGAAAACACTTTTATATTACCTAGGTACGTCTACATTGAATCAAAAGTATACAAAATGGAAATGGGAAGTAGATGATGCGATTGCGCTAATGCGCGAGTCGTGTTGTTATAAATTGAATGTTTCAACGAATTAAATATCATTCGAGCGGAATCTGTCAACCTCTCTCTCTCGGAGGACAGAGGTGTCCACAGAAATCAGGAGAAGATAGATCTGGCAAAAGGCAGTATCATTCGTAGCCGAAATAAAATTACAAATTGCACCGTTATATATAGCACTTAGCCCGCAAGAAATAAGGTTGAATATTATATAGGTACCAACAATAGAATAATGTATTTCTGAAATAATGTTTTTCTATTTTAAATAAATGTTTTACAATTATAAGGGTTTTAAGAAAATAATTCATATAAGTAAAGATTTATTAATAAAAAAGTGAAGAGAGAAGTAATAGTAAAAAATTTAATACAAATAAATATATAATTAGGAAAACAAAAGGTACCCATGACGCTTGCAACGTTACCACGTTAAATAGCCATGGAAACCTTAGAGTCTCTTGATATTACTTTAATCTTTTTAACTAAATAAAATAGAAGATTTTTAGCTACCTTAGACTAAGGGCCCAAAGTTCAACGATAAATGGAATGGAAATAAACGAATTAGAACAATGGTTGAATTTTCAATTTAGCGTAAGATTCTGCTGCAAAACAGGCATTACGGGAAGAGCCCGAAGAATACGATGCAGCGAGAGTATCTACGCATGCCGCATCCCAGATTAAACATTTCCCGTCTAATAATATAAGTGTTTATAAAAATTTTAAATGGTTAATAATCTAGTATAATAATAAATCTAATGAAATATTTTACAAAATTAAGGTACCTAAATATTAATATATTATTATTAATAATTAAATTAAAGAGAAAAAATCACTGAGAGGGGCGCCACTTGGTAGAGTACCTAATACGCTGGCAGCATTGCCACGTTGAATGGCAATGCTGATTTTTTGTTTCAAATATTCATAACATTTAGGGTCTCCACATTCTAAAAATACTCGTTTACCAAGGTCCCGAATAAATTCACGGGCCTCAGATCCCTAGCATCCAGATGTTTCGACCCCAAATGCTACGAAGTGGTAATTTTGTAGTAAATCCCTGTACTTCAGCCGCTTCCGTGACTCAGCCATGCAAGCGGCTGAACCAGGGATCGAAGATGTAACCGAAATATATGATTTCGCATAGGTGTCCACGCAAGTGGCGTCCCAAATCAGTGATTTTCCCTCAGACCATGGTATTAGTGTAAGGCCATCCGGACGTTTACCATCAGATCTACTAATGCCCGGTGGTTCTAAAATTGATGGAATTTTTGATGAAATTAATGTTCTTTTGATGATGTCATTAAGGCTATTATATTATATAAATCTAATTAATTCTGAAATAAAAAAAAGGACCGCACAAAATATTGAGAATTTTGATGTGAAATTTATTTCTCAAGGCGATATATATTTTTTTAAATGAAAGTAATAAACATCTTTTTTAATTCTTTCGGTAAATATTAATTTGTATATTGTTATGTATCTATTAAATTTTATTCTAAAGAGGGGAACTCGACTTATTTTTTTTTTACTTTTATGCGATTTAATGTATGATAAGTTGCCAAGGGTTTTAGACTATACCTATCTGTTCGACAATGTTGACATATCAAAGTATATCAGAAAAAAAATAGCTGATTTTTTAATTATTTTTGTAGTACCACCTATAGTATAAGTACGTGGTTATTTTGTGTTTGAAATAAAGTAGTCATACATTTGGGTGGCAAGCTTATTATCTTTGATGGACAGATGATTTTTTCTCTCATCTCTTAATTGAAAGTTACTTAATAATTTAATAATCCATGGATCTGATGGTCTTAACCGCCGTCGGCGTTATTAAACTTATCTAAGAATATACGGCACTGTCGGTGGTCGATATATTATGTTAATTTTTTATTTAGATATTAATTCACTTAAGACCGGTAGCGTTGAGAGGTTACAATTAGAGGTGAGCGTTACGTAACGTAGATAGTTACAGTAAAGCCGATATTTCTTAAATAACTAATAACGGTTATTATATTTGTAATAACTATTTAATTAAAAAAACGTAATTAAGAAAAAAAAACATAATATTGATTTTTGAGTATTAAAAGGGTTAGATCTCATTATTTCCTTTTATTAGAGTACAAACACGATAGGCTTACGACCGACGGTTGACGAGATAAATTGAAAAAACATTTTCGACCTTAATGACATTAATCGAGTACCTTTTTTTTAAATTTCATTCGACTTATTAGATGGCATACCATCGAATTCTACCAATAAAATGCAATTGTCAATAAGGTCGAAAATCCTTTAACAAAGCTGAAATTACTTTCATTGGCTAGATATCATCGATACCTATCGTTTAAGTACAAACACTTTGGGTCTAGGGCCAGGAGTTAATAAGTTATAATAAAAAAACGTTTTGACATGACATATCGTCAGATTACACCAATACCATAACTATGAGTCCAAAATCAAAATATAAGCCATGTGGATATAAGACTTATTATCAAAACAAAAATTTAATACTTTTATTAAAAAAAAACAAAATAAAAACTAAAACAAGATAATTTTTAAATACAACTACAAAAAACCTAGAAAGAATGCGTCACGAAACGTACCGCAACTAATCACAGCAATAGCGTGAATATCATTAACCACCTCGTCGGAGTGCAACGACGATATTTTAAAAACCGATACAAGAAAAAGAAACTATAACGAGGATAGCAACAATAACTCAAAAAAAAACACAACGGCAAAAAACTTTAGAACGAATGTGCAACCAATCACGAAAAAACTACTATAACAAAAATCACTAAATATCACAATCACGTGAAGTAACAATAACCACCACGTTACAAGAGTTTCCATCGTTACAAGTTACAACCGTTACAAGCGTTTCAAAGTGATATCCATATAGATAGGTACATTTGTTCCGTCCGTTTAAATCACAAGTTGTGGAATGTCGGCGAGCAGCGACATAGCGCAAAGCGGTGATATATTGAACTAAGTAAACCAAATTGGTTTACAACTACTACAGAGAGATGGCGCTAATAAATTAAATAATGCAGAATATAAGTATTTTGTGGTCAATAAAACTTTAGCTGTCTATTGGATGTTAAAGATAAAAATTGATTAAAATAAAAACACATGTAAAAATCATAATAAAAATATAAAATTAGTGCAGAAGCGGGGATGGAACTGGCGTTCTGTGGTTGTTAAGTTATTTAGATAGAATAGAATCATGTCGCCATTAAAAAATTAAAATAAATAGAAAATTTGAAATAAAGAAAATTTGTTAAAGAAATAATTGTATAATGTAGATAAGTTTTCTGACTGCTGTTATAGTGAATAAGTTTTTATATTTAAAAATTATTGGTACACGGGGTAAGTAAGAAAATAATTTAAAGCAATGATTGTTTAGAGATTTATTTGAGAGTAAAGTAGGTACATAAAATTAAAATTATTTTCCAGGCACTTTTTTTTTTTTTTTTTTTTTTTTTTTTTTTTTTTTTTTTTTTTTTTTTTTTTTTTTTTTTGCTTATAATTAGATTTTTTAATAATAACTATAAATAGTTACATAACGGGTGATTAACAAAAAGAAACGTAGCCGTTACGTTACAATGAAATCACGTAACGACCCACCTCTAGTTACAATCCTCGGTCCGTAACTTGCGAATTATGATAAATTTCTTTATTAGAATTTGTTATATAATAAACCAGTTTTTTGGAATGTGTTGATGATTTAATTTAAACAAAATAATAGAATAATCGTCGTTGAATTAATACTCGTGCTATTTATAGACGAACAAAATAAATAGTTACTAAAAAAAGCGGCCCCAGGCTAGTAAAAAAACGGCCCAGTCTAGTGGTTAAGTGACTGTGCAACTGATAGCAAGGTTAAGCAGATGACAACAAGGCCGGTTCTGGGATGGGTGACCGCTTTATACAACGGGCCTATATCATCAAAACACGAGAACAAGTTCGCCGCTTGTTAGGTTTGGCCTTCTAATACCATCGGCGAAATGTGGACGGGCTAATCCCTCCGCTTGGAACCTACCGTGAGGACGCCCGATTAAACGGTTCCCTGGAACCTTAAAAGGCACCCGTGATAGTATTTATTTCGCTTTATTCGCTTATTAAGTTTAGTAAAATCTTATAAATTTTTATTAAAAAAAGCTCAGATAATATGATTACCCACTTATTATTTGGATAAATTACGTATAATCAGAATCTATATATTTTTTAAACATCGGAGTTTAGCGGTGGTGGGGGTCTTAAATAAGCATTGAAAATTATAAAAAAAAAACAAGGTTACACAATGCAGACTATTTTCCTTTGTTTTCTGTGGACCTTCGATAACGGATTGATTGATGTCTGCATCCATTCAACTTTATGGCACAGCATGACACTTTGCATGCAATTTTACTGTATAATTACTGCATCTGAATCTTTCGTTTTTAAGAAGCGCTAAATCGTTAAAAAAAAAACCAATAAAATCCAGCCATACACAAAATCATTGTAAAATTACACATTTAAATGCATTTATACATTTAAATGCATTTTCGACAGAAAAAGATCGTCAGCTATAAAATGTAATTAAATATAAATAAATATCATCACGGGTGCCTTACGGCGCCCGAAACCGCCTAGGGGGCTGAGGCCGGTCAGCGGAGGGGTTTAATCCCACCTAGTCGTAGACGATGGTATGGGTCTACACTGGACAAATGGTTAGCTCGATTGGATAGACTCAATAACCCATCTATAACAGTTTCACAAATTGGTATAGTGAAACTAAGTTCGACAGCGAGGCACTATAGTGGTGTTGGAAAACAATGAAATGTAAATTGATCATTATACATGGTACTTAATAAAATATGGAATAATTGTTTCCTTAAAAGTGAGCTAATACGTGGTGGCCGAGTTGGTTAGACCTTGGACTTAAAAACACTTAGTTCCCTGGTTCGAATCCCGGTGTGTACCAATGAGTTTTAAATTAAAAAATATATGTACATTTTTTCGACAACACCACTATAGTGCCTCGAAGAGCACGTTAAGCTGTCGGTCCTGGTTTCACTATACAAACTTGAGAAACTGTTTCTAGATGTGTTATTGAGTCTATTCAAAACATCGCGACGAGCTAGCCACTTGTTCGGTGTAGACTCATACCATCGGCTACGACAAGGTGGGACTAAAAAAAACCATCCGCTGGGTACCCTGGGGCTGTTTAGGCGTTATAACATATCATCACGGGCGCCGTAAGGCACCCGTGATGATATGTTATGTTATGTTAAAGGTGAGCAATATTGTCGACTAATAGAACCTTACCTGCACCCTAGATTCCGGTAGATTGATCTTGAGAGCCACTTCTTCCCTCATAAAGATGTCAGGATACCTGGTCTTCCCGAACAGAGCTTCTAGCACGTCCAGCTGGGCTCGCGTGAACGTTGTCCTCTCTCGACGCTGCTTCCTAGGATTCACACCTGGAGAGAATATGAGAAATATGAGACTATTTACTGTGTTTAAACTTCGAAATATCCCAAAGAAGGTAACAGACTATGTGGGCTCGAGGCAATACGAGTAGGTACAACGAGAGGCTATAGGGTTTTCATTTCTAAACAACATAGATAAATAAGATAAGGGCCTATGAGATGGTCACTCAGAGAAAACTTGAGAAAAATGCAGACAGGGTCACACCTAAAGACAATATGAGTTATACGAGAGACTATAGATTAGTACCCCAAGATAGCAATGAGAAGGTGAGAGACTATGTGGTTCGCACCAGGAAAAAACATGAGCAGGGAAAGGATGACAAACTGTGGATTCAGTTACAGACTTGGAGACAACATGAAAAAAATGTCATACTATGGGGTTCACACCCCGAAACAAGGCAAGGAACATAACATACTAGAGAATCAAACCTGGACCATAATACTACTAAGGGCCAGTTGCTGGTACCTAAAATTGACAACAGTTTTTATGAATAATCGAATTTAAACCTTAAATTAAGTATACATGGTTAAGGTCGAATACCAGTTCATTTTAGTCACTTATTTCTCTTGTAAACTTAGCTGATTTTTATTTTGACTTGTGATTTAACCGCTACTATGCTTTCAACACTCGGCCTAATTAAATTGGATATCTGAATTAAAATTTTACACCTTTTGTATGGAAAAAAAAACGTCAAGTCTCGACCTATTCAATTCATGTAGTTAGGTACTAGTCGAAAAAAAAATAGGAAAGCTGAAAGAAATAATTAAAAGGAGGCCAAATGCAAAAGGGTCTAAGTCAAAATTTCACAATATCTAGATTTAAGTGAAAACCCGTCTTTGTCAAGATTTAAAAAAACGCCGAAGCAAAGCTGATCCTTGCGCTGAATATTAAAAAAAATTAGGAATGTAGATAAATATGGAAAGAAAATTTAATAAAGAATATGAGTAGAATAGTATGCTTTCGTACTATACATAACGAATTTAACATTTTCGTTACGTGTACTTATAGAGAATTAAGTGTTAGATAATAACGTCGATAACGATAGGTTTCTATTTATACAATCGGTACCTAACTGTAGGTTAAATAGTTATTTTAAAAAACTACTCATTTCCACGTTCCATCTTATTATAAAAAAATGCTTGCTTTCTCTTTTATTAAAACCATTTCGAAAAAATGTAGAATAAGACAAACAACTGAAGAAATTGAGGTTCCTTTACCCAGATCTAACAGGACTAATCCCCCACATTATTCAAGATGTCTGCTCGTAATAGAGACATCAATATCCTTCCACACAACGCAAACAAACACTAAAACACATGCCATCCATCACACATACACTCCTCATACATTCCTTACACAGAAACCAACAAATGTCAGCCTAAAATAACGTTGTAATCCTCATAGAAATAAAAATCATTAACTAAGCAGCCATTTTTAAAACTAAATCACTGACAATTCAATGGACGGTTGGCGCGAGACTGCGTGTCTATGGTATAAGTGCGAGCTTTTGTATACCATAGACAAGTTACAATGAGTATAAACAAAAGTGCGTTCTTTGTGGTCAATGAAGATTATTAATTTTTTGGAATGTTTTTGTTTAATTCAGATGCTATATAGGGTTGAATAGTTGAAATATTTTCTTAACGGCTTTTTGTACTTTTATAAATCATCGACATACACGAACCTGAAATCCATCCATTTATATTAAATGGATGGATTTCAGTTTCGTTGGAACTTAATCCGATGCAGATAGCTTTTAGAAATGCCAACAAATTAACGCTAAGTTTCTATAACGTTGATTAAATTGTAATTAAAATTAGCTAACAAGGCACATCATTGGCGGAAAATTTAGCTACTTAGGTAACGTGAGTTAATCATGTTTATTGTTAGCTATTTTTAATTATATATTAATTTGATCATTGTTATAGAAATTGGAGCTTAATCTTTTTTAATAAAATAAATAGGACCCTATTACATACATTTGTAGACTTGATTAAAAAAATGCGATTTACCATCGTTGTACTTAGGTATTATTATTTTTAATGAAGTCAACAGCTGAATAAAATAAAGGGCCACTGATTCGGTAGCTTTTTAGAGTAATATACTTCTGTTTGTTTAAAGTTTAAACTAAACCCATATAGTTTAATAGAAACGTTGATATTTATGAACATGGGCTACTGTAAAATTTAAGATGCCTAATCTAAATATAGAAAACCTTTATCACCAAACCATCATAACTGCTACACACCTTTCTAAATCTATCAATGCCGTAACAAGATCCTACAAGCATACGCCATTAGCACCCGATAGACGACCGCATCCATAAACAAGCATTACTCCGCAGTAGCCATATCAGAAATCAGCCGTGAAGATAAAATCGAAACCAAAGCCTCGGACGAAAAGAAAAAAGGAAAAAAAAACAGCCATGTCATAGAGGATTAACTCGCTAGACCCCTATTGTGTTTTCGTTGACAGAACATACTACTATCCCACTCTTTCATTTACTGTACAGCTGCTGTCCGAAAGAGATAGGCCGTTATCTATTTATTTTCATTGCTGTATGGGTAGCTAATGTGACAGTTTTCGTATGAAATGTTTGTTGTTCGAAATATTTTGAATGGGGGCGCTTTTGGAACGCGCTTTGGTTGTTATTATGCCTTTATTTTAATCCGTAACCGAGCGGGCGTTTTTGTTGTAGCTAATAACAATTTTAGCAACGAACACCGGTGTCGAGTTTAACCCTGTTCAACTGCCACTGTCTAGCTAGAGGTTGTAATTTTAGCAGTCTGCCATATATTCTACTAGCTGACCCGCGCAACTTTGTCTGCGCGTTTAAATTTAACCGTTTACGCAGCGTACGCTCTTAAAAGGAATAATTTTTCCCCGTTTTTGCAACATTTTTCTTTGTTACTCCGCTCCTATTAGTCGTAGCGTGATGTTATATATAAATGGATTATCCAACACGAAAATATTTTTTCAATTCGAATCAGTAGTTCCTGAGATTAGCGCGTTCAAACAAACAAACAAACTCTTCAGCTTTATAATATTAGTATAGATTCAGTCAGTTACTCGTATGCTCTCAGTTTATATCATAAATCATATTTACTGGAAAGAGACTAAATAACATGAAATCGACATTTTATTGCATAAATTTGCATACATATATTAACAGCCGTACTCGTATGTAGGTAGGTTAGGTACATGTAAAGCGCTAAACATAAATTATTTCAAGTAAAAAAATACTGCAGATTATAAAATACAGATCTTGTTATAAAGGAGTCCTGGTAACCCGAGCTTATTTTATTTTGAGTAAATAAATAATAATATAACTAATTAAGTAATCCAACGTGACAAAAAAATGTCACAGGTAAAATAACTGTGAACGCACTTTTTATTGTTTTACTACTAAAATAAATAGATTAATTTTATATTTTTGTATCGACTTTAATTCGTGATGGGTTGAACTATTTAAGAAATTACCACTACGACATGCGACAGTGACAACTTCTATACAATTATCGATATTTATTTACTTAAATCCATTAAAAAAAAATACACTCATACAAAAACACTTGCATGCATTTTTTTTGGATAAAAATACGCCTTCTAAGGCGGTTTAGTAATAGTTAAAAAAGTAGATCACTTGTAACAATAAACAATAACTTTACATAAATCTACTTTTTTAACTATTACTAAAAATATAAAAATAACTAACTACTGTGGAGATAATAACTGTAAACCAATATCTAAAAGTAGTTCCTTAACATCTATGAGTAAATTATTTTTTATCTTCACTGACCCTACAAGTATATTTTTCACGCTATTTGACCCCAACCTCAACACAAAATGTCACCAAATTAAGTATAAATAATAAGAAAATTTTATGCAGCTGCTATGAAAGTAATAAAACAAACTCAACCCTAAAAACAAAAAACTAGAGTTTATATACCTAAAAAATAGTAAGATTTCTTTACTAGCAGGAACAGAAATGAACGTCATATTAACAGTTGTCTATGGTCTCCTAATGAATCAATTTTTTCATTGTAGTTTTTTATTTGTATTTAAAATATGATATACGTAATCGTCTATCATTTATAATAAATGAAATATTTTACGAATAAATAAAATAAAAAATACAAATGAATTTTAATTTCTTCCATTAGAATAAAATGTCCTTTTTAGCTCATGTATATAGAGAATTTTAGTTATAAGAGGAGGAAACTACGAGCATATATTTGCAATAATATCGTTAATCAAACGTAACCCGCCTCCGTTACGAGGGTTGCCAACTATAAATCATGTTAACACATTATATATTTCATCTGGCAACCCAGGTTAGGGTAGCGCAAGTTGTGACAGATTACCGGCCTAATAGAAACAGTCTGCGTTACGATATTACCATGATAATGGAGGTACAACCCTATTCTATTCATAGGGGTGTAGTAAAGTAGTTATATAAATTGAATTTTATAGATTTTTGGGGGGAAATGAGGGTGGGGTGTATGAATGTTCGCGGTTTATATTGTGCGAACGTTGTCCAGTATATTTTTAACGCATACAAAGTTATTTAAAGACGATCTATCGTGTCCTACTGAAACACAATTTTCAGCATGTGTCGATACATATATGTGTCACAATACATCAAGTGGGAACTGTATTCAACGTAATTGTATCATTTTCCTAAATAAAGATTTATTATTATTATTAGAAACGAGACTGAAATTTACGTAGTTGTATTAAAATTAAGTCATCTTTACATTAAACTTTGAAGTATACTTACTGATCGTAGCACAATATTTGGCTCGCTGTTTAGTTTAGGATGAGACCGAAATTCACGTGGGAGCTAACTAGTTGAATTTAAAAAAGTTAACTTTAGATTATATACAGGGTGAATTTGAAAGGTTGTACTTTGGGCTAATATGAGGGTTTTCTAATCTAATCGAATGGTTTTTCCCATGGAACCATATAATGTGCCGTAAGGTTTTCTAATTCGTGTCTGAATTTGTTACATTTTACGTTAATAACCACTGGACCGATTTACACTTGACCTTTTTTGTTAGTTCTAGTCGAAATATATTAAATTTCAACATATATTTTGACTACAGCGGGTTTAGAAATACAGGGCTAGAATACAGGGAAGCCACGTGAAATCGAACGCACAAAACCGAAAATCAATGTGTGTGATTTGACGTTTCAGTTCTACCCATAGACAATTTTTCTTACACATTTTTACATCGATGCGTTGAAAGGTTTGTCGATGTGGCTTCCTGGGGAAACCACATTGGGGCTAAAGAGCCCAACTGACAATATCGACGAGAAACGTCAAATCCCATACATTTGGTTTTTTGATGGGTATTTCGGTTCGATTATGGATTGGATCTATAGTAACCCCCCTGGTAGGGCCCTAATTGTCTTATTAAAAGGTAATAAAGACCGAATTCCATATTATTTTAACCCCACCTTACGGTAATAATAATTAATAAAAACTCCTAAAAAATCATCAATAATTAAATTCCTATGGGAAGACATCCTATCATCGAATTTAGGTGACAGGATCGAACTGCAAACCTTAGATAAAACATTAACATTAGCCACGCTAAATATTTACGAAACGTTTAAAAGACAGTATTCAAAAATCAACCCTATATTGAAGTAGTTGTGGTCAAATATACCACCCACGATCCGCAGTATGAGGATTAAGTTATCAAGTTCACTGGATAGTTTTGGCCTTCTGTAACGAATAGATAAACTGGTGGAAAAGTTTGTTTTCATTCCCTGCATTTCATCTAACCTATTTCTCAATCGTTTCGCTTAATTTTGTGCTGTTTAAATTTAGCAGGATTTTGTCTTCGTTTGTTATGACCATACCGAAAAGACGGTACAAGTAACGTTCCGAAGTCGGCATGAGAAGAAGTGAGTTATGACTGTCGACGTGACAAAAGGAGTTTACAGAGATACAAGTAGCATTTGTGTAGTTTTTGCTTACCTCGCAAACAATTCCAATATTTTTGACAAAGAAAATATGATTCAAATAGCATTTTACTTTTGATTATGCGATTTTTCTAAAACAAGGGTAATTTAAGAAAACAAAACTTTAAAAGCCAACGCGTGAACGCTTTCCCAAAGGATGAAGCCATCAGTTATCAGCCAGCAACCGTAGAGAGTGCACGTGTCTGACACGCGCCGATTATCTTGTAGCAATTCGCACGCCATAACATTTAATTTGGGGGAGTTGAATAGACACCAAAGGGCGTATTATGGTTTCAAATTGGATACCCATAAATGAAATTATTTTCTCAATGCTTTTGTCGTTTCTAATGGAAAATTAATTAATTATTTTATAGATTCCTCCTCTCTTTTACTCTACAGACTGTTTTGTAGTTGTTTTTACCATTCACAGTAAAATATGTATAAACTTTTTTTAGATTTCCGTGACCTTACGTAAAATTTCCTTACAGGTCTGAAATAGATTTATTGTTTAAATTTTCGAAGTTGGATAAAATGTTATTTACACTTTTGCGATATTTTCCTTCTTCATCGTAAAAAACAACTGATTTTTTAAATAACTTTTTCAATGAGAAACTACCTAGCAATATCAATTTCAGTAAAATAAACATAAGTAAACGGCACGCGGCAGCACTTCCTACCAATAATAACGTAGGTACTAGCAAAACACCCCGGGCAGTGCATAAGTGGCAGGCTTACCCCTCCCTCACTGTAGGTGGTTTGAAGGTACTTCACTTAATTGACTCTGTAGAGGAAGTGATACAGGGAATTTGTTGTTTAGATTTAATTCTTGAATGTATACGTAAATTTTATTTGTATAATTGTAAATAAAATAAAGTAATACTCGTATGTTCTTGAAAAATACTTGTATTAAAAAATACAAAAAAATATTAAGTTATTATTGGCATATAAAGTAAACTTTTTTTTCTACTTAGAACAACAGTTATTAATAGTTTGCATGCCCGACTTCCTGATATATCTTATATAAAGTTATATATTTTGCTTCTAACTTAACAAAGTTTTTTGGTAAAATATATTGATAGTCTAAATCGAAAGAACGAATTTAAAAACAAACACAAACCTATCAGTAGTCAATTAACCACAATTTATTTATCCACTTTACCACACGAGTGAAAAGCACAAACACAGATATAAAACAATCGGAGGGTACTTGCAACACCCTTGTGTTGATTTAGCAATTAGTAGCACGATGGGCCTCGGGCTGAGCGGAGTTCGATGCGGACGTACAATAAAATACAAAGAAAAATCAACCTATAAAGTTGTTTACTAAACGACTATTCTAGTTACTCTTTTCAGAAACGTTTCGTTAAACTAGCTTTAGCCTAAACCTTGTTATAATGTTTTTTGTTATTTTTATTAGATATCAATGTAGAAGGAAGTAAACAGAGGTTTCGCTAGTCTTGGTTTATCGAATGTTTCTGGAAAAAGCTTGCCCTGACTGGATACTCATTATGAATATATGAAATATTATTATATTATGAAAATTCAAAGCCGAAATTTGATGTGAGCGTCATCTTAATTTTCAGGAAAGTTAATATCTTCGTAACGGAAAGTATTGTGGACTTGAAATTTAGTACCTACCGATAATCTTCTTTAAAAATTATTTAAAAAAATGTTTCATCTATTTATTTTAATTTTAATAAGTAGTAAAAACTGAAATTGTAACACGGGAAACTAATACACAGGTTTAACAATTTGGCAGTAGATTTTACAGATATATTTGGGTAAGTAGGCTCTTCTATTGTAAATTATTGGACCCAAAAAGAAAAGATTTCTTCTCTGAAAAGTTAGCTGGTAAAATATGAAAAAGTAGCTAAGGAATTAAGATCGCTATATGCATATAAAGAGAGTTATAGTACAATTAAATTCTTTGGAGCTAACACTTAAAAACGACGTTTACTACAGTTGTGTGGAAACTGATTCTTTGCTTATATAAGTTAATCGATACAAAGAATGCTCGAATACTTGGAGTCTAACAATATATATTTTTAGTTATACAATACGTTACAAAATTGTAGCGAATAGAGTTGTTTGTAAAGTGTTAAGCAATTTAAACCAAGGTATACGCTCCGGTACTAAATGGAAGATTTTCTCGGAGGGGTCGTGGAGACCCGACCGTGAAACAAGTGTTACATTTCACACGCAACATAAATGTTTTCAGATTTGAGGGTTAGATGTTTTTTGGAGGGACGATTTTGAGTGACAATTATTCTTGAGGGCCGTTAACTGTTGATACAGAGTTTGTTTGTTGAGTTAATAACGGTTGTTTTGCGTTTTTTTAGGCATACATAATGTAACTTGAGTAAAGTAAATTGTGGTGTTTTTTCATCTAACACCGTTTTAATGATTTTTGAAGTCATTGAAAAATTTATGATCTTTTTAATAAAACTGATAGGTATGTGCAGTAATCAGGGCTTGAATATCGGACCATTTTTCAATTCCGGTGCTGAGTTTCAATATTAAGCAATTCAGTTCCGGAATTCCGGAGTTCTAGGCTTCCTTCAAAAATGCTATACAAGGGTTTTTCAATATCGAAATTCCGGTTAAGGTTCACCAATTCCGGTATTACAAATGATAATTCAGGTCGGAATTCCGGAATTTGGTTAATACCGGAATTCCGGAGTTCAAGCCCTAGTACTAATATCTAAAAGGAGTTTGTAGCTACTAAAGTATATAAATATAATATCTGTATTTAAAGTACATATAGGAAACCGCGCCCCAACTAAAGCAAATAACATGTTGACTGACATAAACATATTATAATATTGTAATGGTAGAGGTAATTAATTACTTGAGGTGTCGCGTTGAGAAATTAATGAATATTTAATGGCACAAAATGACATTCTCACTTGGGCCTTCTGGCCTTCAACTGGCTGTCGTCCTTGGACAGGACGACAGCCAGTTGGATTTTGTTGACTTAAAAGAAATACGATATCTTTTAACAGTCACAAATAAAAAAATAAATTTTGTAAATAAACATAAAAATCAGAACTCTGCACAATTCAGCAGTCATACAGCTGAAAGTTACCTATGCTAAAGCAGCAATGTAGCTAGTGAAATAGGACCTAATATTATTATGACCAAACCCGTTGATAAGGTTCTAAAATATTTTACTAGAATTTGGGGAAGTTTCTCCATGATAAAATTCTCTAGAATTGCTCGGTCAAACATGACCTCAAATAAAATTGAAAGTACCTAACACAACAGAATGGCATTATGTTATAATAAAAAATGGCGAATTCCCAACATTTTATGTGACTGACAACCTCAGATAACACAAGACGTGGACACGGGCATTGCATTAAAACTTATTAAAAATAAACAATATGGTGGACGCTAAAAAAAACGTTTCAAAGGACCCGCGGTAGCCTTTACTTTCGGTATCTTGTGAGGGAATTCATAAATAATAATTTTATAAAATGATGTGTTGATAAAATTTTAAGGGAATTATTGATGCTTGCTTTTGTATGTTTGCGTTGGATTGGTGTGGTATGTATTTTAATGAGAGGATTCAGACACATAGAAAAACTTTAATTTTGTTGTAATTTTACTTCAGATTCATTAAAAATCCTTCTTTTAATTAATGATTTTTATTATTATTTATACATTTATTGATTTTATTTTTGTACTCCAAAACTATAGAACGCCCGTAACGTCCCTAAAGTCCTTGGTACTGAGAAACACCTTAAGGTACCTATTAACAAACTTACTATTTGCATTTATTTAATCTGAAAATACTTAGTATTTTTTTATCACATCTTATTTTTTTTAAATATATTTCATATAGGTAATAATATAAGTAGAAACTCTCATGTAGGTTTAAAATTTTGGATAAGTATCTGTCTGTCATTTGTCGATCTCCCAAAGGATAGCTGGTAGCTATCGTAGGCCTATGCCTACGACTTTAAACTCGCCTATGCCTACGACTTTAAACTCGCCTATGCCTACGACTTTAAACTCGCCTATGCCTACGACTTTAAACTCGCCTATGCCTACGACTTTAAACTCGCCTATGAGCAATAGTTTTAAGCTTTTGTACAATGTAGAATTTTTGAAGGCAAAATTGTATTTAGGTATATATACTTATATAAAAGGAATAAAAACAAAAATACTAATTTCTCTAGCGATACGTCGTGTAGGTCATTTTAAATATAAAACCAGCCTAGGCGACAAAATTCTGATAATTTTACAAGAAGGTCTTTACCTATCTTTAGCAGAATCATTTGTCCATCCTTTTCATCAATTGACGTAATCGTCAATTAGTAGTTTTGTGTTATAGATAGAAAGGCCCCCAAAATATTGCAGACATTTTTATTTTACGGTATGGTAACAACTCTATATATTTCACACCAACATTATATTAATAAAAGTAGGACTTAATGATGAATCTCCCCGAGACACGTTATAATGTAATTACACGCCAATGAATGAGGAACGGGATGTGAGTGAATGATTGAATGACTGAGTGAGATCAAACAAGCTTGTATTGGTGTCGTTATTAAATTATTTGACTTATCCGCTTTTGAGTTGATTATGGGATTTTATCGAAGACTTTTCGATTTATCTTTTAACCGCGTTAGGTTATGAACTTTGGGAACAAATCGAATCATGTTTGGGAAAGGTTAGGTTAGGCACTGTCAAGGAAAGTGGTCAGAGGTTCGTGTTAGAGATAAACTACTTAAGATGATAAAAATGGTTATAACAAATAATGACGTTTTTTTTAAAAAATTATTATTGCATTGGTATCAAATTACCGTCAGCCTCACTAAAATAAAGTTACTATTATTTGTTTATGTACATACAATTTAATACCAAGATGATCATAAACACGAATTAATTTGGAGCATACTTCGTAAACGTGACCATTTATATATTATACATTGCTTAGTTTAGTTTAAAGAAGATCTGCTAAAGATCTGCTATTCCTATATAAAATAATTAATGGTATGGTGGACTCTAGTTATATGTTGGAAAGGATAAATTTTAATGCGAACATAAGGGCGCGTTCCAAAAACTTATTCTTCATTGAATTTGCTAAGTCTAACTATTTACAAAACTCCTATATCATAAGATCTACTAACTTATTTAATTCCCTTGAGGTCGTCGACCTGTTTAGCACTAGTTTCCAAACATTTAAAAGTAATGTAGGTACTAGGCCAGTTTTAAATGTTTTCTCAGTGTGCTCAATTCAATTTTGTTCTTTAGTTAAAATCCTATAATGCTCTATAAATATTTCTTCATATTTTTATTATTATTATTTTTTTCTTTACTTTTTTATATAGACATTATTGCAGGATCTATTTTTTGTAATACCTATCAGTAGGAAAATGTTGGTCTATGCTACACTTATATTGTTCCACCTACTTTAAGTTATGTATTGTACTGTTTTTCCTTAAATAAATGAAAATAAAATAAATAAATTATTTACTTTGGAGAAACTAAGAGTCGGATTAATAGTCGATGCAAAGCAATTGCTAATGCTTAGCCATCTAGGATTATCAAACTGTATGTGAAAAAACTAAATGTGGACAGATCCAGCAATGGCTCAGGCTAAACAACGATTATTAATGCAACCCTAAAAAGTATGCAAAGTACCATAAGTTTACATTTGTTTAACAACACCACTATTAGTGCCCCGTTAGAGCACGTTAAGTAATCGGTCTCAGTTCCACTATACCAACTTGTGAAACTGTTAATAGATGGGTTATTGAGTCTATCCAAACATCGCAACGAGCTAGCGACTTCGGTGTAGACGAGGTGGGAACGGAACCCTTGCCTCAGGGTACCCTAAGGCCGTCTAGGCAGTCTCGATGGTACGTAAACAAAACTATTGGATAGGTACATCGAGTGTAAAAAGATACTCAAATCATGACGCCTAGTGTCACGTGTCGAGGGATTACGCTCCGTAGCGTCGTAGGGTTTCTATAATCTATACGCGCCGAGTTCGACGGTCGTGCACTTGTACAACTTTAAAATGCGCACTAGTTAGGTAGATAGCTTTTTTTTTTAAACTAAATAATTCGTAAATTTAGAAGTAATGATGCTGTTTCGATTTACGAACAAGGAACATGATACTCTCTTACGAATCTGCTCCCTGAATTTCCCGGATCAAATCATCCGTTCGTGTCGTAACCGTACCCTTAAAGAAGACTATCAATTCGACTAAAGAATACCTACAAGTAACATATTGTTCCTTTAACCTAAAAACGAACGCGGGTAAAATGGAATAAATTTTAAGCGAGCAATAGTGGAACTTTAATTAGGTAATAGGTAGATTTAAGTACAATCTATTTTTTAAACTTTTCTAACAAAATAGTGTTGCCATAAAAAGATACTATGATTAGGTATGAATTTAAGCT